>CM029782.1:23011433-24283061 GCA_017562165.1 Ectropis grisescens | reverse complement strand
TACAATGTAGGACTATTCCAAGGGTGCTGCTTATCACCAATAGCATTTAATATAGTTATAAATATTTTAGTAGACAAATTAATATCCCGTGAAAAGAAATGGGGCTACCGGTTTAAAATCAACAATAAGTACACTGAGTCAATCTTGGCCTTTGCGGACGACCTTGCAATACTTACACGTAATCCTAAACAGTGTCAAGAATTGTTGAACGAAGTCGATGAGTTCTGTACATGGACGGAGGGAATGAGGACAAAACCATCTAAATGTCATTGTCTTTGTCTGTGTAGACGAAATACCAAATATAGGTACGTCTTACGATCCGGGACTCCCCATAAGTGGCCAAGGAGTTGCCACAATTGCAGAGGCAGTGCCTTTCAAATTTCTTGGTAGAAAGATAGATCACAAAGGACGTACACCATCATTAGAGGTGGTTGTTGAAAATTTCATGAACAACCTCAATAAGGTAGACCAGCAGCCTATCAGCAATATCAAAAAAGCATGGATATATGACAACTACCTCACATCACGTCTCACTTGGCCTTTCCTAGTATTTCATCGGTAAAACTCTCCTGGCAAAGCTAGATGCCAATGTCATAAAGATATTGAAGTCATGGTTAGGATTGGCACATCCGGCTGATCCTCTACTCTTTTAGGGATCACAATAGTTTTGGGCTGAAACTAAAGAAACCGTCTGAACTTTACAAACACCTAAGAGTTACAAAACGCATGTTTTGGGAAAGTCGCAAGACGACTTAATTACATCTCTCCCAAAAGACAAAACTGCTTCAGACCTGGAATCTAGACTTCAATTCCATAAACAATTTATGGCAGGTGCACAAGTAAATACTGCTGGGTTGGGTGCGAGAAGGAAAAGGGAAGACCGAGACATGGTAAAAACCTTTCTACAACAAGACGAAAATAACGGTTACAAAGTGCACGCTATGAATTTAGAAATGCAAAGTGAGTGGTTAACCATAGGTGAGTTCTGTATCCCATTAGCTCTAAAGTGGCGCACCTTGATCTATGACTGGTCTCCTGCCTTACTAAAATTTTATCTAAATGCATTCCAAATGACCCTCCTGACCAGAGTAACTTGGTAAGGTGGGGAAAAGCCTCTGAAAATGTTGCTATACTTGTGGAGAGGCGATATGTACAGCAAGGCACATATTGGTGGGATGCAAGGTGCTCCTTAATGGGGGTCATTACTCACGGCGTCATGACAGAGTACTTGAAATTATACGTGAAGCCTGAGCCTTTCAGTAGCTAGAGCCCAAAAGGGATTGACGACAAACAAAAGACAAATTAACTTTGTAAAAGCAGGCTCAACTTCAAACTCCAGGAACAAGCCTTACTCAATCCTGGGTACAGCACCTGATTGGACTATTTTAATGGACACGTATGAAAAGCACTACAAAATCCCAGAGGATGTGGGTGTTTCGTCATCCAGACCGGACATTTTCCTTTTTCTAGAGCTACGAAACGCATAGTCCTTGTAGAACTTACCGTACCGTGGGAAACTAATATACCTAAAGACCACGCGATGAAACAAAATAAGTATTACGACCTCCTAAACGAATTAACAAAAAACGGCTATGTAGTTAGTTTATACGCTGTAGAAGTGGGAGCGAGAGGTATACCAGCAAAATCTCTCTATAACCTACTGAAAGACCTTGGCTTATCCAGAAGTGCAGTAAGTTCTATACTAGAACGAGTATCTAAAGCTGCACTAGTAGGCTCATATCAGATTTGGCTGGGCAGGGGAGAGAAAAACGAGTGGTGAAGGTGAGTGTTGATGTACGTCAGAAAGGGGCCCCTTAAACCTACGCCCGAGTCACAAGTCTCGGGAACTACTCGAGTTTTTCTCTCTCTGCCACACGATGGACCCGGCACCCGCACGGTGAATCCATGGAAAGCTAAGAAGATCGTCTCTGTTTTGTTTTTACGTAACATGAGTTACATGAGGGACGTGGGAGGGTGCGTGTGACTCGCCGCATCGTTGACTTTTGGTGTGCAAATTGACCACAAGTTGGTTTTCCTGGATTGTGAGTATTAAAATTATCGTATTTTAAGTATTACCTATTTTAACTTGTAGATTTATTATTATAAAATAAGATTAGGAACTCAATTTAAGTAAATAGCCAATTGTATTTTGTGCTTAAAAATTTGTATTTGGGGTGTCAGTCAAGTAAAAATCATAACACCATTTCATTACTTTATTTTTTCTAAATGCCTCGGAAGTGGAACAACGGAGAAGTGCCAATGAAATCTAGATGTAGAGATCATGAAATTATCTTCGATTATTTTGGACGATTGCAAAAAAATTCAAATTCGTGTAGGTATGTACGTGTAGGTACCTAGTTTAGTTTAGTCTCTTGCTTCTTTCAGTCTTATGATCTCGTATATTAATGATGACCGTTTTTAGTAACCCCTCCATTAATTATCTACCTACATGAAGAAGTTATGCAACTGTACATCTTTCTACTGTAGGGTCAATTCTTTGGAAATGCAAGGGTTCAAACATGACATATGAACAAATTTTCCATTATTTCCATTGAATTTCAATGAATTCCGTGGAATTCATTGAAATTCAATGGAAATACCCACAACCAGTCACTGTTACTCGTTGCAACCTTCTTTTCTGGGCTATATTCCCATCGTGTCACACTGTTAGATAGGTACGCTCACGGATATTCGGGGGATATGCCTTGATTGCGAATTTAGTTCGAAACCTAGTGTCTCCAGTCTCCTCCCACTTAAATAATTACTACATAAACAAAAGTAATAATTACGACACACAACCGCATATTTTAGCACGCACACTAAAAATTATGATTGCGCTGTTTATGACAACATACATAAAATGGGCGGAACATTTCCGTATAAACAAATCATTTTGTCTATGTAGAAGGAGTCACTCAACGCTCACATACGTAACTAGGGATTGAAATGAGTGATTGCAAAATTTATTCGACATTTTATTTTGGGCTGTATTATTATATTTACATTTATTACGTTTTACTAATATACAAATACGTAAATATATTTATATATAAAAATTGATACCCTGTACGACATGTATTATACTTTAAAGAAATGTATAAAGTTGTAGTAGGAATCAGTGCATTTTTCAAATTATCAGTTTTACGTCAAATGTATACGAAAGTTCTAGCAGTGCTCCGCGGGTTTACCCGCGTAGTTCTCGTTCCCATTCTTTTATCGAGATAAAAGTAGCCTAAGCCTATGTGTTCTTCCAAAATATAATCTTACTGTATTTCAAATTACAACTCGATCCGTTCATACGTTTAAACGGGATTGAGCAACAAACACCCAAATACCCAAACGTTCAAACATTAGCATTTGTAATATTAGGTAGTAGGATTTACGATACCAATGACAAAAAAACATTATTATTTTTTTGCTTTCCTGCTTGTACTGGGTAATCTCTGAAACGGCTGGACTAATTTTAAGGGACCTTTAATGAAACAGTTTATTTAAGCCTATATAGCTGATGGCTTAGCTATAGGCTTAAATAAACATCACTTTATTCCGGTTTGAAGGACTATGTTTCCAGAGAAATTACAAGGCATGGAGGTAAAACATTATATCTCAGACTGTTGAACGCCGTAAATCGAAATGGGTGAATTGGACTATCTGCAAGGAAGGAAGAGAGGCCTTTGCTCAGCTGTGGGACAATGTATGCTAGTAATAATATTAACATTTTATTTTCATCAAGTAAGAGAAAAGTACACGTTAAAAAACGTAAAAATATATGCCTTAGACGATCAGCTGTCTGGTAGTGAAAGTCCCGTCATAATTGGTCCAGCTGTTTGGTAGATCAGTGGAACAAACAAGATAGACAAAAGTTTTAAAATAGTTTTTAGGTATAGGTACCGTACATACTTTTGTGGCGGTGTGTGGTCACCGCATCTTAGTAAACAGTTGTTAATTTGATATTACATACAAACGCTCCAATTGTATTTCTTTGTACATCGGTACTATGAATAACAATCATAAAATAGGTAGTTAATTAAAAATGAAAAAACGAACATTGTCCATGTCAAATAACCGAATAAATTTTTGAAGAAATTTCACATCGGCAAACTCCATTCATTACCCCATCACTAACGCGCCAACGTATTCTCTAGGCGCTTCAGAGCGACTGACAGAATATCAAAGTTATGCGGTCATATTAACCGTATCGAGAAGACACTGCCACGCCCTCAAGGCATATCCCCCGATATCCGTGGGTACGCTAGTATGACTCGTAGGGAAAAAATGTCCCAACGTGTCACAGTGCGAGTCGTCTGAAACCCATCTAACTACCTAGTTTTGCTAAATGTTTGTAAATCACCATTGTGTACATTTCGAAGTGGGGTTCACTTTGTTACCTACGTTTTGTCATCGAGACTAAAGAAATGTGAAAAACAAGATATTATATCACGTTAGTTAATACAGTAGCGAGTATCAAAATGGGGAGGAAATGTGCTTGATGGTAAGATAAGTGCCTGTTCATTACAGCTTAGTGCCACGTAGCTTATTTTTATCCAAGGTAGCCAGGTATTTTTATCACTTAGCCCAGTTATTTCGCTGGAAAAGTTGCCCTTCAAACTGGAACACATTAATGTTTGGACACTACTGCTTGGCGGTAGCATAACTGCCAAATGGTATTCCCCATTTTTAACCCCCGACCAAAAAAAGGGGTGTTATAAGTTTGACGTCGATGTCTGTCTGTCTGTCTGTCGGTCTGTCTGTCTGTCTGTCTGTCTGTCTGTCTGTGTGTGTGTGTGTCTCTGTGGCACCGTAGAGCTCAAACGGATGGACCGATTTCAATGCGGTTTTTTTTATTCGAAGGTTGATATCCGTGCGGATGTTCTTAGCTATGTTTGGTTAATATCGATTCAAGATGGCCGCCTCCACAAAATGGCGGACAAAATATTTCTTCACAACTTATCTCAATATGGGTATCAAATGAAAGGGCTTGACTAGTAGAATACAATACATAATAACAAATTTCAAATCCAAGATGGCCGCCACCACAAAATGGCGAATTACATTATTTTTTTCACTACTACCTCAATATGGGTATCAAATGAAAGGGCTTGACTAGTAGAATACTTTGCACTATGACAAATTTCAAATCCAAGATGGCCGCTACCACAAAATGGCGAAATACATTTATTTTTTCACAACTCCTTTAATAGTGACATGGTGCCAGTGAATCAACCCCCATTTTGAAATAGATGTGCCCGCGATTAAGGCTTTTTTTTATAACCTTAATTATTTTCCTCGCGTCAGAGTTGCCTATGCCTATTGCCTATAATGCCTTAAAAGATCAGCTATCTAGTAGTGAATGTCCCGTCACAATAGGTCCAGCGATTTCGAGGATTAACCAGAACAAATATACGGACAAAAAAATAAAACTTGGTTCTTAGATACCAGCAGCGAGCAATACGGAAGGGAGTAGGGATACACAGCGTTTCCCCTCTGTCAAAGTACAAGTTCGCGTGGACCATGGAGTTTGATAATATACTGTGGCTGAGGGCGGGACCAGATTTGTGATTTGTGCTTTATTTTTTCGTTTATTTTTATGTTTGTAATTCGGTTGTGTGACTATGATCGGCAATGGACCGGTACAGGTTATGTTTTGTATGTAATAGTGGGGTTTTGTGTAATGCAACTTTCCCCTCCCGCAAAAAATGACAGAAAGATTTAAACAATATTTTTTAGCTAAGGCTACTTACTCCCATCCGTGCTTGCGCGGAAGATCGAGTTGCTCGATGCTAGATACAGATGACGGCTTATGGAATAGAGTAAAAAACGTATGCCATTTTTAATTGTGTATATAATAACATCTTGTTTTTCAAATTTCTGTTGACTAGGTGACAAAACGTAACTAACAAAGTGAACCCCCTTCAAAATGAGCACAATAGTGATTTACGAACATTTAGCAAAACTGGTTGGATGGGTTTCCGACGAGTCATCATGGACTCTTGGCAAAAATGGTTCTTCTGGACGACTGTAGTACCCAAGACGTAGTAGCGACATGTGGTGGTAGGTTCCCAACGAGTCACACTATGACACTTTGGGACATTTTTGTCCCCAACGAGTCACACTAGCGTAACAGTGCGACACGATGGAAATATAACCCAGAAAAGAAAGTTGCAACATGTGACTGGTTGAGAAAAAAAATGCGCCCATGTGTCACAGCGTGACTCGTTGGGAACCCACCACCACATGTTGCTACATGTTAGGTACTACAGTCATCCTGTAGAACCAGTTTCGCCAAGAATACCTATTATTGGGTGTTACATGGTTTGCGGGAGAAGTAATGAAACAAAGTAATGGACTTTTTGAATTTTATTATTAGATTTACACTGTCATTTACAATAAATTTTATGTTGTTTGTAGGACATAAACCAATATTGCATAACACTAAGGCTAATCGCATCAGTATTCCTGGGGATAAATTAACGAAATATATGCAATATTACAAATTCAAAATAAAATAACGCTAATATCTTACTGAGAGGCGGCCCGGCGGCGGCGGCGGGCGGCGGCGGTGGAATGTGGCCGGGCCGGGCCGGGCCGCGCCGGGCCGGCGCCGGCGCCGGCGGGGCTGCGCTCATCTATCTACAGTACGAGATGTAGCGCTACACCAATTTTCGAGAACTTGCGAAATTAAAAAAAATAAATTAAAATATACAAAATCTCTATCACAATACTCGTAAGTAATTAAAGCAATTCATGTGTGAATACTCCAAATGTTGCGGCCGGACCGGCGCCGGCCCCGGCGGCCCGGCGGCGCCGGCCCGGCGCGCCGTCACTACACAGTAGTCACAATTTACACAAACTCATTATTGCAATAAATACAAGTATGAAACGCTCGATACGACAGACGAGAAAGACCGGGTGACGCCACTATCACTTAGCTAAATATTGCAAGTAACTACATAATACCACCCTAATAATGTAATCGTTAAAATATGCCATAATAATATGATTCAAATGTATAGATGCGGCGAGCCGCGCGCCGCCGCCGGGCGCGCGTTCCCGCGCGGTACAAAATACTTAGAAAATTTACAATCCACAGAGCAGAGCGAGGAGCCGCGGCGGCCCGGTACCCAACTACTTGCGATACAATATTTCCGTAATTTAAAACAACATATCAAAAGAAGTACATACATTTATACTGATAGATAAATTTGACACGATACGTAACGAAAAGTGTAGTCCGTAGTCGGATCGCGACAGGGCTGGTGCGGTCTGCGCGCGTACCTGCGACCGGTTGTCATTGAGGGCTGGCTCTTATATCATACTATAGTTATTTTTATTATATTTAAATAGAATGTTTAAAAGTATTACGACACGTCCTGATCTTCCACGTCTTGTGCTTGCTCTTTCTGTTCAGTTTCCCCTGAAACACAAACGAGACACGTCAGTACGAGGCACGCGGTCTGCGGCGGGGCGCGGGGCGCGGGGCGCGGGTCAGCGCCGCGCTAATCATAGACGGGCACCCTTCTCTAAATATAACTCAATCTGACCCAAAACATAAGAGGTAAATGAAGCGAAACACAAAAAAGGCCGCGCATAGACGTCACCCGCCGGAGCGGGGAAACCTTGTAAAGTGGAACTACGGGCCTGAGCACGTTGCGATATTTCTGAGCCGCGTGTCGGGTCACCGTATTGTTCGTGATTACGCACGCTACCCTACGCTCAATCAAACTTTAGGGCTTGAGAACCTTTACGCAAAAGAATACGTTTTTATTTTGCTGAACAAGAATAAATAATTGTTATTTGAAGGCTAGAATCGAGATAGATTGCTTCAAAGCAGCACCCACGCAGCATCCATCACATCAGGCAAAAAAAATAGATATCAAAAGAAAACACTGCATGTTTGTCGTTTACAACGAAATATGGATTGGGGAAAGATAGGAATATATGGAATAGTGTTCAGAGTCTGTGATTGTCAGCGGAGTGGGGTGGTGGGTGTAGGTTGTACATCCGCGGTATTGCAGAGTCTGAGTTCTGGTCAGTCAGAATGAAGTACCCACACTTTTGAAAGAGGGAGGAATTCATAATTCTCTGGGCCCAAAAATATAACCATTTTAAGGGTTTTCAAGTGAGTTGAAATAAGATAGAATATATAGATTTCTGGAAATGAGTACTTAGTAAGTGTTAATTTCTGGATCCTGCAATAATGTTATGTAATTTGTCAGTCAACCTTTGTGAACTCGATATTTGTCTACATAACCGTTCATTGATTGAGCCGTGTTTGTGTGTGTGTGAGGGTGTGTGGTGTGTGTGGGGTCGATCGCGCACGCACCGGACTCGCCGTCGCCCTGCATGTCGGAGGTCCAGAGCGTGAGGTTGTCGCGCAGCAGCTGCATGATGAGCGTGGAGTCCTTGTAGCTCTCCTCGGACAGCGTGTCCAGCTCCGCGATGGCGTCGTCGAACGCGGCCTTGGCCAGCCGGCACGCGCGGTCCGGCGAGTTCAGGATCTCGTAGTAGAATACCTGCGGGACAATCCATGGTTCAGTATCACTCGGTAAACAATATATTTTGTTGCATTGTGTACCTGCTTGGATTCCTAGACACAGCTCATTTGTATTATCAATGTTTATGAACATTAATAAAGAAATAATAAACTATTTTAAACTCTAGCACCCCTCGGACGCCACCTGCCACGGTAGCGTGGGAGCTCTCAACAGTCAATATCGGCTTCTTCCGACAGAAACGATGCTAGATTCAGTGATGATAACAATATGTAGCGTAGAGACATAGCTCCAACCTTTCTTACATTTGTTAGCGACGTTAAACAGACTGTGACATTTGATATAATTTAAAATTCCGATTGGTAGTGGGCTTGAACATCTTGATTATCTATAGACCTACAGTGGTCTATAGATAATTCAGGTGTGCTTAGTGTAAGTAGTTAGTTAGGTTTATAGTGTAGTGTATGTAGTTCTCATTTTATTTTAGTTTTGTTAATAAAGGCTCTGCCCGAATAAAAAAAAAATTAAAATTTACATTGAGATCGAACAAATGTACCAGTGATTGCAAATGAGACGAGACGTATATAATACGAAACATCATTCATCATCTTAACAAGCTTGCCCCAGGTCCATTGCTGGACACAGGTCTCGCCAATGGCTTGTCTCTGTCTAACCGATAACCGATCTGACGATCAGCCCGGTCCTCAGTTTTCAACTGGGCGTAAATGGATATTATCAAGTCCACAACTTTGATGATACACCCTATTTTCAAGCAGCTAAACCAAAGTTGCAAGCTGTCACATAGTTGCGAATAGTAGTGGCTATGACAAAACTAAGATACCTATTTTATATTTAAAAAAAAAACTGTAAGCTATTTTTCGACTCATCCTAGCAACGTAATAAACTTGTACATCGTTACAGAAGCAGTTTATTGAGAGATAAAAAATTCCTCGGACGTAAGATGAAAATAATGTTTTGGTTGGCGTTACATAAAAGAGCGCACGATTTGTCTAAACAGCGGTCGGCGCCGCGTACTATCGCGTTTACTATTCATATTCAATATTTACGCTCCGTGACGTCACACGGGCAAATATAACACGACTTCACTGCGACAGAGACAATGGAGCCGCGACAAAGGAACCGCCACCGCCGTCGGCGCGAACCATTCACTACAATACAATCACTACACTTTTGACAGTAGTCAGCGCGTCACTACGTGATACGCGATATGTATTTTATTATACAAGTTTACGACTTCATTGCATCTACTGCGTAATTCCATTAAAGTCCGCGTCGATGATAGCGTACTGCAAACAGGTCTTATCAATCAAACGCACACCGGCGCCGCCATCGATGTTGCTATGCCAATCGGTTCCACAAATGTCGCAAACCAAATTGCCGTGTCATGAGATTGGTCGAAATAAGAAACGTTAAAGATGACAAAAAGGCAACGCTACTGAAACTGAATCTCTGAATGGCCGATAGTTTTATTGTAAAGTGCTACCCGTCCCATTTCTAGAATGGTAATGTCATAAGCTTTTTCCTAGAAAGCCGATCTCGCGGCGTCGCCCTGACTCACCGCGTGACGGCCGTACCTCGCAGCCCAAACACTGCAGGACGGGGTTCAAGCTAAAGTTACGTCACTACGTGTACAGCCGTCGACAAACAACGACCATATCAGGTAGGTGTTAGATATGTACACAGAATCTAAATCAATATACCCACAAATTATCAAGGAAACTGCGACGTAAGGAGTCAATGTTAGCAACCACTATCGTCAAAGCAATCATGTCATCTTGCTCGCACTCAGCCTGTGTCGCATACTAGACAGAGACGACGCGAATGTCGCTGCGAACGACAGACTTTCGTCCCCATAAGTCTGCCGATCTAAGTTAATTTGAGTATAAAAGTTTCCAAAGTCAATAAGTTACATTATTTGTATAATAATTTGCTGTTGTTAGAGCACTGATAAAGAGATGTCATAAGCTAATAATGTATCATTAAAGGTCGCATGACATAAATGAGATAAATTAGTTTTTCCTCCGGTTTTAAGCATTATTAGTAGTTTGTAAGTAGGCAAATAACTTTATCCTTTTCATGATTCAGCTTCCTGTAGCAGTGGTGTGTAAGCGGAAAGAATTACAAACACGGTCGTATACTTTTTTCGTTCTTATTCTGGTGTAGTTGTATTTAAATACGTGTAATGAGACACGCAAATAGGCTGAACGTGAGAAAATCGCCTATTTAAGTGTTAAATCTCACACTGAATTATGCGTGTTATGAATGGAATGCTGTGTTGGAATCCAGAGTTCGCGTTCCCGTCTGTGTCCATTACAGATATGTATTTGTAAAATATTTAGTCCTAAACTATCAACTTTGTACAGCTTTCTATAAATTCATCAAAATGCACATAGGCCACTTTTGAGGAAAACAAGGAGACGGTGCTTTTACAAATAGATTACGCGGGCGAAGTCCCAGGCTGTTACTATTCATAGCGATACATAGAATGCACCACGAGCGGTTAACAGGGTTACACACAAGCCTGCAGCAGTGCACTGCACGGGTACTGCAAATCTAAATTTCTAAAAGTCTCCAGTGTAGTGATGTTTGCTCCTAGCGAACACAAGCAACCGATATTCACTAAAGTTGGCATTTCTGTGTAATTTGGTCCAACTTAAGAGATATGATAGTTTTTAATGGCGCTGACGGTCTTCATGTGACAATATCCGAGCAATGCCAGGACGTACAGCTAACTGTATACTTTGTAGACCTATAAGCCTGGCAGGCTCAGATTTCAAACCCAAATTTTGTTTTAATCCTACAGCAATTTGTAGCATACAATCCTAAGTGCAGTTGTGTTGTGTATGCAGAGTAGAGGTAGTGCCAAAGAGTTTACATATACTACGTATAGAGTTAGATTTTCCGCATGGTTCCTTTGTGTCAATCGTAAGCAGATGACATGCATACTTTCTATGGCAACAGAGATATGCCGCGACAAAACTATGACACTTCCACAAGAGCGACAAGGCAAGAAAGATGCTACCCGTGCTTTCGGTGGAAAGCGTTTGTGCCAACTCTGTACGTTGTATATGTAAGGTCTTTGGGTAGCGGGATACTGACTGAGAAGTTGAGCGCGAGGCCGAGGCGGATGGGGTGCGTGGGCGGCAGCTCGGTCATGGCGATGTCGGAGGCGGCCTTGTACGCGACCAGCGAGTTCTCGGCCGCCTCCTTGCGGTCGTTGCCGGTCGCGAACTCGGCCAGGTACCGGTGGTAGTCGCCCTGCGGGGAAACACATCGTTACACGCTCGCCGCGTCCAGCCAACACACCCAATAACCATACTGATATAAATACATACAACACGGACTGAACTTCATTGGAATATTATATTTTATTTCAAATCTATGTACAATTTAGGGAACTTAACATGTATCAAAAATTATAAGAGGAACTATTAAAATAATTGACCAAAAACGATTGCATTTTCGTTGAAAAAAACCAACTTAACCGACAGGGGCTTGACTAAATTTCATAATTTATGTGAAGTCTAAAATTACATCGTCTAGAAAAAGGTAAGCAAATTTTCGTTTTTTGTTGATATTTCAAAAACCACCATACTGATTTTGATAAAATTTAGACATGACCATTGCTGATCTACCAAACAATTAAAATCTGTTGACAATTGGCAACGCTTTCATCATACATACATACAAAACAAAAAATGTACAATCAAATTGCGAGCTGTAGACCGCATCGTCGCTTAACATCAGGCGAAACGGCGGTCAAGTGTAAACCTACAAAAGTAAAAAAGAAGTTATTTTGAAGTTGGTTTAAAAAGATTCCATAGTCAAGAACCATGTCTGTACCTTCATTTTGTAGTAGAAGACCTTGGACTCGCCGGTCTGGCTGGAGGGGATGAGGTGCTTGTCGAGCACGTTGAGGATGTCGGAGCAGATGTCGCGCAGCTCCTTCTCCACCTGGCTGCGGTAGGCGCGGATCATGTTCAGCTTGTCCTCCGCGCCCTGGACACGGAACACACACACTGTTTAGTTAACACATACTTTCTTCTAAGATCTAAGACATACATGGGCCTTGTTAGGTAAACTTGTTCAGATACTGTAACTGAGGGTCTATCTAGACCCTCTAATAATTAATAGTGGTAGCACACTTTGCAGAGGCCACCTGGGGAACTACCAAACCTTTACCAGTTATTCTACCGCCAAGCAGTAATGTAATCACTGTGTTCCAATTTTAAGGATAAATATTCTCAGTGAAATTACAGGGTGAGATAACACATCTAATATCCCTGGGTGATGGAGCGCAGTGCAATGCTAGGTAATCATTCGGACTCTTCATGTTACAGAGGCTTTGTGTCACTGTGCTGTTATGGGCAGGCATGTTTCTTACCATCGGGTTCATGTCATGCGAGTCTCGTTACAACTTACAATTAAAAAAATTGACCGTCATAGTCACTTTGGAAACTCACGGGTGAAACCAGAGGGCGTTGGCATGACCATTGAGTTTACCCGAAGGTTTCTTACATTTATAAACGTGACGCTTGAGCTCTATTCACAGCCCACGGAAAAGCTGTGTGTGGTGCATCAAAAGACGTTTTCATCTCAAAAAAGAAACTTCCTCCACAAAACACATGGGGGGCGATGTAACCTTGGTCAGACACCATAGCACTAGACACCTCCAATAAAGCGACTGGCATGTGCTCTGGGCTCTGGCCTAATTTTACAATGAGAATAACGATAAAACAGATTTAAAAATGAAAGTGGTTGTATGCAACATGATTTTCACACAAAATTTGTTATCAAGACACCATAATATGAATAACATTGTGTATTTATTGTATGCTTTGATGTACATCAAAATACACATGAGATGAAAATATGTATAATGCAAGTGCACTGCTGGGAAATAGGTCACATATTATCCAGTTCAAAGGTCCAAAATGCCTATTTTGGTATGCCATAAGATCAACACAAAGATCATAATTTGAGGAAGTCATCTATACGGCATGCATCATTGAGTTCACAAGGAAGTTCCCTGCAGGAAGTAAGCTGGTAATGGAGTGCTGGCTTGACAACCGCTGAGAGACAAAACCGCGCGCTTTTGTTACAAGTTTATAAAAAGTTAATAGTCAAATTGATGTGAGAACTTAGCACTACAATTTTTCGCCCCTCATCGAAAATTCAGAGGCCGACCCAAAACAGGCCTGCGACCGTTCACGTCCTATAAACCGAAAAATAATGAGACCTATAACAAAGCAAATACATTTTAGTTTGGCGGTACAGCCCCGGGGCAAGTAGTAGGCCATGAGAATGAATGCAATAGGACAGTAAAAAAGATGCGGGACCCATATAGACGAAGCGATTTGCAATACATACGAAAATTACTTTCAAAGTTTGTACTACCATAATCTCAAATCTGAGTTAGGTACATCAATCAAAAGTTATACTAAGAAAGTCCTTTTATGAAAATGCTAATGTTTAAATTTCTGATACTGATCCAAATGGTTATTAATTAATTCCGAACTTGTGCTCCATTGACACAGGACCGCAGTAGAATAGTAACTTTGTAAAAAAGAATCCAATACTGCAGTCTAGTCAGGCTGATATAGGCAAACAGTGGTAAAGAAGAGTGGTATAATGAATACTTGATATTGTAAAAGGGCCTCGGCCCCAGGCACGAGGCGGCCGAGCGGAGCCGCGCGCACCTACAGTTACATAATATCACATTTCACTCGCATAATGAGGATGTGTAAGAGAATACGCGGATCTCATGACGACACCTTCGCTAAATTAGCCGCTTTACTCACAACCTACTGATTTTCAACACTTGAAAAACGGTTAAGTTTTGATTCAGTTGTATTTTTTTTAGCTTTTAAAGCTGTGCGTTTTTAATACACACTCGCTTGATGGTTGATAAGCGAAGGTGTCGTCGACGATGACGCACGCTGACATAGAAGATGCGAATTCGTTCTGACCTTGAACAGTTCTAGATCGTATCTCCCAGGGAACAATGAAGCCTGATTTCGACGCTTCCGTTTCATTCGATAGTGTACCTATATGTCAAGATTGTTTCTGTATCACTTAAATAGAAACGACTAAGCGATTATTCTTTTATTATTTAAATTAAGAAAAAACAAAACCATTTTTTGCAAATAATATCCAATGGTTATTAAAGTTTATAAACGCCGTGAGGCACGCGTGAATGATACAGATTCAGAATAGTGATCAGTATCGCAGCAGACAGGAGCCTTTTTACCCAGTTATATTAGTTATAGGTTGATACGGACTGACATTGATGATGAAACACTCTTGTGTAATTTACCGCCGCACCGTCAGAACTGAGAACAATACCGTCAGACAACAATAAAAAAGTTTGCAATCTAGAAAATTGACCATCAAGAGTAGTCACGAAGGAAGATGACAGGAACAATGAATCGAAACTTCTCAATCCTGAAATACTCAGCGGCGTGGTGCGGAGACGTGCCCTGAAAGGGTCGTTTCCGACGTTCTGTCGGTTCCATGCTTAAATAATGAACCGATCGGAGAGAGGTTCACTCGGGAACTGGCTAAAGAGGGTTGTAACGGAATAGGGAAACACGAATGAAGTGACCGTAACACCTCGATCGTAATAACTACTACTCGGTGTACAATTTTAATAATGACCTTTATTTATTCATAGTTAGAGAACTTTAGAACGTTGAATTAATCGTGTATTTGAACCGAAAATTTCCGCAATTTTACGGCCGTCTATAATTAATGTGAATGTAAAGTGAAAGTCTCATAGACTATGGCGAGAAGAATGTGTATTGTGGGCTGGTTCTCATAAACGGTCATACTAAGTAGAGTTTAAACAACAGAACCTTGATAGCTGGGTGGAACCTTATTTTTTACAATCAGTTACGAGGCGGTCAAGAAAAGTCTTCTTACTACCCAATAAAAAAAAATGCGAAAACACAAATAGCGATAACTGTTTTCTTCAATTAAAGTCTGTTTTTCAAAATTTGCAACATAATAACAACAATATTATGAATTCTTGTTTTTTATATCTGTTCCTGTTCAAACAAAATAAACCCAAAAAAAATGTGCAGGGAATCTGGGTAAAAACGCCTATTAGGGGAATTAACAAGACCCGTATTTTACTCTCATGATTGTCTATTCAATTTCACAGCCATGTTTTGTGCACCGACACCGAGAAGCGTACATCCCGACGATAAGAATTCACGAACACGATTTTGGAATTGTCAAGTCTGAGTTTCCTCATATTTCAACGGCGGCGTGAAAAGCTACGTAGATATTTGGCAAGCATGACGTCAGCCGCCAAGTGACCAGTTTATTAACTTGTTCCATTAGTCCACAACATCTGTACTTCAAACTATTTATAGTCGCGGGGGTTTGCGCAAGTTACACGACGCAGCCGACGCTAACTTCGATTCAATCTAATGCAATCAAAATACGATCACTATAGGAAACCTATAACAAGAAGAATAGAAGGCACAACGTCAGACAATATAATTTAAATGTTTGAACTATGCTTCTTGCTAGCTTCTAGGTATGTAAGTACAGTTAGTATGTTTAGGTTAGTTGGATCCTGCACTTTGTGTGGTAACCCCGTAACATCTAAAGGCATAAGTTTCATTAAACATGTAGAAGGCACACACACACCAGATGAACACAATTCCGAGGCACGGCAACTACCCAACTAAACTAGTTTTACCATATCGTAGTCTCGTTGCACTCAAAACTTTTGCATATTGCATAAGGTTCGGGGTAACTGTGACCTGTGTATGTCCTTGTAACCTTCGGCTAAGCGACAAGCATCCTTGACTTTTCAATATCGATTCAAGCAGTACAATACAAAAGTGTCTAAAAAGCTGGAGAAAAATATTATGTTCTATCTCAATTATGTTTCAATGACGTCATGTGTAGGTCGCGTAAATATAGTTCCACTTAGCGAAATACCACAAAACATTGTCTACTGTGCGCCTATTTCATCGATTTTATGCTGATTAGCGTCCCGGGCGACCTCCGCAAGGTAATCGCACGAGGCGCGGAGTAATTCAGCGAAAGCGTAATAAAATACAAACAAACATTATTCGTTCATTAGTTCGCCATACATACTTGCGTCGTGCAAGTTCGGAGCCGCCTTCCCCCGCCGGCTACTTCTCAACTTGTACCAACTCATTTGGAAGCTCACCCAGTATTATTTTATTAGTTTTGTCGAGTCGGAAGAGGCCGTAAGTTCGTAATTGTCATATTAGTTACCAAAGTTTTGTATATTATAGAAATACAAGGGCGACAATGCACTTCGAAACGAATTTAGGTAAGGATCGAGTGATAGGCTAATTAATGTACGCTTCGACAGCCGTCGGGTCAGACCCGTTCTAGGGTTAGGAACTACCTATCTAGAAAACTGTCATAATACGATGAGTCATCATGCATCACAGGTCCACGATCCATAAATTCTCGACATATTTATTATGAAGCAATTACATTTCGCAAGATAACCTCGAAACTATTGACAAAACGTGATAAACTGTTTTAAAGGTATCTGGAGCGTCGCACGGCGAGTGAGTGACGGGCCGGGCGGCCCGGTGCCGTGACGTCAGCGCCGTACAACAAAGTGCCCTTTCAAGCATAAGGTCGGGCTTTGATAAGTTATACGAGTGCGCGCCCATTGTGGAGCTTCCACACAAAGTTGCTCGGCGAAACGGACACCACGCGCGCTCGCTATTCAAACCGTCTATCGGCGATTCAATGGAGTTTTTTTAAATGTTCTCAAATGTAGCACTTACAAAATTTCACGGGTGGGTCGGTACGCGTGGGCGGAGAGGGATAGGCGTTCGGATCGGATCCTTTGGACCGAATGAAAAGTAAATCAATTCCGAGGCAATTTCCATGTCGATTCCACGGCGACGGGTTTAAGAGAAAAATCGATGTCTTATAATGTAGTGGCATTTGTAGCCGCGCCGCAGACGGGACCCGCGGCCGCCGGCCGGCGTGCGGCCGCCGCGCGGCCTCCACGCTGCTCGGCCCTGTGACGTAACGCCGGAACAGAGGTCTCGCTCACCAACTTACAGAACCGAAGCAAAAATAAGACAATCCAGCGACAGTTACTAACAACGACTAGCCGGTTTTTTATCTAGCTCAAAAACGTAACGGTACCGACAGTTACGAGACTAGACGTTCTCTCGACACGGTTCCGCCAGACGGGCGGCAGGAGTTCATTTGTGAATCAGATCTAGGATAATGTAATAACCCTAATCTAACGCGAGTGTATCCCTCGGTAGGTGTACTAAACTAGCATTACCGCTGGGCAGGGATAACGGGCGGTGACTCATTTTCCGTATTACCCGCCGCGGCCAGCAGCGAGAGGGATCTCGTCGCGTTTTTGCGATCGCCGATCTGATAAAAAGCGCGACGATGGAATTCCATTGTACGGAATATTGAAATGACATTTGCAAAAACTAGATAACGTTGATTTCCAAGAACGTTAGCTCTGTAGAAAGCAAATAAAATGACGTTTGAGTCACCGCAGTGATGAAAGTGATGGCAATCGCGAATGACTCGAATGAACCGCTGAGTCGGACCACCTACATCCTACATGCTCGAACAAAGGTCACACACGGTGCGACAATCGATATGGGGTACGTTACATGACGGTGTCACACGTTGCTCATTCCGCCGAACACGGTTATGGGAGATGATGCAATTATATATGGGGCGAGAGTCAGCCGAGAAAGAGTGACAAGGGATTATATTTGGGGGATTTAAGGCCGAGTAACGAAGTTATCGTTGCATGAAAGTTTGGTCACCATACGAATGTATGGTCTAGTTCGTTCACCCACGTTATAATCCAGTCTTTCGATCCGTTGTTTTTCGGAGCGTTATTTTAACATCATATTGCCAGAGCAATCTGCTTAAGTTTTAGTGTTAAAAAGTATTTTCATAATTAAAATATACTTAAGAATAACATAATTAATTTCGTATCAAACCATCAGAGTTCGCAACTTATTTGTAATCTGAACTAAAAAGGGCTTATAAGACTTCGGTTATAGTTTTAATGCTGCAGAGGTTTGCTAAGTTAACACACCTAACCGCGTAACGCAATGCCGTTGGGAAGTTTTCGTGGGGTCTTTGAGGTTTTACTTGATGGTTACATTTTTTATTACCATTTTGTAACTACACGGGATGGCGTTATTATTAAAAAATAATAGACGCATCCCGCGTATTCTTTAACTAAATAATATTACATTTATCTCAAAATGTATTATCGAAGTACAAGCACGGCGTGAGCGCCCTACTCGCTCTTGACCAGTGTATCATGGAATGTTTACCGTCTAGTGCATATGCAGCATTTCTGATAACTGAATTACAGACACGTATCAGTTAACTAGTCCGAGATGGCCAACAGAGGTTAGGGCCTGCCTGCATACACCACAGATAAGGTAACTTCATGGCACTGCGATATATCTACCAGCAGGCCGCCTCGCGTCACTGTGACGCGCGGTCTAAACAATTTAATCACGTGTGCTAACTGATAGCCACCTTATCAGATAACCGTTCAATTGCTGATGCTTAGACATGATATAGTAAATTAGTTTACATTTTTGGTACATTCTCTTTCACAATACTCCTGCTGTCCTTGCATCGGAATCGGTGTATCGTCAATATGTTGCTATAGTAACAAGATAATCAAATGAAGATTGTCTACAAATTGGCAAAGTTAGTGTATCCAGTGGACATTTCGTACTACAACATTTTCAACTACATGATCGGTTTGAATAGTTTATTTATTCCAAAGAGAATAGTTTCAGACAATTAAAATATAGCATAGAACAATATTTCCTAAGAAATCACGGCATAGAGATAATCTATCTTATATCTCTGGGTCACGAGTGCTGTGCTTTTTGTGCATTTGGATTCTTTATGTTTCAATAACTGCGTGCCATTGACAGGCACATATCCCGGTCGGCATGTCACTCTAAGTATACTATGAAACAAAAAAGATGGTTTTCACTTGCCACCAATCAGAGCTTCGTCGCCTTTTAGAGGTCGTGACAGACTTGAGAAGAAAACCCCAATGCAGGGCTTTCTCATACAATTATTGTTTTATTTTTCGAGGAAATACGGCAATGTAGGGTTATGTGGAAATGGCTAAGGGGAACTCTCACTATTCTTTCAAAAGTGACACCATTTCTGCGATAACTTTGTACCGTAGTCGAGGGTACCGCGAACCGCAAATAGCTAAATTTTCAGTAAAAAGTTATTCTCATACTTGTCTTTAACACGGTACAAAGCTATGTTATCAGGCAGGACCAGTTTAGTCTGTATTGACTTCATTAGTGTCGTTTTTAATGCAGTTGTATGTAAGGTTAGATGTGCTTCGTTTACAAAAGAGAATATGCTCAGTGCCAAACGGGCAGCCGCCGCGCGTGTGCACTCGCCTTGAACAAGAACAAAATTAAAAATTTTGATTAACCCCCGACTACCTTAGATTTGTTATCTGTACAACATTCTACTAGTCAAGCCCTTTCATTTGATACCCATATTAAGGGAATTGTGAAAAAGGAAATGTAATTCGCCATTTTGTGGTAGCGGCCATCTTGGATTTGAAATTTGTCATAGTGCAAAGTATTCTACTAATCAAGCCCTTTCATTTGATACCCATATTGAGGTAGTAGTGTAAAATATTATATAATTCGCCATTTTGTGGTGGCGGCCATCTTGAATTTGAAATTTGTTATAGCGTTTAGTACTCTGCTAGTCAAGCCCTTTCATTTGATACCCATATTGAGGTAGGTTGTGAAGAAATATTTTGTCCGCCATTTTGTGGAGGCGGCCATTTTGAATCGATATTAACCCTTTGAAATCGTTAATCGGAAAATTGCGAAAATTCGCGATGACGTGCGAATCGGCGATAGTAAGCGCGAGCGCACGGCCTTCGCTCCTTGCGGATTATTTTATATCTTGTGATAGATTAGTTATATTTAGGCTGGTTTGAGTTACTTTATCTTAAAGCTATTGAAGTAAGCTATAAGACGATGTAAACTTGTTTTGTATTGTATTTTTATTTCAATTTACACGGACCTTTCGTTGTACCCAAAGTTGAAAAATAGTTATAATTTTGAAAAAGTGAGTATTTGTATTGAAAATGAATTGTTTTATGTATTCGTTTTTATGTTTTTATACAAAGCTTTATATGTTTCTTATAAAATAAATCTAAAATGTATATGCTTTCATACAAATATTTTGATATTTTGTACTCTGAATCATACTCCAGAAATTGGCGATGAACAGAAATTGCATGCGTTAGGGCCGTTCTTTCAAAACTCTTGTGTGGTAAGATTTTAGTATGTAGGCTTTATATTTATATACTGGTCGATAGAAAATATATTCAGGAATTTTATAAAATAATATTAGAACCGATAATTAAAAAATCTATACCCAATGAGGCAAAATGTCAGGAATCACAGAATTTTCGTGATAAAATCCGACGATTTTGATTCTACAATTATTGACATGATAAACAATGTTTTCTGGCATAAAATATATCTTTCAAAATGACAAAACAATATGCTTTTCGGTAATCTAAAAACGTGGATACCATAAAACAAAAACTCGGAAAATACTCTGACAAAAATACCTAAAAAATACCTAAAAAAACACTTCGCGGCGATAAAATTCCGTGACGTCATAGAATGTTTACATAGCCGTATGCAGCTTGTAGTTGGCTAGATACCCTAGACACGCACACATTCGAGCGCTCCCGGCGTGTCTGTGTGTGTGAGTTCTGGACGGTCCCGTACTTTTCATGAATTTTAGACAAAAATAAGGAATATCGGGCCAAGGTAACGAATAAAATGGATTTTACGATATTTTTTACAACTAAAACACAGATATTCTAAGACGTCCCAAACAAAAAAAAAACAGTAAAACGATAAGCAAAACCAAACGATCGGTCAATTTGCCCGCGAACCAGAAAGTACCAGATATTTTACTCGATGTTGTATCAAAATATATAACACATTATACGATTGTGATTATGAAAAGGGTTGGAAAAATACTTCTAAAGCGTATAATAAATAGCCACTTACCACTTATTTATTTGAAATCACTTAAATTCACAAAACAAATACACCCTCACTCGCGAGAACCGGGACGCGCACTGACGGCGCGAAATGGCGGGAAACTAACCGACTTCTTCGATCTGTACCGAAAAATTTCGTTCCGACTGATACTACGCTATTGGTCTGATTATGAAGCGGCATTCAATAGGTCTTATATCCATTAAAAGTTATGGGAATATCCACCTTCGCTTATACAATATTAGGTTTAAAAGCGGCTGGGACCGCAACTGACATCGGACGGTGACGATTGTCACTAGCCGATGCCAACGGTACTTTCGCCTTCAGTGACGATTGTCACTAGCCGATGCCAACGGGTTAACCAAACATAGCTAAGAACACCCGCACGGATATTAACTTTCAAATAAAAAAAACCGCATCGAAATCGGCCCATCCGTTTGAGCTCTACGGTGCCACAGACAGACACACACACAGACAGACAGACAGACAGACAGACAGACAGACAGACCGACAGACAGACAGACAGACAGACATCGACGTCAAACTTATAACACCCCTTTTTTTTGTCGGGGGTTAAAAAGGCCGCCGGACGCGGCCGAAACTCGAGTCGGATTGACCGACCGTATATACGTGAGTGTCCCGTTATCCAATTAAATATGTTCATTATACATCTCTAAACTTAAACCTTGTGAAAGAATATAAGTATTTCGACATATAAGAAGAATAGGCTGATTTTAAACATAAAATAGAAACCACTGTGCCATTACTGGATCCAGTTCTGCTGTCATCAGCACAATTTCTACTTTATGATATTTTCTTAACATAGGGACTATTTGTTATCATATTTTAGGTTGTATAATGTAGTGTAGGACACCTATATACTGATAAATCTGTTTAGAATGAATTTGAATGAGGTGCTATTTATATTTGATATTCTAACTCTTGGGTTATAATTTAACAAGATACAGACATGATAAAAAATCAGAAACCTGAGACAATACACATGCGCATATGAATTTATGAATAACTATGGCAACCATTGAGTTGTGTGTGTAGGTAGCTTGATCATTGGTGGAGTGTCACAGGTTCCATATGTGTATTTGTAGAATAGAACTTCTATCGTCGTCTTCTATCTTCATCCCAGGTTCACTTGGTTGATTGATAGATAGATAAACTCTTTATTATACTTAACAAAACACAAACAATCCTAAAAATAGAGTAGCAAATAGCAACCTTATCGCTAAAAGCGATGTCTTCCATGGAACCATGGTATGGAAAATGAGTTAAATCATAGAAAGATGGGAGTAATCAAATAAAGAGTAAATTGATATCTACAAAATATAATAAACAAGGTACTAATCACCTACTTACTAAAACATAATATACATACATTCTAATACTAATAGGTGCTAGTACATAAATAACCTTATTTTATTAATGATAAGGGATTATACAAAGGTTTTGATGATTTACTGTAGAGTCAACTCTTGAATAATTGACAGAAAGCTAGCATGGCCAAACTCCTCAGTCTGGAGCCTCCAGCTTCAGAGTAGCCTCCTGTATTTAGGTTAAATAAAATAGGTATGATCTTCTGATTACTTTTTGGAGGTTGCATACATTTGAAAAAATATTCAAATCTAAATTAACAGAATGAATTGTCCACCTATTTTATTCTCATTCCATGTTTAGAACTTCATTATACCTCTTTTCCATATAATCTTTTGACAGCTACATAAATGTAAAAAACCACACAAAATTTATCTATTAATGAGCAATAATTATAAATGCATTAAGATATGTAGGACTTAACTGCCAAGCTCTTATTGCAATAAGCAAGCAATTCATAATATGCAAGCATGAATTACAGGAGTCCCAATTTAGGGGTGATTTTACTTTTCAATTGACCCCCTTCAAGAGGATATCATTTACCATATTTCACTTAAATGTGGAAAGTTTAGCTTAGCAACATCAAATCTTGTCAAACAAATAGACAGATCCACCTCTACTCTGTTTCATTCAATTGGAATTTTTCATTTTCAGGGTACAAACTAAATTCTGTTGCACAGCTTACTGGTTAGCACCAGGAACAGTAGATTGGAACCATACGCAGAGTCCTCCAGGGGAAGTACCGCATATTTACCAGTTTCTCTCATTTCAGCCACCAAGCAGGAATGCACAAACATCACTTCAAAGGGCAAGAACCAGAGAAATGACAGGGCATGAAAAGTATCAAATCTCTGGGTGACAAGTGTGGTGCTCTACTAGGTACTAAATCGGACTCCTCATGTTCTAATACCTATATCTGTGTGAGACTGTGCTGTTTTGGACAGCTTTGTTGCTTACCATCAGGCACATGTCATACTCATACTGTCACTCGTTCACTAAAAATAGGGATATACTACAAGGCAATTTTTTGAGAAACCCTGTTTTTGGCAACAAGACTTACTTTGGTTTCTTCTTTCTGTTCGATGGAGGAGATGATCCTCCAGGAGGCCCGGCGCGCCCCGATGACGTTCTTGTACGCCACGGAGAGCAGGTTCCGCTCCTCCACTGTGAGCTCGTTGTCAGAGACATTGCGTGAGGCTACATTCTTCATTGCCTCCACCATTTCTGGAATTACATCACTCACATGTTAATTTTCTAGTTATTCTTTACTAACAGCACCCCACAGTATTACCCTAGTATTTACACAATAAAAAGTAGCCTGTGTTGTTCCTGACTATATTCTGTGTTCTTAATTTCAGCCCTATCTACCTTTCAGACATATCTGAATATGATAAAGCTACAATCATCTAAACTTTCCCATATAGAGTATATGTACCTATAGTACACATAATGTGACCAGATTGAAATGTCTAATACATAGTGATAACAAACAGATGGTCAACCTGTTCATTAATAACCATTGTTTATGGACATTGCAACATCAGAGATGTTTACTATGTGTTTCTAGCTTGGAGAGGCTTTAAAATGTTTCATACCTTTTATGAAAGACAATCAATATTATTTTTGAATATTATATTTTCACAAAATTCATCCAAAACAAATGAAACACCAGTGCAACAGATGCAAAACAAGAGTTGTGTAGTTTCCGGTTTGAACATATCAGCGCAAATAGTATGGGGTTTATATACCTTTTATTCTGAAGAAACAATTTCTTCAATAAAAGTAAATCCCCATTGATCAATATAATAAACAATACAAAATTCACAGCTGTGACAACATAACTCCTTTTTAAAAAGAGCACAATAAGCCTAACAAATAACATCAGATTTTTAAAAATATCTTTGTAATAAAACTATTAACCCAAGATGAAATGTGTCCTAAGTAAATAAATACCATAGTGACCATGTACTGCCAGATTTGTCCATTTGCAGTTTACCATTGATTTGTCGGAATGTCATGTCATGTCAATGAAATTAATGTCAAATTTTACATTGACTGATTCATTTTACATTTTTCAATGAACCAATAACAATCTACTGCTGAGGCCTCCTTTCTCCTGTGTGCTGTTATAATTCTGTATCTCTGCTGATCTCCTCTCTGAAAAGCCCTCAACAGCTGAAATCTACAACATCAATTCATCACGCTGGCATGGTCTGCCAGTAACATTTATTGATATTAAAAATTCTAATTTTTAACAATCTTACCTGAAAGGTATAAAATGATGTAAGCAATGGGTGACTTCTATTATTAACAAATTAATTCTCATAAGAATACCCCACAGTACCACTAGAAATGAAATAATCTGTAGTTGGTAATTTATTAAGTTATTTTTATATAATAATCCAAAGTAAATGCTTCCATCCAATCAATCCTTCAATGCATTTATATTCAATGAACATGCTGCATATTGCAAAAAAAAGAGGTCAAACAAAAAATCAATACTGCTATGAAACTTAAATTCACTGATTTCAAGTTCTTTATCTAGGTCATAACTTAGTCATAAGCTATTCTCAGTTGCATATTCATTACTGCACCTGTCCTTCCTTTTGGCCAATTTGTTAGTCTCAATGCTAATCAGTTTTAAGGTTACAGTAAAAATCTATTTGCTTCTTCTATCATACTGTTAGATTTTTAATAGCCTGGTACTTGATTTAGTATAGCATAAAAGTTAGTAACTGGGTGTGGTAAAATTTATTGATAAGCAGTAAGTTAATGACATGTATTCTATGCGAATCATACATGCCTAAATGTAAGGTCAGTCAATCAATAAAGCTTCCTTATACATCATAGTAAATGCACACTGAATTACTAATGCACTGATGACACATTGACTTAAGTTCAACATAGAACTTGATTTCTATATCCTTAAACTGGGTCATTAACACTTTCTGTGACAATGAGTGTAAAATTGATAAGATAAAAACCTAATTGATAGTTTCCAATGATAATTCTAATGGAGGTCATCGACCTCTACGACCGCCGTAAGTTCGCAGTAGGTTAAACTGGAGATATTAGCCGCATGCAGACAATGCAAGTTCACATAAACTATGAGAATACACTGATAACCTTTACAATGACCGCATCTCACGAAGAAATACTGCGGTAGAAGTAAAAGCTTGCAGGTAAGTTCCCGTAACTTAAAATTGCGAACAATAGGAGAAATCCAAAGTGACAAATCTATGCTGACTAATACACTTGGAACATTCCTCAAGCTCCAGTGGAGCATTCGATCAAGTCAAGATATGCATGACCGATTCTAATGACATCGATCGAAATTCCACTGGCCCCAAGATGAGAAAATAGGCGACAGATTTTTTCATTCATAAGTTTCTGAGAAATTACCAGCTATTTGATGTAATTCTTAGCCGAAAAATAGTTCAATAGGTTCTCTTTGATTTCTCGTTTTACAGAACTTTCATTGAACCTTTTTGAGCGTAAAAAACCTAAAGGACAACCCACCGGCGGATGACGCATCGATCGCTGACCAAGCCTAACGAATGCCATTGATTATTAGTTTCCTCTGAAACTGAGTGTAAACTGAATGCATAAGGCTACTTTCTAGTCCCTGAAATAATAGTTCTGAGGACTTTTCATTGGCATCAATCTAGAAATTTCCCTAACTATCACCAAATCGTCTTTCAACTGTCGGCGAAAATACTATTGAAATTTCGTCCTAACATAGACGATATAACAAAAATATGTACTCACCATCATACCGCTCAGCCTGCTCGGCTAGTTTAGCTTTATACACATTATCTTCCCTTTCCGACATACTGGATGACAAATGATTTTTCACTAACTAAAACCGAATCGCCAGGTCACTAATTCACCAAGATGGCCGCGCCCGCCAACCGAATCCAAATTCGATCTTCAACTAAACTCCGCCCATGACGTCATAGACATGGCAGCTTCCGTTGTCAAACAGTTGCCACACCTCTCTCTCAATTATCTACCACAGTTCAAAACGAGCATGGTTTGGTTTTTGAACGAATAAGAATTACGGCTCGCCACACTGCGTCTACGGCGCCGACATCTAGTTCTAACATAACTCCTATCATGCCCCTGGCGCGGTCGCAGCTTCAAGTTTTAGGGGGTTATCACCAATAATATGTCAAGTTAAAAACACTTTACTAGTAGCGATAATCTACAATTTTATCCGCGTTGCCGTTCCAGTTGTTTAGCCGCGGTAAAAATAGCCTATGTAACAGGTATTTTGTAATTTTTTCAATTAAAGCAGCGATCAGACGACACGATTTATCGTGCACTAAGTCGCTAAGTTCCAAATGGATTGGGTGGTGTGATCGCTGTTAGGCTGTTAAGGTTGTTAGTGTGACTAAATCGAGTGATCGAGAATGCCCTACCACCTTAAGTCCCTAAGTCCCGATGAATTGTGTCGTCTGATCGCGGTTAGGGTGCTCAGTGGCCGTGCGGCGTTCGACGTGAAAGGACGTGTGAAGTGAGAATGGCTAGACATCTATGTAGCTTTGCACGTATCCGGTATCATTTCTGACAAAAGTGGTTCCGATATTAACGAGCTATATTTTAGGTCATGATAGGCCTTCCCCGTCCCCAAAAATCTTGTTTAACACTTATACTTTAGTATGTTTTTTTTATAGCATAGATGGACGAGACGAGCAGGACATGTGCCTGATGGTAAGCAACATGCCTGCCACACAACAGCACAGTCACACACCTATTGGAACATGAGAAGTCCAAATCATTACCTAGCACTGCACTGCGCTCGTCACCCAGAAATCTAAGATGTTATATCTCTAAGCCCTGTAATTTCTCTGGAAACATTGCCCTTCAAACCGGAACACAGTAATGTAAGCACATTACTGCTTGGTGGTAGAATAACTGGCAAAGGTGTAGTACTTCCCCAGGCGGACTCTGCCAAGAGTCCTACCACTACAAAACTTACACGTAAAAATGACGTACAAAACAAAACTATTACGTACAAATATATACTTATACGTGTTGGTAAGTATGTGTTAGATTTCGCAAAAAGCTCCTAGGTCTTAAGTCCTAAATCAAATTTTCAAGAAATTCATTTACACATTTTCATTTCGGACAAATTACATATAGGTTGATATTATTATTCGAATATTTTTTCGAGAGCGATTCCAAGTTTCTGATACTTTGAAAGCGTAGGCGCACAACTTCACTGCTCGACATTTTGCTGCCGAGTGAGTTAGGGTGGTGATATCGTGTAGTGTTTCTCGCCCAATTTATCGAGCCCTGCTCATCGGCCCGATGTCAATCGTGTCGTCTGATCGCTGCTTAACGTACATGATACGCCGTGTCCCCTGTGACCCAACCCCCCTTCCTTCCCTTCGGAGTGCACCTGTCATGCCCACATTGTCTAAATTATCTATTTGCGTTACACTTATACAGGATTACTGGGATCATGGAGGTCATGATCATGACCCCTCCACCCCTGAGCTGGGTCCAGTATCTAGTTGGACCACTAATTAATACGCACGCAAGCACGCAGTTGTCGCACGGTCTTGTGACTACTATGTGAGGCGCTAAAGCCATTGTGTGAGATCAAGTTAACAAACTCGGCACGCACTTTGTAAATTCCTTAATAGTTTTGGTGATTCAGCGCCACTTTGGTTAAAAGCTATCTATCTATCTTAATCGTACCAATATTACAAATGTCAAAAGTTGGATGTCTGTTGCTCAATCGCGTCATAACGCATGAACGGACGAATTTAGCGCACAAATGAGTCAAAGTCTGGAAGAACACATAGGTTTTTAGGTAGGTACACTGTTTATTCCAGGAAAATAATGGGAACAGGAACAACACGGGTAACACCGCGGGGTACTGCTAATATTGTAAACGTCAATGTTTAGATATTTTGATGTTTGTTGCTCAATCACGTCGTAACCTACGAACGGATCAGGTTGAAATTTGGAACACAGATAGATTATATATTTATAGATGGCCACCACCACTAAAAGGTGGACAAAATATTTTCTTACAACCTCCCTTATTATAAATATCAAATGAAAGGGCTTAGCTAGGGAAATACTATCCACTATTGTAAATTTCAAATCATTTCAAATTCTAGATGGCCACCACAACAAAATAGTAGACTCAAGTTTATGTTATTTTGCTTTTGCCTGAAAATGATGAATGATTTTGACAATTTGGACCAACGATACTGTGTCTGTAAGCTTTGCTTGACACGTACACAAAGTAAAATGTGAAGAGCCTCCTTTGATTCTACGTGATTCATCCTCTCCTTCCACGACTTAATCATCTTTCCCAACTTTATGGTTCTCAGTATTCTGAAAATATTCCCTGTTTGGCATATTGTTATGTACTCGTACATCAAATTTACAAGCATCTCTTTCCCTATAGTTCTATTTCTAATGAAGCCACTATACTTGACACCTGATGAAGCTCTAACATATAAACTTAATATCCTTCTACACTTTGGTTGGTTTGGTAAGAAGGATGGTATGAATGCAAAGCGATTGATTACCGAACAAATTAATTCTGAGTACAGTGGGTGGCGACCTCTACTTAGTCTGTGGTGGTGATCTTTACAGATCAGATGTCTCCAAAGTATCCTCCAGCAGCTTAGAACAAAATTTGCCTTAGTGTTACATCATCCATTTACATCCATAGCTTAGCTAGCTAGCTAAGCTATAAAATGTATTTGTCAAATTTCACAAACTAAACAACTCCATAATTTTCACAGGTTCAAATAGCTGCCTCCAATCTATTATACCAAATCGTTTCCGTTCTGCTGCCCGTTATCCTTTCATCCTCCAAATAAAAAACCAACTGTATGATTGTCATAGCCCAGGGGTTAATGTGGTACTTACTTAGATCCCTAGTTACTGTGGGATCCCAGGAAATGAGAATGTCGATGCATGTGCCAAGGCAGCCAGTCAATCTTGTTGCCTTGACAACAATAAGCTGTACGCATATGTCTTTTGTCTACTTTCAAAATTCCATCTCGACTCATCCTGGACGTCTACTCTCTTTCTACGTCCAATTTAAGATTGTTTGACGTTTCAATGTTCTAAGCCTACTCTAAAGACTAATAAATAATAAACATTTAAATGGACAAAACGAGGGATTAAAGTAGAACTGAAGTAGGAAAGTCGCAATTTTATTTCGGAATTTACAATACCTACAAAAAGAGAGCAGATGTTCATTGGAAAACAACCCAAAAGGTTTTGGGTAAATATTATTCAGACCTACAACCAGGCGTCCCTCAAACCCCTGTTTTTTTATTTCGCAAAACCAACAAAACCACAACCTCTGTGCTTTGTCGATTGCGCCCTTGTATTTTTGGCAAAACTGCGGATCAAGAATAACTCACTATGTGATGCACAGTTTTGTTTGGTTACTTTTGGCGCTTGTAAGTTTTATGTGGCTGTGAAATGAAATCATCCGCCACGCATAAATAATTGTATTAAGTATTTTTGTTGCTAATTGTGTTACTTCTACATTTTCAAAATGTACTTCATTCCTACCTGTCCCATGACACCATTTTTTTTTTCATACTTTTAACTCGGTGTTGGTTATATTAGAAGACATTATGTTTCTTTGAGTTAAACAAACTTATCCTGATCATAATAAACCGCGTTTTATTTAAGCCCATGGCAGATAATCTGTGATGGCAGTTTACTAAACTATCATGAAACAGAGACTGGCAGAATAACGACGAAGTCGTACAAGAACTGAACCATAAAAGGCGTAAAAGACATGAAAAGGCATATAAACCAAGAACTGAACTGAGACTTACATATACTCGTAGTCAAGTGTATTCTATGTCAACGTATGAAACGATTGTAATACAGTAATTTTACTGATATAATTTGTAATCAAAATATACATCTATAAGCCTAATTAACAATAAAACCTTACATTGGATAAAATATGTTGGTCAGTAAATCAGTAATGAGATGGGCACCATCTAGTTGATTTTGTTTGAATCAATTTATTTGTCACGTTTGAAAACGGGGAATTTATGAACGTTTCACATCAAAATCCGCGTGGTGTGTCGTAGAAAAAAATATGTTATTGATCTTGCAGTGCTGTGCTAAACATCAAACTCGCATAGTAGACATATTTTTATTCCATCTAGTAACATTGCTTTGCAGTAGTTATTAAGAAAAAAACTGTTGAGAAATGTCAATTTCAAAGTTTTTCACGGGTATGGAGGGTAGAGAATGGATTTTCACATGTACAAATGAAAAAAGTGTCTATCGAAATGGACGGAATCGGAATCGGAATGGTACGAAGCATTCTACAGCAGTACACAGCAGCAGATTTTTGAACTGTTATAATCATTAAGCTAGCCACTTTTTTACCTAATAATTATTAAAACTTATGAGCTAATGCTCCTAGGTGTAGCCTCCGGATTACGGGTAACGGGCTACCAGCTAAGCTGAACAATTCTATTTTTATTATTTTACTGAAGGTACCTACATAATTGTTCTACTGCCTAGCGATTCTGAACCCAGACATGATCCGACACGAAATCTCATCTCTCGGCCTTTGTTTTATCTGTTTAGAATGACAGAGACAAGTATTATTATTCCGAATTTGAGCCGTTCGGATTGCCCTTAGAATCGCTACCCTGATCTACGAAATTGGGGCTCGCACTACGTATTACAAACAATATTATTGTTCCAACAATACAAACATTATTGTCCTATGTTCCTGTCCTACGTGCAATCTACAATAAATCCATCACATGTGGTGTTTTTCCGACAATCTGGAAAGATGCACATTTAATTCCTTTGCCGAAGAAACCTAATCCTACCTCCTTTTCCGAATACCGCCCTATATCTATTCTTCCTTTTCTGTCCAAAGTCCTTGAGCGTCTTGTCCACTCACAGCTTAACCAATTCCTAAACAGGCAAGACCTCTTAAACCCTTTCCAATCCGGTTTCCGTCCAGGGCACAGCACTGTATCCGCACTGTTAAGATCACCGACGACATTCGCAAAGGTATGGACGACAGCTAGCTTACTGTTCTAGCTCTGCTAGACTTCAGTAATGCATTTAACGCCGTCGATTTCGATATCTTGCTGGCGACGCTGCGCTCTATTAACATATCTCCATCGGTAATCAATTAGTTTCACAGTTACTTGTATGGACGCCGACAACGTATTCACCTCGACGATGTTTTATCGTCTTGGTGTAGTACAAATGCCCGTGTCCCTCAAGGCGGCTTGCTATCACCTCTTTTTTTTGCTATTTTCATAAACTCAATCTCTCAAAACCTTAATTCTTCTTACCACCTTTACGCAGACGACCTTCAAATTTATTCCCAGGCCCGACTTTCAGATCTCAAAGTTGCCATTGAACTGGTAAATGCTGATCTTCAACAAATTGTTCACTGGAGCAACTCTTTTGGATTGCGTGTTAACCCCACCAAAACGCAGGTAATAGTGATTGGGAGTCCTTACATGATCTCTAGAGTCGACTGGGCTTCCATTCCAGAAGTGGTTTTCTACGGAATAGTAATTCCGTACAGCGAATCGGTCAAAAATCTTGGCGTGATTTTTGATCGCACGTTAAGCTGGGAACATCACCTGAAAGCAGTCAGTAGTAAATTGTTTGATTCTGGTGGATCGTTGAGACGACTACGAAATTTTTTACCCACTGCTACTAAAATTGCGCTTGCACAATATCTTCTTCTTCCCATTTTAGACTACGCAGATATCTGCTATCTTGATCTCAATGAAGACAGCTAAATAAACTTGAGCGTCTCCAAAATTATTGTATAAGATTCTTTTGGCTTGCGTAAATATGATCACATATCTCAGTTTCGTATGCAGCTCAAGTGGCTCCCCATTCGCCTTCGTCGGAATGCTCATATTTTAACTCTGCTCTATAATATTTTATTTAACCCCTCATCACCGCGTTATTTGAAAGATGTTTTTACCTTCTGGAGCGATGCGCACTCTCTACCTCTCCGGTCTAAGAACAACTTGTCACTCCAATCGCCATTAACACGCAGCGAAAATTTCTACGGCAAGTCGTTCGCGTTTAGAGCCGTTGAGCTTTGGAACGCTTTGCCTGTAACTACTAGACAAGCTCCGTCAGTTGCTGTTTTCAAACAGCTGGTCCATCAGAAATATCTGTATACTTTATAATTTACTTAGTTGACGTCATTACCTACTCTGATTTAAATCGTAAATAATTTAAGTATATCAATTTCATTCCATAATATATCTCTTTTAGTAAAACATGATATTTATAAATAAGTTTATATTATATTCGTATTTATGTATTAGGATGTACAGTTATTAATATATGTAGGTTTATTTTTAATAGTATTGTAGTGTATTTATAATAGTATGCTAAAAAGTTAATTTTCATATACTTATACAGATTTCTAAATATCTCTTACCTACTTATTGTTTGTACTTCCCCGTCTTCTTATTCTTCATATCTCCTTTTCCATCTAGCGGTTGCCTAGAAGAGATCGCTTTTAGCGATTAGGTTGTTACTTTATTTATTTTTTTGGTTTTTGTATATTTTTGTAACTTTGTTTACTTGTGAAGTGCAATAAAGAGTTAATCTATCTATCTATCTATTGTTCCAACATTTACCTTTTGACCGGCGGTTTGGGTAATACCGCCGCAGTACAAAATCGAATAGGCACCAACTAAAATCTTCGTGAAACCGTCAATAGTGAACAGTGACTCCCATCAACGATATATTTTGTTTAAATTTGGACAAACCTGGCATGTACGATCTGGACTGATAAGATGGATTACTATCTCAGACCTTTATTTAATATCATAGATTTAGCTTGTGGCAATTTAATTACCTACTTAAATTTTAAATAATACGAAAACACTATAAAACAGCATTTTTTATTCTGGGTAGGTACGGATTTTAAATGAAATCCCAAACGACTCAAATTCAGCATGATAATAATCCTTGTCTTGTTTGATTCCATATCGAGATCAATCCGACTGGGTTCAGAATCGCTACGCTATGTTACTTATTGTAATGGACGTCTCATAAATGAAAATGATAATGCCTTTAGATGGTAAACAAGCATGCAATTATGACGATTGGGTAACAAAACGTTAATATGCGACCACATGTCATAAAACTCTACTCTACTATTGTGATAAAAACGTCTAGACTGTAGAATAAGTTATCTGGGAGGGTTTTCCCCGATGGTAACAATCTTTGTGTCTTCAAATCGAGTGCGAATCGGTTTCTTCTAGGTATACACGCTCCATAGTAGACCGCATCGTCGGTTAACATCAGGCGAGATAGTGGTCAAGTGTAAACCTATAAAAGCTTAAAAAAAGAAATCACTTTGATCAGTATCAGTTGAAGTTGTGCGGTCTGTCCGCCCATGACTTTTCCAGGTCTAAGTCCCTCGCATAGCAGAACGAACGTTGATGAAATCTATGGATATAGATTCCAGGAGATCGAGTTCAATACGCTTGCACGCCGTTTTGATAACAATCACCCATATTTTGGTCGAAGGGTCGATCTAATGCCGTGTCAGGAGATTTTCATACTCATACCTGTCAATCGTTCACATATTGGTGGTGGTTCCCACTCATTTTTTTTACAATGTTTTCCATTGTGAAACCTGATTTTGTAAGAAACAGTCCACATACACATTTCCAGAACAGATTCCATACACACATGTTTTCATCTTTAAATAGCAACGATACATCTAGTTACACAGGATAAGTAATGCCGGGATCTGATACACCAAATCAAACTAAACCAATCTTTAAATCCTGTGTTACGAAACTTGTGACTCTAGAGCGGGTGATTCCCCGGCTAAAGCAGATCAGAGTAATGATTCACAACGCAGACGGAACGATTCCGACACGAAAAACAATCCTAGTTTCGTCTAGCATTTTGTGTAGAAACAATGCACAATAAACAAATATGTATGGTAACATTGTACGCGGTGTGGCCACTTCCCAGCTTCCCACTTCGTTAATCTATTATCTTTTTCCGAAAATAATAAAACTATCCGCTGTTTTATTTTTTGTTTGTTATTGTAATAACAGAATTTATTGTTATAGTTTCGTCCTATTGTTTTAAAGTTTTCAAAAGATTCTGTATGTCTTATTTTATGTAACTGTTAACAGCGCTTCACTTTTCTTTCAGCTCTGTAAATAATATGCTTGGAAGATTTTTTTGTGTTGATGTTGTTCAGTGTGCACGCTGTTCAGAAATGTGGTACTAAGACCTATGTAAACTTGGTATACAAGATTTACCAATTGTAACTTTTCAATTACCTATTGATTGAAGTCTTTGTAATACATAAAACTGCATAATGTCCAGCGTTGGGTACGATTTAGATACATCAGGGGGTTTGATGCCGGTGAGTTGGACTTCGATTACGCTTCTGTATTCGTCTATATAGAAGTTTGGCGCCATTTCCTGTCGTTTCTTCAAATTACGTATAAATTGACGTGTTCTAGCTTATTCGAGCATTGATAAAACCGCCGGACGACGAAGGGAATGGTCAGAAGGCCAAGAAACCTCAGCATCCTTATTACAAGAGGCCAGGAAAGGGACATAACCATGACTCTTGCGACGCGTGTGGTGAGGGAGGAGATCTGATTTGTTGTGATCGCTGCCCTGCAAGCTTCCATCTGGGTTGTTAGTAAGTATCTCTCTTCAGTAGGTAATCGGAAGACAATAATTATCTTTGCTAATACTATACTGAAACCAGTAAGATTTCAAATATTATCAGTTGTAACTAAGAGTAAGTATGCAAAATGCAATTTGAAAGGTGAAGTTCTGCAGATGTTCGTCCTCCTAATATAAATGTTAATGTTTGTGAGAGTGTGATGTAACTTTCACACAAAAACAACTGAAGGGATCTGTATTACATTTGGTACATAGATAGATGGATAGGTCAGTTACTGTGGAAATGATGGAGCAAATCCCCTGTATAGATGCAGTATTTAAATCATATTATTTAATTAAAAGTTTAGTGTCATAGTGTTTGTTTCCAGTGATGTCTTCACCAAGTGAACCGAATTAATGAAAGTTGGAATTTATGTGTAACTAGCTGTACTCTGCCACGCTTCTCTGTGGAACTTAATACATTGATAAATTGATCGTGTGAAATTAGATAAAAACAATCCTTGATGTGGATTATATATCATTCTGAAATTTCAGCTCCATCGGTGCAGAACTTTTTACAACAAACCAACATAACGTTTTTATATGTAGAGATTTGGCCCAACTTGAGAGATAGTTTAGTTTTTACTATGTTTAATGTAATCTAATTAAATAAAATTACAAATGTCAATTGTTGTCATAGATTGAAAGTTTTATAAGTGAAGAATTGATTGTGTCCCTATAGGCTAGCTAGATTTCAACCCAAACACAGTTAGGATAGGCTGCCTGTATACCTTAAGTAATTAAATAAATAAAATATAAATATTGGTGAACAATTCACACACAGCACCATCTGACCCCAAACTAACCAAAGCTTGTAATATGGCGGCCAGATACCTGATATAATACTTATATAGTTGTAAATACATGCTTATTATACATAGTAACACCCAGACACCGTGCAAACATTTGAATTCATCACACAAATATTTGCACTGGAGGCAACCCTCGGCTTAGCAGGCAGAGCTACTACCCACTAAGCCACAAGGCCAGCCAAATTATATAAAGAATTACTACCAGTAGGTCATGGTCTTTGATCTTGGAAGAAACCAATAATCTCTAGACATAGGTAGGGTTGTTGCAAATATATGCCGATGTGCCGCATCGTCCGTGGTCTTAACTCATTCCTTAAACAATGCCCAGAATGTGATATATTTTGTGATAAATGGGCACAGCTTGACACACATTTAAAATATTTTTGCGAAAGTATTAGTAAGTGGTGTGCATAACTATTTGATTTTCAATCTTGTTGAATGACTAATTAATTAATTTATTCTTAATTATTTTGTGACATGACTTGACATTTTGATTATTATTTGTTTTTCATATTTTAACTAATTTACTATTATATGTCTTAACTGAATTTTAAGTGTAATTGGCATTGCAGCCGTACTTATTATTAGCCAATAAACAAATAAATGTTTACTAAAATATTTTATTATATGTTTATGAACTTAAGATTATTATAAACATATTAATATTATGATGACATGGTGCTGATCTGATGATGAAGCTGGAAGTGGCCCATTGGAACTCAGTTATTAAACAACGTTGACAACGTTGACAACCATTGAGTTTCAGTTTGTATTATTTGTCTTGATGAGTACTTTGAGGCTATATGGTGACTGAAGTCTGATGATGAAGCTGGAAGATGGCCATATGAACTCAGTTATTAAACAACATAGCCCCACCGACTTTGGGCTCCTTTTATTCATTTTGATGAGGACTTTGTCACTAGATGATGACAAGGGTCTGATGATGAAGTTGGAAGATGACAAGTTACAATATTCTAGTCTCATAAATATTGGAAAGAAAATTTGTGGGTTTGTGTATTTGTCCCACATGTTTAGTTGATGAATGAATGTAATGAAATGTAATGTAGTAAGTACTTTACCTAACTACTTTTTATCCTGTTAAAGTTAGTGGTTGTTAAGTCGACGGCAACACTATGGGGCATTGGTTAGATATTATATGTCCAAGAAACCTAAAAATTGTGGTTAAAAATTACTACACTGTCCAATATTCAAATCGAGAATGTCCAACTGTATACATTTTTGGGAGGAAAACAACAAGATAGAAGACAGCTCGCAAAAACAATTAACATTCGTTATAGTTGTCCCATGTGTTAGATTATGGAAATTACTCTTCTTGTGGGAGAAGGCCTTGAGTCCCGGCTGTGGGAAAATATAGTGGGATTTTTGTTATAGCCATGAAGACAGTGAATTTGATATTGTGGCAATACTAAATTTCAGTTTATGCTCACGAAATGTTGTTGCTGCTGTGTCTCGGGGCCTTCTTTCGCAGGGAAAGAATTAAGGTGAAGAGTCACACTGGCCCCATGTGGGTTGGTTATCTTCGAAAGGTTATTTTGATAATTATTTTTATTATTATATCTATCATTCCAGTGATCCACCGCTAGAGGAGAAAGATATCCCGGAAGGTTCGTGGCTGTGCAGGGAGTGTAAGGCATCTGATGCTGAAAAGCTGACCACCTCTCGAGGAAGCCGTGCCGTGTCGCCCGCCGATAGCAAGTCTGATACTGAGAGGAAAACTAGGTAGATAGATAGAAACACTATTGTTCACAACACAAAAACAAAAATGAATTAACAAAAATATTAATTCTTAAATCTAGTGAAACAAATGGCGGCCTTATCGCTAAGAGCGGTCTCTTCCAGGCAACCGGACTTAAATCTAGTGAAACCAATGGCGATAGGTATCCAATCTAAACGGAATCATTTTTTATTATTATTATAATGTAGTTTGTAAGAGACCTGTGTCAATCGATCGTTTCTCAAGACCCACTCGTATGGTGATCAGGTTATCGGATAAAGATTTGGTCTTTCGATCATTTGGGTCGCGGTTCCATTGACCTACCTGTGTCACGCGCTACCTAGAAGCAGAGTGAGATTGACTGATCGACATACAAGTCACACTCGAAATAAAAGGAGAAAATATTTTCGTTATTACGTCAATGTGATTGACTCAATGCACGATTCAATGATTCTATGAGCAAGCAAGTAGTTCAGTAAAGCATAAGATCAGCATAGAGTTTCAGTCATATTCTACAACGAAATAAATACAGTATCATCAGCCTTTTTAATATTCGTCCACTGCTAGACCCAAACAACAACAAAATAACAACAACTCTTTATAATCTCAACAATTTTTTTGAACTATTTTATTTATACACAACAGTTACCATAGATAAAGATAGCCTTTTTTTTGGACAAAAATAGAAAATTTTCAATTTTGTAAATTTTATTTCTAGAGTATTGAATACATTTTTACAGTATATATTTATTTTATTCTAACGCTATAATTTACACCCCAGTTTGTCTTTTGACATAGGCCTCCTCCCAGTTCTTCCGTTCCTCTCTGTTACCCGCCTTCCTCATCCTTGTGGTTCCTGCTGTTTTCTTCACATCATCCTCCCATCTGCATATTTATCTCCCTCTTTTCCTCTTTTATCCTAGGAGGATAGGAGTGTGTTACATTTTGAGACCACTTTTACATAGATTACCATAAATTAAATCAAATATATTCATCAGGTCACTCCGTAACCGCTCCAACTCAAAGAAGAGCAAAAGCAAAGATGAGTCTGACTCTGAGGAGGAGAAGAAAGAGAAAGAAAAAGAGGAGGAAGAGGAGAATCTGACCCCGATGGAGGTGCTGGTGAAGGCGGCGCGCATCATGAACCCCACGCAGTTCCAGCTGCCTATGGAGATGCAAGTGCCTTGTGTCTTCCCCGGGACCGACAAAGGTACCTCAGCTGTAATTATGGTGGATATCTACAATTCTCGTATATTTTATACTCGTATACAATATATATAATATTTTTAGCCTCGTTCAGTGGTCTAACTCGCGTATTTGCCGTTCCCATTATATTTTCATGATAAAAAGCAGCCTATGTAGAACACATATGCTACAAATTTCAACTCGATCTTACGTGAGTAGGCTACTTTTTATCATGAAAATATAATGGAAACGGCAAATACGCGAGCATTGTGAGCATTGTGTCACGGTGATTGAGCAACAAACATCCAAGCATCGACATTTATAACATTAGTAGGATAATAAGATAATCTGAAACTCGGAAATGTTGCCATCGATTTTCGGCGTTTCGGAGGCGATAAATTAATCTAGAAAATAATTTTTAGATAACGACGTTTAATCCAAATTTAAACCGAGCATAGCACGGTCATACAAGTACTTCATAATTATTAATGAAACCAAGATTACAACCGAGTAGGTTAAAATAACCTCAACAAATGCCAATTGATTATTATTCTAAAAATAAATCATCTAATCTTGTTTAAATTGACTGCAATCAAAGCAAGCTTTCCAAGTCTACTTTTTAACTCAAAATGGGTTCTAAGGGAGTGTTGATAGAAAAGCATTATTATTATAATTTATTTGTTAATTACAACCTTATTTGTACATTTCAGAAGGAACAAAGAACAGCACAGTGTCTGTGGTGACGACGGACTCCAACGGCTGCGTGCCGCTCCCGGCCAAGGCCTGCTACGTGTGTCTGCAGACGTGCAAGCATGCGCCCCTGCTGCAGTGCGACTACTGCCCGCTGCTGTTCCACCTGGTAACATACCCTGTCTGTTCCACCTGGTAACATACCCTGTCTGTTCCACCTGGTAACATACCTTGTCTGTTCCACCTGGTAACATACCCTGTCTGTTCCACCTGGTAACATACCTTGTCTGTTCCACCTGGTAACATACCCTGTCTGTTCCACCTGGTAACATAGCCTGTCTGTTCCACCTGGTAACATACCCTGTCTGTTCCACCTGGTAACATACCCTGTCTGTTCCACCTGGTAACATACCTTGTCTGTTCCACCTGGTAACATACCCTGTCTGTTCCACCTGGTAACATACCCTGTCTGTTCCACACTGGGCTAGACCGTGAGTTTAGGGGGCCCTGGGCTAATACTACTTAGGAGTTCACCTTTTTCTAATTATCGTCTATTTTCGACTTTGACTTGACATAGCTGGGGCCCTGGGCAGAAGTCCAAAAAACCATATGGTAGATCCGGCCTTGAATCGGACAATGTGCTTATGTCTTCTTTAGTGTTGCAGGTATCTTTAAGCGCTGTTATTGTCTATCATCAGATAGATAGTCTACTTGTATGTTAGTCTTTTAGACCAGGCGCTGTCTGTAATGTTAGATTGAAGCGAGATTCTGAGTTAGAATGATTTCATCTGTTGCCAGGATTGCTTGGACCCACCGCTCACTGCGCTGCCGACCGGTCGCTGGATGTGCCCCAACCATGTTGAGAAATTCATTGTAAGTATAGCACTTTTTTATAAGTCATTAGTTAGTTGCCCCACTGCTGTGCAAAGGTCTCCCCCAATTCCTTCCACTTAATCCGGTCACTACTTCATACAGATGAGCTTCCATCGTCCAATCTTTTTTAAACGTTCGTGCCATCGCGTTGGAGAACGACCCTGTGGTCGACGGACCGATGCCGTGCATTCTGTAGTAGAAACCCTGAGCCACCGATCGGGATACATTCTGCTGAGGTGACCTGTCCTCAGGCGAGATGACGGTCAAGTGTAAAACTATAGAATTAAAAAAATAACGGAACTAAGTCAAGGCCGGCTGCTGGTGATCAATAAGAGGCTGTATTATCTATACTAATATTAGTTTGTGTGTTTGAACGCTAGGATCTCGGGATGTACTGGTCCGAATTGAAAGATTATTTTTCTATTGGATAGTCCATTTATCGAGGAAGGCTATAACATAACACTACTATCAATAGAAGCGGAGCATGAATCAAGAATGTAACAAAATCGAGAAAAAAAATCCTTTTTGAGTGTTTTCGTACCGTGCTTTGACATGACAGCATGTGTCTAAGATTGCGTTATTGAATATAAACCTTTTCAATCAAATTTATTTCTAAATCTGAGTTGGTACGACCAATTTCCGACAGGTAGCAGGTAGCTGAAGAGGTTTTTTGTTTGAAAGCGATATGATCAGGCATGACTGAACCAATTTCAGTCATCTTTTCACCGTTGGATACGTATGGGACCCCGATGAGTGTTATATAACGTAACACGGGCGAAGCCGGGGCGGACATTTAGTTTATTATAAACATGAAGCTGTATTTCCCCCCGCAGGACTGGAAGCTGGTGAACTCCATATCGATGACGGAGCGCGTGGCGCTGTGGGACCGCTTCCAGGCGCCCGTGGACCAGCACGCCATCAAGATAGACTTCATCCGGCGCGCCAGGAACCGCCACCCGAGGTTCCGGTGAGCACGCCTACCACCCTAGTAGCAGTAGTAGTGTGGGAGGTTTGTCGAGACCACCTCCCTCCAGATTGGGTGAGATTTGACGCGATCCGCTTCCCACCTAGCACCGTCCCTATATTAGTGGTAGGACTCTTGGCAGAGTTCGCCTGGGGAAGCACCACACCTTTGCCTGCTATTCTACCGCCAATCAGTAATGTGCAAACATTACTGTGTTCCGGTTTGAAGGGCAATGTTTCCAGAGAAATTACAAGGCTTACAGATCAGGAGCTTAGATCTCTGGGGGACGAGCGCAGTGCAGTGCTAGGTATTACGGTTCTATTTTCGGTTTTCTACCTGTGTCTAGACATTATTGTTTCAACTTCAAAGGCGATGAACTGCTGGTAGTATTCCTTTATAATGTGTAGTTAGTGTGAGGTAAGCTGACGTGGCGTTGTTTCCAGCGTGAAGCAGGCGGCGGGCGCGCGCGCGCGCGTGCGCGTGCCGGGCATGGTGCGCGCGCACTACGCCGCGCCGCCGCCGCTGCTGCCGTCGCGCCGCGAGTACGTGCGCTGCAACAACGGTAACTGGCTTCCAACTCACTAATACTTAACAATTATTCGGAATTGCTTTCATTTTGAAGATTGACTCATGCTTATCTAAAAAACTATATTTTATCAAAATACAATAGAACCTCGATAACTCAATAATCGGTAACATTTTAGCAATCAACATTTTGGGAATTCAACATCATAAGAATTCAACATTTTGCAAATTCAACATTGTGGTCCAGAGTGAACTCAAAAATCTCTATAACTTCAAAAAATAATATGTTCCCTTCCCATCAGAGCCCAAAACCAAAATCCTTGAAAACTTAAAACCTCTATAACTTAAAATATTTTTTGTTTCCCTTGGACTTTTACTTATCGAGGTTCTACTGTATTAGTATTTTCGATGAGTAAATATACGATGTTAAACTAATTTTGAATTTTCCCGCCAAAACACTAACGACTGACATGACGGTGACTAGTGACGTCAAAACATTGGTTGCGATTCATGACTGTATGTCCAGTTTATGTGTTTTCTTATTATTACTTGAATACAAACAAAATCGGCGTCGCTAAGATCGGAAGCTAGGCATGATGCTTACCATCAAGCACATGTCGTGCTCATCTCATCACTCTTTATTTAGAAAAAAAGTGGGTCTAGGCCTCTGACTCCAAAAGACGCCACACATCTCTGTCTTGAGCCTTCTCCTGCCTTGGGACAGGCTGTGTTCCAACCTGACTTTGTTGTTTTCTATAGCCTAAAGCCTTCCTCGATAAATGGACTATCCAATAGATAAATAATCTTTCAATCCGGGCCAGTACTTCCAGAGATCCTAGCGTTGAAACAAACAAACTCTTCAGCTTTATAATATTAGTATAGATGGTACGATCGTCTGATTCACACACCATCGACACTGTTCAGAGGTAGTTTTTACGCGACACTTCCATTGTACATTTTTCTTACTTTTTTTTTGTTCCACCTGTACTTCTCCCCCCACACAAGTCGGGAACATTGTCAAGCTGAACATGTTGCGTATGCGGTTTAATATGTTTTCAATCAATTGGCCAGTTTAGCATGCCATAATCAGATAAACAAACAATAGTCAGAATATATTAACTCCTGCAAGCCTCCCGTAACTTCGTATCAATAACTCTTTATGTGTTACAGCATTGAAGAGACTAAAGGCTATCGGAGCGTATTCGGAGTCAGAAGATGAGGACGCCCCAAAACACACCATCTGCATGAACCTCTCCTGTCCGGAGTACACCGGGGGAGGGAGACTGCGAGCACAGCTACACCAAGAGGCACAAAGAAGAGGAGAGGGACAGACAGAGTAAGGAGAGAGACAGGAAGAGTGAGGAAAGGGACAGGAAGAGTGAGGACAGGGACAGGAAGAGCGAGGACAGGAAGCGGAGACACTCGGAGGACAAGACTGATGATGAACAGATAAAGGTATCCAGTTATTGTATCCGTTCTTATCTCGTAATCAGCTTAGCATAATAGATTTTTCATGTTTGCCTGTTTATTTGGACACTTGCACTTCAAAAAAAAATCAACAATTGCGTTGATTTTTTTTTGAAGTGCAAAATTCAAAGTAAAATGTACAACTATAAAAATTTTGATCGATAAGCCAGCACGTTTTTTAGTTTTTGAAGCTGCTGAAACTTGGGGCCGATATAACTAATGTAGGAAGAGTGCTATAAACTTCTCCCATAATGTCAGTCAGCTTTCGTGAAAGAGTGTGGAATAACATCCAGTTTGGCAGCGTTGCGTGTGTTGTGAGAATGTCTCTGTTCTCGCGTGTTGTACGATTCTAGATTATTACTGACATACAGAGCCGCTCCGTAAATCAAGGTTGTAGGTAACGTAAGTACGCCGAGCTCTTTGAAATATGGTCTGACGGATATGCAGTGCGGCACGTTTTTTGGACGCGGAACGCACACTCCCAAGTCGGTAGCGCGCGCGTATCGCTCGGTTCCGTATTGTAGTCGAGAATGCACTGTGCCAAAGTAACACGCACGAGACATCCGGAGACACCACTCGGGATACCCGTCTCAGTGCAAAGTACGCACTGCTCACTATGCCACACGTCTAGTCGTTGTGGTTTTCCCACGTCATGCAGTGACCACGTCATGTGTGAAATACGAGTTCTGAAGTTCTTTGGGCACATAATCCGAAATGAAGCCTCAATGGAGCGTCTCGTGGTGCAAGGCAGAATGGAGGGAAAGAGACCCCGCGGTCGCTCTCCAACCAGGTGGACAGACCTCATCAAATCCCTCACTCAATCAACCATGACCGACTGCTCCCACAATGCCTCCAGTAGAGCCGAATGGAGACGCATAGCAAGAGCCGTCATTCAACAGGACCCATAACCACGACCACTCTGCCAAGAGTGCCCGACTGAGAAGCAGTGATCAATCTCGAACTCTACTGTTCTGTACTTGCTAAATCCGGATAACAGATAGACGCTTACAATTAGAACAAATACAAATATTTTTATTGCTGTTTGGAATAAGATAAGATGATTGAAGATAAGTTGACCCATACAAACTAGCCTCTTCGAGAGGCATGCAATATGTCTGTCTAAAATTTGTTGACAACAACATACAAAATTTTATTTATTAATATAGATGTATTAGCTACCTGTTTGTAATGTTTCGTAGATGGAGGTGTCGTCTGATTGCTCGTCGTCGGACTCGTGGTCGGAGTGGGCGGCGCCGCGCCGCCGGGCGGCGAGCCCGCCGCGCGCGCGCGCCGGGCCGGCCGCCGACCGGCTGCTGGCCGACGTGGGCCACCAGCTGCGGAACATCGACGACAAGCTGCTGCGGATCCTGGCCTGGCAGCGGCTGCAGCAGGTACCAACGTCTCGGTCGCTCAGGTGCCGGCTCTCGGCTGACAAGTGTCTCGGTCGCTCAGGTGCCGGGTCTCGGCTGACAAGTGTCTCGGTCGCTCAGATGCCGGCTCTCGGCTGACATGTGTCTCGGTCGCTCAAGTGCCGGCTCTCGGCTGACGAGTGTCTCGGTCTCATAGCGACGGCATCAGTATGAGTGAATCGATGGTCATGGTCGAATTATGTTTCATGCATCAGGTTAAAGACTATGCTATGTTAATACTATATTTATGTTCTTCAAATGTTCGTCCTAAAGGAGTCTAGTCGTGAATAGTATAATAGGAAGATGCTGTCTTCGTCAGAAAGAGTAGTATTTTTATTAAATAACACACATGCTTTCTGAAATTACATGAAATATATTTATTGCTTATATGGGTTTACAAAATATGGATAGTGGTTTTAAAGTACGCTAAAGACTGCCTTTCGGATGTTAAAAAAAGTTAGTAAACAGCTTATCTATTCTATTGGTGGACAATTGGTGGACAATTCACACACAACACCATCTGACCCCAAACTAAGCAAATCTTGTGTGAAGGCAGCCAGATAGCTGATATAATACTTATATAGTTTTAAATACATACTTATTATACATAGAAACACCCAGACACAGTGCAAACATTTGAATTCATCACACAAATATTTGCACTGGGTGGGGATCGCACCCACGACCCTCGACTTCGCAGGCAGAGCTACTACCAACTAAGCCACTAGGGCAGTCAAATTTCAAATTTAAATTTAAATTTAAGTCAAATTTAAATTCTATGTAATCATGGAAATAATAACACGTTCACATTATACTCAAATCATCATTAATATCAGCGCAATATTTTCTAGCACGACACTGTTTAACCGAGGCGGCGACCATCTCGCGTCTATGTCGTCTCGCGTGTCTTTGTTGCGCTTGCGAACCGACGTCGATACAAAGCCAAATGACAACCGGTCGCGGTCTCTATTCTCGGTCTCCGGTCGCGGTCGCAACGCGAATCGCCACCTTAACGTGTGTGTGTTGCGTCAGGTGCTGGCGGGCGAGCAGCTGCACGGGGCGTGGCGCGACAGCGCGGGCGGCGCGGGCGCGGCGGCGGCGCGGCTGGTGGCGGCGGCGCTGGCCGGCGCGGCGCGGCGCGGCGCGCGCCCGCTGCCGTCCGAGCTGCTGTCGGCGGCCGACCGCGCGCGCATCGCCGGCGCCGTGTGGGGGCCCGCGCCGCGCGCCAGCCCCGCCGTAGCGCGCATGGACCCCGACCCGCCCGCCGCGCGCGTGCGGGCCGCGCTCTGCCCCACACAGTCAGTATCACTCACTGTAACCCACGTTCCGGGTATCTCACTCACTGTAATCCACGTATCTCGCTCACTGTAACCCACACTCCGGGAATCTCACTCACTGTAATCCACGTATCTCGCTCACTGTAACCCACACTCCGGGAATCTCACTCACTGTCATCCACGTATCTCGCTCACTGTAACCCACACTCCGGGAATCTCACTCACTGTAATCCACGTATCTCGCTCACTGTAACCCACACTCCGGGAATCTCACTCACTGTAATCCACGTATCTCGCTCACTGTAACCCACACTCCGGGTATCTCACTCACTGTAATCCACGTAACTCGCTCACTGTTACCCACACTCTGGGTATCTCACTCACTGTAACCCACGTATCTCGCTCACTGTAACCCACACTCCGGGTATTTAACTCGCTGTAACCCACGCTCCGGGTATCTCACTCACTGTAACCCACGCTTCGGGTTTCTCACTCACAGTAACCCACGCTCCGGGTATCTCACTCTTACGGTCACGGACCCCGGAGTGCGGAGTTGCTAAATTAAATAATAAAAACAAGCTATCATGGCCGTTCACTATACTTTTAATTACGATATACATATTTACGCGGGTCGAAAATACCAATCTGCCGAGGAGTGAGACACTCCTGTCCCCCCAAACTTTCTACACCTTTTTCTACTTTTAATGGAGTTTACTTTCTAAAGTGGCAGTCAGAAGGCACTTACCCACAGGCAACTTACACACCTGACATTCGCTGATAACATCGACCTCTTCATCATCGCGCCAAAACAAGTTTTCACTTCAAAAATATTTTAGGATGTGGGATGTTGATTCAACGTTCACAACCCCGGTAGTCAGTGACTTTGCAGTTTCGCCCGTTCCACCCCGCAACCGTTTAACCGCTAGAACTGTAAATTATTGAGCCCACAGAAATCTTATACCTTTAAACGACCAATTCTTGTAGGTATATAGGTATATACTATATATATATATATATATAGTATATATATATAGAATCTGAATCTCGGAAACGGCTCGAACGATTTTCATGAAATTATGTATACAGGGAGTTTCGGGGACGATAAATTGATCTAGCTAGGTTTTATTTATTAAAAACATCATTTTATGCGCGTTTTAGACAATGAAAAACTCCTACAATGTCATCAGAATACGATAACTTATTTCGCCACTGTTCATTAAGTCTAAATGGCTTAGACGGAATATGCTCGCTCTCGGAATCAATAGGCCTCGGTTCGAATTCTGATGGTTACTTGGACTTTTCTTTTTGTTCTTTTTTTTTCTGAGAAAATCTTATATTTTGTACTTTTTATAAACGCGTTTAATTCTTATCTAAGTAGGTCTAAGTAAGTCATCACTACGTAGTTCGTACCTGCCTAAACATTCAAAAAAAATTCAAGCAAAGCTCGGTCAACCAGGTACTCATTAAGTGCTTTGATAATATGTGTTGGGTGTCCGTCGTCCTCAGGCTGGGCAGCGGCGAGTGCCTCGTGAGCGCGCTGATCCCCATGCGGCTGTCGCAGCTGAGCGTGGGCACCGACAGCGCGTGCCGCGTGCGCCTGCGCAGCGACTGCCGCGCGGCCGCCGGCCTGCACGCGCGCATCTTCATGGATGAGGCGAGTACACTCAACACACACTCTACACTACACTCTTCATATACTCTATCACACTCAACACTACACTCTACCACACTTCAGACTACACTACACTCCGCGAGGCATAAGCTGAGCTTTGCATTTGTGTGAGTGTACATGGATAGTGTAGGTGTGACAACCGGCCTTAGGCGCGGCGCCATTCTGTCTCGCCGCGCTCCTGCCTGATTGGTGATCACTCACACTAATGCAAAGCTCAGCCTATACCTCGCGGACAAAATTTCAAGCTCCTGCCTGATTGGTGATCACTCACACTAATGCAAAGCTCAGCTTATACCTCGCGGAGTGTACCAAACTAAACTACACTCTACCATACTACACTCTAGCACACTACACGACACCGCACACAACGTACACACGGACACATTAATTGACCTTGACCGCGATTGAAACGTAACTGAGAAATTAATAAAGAAAGTGGTTCGTTTTAGGTAATTTGCGTTTTGCGTTTCGTTTTAGGTAGGACGCTTACGGCGCGACGAAGCTATGGTTGGGGTGCTCGCTTGTGTTGGTGTCAATGTATTGATGTGTCAATAAATAGTGCTGATACGTACCTACAAAACTCATGTGTAAATAGGCTTCAATGACCAGAATAAATTGCATAATTTCCGAGTTATTTTGTTTCATCACGTTTTAGCAGACTGTGTTGCGGGTAATGGCTGTAGATGTATAATGCTGTTTAAATTTAGCTGATTTTAGAAAAATAATGGTGTATATGCGATTACAGTGTAGGTAGTCTTGAGGGTTTCTAGTTTGATGTGTGACATGCCAGACATGACATTGACATGCTCAAAGAAGTGGCTACTTGTTACAGATATGGGTCAAAGTGAGTTTTGCAAGTAGATCTGTCGGTCAGGGAACTATGAATAAAATTACACAATGAAGACTAACTAGCTATCTTACAGGTGACGCGGCACTTCGAGCTGATCAACTACTCGGAGTACGGGTCCGTGGTGAACGGGGTGATGTACGCGTGCGACGGCACCAGCCGCGCCGAGCCCGCCGGCGACTGCGAGACCGAGGCGCGCGCCGCCGCGCTGCGGGCCATCGTCAGCGCGCGCGCCGCGCCCGCCGCGCGCAGGTGACTTCATCTTTGAAATACTTACATTACCTGCAAACTTGATCAACCAAGTAGCTGTGTATATCAAATAGCTTAGACTCGTACAACACGCGAGGAGAGAGACATTCATGCAACATACGCAACGCTAACAATTTACCCTTCGAAATCGGACGATGATTATGATGAGATTATTATTTATTATTTATTTATTTATTAAGCCATTTATTCCATAACCTTAATCATATTTCATTTACAATGTTGTTAACTGTTGTTAGTATTTATCTTAATCTTAGTTGTTAGTAAGTGTGTTAGCTTGCAGTTGGGTTTTGTATATGGACCCCATTTTGGGTAAAGGCCTCCTCCAACTTTTTTTCCGTGCCTTTCTCTCCTTAGCCTGTATTATCTCGACTTCTCTTTCACATAATTCATTGTAGAAGTCTGTTGCATGTTCGATTATATCTTGCCTTGATTTTGTTTCTTTTGATTGTTGTTCAAGTTTCGTATCCATGTTTTGTGAAGGTTTAGATCCTTAAATGCTCTCTTTGAACTCCTGTATTTGTTTAGAATTATTGTTATTACTTGCTGTCTGTGGACTTGATAATCTCCGTACTATTTCCATATTTCTTTCTTGTTATTATTGTTATTATTCGCAGTTGGAGGGTTGTGGTCTAATTGATTAGAGATTATTATACATAGATATAAACATGAGATTATTTTCTTGTATGTAAACCTAGTATAGAGTAAATTCATAATTGTAAAAATGTTTTATGGCAAATTAATATTTTTTTACTTACTTTACTTTACTAATGTTATAACACACTCCCTCGCCATTTTTCCATAATTTACCGGACGGACTGGAGAGTGGTATAGTTTAAGAGGTTTTGAGCCAGTGGTGCCCCCCGGTCGCAGGGTGAACGGGTCGCTGACGCTGCCGCCGGCGCGCGCGTGCCGCTGCCGCGCGCCGGCGCCGGGCGCGGCGTGGGAGGGCTCGGCGCTGCTGCCGCACGGCGCGCTGCTGCAGTTCGGCTGCAGCTCCTTCGTGTTCAGCATCACGGACGCGCTGCCGGACCTCGCGCCCGCCGAGCCGCACGCCTTCTAGCCGCCCGCGCCCGGACACACGGACATGACTCCCATAAATCGTAAACGTTAAAATTTACAAAATATCGAATAGACTATTTTTTATCGCGAGAAAACAACAAGAACGTCAACTACGCGGGTAAAATCGTGGGGCGCTACTAGTAAAGTCTGTTATACTCGACGTAATATATAATTGTTGGTGACACAAAGCTTAGAGGCTGCATTGTATTCTTATCTATTGGTGATGGTGATGAAATTAGAGGCTGTGACCGCGCTTGCTTCTAGCGGCACCGCAGCCAATGCGAACATATCAGCGTACACGGCATCGGCGTCGCGTCGCAACAAATAACGTTAACCTACTTTTTGGAAAATATTTCCAGTTAAAGCACGGCCATGAAGGATATTGTACCGTATTAGTAGCTCGCTCCCAAAGAGTTTACACATACTACGTATAGAGTTAGATTTTCCGCACGGTTCCTTTCTGTCAATCGTAAGCAGATGACGTGCATACTTTTTATGGCAACAGTGATGTGCCGCGACACAAGTATGACAATTCCACAAGAGCGACAAGGCAAGAAAGATGCTACCCGTGCTTTCAGTGTAAAGCGTTTGTGCCAACTCTGTATGTAATATACGTAAAGTATTTGCTCACTTATACGGTTCGGAGTTGATGTGAGTATTGCAATGCAATTGATTTCCAGAGACATATTAATAGTGCAAATTATTACTAATAGTCCGCAAAGTACCTTTATTTTACTTTACAAAATTTGTCTACATTGATGGTACAAAAGTCATAGAGATCGTTAAAACTCGTGATTCGTGTTTCAACGATCTCTTACTACGCCATCTCAATTTAAACGCGCGTCTCTCATTCAAAGTATGGTCACTGGCTCAGAGAGCGCGTCGGAAATTTCCACGGTGATTTATGCAGTGTCATTGATTTCTACGTTTCGATGCAACAAGGGACTATCGTGGCCTCGTCCTACAAATACAAATCTTTGTCGCTGTTTCCAGGTAAGATAACATATTGCAAAACATTTTAAAAGTAGACCTATAGAAACTGGCCTCGAGAGGCATGCAATATGTCTGGCAAAACAATTTGTTTCAGTCTTAATAAACTTCAACTTCAACTCTTGGTTTATGGCTTTTGTGGTTTAGCCTCACAATTTCGCCAATGTCGAAAAAACGGACGACGCGTACGTCAAAGCGCCATTTAAGGGTCAGCTCACACCGAGACGCGACGCGGCGCGACGCTGCGCGCACATTTTTCATAGAGCGACTCAAAATATACTTTATTCACTACACGAAAAGATACACATTACATTGTGAGAATTCAGATTACGTTGCACCACGCAGCACTGCGCCTCGAGGTGCCTCGCGGCGTAGCGCGACGTATCGTGACGCAGCGGTGCATCGCCGGTACGCGCGGCGTGCAAGAGCGGTGCTGCGTCTGACGGTGCCGCGCGACGCCGCGAGGCGCAGCCTGAGGCCGCTGTGGCGACTTCTCTACTATTTCCGTTTAGACTTCGTTTAGAAATGATGCAGTTCGGTCGAGTGCTCGGTTGAAAATATAATGATAGACTGGGATCTTGTTATAATCGGACTTCTTGCAGAAGAGGAAGAGGAAGAAGTTTACAAAAATAAAATTAAAAAGAAGACATCACACAGGCGCGGGCGGGGCCGCGCGGCGCCCGCGGCTAGTAGATACGTTCCGCTGCGCCTCGCTGCGCAGCGAGGCGTCGTCCTGCTACGATTTTAAGATGCGCCTCGCGACGTTGCGATGCTTCTCGCGACGACGCGCGGCGTAGCGCGAAATCATTGGCCTCTAACGGCCTCTTTGAGTATCGTCGCGTCGCGTCGCGTCTCGGTGTGAGCTGACCCTAATACAATGATAAAAATAATAGTCAACTGATGAGTCTTTTTCTTTTTCGTCTTCTTTTCATTTCTGGCTTTTCATCGGTTGTGTCATCTGATCTTCTGTTAATTTCTGGCTTCAATTTGATTGTGCTATAAGTGAGATATGTTCGGTGAGCACAATTACGCCAACGTGTTGATTCTCAGCAGGTACCTATATAATGTACGCTCCTCTCTCCCCCTCCAGCCCACACCGGCTCAGAGCTCTTAAGGCGGCGCTCCGCACAGGGAGCCTAACGTTCGCTTCGATTCAAAAATTGTTTCTTAAAACGTAAATTTATTCTCGATTAGTCTCCTATCGCTATATTCGCACACAAGCACGCATGTAAGCGTACTATGCATTTTGCCCAAGCGTCGCACCTACGTGTGTATACCACACATTTTATGGTCGAAGGAGTTTAACTCCCACTCAGAACCAATGTCTGTGTGATCATATTGTATGTCAAGTGTTCTATATGAACCTAAGTAAACTGCCTGTGCACCTAACATGTACTGAGTACTGACAGTACTGAATAAAGGATTATATGATGATACTTCAGTACAACTTTTTTTAGGAACCACTTTTTTGAACTTCCATTTCCAACTTGGGTACAATATGGAATATGCACGCATTTTTTTAAATATTTTTAATTCACTTTTTACATTATTATCACACAATAAAAAATATAAATACTCTTGTAAATGTACAAATTGATTTTTAAAATAATATTTAAAATATCGATATAATTTGTCCAGTTTAAACGCCGCCATCTTTCCCGCGCCTGCATGACGTCACAGGCCACGACCTGTGTTTGTTTACTACAAGTGTTGCAGTTACTTTGTACCGATTTTTGAGTTGTGCTAGCTAATCAAACGATGGAGAACACGAGTTTTCTCTCTAACACTACTAGCTCAGTACGAATATCGACACCGTTAAAGCAGAAAACATGCCATGTGACGTCACATTTGGTTTCCACAGATAATGATGCGTTTCGCAAACTTGAATTTCCCGCGCCTATTTTGCACTTTTTAAATAATATTTTTTAGAATTAATAACTAACTAAATAATAAAATAATTGTTTTGGCATAATGGCGGGACATTAAGGATTCTACGAAAAAAAATCAAGCCAATTTAAACTACATGCATATTCCCTATTGAACAATTCATTAATTCAAGCTAAAGTCCCTGCCTCGCCATCTAGTATAATGCTGTTATATTTACGTACAAACTAATTACACCAATGTATTTACAATAATATATGTATTATTATATCAGCTGTTTCGCTGTAGTAGAGACATTGCTTAGTTAATGTCTAGGTGGTCTTATATGAAAAATCTGTATTTATATTTAATTAATTTATAAATGTTTATTGAATACTTTATAGTATATATATAAAATTAGTGTGTATGTAATCAACCAGCAATAGATCGACTGCCTTTTTTTACATGATAAGTGTGTTTATACAACTGTTTTATTATAATATAGGACCATAGGTATAGGTACAAATAGTTATTTAAAGAATACTTATCATTAAAAAATGCTAAAGCTTAATGTTCCCTATTGTAAGCAATACTAGCGATTAGATGGAATTGAAAAATATGTATTTTGTTAAGAATTTGGATAATTTTAAAATATTGTATGTCTACTTTACAGGGTGTAAAACAGTACCAAGAATATTTTTTTGGATTTTGTGAAATATGTTATTCAAATAGGCAGATACCAAGAAAAAGTAGAAATTATAATATTTGCCCATTATCATTTGGTTAAATGTTAAATAGTTATATATAAAAATCTTTAGATTATAAAATAACTAACAGTGACCCGCGGTTTCGCCCGCGTGGTACTCGTTCCCGTTATTTCGTCGGTATAAAAAATAGCCTATGTCAACTTCCAAATATACGTACACAATTTCATAATAATCGGTTAAGTAGATTTCGCGTGAAAAAAAGAGGTACGCTGTCTTTTAAAACTATACGACACTGAAGTGCGCTTCGTTTATTTTGTTTTTTATTCCTGCTGTGTCCACTTGTGTAGTGGAATTGTGATCTTATCAAATTTAGATCTACTTACTGGTTTTATTCGAAATCGTTTTACAAATAACCTAGGTACTCGACGCTCTAATTAATACAACTTGTATGTGGTGCAGAACTGAACAGATCGTTTTATTAAAAAACAAATATTGCCAATAATTTAAGCCATCGCAGATGGCAGCATATATGACATATTAGTTCACAGATAACATATTAGATATTTATCATTATCTATGGATGACTTTTCTACACCGCCATAATATCTAACAATGTTATAGTGATAGTTATACACATTAATATACCAAAAAAACTAACAAAAATATGCTCAACCCCCAACTTATTCAATAAATAATAATGCTTATTAGAGCATAGGTTTTTATAAGTAAGTCAGCAGGCATCTCAGCTGTTGGCAAATATATAACAGATATCAATGTGTTTGGTTCTTTTATGGAAAATTAGATTTACAATTAATTTTAATGCACTCTGGTTATCACTATACAATTTGATAATGTCCTTTTTGTTTACATCGGTAATATGTCACTGTCTTCACGTTTGACTTTGAGTGCTACTACCAACATTGAAATTTTTTCTTGGCGCCATTTTATTGTTTTTACCGCCAATGAACTTTTTTTTTTTTTTTTTTTATGAATGGCTCTTTGTGGATTAGCCTCACAATTCCGCCAAAGACACGTTAAATGATAGGCCGTCAAACAAAGAGATAGGGGCCAGTAATATGAGTATTGTACTAAGAGGATTTGTCACGTATTCTATGTTTTACTAGGTCGCAAAAACTTAAAGGCTACATAACAGACATATACACAAAAATCTAATAATAATATAATGCACACATATTTAACTTAAAATATTCACAAGTACTAATTTTACAATTTAATCTTATTTCTTTTAATATAATTACATAAAATATAAACAAAGGGGGTGTAAACAAGAGACAGCAGGCATTTAACGGTGGTGGGACGAGGAATATCAGGAGGGATACAATCATGTAATGAAGACTGCATTAAGGGACAACTGAAAAAAATATGGTTCACATTTCCTTCGTCCAAACCGCAATCGCATAATGAGTGATTCCTAATCCTTAGTTTGGCCAGGAAGACAGGTGTACATGAGTGATTGAGACGTAAACGGGAAATTACAGAAGTAGAAGCTTTATTTGCTTTTAAAAATTTGAAAAACCAAGGTTTATGGGGAATTTCAGGCTAGATGTCACCGTAGAATTTACCTTTCTCGATCCTAGATTCCTGCCACTTTTGGGACCAACATTTACGTAACATTGGTTTAAGGATAGTACATAAGTCATGAGCATGGATTTGAGAGTATGTAGAAAGACCGGACTGAACAGCCTCACTAGCAAATGCATCAGCACGTTCATTTCCCAATATACCTGCGTGACCAGGAATCCAGGCCAGTACTACATTAATATTACGAGAGAGGCATTCTAAAAGAGCTTCTCGGATCTTGAGAATTATTAGAAACCTGGTTTTTGAGCAAAAGGGGTTGGCAAGAATAGCTTGGAGGCAGCTCTTAGAATCTGATAGAATTATAGAATTGTTTAGGTTGTGTGATATTATAAATAGGAGAGATTCCAAGATAGCAATAGCCTCTCCCGTAAAAACTGAAGTTACGGAGGGGCATTTAAAACTCAATATAATATTTGTGTGAGGGATCCACACAGCAGCACCAACAGGAAAAAAAGGAGACTTGGAAGCATCAGTAAATATTTTGATCCAATCTTTGTATTCCGTGTTAATTTTGTGACAGAAAACCTTGTTTGCTTCAATGGTATTCTTGTCAACCCCAAAGTCTAAAATGATATTGCTGGGAAGGAAAGTAAGCGCTTCAAAAGGCGTAGAATAAAGGGGTAACAAGGAAGCCTGAAAAAGTGGGTGAGGAAGACGAAATAAGAAAAGGAAGCTACGAAGCAGGCATGGTATGTCATCGTCGAATAACCGTTGGGGGTGATAAAGGGAGGCTAGATATTCTAGTTTGAGCAGCAAGCTATGTTCTTTCTGATGAGCCAGTTTAGAGAGAAAAGAATCGCAAAGAAATTGACGTCTGAGAGATAGAGGAGGGTCACAACATTCAACTTGCATGGCGTTTATAGGAGACGATCTCATAGCCCCAAGAATTATTCGCAACGATTTAGCTTGTACTTTATCTAGTTTCTTTAGACCTGCTTTGTTTCCTGGGTCCAGGAGATATGAACCGTAATCTATATGACTCCGAACTAAGGCATTGTACATTCATTTTTGTGTAAAGGGGTGAGCACCCCACCATACGCCAGATAAGGACCGTAAAACATTAATGTTTTTTTCACATTTTTTGTTGACAAATTCAAAATGGGGAATACCTGATAACTTCCGGTCCAACCAAACACCCAAAACTTGACTTTTAGATCTTCTGGAATTACCTCGTCGTTGATTGTAATTACAGCCGGAGGGACAATCCTTTTATTAGTGAACACCACTACCTTGCATTTAGAGGCTGCTAAGGCAAAACCATGCGGAGATAACCAGTTCATGAGATGTTCCAGAGCGATATTCAATTGACTGATAGCTGTTTCAAAGGAGTTACCTGAATAGTATAAGGTTAAATCATCAGCGTACTGAAGAATCTCGCAAAAAGGCAATACTGTCAGATCCAGGTCGTGGGTGTACAGGCTATATAATATAGGACTAAAAACTGAGCCTTGGGCTAAACCCTTCCACACTTTTCTAGCAGACATTAACAAGTTGGGAGTCTTAACTGTTATAGTTCTTTCGGCCAACATATTATAAATGAATCGAACCAATTTCTGAGGGAAACCAATTTGTGTCAGTTTTCTCCTGAGCACTGGAAGAATTACGCTATCATATGCTGCTTCGATGTCCAGAAATACTCCAACCAGATATTCTTTTTTAATTATTGAAGTACGAATGTCTGTAGTCAAGATGCTAAGACTATCCATAACGCTCATACCTTTTCTAAATCCATATTGTGTCTTAGCAAGAAGGTTGTTATGTTCTGAGAACCACTCTAGTCTATTTTTATCAGATGCTCTGTAATTTTCGCTAAAGCAGAAGATAGAGCTATTGGTCTATAATTATGAGAGTTGGACGGATCTTTTCCAGGCTTCAAAATTGGGATGACAATTTGGGACTTCCATGCAGGTGGAACTATACCATATTCAAAAATGTGTTAATAATATTTAAAAAGTAATCCTTGACCTTGTCTGTTGCGTTTTTTAGGAATGAATACGGAATACGGTCACCTCCTGGAGCAGTGTCTATTAGTCCATTAAGGGCTAGTTGTAGTTCGGAATAAGAGAAAGAGGAATCCAGATTATGTAAAGATGGAAGAGGACATGAAATGGAGGAAAGCAATCTATGTTAGGAACAAAAGGAGGAGCTATCTTGTTGGTAAAATCCTCAATCCAAGCACTAGGGTCAACACTAGATGAAGTGTCTGGACGGAATGAACCTCGGTAACGTTTGACTTGCTTCCAAACAAAAGAAGATGGGGTCCTAGGTGACAAACTTTGACAGAAATTTATCCAACCTTGTTTTTTTTTCTTTTTGAACAATCTAGTGGCTCTGGCAGCAATATGTTGGTACTCAAGGAAGTTCCCCATAGTCATTGAGTGCTTGTACACTTTTTTCAGCCTCCTTACGTTCCTTAGCAGCAGCTGTACACTCAGCATCCCACCAAGGAGTTGACACCTTGAAATTAAATGGTTTTTTTATAGGAAAATTTTCGTCAGCACTCGAAGAAATGGCTTCCACGAAATTTTGATAAATTTGGAGAACGTTTATGTAGTTGGATGGAGGAAAGGACTCTATTCGGGATTCAAGGGCTAAGGAGTAAGACGACCAGTTAGGGTTAGATAGCCGGTATTTAAGTAGAGGGTTAAAGTTACGAGCAGGTAGAGGTCTGATAGAAAAGAAGATGGAGATCGGAAAGTGGTCACTGCCATATGTGTGAGAGAGAACTTGCCAAGAAAGAACAGAAGCTAAAGCAGGTGAACAGATGGTGAGGTCAACCGCACTGTTTGGGTTTTGGGTAGGAGACACTCTACGGGTGGGAGAACCATTGTTCATGATACAAAGGTTTAAATCATCGAAAATATCAAGAAGGGAAAGGGCAAAATCATCATCGGCACTGCAGCCCCACGAAGTGTGGTGGGCATTGAAATCACCCATCACAATCATGGGAGGCTGGATTGCCGAGAGAAGTAAGAGAATATCGGCTATCATGGAAGAATGGGGATGAGATATGTAGATGGAAACATAGGTGATATCCACTACTTTAGCAGCTACGATATTAATGTTGGGGAGGGAGGAGGAGGACGATTTGGGAAAAGAGAGAGAACGTTTTACAAATAAGCAGCAACCGGAATACCCGTCAGCCCTGTCATCCCGCAGGCAAGAGTAACCAGGGACTCGAAAACGAGAACCAGGCACCAGCCATGTCTCCGAGATGGCAATGACTGATGGGTTAAACTTGTTAATCAAGTGAAGAAGGCTAAATTTCTTGGGACGAAGGCTTCTTGCGTTCCATTGTAGAATGACTTGGTCCATAATTGGAAATCGATGAGATCTGGGAAAGTTTTTGGGCAACGTGGGACGGTAGGTTGAAATTATACTGAGAGATAATAGTAATAAGTGTAGAAAGAAGGGCATCCAGGATGCTATGATCCTGGGAGAGGGGAGAAGATTGAGATAAAGCAAACCCATTTGGAAGGACAGAAGACTCTTCCGCAGTTATGGCACTATGAGCTGATCTGTCAAACGATTTTGACAACGGAGCTCTAGGGCGGGGAGAAGAAAAAACAGTTTTTCTATAGCTACTAGTAGATGATTGGGATTGGATGGGAAGGAAGATAAAGGAGTGAGTGATGAAGGAAATGAAGATGACTGAGCAACTTCTGCATATGGACGGATTGATCTTGGGTAACGATTGGAAGCTTCATCATACGATAAATTTTCTTGCGACATCAGGATTTTTACAGCCTTTTGTCTGCCCTGCTCAGGGCAACTCTTGTTGCTAGCAAAATGATGCCCTAAACAATGCAAACAAGAGGCATCTGTCTCCTCAACATTGCATGAGTCACCAGTATGAGGCTGGGCACATCGGAAACATCTGGGCTTCGAGCGGCATTGAGATTTAATATGGCCGAAACGACAACAGTTAAGGCATTGTATAGTAGGAAATTGATAAGACTCTACCTGTAGAGAAGTATGAAAAAGAAAAATCCTTTGGGGAAGGCATTGGCCTTGGAAGGTTATGACCACAGTTTGGGTAGGGATCCAGGAGGGTATTCCTTCGGTAACTACTTTCCTGTTAAGTCTGCGAGTTTTAAGCGGGATACCACATCCATTGGGGACTACAAGGGAATTCGCAAACTCGTCCATCGACAGGTCGACGGGGACGTGACGTACTATACCCATTTTCGTAATATTATAATTTGGTATGGAGGCGACAAATTTGTTGGCTTCCAGGATGGGATTATCTAGGAAGCTGTTCGCTGCTTCACTAGATGTAAACTCTACAGAAACTTTGTTACGACCCACTTTTTTTATTCCATCTGGGCAAATATTAGAGACGTGATTCTTACAAAGAAACTGGCCAAACTTGATAATTCTTCAAAATTAAATAAACGTCAAAATTTAATAAAAAACCAGAAAAGTGCAAAATAAGATCCACCCGCCGTATTAAATTATACCACCACCTAGTAAAAACACAAATACGTGATATTTCGCGCACAAAATGCCCGTTAAGGCACAATTATTCGTAATTTTCAATAAAATTCACGACTCCCGTGTGACAGCTATCGAAAAAAATTTTGAAGTCGCCAATGAACTTCGAACGAGATATAAATGCGCCGCCAACTTCATCGTGTTCTTCCGTCGTTGACTCCATGTCAAACAATTTTGACACGATAGAATCCGTAGTATATTACATTCTCTTTGATAGAATCGGCCGTTATGTACCTATGACATATTATGTGACGTATGTTATGTACCTGAATGCTCAATTGCCATGATCATCGGTGAAAACCGCTCAGGCCAATCCTGCTATTAACAATGAACCCGTCCACTGGTCATTTATTTCGAAACCCGTGTCACTTAATTTTTGAGCTGTGTCGATATTTTGTGTTACGTAGGACGTCATTGTACCGCAGTTTTCCAGTCTTATCGAAGTAAGATTCCGCAATAGATTTATCCTTCTTGAAGAACCGTTGTCATCGAATAACTGTTGTAGTTTTTCCCAGAGTTCTTTCGCTGTTCTTACACTTTTTACATGTACTTACGTACAAAGACGGGTCGATTGTCATAATCAATTTTGCCCGGGTTCTCTCGTCATCTGCAGCTCCTATGGTCTTTCCTTGTTCTGGCTTTACACAGTTTTGTATGCCTTCAAGTATTAGAAAATTCTCTGCCGCGAAGCGCCACTCGCTGTAATTTTCTCGCCCGCGTAACTTCGGCACGTTGCCTAAGTTGGCCGCCATCGTAATTCGAAATAAAAAACAGTTTTATTCCACGAATATCCAACTAATCTTTACTACACAGTGAAAACGCGTATCTCAAAAAGTCTATTAACACTCGTATTTTAATGAAATTCTTGTTATTTTTCAACTTTTTATACTAAATTTTCTGGGTTCATAACCTCTAATTAAAACAGCTTGTGTGTGGTGCAGATCTGAACATATCGTTTTAATAAAACAAATATTATCAAGCCATCGCAGATGGCAGCACATATGACATATTAGTTCACAGATAACATATTAGATATTTATCTATGGATGACTTTTCTACAGAAGCCCTTAAAATATTTACTCATTTCTCTTTTACACCCTGTACAGCGTATACGGTATACATATCTGCTAGCATACTGGCGAGTCTCTAAAGTATTAAGAAGTAGAAAGTAAGTTGTTGTTTGGCGATCGTATAGAAAGAACTAATAAAGTTTATAGTTATTAATTTTATTCAAATGTCAAGGAAACAAAAATTTACAACAGGTCAAAGCGACCACCGCGCACTGACGCACTTCCTATACGAGTTTCCTATATAAATGACTACTGCTTTTATTTCTATATAATACCTACTTTAATTCATAAACATGAATCTTTGATGTTGAGACTAAGGATTTCACATTAGCGTTTAAAAACGTCCATTAAAAATGGCAACGACAAGTGTATTTTTACTATTGTCGTTGTTTGGTTGCATGCTCCTTAAAATGGTGTTTTGTGGATATTAAAATAACTATTCTAGAAAAGCGAAAGAGAGTGATGGTGTATTATATTTTCAGTAAGTACACCATTCCTTTCTCAATACAAAGCAAAAATACAAAACTCTGAATAAAAATTGGTTGCCTGTAAAGTCGGTATACGGGCGAAAGTTTTACGTGACAACGACTTTGAGTGGTAAAATGATTTTACGGAAGGGACGCGTGCCTTTCACTTTTTTATGTCTGTCTCTCTCGCTCTTAGGCGGGCTAACCATGCCCGAGTGGAAGGGACGCGTGCCTCTCACTCGCTCTCGTTGTGAGCGCATAACGTGAGCGGAGCGTAACGCAGTTTCTTGAAGTGTCACCCGGCAAACCAATTTATAAGACGTTGTCACGTCAAAACACAAAATAAATCAGACCAATTCAAAATATCTAATTGTTAGACTGCTTGCTTAAACGTCTAAACTCGTCAATCCAAATTAAGCTTTACTGTCTGGAAATAAAGCTATATTTTAAGCTTTTGAGATCTTAATAGTTAGTTAATCTATAAGCATCCGATCCTCTCTGCATGATAGGAACTATATTGCCACACCCAATCAGGGTCATTATGGAAAACTATTGCACGTATGTATAAATAAGACCAACAAATGTACCATGATGATAGCAATAAAATGATTAAGTAAATATAGATGAAATAAGGACACTTTGTAACTTTTGAAATGTAGTGTCCATGTGATAGAACGTCATTGGCTACTTAGTAAACTTAACCGACAGTTATGTAATTTATAACGCAATGAATCAGCGTGACGCAGGCGCCAAGCTGCAAAATGTGGTAAAAATCGTCCATGCGGCTTTGATAGTTTGAGAGCCGCGCGCGCTGGCACGCGCCGGTTACGAGACCAAACGACGTTATGAGCGGTGAGAATGTATCTACGCTTGATATAATATTTAGTCATAGAATAATAACGCCTAGAATCCTAGAAACCGGGTCCGCTCAAGAAAAGTGAGGCAAATCAAGCCATAATGGTAGTCGTGGTCGTTAAGCGACGTCAATAGTTACAATAGCAGCATTTTTCTCCTACAACCAAAAACCGCTATCGGAGCGCGCAATATCTAGCTATTCTTACTAAACCAGCTACAGACGAGTAACTCGATCTCGCGTCGTAGCAACGTGGTGCCGCATACAAACAGTTATCGTTCAAAACCGCTATGGAGAATAACTAAAAACCGACCTAAAAACTATTTATTAGAATAAATAGTTTCAGAAGCCGCTATTACCAGCGATAGCAATCAATAGTTTCGTGATTGCCAGAACGCGTAACGACCCATAGCTACATATTGGTGCAGTCCGTTCGAAACTACCATAGGTCTAGCGATAAGGTACAAGTTCGCGCTGAGACCGCGACAGGCACTTGACTCTATAGAATTGTATGGGCGCCAGTTCGCGCTGAGACCGCGACAGGCACTTGACTCTATAGAATTGTATGGGCGCCAGTTCGCGCCGAGACCGCGACAGGCACTTGACTCTATAGAATTGTATGGGCGCCAGTTCGCGCTGAGACCGCGACAGGCACTTGACTCTATAGAATTGTATGGGCGCCAGTTCGCGCTGAGACCGCGACAGGCACTTGACTCTATAGAATTGTATGGGCGCCAGTTCGCGCTGAGACCGCGACAGGCACTTGACTCTATAGAATTGTATGGGCGCCAGTTCGCGCTGAGACCGCGACAGGCACTTGACTCTATTGAATTGTATGGGCGCCAGTTCGCGCTGAGACCGCGACAGGCACTTGACTCTATAGAATTGTATGGGCGCCAGTTCGCGCTGAGACCGCGACAGGCACTTGACTCTATAGAATTGTATGGGCGCCAGTTCGCGCTGAGACCGCGACAGGCACTTGACTCTATAGAATTGTATGGGCGCCAGTTCGCGCCGAGACCGTGACACGTGTCTCGGTCTCGTGTCGCGGTCTCCGGACGAACCGCTACCTTTAGTCTCCGTCAATTAAAATCATTACGATGGTTTGTGTGGTCCTTCACTATACATACTCCACGACCATTAAAGTTTTGTTTGGCGAACTTCAGAGCATACTGCTTACGCTGACATCAATCTGCTTTTTGCCTCACTTTAAATGAAGCCTTTGTTTGAAGATTCGATCTAGGCGTTATGAATCTATGTATTTAGTCAATTTAATAGAATTTTTAATACCTTTTTATTAGAACTAGTTGACCCGGCGAATATCCCCTTAATACGGCTTGAAAGAAACATTGTTGCATTTAATGCAAAAACGGCATAACGCATGTATGAAATTCGGTATAGAAATAGATTGTAATCGAATGATAAAAGCGTAGATTACTTTTAATCTCGTGTAAAATACGAGAATGGGGATTAAGCGGGTAGAATCACGGGGCTCGTAATTGTAGGTACAATAATATGCGTATGCTTCCAATGTAAATTAGTAAATTACGCTTAAAATTTGTATTATTCAACGGGGCATTTTCAGAATCCAAAAAAACTTGTTAAAATAGTTCTCGAGCGCACCAGAGGGGGCTACTGTTTTTATTTTAGAAAAAAAAAATTGTGTCAAAAATATATATAACTACAAATATACATACTGAGATGTACATCACCAACACAATAATAATTTACAATCTATGACTTATGCTTATTATCCAGTTATGTTTGTGTTTCTGAAGATGCCTCTTTCGGGACTAAGGATTAGCAACAAAAAGCAATAGCATACTATAGTAATAGTTATACTTAATTATATTTATATATTTAAGTGTTTTACATCATTAGAAGGTAGTTTTGCTTGTTTGAGTTTGAAATAAAGATGATGCTATTTAATAAAATTGTTTTTTTTATAAGGTTTCCTTTGGTACATGATGTTATGTTTTTTTTTCTAAAATAGAGTGACGGGACGAGCAGGACATTTGCCTCATGGTAAGCAACACGCCTGGCTATAAATAACAAATTGTCACGCAGCTATTGGACCATGTGAAGTCCAAATTCCATTCAAAGTCTTGCCTAGAACTCCGTTGCGCTCGTCACCGTAGATAGTATTAAATGCTTTATCTATATGCCCTATGATTTCTCTGGGAATATTGCCCTTCAAACCGGCATAGTGATGTTTGCCTATTGTACTAGGTATATTATTGCATCTTTTTTAGTTATATACGTCAAAAATCAGTTTTTTCTTTGCACTTTATATATATGCACAATATTTATTTTTTGCATGTTTTAATATTTTTTACACGTTATTTCGTTTGGTTCATGTTTATTATGTACTTTGCTCCTCTGACAATCATACAGCATAGTCTTTGGTTTGGACTAAATGTGATGACGCTTAACCATAACATGTATTACTGCTGTGCATACACATACACCGATCTAACTCTAATTACACTTACTGTCCAGACTTTCTTACGGTATTTGATATTATGTCTCCTTAGGATTTTTTTCTATCTCTCTCAGCAGAATCAATTGAAATCTACCGTCAATCTGGGTTCACAAACGAATATATTTCAACTTTGGCAAACATTTCAACACCCTTCACTTACGCGTCATGGTGCGGCATTTTCCCCCATTTAGATCAACACTTTTAAATCAACGGAATAATTATGATAATGGGTAACTCGGAGGTGTATGATGAAATTGAAGACACGTTTTCGATAGAATGTCGCACCATAGATACACCTGAATCATGCCGTGACCTCATTGCACCGTTCCATTTTAAAATATTATCGTATAACATCAGAAGTCTAAATAAAAATTTTGATAGGATACTTCCAACACTGAAACGACTACAAACCGAGATAGATGTTTTTGTTTTTTCTGAGTGCTAGTTGCAGGAGCATACACAGTTACCTCAATTGCCCGGATATGACGTTTTCCACACTAAAAAGTATATCAACAAGTGTGGAGGTGTTACCATCTACGTGAAAGACTGCTGGACTGTAGCAGAGCAGGAGCCTGATTTTCAGGACGCCAACTGTCTGGTGGTCACAGTAGAGAACCAATTGAAAATCGTTGGGGTTTACAGGTCTCCGGCTGTCAGCGACTTAAAACGTTTTAATGACTCCCTGGAAAGTGTCTTGATCGCTTCAAGAGACGAGTCTAGTGTTATAGTTACAGGTGATATTAACATTAACTTGTTGGATGAACACGTAAGTAAAGAAATGGAGGAATATCAATGTATAATGGCCGAACATGGGTTTCTTCCAGCAATTACAGACATTACCAGGAGACAGACAGGGTCATGTCTTGATCATGCTTACGTCAAAACGAAAAGGGAAGCACTAGGTCTAATTTGTAGAAGTTCTGTGACTGATCATGATCTCACTCTGGTGGGGCTTAGTACACAAATTAAATCTTCCAACAGAGGGAATAGAGTTATCACCAAAACCAATTACCATGAGCTCGTGACTGCTCTTAAGAACGCTGACTGGCAGCAAGTCTTGCACAAGGATAATGTTGACGAAGCGGTATTGGCTTTCAATAGCATTTTGCGGGAGAATATCACAAAGAACACTGAGAAACGAAAAAACAAGTAGAAGTAAATACTGTCTTAAACCATGGATAACACCGGGACTCATAAAATGCATGCGCCATCGAGATAGTCTACACTTAAAACTAAGAGGCGATCCACAAAATGAAATCCTTAAAATATCATACAATCGCTATAAAAACTTTTGTAACAATCTTCTGCATAAGGTAAAATCCGACTATGGGAGATCACGACTACTGCAAAATCAAAATCATCCCCAAAAGCTATGGAATTCTATAAGAGAAGTATGCGATATTCCCTGCAACAAGAAGAGAAGTCGGGACCTGTTAGAGGGTGCAGTTAGTCCTGAGAAAGTACTTGATGATAGTAATAAGCACTTTGCTTGTGCCGGAAGTAGCGTGGCTTCAAATATTCTCCACAACTTGAATGCTACCGAGGACGAACTATGCCAACAAGTGTCGTCTAAACACCGGTGCACAAACTCTCTCTTCTTGACACCGACAGACCACTGTGAAGTGCTGGGTATCATTCAAGAACTGAAGCCAGACAGTGCCCCAGGAAACGATAATATATCATCTTCAGTACTGAAATATGCCAAACTTGTGATCACTGAACCACTAGTTCACATATGTAACCTTAGCATGGCCTCTGGCATCTTTCCTGATAGTTGGAAGACCGCAATCGTGATCCCGGTACACAAAAGCGGAGACAAGCGTAATCCTAGCAATTATAGACCCATCTCACTGCTTAGCATAGTATCCAAAATTCTTGAAAAAATTGTGAACAAAAGACTGGTGGATTACTTGCAGAAGTTTCATGTGCTTGATGACTCTCAATATGGTTTCAGACCTGGTAAGTCGACTGAAGACGCGGTACAGCACCTCACGGAAATCGTTGCGTCTCATTTGGACAGTGGACAGCGATGTATCGGGGTGTTTTTAGATATTGCAAAAGCATTCGACAGTTTAAGCTTAAAAATTCTGCTGAAGAAGCTTGAAATTGTTGGAGTTAGGGGTTGTGCACTCAGCTGGTTTGCGAGTTATCTGACAAACAGGCGGCAATGTCTTAAAATAGGAGACCAAAAGAGCAGTGATCTGTTCATTAATTTCGGAGTACCCCAAGGCAGCGTTTTGGGTCCCACTCTGTTCACTATCTACATGGACGGGATTCTGCGTCTCAATCATCCAAATATGAAACTAATATGTTACGCTGATGACACCGTCGCTGTTTTTCATGGTGCAAACTGGAAGGCGGCATTCTCTGAAGCTGAAATTGGCATGGTCGCGCTGTCCCGTTGGCTTGACTCAAACTTACTGACCCTTAACACTAAAAAAAAACAAATTTTGTAGCATTTTCGATTACACAAGCTGCTAGTACAGAGCTGTACCAGCTGCGTGTCCGCGGCGGCTGCTGTTTGGAGTCGACCAACCTCAATAAACCCAAAGCTCCGTGCTCTTGTTACTTCATTACAAGAGTAACGAACCTTAAATATTTGGGAGTAATGGTGGATCAAAACTTAACTTTTAAACTGCACATAACTTACACCGCAAAGAAGGTTCGAAAACTTATACATGTCATGAAATCCCTGAGGGCAGCAGCCAAAATGGACATAAAGCTGCTTGTTTACAAGTCACTGTGTGAGTCGATTCTTCGGTACTGTGTGGGAGTTTGGGGGAGGGGTAGCTCAAATACGCGTGATAGAGGCTGAACGGGCTCAAAGAGCAGTGCTCAAAGTAATGATGGGCAAGCCGCGACGGTATCCAACAGTAAAACTATATGAGGAGGCTGGCGTGCTAACGGTTCGCCAACTTTTTGTTCTTCGAGCCATCGCCAAGTGTCATCATCTGACACCGAGACATGACTCTACCAAACGGAAACGCCGGCGTGACCTGACCCTTCCGAAGATTAATACGACCTTCGCTTCGCGGCTACCAGGGTATGTCCTTATCTTCACATTTAACTCAGCCTTCAGACACTTGGATGCTGCAGGCAGTAGTATCTGGGAAATCAAACGCAAAGCAAAGAAGTGGCTGAGATCGCTGACGTACACGCAAACTGAAGAATTACTAAAGTTCAACGAAACGAAGTAAATAATTAATAACTCCCATTAACGACAATAAAGACATACAATACATCCCGTGCACACTAACACAAATCGCAGACATGCGCCGGACACCCACGCTCCACACTCATACCACACTTTTACGCATGCAAACAACACACACGCACACACACACACACACATAAACACACACACACACATGTACAGAAATAACTATAAAGTGTATCAAACCTCAAGCAATGTAACATAAATTGTAAAATCATCTTAAATGTAAATCAATTAATTAATTACTTTTACTCATTTTTTACTATTCTTCTCTGGCACTTTAATTATTTTAAACTAACAACAATGTAACATTTAAGAAAATAACTAATTCTCAGGTTATTGCAAAATTGTAATCACTTAAATTCCTAATTATACTCTGCAATTCAAAGTTATACATAGGTATGTGTACTCAAAACAAATGGTACAAGCGAAATAGCAAACAGGAAACTGCGGACAGGGCGCCCAAGACACAGGCTCTGCCTAGTTTGGGGCTCGCTGGAAACTGCAGTGCAATGCAATGCTGCTAATCTAAATATGACTGAACATTGTGCATAATTGTTAAAACTATTGTTTGTAGATTGTTATGTAAATCTTTATGTAAAACAAATAAATTATTAATTATTATTAATTATTAACTTATTTCGCGGACGGCACAAGCGACGTCGACTATTGCTGCATGAAAATAGTATAATTAAATCGGAAAATTCCCGCAAGTCCTCGTTTGACTACTAAATCACTTGAAACCAATCGACAGTCTGACGGATGACTATCCACGATTATAGTAGATAGCATAGATTTCGATTTTTTGGCTATACATTCAACGTCTTTGGTAGATAGATAAGCCGAAAAATTTCAACGTCATTCACATCAACGCGCAGAGCATTCCGTCTTCTTATCCTGAAATGTTGGCGTCTCTTGATCATGATAACATCCATGCTATATTAGTCTCCGAAACCTGGCTTCGACCTTGTCTTCCTTCGACCTCATATTCTCTCCCAGGTTTTATACTCATAAGAAATGATCGCGTCGGCCGTGTTGGCGGGGGTGTGGCCATTTACCTAAAGGCCAATATTCCTTTCTCAGTTGTGAGCCAGTCACCACAACCGCCCCCAGCTGACTCGGGTGAGCATCTTCTTATTGAAGTACTTCTCTCTCACACTAGAGTGCTTCTCGGAGTCTACTATAGCCCTTCCAAAAACGTCAACTATTTTACTTCATTTGAGAACCTTTTACGACTTAATACCTACCTACAACCACACCATTTTAATGGGTGACTTTAATACTTGCCTTCTTAAGAAAGACCTTCGCTCTTCTTCACTCCAATCGCTAATTAAATCTTTTAATCTGAATATTCTTCCTCTCAACTCCACTCATCATTTTCCAAACTGCGCCCCATCTTTACTTGATTTAATGATCGTGTCTTTTCCCAATAATGTTGCTACGCACGGTCAGTACACTGCCGATGAGTTTTCATTTCATGATTTAGTATTCTTATCGTACAAAATTCGCCCTCCAAAATCTAAGCCCAAAATCGTCCTGCATCGCAATTTTGGTAGTATGAATCATGACTCGCTTGTCGATGACGCCAAAAATATTGATTGGGGTCCCGTTATAAATGCTGACTCGGTGGATGATCAAGTCGCACTCTTTAACTTGCTCATCACTCAGCTATATGACGTTCATGCTCCACTACGCAAAATTAAAATAAAACACTTACCTGCCCCATGGCTCACTGACGAAATTAAGAACTTAATACATAGAAAGGCTGCTGCTAAATCTCGATATAAATCGCGTCCTACAGATATCAACAAAGACAAATACATTCAAGCCAGAAATCGCTGCAATAAGGTGTGTAGAGATGCAATACGCCGACATGTCCACAAATCTGTTCATAATGAAAATCCAGGCAAAGTCTGGAAATTTCTAAAGTCTATGGGAGTTGGTAAATCTCGATCAATTTCTGTTCCAAATAAACTTGATTTCGATGCACTAAACCAACATTTTTCGTCTGCATCGACTGTTTCAAATGTAGTAAAACATTCTACTCTTAATCTTCTTTCGGCCCTACCAACCCCTAATGGTTCTCCTTTTGCATTTATCCCATTTACTGAAGGCGATGTTAAGAAGAGTGTGATGTCGATCTCCTCCAATGCTGTTGGCGGTGATAGTATCAGTCGCAACATGCTGGTGCCTATCCTTGACACTATCCTTCCCATATTGTGTGTAATTTTTAATAAATCTATTTCCAGTGAAGTTTTTCCTACAATTTGGAAAGATGCACAAGTTATTCCTTTACCGAAAACGTCTAATCCTACCTCTTTTTCTGAATATCGTCCTATATCTATTCTTCCTTTCCTCTCCAAAGTCCTCGAGCGTCTTGTACACACTCAACTAAATTACTTTCTCAACATGCAAGACCTCCACAATCCTTACCAATCCGGTTTTCGTCCTGGTCACAGCACTGTATCTGCGCTTGTTAAGATCACCGACGACATCCGCAAAGGTATGGACGACGGTAGGCTTACTGTTCTAGCTCTGCTAGACTTCAGTAATGCCTTCAATGCCGTCGATTTCGATATCTTGCTTGCGACATTACGCTCCATTAACATATCGCAGACGGTAATTAATTGGTTTCACAGTTACTTGTTTGGACGCCGTCAACGTATTCGCCTCGACGATGTAATATCGTCTTGGTGTAGTACAAATGCTGGTGTCCCTCAAGGCGGCGTGCTATCCCCACTTCTCTTCGCTATTTTCATTAACTCTATTTCTCAACAGCTAAATTCTTCCTACCACCTTTATGCAGACGATCTACAAATATATTCTCAAGCTCGGCTCTCTGACCTAAACGTAGCTATTGGCACGATTAACGCCGATCTCCAAAAAATTATCCATTGGAGCAACTCCTTTGGCTTAAACGTTAACCCTACCAAAACTCAGGTAATCATAATTGGCAGTCCTTACATGATTGCCAGGGTCGACTGGGCTACTATCCCACAAGTTATATTCAATGGGATTGTAATTCCGTTCAGTGAAACTGTCAAAAATCTTGGCGTGATTTTCGATCGCACATTGAGCTGGGAGCCACACTTAAAATCAATTAGTTGTAAACTGTTTTCATCTGGCGGATCGTTGAGACGCCTCCGTAATTTTTTACCAACTGCTACCAAAATTGCGCTTGCGCAGTCTCTTCTTCTTCCCATTCTGGATTATGCAGATGCCTCCTATCGGGACCTCAATGAAGACCAGCTAAATAAACTTGAGCGCCTTCAAAATTATTGTATACGATTTATATTTGGATTGCGCAAATATGATCATGTGTCTCAGTTTCGTATGCAGCTCAAGTGGCTTCCCATTCGCCTTCGTCGGAATGCTCATATTTTATCTCTTGTTTATAATGTATTGTTTAATCCCTCGTACCCGCGCTATTTGAAAGACATGTTCACTTTTTGGAGCATCGCGCACGCTTTGCCTCTCAGATCCAAAAATAACTTGTCGCTTCAATCACCCTCAGCACACAGTCAATTCTACGGAAAGTCGTTTGCTTTTCAAGCTGTTCAGCTATGGAATGCTTTGCCTGTGCCTACTAGGCAAGCTCCATCGCTTGCTGTTTTAAAGACCATGTAAAACAAATTTACTTTTCGCAGTCGTCCCTAGTTGAAGTTACTATTACTTCGCTGTGTATCCGTTCTTAAACTTTAAATTTATGTATTAGTTTATTACTATATTTCGTATTTATGTATTAGGATGTACAGTTATTATTATGTAGGTTTATCAAATTATTATTCATGTAATTGCAGTTTTATTTTGAAATATTATAGAGGTATTCACCACTTTTTATTTGTACTTCCCGTCTTCCTGTTTTCGTATCTGTTTTTCCATCCTACGGTTGCCTGGAAGAGATCGCTTTGAGCGATAAGGTCGCCCATTGCTACTTTAATTTTAGTTAAAGTTTTTTTTTAAATGTATTTTTGTTGTTATTAAGTGCAATAAAGAGTTAATCTATCTAGATAGGTACCGGTTTGGAGTGACATGGAGAAAATCTAGTATTTTTTAATCTACTTTGGTTTGTCTAAAATAAACCGATCAACCCAAGACTTGAAGTCCAAGATACAGACAGTTACAACTCGTTCGTATCCATGCACCCAAAAACAAAAATGTATGTGCTTAAGAGCATACGGCAGAACTGAACAGTAACAATTATTACACATAAATTAAATTTAGTGAACACAGCCACACAGTAGTGAAGTACAGCTGACTGTATCTTTCTCGCTCGGGTACACTCGACGGTCCCGAGTTCACCCGATCGAGCCTTTCATCTCGGAGCGTGGGCTCACAGCATAAAAAATAATAGGTACGAAAAAATCAGTCTAGGTACAGACAGAAACTCATTATTAAACACACCAGAAGACATATACAATAAAAACAATAGCAAATTAAATAACTTATAAATAGTGCCATAAATGGCGGCCTTATCGCTTATAGCGATTTCTTCCAGGCAACCATTAATAGTAAAAAATAAGAGAATGAAATAACCAAACAGTACAGTGCGCCAAAAGTAGTTTTCACTTCAAATAATTGGCATATCATCTAATGATTATAAATGAAACATCATGTTAAATAAAACAACTTTAATCACCATAATATTTCTCATCACCATTAGCCTCATCGTCCTCTGCTTCCTCTTCAAAATCTCTTATTTTAACATCGGCATCTTCGCCATACTGTATGATATTGTCTATGGTGATCAGTATATTGTCTATGCTCTCCTCGTCTTTGATGTTGAGAGGGTAGAACCGCACTAAGCTGAAGTTTTCCACGACTTCTCCGATGGCCTCGGTGAGTTTAGCGTACTTCTCATGCCATTTCGATTTGGCGTTTCGCATATCGGCCAGTAATACATGTGGGTCGGGATCTAGGTAGCTGGAAAAAAGCAAATAATATTAATTTATTATTTTTTATATTAGGCCCCTAGCTGATGGCATATTTTAAACTCGCATATGACGCGCGTATACGCGTTTGAAACGAGATTCGAACGCCACCTTGTAACCTAAGCACATGGAGCGATCGTGGAGCGCGTGTCTGCGCGCACACAGCCATACAGACGTAGAAGCTACGACCTTCCGAGTTTTGACCAAACACTCCTCGTCAGTTCAATTCAATTCATTTATTCATACCATAAATTCATAAGAACACTTGGTAACGTCATTTACAAAAAGGCAAAGAACTTAATATGATAAAATAACAATGTTAAAAAGAATAAAGCAGCTGTAAAGGGGCCTAGTCAATTACATGCAGCTGTAAGAAGGCTTTGTCGAAGACAATATAACAAATAATCAATACACACAGTATACAGATACTACATTAGTACTAACAATATAACATCAAAAGTCTTAAACATCTATTATTTTACCTTATTACAAGATTCTAATTTCGACACATTTCTCTTCCATACGTTACTATCTTTAACAAAGTCGTCTATATTATAATATGCCTTGCTCAATAGGTAGCTTTTTATTTCATTTTTAAACTTGGTTTCATTGAGACCTTCCACTTGTACAGGGATTGCATTATAGTTTAGTTTTACAAAGATATCTCAGCCCTTTATTACGCGCTTTAAACGAGTTTCGAACGCGTTTCACGCGCGCGTTTGTCTTGCGTTTTTTAATGTTTGTTTAGCCTCATTGGGCACTGTTATGGGACCACGTGTCTTAAACCACAGGCTCCTGGCGTACCTAGAATCGAACGATCTCCTCAGTGACCGGCAACACGGGTTTCGCTGAAACCGGTCCACCGGGGATATTCTAGCGTACGTCACTCACATCTGGAGTGAAGCTATCGAGAAGCACGGGGAAGCACTTGCAGTCTCCCTGGATATCTCGAAGGCTTTCGACAGGGTTTGGCACGATGGCCTTTTAAGCAAGCTTTCAGCTTATGGTTTGTCTCCAGGTTTTATAACGTGGATATCGGACTTTTTGAGGGATCGATCCATACGAGTGGTCATTGATGGCTGCTCGTCGGATCAAATGGCTATTAATGCCGGAGTCCCTCAAGGGTCGGTGCTCTCTGCGACACTCTTTCTGCTACATATCAACGATCTGTTGAAGCCCGGTATCTTTGGGTACGCAGATGATAGCACCGTTGTAGAGAGCTACATATCGAGCGCGAGAGCCAGTAGGCAACAAACTCAGGTACTGAGAGAGAGTTTGATCGAGCGTTTAAATTTGACCCTTGAGGCAGTCTCTAAATGGGGCGATGCCAATCTGGTCAGGTTTAACGAGGGAAAGACGCAGGCGTGTCTGTTCTCCGCAAAAAGGAGTCCTTTGCAACAGACTCCTACTTTTCGTGGTGTATCCGTGCCGGTATCCGACCATCTCGAGCTGTTGGGCGTTACTTTGTCATCGACTCTCAACTTTGGCTCGTATATCGAATCTAAGGCTAAATTAGCTGCCAAAAAACTAGGTGTCCTCTCAAAGGTGCGAAGGTACTTCAAGTCTGAACAGTTGCTCACGATATACCAAGCACAGATTCGCTCCTGTATGGAGTACTGCTCGCACCTTTGGGATGGATCGGCTAAGTATCAGCTGGAAGCTCTGGAATCGATCGAGAGACGTGCCAAAAGGCTCATAGGCAATGACATTCTCGTGCGAAAAAGACTGCAAAGTCTAGAACATCGCCGGAAAATTGCTAGCTTATCGGTTTTTTATCGGATACACTTCGGAGAGTGTGCGACTGATTTGTACGATCTAATACCACCTTGCCCTTTTTTCTATCGGAATGCTCGTAGCTCGAAAAAGCGACATCGTTTCATGGTTGATGTTCCAAAGACACGAACGAAGAGATTTGACTCAACCTTTGTGATAAGAACGTCTAGGCTGTGGAATACGTTGCCTGAGAGGGTTTTTCCCGATAGTTACAATCTTTGTGTCTTCAAATCGAGAGTGAATCGGTTTCTTCTAGGTAAACACGCTTCATCGTAGGCCGCATCATCGTTTAACATCAGGCGAGATGGCGGTCAAGTGTAAACCTATAAAAGTTAAAAAAAAAAAAAAAAAGTCCTCGATGTGCCTATGTAGCGCCGGAGCGGAAAGTGCGCGTTACTCGCTATTTGGCTATTTGGACGGAAGTTCACGACACTAACATACCTATATCTGTAGCCTGTACAGGTAACGAATTATGCTGTTTATTAAAGCTCGTTCTAAGTTATTAGTTTTCACTTCTTCACTACCTATGACAAATTTTTTTTTTGAAGTGAAGACTTCTTTTGGCGCGCCTCATTCATATTTTTCGTGGGCTGTGAATTGAATTCTAGCGTCACGCTTAGGAATTAGACATTTTTGGGTGAACTCGAGAATCCATCGAGAGGCCATCGGTCATCTAGAAATGCACAACATTTCCCATTGGTTATCTAGAAATGAGTCAGCGTTTCTAGATGACCATGGTCACGGCCACGCCCTACGGTTTCACCCGCGTAGTTTCCAAAGTAAGCTATCAAATTCTGAGTTACAAGTTTTCACTTCTATCGGCAGTTTCTATGGCTGCCAATTTATTTTGCTATTAATGATAGGATTGCGCTCCACCCCCATTTCGCCCGATCATAACCAATACAGCAATACTCCAGTTTTCAATGAAGAGTGTTTATTTAGACCTGCACTCAACTAAATAATATCCATCAGGAAAAATCTCCGTCAATCCATTCCTTAACAAAAATGTGTGAGTAATATAAAAAATGATAAACTATGTGAACCTACTTGTCTAGTTGACTTCTGGCAGTTTTACTGAGCAAGTCCATCTTTGTGAGTATGTTTACATGTGGCAACTCTAAGTTCACCATCACACTGAGGGCTGCCATCGTGCCTGGGAAATGAAAGAACAAGTGATCATTCATAATTTACCTATTTATATGTCATCCATTGCGGTGGGGACACCGGGCTGGTTCCGAGGCTAGGGAGCTACATAGCTAGGGAGTTACATGCAGGTAGGACTCTTGGCAGAGTCTGCCTGGGGAAGGACCACACCTTTGCTAATTATTCTACCGCCAAGCAGTAATGTGCAAACATTACTGTGTTCTGGTTGGAAGGGCAATGTCTCCAGAGAAATTACAGGGCTTAGAGATATAACATCTTCTCTTAGATTAGAGAGATCTTAGGGTGACGAGCACAGTGCAGTGTCAGGTAATGATATGGACTCTTCATGTTCCAATAGCTGCATGTCCTGTGCTGTTATTTGGCAGGCATGTTGCTTACCATCAGGCACATGTCCAGCTCGGCTCGCTACTCTTTATTTAAATTATATTTAAAAAATACTTTCTATTGCTCACTGCTGAGGATTTTTTATTAACAATTTGACAATATACCTGACAGAAACTTGGCTCCATCGACCATGAACTGTGAGTCGACCAGGAACACCACACAGACTCTGAAGTTCCACTTGTCGAGCTGTTCAACCAGCTTCCTCATGACTGGCAGGTGCGTGTAGAGCTCGATCTGGCCGGGGCAGTCGAAGAGAAGGTAGTCATCGTCCACGTCCCCCAACTGTTCCTCCAGCCAGTCACAGTTCTCCAGTAGAGTCCTGGAATCAAATGAACAAATTATAAGTTGAAACACTACTACCAGCGGCCAGAAGGGTGTATCACCTAACTCTTATCTGTCTTATGATGTCTGTCTGTCTGTATGTCTGATATTACTGTCTCTTTTCTTTTTCTCTTGATTATAGAGATAGTAAAGCCAAAGATGATTTAGCGGTAGAAGGGCAGTTCCAGCTTCTCTCAGGTATTGTCATATACTCGTAAAGATCACTCGTCAAAATAAAAACTCATCAATCAAATTACAGATAATAGCTTAATATAATTATGAATATCTGTTTACTTGGTGAAGAGTTCACTGGGAACAAAATAAATATCATGACACTGGATTTTAATGTATTAATATAACTAATAACTAACAACAATAAATACAACTCTAGGCCGCGCTTACCGCGTTTGCCCACCCATAAACGAAATTTGGCTTTGATGGGAGCCCTGAATACTTTGCTAGTGCCCTACCTGGGAACTAGCAAAGATTTGACTGATACTCATTCTATTCTGTACTGTGGTGCTATCGCGGCGTGTCGCGTTGCACGTGTCAAGTTCCCAGACACTGACCGTACAACGCGAACCGCTGGGAATGTACCCGCATGGCAAGTACGAATAGAACGGCGTATCAGCAAATTCAGGACTCTTATAGCAAAGCTAATCTGCTTCAGTCAGGGGAACAGTCGTCCCCGAGTCATGCGTTTCGTAGCACAGGCGTTCGCTGGGACTGGTATCAGTCCCCAGCACTATCTTGCCAATGTTACGGAACGTATTGACTACCTGAAGCAGAAAGTTTATGCGTGGGCAAACCGCATTCGCCGCTACAGAGAGCGTGTGAATCGATATCGGCAAAATCGCGACTTCCAGAGTGATCAAAGGAAGGTGTACCGAAACTGGGAAGGAACTAGTCAACGTGTGAACGACGGGCAGCTACCGGATCCTAGCGCTATGAAAAACTTCTGGCGCAGCATCTGGTCGGTGCCTGTCGAACACGCGGAGGGAGTTTGGATGCGTGTTATCGAACGTGCATGTGAGCCTATCGAACCCATGGAGTCTATTACGATAGACTCCGTAGACGTTAGTTGTGCTATCCGAGCGACTCAGAACTGGAAAAGTCCTGGGCCGGACGGATTGCACAACTTCTGGATAAAGTGGTTTCGATGCTCACATGAACGTTTGGCAACACAATTCCAAGAAGCCATCGAGACGGGTTCTCTTCCCAGTTTCTTGACCACCGGAGTCACCTTCCTGCTCCATAAGTCTGGTAGTACCACGGAACCGAAGAACTACAGACCCATTACGTGCTTACCTACCATCTACAAGCTGCTTACATCCATTCTGAGAGCAAAAAATTAACACGCACATAGTTGCAAATAACGTTTTGGCCTCCTCTCAGAATGGATGTAAGATTGGGTCCCGTGGTACTAAGGAGCTGCTCCTCATTGACACGACCATTTGCCAACAAGTCAAACGAAACAAAGGAGCCCTCTCCGCTGCTTGGATTGACTATAAGAAGGCCTATGATGCGGTGCCCCATTCATGGCTAGAAAGGGTTTTAGAGTTGTACAAAATAAATCCAACTCTGAAATCTTTTCTAAGCAAATGCATGGGACAGTGGGTCACAGTCCTTCGTCAACCAGGTAGCGTAGACAGCTCTTTTGTTTCGGAGGACTTGATTAGGATTGAAAGAGGCATTTTCAGGGTGACAGTTTAAGTCCCCTATGGTTCTGTTTAAGTCTGAATCCTCTCAGCACTCTGCTGAAGGATTCAGAGTTAGGTTATCGTCTTCGTAGAGGAGGTGAGGTTATATCTCATTTGTTGTACATGGACGACCTCAAACTTTTTGCACCGAAACGCCAAGACTTGTTGGAGCTATTAAAACCACGGAGGTTTTAGTAACGCCATCAAGATGGAGTTCGGTGTGACAAGTGTGCGGTCATGCATGTACAGCGAGGGAAAGTGGTAAATTCAGAGAATTTACAACTTTCCGAGACTATAACACTCAGATCTCTCTCGAAGACGAGACCTACAAATATCTCGGTATGTCACAGTCATTGGGTATATCAGCAGATGACATTAAGAAATCGGTGAAGGAACGCTTCTTTTGCCGGCTGACAAAAGTACTTAAAAGTCTTCTGTCAGGCGGTAACAAAGCGCGAGCCTTCAACGGTTGGGTAATGCCTCTGCTGATATACCCTTTGGCATACTGAGATGGACTCAGACTGAGCTCGACGCCCTGGACAGGAAGGTCCGTCAACTGCTCACAATTAATCGCATGCTACACCCGCGCTCGTCTGTTATGAGACTGTATATTCCGCGGAAGTGGGGGGGTCGAGGCTTTTTAAATGCCAAGAACCTACACAACCGCGAAGTATGCAGTCTCAGGGATTATTTCCGCAACAGCGAGTCCGGGATGCATCGCGATGTTGTGGCAGTTGACAGAAGCTTCACGCCTCTTTCACTGGCAAACGAGAACTGGCGCAAACCATCGGTGCTCAGCACTGATGATCGCAAGGAAGTGTGGAGGAGCAAGGAGCTGCACGGGCGATTCTATCGGACCCTAACGGGACCCGATGTGAATCTGCTCGCGTCGGTGAACTGGCTACGCTTCGGGGACCTCTTCGGAGAAACCGAGGGTTTTGTCTGTGCAATTGCAGACGAGGTTATCAAGACGAACAATTACCGGAAATACATAATGAAGGACGGTACGGTCGACATTTGTCGGGCATGCCGCCGTCCAGGCGAATCACTTCGTCATGTTATTTCCGGTTGTTCGCATCTTGCTAACGGCGAGTACTTGCACAGACATAACCTAGTAGCCAGGATCATCCACCAGCAACTTGCTCTTCGACACGGCCTTGTCGAGTCCGAGGTGCCGTACTATAAGTACGCACCTCTGCCAGTTCTCGAGAATGGTCGTGCGTTGCTCTACTGGGACCGCTCTATCATCACGGACAGGACTATTATCTATACTTATAATAAAACTGTAACGGGTCGAATTCTGTACATTGAAGATATTTTGAAAAAAATTTTTTTGGGGCACTCCATAGTCGATACTGATGGCGAAACTGCATTTTTTTTCTTTCATGTCTGTCTGTCTGTCTGTCTGTCTGTCTGTCTGTCTGTCTTTCTGTATAGGGATCACGCATCACGCCGAAACTACTGATTCAATTCAGCTGAAACTTGGCATGATTTTAGTTTATACTAAGGACATTGCTGTAGGCTACTTTTGATCCCCAAATTCTGATCGGTTTTCTTGCGGGAGGGGGTGAAAGTCGGAATGTGTATTTGGTTGTAACTCATGTTTGCGTTGTTTAATTTCATTAATTCTTTTTTTGTTAGAAAGAACACATTTTTTATATTGTCCCGTCAAAATTTGAACAATATCGGTGTGTTGGTTCGGAAATTACACAAACATTAAATAATAACGACACGCGCGGCGCGTTCGGTACATACTAACTTCTAAGTATTCTGTGTATCACAGACAATCCACAGAATATCTAGATTCTAGATTCTAGAAAGTGCCCACGTGATCGTGTCGCGTCGTCTTGGATGACAAAATAATTGTCAAAAATATGTTTTTGTGTGGAAAAACAAACATCATTCGGTTATAATCGACTTCAAACAAGGAGGATGTTCTCAATCGGGTTGCATGTTTTTTTATTTGATTTTATTTTACGCGATAACTCCGCTAATTGTAAGTTGATTTTGATAATTCCTTTTTTGTTTGGTAGAAAATACTTCAGAGGTGATCTTAGATATCGAAAACAGGGAGGTAGTTTTTCAAATATCAACAAAAAACTAAAATCAGCTTAGATTCATCTGTACGACATAGTTATTTATACCTTCTTATAAAATTTAGTCGAATGACAGAATTAAATTACCTGCCTTTGAAGTAGATTTTTGTATTTTGGAGAAAACATATCAGCATAAGTAGCAGCATAAACAACCCATTAAATGTTCCCACTGCTGGGCGTCGGGGCCTTCTCGCGCAAGGAGAGAGACAAGGCTATAATCCATCACGCTGACCCAGTGTCGGTTGGTGGATGACATATGACTTAGAACTTAGATTGTAGGTACATTTCGGTTTCCTCACGATGTTTTCCTTCACTGTTTTAATTACCGGCATTACGAACATGACTCTGAAAAGATAGTGGTGCGCGTGGTTTTGAACCCTGGGTCTCCGGATCGACAGTCGGCGTTCTCCCGTTTAGGTCAGCTGTAACTTACTAGACCAGCCGTAACTTATTAGAAAACGTATTATTTCAATCCAAATACTGTTTAAAATTTAAAGGTAGGTAGTGTTCGTACACAAAGGGTAAAAACGGGACCCTATTACTGAGACTTCGCTATCCGTCCGTCCGTCCGTCACCAGGCTGTATCTCAAGAACGGTGATAGCTAGACAGTTGAAATTTTCGCAGATGATGTATTTTTATTGCCGCTTTAATCATGGCGGCGTCAATCAAACGTATCAAGTGATCGGGTTGAAATTTGAAATAGAATTAGATTACAGTCTGGAAGAACACATAGGCTAAACATTGCCTATGTATAAGTACTCTATGTATTACGTAACATACATCCAAACAGTGACATTCATAATATTTACAGGACAACGTTGGAACGGCTGAACATATTTGGATGGAATTCGAAACACACGTAGGTTGAACTCAGAAATAGCAAATCGGTTACTGTGACGTAGGAAAGACTAAGCAAATTTGGTAGAAAATTGAAACAGAAATAACTCATAGTCTCAAATACCACATTTATGTATTTTTTACCTATCAACCTGAAAAGAAGCATGGGCCCTAAGGAAACAAATATTAACTATCACGTCAAAACGGCACAACGATATGGGTTGACATACGAAACACATATAGTTTAGAGTCTAAAATTTCACATGGGCTAATAAGTCTACATTTTCATTTAACTCCATATTAATATAAGCATATATTTTCGTAAGGAACTTGATGTGATGGTAAGGTAAAAGCCAAAAATGAAAAATATATGCACCCGTTTTGGCGTAGATAATATAGGTGATTTGCGTTCACAATCAAAATAACAAGCAACATAATATTCTCATTAGACGGCGCTAATGCCAGTTTAAATCTAAAAGCACTAAAGGCCATTTAAATCGATGTTTTGCTATTGTGGTATGTATTTTTTCTTTCATCACTAGGTGGCGTTACTGGTATTCTAAATTGTACTAATAAGTTTTTGCTGCTAAAAGGATTATGATGCCAAATTTGGATTCTTTCGTTCTTGATTTTTTTCTGTGTTACCTACAATTAAATTCATACATTAACATTTCACTAGGACTTGGCTTAGATTTACGGGTTCAACTTGCTTGAATATCATTAAAACTCAAAATTTTAATTATTTTGATTCCACACAGGCTTCGTTCAAAATTTTACGCCGGCGAAGTCGCGGGTAACAGCTAAAAAACAGCTTGCGGATAAAAAGAAATAGGTAAGTAGGTATCAGATCATGCATATTAGCTTCAGACTTTTCATAATGGATCCTATAAAAATCCTACAAACTTCACACTTGTGGCTATGTTCGATACTACGAAACCTTACTAAGTATGTTTGATTTTGTTTAAAAAAAAAAAAAGATGATAAAATCAAATAAATGTTTGTGTGGAAAAACAAATTCACTCAAACTCAAAGGTTTTTCAATGACTACTTATCCCAATATTTGACGTACGATACTTCCAATTAATGTCTAAGTCAGTAAAATCTGCTTACGCGAACGAAGTAGCGGGTTCAGCTAGTCGCCAATAAGCCTGATATCGTGATGGTAGACCGGTCCGAGCGCCGGGCTGTGATCGTCGATATCACCGTACCACATGACGAGAACCTCGTGAAAGCCGAGAAGGACAAGCTTAGCAAGTACCTTGACTTAGCTCATGAGGTTACCGCCATGTGGGAAGTTGATTCGACGATCATAGTCCCAATAGTCGTGTCGGCAAACGGCCTTATAGCGAAAAGTCTCGACCAACATCTCAAGAGACTTTCGCTAGACGGTTAGGTTAAGGGCCAGATCCAGAAGGCAGTCATCCTTGACACAGCACGCATCGTCAGGAGGTTCCTCTCTCTGCAGCCCTAACCACCGGTAGCTTGGGTCCTGCCCCGCTGCTGGCGGCACCCTAGTTTTTAAGTTTTTTATAATGTTTATATTTTTATACTTATTGTAAAAAACTTAGAAATTAAGAAGAATGAATAAATGACTAACTAATAAAACACTCATTTATTGATCTTCTTAATTTTAAAGTTTTTCTAAATAATTATAAAATACTAATAACTATTAAAAACTAGGGTGCCACAAGCTGCGGGGCAGGGCCCAAGCTACCGGTGGTTAGGGCTGCAGACTGAGGAACCTCCTGACGATGCGCGCTGTGTCGAGGATGACCGCCGCGTGCATCTGACCCGTGTACCAACCGTCAAGCGAAAGTATCTTGAGATGTTGGTCAAGATTTTTTCACAAGGCCGTTTGCCGAGACGACTATTGGGACTATGATCGTGGAATCAACATTCCACATGGCGGTAACCTCGTGAGCTAAGTCAAGGTGCTAAGCTTGTCCTTCTCAACTTTCACGAGGTTCTCATCAATATTATTATTAGTTATAGTATATTAGGCTAGTTAAGTAGAGGCATTTCAATTTTTGTATTGAGTGAGCTCTGATGCAGGTATTACGGCTGAGATCAGTTCAGTATAGAGATCAACAACACAAAGTAGAGGAGGCCTACACCCATCAAAGGGTTGACACAGGATGAAAATGATGATGATGAGAGCTCTGACATTGTCCCATCATTCTTGTCATGGTAAACTTACTCTATACAGAATACAAGGCCTCCATTTGGACCAAATTTCAGCTCCTCATCTTCCATGGCATCATCAAGGTGGATGAGTTCCCGGATGTCAACCAGAGGTTCATAGTCGAAGTGCTCCGCTGCAGGGTCCAGGTTCACCACCTCTACGATGCGCTTCGAGTCGCTGGCATGCTTCACTATTGTCGAGCAGTATGTAGACTGGAAATATTCCAAGTCAAGCAGTTTTAGCTTAGTTGTACTTACAATGTACAATATTGTACAACAGTAATCTGTTGGTTTTTTTAAACATTATACTATAAATAGTACAATATACTATCTAAAAACACTTGGGTGATTGAGATGAATGTAACAGTGTCCTAATTGTCAAAATCTATCCAGCCGTTTAGAAGATATGTGGGAATAAAGAAATTTACAAACATACAAGATACGCATGAAAAACATAACCCTTCTTTCAGTCAGGTAAAAAGATATTCTCATTTGGGTTCGATCCTTGCTGGGCGTAAGATGAAGGTAAAGATGAGGAAACTACCATGGGCCTTTAAGAACAACATCTTTCCCTGCCGAAACAGCTCTTGTCAGGGTGTGATACATCAAGGCCTTTAGTCACAGTAGTCAGGAGACTTTTCGAAAATTATCAGACATATCTGGAAATTTTCGAGTTGAATAGTGCCTTCATTTGATAATAAAAATGACAATTGCCATACAAAATTAGTACAAACAGCAGAATTTCAGTAGGTTAAATTGCAGTATGATATGTTTACATTACGATCTTCTAAATTCGCTTTTCAATATTATAAAAAAAAGAACTTACTTTACCACTACCTGCGGGTCCAACAACTAGCTGGGCGTACCTCATCTTTAAAATTAGAAACTTTAAAAACAATTAGAGGTTATGTTTTTATATCACCAGAGAAGTTTAATTTACATCACAGTGTGGTGCAATTTTTATTTTGTACTACTTAAAATGATTGCGAAGGGACGTAAAATATGAAAATACGAATTTCAACAAGGTCAGTGATTATTTATGACTTTTTTCGCAAAACTTTCACGCTTGATCACCAAATTACTTTGTTTTGTTTTGATTTTTTTAATGTTTTGGACATCTTGTCAGATTACTTTTCAAAACTTGTTGACTGTAGTGGTGTGACAAATATATTCATAATAGATACACGTAATAGATACACGGGTGATATATTAGCTATTATGAACGTTATCATATTGTGTTATTCAGTAATACCTAGTCAAATAAAAGGATAAATAAACGATTTCATTGACAGTCCTGAGCCTGTCACAGTATTAGGGCATTTTTTTAATCGCTACATGTATTAAATTTAATGAACTAATATTTATATCGTAAGCTATTATTCCAACGAACACCTTATATTATTCCTGTAGTAGATATCATTCCAGTAACGGCTGATTATTGTGTATCCAGGAATATAAACGGTGACTATTATTTGACTGTTACCCAGTAACACAGTAACAGGTATGACAGCCTATTATTCTCAAAGCTTTATATTCGATAATAGGAATATGAATATCTCAACCTAATATAACACCACTAGCTGACAGTGACATATTACGCATTTCTTTTTTTCTTTATAAGATGGGATGACAATGCGAGAGGCGCCAAAATGCTGGAAATTGTGGCTTTGATGGGAGTCTTGAATACCTTGTTTATTCGCTTCTTCCCTGCCTTGTTCTACTACTACTACTACTTAGGAGCTAGTAAAGATCTGACTGATACCCATTCTATTATATGCTGTAGTGCTATCGCGGCGTGTCGTGTTAGACATGTCAAATTTCCAGACACTGACCGTAAAACGCGAGCGGCCGGTCTCTTTACCTCCTATCGCCTAACTAAATCGTCTGCAGCTTTTTGACTTTTTGCAGTTTGCAGCTATTGCTGTTTCTATCATTTCAAGCTAAAAGAAATGAGATATCAGCACTAATACAGTTTTAGTTAGGCAGTAGACCCTCCGGCCAACTGCGTACCAACATACTTTTTTTCCTGAACATTTTCTGTTTTATTATTCTGCTCTATAAATAACGAATAAAACAAACAAAGAATCATCCATTTTGGTTCAGTCATTCAAACATACATTTGGATGATCAATTTTTAGGGTTCCGTAGCCAAATGGCAAAATATGGGACCCTTATAAATTCGTCATGTCTGTCCATCCGTATGTCACAGCCAATTTTCTCCCAAACTATAATATATAAGCATCGAACTCTTAAAAACGACAGAAGCGGCAAACGCGCTTCTACTATGGCGATGCAAAATCAGGTGACGTCTCCTGATTTAGTCTCAGTCGCAACAAGGCTTTGTGTACGTTCGCTGACAATTGTGTACGTTCGCTGACAATTCAATATTCAAATTTTTCAAACAAATTTTCGCCACGTTATGTTGTCTTTAGATTATAGCATACCTCATCTTCGTTTCTTTAATTATATCGATGTATATAAGCTATATTATTGAAACTAGGTAAGTAGATGTATTCTGTGAACCGCATTAAGATTTTCAAACAAAAAATAGAAAAAACTATACATTTTGGGGGTGTCCCAAACTAGAACTGAAACTCACATTTTTCCCATCAAAACCATACGTGTGGGGTTATCTATGGATAGGTCTTCAAAAATGATATTGCGGTTTCTAACATATTTTTTTTCTAAACTGAATAATTTGCGCGAGAGACTCTTCCAAATTGGCAAAATGTGCGGGGTAAGGGGGGGGGGAGGCTGTAACATCTAAAATAAGAGCGTGATAAAAAAAATGTTGTTTTGAATGAGATCTAGTAAGTAGTTTTATTATTGTTAACACACTGATTAAATTTACAACCAACTACAAGAACTTTTATATTATGTTACTTGCTGCTACGGAAGCCTTCATGGGCGAGTTGGACTCGCACTTGGCCACTTTTATTATCTATATGATGTAACTACTTATTTGTTTGTACGCGCCAATTTCAGGAACTACTGGACCGATTTTAAAAATTATTTCTCCGTTTCACATGAGTGTGGCTTCATATTATGGACAATGGGCGAAGTCGGGACGGACTGATAGATTATTAAAAAAGGTTTAAAAAAAATTGCATCGTCTAAAAACGCCTCATTGTAACCACATTATATCCTGTTGCCGAGCGCCGACGGCGACGCCGAGCCGGTGTAGTTGCCGTGACGCTCTCCTCTCCGTAAGTCCGTAATAAATAAGTAAATTCATTCGATTGAGATTCAGTTTCTTTCCCTACAAAAAACTATTACAAGTGAAACTTTTTTGTACACAACCTGCGCATCAAAACTTTTTAAAAGTGTTGTGATTTTTTCATTTTCAAAGACAGCGGCTAATTATAAAAATAGAAAATAATGTTGTCAATTGTCAAACTATCAAACCCGTTTCCAAGTTTCAGAAGTACCTATACCTATTTATAGTTGTTAAAAAAGAGAATCACCTAAACGAATTGTTCAAATCAACATAAAAAAATACGTTTATAATGCCTGCTATCGGAATTGACCTCGGTACCACATATTCCTGCGTGGGAGTTTGGCAGCACGGTAACGTGGACATAATAGCAAATGACCAGGGAAACCGCACCACACCTTCCTACGTCGCGTTCTCAGACACCGAGCGCCTCATCGGAGACGCAGCCAAGAACCAGGTGGCGTTAAACCCCAGTAACACTATATTCGATGCCAAACGACTCATCGGAAGAAAATTCAACGATCCTAAAATTCAACAAGATATAAAACACTGGCCATTTAAAGTTGTCAACGAGGGAGGAAAGCCTAAAATACAAGTCGACTATAAGGGGAAACAGAAACGTTTTGCTCCGGAAGAAATAAGCAGCATGGTTCTTACTAAAATGAAGGAAATAGCCGAAGCCTACTTAGGACGGAATGTTTCTAAAGCTGTAATCACTGTTCCGGCTTATTTTAATGACTCACAGCGACAGGCTACAAAGGATGCTGGTGCCATCGCTGGTTTGAATGTCTTGAGAATTATAAATGAGCCAACTGCAGCTGCTCTAGCTTATGGATTAGATAAGGACTTGAAAGGAGAAAGAAATGTTCTTATTTTTGATTTGGGAGGTGGAACCTTTGACGTTTCCATTCTCACAATCGATGAAGGCTCTCTTTTTGAAGTGAAGGCTACTGCAGGAGATACTCACTTGGGTGGGGAAGACTTTGACTGTAGATTAGTAAACTTTTTAGCAGATGAATTCAAAAGGAAACACAAGAAGGATCTCTGCTCGAATCCGAAGTCAATGCGTCGCCTCCGTACTGCAGCCGAAAGAGCCAAGAGGACGCTCTCTTCAAGCACTGAGGCCAGCGTGGAAATCGATGCCCTTTATGAAGGCATCGACTTTTTCTCCAAAGTTTCTCGAGCTCGCTTCGAGGAATTGAATTCCGACCTTTTTCGGGTTACTTTGGAACCTGTAGAGAAAGCTTTGAAAGATGCTAAGATGGACAAGAGTTCCATTCATGATATAGTTTTAGTGGGTGGTTCGACTCGCATTCCCAAAATTCAGAATTTACTTCAAAACTTTTTCAATGGAAAGAAACTGAATTTATCAATTAACCCTGATGAGGCTGTTGCTTATGGAGCAGCCGTCCAAGCGGCTATACTGGGCGGAGAGCGGCACTCCAGGATCCAGGACGTTTTGTTAGTAGACGTCACTCCCTTGTCTATGGGTATAGAGACAGCAGGTGGTGTGATGACGAAAATCGTTGACCGAAACGCCAAAATACCGTGCACGCATTCGCAGACGTTTACTACTTATTCAGACAATCAGCCAGCCGTAACCATACAAGTATACGAAGGTGAACGTGCTATGACTAAAGACAACAATTTACTTGGAACTTTCGATCTGACCGGCATCCCACCGGCACCTAGAGGTGTTCCTCAGATCGATGTAACATTCGATTTGGACGCTAATGGTATCCTCAATGTCGCCGCGAAAGAGAACAGTACCGGAAAGAGTAAGAACATTGTGATTAAGAATGACAAGGGTAGATTATCTCAGGCCGAAATCGATCGTATGCTCATGGAAGCTGAGAAGTACAAAGCAGATGACGACAGACAGAGAGAGCGTACGGCGGCTAAGAACAAGCTGGAGTCGTATGCGTACGGAGTGAAGCAAGCGTTGGATCAATGTGGGGACAAGCTCGACGAATCCGAGCGCTCGAGAGTCCGCCGCAAGTGCGAGGAAACTTTACGTTGGCTGGACGGCAACTCTTACGCTGAGGCCGACGAATTTGAAGACAAATACAGAACTTTGTTCAAGGAATGTGGTCTTCTGATGAAGAAGCTTCATGGGTCCCACCAGGGCGATGGCGGGGCCGAAAACGATGGACCGCACATTGAGGAAGTGGATTAGTTTTTACTCGTAGTAGCATTGTAGTTTCAATTGAATAAAAGTTGTTTTAGTTTGGTGAAACTAATATTTTATTTAATGATCTTATGTTTTGATTTTTTTTGTTACCCAGGCAGAAGGCATAGACCTTGTTAGGGTGCTGAAATGACCAGCACTCTCTCAGTAGGTCTCATACCGCCGGATTAAGTGGCCGCACTGCCCTATTGGCGGTCCTCCAACTTTACCCGCATAGTTCCCGTTGCTGAATAAAAAGTTACCTATGTAGGAATTTCAGAATTAAACTATTTTAACCCGATCCGTTCAGACATTCCAAGGCTCCGACATGATCGAGCAACAAACATTCAGACTTCGCATTTACAATATTATTAGTAAATTAGCAAATAAATATTCAGAGTTAGTTAGATTTTTAGTGGTGCTCTTTGCATAGTCTGCCTGTGAGGTGAAGTACCTACCACACCTTTGTCAGTTATTTTACCGCGAAGCAGTACCTAATGTTCATACAGCATTATGTCCCGGTTTGAACGACAACGTTTCCAGAACATTACGGGGCATAGAAAAAAATCATCTTATGTTATAATCTACTTGTAGGTGAAGGTAGGTACTAGGTGACACGTGCTGATGATTTGGACTCTTCAAATTCCAATTACTATTGTAGGTATTATGGGTAGACGTGTTGCTTACCATTAGACACATAGCTTGCTCGTCCCGACACTAGGTAGGTACCTACATATAGGTACTATAAAAAATTGACAGTCATAGGAAATGCCGATAGAAGTGAAAACATAATTCTGAGTCTAAAAGACTCAGAATTTGATAGCTGAGGTACCTACTTTAAAACTTACTGAGGTACTTGGTGTCATGGCCATCAGAAATGCGTTAGCATTGAATGAATATAGTATTAATGATAGAATAAATAGAAAAAAACTGATAATTACTATCAGTTTTCTTCAGAAGTCTTTAAAAAGAAACAAACGTTGATTAGCAATTTCTTTATTTTAAATTTTAATAACTTTAGAAATTGTTCGGAAAGAAGACAATGGTTTCAGCATTCATTAGTTATTAATATTATGATATGAACAATAATAATTATCGCTATAAGTAATATTTAATACTATTCGTTAATAATATTGGAGATAACGTATTATAATCGTCTATTTGCTACAATTATTATTTACAACTCTAATCACTGCAACAACGTAACAAGATGGCGGAATATTATAACTATAAAATGTCGCCTCGAATACCTACTTATTTAGGGAAGTAACGAACGTAAGGGTCTCCGTAAACGACGCTTTATCACTAGCAGCTGTTTGAAAGATTAGAAAAGGCCTACAGTTAATGTAAAAACAATCAATTTAATCATAAATTTCCTAGCGTTTATGTGACGTAAACGGAAACTCTTAGTACGTATTCGTACTTCGCGGATTACAATACCGGGATTGCCGGCAAACGAAAAAGTGCGCTCGGATAAGTATTCAAATTAATAATCTTAAAAACATTGCATTTCGGAACTACCATACCTAAAATATTTGATCATTATTCGTATCATCGAGACCTACTTATATCAGTCTAGTTGACGAGGTGTACCTACTTAGTAAAAATAGAGCAAATAACGCAAATATTATAGACAAGAAGATCGGTATAGAAGTATGTGGTGTCAAAAGACTCTGAGATAAAATTGTACCAAAGTAATGTGTATTGCCCATTGATTAGACATTCCAATTTCATTAAAAGCAATGTATTGTATGTCGGTTTCAGATATCATACAATACGGCAAAAAGTCGTTTTTAATTTTTGAAATAATTTTGAAGCGGTTTACTAAAGAGACAAAAATGATTCTTTTTTATAACAGATGACAGCTACGTAACACAATTTCAACAGTCACAATCTAAGGGTCTATCAATTTATTTAAGGTTAATTGTCGTATATTTAGTAGGTATATTTAACTCGACAGAGATTTTCGTTAAGGTGAAGCTAGCGTTGTTTTTGATTGTCCATTTACTTTTACGCGTAGGTACACATAAACACCGTATAGTCATACAATAATCTCTAGTTTCCGTGAAGTTCATGTATTTTTATATGAAACGAAATTAGCAAATATAATTGATAGATGGACATACATAATTTAGTAAGCACTAAAACTCAATCCCGGTATGTTTTATTTAAATGGCTCATTGCGTCACAGATGGTATTAATGTTTCTTTTTATTACAAAAATACGACATACCTGAATGTAAAAATAACATTAAAATATTTTTCACTCAAATCTGTCATACTGAAAACGCTTCGTTCGAAATTGGAATGGGGCTCTATGATTACCAAAAACACACATTCGAAATTTGAATGGGATTTGTTCAACGGTCGTGCCCTTGAGCCGTTTGAATAGAATTTTCTTATGTTGGCAAAACTTTTTTTACTTAGCTCAATCTTGTATCTTTGAGTTTGACGTCACCGTACCAAAACATTTTTTTGTTTTTGGCTCCCATGGGTGAACTTGAGTACTTAAACGTTCAGACAATTTTTTTGGATCGTTTTTGGCTTGAAAATTATCAATACTTAAATGTTTTAAAGTGCAGAGAATCTGTCTTCGTCATCGCAACGTTTAATCAGTCGGTGTTGTACCTAAATTTGCTTTAAAAAAAAAAACTTTTATCGGTATTTTCAGTACTATTGTCCAAAACGACTTGTGTGATTGAATTAAACAACATTGCTTTGCATTCGATTACAATCTATTCTTATGATTAGTATTAAAAATTATTTCAGCCATAAAATAGCATACAAAAGCGCGTTGTCGTTAATGTATTTAATATGTTAAAAGAGTCCTGGACGTCACTTTCTTTCTATGAAAAACGTAATTTTAAATTAAACTCGCGGCTTTCCTACTCCGGTTCTATTTCGTTTCGTCCGATCGAACATTGTTTGACGTTTAAATGTTCTAAGCCTACTTTATAGTAGAACGAAATGACGGATTGAAGTAGTGAAGTCGCGAGTTTATTTCGAAATTACGGTTTTTTGTAGAGAGTGAGTAGACGTCCTGGCCTCCATGCCAGGGGAGGTCCTGTGTGCAGGAGTGCCAACCGAACATAAGTGACTAAAATATAATGATGTCTTCAGGGGATAAAGTATTTCTTCCTATTTTACTTTTCTGCCCGATAAATTTTGATGATGTCACTGTTGATTCTTTTTTTCCAAAAAACGCAATAAACAAGCAAGCAGTTCGTCTGATGGTCAGTAACCGGCGATATCTGTAACACTAGGGGTGTAGTCTGCACGTTATGTTCATCCATAATTTGAATATGTTTGATGTTGTTTGTGTGCGGTTTTTTTAATTCGAGGCAACCAAATCCAGTTATAACAACATTATAATCATTGTAATTATACTTTGTAAACGTACGTAATTCATAGATATAAGTAATTAAACCTTTTGAAAGCAAAGCTAGACGACTTTCAATAATTATTTTTTAAGTTAAAAATTAATAAGTTTTTAAAAATATAGACCGAAATGATCGTCAGTAAACTGTTTAACAGCCTGTGTGGTTCAATATTGACTATTACTTGCTATCACTTACCTAGCTTACTGGTTTATATTTATATAAAACATCGATATGTATGATTGGTATTTCTAAAATTGGATCATAAAGAGATTTTATTCATTGTAAAATTGTTTTTTTTTCCAAACTGTCCGAAATGCTCGAGGCCTAAAAACTATATTTTTACGTAAATTTCGTTACATGTTCCGATACACATTAATTTTGATTATCCATGGTTTTTACCCTTTCACGAAGATTTTTGGGTTACTATTTGCCTACTTATCTAACTTCATTTAACTAAATGTGGTATTTATTTACACTAACTGATTTAATATTTACACCGTGATGCAAGGAGTATGGTTCCTCAGAATGTACAATCTTATTCTACGATCAAAAGGAACAAAAAGGAAGAACATAAATAAAAGGAACATAAATTAATTAAAAGCAAATTTATTGCTAAAAATAAAATAAAACTATAACCACAAGCAATACATTATTTGCTTATTCGTAAACGTATTTGTGTTCAATTTGTACGTCTTCTACAAAATTATAAAAAAAAAAACTTGTAAAACTGTGAGGGATTGTCTATGGAGCGCGAGTATATAGCGGCGGGCGCCGCGCCGGCGCCGCAGTCTACATTGAGCGGTGCCGCGGCTTTCACGTATAAAATAATACAATAGAAAACATACAATATTATAAAATAAAACATTCATAATTTAAATTTAAAACTTATAACCCAATTATAATATTTTAAACCTCATCGGTTCATATAAACATAATAATACTTTTCAACTGGGGTCATTAATTCTTAGCTTAAATTTACATCTGATTGCACTTTAATATTTTCTTCATTAACAATTAAACGAGTCCTTAGCTACCCTAACGCTCTCCTATGTTACAGCGACGTCCTACCCTACCTATGTACAGTCGCGGCCGACGGCGACGTCCGACACTTTATTTGGTATATTTATTTACAGAGACGTTAAAATTAAGAGCCGTAACTTAAAAATACTCAGATATTTGTACCGTTCAGGGTACGTTTTTAATAATTAAAGCGAAATGCACATTTTGTATCGTAAGTTATGTCGCGCCCCTCGGACGCACGCCTGGCGTGGCGCGAGGGGCGAGCGTCTATGTACAGAGTCTTTGGCGGCACTAGTACTCCCACCGGTCGTCGTCCGCCTCCGCCTTGATCTTGTCCTCGGGGATGACGGGCGCGGCGGGGGAGGCGGCGCGCGCGGGCGGCGCGGGCTCGCGCGGCACCGGCGCCGGCTCCACGCGCACGGGCGAGGGCGCGGCGTCGCGCCGGAAGTCGTCGCCGCGCATCACGCACACGCCGTTGATGATGACCTCGTCCGGGTTCCGCGGCTTGTCCTCCTGCCAGTCGGGGTTCACCCACTGCGGCGCGGCGGGCTTGCGGCGCGACGAGCGCCCGCCGCCGCCGCCCGACGGCGTCGATGCCGCCTTCGGCTCCGCCTTCGCGTCGTCGTCCAGCGAGTCCTCGGAGCCGAGGTTGCTGTCCACGTCGTCGTCCTCGAAGTCGTCTGCGTCCGGCTCTCGCTTGAGCGGCATCGAGAGGTCGAGGCCGCCGGACGCGTCCTTGGCGTCCTCGGGCGGCGCCAGGCCGCGGCCGATGAGCGCCGCCAGGCTGGAGTTGGCCGCGAAGTAGGGCGGGTAGGGCAGCGGCACGCCGGCCAGCCCCATGCGCTCCTTCTGCAGCTCGAGCAGGCGCTGGTTGAGCAGCAGCCGGAACTGCATGGGGTCGAAGGGCGCGGCGGCCTGGTCGCGCGCCGGCGGCTCGCCCGCGGCCCCGTGCGGCGCCTGCTGCTTCAGCCGCATGCGGTGGTTGTGGAACCAGTTGGTGATGGTGCGCGTGGACAGCCCGAGCTCGCTCGCCAGGAACTCTATCGTGGGCATGTTGGGGTAGGGGTCGAGCGCGAACGCGAGCCGCAGCGCCTCCTTCTGCTCCTCGGAGAACAGCACGCGCTGCTTCTTGGCGCAGGGCGCGCCGCCGCCGGCCGGGCCCGGCGAGCTCGAGTGGTAGAACTCGCTGGTGTCGTTGGACGACGTGTCCGAGGAGTTGTCCTGGCCGGGGCCGCTCGATCTCCGCCGCTTGTTGGCCTCGCGCCTCTCGTTCTTGAGCGCCTGCAGCCGGTCGATGTTGTGCGCGTCGCTCAGCCAGAGCTGCATCCGGATGAAGGGCTCCCGGCCCTTGATGCTGAGCATGTGCCAGGGTTTCGGTTTGGACAGCAGCTCGCTGACGGAGCCCTGCGAGAGGCCGAGCACGGCCTCGCCGAAGATCTTCTGGCCGATGTTGTTGGCGAGGAGGGCCTCCTTTATTTTCGTGGTGATGGTCTGCGTGTCGAGGTCCTGTGTGAGCGCGGCCATCTCGTAGACGCTGGGGGAGATGTGCTGGTGCAGCGAGCGCAGGTGCGGGGGCTGGTGCATCGGCGGGGGCGGGGGCTTGCGCTCCTTGTTGTTGTTGTCGTGGTGCTGCGGGGGCAGCGTGACGGCGTGGTGCGGGGGGAAGCCGGGCGGCGTCAGCAGCAGCGGCGCGGGCTGGCCCAGGTGGCCCAGGTGGCCCGCGCCCAGCAGCTGCTCCTGCTGCATCTTGCTCAGCAGCGACGTCGCGTCCGAGATCATCTTCTGCGTCGGCGCCATCGGCTTGTTCATGTTCGGCGGACATGCTGCAACAAAGAGAGGCTTGCTCGAGTTACGTTTGCCTTTTCATATAATGACGACATATTTATTTGGAAAATTTCTGGCGCTTCAACTGGTTAAGGTTAATCAGAATTGTGTTCCCAACACGTAAGGTGGGCGATATTTCAGATTAATGGGTGCTTTCAATGGCTTTAATTTTCTATTAGTGTGTGTGTTTTATCATTTAAAAAAGATATGAGTATCGATGAAGATGACAAGATGTGAGTTGTATAATAAATTTTAGTAATTTTCAATATCGACGAGAAGAGAGAAATGTTCTTAAAAGTAATAATGGAATCGTGTCCTGGTAATTCTTTTGATATGGTATTTAAACCAAACTTACTAGGTGCTCCGCTATAGTTTCCTGTCCTCATTAGCTTCTCCGGGGCGATTTTGTACTGCGACGCGACCAGCTTGTGGACGGCGTTGTCGTCTTCCAGGAACATCTTCATCCGGATGAAGGGCTCCCGGCCCTTCTGCGTCAGCATGTGCCAAGGCTTTGGCCGCGCCAGCAGGTCGCTGACCGAGCCCTGCGACAGCCCCAGCACCGACTCCCCGAATAACCTCTGGCTTATCGAATACTGGCTCAACGCCTCTTTTACTCTTCTGACTATATCCTCCGTATTCAAATTGTTGAAGAGATCGAATTGTTGTTGCGTGATTGGCGGAAGAACGGCTTTCATTGATCGCTGTGGAGGCGGATGGTGTGGAGGGTTTGTCGGCTGAGATATGAGGCTGTTCGTTATGGATGCCATTCTCTGCAGGGGACTCGCCGCAGCCGAGCTGCCGAAGTCGTCGTTGGGCGTTATGGCGGGCGGCAGGATGGCGTTCCCGAGCGGGCTCGACGCCGACGAGCCCGTCGACTGCTGGCCGGGCTCCAGCTTCGGCCGCACCAGAGAGAAGGCGCTGCCCGCGTGCCGTATGGCTTCCTCTGCGTCCATGGATCGTTCCTTATCGCTATCAGTCATTCCGTTGATTTTGGTGTTCTTGTCCTTGGGCAGGGAGAGGTCCTGTACGGCCGGGGCGCCGTTCAGATGCTGGCCTTGAGCCAGCGCCTGCTGCTGCAGAGCCAGCAGGTTGGGGAAGGGTGGCATACCGGGCAGGTTGTGGAGGTTGGGAATGTTGGAGCCGGGTTGGATCTTGGCCAACTCGCGGTGGTACGCCTCCAGCGCCATGCGGATGTCCTCGGGCGGCCGCTCCATGTGTGGGGGCATGCCGCCGCTGAAAAAAGGCGGAAACATGCTATGGGTTAGTTCTAGTTTGCTGTCCTCGATCACATCGAGTTCTTTAAATATTTTGTTTATTTATAAACTACGGCTCTCAACTGTCTTGGTGACGAGTTGCTTAACATCGAGCAAATTATCATCAAATTCTGTCACAACTACGATTTCAATTACGTAAGAAGGATTATTAGAAAATTATAATGTTTAGAAAACGCATATATGAACTTATTTTTAATTAAAATTGTAACCTCTTCGATTCTTAGTTCACAAATTGCAGTAACGCGTAAAATAGATTATAAAAAGAATCAGTAAACAAAATTATGCTAGAAATGTGAACCCGACAGAATACTTACCCAGGGAAGCCGTCCCGGTTGTGTCGGATATCGTCGACTCGTCTGCTCATGATCTTGGCAAGCTCCTCCTGGTATATGCGGACCACTTTCTCCTGGGGAATGTCATCGTTCTCGTATTTCTTTAACCTTCTGTTTTGGCTCGAATCCTGGAACATACACAAAATAAGATTTGTAGCGCGTTTGCAGCAGAATACCAACAATAGAAAGGTGACACTGCAGTCGTATGACATAAGCAACAAATAAACGAAACATCATAATTGAATCGAATCGCAAAGCATATCAATAAATAAATTGGATAGGGATAGTTTTTTGAAATTCCGCTAGTAATCGACTCGACATCGTCAATTGCCTAAGCCGCCTCCTCCCGGCCCAGAGCCTGATAGCCATCTGTAGGCTGTACTCTCGGATAGTCTTCGGTGATGCACCCAACGCTCGCCGTACAAACCAACCGATGGCGTCGTCGGTGTCGTCAACGTAGTATGTGAAGGAATTTTTTTTGATACTTTTCCTACCAATTGCTAGGTAGATAGTAATCCTTTCAACAACTTGGAACGCTGCTTTAAGTCCTATGTAATTTAATCAATATAATGCTAGTTACCTTATTAGAGAAGGGTGAGGGGCAGTGCGTCCGTGGTGAGCTGGAGTCGTCGTTGCTGCGAGAGTCGTCGTTGTGGTGTGGGGTCTTCATCAGGTGAGAGGCCTCTAACATGTGCGCTAGCCTCTCGTCGCCGTCCGAGTCTCGACCGAACCCGCCTGCAGACCCTTCCTTCGTGCCCACTGCGGAGAGAGAGACAAAAGCTCGGTTATCATTACGTACAAGGTACTTACTACAGAACTACTTATTATTTTTAGGGTACAAAGTATTGGAGTTTTAGGACTTAAATAGGACTAAAGCAACAAAATCTTTTACAACATGACTTGAGCTCAATTTTGTTCATTTGACGGAAACTTCGATACCGATCAGACTGCTCAAATGTTTGCCAATTATTTGGGTTGCGTAAGACCTGAGGAAATATTTCAAATACAGTGGTAAATCCTATTAGTCAGTCTGTTGTATCTGTTCAGGGCTATATTTTCAGAAACGGTAGGTCGTGGCGTTAACAATAAAATGTGTTGACATTTTGAAAACAATATGTTTTGTAGTTTTGTTACGAAATCTGTTTTTTTTTGTGTGTAGGAGTTATGGGGTATTATTGTTTTCCAAGCAAAGTTACAAATAATGTTTAATTCAGGGACTTAAAATGAGGGTTCTATGCTCTTATTTCTTTTCTGATAAGCGTACGCTTGATCGCCATCTCGTCTTATATAATATACCTACTTATATACATAATGTATCTCAATGACGAAATCAGACAGTTTACTAAAGCCCTGCTAAATAAGATACCAAGAATATTTGAGCAGTAATGAACGTAAACCATCCTGGAAGTATTTAGCAGCGTTACTTCACCAAATCGCTTCTGTCAAGTCAACATAATTACTAGAGATCATAATTTCCTAGAAAGTTAGCCCGTTTTATGATTCCCGTAATCCTATAGCAGCATCGTGTACGCACAACATATTTTAATTGCCGCTAAATAGTTACGCACACATGCGTACACGTTAGCGCCGGCTCTTGCCAACTAATAAATACACAAGTTATATTTGGCACAATTGAAATTAGGCGAGTCATTTAAACGGAGCTGCAATGAATACAGCTTTAAAGATAATCGGGTGAATGGGAGCGGCCGACGCTAACCCGCGAACCAAAAACGACGCCCGCGCAATAAACCAGCGGAGTTACGCGAAACAGCAGCCATATTGCGGCCATTCATCCTGTCAACATATTGTCTCTGGCCGCACAATGAAACGACACTATTTAGATGGTGATATACGCATGGAATTAGCTTAATTAAGACGCGTAATTAGTTTTAGACGTTCTGAGATGCTTATAGAACCGAGCTTAATCACCGAGCACAGCGAAACTTCACAGAAGAACGGTTCGAGAAATCGTGTTGACTGGACATAGTTAACGTTCTACGTCATCTAACTGTTGTGAATGTCGATGTAGGTGTGAGAGTTACTCGTATTTAATCACGCATGTGTTGAGGTGGCTATCGCGCGGCGTCGGAAGCTGTTTCTCTGTTGATTGCTTATTCTAAGGTTTAATGTTCTGATACTCGGATCTCAGGCGCGTTATAATTGCAGTATTATTTTGAGTTCAAAGAAATTTCGGTATTAAATTCATGTAAAATGTCGGCTGCGTGCGTTTATCTTCTCGTATGAATTGTTATAATAATTGGAAAGATGATCTGAGGACGGCGCCGCGTGAGGAGGCGGCGGAGGTTCTCGAAACCGTACCTATGCGATATACTTATGTAGGTGCGGTTATTAATGTGTGTCTATAATGCCCACACTAGCTTTGAAAACCTTTCAAAGTTTCAAATGATAATATCAGCGTTTCATTATTTCGGTGAAAAATCGTTCTAATATTTTCCTTCATGATGTTTACGATGGAACGATGTGTGTGTCCAGAAAAACCCATACATTTTCGACTTCAATATCTACACCAAGATTGTAACCATCGGGAAAGACCCACTCAGGTAACGCATTCCACAGCCTACACGTTTTTATTACGAAACTGGAGTTAAACCTCATCCTTAAAGCCTTTGGAACGTCAGCTGTCAACCATGAAATTATGGTGTGACAGTTGAACAACTGCATAGAATTCGTTGGTAATGCCCGAGCGACACGAGGTTAGTTTTTCAAGTTAGGATAGTAAGCTAGTGTTACCAAGATAGCACTTCTAGCTTCGTGTAGACAACGCTACGCAACGCTAGTTTTGTCAGTACTAGCTTGTTAACTTGCTAACATAGCTGGTGTTTATCGTAGTTTATGTGCTGTCCTAGCTTGAAAAACTAGCCTCGTATCGCGCGGGCATTAGTGCGTTATTTTGGATATAGGTATAATAAAGTACCCACAGCGAGTGCAGCCGCAGACGTCAGTGTTACCTAAAGAGGTTCCACCATTTAACGACTCAGTCGCAACGACTCGTCACATTAATTCCAACGATCACAAAGAGTTAATTATGTCCTTAAAGTTAATTATAAATCGTCCTCACGTTTTAAGTTTCATTAGTTATCAAAGATTGCCAGCTTCCCGTGTGTTTGCTTACGCGAAGCGAGCTTCACCTTCCAATGGACAGTCGATTACCATTAGACGATAACTGGCTAATCACAGCCTTGTGTGAAAAAAAGTGAACATTACATACTGGCTGAATTTGTTATACAGCATTTTGTTTTCTAAAGAGGGGAGGCTGACCAGTATTTGTGTATTGTATCTACTACATATACTCACAATCAAATATTCATATAACCATACAAACATTCTTGCGTATTTCTGCAAGTTCCGAATTTTTCCAATGTCCGCCTCGAGTCTCGACACTCGCTGTAAAACCGTGATTGATCGCGTTGTAAAAGCATAATGCAAATGTAACAGTTGTTTTTCTTCGAAATCTCTCACGTTTTATTGGTACGTAAAGTGCGTTTTATTTATTGTGAATTAAAAATGAATTAACGGGCAGGTTGAGACAATACTCGGGCGGTTTGGCAGCGGAGCGGCTGATTCATTGCGCGGCCTTGCTTTTATAAAGGTATGATCAACTTATATGCGCTTTCACCTTATCATTCGAAAATTATTTTATTTGAAATGCTCTTTAGGCTTGTACACGATGGGTAGACTTGTCGTTAAGATATTCAGACAATCGTTACATCCATCAGGAATTACCCACTTGGACAACGCATTCCACGGCGTACACGTTCTTATTACAAAAGCGAAGTCAAATCTCTTCGTTTGAGTCTGAAAATTCAATAAATTATGTCGTTTTTTCGAGTTACGGATAGCCAGTAGTATTAGATTATGGTGATCATTTGCATACTCTCTGAAATGTATCCGGTTGTTGTGTTTTTAATAAATAAAAAACATTACCGAAAGCAAGTCTCCATTTGATTTTAATCTCATAAGCTAATTACAATTTTAAAATAACAGAGAAATTGATGTTGTAAAGTTTTCTTAAACAAATAAAACTCGGCTAATTTATAACATATCTTAAATAATAAAAAAAACGCAATATCAGTCAAGTCCACAAAAACTGTCGCAGCTTTCGCTAAATTTCAAATCCCATTCTCACGTTCCGCTTCGAAATTCAAACCGAATTTGGCTCTACCATAGACAAGTTTACTTTTTTTGTGAAACGCTGTTAACGACTTATGACGAAGTAAACGTGATGAAAATACTTAAATGTCAAAACGGTCAGGCTCATTCGAGATGTTAATCTCGCATGTCCACATCACTATTTCTACACATAATGACTTTCGACCATAACTCTAAATACGTGATTTGTATCGTAATTGTCTTCTGTTCTTTAATGTACGGTTAAATTAATAATTGCCTACATAAATATAAGTTATTTTGGTAACAATTTTACTTTGGACTTCAATAATAAAGCTCTACAAGAAAACCTTTTTCTTTGTTGCACTGGATTATCTTTGTAAATGTCTGTGTTTAGAATTAATTTGAAATAAATTACGTTCTGTAATTTATTGTGCTTAAATGCATTTTCATTGCCATTTTCTAAATCCTACGTGGTAGAAGTCGCGGTCAGATAGGTACTAGTGTATTCATAAAAGTACTGAATGTGTTATTGTTTTTATTACAAATGTAAAAACATGGGGTTTACATAAAAATTAAGCAAACTTGCAAACTTATTTACAATTTCATAAATCGTGAGCATAAATGTATCCAAAATCAATATTTTATTTATATCTTATATAATTGTAACCACGCTTACGCTTGTTTTAAGATCAGTTTGATAGACATGAAGATGGATTTTGTTTTGTCAACCATTGTCGCTGGTTTTGTAGTTTTTTTTTAAACGAGGTAATAAGACCCAAAATTAGTTTGCCCATGACCGAATAGGTACGTCTTTACATCGATATAAAGTTCTAGATGAGTTGTTCGTGGACGTAGTTTTAGGTATATAATAATGTAGAACTTTCACGTTTTGTGGTAGTAATTTTAACGTAAAGTTTATTTTAATATTTAAGCACTTATTGATTATACGAGGACGTAAATCAACAGTAGGTAATTAATTAAACTTGTCTTTTAAGATTAAGTTTGTTTTCTGTTCATTGAGTTTTGTATTCAATTGAATCTCTATTAATCAATTGTATCAATAGTACTACCTACGCACCTACCCCATTAAGTAGCTCTTTAGAGTTAAGATAACTAACCTAACTGTATGATAAATTTAAGTAGGTAGTTTAATGATATGTCAACGAGGTAGGTAGATACTATTAAAAGTTTGATCCTTAGAGATACGATTGAAATTATCTACTTACTTAGAAATTAGAATTAACTAACCAAATTAAAATATATCTGATCTAGATAAAGTAAATCATTGTTCTCAGGTGTTCGGTGCTAGCAACATGTGTAATGCTGATTTCGAAGTGATCAGAGCGCATTGTCATGATCGCCGCGTGCGCGCCGCCGCGACCTCGCGCGCGTCGCGTCATGCGCCGAGTTTACTTCATTTTCAACTTTATCTCGCCATAAACTGAACTGGTTTTCCTCCGCACCACAACACACATCATTAGTATTTCATAACCGTATGAACATAAAAATGAGACGCTAATTTTATCTATAGTCGATCTTACAAACGAAGCCGACTTGCAAAAAGCGCGTTATTGATATCACCACACAGACAAACGAGCGCCATTTGTATGTATAGATCCGTCCTTCGACAGACGGTCCGTCGATAAATTTCAACACACGTCTATTATTGCCTTTGATCTTCTTGCTCAGGTTTTGTTATTCCGTGAACGGCGGCGAACAATTACCGCGACGTGCCGAGGAATATCGTCGAAAACACTGGCCGCTTCCACAGCAGCGCGGGACGCCATCTTGACCGTGCGGCGCGAGACAACATGGCCGCGGTCGAGCCTCTCTCAAATATTACATTTTTATTGATCCAGTTTCATTCGCGTTTCTTATCTGGACGTCTATAAACTATGTAACGATATCAGTTTTTATTGCGGCCATTACGATGTGCATTTTTGATGGATATTTTTAAAAAACGCGCCGCTCAATTAACGTCGTCCGGTCACGGAAGTTTTATTTATCGGGCAGAATGTGATCGCTCCCGCGCCGGCCGCCGCCGCCGCGCCGAGCCGCGCGCTCTACCTACCCGCGGGAAAGTGTAAATTCGAGTGGCAATAACATAATTCAAGGATAACAATAAAAACGAAGAAATTATTTGTTTATGCGACATTATATCGCGTGCGTGCACGCGAAAACTATTTTCTTTGTGGCCGTTATTGATTGCTATAGTCGTATGAATATTCAAAGGCTTCGGAAAGTAAGGGGGCGGTGCCCTAAATTATAGTGTCACTGTGACATAGTAAAAAACAGGCGTAATTTAAGCGTATAGGTCGGATTCGAACGGGGAATGTGTATCCGGGATTGTAAATCAAGTCGGCGGGTAGTCGCAAGAAAGGGGTGAGAAGTGCGCGCTCTATACGTCACGCCGCGGATCGATGCTCATTTGCATTGCATTCGCCGACGGCGGCGGACGTCAGCGCTGGTCGAAAGTGTCGCGCACGACTAGAAAAAATGCGTCATTTGAATTGTTAATTCCACAAGAAGTAGTTCGATAAGTCGACATCTGCTGCGAAATTAGGTGTTAAACGTTGCAACAATGTAACGCTCGCCGGTGATCCTATCAGCAACGCGTCGACAAAAAACTAGAGAAAAGAGCTCGCGTTTGCAGCAGCGGTTATTTATGAGGAAAGAAGACGTGAAGCGTTGTAATGATACATTTTTCGATCGGTAAAGTTTCTTTTGTTCGAGTGTGCGTGCGTAGGGCCATCGGTCGCGTGCGGAGCGGCAATCCGCCCTCGGCTCCGGCGCCGGCCCGCCTTGCCACGTGAGATGGAACCGACGCCGACGGTGGACATATCCACCTATCTATGCGTCTACTACTATTTCGGACCTAGAAAATTTATCCAAAGGATTTCGTAGATTTCAATAGAAACCTTTTTATTGTAACAAATCAACTAGAACGAGAGTGGCGAATATCAACTAACAATTACCATATCACACTGTTTTACAAATTAATGCAAAACCCGATCTCTTCTTGGTAACCTGCTACTATAGGTACAATATTTCTGTCAAAGTTTTAGTATTAGAAATTAAGTTTTGTGGTGTCCCTACAAATATTAATTCCTAACACCACACAAAAATAAACACATTAAACATGTCGCCAATAAAACGATTTTATGATTTACTATTTCACAAAGAACTTTTACGAACCTTTATTAGTTCAGGAAACGATTATGATTTTATAACTCAGGTCGTGTGGGACTTAAAAAACCGTTTTATTTGAAATCATTTTAAGTGCTTCAGTTAAAATAGAAATCTAGTAAAAATGATGTGGATCCTTTGCGGATCGCTTTGAAAGAAGACATGTGAATAAAAAGTTTACTGTTTTCCAGTGTAATTAAATTGAGAACGAAAAAAGCGTTCGAAATTTGAAACTGAGTTGTCAAAAACTCCCTCGCAGTTGACGCAGCGCGCGTCGCTCGCGGACGCCGCTAGTTTATAACTAGATTCGATAATCAATTTTGCGAACCCGCCGAGAATGCGCCCCAATTTGTACGTCCTGCAGTTTTGCCAACATTCAAAAATAAATATTCCCTTCTCTTGTTTCTATTCTTCTCTGAACTAATCAAACAAACATGTACTTACACAAGACTTTAACAATCAGTGAACATTTTTATTAAATCAAATTGGTTTATTTTTTTTAGGAAAAGTCAGTTTTTCCTAAAAAAAGGTTTACATAATATAGCATGTAGAGTATAATAAGTAGTTTCAGCATAAAAAAATCAAATAAGAATATTTTTTGAGTAGTTACGTCGGTAATTACAAGAGTTTTTGTGAAACAATTTTTCTGTTGCTTTAATTCAATTAGTTCTCTTCTCAGAATGGTGGTAATTTTTAATTTTAATTAATAAAACACATTCACATCTCGCATTGCTTGTTAAGAACTTAATTACGTCTTAAAAGCTTTGGAAAAACTGTGAGTGGTATTATGGGCTCGTAACACGTCCGCTAATGATATAAGAATGGAACTAGACGAACATTTTTTTGGTTTTCATTCGTAGTAGGTGTTAGTTCGTGAAAGTTGCGTAGTTTGTAACAGAGTAGGGATGTTTCGATGTTTAAAATTATCGAATTAGATTAAGTTATTTGTATGTTGTGTTACATTATAATCGTTAGTTTAAAAAAACAACGTTAAGAAATAATTAATGATTGAAAGAATGTTTATGATTTTTCGTAAATCCAGTTATAAATTCACACTAATTCACATAAAAAGTCATCTATGCAATAAAGTTTATGTACAGTAAACGTATCATCGATGCTGGGATGAGTTTCCTGCCGTGTTCCCCCGGTATCGGCCCTCGGGAGCTTATCTGCAACTTTTAACGATAGCACAAAGTTTTTAACGAAATAACGGAATTCGCGTTAACTGCATTAGTTGCACCGATCGTCTGCGCCTTGTGTCCCAACACTAATCGTATTTAGTGCACTATTTTGCGAACTTTGTAGAACGGATATATGCCTCTTTATTTCGTCTGATACATATGTATGTATTTATATGTAATATTTATGCCTGAAATGTTTCAGGCATAAATATTACATATAACTATACTACTAGGAAAAATCAAGGACTTAAAAATAAGTATAAGTTGTAATTATTCTATTTTAATTCCACGTAGACTATTCCAGTCAAGCAAAAGTTAGCAAAGAGTGCTGTACCTACTATTACTACGTACATAAACTAAAATTAACTTTAGAGGACGTAATGGTTGGGTCAATTCTTTTACCCAAGTAGATTTAAGGTTTCTGACGTTGTAGGTAAACTTAGATGAAAATCATAGCAGAATCATTTTGTAAAATACCTTTTACATCGTCACACTCACAGCTATGTCCACTGCAAGACATAAACCTCTTAAATTATCTTTGTGAGGGTAAAACTACTGTAGGTCTGATTTTTGTTTTCATAAAAGAAAATAAATGGCTACAATGTTAGCGCTACCGCCGTGCCGTGTCAAAAGCAGCAATTTTTCAGAAACGCCGCGATACGGCGGTTATTAATGCATTGATTTGTGCACGGTTGGTTTATTGATTATAACTCCGATTGATTGCTGCCAGGCACGCGAACACACGGCTCTACGAGCCCGCACAAAGCCAGTTTGCGTGAAAAAAAAAACAGCGGGAAAAATTGACAGCTGCAACCGGAAGGCGCGAGAATTCGACGAAAAAAGTAAAATGATTGTCCATGATGCGATTACCTTTGAAGGATGTCACTAGTTTGTTGCAGTAATTCGATATAGATAAAAACACAAAAACCGAAAACGGTTAAAATTACCAAATGGAACGCTGGTAGTTTCCGTTACGGCGGTATCATTTCCTTCGATATTTTCAGTACAGTTTAATAGGAAATTAAGTGCATCTTGACGTATTATTCTTAGTAATTAATTACATGTGTTTCCTCGGCGACCGCGACGGTATATATCACAGTTCTGTCTCGCAAGATGGGTTGTTTAACCTGTCACTTCGGACGCGATTTGTGACCGGGCATTTTACATCTTTGCTCCTTGTCTTGCATAATTAGTTAGGATTAATGCGTAGCTGTGAATGACTTCGTTATTGTAAAGTGGAATTATTATAGTCTACAATTAATAGAATGCATCTATTTACGCAACCGATTTGAAGACTCTCAATCGGCTTTGAATAGAGTCGGAAAGATGGAACGAATCCAAATTCCGATTTAGGCCAGTGTCCGCGAACAAAGATTCATAAAGTGAATCGAGGTACATTCTGTCAGAGCAGACAAAAGCACTTTTGGTGCCACAAATATAGAGAAGTTATGTCAATTTAATCGTTCTGCGATTTGTATTGGATTTGCGACAAAACGCAGCGTTCGAAAGAGAGTGACGTTGCGAGGTTGCGACATGTTTACGAGCGCTGACCGCGTACTTCATTAAAATAATTACCCGCGCATCGGCCACCGCCTGACGCAGTGACGTACTAAATGTTTCTTCTTTTTACCTCCTTGACGAATTATGCCGATTGGTCTTCGTACTAAACGTCTTTACGATGCCTTAGAATTTTTATTAGATGCTTTCGCTCCGTTTACTAGCCTCGCAAGCTCGCTACATTGTAAATTACCGCGCTTTTTCTGCAGTTATTACACGCGCGATGAAATAGAAATTCCAAAAAATTAATCGTCTGCTAAAAATAGCGTTTAGCGTTTAATGAGTGTCTATAGTTTATCCTCGGTGGCGACAGCTCATTCGTCGGTCGCGACAAATTATCGCTGAGTGTGAACGCGGTCTTAATAGTCCTTAACACAATTAGCTTTTAATAGCGACCTAAAATAAGATGCTAAATTATGGCAATCAAGCACTCTTGTTTTTGAAGCGGGCAATAATTTTGTTGCGTTTTATTACTGCACTTTCAAATATATTTCGGTGAATAGCTGTCAACGTGATACGCGGATAATAAAATGAATGTAGCGCAGAACGGATAGATACGTAGACGTATTTAGCTGAAATTCAGGGTTGTGTCTGATAGGTCGGCCTCAGCCAAGGCGTCTTGTGAAAGGCTATCGTGAATTTTGTGAATTGGCTCCGTGCCAAGCGGATATGCATTGTTAACTACTTATAGAACAGTAAATGTAATGAAGTTTTGTAATTTACAAGTTTTAAATGTAGCAAACTCTGTCTACCAAAAATTTGATACCATTAAATTATTTTACACCCACACCTTCTTTATCAATGTTTTAGATTATTATTATCTAAACAAATTTTTGTTACTTTTGATGGACGCACAGTATAGATACACTCAATTATTTTCACATTTATAGAATTAAACTAAATTGCATGCAAAAGACTTTATGACAAAAACTATTATTAAAGCATGAATACATAAACTCACGTATTCCTGTAGATTTAGTGCATTAACTAATTGTTCTAATTCCAGACGCAATAACGAAACGCACTGTAATTCTCAACTATTATTCAGTTGCAAAATATTCATGTTGAGCAATTCTCTATAAATTGTGAAGATTAACACAAGTTTTAATGATTATAGCGGCCAGGATTAGGAATATTATACAGCTGTGTTTATAGGTATGCGTCAGTTACTAGGAAGTTTAAAAACGTTTAAAATAACTCTTGATAAAGTTATAGTTGAAATGTATCAGTCTGTGTAAGTTAAAAATATTATCATAATTATTCTTTTTTTTTTGGTAAGTAAAATAGATAAATACTATTCAAATAACAGTAGTTTTGTATCTAAGAACAAAACTAGTTTATAATAATTATTCTCTGGTTCCAAAGTTGACTTAGACATCTCTAGATACATGCGTTGTAATAGACAACGTGACAATGGGTTTGTTAACTTCAGATTGTCATAATTTCCTACATAAATTGTAAAACAGCAAAAAGACAAAGCGAACAGAGAAGCTGACCCAAGAATAATCGCAGGATGTGTAAATTAGCGAATACTATAAAGGCTAATAAAGGAACGTCTACAGCGCCGCTGAAACCAAATAGAAATGTCATCACGTATTGTGATCGTCGCCTCGCTGCGACGCGCGGCGTCTGCTGAGCCGAGGACACACCGCGGACCCGTTGCTTCAGTTAGCGTTAACGTTATTAGCACGTTATTTTAATCAACTCGATAATATGATATTCTCATCACTATTTTGGTGAACGAAAAATAAAAACGGTTACAGTTGTATTACAAAACTGCTTTAAGCTGATTGATTAAAGCTAAGTTTTGTATTACTGTGAGTAAGTTTTAAAACACAAAAGTCAAAAGTCGGAAACTTCGATAACGACTTGACTGTAGTCAAACATTCTATACTTGGTTTTTGGCTAACATAGGTAACGTTTGAGTGCATTTTGGAAAACTCTACATTTGCCGATTGGCCTCAGATTTTAGTGATTGTACAAGTTACTAGTAAAGTTTTGAAATCTAATTATGAAATTCTCGATTTTCTTGTGATATAAAATTATGTTTCGAGCGACCATAGTTACCTACGTAATTCCTAAGAATCATTGTGTTGTAGAGTACTCGTATATATACGTATAGTACGTGCGCAGAGAGTATGTTTACATTTGCCGGACGTCGGAATACTTTTGACTGTAATAAATAAGCTTCATGAGTACTAGACTGTGAGCAGCTGGACTTGTCACCGCGGTGTGGTCCTGTCCTTACCCATTATTATCCCTACACTCGTTTAGGTATAAATTCATAAAGTATATAATGAGCGTCGGTATTATAATCGTAAATATGTCGGTAAACAGGGCTGATTGCTTCGTCGGAACCCGTCAAAGCTCCCGCCGCGCGGTTCGCATTCCTCGCAAAATTATTTCTTGACCTCTACTAGCTCACGTAGTTACGCTACTCGCCGAGAGATGGCGTTACGTGTACATTGTTGCGTGCATACTTACAGTTTTTCCACACGCATTTTAGAGTTATTTCAACTTAAGGAACGTTTAAACGGCTATTCACTTTTTCAAAGGTGCTTTCTAAGTGGACGAGGTGTAGTTTTTGTCGGAAATGTCCTTTGTAATAATACTTTAGCGATAATTGCACCGTAAATTAAAAGTCTGTCTCTTTCGCGGCAATTTCATAAAATGAAGTTTACAAGTTGTGATCAATTACGAGCTCTTAGGCATTTAAAACGTACACATATTGAACTAAAGCCCCGCGAACGAAAAATAAATAGTAATTTGTAATTGCGCTACTTACTGCCAGAGGGCGCTGATAGTCCTGCTAGAAAAAAGATAAAACATTCTATTAATTGATGAGAATTACAGCCAGTATTTAAAATAGACACGAGTACCAACATCAAGAATTAAAATTACAGGACTATAGACAATTTATTCGATAACGAAACTGCGCAAAGTCGGACACGAAACTCATGCATTTGAAAGGGTTCGATGTTCGAAAGTTTTGGCGCGAACCTTTGATTCCCGCGGGTGTATCGGGTAGGTGATTATTATGTGATTAGGTATCAACGAATTTTCGTGTTTCCCAACGAAACTTTGTGATTTATGTGTATTAGTTCAGACCGTTCGCTATTTCGACTACCCGCCCGCCGTTTTATGATTTTAACGAGGGTTCAACACGTCAGATGAACTAATATGTTTCTAATGTATAATACACCTACTCTACATTGTACACACCTACTATCTATTGAATTAAGAATATATGTGCTCGAGTATTGTAGAGGTAGCTTTTGGGGTTATGATTTCTTCATTCATTTAATTAAGGTGTTAATAGAGTTGGTTTTACAAATTATGACTTTATACGAGTACCCGGGAGTGGTAAACAAACATAAGAAAAATAGAGTTTTCGATAAAGTCGCGTTAACACTATCAAGTATATGAAAAAATCATCTTTGTAAGTCATCAGGAACGGTCTTGGGGAAATTTAAAAATGTTTTTTTTTCCAAATTTCATAATTTTGCTTGTGTTTACGTAACCTACTTAAAAGTCACTATGTAGGTGTTAATTATTTAGGTGTGTAAATATTCTATTGTGTTTCATAAATGTTCAATATTATTCTGAATCGTTAAATATACTAACAAGGAACATAAATGATACCAATGAAAATGTATTCCATTCAAATAAAGCTAAACTCAGAACGAAAGTCAAATGTGTTCGTTTGATTCAAATATCAAACGACTAACAACTATCCCAGCCCCTTTCACAAAGCTACGTCCTTTATCAATAGCGGGTCACGTTCGAAAACTCGCGTGGGGGCTGTCACGAGCGTTTAAAACTATAATACAGACCATAGAGAACTTTCCAAGTGTATTAACCGACACTAATGCAGGCATCGAACGCAAATGGCCGCCGAGTTGGTCATCTTCAGTTCGCAACTTCTGAACGCGCCTCGGTGTATTTTGGAATTGCTAAGCTAACTTTTTGGTTGCTTTTTAAATTTGTTTCAAAATTTCAATTGTTTGTAATTTAGAAAATGAGTATGTTGTCACAATTAGTATTAATGTACCTATAGCTGCGAGTGGCTGTTATTATGAGGAAACGTGTTGCTTAACATTAGGTACATGCTCATCTTGTCCAACAATATTTTGTAAATGAATAAGTCATGGTAATAATTGAAGAGAAAGAAAATGTTTTTTTTATTTATGTTGGTATTTTAGCGTATAAAAATAGCGGCACGAAAAATAGATAACATTTAACAAACTTCATACGTAACTTCCATGCAATAGAACTATTGAGCATCGAAATTTGCTTAGCCCTTCAAAAGTTTTCATAGTAGGTATCTAGCACTTAGCCATTGACTATTATTTAATCTACGATAAAATCAACTGCAAATTTCGCTTAAGCTGTGACACTACGTGTTTAAAAGGTTTAATAGAACCACTGTTTTCGTTTTAGAACAAAATCGTGGAGTTTTGTATGTTGTTTCTATAGTCGTCTTGTGTGGCCAACTTTACCGATAAGTTGGTTCAATACGTAGTGACTACAGTTTAGTCTATGGTACGGAGCTCGGTTAACTTTGTGCATAAACCCTTTGCCGAGTGTCCTGCCCGATAGTGGACCATTGAAAATAGATTTTCACGCTGCGGTTCAAATGCTTTGAGGCCAACTTCGTCCAAATATTGTCTACTCGAAATTTTCCGAGAGCATCCGAACACACTTCACGTGTTTTCTATTTAAAATACGTTTACTTATAAAAATAGCGGATTTTTTTTTAATATTAATATAACAATGAATTATTTTGTGTAAATAGATAAAAAATCATAGATTGTTTGATCGATGACAGGTCTAAATTTATCGATTTTAATAAAATAGATCTTGAAAAGAATAACCTTAAACTTAATTTAACCGAAATTGAAACATTATCGATAGTAAATATTATGTAGGTAGGTAGAGAAAATAGAATTCGGCAATATTTCATCATTTCCCAGTCTTATCTTATTAAAATCTCAAGTGTTACACGGCGTGTACTCGGGTAGAGTAAAGTAATCAAAATCAGTCGCACATTTCACCAGTGAAGCGTGTTGCCAGTAATAAGAGCAATAATTACACCGTAACAACACATAATTGGATCTATGGCTTACCTGCATAAATTATAAGCAGTTAACTCACGTCGAAGCTTAGTGACCGTGGAAAAAATGCACGACGTACGATGATGGTTTACCGATTTATTTCTGGCAGCTTTATTTCGAATTGAATTCAGTCACGGCACGAAATTCGGTAAAAAAACGGTAAAAACTATAAAAGTGGCAAGCACATCACTATTTGACGTGCAATTAGGTCGTTTAATGGGGTTCCGTGTTTGAAACCTATGTTTTTTTATGTTCGAAATCCGATACTGGCACAAAAGCTATCGTGTTCGATCTGGAAAAAGTTTGAATTTCAAATTTATCACCGTTTACGTTTTTGTTTATGGTTAATTTCAGCGATATGTTATAGTAGGGTTGTCGAAGGTCATTTCTTGGGATCCATCGATCCGCTAAAAGGTAACAATTTGCTAAATACAGTAGTCGTGTGGGGTAAAACGAACGATTATTTAAATTTTTAAATTGCTCAGACGCGACTGAGAATCTAACGCCCGCAGTAATTGATAGAGCGTATTATTGCTACTTTTTTACACTGTCGGAACAAATTGTAAGGGCGGTATCGCGGAGTAATTGAAACTATTGTTTTTGTCGGAGGCGTGCGCTGGGTGCTCTATAAATAATTAGATAATCGGCTTCTGATAATACCGTTTACGTGTTAAGCGCTTGCTTACGAACTCAAACGAGTGAGGTTTTGTTCTGTGGAACGTAGATTTTTTTTATACTTTGTTTACTGTAGATACGAATGTTTTATTGCTGATAAATTTTAATGTATCTATACTTATATAGCTTTATGAGCGAATACTTATTGCACTGACACTGTAAATGGCTTGTTTATTTTATACTAGCAGTCCACCCAACTTCGTTTAGGTGACTAATGACCTGTTGAAGTGTTTCCTATAAACATGTCAAATATACAAACTGTGGAAAGATTTTAAGCAGGATATTACAACAAATATACAACATTTTTAGTGTCACTGTCTTTAGTACCTATGTAAGTGTGACGTAGTCTAATATCAATGTTGTGGTCTATATTTTAGTGACTTTCGTAAAGTTTGAATTATCTTATTATCTAGAATGCCAATAGCTTCGCGTCCACATCTTAAATAGTTGACGATGCTTAACGCCAGTTAATATGCGGCAAACCAGTAACAAAAAAGAACACGTTCTTTTCCTGATAATAAATTTAATGACATGCGTAAACAAAATGAGAGTGTATTTTTACGAATAACATTAAGAGATGTTCAAACATGATCATCTATGACAGACCATTTAAGCAGTGCTTGTAAGAAACTAAGACGTCTTGCTTTGGTGAGTAGTTCACACACACAAATCTCCACATACATAATATTATTAGTGTGAATGTACGCACAGCTAAATTGTCCGTGTGGAGACTCGATAGCCATCTTAGGAAGTCTGGTTTTAATCGTAGCTCTGATGCGCTCTACCTGCTCCTTGTTGCAATTTACAACTTTTTACGTTGTCTATTTATAGCAATGGCGGTGATTTCAATTTTATGCGTGTACGGTCACTATTTGTTCCTGATGTCGTATGGTTTTAATGATCTTCAATTTAATTGACAAAACTAAAGTGATATAAACAACTTTACTCAATACTAATGTGATATAAACAACTGTCAGATTTTTGAGTGTTTGTAGAGTTTCGAAGTTTATGGCATCAATCTAACTCGAAGAAACAAACTTTGTAGAATTTTGCCATAATAGGTACTGTACATTTTTTATTTAATACTTATGTAAAATCACACGCTAAAATTATATTTAAGACATCATTGTCATTATTACTTTGACTAATAAAGATATTTAATTGTTTAATCTGGTCGTAATGTTTTAAATTACTTAATATTTGAATTTTAAATACTAAAATTGAGCTACAATTTAAAAATGAAGATTAAAATTATAATAAACTCCCAAAGAAAAAAATATACGAAAAATTGTCTATGGTTTGCTAAGGTAGTGGCGCCCATTTAGCCAGTCACAAAATTGCATCACTAAACAAAATGGCGGCACGCATGATTACATGCCTCCCATACAAACGGCGTGTCATTTAGCGGCGATTTCCACAATTTTCCCTATTTCCCACGATACACATACACAATGTCCGTCTGTCCGTCGTTGCGAAACGCTGTTGTATCGATGTTCTCACGTGACATTTGCAGACATGCATATTATTGTGGTGTTGTCGCTGGCGCGGTAAATGCCGTTGCGAGACTGTTTTTCTTTCGTTCGCCTTGAGGACTTATTTAGTTTACTTTGGTTTTACTAGATGGTGAGTTAGAATATCGTGAGATTTCACAATCATGAGATCGTGTTTCAATAGCCGCCACCACCTTTGAAATCCTATCTTTGCATATGCAAGTAGGTATAAGTTTTTCGACACCGCGGAATAAAACATCGTGAGGATGCTGGGAAGTTCCAAAAAAGTTATCTTAAGAGGATATGTGTTATCCACCAACTGGCGATTGGCTAGCGTAGTGTATTGTAGTCTTAACGCTCTCCTAGATAGAATACCACGAGACTTACAGTGAAATCATTAAGTTGGCTGGTTATGCTTACTGAACTTAGGTTTTTCATTTTCCCTGTAGATAATTGATATTTTTTCTCCTTCTTGTCAACAACGCATTCTTTTTAGTAGAACATTTGTATAAATAAGATAAGTACAAGTAAATATAATTTCTCTTATAAGTACCTCATACTTCGTCGTACGTCGTACTTTTGAGCAAAGAGAATTCAAATTCTGTGTATTTCAAAAATAATTTGTAAATATTGATCTTTAGAAACCAAATTGAAACAAGTTAAAAAAAATATATTGATCGATATTAGTTTCAATTTGAGATACTTATGCGACGAAATGGACAGTGTTGCCAGAATGAATGAAAGCATTCCCACGGCGCGGCGGTGGCGTGACGCGGCACACCATCATTACAGACATTACAAGTAACGGATGGGACCGATGGCCGACCGCGGACTCTCGGCGGGATTCTTTGTTTGAATATTTTGACAGATACGATACGATTTGACTTTTTTTTTCGCACGCTTAATTTTCCTTGTAAATGTTGACTTTTTGAACATAAGTGTGTTAATCATGAGCAGTCTGTATTAAACATTAAAATAATTCGTATTCCTATACCTATTCACATTTCGTTAGTTGTATCATTTCAATTCGCCCATAATAATTTAATTATTAAATGTTAATAACATATTAATGTTAAGATTTTATGTAAAAGTAATAAAGTTTCATCTAATAATTACAATCTGCTTCTGTTGTAAATTGGTACCATCCCTAAATAGGTACTACAATAAAATACACTAATGAGACGAGCAAATTAAACACCTGCCCATAACAGCATAGTTCTACATAGATAATTTAATAAATATGTAATTTATTAATTGACACGTGAACAGGAAATCGTAAAAGATTATAAAACAAGTTAATCCTAAGATGGGAATCTATCTCACAACAATATTCTGAAAACTCATTGAGCTTACACGTAGATAATTCACAGCCACCATTGAAAAACCAAAATTAGCATGGCACCCTCAAAATCCCGGCACAGACAACAATAACAGCGCATTAAACGACCAAAAATAAGAAAGAAACTCTCTGTACAGCATTATCTGAAATTCAATCTATTTGAGCTCATCGCATCGATGTTACAAAGGGACATGCTATTGTCTTCCGCAGATTTATACGTCGTGCTTTGTAGCTAATGTGTACACAGCCTTACAACGACAAAGGAAGTTTTTTTTAATTGCTGAATTTTCAGGAGTTCTTTCGTATATGCGCCAGAATAGAGCTGCAACATGACAGGTTTCTGTTCCGATTCAATCATTTTTATTAATTTGAACACATACGATGATGTTTAGTTATGTGGTGTTAATACATTTAGAATTAGTAGCCTGCTCCTAAAACTTACAAAACTAATAAAATTGACATTTTTTTCCTAAGTACGTCGAATAGAAACATAATTTTGTTCGCCGAATACCTATTAAAAAATCGATTAATATTGCGTTGTTTCGTAATTGGTAGTAAGATTAAAAAATAGTTTTGTAACATTTCTAAAAGTAGCACCTATTTTTTTTTCCTAAGTACACTACTTTATATTTTTTACTTAATTTTGAAACTACAAAGTTTGTCTGTGTCCGCTTGCGTATCCTTTGTTTAATTGCGCTGCTTACTGTGACCCAACTATAACTAGTCATGGTTTAAAATTACACAAGACGCGCGAAAACGTGTAAAATGAGAATGGAATTCGAAACCTAAATAACTGTTTTTTTTCATAACCTTCACAGATAAAAAAAAACGCGCAAAAACAATGAGAGTCAAAAGTAACACTGAAAACTGGCCCACTTACAATAGGTACATGTCCACCCTTCACCCCCACTCCAAGGGTGGAAATGTACAATCCGCACGCGACGGGAAACTAGGAAAGGTCCAGGATCGGAAATAGGACAAGGTCGGAGGAGGAACAAAATAAAAATAAAATTATTGTGTTAGAGAAAAAAATAAAAAGTGCGGAGTCACTACATGAGTAAGCCTTGCTGTTAGAATCGATTTTTATAAGGTGCTAATCGAATCGTGAATTACCAATAGCAGCATAACGCGAACTAATCTCGGCCCTATCTATCGGTAATCGAAGATAGCAACTGTCAAAATGGCCGCCGATCGATCAACAACGCCATATTGAAATTTTTGACAGCTCTTATCTAAGACAGGGCTTTGATAACTGGCGTCGGCGACACGGTATGGATTGATCAACGCTTAAATGCTTAAGCTGTAAAGTGTGATAGAAAACATCTTTTGTAAACAGTTTAATGGGTCGATGTGCCAGCTATCGCCTTGATTGATGACATCTATTGTCAGGTGGCAGGCGCGATAGCGACGCAACCGTTCGGAAGATAGGCCAAAAGGCCCTAATTGATGATTAGAGTCTAAGACATGCGACGGCGCGACCAGCCCGGACTCCTTTCAAAGTTATTTGTCAGCGGGGTTAGAGAAAGTTACAAACGACCGGTGACTCCGGGATAATCGCTCCGTCTCGGCAAAGCACGAGTCACAAAAGCCACAGAAATGGAGAGTCGGAATACCTTTTTTAGGGATCAGAGACTTGAGGAGCATGACGGCGGCTTCGTCGCAGGCCCACGCGTGCATCTTGCGGTACGAGTCGCGACCCTTCTCCGTCAGCTTGTCCCAGGGCTTCGGCTTCGAGAGCAGTTCCGACACCGTGCCTTGCGAGAGCCCCAGCACGTATTTCGCAAACAGTCTCTGGCCGATGTTGTGCACCGATAGGAGTTCTCGGACTCTTCGACTTATGTGTAAGGTGTCAAGGTTGCTATTCGCGTATTTGTCCATGTTGTATCGGAGCATTTCTTGCAGGCGCGCCTCCATGGGGTCGCCTTTGGGGATGAGGGAGTCTCCGAGGCGGCCGACGAGCGCGCCGGGCGGCAGGGGGCCCATGTCTTCGGCGAACCTGTAGGGCCGGTGCTCGTCGAAGCGGAAGGGGCTGGGTGGCGGCAGCGGCAGCGACGGCGGCCCGTTGTTGTTGTGGTGCGTGGTGTTGTTGTTCAGCGGCGGCGTCCCGGGCCACTCCTCGCCACCTGCGGCCACGGCACGGTTACGAGGACACGAGGACTCGGGGCGGGACGGGAGGGGAACACGCGTCGCCAGCGAAAACAATCAACGCGCTTATTCGCATGTGAGCTCATACGAATCCCTAACTTGGATCGAATACGCGCGTCCAAGAGCGTTCTCGAACTGCTCCAAGGCGGAAGCAAACACGACTATCTGCGGACATGGGGAGGGTCACTCTTCATTGTCATTCGCCTAACCAAACTTCGTTTCTTTCAACCAATATATCACTATAACTTGACTAATACCGCTAGCAACTGGCCGTATTCAACATTAATTATTTCTACATGTTTTTAAGGCAAATTGTGCATTAAGCGAATAAATTAAGCTTGAAGTTATCGATGCAGTTATCTCGCGATTTCCATAAACATCCATGTAAACTGGGTAATATTTCGGTCGGGTAATGTATCTCCGTAACAAGCTATCTAAAGTGAGGATCTTGTGATGATGGCTGCGAGAATTTCCTCCTTGCGAAGAAACTGAATCAGAAGGTCAAGGGTCTTCGTCGTGTCGTCTTTTAAGGAAAGACGGATTTGTTTTGAGGCTTTTTGAGTCTATGGTTACAAGAACCTGCATTATGTCGATGTCATCTCTAACTGCAAAGTTTTTAAATTGATTCGAAAAATATTTTGCCGGGAAGCAAATCATCCATCGACGCTGTTTGTTTAAAATGTTATTTAAGTAGATATAGAAATGCGAATACGTCAATGCAAACTGGCACTGCCTAATATAAAATGTGTACCTACAATAGATATATTAAACAGCTTCGAATTGTATGCTTGAAATCGCTTACAATTTTAATCATTAGCCAAATAATTTTTTTAACATAAAAATATTCTGCAACAGTCGATAGGTATATAATCGACAATTTTTATGGTTTAAAGAATGGTCTGGCAAACCAGACCAGTCCAATTATTTTCTAGGAGTTCCGGAGTTTAGTTTCTTAGTCAAGTTAGAGTGCAGGTGGGCAGTAGTGACGTACCTTGGTCCCTTCGCTCCATGCTTCGGTCGATGCTTCGCTCGACGCTTCGGTCGATGCTTCGCTCGACACTTCTGTCGATGCTCCGCTCGGCGCTCCGCTCAGCGCTCCGCTCAGCACTCCGCTCCCGCTCCATGGAGCTCCGCTCCTCTCTGACTCGTTCGCTCACGTTGCTTGGCGCCGCACTCGGCGACCGTTCAACTTTTCGCTCGATTCGCTCACTCGGGCCTAGCTCTAGTGAACGGAGCATACTGGAAAAAATCAAACAATTGATTTTGAAAATCGAGAAGCATTTTGTAAAGAATTCATTTTAAAACTATTCATTCAAACGGAGTTTTTTATGTTATTGCAGAACAATGGCATAAACAGATGAAACAAAGGCAAAATCTACTACGCTGCACAAGTATGTACAATGTACTTGGCACATGGTCTTTGCGACGTTTTCCTTCACCTGAAACATGTCGTGATGACAAACTTGCACACCTGCGCTTGGGAAATTACTGGCCATCGCTTGTGGCATGGAATATTTTAAACTAAATAACAGCGTATAATTGTATTATTTAAGTATTATTTTCATGTAAATAAATTATTTGTCTTGCCACTTTTATGGCGATAACACATAAATTTGGCAGTAAACATAAATTCAATGCGGTCATTTTAATCACGATTTAAATTCTTAAAACGTCTAATAAACAAGTAAAAACGTAAAGAAACCCCTTAATTATCGTTGAGGGTGACCTTCCGATATACCTTAATAAATTGAGCGAGTGAATTGATTAAAACCATTCCAGGTGAATTAATTAAGTATTTTAATTAATAGGATATCCCGTACCCTTATTGGCAATATTCCTTTCATAAATTTATTGAGATCGGTCCCTTCAGAAGGGTACCTTAGGGCTATTAGGAGATAAGGCGGTGCGCTCTACACTGATAATACCGGTTTATGCTCACTGATGTCGTATTTTATTCAATTTGGGTCCAATATTTTTATCTTTATCAGAAAACAATTTATTTTACAATGATAGAAAATGACATATTTACTTTTGACGTGACAACGTCTTATAAATTGGTTTGCCGGGTGACACTTCAAGAAACTGCGTTACGCTCCGCTCACGTTATGCGCTCACAACGAGAGCGAGTGAGAGGCACGCGTCCCTTCCACTCGGGCATGGTTAGCCCGCCTAAGAGCGAGAGAGACAGACATAAAAAGTGAAAGGCACGCGTCCCTTCCGTAAAATTATTTTACCATTCAAAGTCGTTGTCACGTAAAAGTTTCGCCCGTATACCGACTTTACAGGCAACCAATTTTTTTTCCCGTTGACTTCACATATAGTTTAAGCAAAGTCTCATGTCTAACGTTAACGAATTGAAGAAAATAATCCTGATCCTTTTCTGTGCACTATTTTAATATATATAAACTGAAACAATTATAACAATATAAATTACAACACTCCAAGACGTTCGAACTAATTTCGCCAAAATGGCGAATATTCAAGTCCTGACTCGATTTCCTCATAATACAACCGTATGTGAATAATCGATTAACTATCAGCACTAATTGCACTACTGTTCGAATTTGGAAACAGCATGGTTGAGACTGGCGGACCGGTTATACCACCTCTGATTAACTTTGATCTTTCAAACTGTTAAGTTAACTGGTGTTTAAAATAAATCACTTAAGGTATCTATTTAGTGTTTTGCACATTCGTAATTAGGTAACAATATAATTAAACAGTTTAGTTGAAAATGTTTGACTAAGACATTATGCTGACTCATATTTTAATGGTATTGTGTTATATGATCACTACAAACTGTGGAAAAAAAACAACCTAATAGTCATATTCGTGGAAATAGTTAACCAACTGTTTAAGGTCGCAACTTATCAGGTAACCAATTGTACATCTTGTCGTAGAAACTCAAGATTTTCACACCTCGCACAATAGGGCTGTACCTTAATTACGATTTAATATATAGCCAATTAATCGGAACAGAGGCGTCGGTAGCGGCCGTAATTTGAATTCTATATTAGTACCAGTGTTTGTGTTGTATTGTAAGTAATGATCGTATTGTATTGTAAGCAAAGGGGGTTATTTTGGTATTATGGAATATATTATGTGACTATGGAATTAATTTAATCTAGTTCTATTTAAAGCAAATATATTTTATTTTTATACTTCAAAGCTTTAAGACGTGTATGTAAATTAAAACGGTTTTGCACTACATAAAACCCGATGATTTCAATGTTAAATCAACGGTTATTTGATCAGATAGTTCATTGATTGGTCCCGATTAATTCCAAAAGTTACTCAAGTTAGTCTAAGTGCAGTGCAATCCAATGAATCCAATTCTACGTCCTATCTCTATTGTTGTAACTCCGTAGAGAGTTACCACAGGTGAGTTGGTAGTTGAATAAATGCTGAACAGATACAAAACTTTGTAGTGAATTAATATTATTTGAAAAGAAAAATTGTGATGGATTATAACACCAAAATTGCTTTCGTTTTGAAGCAATTTTTGATGAATAGTTTGTTTCAAGAACAAAGCCTTTAATACCATAGATTTACTCGAACAGTACATACTTAATCAATAGATTGAAAACCTTTAATCAACGTACCCCTTGCAAAATCTAACGATTGCAAGAGTTGAAAAAATGTAGTTCAGTTTTCCTTGACGCCCACTAGGGGGAGGTACTTCTACTTTCGAACAAAGATTGTGGAGATGTGAGCATTCGTAGGGGCTTTGAAGTAAATCATCTACTGTTTTTATTCTGTGTTGCGATTGTCCCGAGTGAAAACTTTATGTTGGCAGCACTGAATCGGTTGCAGTGTTGCCTCTCGACAAAATGCAGCTCAGGGTAATGTTTGCGAGGATACTATCGTATATGTAATGAATTTCAGGCGCCCTTGGGACATCTCATTAGCAATAGTTTAGTTTGTGAAACGGAACGGATAAATGTGATGCTAAATGTGATGGGTGTTTGTATCCAAATGAATGAATAAATATTGATGGAGATTTTCAAAATAACTACGTCGCTACATTAACATGTTAGCGACGTGATACCATAAGATTTTTCTCAACCAACTTCAACTTTTATCTTTGGCTTTTGTAAGTAGCGTTGCCGCAACTTCGCCAATGGCTCGTGTATTATAGTGGCACATTCTTCTACAGTTGTTTCGTTGTTAATGCAGGACATTTTATCAACCAACAAGGGCTCGCGGCTGAAGAAGTTTTTATTCACTTCAAAGATCTAAATCGATTTGACATTGACCCAAGAATTGACAGACGTTTGGCTAGCGTTACCGTTCAGCAAATGTTAAGAATTTACGATTATCAGGACCTAACCGTAGTTATAATATAACTAGTGGTTCGCTTCGATTTCGATAGGTATATAATAATAGGCTTTATCACTCGGGAATTACGTAGGTACGTATCCAACGGTGAAAGATTTTATTAAATCGGTCAGAGTAGTTCCTGACATTAGTGCGTTGAAACAAAAAACTCTTCAGCTTTTTAGTATTAGTATAAATAAAATTATACTTGAAATGCATCGCCGTTAGGTTGTTAATTCTGTCCTGTGTAATGTTAACAATATGGGTCCTAATTGTAAAACTTTAAAAACGTAGTTCACATAACAAAATCCCTTCAGGGAACATGTACCAAGCAAACATTCTTTGTCTAACTTTAAGACCAACTTTACTTTCCGCATACATTTTAACTAAAGCTAATACCGGTGGATAATGAATTCAGGTTTAAGGGGGACGCACATCGGTTACAGAGTTTGGTTTATCAAATATTCAGTGTGTAACATGCCTTAAACGAAGGCTTTTGGTCGAAGACAAAGATGCTTTTAAGCGCTCGCTTTGGGACAGAGAAGGTGTGGAGAGGCGATGGCTGGAATGATTATCCTTTTTTTCGAAAATTGAAAGTTTTCCAATGTGTTTTAAACAGACTATTACACTTTTATATTACAGTGGCAGTTACATCTACTCATTTTAATGTTTTTTTTAATAAGTCTACGCTTGAGATTCTCTCCTAATGTAAAGCGAAAATCATGTATAGTATATCGTACGTACAGCTCCACCGTTGAAAATTTTGGTACTGATTTGACTTAACTCGAAATATTGATTAAGATACCGATTTAAAATAAGGCAGTCACGATCAGAAAAAGTCAAGTGTTTTGAGAGAGATTTATCCCATCAGTGTAACAGATTTGAGCAATTGAGCAAAGACACTTTACAGAACGTGAAGCGTATCCATATCATTCGACCATCTATTAAATCCCACAATAATCATGTCGATTCCCTGTTCAAGCCACTAAGTTCCTACTAAATTATACTTACTTACCTACTTTTGCCCAGCAGTGTGACATCTTAGATAGCTCAAAAAATTGTTTTTTCGTGAAGTAAAGCGTCTCCATACCATTCGAGCGCCTATTAAAACTTACAGCGATCATGTCACTTCCCTGTTTAAGCCACGAAGCCTGCTAAGTTATACTCACCTATACTTATATAACTATGTCACCCAGTTAAGTGCACTTGTTTATTATGTATCAGTTTTTAAAATGTCGTAAATGCTTAAAGTTTAAGGGGATTAGCGAAGTTGCGAAAATGATAAGTTATGGTACGGAGGAAGTTAGCTAAGTTAGAGTTAAGTAACTGGGTTTGAAAGAAAACGTGTCCTGTGTTTTCTTGTACTTTTCATGGTTTTGGTGTTTTTCTTTTAGTTGTTTTTTTTCTATTTGAATTGTATCATCTACCTGTACTGATATACCTATGTATTACTTACATAATTTATTTCTTAGTGTTATCATATTACTGCCATGTAGTAATGTGTAAATACTGCGTTCCGATTTGAAGGGCAATGTCTTCAGTGGAAATTTAGGCTAAATAAGTAAATCATTATTTCTCTGGGAGACAAGTATTGTACTATTAGGCACTGACTCGAGCTTTTCATTTTCAAATAACTGCATTGCACTGGGCTGTTGTGAAATAACATTAGGCAAGGCCATTAAAAACATAAAAATTGAAATGTTAAATCACAAATTACATTAAAAAATTAACAGTAGGTGACAGTAGGTAGTAACATCTAAAGAAAGATAAGTTTAAAAAAAAAAGTAACGCCATCCACACGAAGAATATGATTAGGCATAAAAAGGTACATCTACCTTTTCACTTTGTATTATTTAAAAAAAACTTCAATGTTACCTTTTAAACTTAAGAAAATTTACACTTTTATTATAAACAGTCGGTGTTGCCAGACTTATTTCAGAGCCTTTATTTGAAGCACCATTTTGCCATCTGTCACGTTGAGACTCAATTTCCCGAGTCCCTATTAATATGATTCGCCATTTATATCAAATTTGCCATTAAATATCCGCCAAATTCTGATTGATGCTTCCGTGCCAAATTAAGGGGGTGAACTACGTAACGGAGAAAGTACACGAACGTTTCACAGTGGCGTTTTAAACGCTGGATGGGAACGCGCATCTGATCAATTTTTAGGAGACATGTCTCACATGGATCTCCATATTTCTAGCAGATATATTTCCTTGAAGCTAGGGTAGCCTAATTTGGAATTTTAAATTCAAGTTCAATACGTATTTAATTTTTAATTTCAAATTTTCGTTTTGAATTCCGCTTGCAATTCTAACTATTTTTCGTAAACTAAGTTTACGTAAGTTAGGTACATTAATTTGTCTTCACCGCTGGCTTTAACGAAGAAAAACCGAGCGTTTCAAAAAATTCTCGAAGTCAGGCGTCCACCGACCAGAGGGTTTACGCCAAACCAAAACTGTATTAGCTGTAATAATGCTATCTCTTCCCTTTTCGCCTGAAATTATAGAGACAGCAATAGCAAAGCCATAGCCAATTTAATTAGGCTGTAGAGGGGCAGAACTGAGCCTTAACTCTTTGCAAGAAAACTCTTTGAAACCCAGCAGTGGAAACATTGCAACATGCTCCTCACAAAATGAGCGTCAAAAACGCCGATCGCTCGAGAAATGTCAAAAGATGTGCGTCACTTTTCTACCCCAGAGAGCGTACAAAGGCATGCCAAGGGGTTGGCTGCGATCGATTGGCGAATTATGAATTCCTCTTGAGTCCTCGGATACAGAAAGACAATTAAAAATCCTCTGATGTAAGGCACCGATACGGCTCAAGCACGCGCCGACCTTATCAAAGGAGAATTTGATTTAAAGCAGATATTTGACAAACCTTTGGAGTGCGTTAGTATACTCGTAGCACAAGCATCCCACTAAATATTCCCACTGGTGAAACTCAGGACTTTCTCTCGCAAGTTTGTACGATCTAATACCACCTTGCCCTTTTTTTCTATCGGAATGCTCGTAGTACGAAAAAGCGACATCGTTTCATGGTTGATGTGCCAAAGACACGAACGAAGAGATTTGATTCTACTCATTTGATAAGAACGTCAAAGCTGTAGTAGTATACGTTGCCTGAGAGGTTTTCCCGATAGTTTTTTTTTTTTTTTAAATATAGAGTGACGAGACGATCAGGTCATGTGCCTGATGGTAAGCAACATGCCTGACACATAACAGCACAGTGACAAGCAGCTATTGGAACATGAAGAGTCCAAATCATTACCTAGCACTGCACTGCGCTCGTCACCCAGAGATCTAAGATCTTATATCTCTAAGCCCTGTAATTTCTCTGGAAACATTGCCCTTCAAACCGGAACACAGTAATGTTTGCACATTACTGCTTGGCGGTAGAATAACTGGCAAAGGTGTGGTACTTCCCCAGGCGGACTCTGCCAAGAGTCCTACCACTACTAAAATCTTTGTGTCTTCAAATCGAGAGTGAATCAGTTTCTTCTAGGTAAACACGCTCCGCATCATAGTTTAACATCAGGCGAGATGGCGGTCAAGTGTAAACCTATAAAAGTAAAAAAAAGTTACAACTATAATTACATGCTGGCCCAGTGCGGGTTGGTGGTCGCGCATGACCTCAAAACATTCTAGGAACATATTAGTTTCCTCGCGATGTTTTCCTTTTCCGTTTTTAAACTAGTGGCATTACACACACAATGAAAAGACAGTGGTGCTCGTGAGATTTGTATTTTGTTTATTTATTAGTAGCCGATACAACACCGTATTGTTTTTTTTTATCGCGTATAGGTCCGCGTTTGACCACCAACTCGCCTGATGGTAAGCGACGGTGTGGTCGAAGATGACGCACATTGACCTAGAAGGTACCTATTCACTCTGACCTTGAAAAGTTCTAGATTGTATCTCTCAGGTAACAAGGAGGCCGGCAACTTATCAACCTAACGTTAATGCGTTAGTCTAAGCCAATTTTGTACTCTCACTGTTGGTACTTGGGAACTTTTCTCACAAGGAGACAGGTCAGAGCGAGGCCATTAACCAAGCCAGCCAAGTGAAGGTCAGCAGATTTATTCGGAAATTGTCTTTGAAAGTAATTGTTTAGGACCTGCTATGACAACTTATGATTTCATTCTAAGTATATAGGTATAGGTCGGTAGGTCATAGACATAGAAATACTCAGAAATAGAACATAAATCCGTATTAATCACACATATGTTGGAAATCGAACCTACAAACTTCGATCAATGAGGGGACACATTACCAACATGTTACCTTTACATCGCTAAGTTAGTACTGAGTCCCATAAGATGTTCTATCAGAATTCCATTATTGATCACAGTTTTTCAATCTTCAGAACAGTGAAAACAAAACAATATCATTTCTCACTGATAAGGTTTTGATCCCACAAGTTAGGTTTTATTATTCTCATGCGTATACAAATGAAAAACAATTAAGTTTCTCATCAGCAGGTTTCCGTTCCTGTTAATTGGAAAACACTGCATATAATTTACACGATTTATTATCATTTCAAAGTCGCGATCTTATCGGAAAATTACTGGTACAATGGCCATTTGATTCCGAAGGCTGAGATAAGATATCTGATATAAGATATTCAACAATGCTGTGACGTCACGCGATCGGCCGTTATCGGTCTCCAATCGCCCCGCCCACTTCCCGCTGACCAATCATTGCCGATCGATCGGACACGTCACGCCTTGTCGAACGCCGACGACCTCCGATCGGTTCTCTACCCACATAGCGATGTTTACACAAAAAAATAAACAACGTACGGGCAACACTCGCCGCCGAACGAAACCTGACATAACCGCTTGTCTGATTTAAGATCAATCCTGTCTCTGTCTTTCGTAGTCTCTGCAGAGTCTGCCTGGAGAAATATGTAGGGCCTTTCCTAGTTATGTACGTAAAACATTACTGTTATCCACTTTTGATTATTCCATGATGATTTTTCCAGAGAAATTACATGCCATATAAATAAATCCTATTTATTCGATAAATGCGAACGTTTATATGTTTGCAACTCAATTACGTTGTAAAAACTGAACGGAGCAGGCTGAAATTTAAATTAAAATAAAGTATAATTTGGAATAATACATAGTGTATTTTCCATCGCGAAACATGTAGAGTTCTATACGAAATTTAAATTTATAAATATCACTCCAACAATGTTACGGGCTATTCATGTCTGGGTGACGATCGCAATACAATATTGGACAGTTATTTGGATTAAAAAAAAGTTTTTCGTAGAAATCTCAATCGTAACCAGCGCATATCAAAGCAAATACCAAACGAAAATAGAAAAGAAATTATATGTATCAATTAAAACCACGTATAAAACCACGGCAACAAAAAGACTTCTATGAAAAAGAATGCTAGTCGCTGGCTTAGCTCCATCTACTTAAAGCCCCAGCCCCACCACATCTCTTTTTGAGATGACGGGTAGAAGTAGATGATTCTGCACCAGCGCCCTCTATACAACTTTTTTTAAATTTAAATTTATGACTGCATAACAATTCCTTTAAATAACCGGATACTTATTCTTTTACATACACATATTTATACTCAAAACGATACAGGTACTCGTAATAACAAATGTTTTTATTTCATATCTCAATGATTTGATTAATATTTTTTATCGCATTGATTACTATACGCAATAACAAATTTCAAACCCAAAATGCCTGCCACCACAAAATGTCGGGTTTTAATATAAATGAGCTTATCATACCAGCTAGGAGCTTCCACGTAAACAAAAAATTGGTTGCCTGTAAAGTCGGTATACGGGCGAAAGTTTTACGTGACAACGACTTTGAGTGGTAAAATAATTTTACGGAAGGGACGCGTGCCTTTCACTTTTTATGTCTGTCTCTCTCGCTCTTAGGCGGGCTAACCATGCCCGAGTGGAAGGGACGCGTGCCTCTCACTCGCTCTCGTTGTGAGCGCATAACGTGAGCGGAGCGTAACGCAGTTTCTTGAAGTGTCACCCGGCAAACCAATTTATAAGACGTTGTCACGTCAAAATTCAAATAGCTGCTTTTATGGGCAGGCCTGGTTGCTTACCATCAAGCACATGTATTGCTCGTCCCACCACTCTATAGTAACATTGTTTGAGGTCCCAAACTTTGAAAATTTCAATACCACTTTGACTTCATAATTTTTTTATTGGTAAGCTCAAAGTAAATGTTTGATATACGTCGGTTGAAATTAGTAGATAATTCCACGTCTGCCCAAACTTTCGTTAAATGTTAGACAAACAAACCTAAGCAAATGGAGACAGGTGTCCTCGATAGCCTCGCCCATTGATACATAAAGAACAAACATACATAATATAATGCGTTCGTCGAAATATGTAAATCGGTGTATGCTTAAACGATAATTACACAAGATAGCTCTCCGTCGTCTATTTGTTTTTTTTAAACTTTGATGTGTCAACATCGTTAGTTCGGAGCTTTTTTGTGGCTTGTCAACGGTTTTGGAATGTTTTGAATAAATCTAATTTACGGCTTTTTTTGAAGGTACCTATAATGTAGAGTAACAATGAGATGTTCCTCACATAACACTAGCAATCCCCATACTAATAAAACCTTGTTTTATGGAAGCCAATTGATGTACCTATACACAAGTAAGTACACATTTAGGTATGATACAAAGAAATACATAGGTCCAGAACCAATATTTTCCCGAGTGCAAATCGAAGCAACGCAGGCATTGTTACTACTGACTAATCCACGAACCAGTATCTCTCTATAATAATTGGGAAACACAATATAAAATGTTCGGCATTTGTTATCTTACGTCTCATGCACTCAAAGACGCAAAAAGTCTGCGTAAATAAACTTCTGCAATGCGGCAACTAAGCTTCAGTAAACAAAACAATCAAACATCAAAAAGATTAAACACAAATTGCCAGTGTGAAATTGAGTACAGATTAATAAGATTTAAAATCTATTCAATACTGGCAGCGAAGACCGGACATTCCAATTTCAAAGGCGAAATCAGATATTCAAAATTTGAAATATCGAACGCAATCACGGCCGAGAAGCAAGGAGGCGGGAGATTTGGCGGGAACGGGAGGTATCGTTCAGAAATCAATCCATTCGCTCCCTCCATTAAGCTTTAATCTTCGGAGGCTGGCTATAACTTAATCCGGACTTGAGAGCCGGAATAAATAAGCTATAAACCGCTACAGGTGCCTTCCACTGTTTATATAGGGTATTACAGGATTATTTCCTTGTACGTATAATAGAATCTATGAATCTTTCCCTTGCAGCTTCTGGGAAAGTAAAGTCGACGCTGAGCTAGTCCAATTTTGTTTGGTCTAAGATTTGTTGCGATTTTTCAATAAGTAGAGATCAATTTATTTTGGACAATTCATGATGGTGACAAACCTGTGAAGGAGAAAATTTGTAAAACAACCACGGGTCAAGTTACAGGGCCGAATATACCTTTACAGAATAGCCCTCTGCCACAGAATAAAAACGGTTGCCAAGTCTTCGTTCGGAAACTAATAGGAGAGATCATGGGAACGGGCAAATGGTGTTTCGCGTGTTCAAAGCAATAATTGAAATACGATTTTTTTCGTCTATTTTCGGTTATTTCTTCGTGCGAGTCGATTGTGTGTCATGTTTTGACAATTGGTGTGTTTTTATGGGGGTCTTATACGAAATTATGGCTTGTTATTGAATTTCGAACGCGTTTTTATTGTCTGTGGCTAAACTATTCTTGTCGGTAGGCAGAGGGGGTTTTGTTTAAGAACCTATGTTTTATTTTTTTAATGGCGGGCTTTTTTTAAGGTTAGCAATAAATGTTATACGATTTGTACATTAGCGCAATGGTGATAATTTTGGATTAAAGTGTGAAGTTGTAGGTTCAAACCATAAAAATAATTTCAAGTAGCAAACTTGCTCTTGAAAAATTATTTTGTTTACAAGTTAGCTCGTAAAGCCCACAACGTTTACTTTATTCTTCAAAACAACCTGATTTTATCTATCGGAAATAGGAGAAACGGATAGAGTAAGTATTCCTATTGTGGAGGCGAGTTTGGTAAACTACCATCACACATCACAATTTTGGGAATATCTACCATGCACCGAAGACATTTGGGTCTAGTCTGCCTCGGCGTGTGATAGTAAAGGCCACTTTGTATTGCAAGAAGTAGATTCTATACATTGTACAATACTAAGACGTGTGAATAGAGCGAATATAGCAAATGTGTCCTAATTTCAAATGTTTCCACGTCAGTAAGTGTTTTACTATGATCAGTTAAGCGACACGATATCCTGCAGTAAAAGTTATCGATTAACGGCGAAACTATTACCAAAATAGGTGTTTACTGTTTTCACAAGTTTGATTTTATGTCGCCGTGTCGCGGCGCTGCTTTGATCCGGTTCTTTGATGAGATCAAAAGCGCCGCCCATCGGTCGCCGTATTGGTAAAAATAACACATTATCTGTATTTACTGTTTGTCTATTACTACTGTGAAAATATTGTTTCAGATGTCATCGATCGTCTTTAGTTATTTTATGCCAAACGTTAATGTAAAAACAGTTTTGTTTTCCACATGACGTTAGCATACTGAAGGTTAAAAAAATCATTTCTTTATTTTCGATAGTTGTGTGTCAAAAGAATAATGCCTGTTTAAAAAAAAAAGTTTTGTTCGAATGTATCTGGGATCAGGACCATTTAATCCCAGATACATTATGTATTGTTAAAAGCAGTCATTGAAAATAATTTAATTTAATTTGCTAAGTGCCAGAGGCGGATTTTTGTGTTTATCACAAAAATCCAAAAAAGTACAATTAAACGTCTTTTCTTTTTAGTCAACTATTTTGCATACGAGGACTATTTTACGAATAAGGACAAATTCGATTTCCAATAAAATTATCGCTTTCTAGGAAAAGTCTGTGACTATGAAAACTAATGTAGTTTTACAAGCCCTAAACCGCATCCAGATTTCAAGTCACACCTTCATGTTTTTTTACTAATCGACTAATATATTTTTTCTAAACACACCATTATTAGTTCGAGATTAAGACGTCTTATCTCACCTTGTTAATTTATCCTCGCTTTTTATTAAAACGATAAGTCAAATTAATATAAAATCCTATCACTCAATTATCACCACATCGATATATCCGCCAGATATCGTCAACCTGTCTCTGTTTGGCTTTCGTTTATAATTCATCACATCCGTCGATACACATATTTATATTTCTCACTGGGCCCCGAAATCTCGACGTTTCTGAAAGTTCTCAGGGAGCGATACCAATAACTAGTTCAAACACGGTGGTCGGATGCTAAATTCCGTATCTCGAACCGTTTAGCGAGTAGATGTCAAAATAGGATTATGTCACAAGTGGGACCGATTAGAGGTAAGCAAAAAAAAGGTTGGGACCTCCTCCGTGAGACCTTTTTGGTTTTAGAATGAGTGGGATGGACATGGAAAGTAAATTTTGTCTATGGATTATGATTTACTTTTATTATAACCTGTTTTCCATGGTTTTTCGGATATAACGTATTCCGATTTATCTTGGAGATCTTGGAAATATTTTTGTTTTTTTTTCAGTCAATCGTGGAAACAGCTATGATTTACATTCTGCCAATAGCAATGTTTCCATACTTTTACAAACTAGGAATCTGTAAACGAAGAGTGAATTATTGTAAAGTTTTACTTGATTACCTTACTTGATTTATTGATGAAACGTATGACCACTCGTATTAAAAAATACAAATCTTTGTTGTAAAGCAACCGGTTAACTTATTTATTTCCAGTCAAAAAACCATTTAATCCTTGTTCCGTTCACGCTTTGTTTCGTAATACCGATAATACTGTGTGCAGGCGACATTCTCGCGTGCTACAATCATGAGCTAATCAGTTAGTTACCTATAAAGGAAGTAATCTGTCAACATCCTTATACTTATAAGATAAAGGTTATTTAGGGCAAAATCAATTGCCCATTAATTTTGTTTTTATATGAAACCCACAACAAAAACATTTTGATAAATAATAATAGGTACAATTTAGCTGTAAGAATATGGTCTTTGTTTATAAGTAGCCCACTATTCGTTCCCACTGCTGGGACTCAGCGTGTTTTTTTCGTCACGCAGGTTCGAATCTACAAACTTACGGTTATGAAATCGGACTTCTTACCCACTACTTTTTTCGTCTCTCACAGAAACTTCATATAAAATTTCATTGTGGAACTAAGTAGAGAAAGTTATGGTGTTTAAAAGTAAAAAGAACGGAACCACAAAGTTGATTCGATATGCTTTTTTCGTTGTCACATTAAGGAACCAACTTTACTAATATAAAAAGAAAAAAAAAAATGTTAGGTGTGTTTAATACGTGCGAGGTAATCTAAAAAACCACTGCATCTATTTCAACAGATCTTACACAATTCGAATATATTTTATTGGAGATAGTCATATTATGTTTTTACAATAAATATTAATTAAATTTAGACGTGATCAACAAAAGTACAAACCTTCACATGTATATGAATGAATTTATGTGTAGAAACCAAATAATAAATGTTCAAGCCGAACAAAGCCAGGGCATTCTAGTAACATGTAGCTCATTTACGACATCTCATTTCTAAGACATTGTAAAAGTCAATTAACATCGAAAAACACGGGGTGGTCTTTAACGACTGTTTTTATTCACACACTTAACGCAGCCCTTTGAACGTTGTTGTCTCAGCTTGACTTTACTTTCCAAGACTTAATTATGTGATGTTTGTGAGGAACATCCCTGCACTCGTTTGATGATCAATTGTTTGTAGTTTCTTAAACAATTGGATTGAGATGTTGTGAGTTGAATACGGAACGGCGTTTGAACCGTAAATGTCCGGATGACAGGTGATTTTAGTTTGACGTATTCATTTCGAGAGTTGTTTTTTGATGTTTTTTGTTATTCGACAGTTGTTCGCAAATATTGTTTGTTGTTCGATAGTACCTATCTATTTAAACAGATATGTGTAAGAATAATTAAAGAAAAACTATATTCTACGGCTATTGAATTTATTTGATACTTTTGTATTACTTTGTTTAGAGATTGAATTTGGCGTGAACGCCATCTCGCTTCGTGCAAGTTGACGATACGGTCAATGATGAACTTATAAAATATACTATTTGAACTTGTACGAAAGTACAAATAGACACGTCCGAGCGACCAATGGCACCTGGGAACGCTGCCATTGGTCGAAGGCCGTTTTACCTTAGTTTGTGTACTTATGAAGATTAGGTCAAACATGAACTTCAATCGCACCACCCGAACTGAACCAACACTTACTGAACTGAGTACATAAAACGATAATATGTTTGAAGTTCTTAGATCTGTGATGTTGTAGGTAATAACCAAAAAATGAGATACGATAATATCAATATGGTCTTAGTTACGTTCTATTATTCCGGTTTGAAGGGAATGTTTCCGAAGACATCACTTAGGAAAGAGATACATATTATTAGGTATATCTCGGTGATGAGCGCAGAGCAGTGCTCGATAATGACTTGGACTCTCCATGTTAAGATAGCTGCGTGACATAGCATTGTTGTAGGCAATGTTGTTTACTATTATGCGCATGTTTTTTCTCGACACGTCATTCTATTTTATTTAACAAAGGTTTTATTGATGAATTTACTTTTGATCCCATTACTAACAGCATCATTATGTTTGCTGTGAAAAATTGTTTGTTGCTTTCTGAGCGTGAAACCAATGTTATGTCATTACTATCAGGTTAATGTTTTTGAAGTGAAATCTTCTTTCGGCGCTCCCCAGACAGATTTTTCGTGGGCTGTGAATTCGATTCTAGCGTCACGCTCGGGAATGATAAGATATTTTCGGGTGAACACGGGATCATGGCCACTGGCAATCTAGAAATGCGTCAGTATTTCCCATTAGCATGGTCATGGTCATAGTCTCCGAATTCACCTGCGTAGTTTCCAAAGTGAGCTAACAAATTCTGAGTTATAAGTTTTCACAAGCCGATAGAACGGCAGTTCCTATGCCTGCCATTTTGTTATTTCTTTCAAGTTTCATCATAAACAAATCTATATAACTTCTAAGCTTTATTAATAGTGTATACATGTATGTCTGTAACAGGCCTCGGCGCCACGCTATCAGGTCCTTATCAGTCAAAGGTAGGGTCAGCAAACAAGGCAAGGTGTGATGACAACTTGTGTGAAGCATTTCTCTTGATCTATATAACAGTCGGCTCTTGAGTCAACAATTACTAACTTATGTTGTAAAGTTGATTTAATAATGGATTAAGCTGTTCACACACGATGTCTTGTAAGCTTTGGGTTCCAGGTTCTACTGGAATGATATGCTATTAGTTCATAGTTCTACGAAATCTATTGTACGAGTACAAAACACATTTGTCTCCTGAACAAATGGCCTATAGACTGCAGGCCCGTGGACAAAATTTATGGGTCAAATGAACCACCAGGAGACCTATGTAGGATGATTGAAGTAATAAGATTCAGCACTATGCCGTCACTCGTAAGCTGTCCAACTTATAGTTTTAATGCCTCTTCTAATCTATTCTATAACATTATAGATCGAAGATTGCAACCCCTCTTCAATTGCACACAGTTGGACAGCTTACAAGTGACGGCATAGTGCTGAATCTTATTACTTTATACCCTTCTATCATCCTACATAGGTCTTCTGGTGGTTCATTTGACCCATTCATTTTGTTCACAGGCCTGTAGTCTACTTTGAAATGCTTAATTTTTCTGATGTTAGGCTTCCTATAGTATTTTTTAGAATGCTCTGTGTATTTGCGTAAATATAGTTAGTAGGTTAAGGTCATATCACACAAATTCAAAGTGACAAAATTGTGCGAAAGTATTTTATGGACTTACTTTTCTATTAAGGCATATGAAGATCACCGTGTGTTTTCCAAGTGAAATTTCACTGGAACTTTCAATTTCATTATGACTGGAATTAAAGGCGAAGGAAAACATCATATAGAAACAACCACGATATAAAAATACGTTGCTTACGCTAACAGAGCAGACTTCATCTGCCATTGATATATGCCTTTATTTAAAAATGGATCCAAACAAGTTCATATTAAAACAAGTACATTACTGCTGCAGTTAAATTTAAATCATCAGACACCATGTCGCTCTCCGGAAATATGGATGCGAATGGTCCATCAATTTTATTGAATCAGCCTTCCCGTAACGTCAATATTAATTAGTTAAAATTGACTATGAAATTCATACTCCAGCTCATTGACGGCGCGTTTTTTTAATAACAAACAATATGTTTGTGTTCCATAGACAACGCCATTAGAAAGAGAGAAAGAAGTCTTTGACTTGAAATTACTTATCTGTGGTGAGTTTCCACCAGTTTATGACTTGTATATCTTCAAACGAATACTGAATAGGTATGTTTTCAGAAAGTACGCTACGCCTAAGTCTCTGAATTGATAAGCTAGGATCGACGTTACGCTAGTTTTTTAAATAACCTCAGTTGTCCCATAAAGATGCGAATATAACGATATAAGTTTTTTTTGCTTAGAATAGTTTTTTCCGAAAACAGATTTAAGTATTGACCACCTTGCTTCCTTTAATACTAATTCTGGTTTTGTAACAAGTTTTTATAAAGGCCTTGATTTTTGAGTATTGCAATATTTATTCAAAATTTATAAATATTTTTTTCTATATATAACGCTATTGTTAGTGTAACTGAAGTGTATTTTTGAGATAATTTTTGCGTTATAAGAATAAGTCTACACCAGTCTTTATCCAGCCTTCTCCAACAGTCAACAATCAGTGAGTTTATTCAGTGGAATATGTCGTAAGTTTATTAATAGATAAGCGAGCTTAGAACAGGATTGCTTCTCTGAGTCAGGTGCTATTGTTCTGAAACTTGAACTTTTGTGTGAGTTGTGAGCTGAGGACTGTTTGCTCTATGATAATATACCTACTCTGTGATAGCGGGAATGATATTGCGACATTTAAGATGTTTTTTTATTAAAGAACATGACGAGATGGATGAGCAATACGTGTGCCTGATAGGGAGCATGACTCCTAGAGGTTTTATTCTACTTTCGCAATAAGAAATTCGAAACTTTGGAATATATTCAAGTGTACATCTTCAAATTTAGAGTGAACCAGTTTCTTCTAGAATAGCTTTACATCAGATGATATGGTAGTCACAGCTTAGACCTATTGTCAATAAAAAAAGCTACCAGGCTTGCTCATAACTCCACAGTGCCATCTTATTATGATGCACGAAGCCCAAATTACTGTTGCGATTTCAGATGACTAGTTTTTACTCTATGTTTTTTCTGCAAACTTAGCCAATCAAAACTTTACTATTTATCGGTTATTTAACTGGAATAGGTGTGGCTAAGTTACGTTACGTTACGGCTGGCCTAGTCGGGAGAACGGCGCCTGCCGATCCGGAGACCCCGGGTTCAAACCCCACACGCACCACTGTCTTTTCGAAGTTATGTGCGTAATGCCGCTAACTTAAAACGGTGAAGGAAAATATCGTAAGGAAACCGACATGTAAATAGAATCTTTCGAAGTCATGTGTCATCCACCAACCCGCAAAAGGCCAGCGTGGTGGATTATGGCCTTAACTCTCTCCTTACGAGAGAAGGCCCGAGTTCCAGCAGTGGGAACATTTAGTGGGCAGTTGATGATGATTTTGATGAGGTGTGGCACTACCCCAAACTGATTCTACAGGGAGTCCACTAAAATATATTTAGATTAACTATTTTCTTGGTATCCATATTGCTGGCATGTCTTAGTGAAATCCACTGAGCTCATTTGCCTACTAGTTTGAATGATTGACTCAGCATTGTGACATGTAGTCTGTGACTCCAACCTTAGCTGGTTTCCAAGGCCTGTTGTTCGCGCACACAAACGCTCCGGTCAACGACCCCACATGATAGCGTTATCACCACGCGTTCTAACACCTCGCCGAGATTGTGTTAGCCAAGAGAAAGGTATGCTGCCTTTATAGCCTTCTACAACTCAGATAGTAAGTAATAAGTTTCAGGTCGATAATTTAATAACTCACAAACATAGTTGTAAGTTTGAGCGTTTTTTTATATAAAAAAGAAATGAAGATTGGGTTGTGTTACCAAATTAATTAGTTTAATAGGGTTATATCCCTATGTTACTTTTGACATTGGGTTATTTTCAAAGAGTACGAAGTAATGTTTGGCGTAGCACATGACAAAATATGTAACACATTGGGCACATTGATTGTTTTATTTCGGACTACAGTATTGTGTTTGACGTTGCACATGTAACGCATATAGTAAATAATTTTAGTACTGTAGCTGAATGTTTAGCGAAGCATATACAAAGTATTTATTTATTGAGATAGGAACGGATTTCCAATTACGATTATCTCACATAAAATAATTATCTTCAAAATTACATTTTAGTCAGACATAAAATTACATTATTTTGTAGACGAGTTGAAGAAGTCAAGTTGAATAAATTGTGTTGTTTGGTATTGCAGCAGTATGTTTGACGAAGCACATGTAACGCACAGAATGTTGTCGTTTGGTACGGTAATCGCTTTATAATTGGTGTAGCACATGTAGCGCATCGCTTGTTTCGATTGGTATCTTACAAATATGTTTAGTGTAGCACACGTAACGCATAGAATGTGTTGGTATGTTTAGCATAAGACACGTAACGTATAGAATGAGTCGATATGTATCGCAGTATCTTTGACGTAGCACACGTAGCTCATAGAATGTGTTCGTTTAGTGTCGTAGCGGTACATTAAGCGTAGCACACATAGATTACTAGTGTGAAGAAGATGTTGTGGTACGTGATCTCGCGCTTGTCTGATGTAGCGTATGTGTGTTATTGGCGTGTGGTCTGTTACCTGATCTCTCGCTTGATGTCGTCGTAGTCGCGCTGTGTGTCGAGGCGCGCCTCGAGCCCGGCGGCGTGGCGCGCACGCTCGCGCAGGCGCTCTTCGAGGTGCGCCAGCTGCTGCGCGTGCGCCGCCTGCAGCGCCGCCAGCCGGCCCTCCAGCCGCCGCACCTCCTCCACCAGCTGCGCGATCTGGGGACAAATACAGACATCAGTGACTAGCTTGAAGGGCAATGTTTGAAAAAAATACAGGCCTTAGAGATTATCAAGTGATTGTAAAGATGGTGGGAGCTGACAGGGTGAGCAGCAACAGCAGTGAAGGACAATGTTTACATAGAAATTCAGTACTTATATATATAGAGAGAACGGCGTTATCAAACTATAATTAATACTAGTAATGCTAACTTTGGCCATCTAACAGAGATAAAACATGTTATATCTAGATGGAAGCGAACACAGTGCAGTGCTTGGTAATGATTTGGACTCTTTAAACTAAAAAAAAACTGCACCATATAATGTGCTGTTCTGGGCAGTTGGTTACCATCAGGCACATGTCTGGCTCTTATCGACACTGAACTACAAAACTAAAAGAAAAATAGCAACATCCAGACAGTCAAAGCACAAGTCAATTTTGAAGTGACCAGTTAAACTACGCACTAACATTTTCAAACACGTGAATTCTGCGTTTTTGCTTACTCTTACTAGTATTAGGTATCGATATCAAAATTTAGGATGTTGGTTGCTCAATTATGTTAGAACGGCTCAACGAACCGATTTAAAATTCGGAATTCATTTAGATTAGATAGATAGATAGATAGACTCTTTATTGACACACCAAATAAAATTAAACACAGATTTAACACAGACACACAGAAAGATTACGGTCTGGAAAACCATTGCACATGGAAAAATACTTAGAGATGTTGGCAAGATTCGAAGATACCGCTTCACTATTGTGAAATACATTGTACAGACTGTCGCAGCCATATTATTAGTAGGATGGCGATAGAGTCAATTTTAAACCCCTCTCAGATTTACTTTATCACCCAATATAATGTAACACCAAAGATAATTCAGCCGCACCGGAAAACCCGAACCGCGATATCGTTAAAAGATCATTATAAAATTATATACACGATAAAAACGTGAAAACGGAAAAACAGCGATAAACGTGTATTTGTTGAAGCATTATTTCGTTAATTAGGAATCTCGAACAACGATAAATCTGATTTTAAAGCTAATATTAACTTTTGTTGTTGGTCTTCTGATTGCGTCTGCCACATGACATGTAGGTCGAGATTGATCTACTCTGTACCCATTTACCACTTACTATTGTTAAATTAAAACTATATCATTACATGTAACAGAGTTTCTAAAACTGATAGTGGCTCCGTCATTCATCTTTTGAGTTAAGTTGGTTGCAGTAATGTGTGATTTCCTTTTCGTGTTGTTTTCAATTATTTTTCTGAGAAAACGTTTCAAAGAATACCCGATTACATTGACACAGTATAATGACTTATCGCCAGCTTCGAAACATTAACTCAGGGCTTACGCGAGCTATAAACCTGGCAATACTCTAGTACAGTCAAATCAGTAAAAAGAAAACTATGTGACATACAATGACTTCAGAGACAACACTAAGTTAAAGTTAAGTTTGATAATCATTATGATTTATTTCTTAAAATCAATTTGCATGTTTGTTGTAATTAGGAAGGAAAATGTATAAGGAATTATAAGAAAATAAGAAATTATTATAATCAATTAGTAACAAATTAATTATAATAATAGTGTTAACTTAGTAAAGTAAAAATAAATTTACAAAAATACAATATGGATAAAATTCCTCAAATTTAAAACGCCAGCTTGTAACGTTCGATAAAAAAACTTGTTGATGTCAAACTTCAATGTCATGCAAAAAAAAAGTTAACAATCAATAGAATTGCGTTCCAATTTTGAATCACAACAGATTCTAAACAGCCAGTAATTTGCAGCTCACGTTTCCGTTCGACAATCGACGATCTATTCATAAAATCAGCACATGATCGACGGACAGATAAAATGTAAACTAAGTTTTATCCAATACAAAACAAGGTTTGTTATTGTGTGGAGTGTTGATAATGTAGTGTTCACAGGCAGTTATTTGTCGACCTTCGGAAGATATCAATTGTAGGTGCATCGAGGTGGGGCGTCGGCGCACTGGTGCGCGAAGATCGTATCGCGGCCAAGATGGATGCGACGGAAGCCGGCGCCTCGGCCTGATTGGAACTACAGCGGACGGATTCCAAATTTAAAACTTTGATTCCTGAAAACCGTTGATCATTTCAAAATCGAGGTAAGCCCGCTTTATAGACACACTTTTTAGGTCCCACAGCTGAACTCGGGGTCTTCTCTCGAGGCACGAGTTAAGGCCATAATCTGCAAGGGCAATGTCGGAGGTGTAGTACATGACGCATGTCTTCCAAAGATTCTAGGAACGTGTCGGTTTCCTCACTCTGTTTATCTTTAACGTTAACTCATGTTTATGAAGTCAGATGTTGTTCACTATAGCTTTTTTTGAAACCTAGTAAATGCCGAACGTTTAGCAAACTCAGGAGTCCCAAGATACAAGCTCAAGCTTAGTTTGTCTTTTGTACCTTAACCATTGATTTTGTTTTAAATCCACCAAAAACAGAATCGGTTCGAGATATTTGTATTGAAAATGATTTTATTTACTTTAATTATTACTGAACGCGTCCATTTCCTTCATAAATTTAACCATTACCATTTTTAAAATTAAAAAAAAACATCGTATTATTCATGATTCGTAATAAAATATTAAAAATGCTTAATATATTGTAACATCTTCAAGGAAAATCTTGAAATACCAATTGTAACTTAACTCGACAAAAACTGATTAACTTAAGAGTATTTCCGTCATTATCCAATGACAAACGATCTTTGGTTCTTTTGAATGACATTTTCAAGGTTATAACATGTCTATGATTTAGATCATCATTGACAACAAAGAAAAGATTACACTCTGTAAATTAAACCGTATACCTACGCAATATAGTCCAAAATTACTTGATGAATGATTTACTTTGATACCTTGACGTGGATGTATTTGTCTAGACAAGTAATGTTAATATTTTAACTAATATTAATTCATCACACCTTGAATGTTTTTGAAAGATTTGTAACAGTTAATTGTTTTTTCATGAAATCTATTTATCAGTTTTATGGACGTGCTGTAAACCATTATCAACTGCGTCGAATTATTTTATCAGCTCATAAAATGGTTCTACGATAAAGAAATCTCGATGTATTTCAAAAATAGAACAGTATTTAAACGGATTTTCAAAATGGCGTCTCTTCTCAGTTTTAACATATTTACATTTTTACTTAAAACGTCTGTTTTTTTACTAAAAATATGTGTACTTCTAATATTCTAGTGGACTACATCTTGGTGTTATGGAAGTCCCTAACTTTTCCGTTAATCTCTTCACTTTTGTTCACTTTAATAGTGGCTGTATAATTATTTACAAAATTAATTTACATTATTTTTGTAAATACTGTCTAATATTGTGTACTTTAACAATGTGTTTTGGACGTGATAATTTGGAATCAGCCAAAAACTTAGACTCGACTTCAAACTTAACTAAATAAAGTAGTGAGCTCTAAAAAAAGCGTCTTATAAAAGTAACAAACGCAACAAAATTAAAACTGTTAATGTACTACTTTAGTCTCATTATTAGTATTCTTGCTTCACAAATTGTATGATCTAATCGTTCTCATAGATGGAGAAAAAATTGTAACCACATAAAAACATTGACTTTTAACCTTCCCATAGTCATTCAGAGTATTGTCAGTGAACACAGGGTGGGACAAGTGACTGGCCGTAAAAAGTATTAGGCGAAACGGACGCCGCCCTGTCCGCGAGTAATTATTGTCTTAATTCGGTCCTGCACTGACCGCTATTAAGGGCATAGACTAAGGGATAGGCGGGAGCGGGTATCGAGTGATACTATTTACTTCTAGGGTTTAATTTGTTCGAAGCATGTAGTCGTTGGTTTGTACTTTTTGCAGTGGGTTTTTCACCATATTTCAAACATTTCTGGTATACGCGAACCAAAATCAATCCAGTCATATTTATCAGGACATGTTTCAGGTTTTTTTTACGTCAAACGAACTCAAACTGTCGTATTACAAATCTTAAACTCAATCGTCTCTTTGGATTTGATTGACATCACAAACAGGGTGGCGTCAACTAAATCCAAAATTTCATCCCAGAAGAAAGCATCAAGAAGAACGATACATATAAAAATCCTTCTTAAATTCCTGGACACATTGTAGGAATTTTAAATTACGCCACCGCTTGCGTCTTGTCCACATTCAACGGCGTTCCTTCGAAGGGTTAGGGGTCAACCCCCAATTACCTCCAATGATTACTCCAGCCAGCTTTTTATCCACCATTCTACTCCACACCACATTTTTAGTTTAATTGCAAGGGCCGTGTTAAACGAGTGTGACGCGGACTTTACGCTAAAAGAGATTATTTTAAGGCAAATGGAGTATTTGCAGGTACAGATGAGATTTGGCTAATGTCAAACGTTGTATTGTCGTAATGTTGGTACACTTGTAATTTGGTGCGTGAGGTTGGTACGGTTGGTATCTCGTTTAGTTGCAAGTTTTATTTTTGGGATAATATGAAAGTTGTTTTGTCTTGAATTAAAAATTTTGTAGCGAGAAAAAAATTGTACAAAATAGAATAATCTACTAATATTACATATGTAAGAGTTTGGACATTTGTCATTACGACTCAGTCACGTAACACGAACTGAATTTAACATCTATTAAATTTTTTAACGCATAATTATTTTAGTTTCGTATAGCAGAAAAACATTTATCTCGGACAAATTTTAATTTCTATACAGGCAAAGTTGCAAATAATTTATAAAAAAAGCTGATATTGCGTGAGAAAATAAAAAAGCGACAGTTAAATTGGTTCGGTGCTACTCAGTGTTGCCACTCTAACAAGCTTGTTCAATAATGTAATTGCATGTTCCTAGCCATAGACAATAAATCTGCGGTTGTCACGATAGCGCGTTGCCAACCTAACAACAATAAAGCATCAGCCATCGCGTCACACGACGTGCATTCTTCCCGAATCGGCGCGACGTATGCAAAGTGCCTGGCGATAAATCCACCCGTGTGTCTCCGCCGCGTTATCTTCGATTCACTACTTTGCTTTGCGTTTACACGGCAAATTGTATTATTAGTGATAAAATACATAGTGCCAAACTAACTAAACCGACAGAAGTCTCGAAGAATCCTTGTTGTAATTAAATAAGTTGTAATGCCTTTTTTAACTAACCTTGTACGCCAGTAATAATTAAAGTCCATAAAATATCTTCCATTATTCATAATAATATATTATTTCCTATAAGTTAAAAGCAAAACGGTCATTATAGAAGCGCTACGGTGCTACGAACTACTCTCGTAGCTGAACTACGCGGATTTCGATGTTTATAATAATAATATGAGACAATAATCTACGCAAATAGAAATTATAACAGAGATAAATTAGAAAACATATCAACATAAGTACAACAGTGTTCAATTTAAATAATATATTATGACCTTAGTTTGTAAATTAAACGGCTTTTCTTTACAGAAACAAAAGCACTGACAACTGAGGAAAATTAACCCCAACGGTCAGAAGTTATGAAACGAAAACCGGACACAATGCACGAGAAAACTCATCAATGGCAATTCAAAACTCAAAATAAAGAAACAAGCCATTCCCTTTCACAATGCATTGGCATCCGCAAACTCGATAACAAAAGAAGTGCTGAAAGACAAGTGGCCAAATAAAAAATGCATAATGCGCCATTTTGCCATCAAAAACTAGAAGCCAACGCGATTTCTGGCTTAACACACTAGTCATGCGGAGCCAAAAAGGCAGCAATCTGTCAAACTGCTCAAACACGAGATTGAGCTCTGACGAGCCGACGAAATCTGGCGGGAAAAGTCGAGTTCGAAATTCAAAACGCCACGACGGGCAATACCAACTGTAGGAACAAAAAGACGTTCGGGCTTCGAGAACTTTTCAGTTTCTTTTTGTACCTTCTATAGTCCCGTCTAGTTCCAAGCTTCGTCCCCAAAAAATGATAAATGACGTGAATGATTGAAGCCAGTTTCCGTGCAGTTACAAAAAGAGATTCCCGCTCGGATTATGACGCGTCTGACGTCCGATCGGAATTAAAATGATATTTTAACGAATTGCCGCGACAACAGTTATGTGGCCAATTCATAAATATTCACATTGCAAGCTTTTACGGACAGATTTGATTGACAATAAACGTAGCGGTCATCAATCAACTGTCAAATCGAAAATACAAATGGCAAAAATTAATAGAGTCTGACAAATCGTTTTTCTGTGTGTCGTACTGGCAAGGTTGAAAATGGCGGTAATTTTTTGGAGTTGGCAAATATGGTGGCAAAAAATGGCGGGAACTTATCTGTGCAGTTTTGATGCGAATGTGTCAGTCCGGATAAACATGGCGATGAGCTGCGATCGTTTTGATTATTGCTTTTTAAGCCGTGACAAGTAGACACGCTTCATGAGTGCTGCTTTTATTAGGCGTTCATATTTTTGGATGAATGCAAAAACGTATCCATCAAAATCAATACAAAATAAACGCAATTGATATCATAACCATTGAAAAGTATGTCATGTTTGTATGTGGACTTTTGTATAGTGTATTTTGACTAACTTTTATAACTGTTTGTTTAAAAATGACTAAATTAAACACAATTTTGACAATGAAGATTTTTGTTTTCCTGACATTTGACCACAAGTTGTATCTATTTTTTAATTAAATTATAAAACTATTATACTTTACGACTATACTCGAACGCAATACACCCAGTCCCCGATTTGAACAGACAACGAAATGAAGCAATTATAAGTTCTGGGAGCTCATTTATTACCTGTCTATCGTTCCCAGTTATAAAACCAAAACGGGAAACTAAGTTTCGCTCGTTGCGGTCACGAGACTATTGGCAATCTGATTGACTTTCATGATTCAACTTTCAGTCCGTACTACAACTTTGAATTCGATTCCCCTGTTCAATTTCCTCGTGTTGGTACTCGATTTAATGCTTCATTCCATTTTGTGTCCGTGAACCGAAAAGTAGCTGGCCACATGACTAATACAGAAAAAAAGTAAAACATTCCGAATTCAAATTTTAACACCGCGCAAAAACGGTTGCACGCGAATCCAACCAATTACATTGCAGACGTCATTCCCGATTAAAAGAAAAATATCTGGCGGAGCATATTTCTTTCACGTTGTTAGAGGGAATATATCACGAGGGGAGAAGGGGTGTTAGATATCTAAGTTAGATAATTTTGAGTAACGGCCCACGGACTGGGGGTGGAAAAAAGCGACCACAGACAATAAAATATCGTTTCGGTGGTGTAATTAAAAGCTGTTGGTGCATCTTGCATTAGTCGGGTGGTTTCGGGGTGGCAAAATAATAATTAAAATTTACATTTCTAGCTATTACTGCAGGTTTTGTTAGGTAAGCAATTAACCATTGCATTTTCATGCACATTCATTGTCATGAATTTTGTCAAAAATTTAAAATGCATACCTGCTGTATATTTACATTTATTTGTAAGTTGTCAATGTCAAATAAGAAATATTAAACCATGATTATTAAAAAAAATTAAAAGATTAGGTGCAAATAAGAAAAATGGAGTAGAAAAATAACCGACTGGTAACCTAGAGATGTTTTGAGAAGGAAGGGAAGACGAAGACCAACGAAGAGATGGGAAGATGAAATAAGAATGGCAGCTGGTCCTTACTGGAAAAGAGCAGCCCTGGACAGGGCTCATTGGAAAGAGCTAGAAGAGGCCTTTGCCGATAGGCACTCTGAACTGAGAGATATATACATAATCAAAACCGAACACTTTTGTGATATTTTAAGTTAAACGCACCATGTTGAAATCAACCTAATGTTTTTTAAGATATTTACTTCAGAAATAAAGGCTTATTATTATTATTATTATTATTATTTTAAAAAAATAGCACTTACTGGAATGGAATATCACTCCATTTTACATGTCATAATGGTAATTAAGTTTAATATAAAAATAGGTACTTTGGAACTGAATTAATCTAAATAAAACATCTCGATTACCTGACGGTTAAAGTATAAGGCTGAGTCTGAGGCTGGCCTTGCAAATATTAACAAACTTGCATTAGGTAAATTATTATTTTAATTTTGTTTTGAATTTAAACATGATTTAAAAAATAGATAAGACGCGGTGAGGTTACTCGTTACTTTGCAGTAAGATAATTAAGGTAACACTATTTCCATGTCTTACCTGATGGTGTTTAATCTGTGTACCTGATATATAAACTTTTTGATCTTTTTTTTTCATGCCATTCTAATTAATCAAAGTCAAATTTCCTTAGTAAATTTTAAACGGGAAACAGAACAGACAAATAAAATAGTCGTAAAACGACTAGGTTGCCGCGTAAACCGATGACTTCCGATCATTTCCGAATGAAATGGCGCGTAATGTCCCGATGCCATTCGTCAAACGCCGGAGATTGACAGAATTAAGATGGCGCCAAGCAGACATGACAGCTCGAAAGGAGAAGAGTTATTTTCGACGCAAACAACGTTGAGAGAAATATGACCGGCAGAGTGATATTTCAACAAAAAAAGGCTTAAAATATTTTGATGGTATTGATTCTGTTTATTTAGTAATCTAGTATTTTAGTGAAACTGCTAAGTATTTCAAATGTTGTTACGCTACTGAAACAATAAGCGTTATTAAAAAAACTTACGTTTACTCAAATTCTGTTTGTGTTTTGTCTTTATTGTCATTGGGTTCGACGATTTTTTTTAAATTGATTTTATTATCATAATTATGACATAGATAGATTAATTATTGACCTTGACATAATAAATTATCCACAATGTACTTTGTTTAACTTTAATTTAATTCTCATTAGTGTAAGTCGTTATCTACGAGTGTAACGGTGCTGATTGATTGCAAATAAATAAATAATTAAATAAAATTACAGTACATTCAACGACAAAATCCTACATTCAATAGGCTAAGTTTAAATACGTCAATTTGTCTTCGAATGCTTCAGTCTCTTTTTAGCAAGGGGACGGGTCTCTTTTGCGCGAGTCGCGGGACCCTGCTAGTAATGTTAAAGCCATGAAGGTATAAGGCGTCATCCGTCATTACGAAAACGGAGTTTTAAAATTAAACTACGCAAACAAAGGAAATAAAGTACAAGGAGTTGTGCAAACGAAACAGGGAAAGGTGGGTATCTATTTCCACGACAATGGTGGCCCTTTGCGTTACAACCGGAGCTGACGTCACGGATGTCATAATATTTTAGTTGGCTTGTTACCGGAAATTAGACAATTTCGTAATTTTTTAAGTGGTGATATTAAATAAATATTGATCTTTGATTAAATTATGTATGACTGTCTTGTCGGTATTGTATTTATGTTTAGTAGGTAAGCTTTTACAAGCATCAATTTTTTACCGTTTTAAGAATTATTTACGTGGAGTTCATTTCTTTCAATTTGTTGGGTAATTAGTTTTATATTAGTTGGGTAAATTAATTGGTAAAAAGTACCTATGTGGTATTCCAGATTATAATGTGTTCAAATTTCCACACGGTTCTGTTCAGATTTTCCGACGTAATTGAGCAACATTCACCAAAACTTTCGCAGTTATAGTATTAGTAGCATTTAAATTGCACTAAATGCAGTAAGTATAGTTTATGTTTGTGGTTGAACTTAATAAATTAATTTTACGTGTCAATCAGTTTTCTACTAATATGTGTATTTCTACGCCATAATACAGACAGACTTTGTTATAATAATATTAGAAGATATATTGATATTTGAAGTAATCAAAAAAGTTGCCAGGCCTGAGGATAGAGCGTGTATCTCAGCAATGGCTCGATCGCACGACTCGCCGTAACGACAGCTTATTATGAGCAATCAAGGAAAACGCCATCATTACTGAATCAGACCATCTGATATTCACCTACGCGTTACATACAGTCTGGCGTAAAACTACATATCTATATGCTATCTGTTAGACAATGTATTAGAGAATTGTGTGAAGAAAGTTATGAGCGTATATTTTGACTCTCATCAAGTACTTTCATGTACAGGTAGTAAACGAAAGTACCTACCAAAACTCACTAATTTTACTTATGGATATGAATAGAGCATTCCTAATTTCCAAATATAAGCTAGCTCAAAGTTTGCAAGCATCGCAGAAACATACGGATGAACCCACAGGCAAAAACTAGTCAAAAACATCTTATGCCAAATATGCGGTCATAGATTATCCCAACAGTAGCGACAAAGATTTTTCATCAGAAAAATGCCAAATATTCGAGTCTCCGCGGCTCATATAGCTCGCTCTGCGCAAGTCACGGCGCAATTATAAATAAAATTGACATTAATTGCGAGCCTCCATGTTTTTATAAAGTGGGTTAGCAATTTCTAGGAATAATTCCCTTTACGAGACGAGAGATGTGCAATGAAACGCAGTTATTAAATGTTGCAATTATTATAATTTTACGAGATAGAGATTAAAGGCAGAGAATAAACAAACATGGAGATGGCCCACTAATTACGAAAATAGCTTTATGATACTGCGCTGTAAAAAGAATTTCCCGACGCGGTGCGGGTTTTCCATTATTAGATAACAAACGCCTACAGTGATGGTAACACCTTTAGATAAGTAGACAATCTTTTTCAAGATGACACATGTTTTTTTTTTAAGGATTCGTTCTGTCTTATTGATTCCCAAATTACTTTTATGAGGTATAGTGCGCTCTATTGTAGACTGCATAGTCATTCAAAATCAGACAAAATGGCGGTTAGTAAGCCTACCTAAACTTCTGCATTTCGACAAACATTAATTAATTTTACTTTTATACTATAAAGCCACTCTTTTTTTTAGAATTAAATAAACGTAGTGTTACGAGAAAATAATATAAATCACAAACTCGACAAACATCATCAAAACTACATCCGTTAGTTCCTGCTATCATTAGCATGAAAAGACGAACATATTGCTCATTGCACCTGGCTTGTTTGCCTGCGAAAAAAGAAACTACAAAACATTGCAAATGTGTTTCAAAACGCACAATATATTAGGCATTTTGTCTGAGAGTGTTGTGAGAGGTGGATGAAGGTTTCCAAAGAGTTAAGTGTCACATAATAGTTGATTCCCTCGTCACCCCAAAATAGAAAAAAGAAAAAAAGTTCTGACCTGAATTTATTGTGGAATAATGTTTTCTTTTTGAGTGGGCAGAACCTTTATTAACAAAACTAAAATACAATGAGAACTACACTACACTGCAAACCTACCTAACTAACTACTTACACTAAGCACACCTGGATTATCCATAAACCACTGTAGGTCTACAGATAATCAAGATGTTCAAGCCCACTACTAATCGGAAGCGTACCCAGCATGCTGGCGGGATTAACACGCTGAATGGCAATGCTTATGCGTTGGGACAAATAAACGCCAGCATTTTTTTCTTATATTTAAAAATATATCTATCAGCGTAATTAATATTTAAAGCAGGCAAAATGGCAAAATAAATAATAATTATAAATACAATACAAATTACAAAAAAAAAAGAAAATCAATTTCACTTGATGTAAAAAAAGAAAAGAGCGGAAAAATTCAATTGAGATAAAGAAAAAATGTGTTTCTAATTTTCGGCATTTCTGTACTATATCTGTCATTTGTTTTGTTACTCTTTGACGTTAAGGTAAATTGTAGGCAGGTTTCTTGTTAAGTGCGGCGTATTTAGTATGTAGTTCATTAAATACATTGAAGCCTTAATAGCGAATAAGTAGTTTAAAATACTTCTAAAATATGTCTATTCTGTGTATGCCTTCAACATTAGTGTTCGCTGAAACGCTCCTTCTTTTTGCAGCTACGTCTGTCGGTTCGCTCTTTTTCCTAATATTTGATCGAGCAGAGTGTTTGCTAACATATAATCATACTCGTGAACAGTTGCTACTTGCGGGAGTTGGACTGCTAACGGCAATATTGGGAGTTTGTTACTCTTTCACCTTTGCATCTGGATGAAATTTGTCACATACATCATGAGACACATGAGACTCTGGAGAGAGCAGATAATTATTTAACACAAAAAAAAAACGTGATTAGGTAGCTTATAAGAATTTTTAACATGTAAATTTGGAAAATCAATACACTCTTTTTAATGTTTAATTGATTTTTTTCTCAAGATTATTACAAACCTCTGCTAAAAGCAGAGCTAGATTTTGAGTTGCTAATTGAGTTTTTCTGCATTTAAAGGATTATCCTTGACCGCTGCCAAGTCTGATAAATGATAGGTAATGCGAATATGTGTAAATTTTACTGTTTTGTGTCACTGACGTCACAAAATTTCTATACCTCTTGTAAGACTTTGAAACTAGAAATTCGAATGTCAAAAATCTTTAGCCACAAAACAAAAACCCTTTCACAGTGTTGCCAATTGCAAACACCCTAATTACCACCCTACAAGGAGACGCATTAAAAAATCGATACACCCTCACAATTAAGGAGTTGCGTCCCTCAAACGTCATGTCACCCTTAACTATACACATGTGTACATCTCGTCTGAAACAGCTTATACCCCTCATTACAACGGAATAAGGTTTAAAATAGAACCAATGGTGTTAGTACGACCGCAAAGGAGTTAAGAATTTATCTTGCTGGCAAAAATATGGATGTTTCACATTTGGTCAATGGGTTGGGAAAGTTGTTTGATGATGGGAGTTGGAAAGGCATTGAATTTGTTAATAAGTAATTAAAAAAATACTGTATTCTTACGAATGCTATTATGGCTATTGTCTTCAGTGTTACTATTATTATTATTATAAATGTGAAGTTTTAAATGTTTGCTCATACATTTCGCAATAACTAAACAGAAACTATAGACGAAGTACAGAAAATAATATAGGGTACTTCATATCTGGCCAAAAATACTGACATAATTTGGGAATATTCTTTTTCACGAACGAAGTATTGAGCAATCGTAGTCTTTTACTTGTACCTATACGAAATGGTTACATATCTTAGTTTACTCGATTTTTGCACGTGTATTGTATATATCTCTCTTTGTATAAACACACCTTAGGTTTCAATGGACAGGTGTTAGCAATGGACAGAAAAGAGAGAATACGGAAACACAAAGACACAGAAACAGAGAAAGAGTACAAACGATCGGAAGTAAATGAACGGTTATCCTATGAACAAAGAACTAAACACAAAAAAAAAATATTAAAACTACCATAAACTCGAATTATGTGTTGTCATTATTATTTCTCCAACACTATATAGGTAGTCCACGCAGATAAACCACAGAAATCAACCTAGTTCTTTAGATGTAAAAAAAACGTTAAAAATCTCTCCGAACGGCACGGAACCGCAGTGCGAAAGTCTATCGGGGCAATTCGGGCAATATGCAAAAGGCGGGGGAGGATGGGGCAAGTCGTGATTAGGCCGTGTGTGTCGATGCGCATCTTATGCCCGCATTACCCTTTCGCTTTCCTTCCGATAGCTGCCTTTGTACAGCCCCCGGGGTATGGAGAACAGAGGATAAAGTTCTCACGAAAAATTTTACACAAATTTTCTCAATCATTTTTACGCTGGAAACTGTAATAAATGATTAGAGAGACAACTGGATAAATAACGTAAAAGAGCAATCATTACAGCACTGTACTGATAAATATATAAGTAAACTAGCGGCCCGCCCCGGCTTCGCCCGTGGTACATATATATAACCTACAGCGTTCAAGGATTACGAACATATGAAAGAACGGTGAACGATTTTTTTTAAATCGGTCCAGTAGTTCCCGAGGTTAGCGTGTTCAAACTATATATATGCTATAGGCTACTTTTGATCCCCAAATTATCGTGCTGTTTACTGGGTCAGAAATGACACCTGTAGACAACTGGCGGGGATAGCTAATTAAATGACGATTGATCATTTTTCGACCGGAGAGGAAAAATTATTAAATTATTAATATGGCTATTAAAAAATAAGGGTTGATCGTAGAAGGGTGAAAATTGAGGATTGTATGTATTTTTGTATGTTGTATCATAAAAAAATAGAATTTAAAAATTTTGTCTAAAAATAAATTAAAAAAATTTAGGGGTGGACTACCCCTAACATTTAGGGGGATGAAAAATAGATGTTGGCCGATTCTCATAGATACCGGATAAGCACAAAAAATTTCATCAAAATCGATCAAGCCGTTTCGGAGGAGTATGGCAACGAAAACTGTGACACGAGAATTTTATATATTAGAAGATATTTGAAGCAAAAACAATAACTCGAGAGGTTTTTCATCTCAAGATAATGGGTACATACAAACTTTGTGCTTAGGTAATTTGGTGATTTGTCTCGAAATTTAAAGAAAAAAAAACGAAGAAGCTTGACGCCAATTTTGTGATAAAACCGTCTAGGCTAAATGCATTGCCTGAGTTGGTTTTTCCCGATGATTACAATCTCGTAGTCTTTAACTCCAGAGTGAATCGGGTTTTTCGAGATAAGCAGACTCCATCGTAAACTGCATCGTCGCTTAGAATCAGTCGAGATGGCGGTAAAGTGTAAACCTATAATAGGAAAAAAAATGATTGTACTGAACTGTAAAGTTGGACGTAATCGGTCAGCGTAACGGGACACTTTTTCGTGCATGCAGCCGGCGTTCATCGATTTAATAGACATTGTCACGTCAAAACTCTAGACAGTATTATCGTCGTGAGCCAAAGTACTGAGTTCCACGTTCCCTAGTTATCTGCGTAGCTCAGATCAAACGATGGATCGTTTTTCTTGTGCCGGTTCCGAGTGCCATCGATTAAGAGAACCTTTGAGCTGGAGCTTCATGGCGACGTTTGATGCTTCGCCTTTTTATTCCGAACTGATTGGTGCTTGAGGTTTGATTTCAGATCTATGGGGGACGGATTTTCCCGAAATTTTAACTTTGAATAACTGTTTTAAAAGGCTGCCTGTTTATAATATAATGTTGCTGTAGTTTTATCCTCGACAAGAAATAATATGTGTGTACGATATGACTCACCAAGTGAAAAAAAAAACCTGGATCTACCCTCAAAATTTTGAGGTTAGTTTTGACACAACAAATCATAAGTGAAGGTATTTAAAAAAATTGTTCGCGGCAGCAGATAAAAAAACTATAAACTAGAGAAACAAATGAATAGAATTTGTTTTAACATTTGGTTTTAATGACGGATTAAATGCCATAGCTAATGTAACTGTGAACAAAAATATCGTATTCACAGGCGTTCCGGCGTGATTGAGCAACTAACATCCAAACTGTTTTACATGTAGTATGATACTAGTTGCACCCCGTGGATTACCCCGCGTAGTTCTCGTTCCCGTTATTTTACCGTGATGAAAACTAGCCTATGTACTCTATGTAGGTACTATTCTAGGCAGTAATCTAGGCGTTTTTTACGTTATTACTTAAATAACGTAAAACGGCTATGTAGTTAGTTTATACGCTGTAGAAGTGGGAGCGAGAGGTATACCAGCAAAATCTCTCTATAACCTTCTGAAAGACCTTGGCTTATCCAGAAGTGCAGTAAGTTCTATACTGGAACGAGTATCTAAAGCTGCACTAGTAGGCTCATATCAGATTTGGCTGGGCAGGGAGAGAAAAACGAGTAGTGAAGGTGAGTGTTGATGTACGTCAGAAAGGGGTCCCTTAAACCTACGCCCGAGTCACAAGTCTCGGGAACTACTCGGGTTTTCTCTCTCTGCCACACACGATGGACCCGGCACCCGCACGGTGAATCCATGGAATGCTAAGAAGATCGTCTCTCTTCAAATTTTACCCCGATCCGTACAAATAAGCATTCCGACGTGATTGAGCAACAAACATCCAAACTTGCAAATTTTAAGTATTAGTAGGATTAGTAAGAGATAAGGTTAGTATAAATAAATATTGGTGGAATGGTGGACATGCCTCATAGACCATACACTTGTAATTACGACCATTGTGTGCCTCATACACAATAACTTGTATTTACGACCATTATGTATATAATAAGTATGTATTTAAAATAATATAAGTATTATATCAGCTATCTGGCCGCCATATTACAAGCTTTGCTTAGTATGGGGTCAGATGGTGTTGTGTGTGAATTGTCTACTAATATTTATTTATTTATTATGATGACGATACCTATTTATATTCGTAGTACCTAATAGTTAAATATCGTATAGTTAGATAGTTAACACAGTTTGGACATGAAAACTAGTCGATCCGAGTCCCCGGTTTAGACTACCAAATCCGGGGGAAACTAATAAATGTGAATGTTTAATATTCGGAATCTTCGCCCGGATTTCAATACGTAAGTAATGGAACAGGGCGAGGAGAAGAACGACGTAAATGACTCTACGGAGTCGACGGAAAATATATCTTATTAACTCACATCATCTGCGTTATCGCCGCGTCACAGTAATGAAAGAGTGGAAATGTCTTTGTCGTTTTTTTACCATCAGACAAGAGCCACGTAAAGATTTTTCGTAATTTCCTTTTCTTTTCACACATCACCTCAAACTAAGGAAATCAGTCACTTAACTACGAGGCCAATATCTCTCTTTTTTTAGCATAGAGTGACAAGACGACGCACAGGACATGTGCCTGATGGTAAGCAATATACCTGCCACATAACATCACAGTGACACGCAGCTATTGGAACATGAAAAGTCCAAAACCTAGCACTGCACTGCGCTCGTCATCTAGAGATCAAAGATATTATATCTCTAAGCCCTGTAATTTCACTGGAAACATTCCCCTTCAAACCGGAACACAGTAATATTTGCACATTACTGCTTGGCGGTAGAATAACTGGCAAAGGTGTGGTACTTTTTGCTTTCTCTCTATATCATCTTTTAAGGTACTTGTAGAGGTAGAGTTTGGAAATGCCATAAAATGCTGGTAGGTAATAAACAGTTACGCCGTTCTTCTCTCGCGAAACCGAAGATCCAGTTATGGACGATTCGCCGAGTGATTTCCCCATGAAACCAATGTTCCATGCAAACACCGTCTCTTCAACAATCGACTTTAAGATGCGAGAAGGGAACGGCCGTATATTGCAAAATCTGTTGTTATCCTATTTATATTTAGGCATGCTTTTTGTGGTCTGGGAGCATAAATATTAGTAGAATTGGATAAGTAGGATCCTATTTCTACTGCGCTATTTAAAAGTTTCGTAGGGGACCTGATAAAAGCGGTGGTAAATGGAACATCGATCCACGAATGCACAAAAAAGGCGGCCATCAGAGAGCAGTGGCGACATCTGAATCTTGCCACTAACACCACGACCAAGACCACTCTGTTAAGAGTGATACCGACGAAGAAGAAGAAGGTAGTAGGTGAGTGTGTTAGGCCCACCTGATAGCGAAAGAAAATACCAAACTAAAAACAATTTAATTCGGGGTTTTTGTTAAATGTATGGTTACTCTTAAATGTAAAAAGTATATAGATTTGGATAAAATTCGGTACAAAAATAGGTTAGTCTACTATAGTAAAAGGCTACCATTAATCGATATTATTACGAGTATATCTTGAATAAAAAAAAAACTTTTAGTATCCGAATAATTATAAAATAATAATTTTATACATTGATCAGGAATCATTTAAAAGGAGGCAAATGAACGATTCCACATACGCCTATTTTGGAACAAAAGCTCCATCATCATAATTATTTTATCAATAATCGCCGAGGAATTGGCGTAAGCCTTTCTTCTTGTACAACCTTATCTATAAGGTTAAAAACTGTACTATATACAATATTGCAGTTTTGACTGTTGTATTACGAGCCTTTCGAAAAAAGAGCCTATTCACAATCTTGTTGATTTGAAATAAAGTTTATTTTATTTGAAACATAGTTTCCACAACAAAATTGTTTGATCAAAATACGTAGTGTAGCAGCTGTTTCACGCATTAAAAAAAAAACATCAATATTATTCAACTGGCAACACACGCATGAGCTCACCTCTAGTGCTGTCTACGTTCGATATTGCCGAAATTTTTCGGTAAAACTTTTGAGTACCCTCCACCCCTACTGGCAACACACAGAGACGTCTAATGAAATCAGACATGCTGGCAATTGTAGATTCAATTAGTAGCAGAGTTGCCATTCTTATCGGAGACGACGATTTTACGAACGAATTAATCCGAAAACATACGATTCGTATCTCCCCCTTTCTTATATCGATAGGTACGTATCTATAAATGACGTCATTGTGTTTGCGAAGAGTAATTAAGTACACGCGACCGACTTATCTTTGAAATTAGCGAACTGATGGAATGAGATGCTGTATGATTGACTGTTAGTTTTGTTTTGGAAATGCGATTGTGGCTCCCCATTTAAAGTTGTAGATAAGTTGGGACTACATGTGAATTGGGAGTGAGCGATAAGTAATCATGTTTGGAACGAACTTCACAAACTTGGAGTTATTAGTCGAGTGAGTTACCAACGATTCGCTCGGATTACGAATGGTACATCACTTTAAATCGATTAATAGAAAGCACCTGCGTTCGTAGAAAGACAGATTAATGGAATAAATTTAAATCCACTCTTAAGCTAAAACTATAAACAAAAGTACAAATATAGTTCATTGCCTGCAAAATGAAGTACATTATTCACACACACCTTTCCATTCATTATATTTATCGAAATAAATAACAGTAATTTGTCGATAAAATCAGAACGCACTATTACAGCGAAACGTTAAATCGAATTCAAAAAAAGGAACTAACAAATTCAAACCATAATCCGATATTCCATAATTGAATAGACAACTCTATAAAACCAATCAAAACAACTTACGGTTGCAATCGACATAATCTATTAATAGGGAGGGGAAAATTTACCCTACTTTTTTATTGATCATTGATCACGCCTGAGTATTGATGAATTGATATTGATGCCGTGGGGTGACGTTTTTATTTATTTTTTTATTATGGACCTCGTTGGAGTAACCAAAATTGAATTGTGTATTTTTTTCACACAATGGACGTTCGATTTTTTGTTGATGGCAATTATTGGCGTTTTTACCAACATGTTTGGTTTTCTTTGTGTTTGGACAATGGATTTGATTAGTATGTGTGATTGAGTGTTGATTTGATGTAATATTTTTTTGACACGGTTTGAATCAGATGATAGCAATTTAGGCTAAAATAAATGTACGGCAAGTTTAATCAAGAAACTTTTAGCATTGGTAGATGTTTTTATTAAATTAGTTTGGTCATAATTAAAATATGCTTTCATTACTGTTGTCTAAGTAATTTTATAGTCTAAATTGTAACAAAGAAGTTGGATGAAACGGAATACAAAAATCAATATACGAATAATAAAAACGAGCGATTTGAATTCGGAACATCCAATTTAACGGATAAGGAGGGTACATTCAAATTCATAGACAATATAGATTCTAACAATGGCTTCCATATTCGTGCTCACACTTCAATATGCGAAATTGACACCACAATATTACAAACAGAAATAAGATTGCCTCGAGCCACCCCTCCCCCCGGGGTGTGAGGGAGGCACTTTATTATCCCGAATGTCTTCACGATTGAAACCAATTGTTAATTGAGCTATATCTATGAAAATTGCGTTCCCTGCTCGATTCTTATCGGAATTTGTCGTTAAATTTATTATTACAATAGCGGCTTTTCGGTTTCCACGTGGAGCGGAACGCTTCAATGATCGCGCTCTAATCAGAATTGTAATTCCGAATCTCTCTAAGATCTAAAATTACAAACGCAATAAAACCAACGTGGAATTCAATTTTCATAATTTAAAATTAGAATAGATCGGTAATTAAGAGTTTAATTGTCTATGGTCTACCGATTGTAGTCACAAAAAACGAATTTCGAACGTCAAAAACTCAAAACATGGCGCGGTGGAACGCTTATTATTAGTGCGGATAGGAAGGTTGGTTAGACAAATGAATAAATCGGAATGGAAATTTCCGTATTCGTGAACAATAGTTAGATTTAGAGGCTGTATCTCGCGCAGACAGATTGATTGGGCCCGCCTCGCTCGGTGAGGATCAAACTTATTTGTAACTATTGTGAAGACGAACGCAAAGTATGGAATGACTCAAATACAACGATTAAATCGAGTTTATGACAAAGTGATTAAAAATGAAAAATCCGATTTTGTATCAATCGAATTGACAAGCTTTTCAATCAATCATAGCCAATAACGGCCACATTTACACATTTTTGTCATGTATCCATAACTACTGGGTAGTTTCTCCCGATTCCCGCTTCTTTTTCACACTGTCAAATATTTGACGTATTGTCAAAGAAGTTAATTCCAATTCAGCGCATGTTTCTATGGCGCACGTAAGAACAGCCGTCGTCGTCGGCGCCAAACCCATCATCAGCTGTATCTCAAGTTACCACATAAATAATAACATTGCGTTCGCATAAATCGCGATTCTCTCTCCATATTTTGTTACCTGTGCCGTTTGTTACGATTTTATTATGAAAATGAATGGCAGGCGGACCAGGGGGGATAAGGAGTGGGAGAGGGGAGGGGGGAGACGATCAAAACGGCAATATAAGTGTGAGGCAGTGAGAGGGATTCGTAAATATGGAACGCGCACACAAAGACAGTGTGATTGACATAAGCCCGTTCTATATTTAAACCAACTTCATAGATTATTTTTGTCTCTTTTTTCTGAGACACTTTTTTTAGGTATGGTTTATTGAAATAGTAATTGTATTGTATTTTTAGCAGTCATAATGAGAATAATACAAGATTGTCATTGTTTTAGAATCCACGTGTAATTTCCATGTATTAATCTGTTATAAAATATAAAATGTTGCTATAGGAAACTGAATTTTTGACCTTTTCATTGGAATTAATAAGATAAATGTACCCATATTATTTTGCTGAAATTTTACCAACAGTAATATTCCTTTCTCAAAACAAAACTATCCAAAACTTTACCCGTATTTTCTCATTTTCTGATGATTTAAAAAGTTTCATTAAGTGAATGTGAAACTATTAGTCACAAAGTTTCCACGAAGCTTTTTCACTGTTTTCCACAAGAATCCGACCAAAAGGGTTCCTAATTCGTACATTCGACGCACACTACCAACTATGAGTTTTATGGACCGACTCTTTTATGGGATAATCAAATTTTGTAATATTAATGCGCTTAATTCTCGTAGGGAATTGATTTTGGAACGAAACGTAGTTTCTGCGGTTGCCTGCCTTTGCCTTTATTCAATGAGGTATAATGCTGCTCTATGGTTTCCAATATGGCGGGAAAGGTAGAAAATTAGAATCGTGGTTACAAAGTTACGTGTATTTGTATTAGGGATGTGTACGAATATTAACTAAATCTAATTTTAATTGTTTGCTAATCGAGTTGTAGTTTTATCATCTTGCGAGCTATTTAGATAAGTAAAGCTAGATTAAAAATCGAATTGGCAAAAACAATTGATGAAATTTTTTAATTTCTATTAACAAACGTACTCGTAACAAAAACAATCATATCAATATCAAAGAACATGAAAGTTAGCAGAAGATCCAAACTATTGACCCGGAGAACATAAATGACCCATACATAGAACTGACCCAATCAACTTCGCTGATGTACTGAGACCGGGTATTTGAGCTACGCCACGAGTCGTACATATTAATTTCGGGTCAAAGTCTTAGTTACAAAAGGTTAATGGTATAATTAAGAGGGATACCTGTCGATATCCCCTCTGTTTCTCCCGCAAAATTAATACCGGTCGAGGTACGTCAAAAATCATTATATTTTATAGCGCGGACGAAATAAATGACGCTTATATGGTACCCGGGGAAAGTTATATGCGGACTCGTGGAGTCCTGCGGCTTCGCTTACGTAGATACGATATTTTAAACATGATGCAAAATTATTTTGAGTATTTTATTTATTTTTTTTAACGTGTATATTTCGAATTTAGAAATAAAGTTTTTCAAGTTCAACATTTTCCCACAGCCTAAGTGCTTTCTATCACATGGAGAGAGCTAAGGCCATGATTCACCATATCCAGCCAAGTACGGGTTGGCTGACGACGCATGTCCTCGAATGATGTCTTTTTTGGGACATGCTGGTTTCTTCACGATATTTTCCATCACCGTTGAAGCTAAAGATGATGGTGAACTTGTAATCAGCACTTCGAAAAAATATAATCAGAGGAGCTAGTGTCACTCGTCTTTGTGTCTGTATTGTATATTCTATTGACTAATCATACACCTTAACTTGCCATAGTCAGTAATATGCTACATATCTAATATTAAGAAATTATAAAAAAAAACTCACAAGGTAATAAAAATAGGATGGAGTAAAAAAATACAAATACGGAACGTGTTGTTAAGTTCAGCCACATTAACTTTATGTAAATACCGTATCAAGAAAAAAAAAAATATCACTGAAGGATATTCAGAAATTACATAACCTCAAATCAGAAAACACTAATTGCTCAGTTCGATGTATTGATTATGTCGTAATGTTGCTATTATCATTTTAAAGAAGGACAAACCAACGGACACACTTTTGCATTTCATAAAGTATGGAAAGTTTATATTCAAATTTCAGTCAGTCCGTTGGCCCGGCATCTCTGAGGATCAATTTACATATTTTCGCAGGTTTCCACAATTACATTAAATGTTAGATATGTGGAAATACTAGGTTTATGTTAGGTACTCTTCGGATGTGATACTTCTGCGCGAATACTCGATCTATTTTATGTTCTGTGGTTAAGTTTGAATTTCTGATTCTGAAAGTTGGCTACAAGACTTTATTTGTATTTGGAATTCGAATGCCTTAAAGAGTAAACATTTTTTTTCAATTTTATAGAATTCACATAGCTGCCATATTACATTGGATTTCAAAATATTTTGTTTCGTTAAACGTAGGGTTTCTAAAATATACCCAACATTTTCTAATTAAAATTTAAAAGTAATTGACGTGTGTGTTTGTGATGTTCAACAAACGAATTGTTGTGTCAATTGTGCGAAACTTACTTTTTAATTACACATTTGCTCGTTACAATGAGTATTCCAATTAATTCTGGATAAATAATGAAAAGCTTTGACGCGACGTTTGAGAAATTGAAAATAGCGGACCGCAACACGCGGTTCCTAGAAACACGCGTCAAAAATACGCGACGAATTCGGTTAAAATAACAGAATATACGCGCGATTGTTTGGGTTAAAATAATGATGGGGGATACAATTTGCCGCCGTACGGTGGGGTAACAGGCGATGCGGTTTTAGGAGAAATTTCCTTTCTTTGCCTGTTTAAACGAATAATTTCGACAGTTTTTTTGTTTTATAAGAAAATGTCAGCCACAGTGCCCACTAGATGTTCCCACTGTTGGGACTTGGGGATTTGTCTTGCAAGGAGAACATCAAGGCGCTATACTGCGCTGGATTCGCACGGGCTGGCAAATGACGTATGACCTGGAAAAAGTTTGGGAACATGCCGGTTTCGTCACAATGTTTTCCTTTACCATTAAAGCTAGTAGTGATGACATTACACCGTTCGGCGCATTTTGGAACCATTTTGACAGATTTTGTATTCATCTACCTTCCCGAAAACGCCATTATTGTGATTCCGATGTTATTTTTTATCAAAATGTTGCAACAGTAATTCGACTATCATACATCCAACGACTACAAAGAAATCTTAATCAATTACTCGATTCAAATACTCGCATCGCATTCCATAAATAACTTCGTTTAGGAAACGTTGGGCGTCCGCCAATCGAACTAAGAATTCGGTAACAATGACAGCCGTGCCATTACCACTCGAAATAAAAGCGTAATGAATATGCAACACTCGCAAAACCCATTATTAAAATATCCTTCTAAATATCAAGGAAAAAAATCCCGCAGAACGGACGCCACTCGTCTGAATAAGTCGGAATATTTACATAAAAAACAAATAATACAAGGCGAGACGGGATGCGCGCATAAAATTAAAATCGATGAGACTTCTACCCTTCGAATTAAATATCATTGCCCCGTCTCACGCACACACGCAAACAAGATCTAGATTAAAGTTGAAGGGTCGAGTGTCATGATTGAAAGGACCATCGATTTTTTTTACTCTATGACGATGACGTCACACCGACTATGACCAATCACCCAATTTACCGCGAAATCTAACGGACTCCTGAATCCGAGCCAAAACAATAAAAATTTCAAATGACATTCGATAAAATGAATTCAAAATTTGAAACAAGAATTGCATTGCAGCGCATTCTTCCAAACCATAAAGATCAGAGACTTAAAAAAAAATCGCACGATTCCAATGGGGTGTAGCTTAAAATATCGGTCCGTGCTCATTTGCATACTAACTAAAATAATTTATTATTTTTTCTCGGAGGGTCGACTACGTGGGGTGAGATTGTATACAATAGGAATAACTAGAAACCGAGTGTTATTGCCCGGATCTGGAACGATTTACAATTTAAAAATAACATTTATCGAAACCTCTTTCAAAGTTGATGTACGTTTCTATTTTAATCAACGACTAGACAACCAAATATGAAAATAAACATACAGGGAAATGCAATATTCAACATCAAAACGCTACTTAAAAGTTTGAATCAAAGCGGTTCGAAAATCAAAGTACAGTCGGCAAAAGGATGAGTGGAGATCGCGGTTCGTCGCATCGCATCGCATCCTTACAATACGCCGTATGATTGCTCGAAACAAAGCCCCGAACTAACTTTCCGAACGCACTCTGACGGCGAAAAAGTTTGCCTGCTCTGTGGTACTGTTGTGTCATCTGGATTTGAATTTAGAATGTCATCACGATATCGACGCGCCAAAATGTGTTAAGTTTACAGCTAACCAGTTTCATTGTACTTATTTGATCTATTGTTTTTTTACTACTAAGAGATTAAAAAACGAGTCTAATTTTTGAGTAAAGATTTGATTAAGACGTCAAATAAAATCAAACTGTTGCAAGTCAGGTTTCATAATAAATCTATAACTTTCATCTAATAGGATATCCTGTTAGTTGTTTTTGTTGACGCTGCGATTTAGCATGTAGCGGATTGCGAACAAAATTATCATCCGAATCAAAGGGAATAATTTTATATCTACACATACACCCGCCAGAGGTCCTGTCCAGACGGTCTCACACCACCGGCCGCAAGATTTATACACATTATCATATATGATATGGTTTAAATTCTACGATTCACTGATGCATTATATGTTTCTACTTTTTATTTTGTCTGGCAGGGCCTTTTGTTTTGGCTCGATCCGTGTTTGAGGGTTTAATTGTGGATTCTTTATGATGTATTGTAATGAGGCAGTGTGAGGTGTTTCGGACCATAGACAAGTTGATATTTTTCTGTGAATGTTATGTCATTGTGCGTCACTTTAAGTTATATGTTATACATTTTTTTTGTTCTAAATCTTGTACAAAATGCTAACCGTACTTTAACTGAACCTATTTTTTTGTAGCAGTTTGCGTCATTAATTACGTATTGCGTTTCCAAGCAATAGTTTCTGAAGTAAGGGTTGGAATGGTAACCTATTCATATGCAAATAGTTTTATAGTTTAGCGCCCCGCTGTCGATCGACAAAGATTTCATAGAGTAACTTGGTGCAGCCTGTTTCTTTATCGAACGTATTTTTATTAGATTTGGAAACTTCAATATATTTTGAGATAAACGATAAGACTTAGCACTTTTCGTGAATCGTCACTCCATCTAGCCTTGGGACGTACACCTCGTTTTGGAGAGGAGACTCCAGAACTCGTGTACCTCCACTGTTATCGGTTTTACGACAGATATGACCGGTCCACTGCAACTTCAGCTTGACCATGTGTTCAGCTATATCGGTGACCTTAGTTTTATGGCAGATTACATCACAATCATGTAATGTTTACTGTGATCATATTGTGGAATAACATCCCGATATTTTAAAGCAGTTTACCACGTTCTCGAATAAACACAAAATTTACAGCTAAAAAACGAATCACTAGATGAACTATATGAGATTTCAGAATGCGATTTCTTACAAGCATCGATCCCATAATAAGCACCCCTGTCACCCACACACGCACAATCTGATTGCACACAAATTTTAACTCAACTCATGCATATTTATAAAGTAAACGTGTATATTATTTAATATTTGCGTCTGTGTGTGTAAGGGAGGGTCTTAATAACAGATATTCAATCAAAATCAACCCCTTTCGGACGCCGATATCTTTTGCCCGATGCATCTCTCCCCCGTGTTGTTTTGCGATTTGTAGATATGAAAGAATTCGTCTGTTGGCAGTTCTTCAAAGTTTGAACAACTAATCTTTATTGATTACGTAATAAAAACAGCTAAGAGAAAAACTAGTTTTGTAAATGACATTTCTTTATTTTCTTTTTTTACATAAATTTTGTTTTTTTTTCTGATACTTACACTTAACAAAAACAAATCAGTAAGTATCTACGGTCTATGAAAATAAAAAAAAAACAAAAGAAAAACGCCAAAAGACTAATTAATAGTAGATACGCGACGAGGCTTCCTTCCAAGGAACTTCGGTATTGTTTTCCAATGAAAATGATTTATTTTTTGCCGGCGCTTGAATTAATTTCCCACATCCGGCAGCCATCGCGAGCAGATATTTAATGATTTGCGTTCCATTTTACGAATATGGAAGAACGAATTAGTTATTTGATATTTTATTTGGATTGGAACGTTACGAAATTCAGTTCCGGTCAGGTTTAATTGTTTTCATTATTAATGTGCAAAATAAGACGGATGCGTAGATTGGTTTATGTTTTACATAACTTAAGTAATTTCATGTGTTTGATAATATTTTCTAAATGCGTATAAGTTTTTAATAAGCTGCCGCTGTATAAGCCAGAGCGAGAGGTCAGGTTTCATTAGTAAGCTGTCAAATGGCTGTCAACGTCATTTTAGCTCCACGCTGTCTTGCCGTCAAGAGCGAGTATCTAACAAAGACAGATGTAGTTAAGATGAATCGGAAAATTTCGATATTTTTTGTAGTTTCACAATGTCTTACCATTTCATTTTCTAAATCTTAATGCGTATTGCTTATTTCACATTCTTGGCATCTAACACTATTAGAAATATAAACTGAAACGTGGGTAATCTATGTTTTAACTAAATATGTAATCGCTAATAATATTTAGGCTCCAGGCTCTTGTATTACCAACCTAATTCTAAAAACTGCAACCAAAAACAGGAACAGCATATAAATATATGTATAAATGTAGTGTACCGATATAGAAGTAAGTAGCACAATTCATGTAAAGATTACAAAATTTGTTTTTTTTTACCACGATAGGTTAAACTTGACCGCCATCTTGCTTGATGCTAAGCGACGCAAACATAACTCCCTTCTGTCATTTCGCCAATGCGAAGAATGCTTTTACCGCTGACATAAATTCCTGTGATTGACGAATAACAATTTTAATTGTACCCCGAGATGTCAAAACTAATAAAGCTCATCCAGCGTTCGTTTGGATCCGTTCCAGAACTCTCTTTATCTAAATACACATTTTTTTTCGATATGAATATTCGTTACCACGCGTGTCGCCCTGCGGATAAGGCATTGTATAAGTTAAAAGACATAGCGGATAACAGACTCTACGTCATGCATTTCACTAGGTACTGTCTTATCTGTAATTTGTTGTAGTGGTAGGACCCTTGGCAGAGCCCCTTTAGCAAAGTACACCTTTGCCAATAATTGTAACACTAAGCAGTAAAACATGTTTGCAAACTTTACTGTGTTCCAGTTTGAAGGGCATTGTTTCCAGATAAATTACAGGGTGAAAGGTGCTGCGCAGTGATTTGGGCTTGTCAAGCTTAACTTGTAAAGCACTTGACTGCATGACACTTTCGGTTTTGAGCTAAGCTATACAGCTTACCATCAAGCACATGCCACTCTACATATTAATTGAGAACTGTGTCATGTCCAACAGTTTTTTTTTCAAATATTCACTAGTAATACACGATTTAGAGTGTGCGAATGATTTGCATGATCTGATACCACCTTGCCCTTTTTTTCTATCGGAATGCTCGTAGCTCGAAAAAGCGACATCGTTTCATGTTCGATGTTCCAAAGACACGAACGAAGAGATTTGACTCTAATTTTTTGATAAGAACGTCTAGGCTGTGGAATACGTTGCCTGAATGGGTTTTCCCCGATGGGTACAATCTTTGTGTCTTCGAATCGAGAGTGAATCGGTTTCTTCTAGGTAAACACGCTGCATCGTAGACCGCATCGTCGCTTAACATCAGGCGAAATGGCGGTCAAGTGTAAACCTATAAAAGTAAAAAAAATAATAGTAATAAGATTTATTAGATGTAAGGTAGAATTTAATATGTCATAAAAAATCCTTGAGTGGAATGTATTATTCCATTTTCAAAATTTTCTTTTTAATCACATAATTTGAAGCTTTGAGAATCGCTAATCTCTCATCGCTTGCTCACCCATCCAAGGAGGTCCCTTTACCCGGGTTGTTCACCTATCGAAAGGGTTAATTGTAAAGGGTAACGTCAGACGGACGATCATTTTTTATATGTATATTTGAGGTATTGCGTGCGAGGAATGTTTTCGTTTTTATTATTTTTGGGGTTGAAGGGATGCCGGTTAGACTGTCGTTTTGTTCTGTGGTCTTACTTTTTTAATGGGAGATATCGAAGTACTTTTTGATTTGAATATTGGAAGTGTAATATCTTTTAATGAATAATAGCTTTGCACTTGCCCGCCATCTTTCCTGCGACTCACCCGCGACAATGCGATGCGGTCTATGTCTATGATAGAGCGTGGTTCCTCACAAAAAACTACACTTATTGTAGACTTGAAAATACCCAGTATATATCAATCAGATAATAGCCACTCAGGTAGTTTCTTACTCCATTTATTAAGAGTATATTCGAGAGTTTGACATTATAGGAGAGTTTTATTAAATCTAAATAATTTTAACAAAAAAGAACCGACTTTCAACGGAAAACTTTTAAAGTAAAAAAAAAATCCTCGATTTCTCTAGGATGTCATCATCAGATCCTGGTTTCCTTATCATGGTACCACCCTTGGAATATCTTCTTTACAACAAAAAAATAATCGTCAAAATCGGTTCATAAACGACGAAGTTATCCGCGAATACACATAAAAAATAAACATACATACGGTCGAATTGAGAAACCTCCTTTTTTGAAGTCGGTTAAAAATACTTAATAGAGTCACGAGAATAACTTATCTCATCATTGCCATGACGTGCTGTAGCCACAAACATACAAACATTCACATTTACAATAACAGCAGCGCCTCGTGGCTTAAAAACTATTAACTTTAACGGGATAAAAAGCAGCCTATTCGTTAATTCGTAAGATGTTTACTACGTATTACTTTTTCAGTTTTGTAATTGCAGATTTCTTTGCACAAATTTACTGTGTTTCATAATTTACCTACTTAAAAACATACTCACTTACAAACCCAAACACATTCCAATTTTTAATATTGAAGTGATAAGCATTCATATTTTCGCTGATCACGTCCATTGGAGAGCATTTTTCAATTTTTTCTATGTACAATAAATTAACACATAAAGTTATATATTAGTAACAGGGTGCACCCGTATTAACCAATCAATGTTGCCAATAATCCAAAATCAATACTGCATTCGGATTAAAAAACCAACCCTTAAACTGTCACCCTCTCACCCTATGACACCCTTACACACACACTCACGGCTAGTCAATACACATGCAAGCTAGGATAGTTCGATAGGGTTTGATCGCGATTTTTGAGCCCTCAGATATTTTGGTCCCTTGAGGGCCCACCCTTTGACTATATAACTACAAGAATAATACATTATGTTTGGTATTATGTAGGAATTAAAACTGCGCCCTTGGGTCTTGAACTGCAACTGGGTTTGATAATTAGTAATGCATTGCGTTTGCAGTAAAATGTACTATAAAGTATGGTACACTCAGCGAGGTATAAGCTGAGCTTTGCATTAGTGTGAGTGATCACCAATCAGGCAGGAGCTTGAAATTTTGTCCGCGAAGTATAGGCTGAGCTTTGCATTAGTGTGAGTGATCACCAATCAGGCAGGAGCGCGGCGAGACAGAATGGCGCCGCGCCTAAGGCCGGTTGTCACACCTACACTATCCATGTACACTCACACAAATGCAAAGCTCAGCTTATGCCTCGCGGAGTGTAGTAGTAAGAATAAATAAGTATAAAGATGTGGTATAATGGGATACCAGGGTGTCTGGCGCCTAACTAAAACTGTATTAGCTTTCGTGTTGCTCTCTCTTTTATTTTCCCTTGAAAAGATAGAGACCGCAATAGCAAAACCATAGCCGATTTAGTTAGGCGGTAGAAGGAAGGTAGGAACGAAGTTCCTTCGGGTAATACAGAAGGAACACAAATTGCAATAAAAAAGTTGATTGAGGTGCGTCCCTCCGCCAAACGACTTTTATCCAGTTTTCAGAGCTCCATATCTACTCATTAGCCAAAACAAATATCAATCAATAATAATATCAATGGTACAAAATACATTGAATTTCTACAATTTGTTGTCTTCAAAATGATACTTTCTTTTTTTGTTAATGAATTTATTGTTTAAATAATCTCCTCACTACAAAACCTACTTCCTTATGCTTATGCAGTTTTGTGATACGGTCCGTAGTACATCTCTAGGTAACTTTGTACAGCTACGATTTATAAATGTAGAGATTTACACAAATCGAGTAGTTCGGTAAATAATCGGAGTTGGTCAATCGATTGATCGGTCCGAATCAAAGGGGTGCCGATAAAGGGGTAGCTAAAATATTGCTAGGGGGATACTGTCACATGTACTTATGTAGTTTGTCTGTGGAGCCAAGGGTGCGTTATGTTTCTCGAGCAGTGATTAGATGTAACGAATCACAAAATGTGTTTTCTATACACATTTGTAAAATATATTCTTATATTAGCAGATTTAATAGCGCAGTGCCTGTTCCTGTTATTCTAGACAATAATCTAACGGTGTTCCAAATACGATCCGTTCACACATTCCGACGTGTTTGAGCAACAAACATCTGAACTTTAACATTTATGATGTCGGTGATTAGATCGTGCGATTCACAATCGTGGGGATGTAGGTTCGAGTCCCACCTGCACTTTTGAGCACGTTTTTAAGTAGAAATGCCGTTATTATCGTCTTCAACGGCAAATGCTTTGCGAGTAAACTAAAATGCTCTAAAAAACTTTTAACCATCGTCCATACTTTAAATTAACCGACTTTGAAATAAGATGTAGATGCCAACTTTTATGTTGATATTTTTTTTATTAGACAAAAGAAAGGAGGGGCTTCAAAATAAGCTACATCTTATGTTGCCAGTCTCCGATTTTTATCATAATATCATTTCAAGTTCTGTATTGATTAGTACAGTCATCGACGAAAGTATATCTCTTGAATATCATTATATTTACTTTATTGAAATACCTGTTAAGGTGAAAGATGATAATGATGCCGTCATTAACAGAGATGGCGTCACGAATCATAGCTCCTGATTATCGATTTCTCGTTATTCTCGTCTGTCATTAATAATTTTAATTAATTAACATGCGGGGGTGCGTTTATAGATGCTTCCTATTGTCGTCGTGAGATGATTTATGCGAACATAACGTCTTGCGTTATAGCGTTATAGCAGTTATAGCAGTTATGTGCCAAAGCCGTTTGACGGTTTGAGGGTTAACGGTGAACGCGTCATTGGGTTCATGACGACGTGGGTTTCTTTCAATTTGTTTATACAGTTATGTAAAGAATACACTAGGAATACCTAACATATTTTTTTATAATGTGTTGTATCGGTTTTAAAGGACAATGTTTCCATAGAAATTACAGGGACGGAGAAATATATCGTCTTATATTTTTGGGTGGCGTTTTCAGTGTAGTGCTGGGTTTCGATTTTGACTCTTAGTGTTCCAATAGTAGCGTGGCCTTGTGCTATGGAGAGGCGTGTTGCTTATTACCATGCTCATATCCTGCTTATCACGTCACGTATACCAAAGACAATAAACCCAGGGTATATGATCTGTGATCTATACTATTTATAAACGGTCCACTAAATTTTCTCACTGCTGGAACTCAGGACTTTCTCTCACAACTAGAGAACCAAGGGTAAAATCTACCACACTGGCCCAGTGCGAGTTTGCACAATCTACACTAAAATAAAACATATATGGACTGAAAACAAACAAACAAAATAAAATAACTAAAATATGGTATAATTCAAACGCAATATAACACAAAACACAACAGCACAGTGTCACTCGGCTTTACTTACTCGGCTACAATTCTACTACTAAGAAAACACTACCTAGCAATAGATTGCCAAACCTTTCGAAACAAAAGTTCCAATCGTTACAAAGCGTTTTGTTCCACCAATCAATCCTGCGACGCGATAAAATAACTTATGTATGCGAAATAAATATTAATGAGTCTAACACACACACATAGAGAGAGACGTGGTAAACTAACCCTTTCTTCTACCCCTATCGGAGGCGAAATTTTACTAATAAATGTGTATAATTAATCATTTAAATGTGGGTAGCTTTCGAGAAATATGGAGGTGAAAAAACAGCGGGACTCCGCGCCTTTGATTCCGTTACTTTTAACAGCTAATGGTGTGTTTCGCATTTTTATTTTATTTCATATTAGCAGCGCCCTTCGGGTTCTGTCGCGTAGTGCCCGTTCTCGTTATTTTTCTCCGATGAAAACTCTGTGCTATTCCAGATTAAAATCTAACAGTTTTAAAATTTTAATATGACCCGTTCAGGAGTTCTGATGTGATCGAGAAACAAACATTCAAACATCCAAACTTTCACATTAATAATATTGATAGGATAGATTGAGTAAACCCATTACATTTTCCTATCAGAAAACACAAAGTGTTAAAATGAAAACCGCAGTTTAGAACATCAAAACTTGTACCAGAAAATAAATTGCAGCACACATTCGAAATTTCACTTTAAACTTAAAATCAAAAGTTCACGAAACATTGCATTGCAACAAAGCTAAAAAAGCCTACCCATTAAACATAAGCACACCACAAAATATACAGTACGAAAACTAGATAACCATCGTTAATTGTGCGCCGAAAAGCGAGACGTTTGGAATTTGAGTGTGAAACTACAGACGATGCCGTGTCAAATGCTAAGCTGGCGAGTCACGCGACTGCAGCGACCGGCCCGGTGCTTCGCGGCTGTTACTGTGTCTATAGCCAACAGCCGCAAACGCAGGCCAGGGCTCCTAGTATCCTACTGAAGTGTTCTGAGGACGTTCTTCTGCGTTTAGATGCTCCTATTTATCATGAGGATCACATATTGCAAATTAAATATGTAATATGTCTGCTTTTCAAATTCCACGTTTTGTAGGAGCTACACGTTTGTTTATGAAAGTGCCTACTATGAACAACAAAACACACCGTGCGATGTAGTTACTTGAACATGAAATATCCAAATCATTGCCCAGCACTGTAATGCGTTCGTTAACTAGAAACATAGCCCTAGAAATCGGAATAACTGGCCAAGACGTGATTCTTCCCCAAGTGGACTCTTCAGAGAGTCTTATTAGAAATAGTGATAATATCAAAGTAGTCGTAGAAGGAAAACCCCCCATACATAGTGATGGGACAACTTATAAATAATGAGTAAGTTAACGGTTGCCGTGTTGCATTCTAGCACTGTGCAGTGCTAAAGCGTTAATGTAAATTTGAAAAACTTTAAATGTTATCACTGCCTGCCATTTCGGAGTTAGTAAATAATAAGTATTGCATGTCCGTGTTTCATAAAGGTGGTGTATTGGGGCGTTTTGGAGGCTTGTTTACGGTTTATTTCGATTTTTTTTGTAAAACTTGACAACTGGTCTATCTGAAGGTAACCTGATGTTAAATATGAGGGAATAGTGCAAATTATTTCGATTTTATTTCAGACAATTTTCTCGTTTGTTTTTAATATTTAGTTTATGGATACTGTCTCTAACTTAAAAATAATGACGGTTCTCGTATAAAAAACATGTTGATTAAATGATACAATAATAATCTGTTGTATCTGTAATGTTGATTTTTGTGTGTAGAGAGAGATAATAAGAGTACATGCGATGTATATTTATCTGAATATTGAAGCAACCATTTTGACAGCGTTGTTCATAATTTGATTGTGATTACATGACAAATAGTAAGGGATTGTTAAATACCTCTGTAATATGGAAAATTGGGGAACTCAAACCACGACAGACTGAAAAAAAAAACATTTTAATGTTTTTCTTTCCTGAAACCATTCGAATTCGCCATTAACAAAAAGTATTGGATCGTATCTCAAGCCATTCTCAGTTTCCAAACCATAAAGTGTCAATAAAAAAAAACGTTAAACATTCCATCTGCATATTCGCGTCGTTAAAAACAAAAAGAAAATATTTAGAGCGATAACGAAAATTAATAACCCGTTGCTCGTTATCCGTTAGCGTTATTTTCACTTGAGGCGTTATTGATTTTTAACGTTCTTTGTGACGTGGTAAATTTAACTTTTACAAGAAAGATTAGTGAAGTATTGCTTATTTTAAGACTAGTCTCTGCTTGGACCTTCGCCCGAGTTTAGAAAACAAGTATTATTTGTAAAACTGTTTTTTTTTCGGTATGAAAATTGTGTAATTGTCTTTAAGTTCAAAATTTTATCTTTATCCAAACAGCTCCTATGGCATGATTGGGGAAACAACCGTACCACAATTACTTTATTTTACATTAGCTTAAAACAATAATGGAACATTTTAAATCTATTGGTTTGTTTTGGTACCGTTCCGATAACCGTGGTACCGTTCGTCGATTCCGTTGACAGGCAATACAGCCTTTTTAAAAATGGAACCTTTTAATAGTCTCTGATTCGCTGTAATCGTTTGACAGTTGGAGATTAACTCGCATTACCAGCCAGTATTTAAAACGTTTCGAACGAATTATTGACAAATGACATCCATTAATGATCTATAACCAACTTATGAGGTAACGGAGCTACCAGCACATTTTTCTTGGACTCTAGCTTGAAACATTTAAGTTTAGTGAATTGGTCACCTATTATAATAAAATTGGTAGCAATAGTTCGATATTGGAATCGTCAAATACTATTTATTTTGTGGCTTTGTTAATGGTTTTAGATAATATTTTAAAAATATCTTACACGTTTTGGATCACTGTTTTTGTCTTAGTTTATCTGTAACTTACTTGTAAACTTAACCTTTGTGCTGTTGGTTATCAACTGTATTCTTACCTGAAATTAAAGAAAATATACATTAGTGTTTATACATATTATTTAATAAACATGATAGTTAGCGGTTATATGTAACAGATATAATTGTGCAGTTTAAAAAAACATTATCAATATTTTATTTAACCTTTTTCATTTTATTAGAAAAAGGATTTTAATTCCAAATTTTAAAAATTACAATACACGTCTACATACCGAAATAAAACTCCTATCCAACAAATGTTTACATAAAATAATTTTAAACAATCTCAGCTTTAATGCAAATACATAGCGTACAAAATCTTCAAATCACAATACTGAATTCATCATGCGGATATCGCAGTAATAGACGTATGTATAATATAAATTCCGAATACAACTTATTGTGTAATCTCTAGATTTTTACGAAATTAAGTCTAAAATTGCTGAAATCAATAATGTAATGGCAAGTATTTAAATGGTACTAGAAGACGGCCATATTTAAATGTCGCAACACAGCACGGCGGATCGTCAAACCATCTGGAAAGTCGCGCCGGGGTAGGCAGGGGTACAACGATTTATAAAACCGAATTATCGGCGATCTGTCGACAACGAGAACCGACGCGAGGTGAGGGGAGACCGGGCTAAGTGTACCAGACGACGCAACATCGGATCTAAATAATTTACTTGTTTAGGTCAAATGCTATCTTGGTTTGTGTTAATTTTTTTTTCATTTATTTATACAAATAATATATCTTATGGGTTATGGGCTATGTTGCGATTTTGCATTATGCAAGTAGTATTCTCAAATTAATGTACCAAACAACATATATTAGTGTAAATGATTGAAAAGTAAATACACGTGTTCTATATTAAGATATCTTCTTCTTCTTCTATATCTTATTTCTGAGGTGTATGGAAAGATACTCCCCGACCAGCAAATATTAGTGAGTGAGTCCATCTTAAACCGCATCGTCGCTTGTCATCAGGCGAGATAGCAATCAAGTGTATTATAATAGTTAAAAAACCCATGCATGGCGCTTTCTAGACAAGCCGGTTTTACACCCTATCCTCACTCTATGTCTTCCTACCTACCGCTAATAATCTGAACATTATCAAAATCAAGACACAAGACAAAATCGCTAGTAGTGATGATGCATTTATGGTACAAGTTATAAGTATCATACATTCTGTAACGGTTTAAATTTTTCTGAAATGCACAATAGTGTTCCCGTGTATCTGTCTATATAAATTTGCGATCGATAATTTGAGCAAATTCATTGTTTATAATAATAAAATAGATACGTGATTGGAACAGGTCCGTGGTTAGCGGAGGTTAACGTCGGGTCAGATAAATGTTAGCGAGCGGATACTGATAGCCACAACTTTGAAATTTTTATTGTTATTTACACAATATAGTTTTTATGTAGTATTATGCATATAGCCCGCCTGATTATTTTAACCGACTTCAAAAAAGGAGGACTCCATTCGGTTGTGTGTATGTTTAAATATTTATGTTTGGTTGTCATAAATTTCGAATCGATTTTAATGTTTTTATATTTGGTAAGTAGATCATAGTTCAGAAGTTGTCCCGTATAAATTTTATCAAAGTCAGTGAGGCGGTTTTTGAAATATTAATAAAAACCTAAAACTTTTACGATTCTTAGCATATTTGGTAAAACGTCGTGGTTTGTCAGTAGAATGACAGTAGTGTGAATAATACTGTGTACTAATACTTACTTTACTTCACCTGGCAAACTCTTCTCATAGTCTTACCGAAATGTGGACAGTATTTGCCAGTCGCTTCTGGGATTCAAATCTTCTGCCTTTGTATTTGTGCAAATCAAAAAACAAAATGCCCCCAAACAAAGCCCTTCGATAATTGAGAAGGGAATCCCTTTAATAACCTTCGATTATTTATTTAAGACTTTCGCCACCTGAGGCTTTCCCGACAAAAAATCGTACTAATTATTTCAATTTATACTGTTTATAGGAATTCACCTTTATGTACTATGATTTAAGGTCAGAATTTGATTGATCGGTTGTTTGGTTGGACAAATTAAATTTAGAGCAAATCGTTTTTATAAAATCATCTGAGTGTACAATATAATTAAGTTCAAATTAGCTTACCATCGTTTTAAGGATGTTTAAGAGAGTTTGTGGTTAAGTTATCCTTTTTACGTGTTCTTTTCTTGATTCGAATTTCAGATCTTGAAAGCGACTTTGTGTATTTTAATTTTCGAATAATATTTCTTTATCATCTATTTGTTTGTTTCTATGGTTTCTATTTTCCACTTTTTTTTCGAGTAATTTATCACCAATGTCATTATCACCACCATATCGGCTCTTAGTATTAGAAAATATAGCGAGTTTAAAGACAGATTTATATTGATACCTAAATAAACGAACCAACTGTCAATTTGAAGACTCATTTCTCATTTGACTCAGAAGTTGTATCCATCGGGAAAAAACACCTGCAAAGCATGCGAAAACCTAGTTCTTACTTTGAAACGTCAACCATGAAACCACGTCACTATTTCGATAGAAAAAAGGCAAGGTATTAAATCATTCAAATGACCTGCCCACTCTCTACTCTCAGTTATTTTATTTAAGACCACAGTAAGTACTGTTAAATTACACGTACTATGCTAAGTAGAAAGCCAACAAAATATCCGAACGCAATCCAATAACGAACCAAACCAAACGTATCCAAAACTTCGCCATATAAAGGGGAGGCTCGCCCAAACCGATACACAATTAAAGAGCAAAACAAGGAGACGGCAAGTACTAATGTTAAGACGAATGTTGCGGAAAATCGAAGCTACCCCCACCTCCCCCGTCTGTAGGGACGTCTGATTTACGATTCGAAATTCGAACGGGGTTTTGTTTTTAAATATTTTTTTAATGGATGCACAACTTTGGACTCTTTATAATGGTTTTCTTTGTTGATTAAAAACTTCTTGACTTTTCTGTTCTTTGGTGTTTGGTTTTGAGTGTTTCTCCATTGAAAGTAGCTTTTGATTATTAAGTAGTTCATATTAGTATTTTTGTTTAATTACGCGGAGTTTGCGTGAGTTATATTTTTTATATGAAATAACAGACAAGACGTACCAATAGTAAGCAATATACGAGCGTGAAAAGATTATATTTTTGATGTTCCAATGGTATGTCTGGCGTTAACAGCTATTTAAACACAGGCAAAACTGCGTTGAGATGCTAGTAAGCCATAAATATTTATCTATTATACATCCAGTAAAAGACAACGACAAGTTTGAAAGTGAAAAAAGAAAACACTTTTTTAATTTTTGTGAGTTTGAACCTCACCTGATAAAGATGCAATAGAGGTTTGTTCGAAAAAATCGATTCGCTCTCAACTTTAGATAAATAATAGTTAAATAGATCAAGTTTTCCCGCATAGTTTCTTAGTACCAATGTACGCAGATGAGGTGTATGTTAGCTATGGTGACATAGTGATGCGCCGCGACAAAAGTATGACACATCCACAAGAGCGATCAGACCCGTGCTTTCGGTGTAAAACCTTTTTTCTAACTCTATACGTAGTACATTAAACTCTTTTTGCTCTCGATACAACGCATCAAAGACTGATATTGTATCATCATCATCATCATCATCAGCCGCAAGACGTCCACTGCTGAACATAGGCCTCCCCCCTAGATTTCCACAACGAACGGTCCTGCGCAACCTGCAACCAGCGGTTTCCAGCGACCTTTATGAGGTCATCTGTCCATCTATTGGGAGGCCGTCCAACACTGCGTCTTCCGGTACGTGGTCGCCACTCGAGAACCTTTCTTCCCCATCGGTTGTCAGTTCTGCGAGCGATGTGGCCTGCCCATTGCCACTTCAGCTTGCTTACTCTTTGAGCTATGTCGGCCACTTTCGTTCTTTTGCGAATATCCTCATTACGGATTCTGTCGCGCAAAGAGACTCCGAGCATAGCCTTCTCCATAGCTCGCTGTGTGACATTGAGCTTCGTTATGAGGCCCACAGTTAAGGACCACGTCTCAGTTCCATAAGCCATATTGTATCACAAAATCGTTATTATTGTCACGGTTATTTGCCCCGCCAATACCTCAACCATCTAATCCTGTTAAACCCGGCAGCCCTACTCCTCCCAACGTTTTCTTTCTCTAATTGATAATTCTTCCGCATCCCTCATAGCTTGTAGAATAATACAATTAATTCCCTTATGCCAGGGCCTACTTATACATTTCTTACGCGCAACCCTTGTTAGGGAGACTGCACGATGTACCGATATCATGACACTGATATTATGGGGCCTTTTTAAACATGTATTACTTACTAATATTATAAGTTTGGATGTTTGTGGCTCACTCACGTCGGAACGACGAAACGGATTGGGTTGGAATTTGGAATACAGTTATATAGTCTGAAAGAACGCATAGACTACATTTTATCTCCGAGAAATAAGGAGAACTGAAACTACGGGGCGTTGCTAATATTATACATACATAATAATTATGAATATGCTTATTTTTTGGAAGGCTAAAGTGGTCTTCAAACCAGAACACAGTGACGGTTACACACTACTACGTGGCGTTAGAATAACTGGCAAAGTAGTGGTACTTCCCCAAACGGACTCTGCAAAGTACATTTCTGCCATAAAATATGTGGTAAATATAGCCATAACGCTATGGCAATATTCACGATCATTACGCTATCTAGATATATCTGACATAATATTTCTACAATTAATTTGAGACATTAATTAATATTCTCCTGTAACTGTTATTAAACTGGCAAATAAAAGTCTTAAATAATTATATTAATCTATCTGAAAGGTCACGACATACTATTCCCGATATCACTTCTGTGTATTTAATTACTTACAAGTGAAATAAACGATAAAACGTATCATTTTACAATGTTTTATAGAATACAAAGAAAAAAAACTTGAAAATAGTACCGTAACAGTGTTTTAATTCAAATTGCGTTTTAAATTAATTACGGTTTCATGAAAATAATGTTGTGTTATAATTATCATATTTATAACGGTTATTGTAACGGTAAAGCTTTATATCACATTAATTTATGTTTTTTTAAACATTTATACTATTTTTGAAGAAAATGGATTGGAAATCTTACCAATACGTATTAAGATCACGAAAATTTTGCATGTTAGGACGTTTGTCTGAGTTCTGAAAGGATTGCGTTGAAATTTGGAACATAGATTACATCTCTTTTTAATCTTTATTTTTTCTTTTTCGAGGCTTATGTTGCACAATGCCAGCCACGTGAAAAAGGAACATAGATTATAATGTGGAAGAGCACATATACTACTCTTTATAACGGTAAAGTACCTAAAGGGAACGGAACTATCAGTTATGTTAGAATATTTTTTTCAATTCGTTTTTTTTTGTATGTGTTATGCGATAGTTCTACTAATTGCGAATCGATTTTGATAGCTAATTTCTTTGTTGGGTAGATCATAGTTCCGATGTAATATCTATATATAAAAATGTTATGTTGGTTTGTGTACGCTTCAAAAACTCAAAAAGTTCTGCACCGATCGAGGTGGAATTTTACACTGATATATAATCCGCATCAAGGATTGTTTTATTTAATTTTTGCATTACAATGTGCTACAGCGAAGCGTGGCAGGGTGCAGCTAGTATCTTATAAAATTTATCGAAATTAGTGAACTGATTCGTCAAAATAAGTATTAACTAAAACTAAACTTTGTATGACGTTAACATAATAGAAATTGTGAAATTTCATTGAGTGAAAAAAGATAAAGATAATTTATTGAACAGATATTAAGTTACAAAAAAAAGAGACTGAGTTTAATTTGCGACAGGTAGAAAATGGAGTTCTTTATATAATTTTTTTATTTGTTTCTATCATATCTGTATAGCCATATACGCGAATAAATTTAATTTTAAATTGATATATGTAATTCATTAATTGCTCTTTTTTCAGAAAAAAAAAATACATAAAATTTAAATCGTGTGTACAAGTGTACAGTCCCCTTGTCGGCATGTGTCGTATTCACCCTTTCAGTAACGGGAGTATTTGGTAATTGCTTCTTGGAACCATCTTTTGTTATCTGAATCCTAGAACAAAACACGTTTAAGAAGCGCTTACAGCATACAGAGCTTACTCTCATTATCATAGCATCCCGTTCTGGCTTCGCTCGGATACCGTCATACCTGCAGCGCTTCGGCCTTTTTTTATGGTATAAAGTGAGTGACAAGACGAGATGAACACGTGCCTGATGATGTGCAACATGCCTGCCCATTACAGCACAGTGACACGCAGCGATTTGAGTATAAAAAATCAATTTGAACCTAAAAATCCAAATCGTTACCTAGCACTGCATTGCGCTCGTCGCCCTGAACTATAATATGTATTATCTCTCTGAACTGTACTTTCACTGAAAACAATGCACGTCAAACTGGTATACAGTGATGTTTTCACATTACTACTTGGCGGTAGAATAACTGGCAAAGGTGTGGTACTTCCCCAGGCGGACTGCAAAGAGTCTACGACAAAGAATATGCGTATTAGTCAGACTAGGACGATTATGAATAAAATGCCCATTTTGTAACCATTTTAAATGTTTGAACTTATCTTTTAGTCTCTGGTCACCGGCGTGCACATTTTTTCTGCACATACTTCTCTCACAAGAGAATTAAGGCCATAATCCCTTACGCCCAGTACGAGTTGGCGGATGACGCAGGACTTCGAAAGATTATATTTAAGAAATATTTCCTCACGATGTTTTCCTTTATCGTATTTTAGTTAGAGGCATCACGCACATGACTTCGAAAAGACAGTAGTGCGTGGGATCGAATAAGGCTCCTGATCGGCAGCCACCGTTCTCCCGACTAGACTAACCGTAACTTTTGTAATTTTTTTCTTTTGGCAAATAAAATGTGCTCGATTTGCGCTCGTCAATTGTCTGTTCGCCTGAGCGACGGTGGAGTAATGCACCATGTCTTGCCGAGGATAATGGGTTCTATTCCAGTGCAATTTTCTTTGATAGAGCGCCGATCGTTTTGCTTTTTCTATGTGATTGAGTAAAACGGTGACTAAGGTTTGCGTAGAGTTAGTGTCATCTTATCCTGATCCCATAGCTGGCTATAGTCTGGGTGTATATGGGAGAACTCCACCGCCGCTCCGCCGCTACACCGCTACATTGACACGCTGTGCTGGTGAAGCGGACTCACTTTAAAAAGACTCCATTGATTGCCTTGTTCAAAGTCGGTTAAAAGGTGTAATACATGTTCTTTGTATGAAAACTAACGTGGTTATTACACATTTTAAATACATTTTTGAGTGCTAAAAGAATTGAGATCACGCGAGCGCACTCTCCTTAAAAAGATCAGGGACGCGATCGAAACTTGGGTCGGACTGGACTGACTATATTACCCATTTGATATAGAGAGAGCACCGATGGACCGGCACCGTGCGGGTGCCGGGTCCATCGTGTGGCAGAGAGAGAGAAAACTCGAATAGATCCCGAGACTTGTGACTCGGGCGTAGGTTTAAGGGGCCCCGTTTTGACGTACATCAACACTCACCTTCACTACTCGTTCTTCTCTCCCTGCCCAGCCAAATCTGATATGAGCCTACTAGTGCAGCTTTAGATACTCGTTCTAGTATAGAACTTACTGCACTCCTGGATAAGCCAAGGTCTTTCAGCAGGTTATAGAGAGATTTTGCTGGTATACCTCTCGCTCCCACTTCTACACTGTATAAACTAACTACATAGCCGTTTTTTGTTAATTCGTTTAGGAGGTCGTAATACTTATTTTGTTTCATCGCGTGATCGATATAGTTAGTTGTTCGCCGTATATTTCTTTGAATGATCTTTTTATAAATCGTTCCCAGTTACAAGACCTTAGCAACATTGTCCCCGACGCGTTTCGTCTGCATTACTGCGTCGTCCCCGTCCATCTATATTCAAACAGGCCATCAATAAACAGATCCATCGTCCCTCCGGCTAATTCCTCTTGTCATAAATTCTCGCATTAAATTAACGACAATGCATTAGATAGCTCCTTACACTACACAACTATTCCGATAGATTGGTCACAAACGCTCTTGTAATTAACGATTTTATCACCATCTCTGCAACAAGCGACAACGAACCAAATGCCCCCGAAACAAAGATACTATTACTTTGTTTTCGAGTGGGAGTTCAGTTGTTTTGATACAGAGACCAGGGTTCAAGGACGATAGAAATATCCAATCGAATGTCAATCTTATTAATTGATAGTGAAAGTTTCAAGTTACTTGCGTTTGGGACGATATTAAGTAAATTGCTTAATGTCTTAAGCGGACGAAGGAGGATGTTTTGTTTAGGAACGTTACTATTCGATTGCCGTTTGTTGTTGTTCTATTAATTGAATTTAAATATCTTTGTTTGTTGAGTTTAGGTAATAGTGAATAGGAAAATGGACCTTATTGTCTCTGGCAACTGTTGAAACTTTAATTTTATTCTTCGACGGTAGAAGTCATTTACAACGTAGTGACGACATCGGTTTGTAAACTAACATATTTCAAAGTTGAGTTAAAATCCGTGATCAAAATTTTAACTGAAATTCTTAAGAAACTTAAAATTAAAATACATATAACATAGTATTTTTAAATAAGAGCAAATTTGTTTTATACGCTTCGTCTAAACTCTGTGTTATTTGGTAAAGCAAGTTCGAAACGTATGCCAATTTCATGTCATGATAAAAACATAAGATAATAATAATTTGAAATACCTGTTATCGAATCGAAGTTCGACGATTAAGCAACAAGTAAACATAAATCATGTTATCTATACAACGGCTTTAAATTAATATTGTCTATTAATTTCACTATAGATATAAAATCACACAGTCACATCACTATCACAGGACGCCGGGTGTAGCCGCCACGACCGCCGGCTTAGCTATGTTGAAATTAATAAAAACTGTCAAACAAACATTATTTGTTTCATTATTTCATTATAGTTATATAAAGAGTCCATTATCAACTAACCATGTACACATTGTAAGCGGATGAATCGATTGGCGCGGCCGGGGTTCTCAAACTTTTGTGTTTTATTTCGATTGACAAATGAATTAAGTGTTCTTACCATGAACGCCAAAAACAAAAAAGTGTTTTTAAGATTTTATTATAACATATAATGATAAGACGAAAAAACATTTCGTCTAAAGGTAAGAAACACGCTGGCTCTTAATAGTACAGTGGCATGGAGTTATTTTTACATGACGTGACGTTTCCAAATACACTGTATCGTACTGCGTTGTCATCTACACATGTAAGACGAATTATATTTTTATATTGAAATTTCTCTAACACTATTGCTCTTTACTTCAGAACAAACCGATCTTTGAATGTTCTTGGTAGTAGAAACTGATGTTACTTCCCCAGGCAAACTTTACAATAGAATCCTACCCCTAGAGTTAGACTCAGAAATAAATAATTATAGAGTATTTATGAGACATTTGTTTCATTGCAATTGTAATACAGTAAAGTAGTCGTTTCAACTTTGAAAATGTATACAATTTGCATGCTCTTTCTTTTGTTTTTATTTTTTATTAATTGACGTGTAAATTGTGCATTTGTGAATAAAGTACTTTGACTTTGCTTCAATATAACTTGATGCCAAACAAAACTTAAAAAATAGTATTTGTAATAAGCAACAAGTTTGTATAAAACGGTAAAGTTTGAGCAGCGCTGAGTTCGCGTGTGACTAAAGATAACTCTGAGCAACTTTAGGAAGGCCTGACCCCAGATAAGCGGCGGCCGTTGACTTAATTCGGATATCAACTTATCTATCGATTGTTTACTTATTTCATTTTGATTGACGATTTGCACGTGCCACGGTATTGGGTTGCGTAAGATTTGGGACTGTACTGTAAAATTGTTGTACATATTGCTGACGTCATCGATTTCCTGACGAACTGACTTTTTTTTAAAAAATAATAAAAATTGTGGCTTCCTTTTCTCTCTTCCCGTTATTTTCACTTTTATAGGTTTATTCTTGACCGCCATCTCGCCTGATGCTAAGCGACGAATCGGTTTACGTTGGTGCATGCTTATCTAGAAGAAATAGATTCTCTCGATTTTAAGACACTAAAATGTTAACCATTGGGGAAAATTACCCTCGGCAACGCCTAACCTTACTTAACCTAGACGTCCTTATCATAAAAGGTAGAGTCAAACCCGTTTAAGTGTTTGGAACGTCTAACGAAGTCAAATGTCACATTATGCAATACGACAATTATTTAGCTATTCGCACACCTTATGATAAGGCAGTCACGCACATTTGTATCACAATACATTAAATTTATACTTAATCACGTTATTTTAGTTGAACATTTTATACGATTTTTTTTACTAAATAAATATTTTACTAAATTATTATTTTGCATCGAGGTCACAAGCAAATGTAATGCAAAACAAATATTAAAAAAAAACTGTCATGTGGTTACCATCGCATTAGAACTTTTTGATTGCTTCAGATAACAAAACACTATAAAGTTTAAAATTCAAATAATATACGGGAATAAATCATCGATGTCCACAATGCAAACTGGACAAAAGGGCCGATAATTTTAACATATTGACCACGTGTCCGCTTCGAACCGGTTAAACCAGTTCAGACCGGTATTCAAACATCAATCGAATACAGCCCATCACTAATTTATACACAATATCGTCCGAACTTTGACACAATATTGATATCTATTACTGTACGATAAAGTTTGTATTTACGTGATAGTATTTTTGATAGCGGAGCGGTATGATTTCATAGCTGTACCCATTCAAGTTTTAAATCTATAGAATTGTCCAGCTGCTAAGTTAATCGAAGCAGATCTATTGATAAGTTCGTTTTTTGTAGTTTAATGGCGAATTTATTCGAAATTGTGTAGGGTATAAAACATTTTTGGAACGAAGTTCCTTATCGCGCGTTGTGAAAGGGGGCTAGACGGAAAAAATTCTTACGAAAAGTTGTCACGACACTTTTTGCTATTGTAAGCTGTGCGGCGTCGCATGTTTCTCTGTCTGTCTCTCTCTCTCTCTTATAGAAAGCAAGCCAGATATTTTCATTTCTATTTCGCATTGAACAGTGTGTTGTCGCGACGATTATTTTTGTTGAGTGTATACAGGTTTTTTGTAAATAATAAAAAATAATAATAATTCCTTCACTTATTAATCGAAAGGAACTTCGTTCCATCCGGGTGTCCCTTGACACCTCTCAAGTTTTTTTTTCAGACTGTCCTTTCTTTATCGAATGTTGATCAAATTGGACGAAAAGATACACACAGACAGATAGACAGAAACTCTTTATTATGCACACCAGAACACACATACAATGAAAAAACAATAGCTAATAAAATACATAGTTAACGAAAAGTTAAAATAACCTGAGGCATAAAAGCAGTAACGTACTCATTTGCAGTCATATTAATAAAATTAAGGTCTAAGTTACACTGCTTTTATGTATACCGGTGACGCGAATTCACTAGATTTTCCTGATCCAAAACCGTCTAATCCGTACTTATCGAGAGTCTATCTCATAACTAAAACTGTCTCAGCTTTATTGTTCTCTCTTTTGTTTTCGCTTAAAATTACAGACACAGCAATAGCAAAGCAATAGCCGATTTAGTTAGGCGGTAGAAGGGAAGATCTGTTGCTCCGTTTGTCCCGCTACACTGCTCTTCTGTCGCTCCAACGCTACATTAGCATGTTAGTGACGCGAGCCTGAAAGATATTCCTTTTCCAAAAAGTAGACCCAATTTTTGGAAAAGGATAATTTTTCAGGGGTTTAAAGAAGTTTTTACTTAAAAAACAATGTGAATAGTTGAAATGCGAAAACCGATCGAAAGTTCCATTAGCCCGCACGGCGCAATTCTGGCATCAGAACAAAGGCGTCAAAGAAGATCTCTTGCATAAATTATTTCGTTTTTTTTTCAACACTTCATTGTGAAGATATCGTTAATATTAATTTTTTGGCGCGAAACAAGCGGCCCGTTTTTAATATTCGGTGTAATTCGACCCTTTGTTATTGTAATGCGGGCCCGATACCGGGGCCCTTGAGGAGTAGGGACGAGCGCGATGGCTTGCAAGGGAAGGTGAGAGGTAGTTTGATTGATTTAATAAAAAAAAAGTTGTATGTTAATATTTTATCAAGTACTATTACAGGCGCCGTAGGTCAGTTGGTTCCTGTGGCTTGGTTCACTGAGTTGTGGGTTTGATTCCCACCTAAGACAAACATTTTTTAACAATTACAGGTTGACACTTGACCGCCGTCTCGCCTGATGTTAAGCAATGATACGTTATATTGTCTTGTGTGACAAATACGGAAGCTTGTTCTGTGTCTGGATGTTCATATATATCTACCATTAGTATGGAGGTATTTAAAATTATATATAAGTAACATTATATTAGGTATCTTGTGTTTGTACTCTATCTAAACTTATAGAGCACAAACTACAAACCATCACAACTTCAAATTTACCTCATTCGTTGGAACTGTCCTACAAGTAGGACACATTTATCACCGAGTGTTTCGCTGGATCTGTCGATCGCACCTCCCAACATGTCGGTCGCTGCACGGGAACGTACACAGATGGCGATTACCAGAATTGATTGTAAATCAGGAATCATACCAGTTTTCAAACTACGGCATCTATTTCTTGTATTATCTACTAACGTGCCGTGGTTTTACACGCGTAGTTACATTTTTTTTTTAATGATAAGTGACGAGACGATTAGGACATGTGCCTGATGGTAAGCAAAATACCTGCCACGTAACAGCACAGTGACACACAGGTAATGGAATATGAAGAGTCCAAATCATTACTGAACTGCGCTCGTCACCCAGAGATCTAAAATATTGTATCTCGAAGCCATGCAATTTCTCTGGAAGCTTTGCCCTTCAAACCGGAACACATTAATGTTTGCACAACATATCCTGTTTTTTTCGGGGATTCTTAAATCTCTAGCTGACGAGTAAACGTCAAAAAGTGGCAGTGCTAGCCAGTGACTATTCATGTTCAATTAGCTGTGTGGCACTTGACTGTTATAGGCTGGCTTGTTGCCTACCATCAGGCACATGTCTGACTCGTCCCTTCACTCTTTAGATTAAAAGTACTGACTGGTATACCTACTCCAGGCTAGATTCTCAATAAGTTATACAATTTTAACCAGTTTTCATTTAGTCATTCCAACGTAATAATAATGGGCGGCGATAATTCATACTGTTGGCATTTACAATATTAGTAGAATTAAATCTCGATCGATCGGCTTAAATCTCCATTATCCGTTAGACGTTACAACTTCCAGACAACATAGGCCATTCAACTATCAATATTAATTTCAAAATAGCGAACTAATTTCGCTCCCTCCCGACGCCCCACGAATCTTAATGAGTGAATTAACAACACCTATTGTAGCCAACGTTGTTTTTTTTACAACAGAATATTAATAACCATTTTCCCATTGTCTCTAAAAATGAGGGGGATAAAATAAGGGATGGAAAGTTTAAATTGATTGATTCCTGCATTAATTTCAATGAAGACAATAGTCGGAGTGGTTTGGACACTTCATAATTGCATTTTGTTGAATGGAGATGAAGTTTGGAAAAATGTTACTGAATTCTTATTATAGACTAAAAATCGTTTTTTATGTGATGTTTATTTTTATTTACGTCATCACCATCCCCAGCCTTTTTAATTCAACTGCTGGGTGTAGGTTTTTTTTGACATGTCTCAGTCCTGTCACATGGCTCCAGAACTGACCAACGATAGATTATAATATTGTCAACCCATCTTGAAGCTGGACGTTCTACATTACGTCCGAGGTCGTCCCAGGTGATCTAAAAATATTATCGAAGCCAGTTTTTGAAAATTCAACAAAAATAAACACTGTGTACATAGACAATATTCTAGTTTACTTTGTCCTAGGTATTTCATTTCTTTGATTGCTATTGTTTTTTTTATTAAAAATAGTTTTGGAAGTCATATTTAAATTAAAGTTGGTTGATTGGTTTTCACAGAGATATAATTATATGTGGAGTTTACATGTCTAAGATAAGTCTACTTTTCTCGACAATGTGTGTGATGTAAAATATCTAGTTCTATTAATAAGTTTTATCGATATTTCTTAAACATCGATAAAACTTATAAAAAAGAGACAAATAGTAAAACAAGCGACAGTGATTACTGGTAAATATATAATGTGATTCTCCTGGCATAACATATATAACAAATACCGACTCATCAAAAGACCCAACATAAGCAATAGATATCAAAATAGCTAGAATCGATAGCGAAAACAATTAACAAACCCAAATTAATGAAACGGAAGCCATCTCTACATACAATTACTTAGAATTCGTACACAATACTCTCCTTAATGGATGTAAGAACAGATAGGCCTCTATTCCTCTAATATGTCACAAATCATCACACAAAGTTTATAATGAATTGACATTCACCACACGTGGTTCTCGGTACAGAGCCACAAACTTATCTAACACAATGGCTAATCGAACTAATAATGTTAACATGCAAAATCAATCGCGAAATGCGATACTAGCGACGTCTTTCAGCGGGCGAGATAAATTTGACATGCTGTAAATACCGACATGTGTTCCTGAACATGTCAAACAAAACTGAACTCTATAAGCATATAGTAAAATTCAAACAGAACCAAATACATTTCCCATCAATGCATGTTATTGGAATTTCAATTTTATGTTGTAACTGTTAAGGTGGATTTAACAGATATCTGAACTGTCTCACATGGTAAATCGATTGTTGATACTGAAAATTGATTTCTATTTCAGATGAACATAGATAGAAAATTGAATGCAGATGTTAATGTTTTAGTTGTAACTGTTCCAATAAGTGTCAGTAATGATATTGTTATTAGCTTTGACGAGGATTGCGAATGTATCGATATTCTAATTGGAATGTTTTACAACTTCAACATTGTAATATTATTTTTGCTATTTGTATATATAAATCTTCTCATTCACCTTAAGAAGCACACGTTTTAGAATAAATCCGAATAAACCTGACTTTCTACAGAGTGGACGCTATCGACAAATTGAATCCAGGGTCCCCTGATGCGATGGAAAAACGATATTGAAGCTATTAAAAACATCAGACGATGAAAACTGGATTGGAATAAGTAAACAAAAACTGGGGAACACCTTGACTTAGCTTTGGTATCCCATTGCTGGGTAAAGGTCTTCCCTAAGTAAAAAAAAGAAGTGTGGCACTCGGGGACTGCCGCGGTAAAGCTATTGCATGTTGCATGCATATTTATCAACATAAGCAATAGGGATGTTAAAAAATTTTCGGAATTGCTTTTATTTTGAAGAGTGACATTTGTTTACCTTAAAAATATCACGGGAAATCCGTTAAGTTGGCAACACTGCTAAGAGCATTTAGTCTGTAAAGCTAATACAAATAAGATTCAAAGTCGAATGACCGAGTGGGGAGGACGGCGTTACGGTCTTCTATCCCTCTTTCTTGTGAACATAAGAAAGAGATGCACGATCACTAAAATTCGGTCCCCAGGCCCGCGATAAAAGCTATGCAATAGCTTAATAATTAGAAGTCATTACAAATATATATAGTAAAATGAAATCAAGCAGTAATGACGTAACAGCAAACACACCTACTCTAATGTAATAAAAATAAACATAAAAGTGATAAATCTCTCAAGCATAGTTCCGTAAAATATTTGGAACATATTCAATAAGAAATTCCAATTCGACCATAACATAAAAACTATAGATTATATGAAACGTTAGAAAAAAAATCATTGAAAACTCGCCAATATTGAATCGTAATAAAGAACAAGATAGATTGAGACATATTTCTGTAAAAAACTATGACATTTCCTATTTCATAGACTACACGAGTTAAAGATGATAGTTGGCAAAACGGTGAAACTACGAGTATTTATTCTCTGAAAGAAAAAATGAGATGGTGGAGACTCTTTTCGAGTCTACAGATAAGTTGGACGGTAAGTAGATCTAACCAGTGGAGCGTGACAGAAGCGACAAGAAACCAAATCGAATTAAAACTTAATCAAATAATCGAGAATCTAATCATGAGAGACGAGCATCGTAGGGAGCTGCAATTAAGAGGCGCGCGCGGTAGTGTGCGAGCGAAACTCTTTGTTCTTTTTGTAGTGGTAGGACTCCTAGCAGAGTCCGCCTGGGGAAGTACCACACCTGTGCCAGTTATTCTACCGCCAAAGTAATGTTTTCACATTACTGCGTTCTGGTTTGAAGGGCAATGTTTCCAGAGAAATTACAGGGCTTAGAGATATAACATCTTAGATCTTTGGCTGATGAGGGAAGTGCAGTGCTGGGTAATGATTTGGACTCTCCATGTTCCAATAGCTGCGTGTCACTGTGCTGTTATGTGTCAGGCATGTTGCTTACCATCAGGCACATGTCCTGCTCGTCTCGTCACTTCTTATTAAAAAAAAATACACTAGTTCTCGCCCAGTGGTCTAAATTTTAACTAAAAGAGTTTAGGACATCATGTTCCAATAATAGCTGATATAAGATAATTTAACACTTTAAATTATCTGAAAGCATTGGACTTCGAACTAGAACATACAGTGAAGTTGGCACATTACTGTTTGGCGTACTGTGCTACTTACTGTAGAGTGACAAAGGCGTGGTACTTTCTTAGGGGGCTCTGCGAAGTGTATAACAGTACACAATATCTTTTCTGAAAGTCTTTCACATCGAAATATGCATGTTTACGCAAGTTCTGATTTTCGAAGTGCGTATGCCGCAACGACCGTAAACGCGTATAAAAATACGCTAATCTGAAACTGCTTAGCTTTTTGGCACGTTTACATACACTGTGTATACAAGCGTACACTCCATCGGTACACTGTGTAGGGCACACGGGTACACTTGTGTTCATTCGCTCATGAATTGCAACTTGCAACAGCTAATAGGTGATTAATATTGATGATTTAGCTCGCATCGAACTCATTACGACGCCATACATAAAACATGGATTCATACACCGCTGTATTGGAAGGTGACAGCCCCTTATTATGCTTATTATCTACTGATTGGAAATGGATTATGGATTTGTAGAAGCATACTTTTATTCCTGCTGGACTTTTTGGGTTCGGCGATTTCCTCACGATGTTTTCCTTTACCGGGGAAGCCAGTGGTGATGAAGTTTGTACTTCTGTATGCATTGATATCAACTCGTTGTCATGCATAATAATATAGAGAAAGAGTATCTTACTAATATTTATTTAATATTTATCTTACTATTCTGGAAGAACACATAGGCTATTTTTTATCCCGGCAAAATTATGGGAACGGGAACTAACGCGGGTAGCATCGCGGGGCGCTGCTTGTGTTTTTATAATAGTACCTTTTTAGAAGAAATATCCGAGTGGATATTATTGTTATCTTCAAGTCGAAAGTGAGTTATTTTCTAAGTAAAAGAGTTCCATCGTAGGTCGCAACATAGTTAAACATCAGCCGAAATGACAGTCAAAAGCAAGCCCACTTGTTATTGATGGAAAAAACGATGGCAAAGAAGTTTTAGTACATTACTTTTTATTTGTAGCAAAATGTTATTAGCTGATGTAACTCCGTCACTAGTAGCAAAATTTAAAGTACTTATAATTCTAAAAGTTACAGGGCATTGTGTGAAATTACCAGTTTTCATGATAAGATAGAAAAATCCGTTTTTAAATTGTTGTGTACGTGAGTTTAGTCAAGTAGGTCACATCTTCAATACATTTACAATATTTGACGAGTCGGATGACAATAATTTTTTATCAAAGAATTAACATAGTCAAAAATATATGACGTCAATTAATTATCTCGAGCAAACAACCGCTAAACAAATACAATAGATTTCAATGCAGGTAATTACTTTTATCTTATTGTTCTTCACATCCTATAATTATATGTTAGTCTTGAGTGAGCATCAATAAAATCACATTTTATGATTCGATTTGTTTGCGTGGGATCCATTTTGGATTCGCTGAATTTAAAACAAAAAAGATGACAAATGACTCACGAGTCCACGTTTTAGTAACCGTTATTCCAACGTCGAAAGACTTAAAATCGCAGTCAATAAATTCATACTTGTTACCAAATATCAACGCTTTTCCTCAATATGACATCTCAAAGACGATCCCGAAAATATAGTCGAAGCAGATGTGTCTTATAAACGCTTTTGAGACAAAGAGCTTTTAAAGAAAATAAGTTGGCTTTGAAATTACGAACAGATTTCAAGGAACTTTACTACCGCAATGTACTTAAAGTAATCGATTCCGGTGTTGTTTTGCTTTATCGGGCTCGAGCGATGAAAGAGACTGTGGAGGGAATGAAGAGAATTTACCAAACACTTAAATCAACAACGGTTTAACATTAACAATGCGTCACCGTTTCACTGATTTTCAGCGTGACTCAGTTGTGCAAACCGCAACCTCTGACTACCTCGAGCACACAGTGATGTCACCCGATATTCCTTCAGGTCTGTCGATGCTCTTATCAAAGCCGCGCTATCTACAAATTTATGACGAGATCTCGTGAAATCGCTCGATAATAAAGAACAAGGTTTACTTAATAACGCTAATGACGTCAAGAACCGTGCGAGAAACAAAAGTTCGAAAATACGCGAGCCTTTGAAGATAAATAATTTATCGCGCCACTAAAACCTGCATAAGAAAGAAATGTTGATAAACATCGAACATTAAATATGTAACTGTTGACGATCATAAACCGATGGAAACCAGACGCGTACGCACACAAATATCATTCCTAGAAGTATAGTTATCATTAGCGAGTCTCACTTCACCTACGGCAATTTAAAAATGTATTCCACGCACAATTTGCATGGAAAGCCATTCGTTTGATCCGCTATCTCGTCTCCGTAGCGGCATCGACTGAAGTGATCGCTTAGATTTTTCTGTACGCGTCGTGTACTCTGATATATGACATTTCGTTTTCTTAACAAAACCACGTTCCGATTTTATCTGTTTTCCGCGGTGCGTCGCAGGCCGTAATAGATGCAACAGGTGTACCGCGGGGTGGTCCGATTGGCCCGCTACTTTTTTTCGTTTACATTTCACGAATTTATCGCGCGTCGACGTCTCGAGGCGCACGTTTGATTCATGCGCTTGCGCTGTCGCTTTTTAATACTGATTTACAATAAAAACAGAACTGTTTCACCGGCGATTGATGTGTGTTATGATTAATGTACGGTCTTTGATGTTCGCTGCTATGAATCTATCAAGCCGGCTTCTGAATATCGACGCGCGCCGCGTATAAATAAACCGGGACGAATCCGACGAGCCGTCGTTCGTTTTACTTAATTACGAGGTTATTAAAGAAACATCTCGGAGTGGCCGAGTGCCCGGACTCCGGAGGCTGCGTCGCCGATCGGCCGCTTCCTCGTCATTATCGACGTTGCGTCACGCAGACACGCCATTGCCTTGTCACGGACACCAAATTACATATTTATATTCTTTCGGGCCAAAATTAGACTAATCAGCACGGAGTACAAAGAAACAGATCGCTTTCATCATCGACACGGCGCTGTTTACGCGGTGTCTTCCGAGAAGCGGCGAGCATTCAATACTTGGAAATAAATATGTGAGTTTGACATTTGCTTTCATGTCGGTTTGCGTGTTTGGGCCGTAATTACGCCGCCTTACCGTCGTGTACTTAAAGTTTATTTCCGTCCTTTTTTCCTAATGTTGCTCTAGCTTCTTTTTTGTTATTAAATTATCGTGCGTGCCGATTTCTGACAAGATGATAGGTTGGGTTTGATGGGGCGTCTGATTGCTTCTCTTGTCGACATTTCTCATTTGAAGCTTTCACTTTGATTGACTGCGTTGGAAATCGTATGTAAAGGTCGTGATATCTGTTTGCTGTCGGTTCGCGTTCGTTTGCTCACGGGATCGTTACAATGCGGGCTACAATGTTGCCGATCAAATATCTTATTCTTATTGGCCGGACATAAATATAGATTAGTGGCAACGGTCGCGACCGCTGCTTAGCGTCGCATGCCGGGTCCGATCTCTGTGACCTTTCCAGTGTTCTATTTGGATCGTCACGGGCTACAAAATCTGGTATTGTAAATCAATCGATGGGCATATTAGTGTTCTTTACGACGTCAAGCTAATGCGTTTTGGCAGCAGATCGTCGAGCATAAATTATCGAACAAGCGGCGACAATAAGACGCTCCAGTAGCCGAGGATTTATCATCGGCTCTCACTGAGCACCATTATCATCGATTAATGTCAATACGATCTAAATTGGACGATTTTCTTCCTCCCGCCGTTAGTCGCTCGCTCGGGTATAATTCACTGTCGAACAGAGATTTTACGACGTCCGAGACTTAATAAGAGAAACGTGCGCGTCCCCTAAAAATAACAAAATTAAAATAAATCGAACGACAGACAGACGTCATAAACTAATTTCGAGTGTTTTCGTTTTGGTATGTACAAAAATAGCGTCATCACTCTTTCATGTCTCGCGCTCGAGTGACATTAAAGTATAATTTACAGTCAGGGTTTACAGTCAGCGCCATCTATGAACGGGAGATGAAAGTGACGGTTTATTGCTTCAAAAAGAAAGCCGTTTTTGATTTACGTCGGGCTGTTATTGCTTTCTGAAATTAAATAGTAGCACCCGTTCCAATACTAAATGAATGTTTTTGGTATTTTTATGAGGTAGCCGGGTCGTATTTATGTGTTGTTTACATAGTTCTGAAGTCAGGTGCGCTGGTCGGCAGGTGTTTGAAAGTTCCTAGCTTATAAATAATATTCCTCTGTTTCTTTATTTACGAGCATAAAATAGGATTTATCGTCGATCCACACCTACAGATTTGCTTCAACTATTTACAGACACTATACTCGTTTAATACAATGAGTAAAACATTAGTAGGTTTGTTAATTAAGAAGTATTTACTAACCACGGTAAATTGGTGGAGCTAGTTCTCTATATTTCGATGCAGATTATGCATCGAAATCAAATGTGCCTGCATGTTTACGGGTAAACTAGTGTTGATAACACCATTGTATTGAACACCCGCGGTGCCTTAACACAATGTATAAATGTGTTATAATCAATTTGAGGCTCAGTTTATCTATCATCATCATTATTGAGCTGCCATATGAATAGTATTCCCGCCATTTTACGTAGTTCACCCAAACTGTGCTTGCTTAGACAAGACATGGTCTCCACCCAAGAACTTGCCTCCTAACGGTTTTCGTTTGTTCTGGCGACGTGACGGGCCGACATAATATGAGTGAACTGTATGGGAATCAAAGCACCACTATTGTAATTACCACACTACAAACTAAACAAACTTTGCCTCCAAAAACTAATACAAATGGTACTGACCACTATAAAATTACGGACTCGACCATCAATCAAAGTAAATCAATTAAAACCACATCAATATCAATCTATAGCCCGCTGTAATTGATTCATAGAAACATTACGAAAGATCAAACGAAAGAAAGGGTGAAAAGTTGAAAAATTACTTTTGAATCAAATACCGATTCTGGGGCAATCAGGGAACTTTGAGAATCGTTTATCGACTGTCGTCGAGGGAACGAGAACTTATTTTTTCATCCTATTTTCTTTGAATCTTTTGGTGTTTTTTTTTGTGGTGAAAGCGTCAATTGGTTCAAATACTTCGTTTTTGACCCTCTTTTATAGGAACTCCTCCTTTATAATTACGGTTGTAACTAAATCATGTCTTGGTTTGCTTTTGTTTTACATATGACCTTTGGCAGGTGGCCATCGGTGTCCTCAACCGCCAACAGAACTTTTGGGTAGCACGGGGCTACTAATACTGACTAAATATAGTGACGCACACAATTAGAACGTTTTGTAAAAAAGGGACAACAGCACACTCACATAAATTAATCCGGAAAAAAATCTAAAAGTTCGGTTGGTCAAAATGACTCTTCGTGGTTAATACTCGTATTATTTGTCAATTACCTAAAATGACCAAAAAATACAGCAATTGCATTTGAGAGGTACATTGTAACTTTTATCGAGTAGGTAATACGAAAAACTTCCAAAAATCATTTCAAATTCCAACATAATTAACCTTTCAGTAACTTAATCTACAAAGTAAAACAGAAAAAAATCCGCCGCCATTTACAAAGTTCGCCCCTCTCAATACCACGACAAGTTTAGGGCATTGACGAAAAAAATGTTTTTTGTAATGATTCAAAGATTGTTAACCCCTTTTGTAAAACTTCCTCTACGACCTGTGGCTTCTTGTTTCTTTCTCACTTTGTATTTTAACTTTAACTTTAGCCACGTGTTTATTTGAATTAAACGTTTTCAAAAGAATTTGTATCAATACGTGAAACAAAACGAAACAAAACGTGAAACAAAACGAAACAAAACCTTTATACCCTTTTTTTCGAAAATTGCGCGGACTGTAGAACTTCGTATTTGTAATTCGTAAGTATGAAAACTTCGCACACTTATCTATACATATAAACCCGAATGTTTGTCTGTATGTCTTTTATAGAATCGTAAACTATGCATTTGATCATGTGATGATCTTAAGAAAAGTATAATTAATACATTTATACAAGAATAAAAAACATTACACACGTTACAAGTACATGTACTTGACACACATGAAAACTTTTCTGTTTATAGTTAAAGTCTTTGGTCAAATTGTGAAAAGATGAATGTCGCTTCATATTCGAGTTTAGACCACTTGGTGAATTATGAAAACATTAGAACATATATCGCGTTCCGATGTCTTCTGTAAATCGTTATTTTAATTTGAGTCGTCAATTGCCACTTTTGCCATGCCCTTATAGGTCCATATATATGACGCAATTAACATTTGAGTATTGAGTATTGAATGTGTCGTGTAGAGACTACATATGACATCAATCCGCTGGTCATCCAACCAGGACGCCGTGGGAGGGAGATGGCTCCCGACTAGTGGCTGGATATCTGCTCAATGAGCCGGATGCTGCGTCATCCCATCAATGCGAGGGATAGCGAGCCAGTTTTACGAACTTAGACAGATTGACAAAATTTCCTAGCTTACTCCAAGCTCTGATAGTTGCTCATATAAAATTTCACCTCGTTATATTGACTGGTGGTCAAGGGTTCCATCCCAGAAATAATATTTGTGGGTATGTTCTATGCCTGGGTGTTTCTATGTATTAGCATTTAAAAGAAAATGTGTATGACTAGCAGTGCCCCGCAGTTTACCCGCACAGTTCCCGCACCTGTAATTTTTAGGCAACAAAAAGTAGCTTCTGTACAATTTCAGACTGAGGCAAAATCTATCTATAGAAATAGAAATATTTATTTGCCAAAAACATTGTACATTTACAGAGAAACTTATCTAAGCCGATACTTAGGTTTAAAACGAGAATACAATTTACAGAAACTTAAGTTTAAAACGATGCTTAAAATAGGTACAATTAAAATTTATCTGTACAGAAAAGCTATTTTTCTATGAACCCCAATCAAGGCAAAGCCTGTATCTTGGGGTTCAAGTGCGAGTTTGCTAATTGTGTTGTTATAATATTCCAGTTTACATAAATATATAATACCAAATATAATTAAATAGATATAAGAAAGGATTATACACAATTTTCATAAAATAATAGTGTTACCTGTTACAAGCATTACTACACTTTTCTAAACTAACAACTTTTGTTACGCTTTATACACAATGTGGATAAGGTCTCCAGTCTCATCATACGATAATCGCAAAAGGCAGTCTCTGAGTTTAAGCTGAAATTCATGTTTTGTAAGGTCTTCGTAGTCTCTGAGTCGCCTGTGGTACACGTTATTGTATGTACAAGGAAGAGAGTATGCGGAGCGCGCTTGGCCAGTAGAGACAAGGCGCGAGGGAGTGGCAGTAGGTTGGGTAGGTCTACATTTCAAATTTCTTACTTAGTAGTTCTGCCGTGATTAAGCAACAGATATCCAAACATGCCAACTTTCATATTTATAACATCAGCTATTTTTCTTCCGTAATACAGCTTTCCTTAGTTTTAAAAGTTTGGGATGGATTTAAAAATAAAACACAACTGACCGACGCGGGCTATCCTTCTCAATTAGTGTTGCGCCCGCGCAAGTAACAAATAAATTGAGTGTATCGATAATATTGATTGATTGGTTGGTGGGCGGTGGTTCACACTGCATGCTGGTTAGTTGGGCTAACTGCTCGGCTGATAAAAAAGTTTCAAAGGATGGTCGGTTCACCGGGTAATTGTTTTTTTAAGGGTATATTAAAATAGGCTTAAGATGACTTCTAGTAGTAGTAGAAAACGTAGGATGTAATAACCAACTATACATACGCACATACCTAGATCCAAATAATATAACCATTTGTGAAACTAAACAATATGGGGAGAAACGCATGGTAAGAAGCTTCCAAGAGGAATTGAGAATCTCCTTTTTTATAGTATAGAGTGACGAGCAGAACATGTGCCTTATGGTAAGCAACATGCCTGCCACATAACAACACAGTGACACGCAGCTATTGGAACATGAAGAGTCCAAATGATTACCTAGCACTGTACTGCTCTCGTCACCCAGAGATCTAAGATGTTATATCTCTAAGCCCTGTAATTTCTCTGGAAACATTGCCCTTCAAACTGGAACACAGTAATGTTTGCACATTGCCACTTGGCGGTAGAATAACTGGCAAAGGTGTGGTACTTCCCCAGGCGGACTCTGCCAAGAGTCTTACTACTACAACTAAAAGTAAGTTAAAGATAAAACTCATATATGAATGAAAACTAGTAACAACTATTTGAATAATAAAACTTACTATTAAGTAAAGGCAATAGTTAGTAATTAACTTGTATTTGTTATGACCTTGCCAATTGCCAACACCTTCGCCGCAAGGATTTGTCGAGTTAGTTTTAGTTTAGTTTTTCAAAGTCTTTATTTATAAATGACAATAACAAGAAAATTTGTACAATTACTAGTATCCAATTTCTAGTAATACAATGCCGTGAGAATGTACATTTGTTTAGCAAGTAATTCATTTAACCTTGATTAAAACTTTTAGCGTAGGTGGTTAGTAACTTAAATATTTTGAGGATTAGTTAGTCTTAGTACTAAACTGGGGTTCAATTTTATGTAAGCTTTAGAATTAGCAATACATTTTAGGCAACTATTGTCATAAGGATTTGTCGAGTGTTGACCCATAATTCAACGTTGTCGAACACAAGAATTCAATTTGTCCCGTCATACAAGTCCGTGAAGCTCTCATACAAGTATGTTCACTTAGTGTCTGTCCGTGTCCGTATGTCACCTTGACAGAAACGTTTTTGGCGCATCAACCTAATTAATGGAAACGTTTGAAATATGCTGCCAATTGTAATTTGTAAAGTGATGACATACGATAAACTATTTTCATACTAATTTCAAAAATTGTTTCGTTCAGAAATTATTGTTTATTTTGAAATAGTAAAATCAAAACTGGGTGTTTCTATTTATAATAAGTATGTATTTAAAACTATATATGTATTATGTCAGCTATCTGGCCGCCATATTACAAGCTTTGCTTAGTTTGGGGTCAGATGGTGATGTGTGTGAATTGTCCAACGATATTAAAAACAAAAAAAACATAAGTTTGTAAAAAAACTTTTGTCGTTCCATAGGGTCATGTGTCTTCCGCGCTAGTCTAGATTTTAGTAGGACGTACGAGTAGAATCTGAACCATACAAAAAACAAAAAAAAAAAAAAATTGAGTACTGTTTTCACATATTTCTGTAGTGGTAGGACTCCTAGCAGAGTTCACCCGGGGATGTACCACACCTTTGCCAGTTATTCTCTACCGCCAATATTTTCACATTAATGTGTTCCGGTTTGAAGGGCAATGCTTCCAGAGAAATTACAGGGCTTAGAGATATAACATCTTAGATCTCTGGGTGATGACCGCAGTGCAGGGCTAGGTAATGATTTGGACTCTTCATGTTCCAATAGCTGCGAGTCACTGTGCTTTTATGTGGCAGGCATGCTGCTTACTTTTAGGCACATGTCCCGCTCGTCTCGTCACTTCTTATTTAAAAACAATTCTAAATATGTGTTGGTATTAGATATCAAGTAAGAGCGTGTACTTCACAGAAATTTATGTAAAACATCCAACTCTGAATCAAACCAGCTTCAATTTAATCAGCGTCTTTTGAACGCATCCGAAAAGTATGAAAAGGGCGCATCTGCATTACAACTGCAGACAAACGGCACAAATAGCACACACAGCACGGAACATCACGGAACAGAACAGAACGGCACTGGCTGCACAAAACCTGAAAGAATTGCCCGCGCTTCAAGAGATCTCCACATCAAACCGGCTGCCGGAATTTCAAAGACTGCGTTCTATAAACAGTTTGCAGTAATTCAACTTTACACAAAACTTTTTTAAACGATAAATGAATAGTTTTTAAAGTTTAATCCTTTAAGTTTCACACACTCGATGAAGTGACGATATACGTAAGGCGGGTAGAGGTAAAACATAAAAGTAAGCATTAGGTTGGGTTGAGAGTCTCAGAAGAGCTTCTTCTTAGAAGTTTTGGACTTATGTCCAGCAGTGAACACCTTCAAGCAGAATAGGATCATGATGATGATACTTTGATTTTACATTTACAGTGTAGCCCAAACAGTATTTTCTCAAACAATTTTATTAAACTTTTCTGTTTTAAACCTATAACCATGAAAACAAAAGTTATTGCCGTCAAAATTGTATCTACATATTTACAAATGGTAATTTGATTATAATAAGTTTTAATATTATTCATAATAGTGTATTTATAGCAAATAATTCAGTTTTAACAACCATTGTTTGAAAACATTTAAATCGTTCAAATGAAATATTTTTAATTCTGGTAGGTTCTTAGGACTCGAATGGATTATACCTACGATGAAATACCATGAACGTAAAATGCTATTTTTTTTGTCTGAGAATGGATTACTGTTCGTAAGCAAAGATAACTCTAGTAACGACTAGGCTTTGAAATGCACGCATTCAAGCCAAAATCATTACTCCATTGAATTGCCGAATTTAAAGAGCCCCCACTCGGGCAGTTCTGCCTTTGTCAGGTTCTGTAGAGACTAGACTTTGCTGAAAGCCAAATACAGCGAATGATAATTAAATTGAATGCTGAATGAAATTGTTTCGGATGCGGATAAATACTTCTGCTAAATGTGCTTTTGGTGAATTACTAAATTAAACCTTATTCCTAAACGCATACGTCTTATAGGAACAGAAAAATGTTGTTGTGTTTTCGAAAAAGTTCCATCTGACAGTTGCTATTTTTCTAGCACTGCACTGCACTCGTAGTCGTAACTAAGAGATAAAAGATGATTTATCCCTTTACCCTGAAAATTTTGTAGAAACTTTGGACACGGTAATGTTTGCACATTACTGCTTACTGTTGGGCAAGAGGTAAAGGTGTTCCACTTCACCAGACGGTGACGTACAGACGTGAGCTGAGAGTGAGTTGGTTTCGTCTAGGTAACGTCAACTTAGTCATGTATATACTTGTATCCATAGTCCGATAGACCGCATCATCCCTTAACATCCGGTGAGATGGTGGTCAAGTGTAAGTACAATAGCCAAAACGGCGGACTCGGCAAAGAGTCCTACCACTACAAATAAAGCATTTTAAGAGCTCTACACTAGCAAAAATTGTTCAAGTGCTAAATCTGAAAAAACTTAAAGAATTCTGTTCAATAGACTATTGGTTTGAACAAGAAGTCCATCAGTTGAACCCCGTCAATAAACTACAGTCCTATAGTAGACTCGTATATCTCGATCGTAACGGAGATATTTATTTAGTACAAGGATTACCGTTCGTCCGAAGCCGATCAATCATCCCATTGCGAGTATCCTGTAGCCAGCTAGTGAGGAGACATTCGATAGCTTTTCGATAGGCATCGATGTACCTCGATAATTTTGTTAAATTAGCCTGTTTGCTATAATTGTATACTTTGAAAGAACTCTATTTCAACATACTTTGATTATTGTCATGTTCAAAATGTCGCGTGGCACTACTGGGTTCCTAGATTTTCCATGTTTTGCCACAGACGTGGTTGCCGAAATAGAGTATTTTCAGATGGATATAATGTGGGTATCGTTAAGTCCAGAGTGACTCTATTTCTACTAGGCTAGCGAGCTTCATTCCCACATCGCTGCTTAACGTAGGTAAGGCGAGTTGAAGTGTGTACAGATTTACTTGTTATCGATAAAAAAGACAAGAGAAAAACGGCTCTAAGTATTGTGTAGTTGAAAACAAAAATTGTCGCAAATTTTTATAACTTGCAATACAATAGTATTTTTTATTCTATGTGCTAATTCCAACACTAATCTTAATGTGACAAAATTCTGTACTCACTGACACTACAAATGCATGCAGTCTATCGATAGCGACACCGCACTAGATCTATCCTGTCAAACTCAATTGAGCAGCGCGGGCGCAGGCGGAGAGGAGGGGGGTACGTAATTGATTTATTGATCGTATGTAACATTCGATACGCGATACCAAGGTTGCTGCATCCTTTACCGCCGCGGCACTTGACTGGCTGACCTGAGCCGTATAACTCCGGGTTAACGGGGTGTGGGGATCAGTTTTAGAATTAACCGACGTATCATTAACATTTACTCATAGATATATAGTTAGCGTGAGCCAAAAGACTGAAATTTTAGTTATTTTAGCGACTTGCTTTTGACTTTTCCTGAATTTCAATTTTTCTGATGTTTTGAAATGACTGGTACTTGTATCTAGGTATGTTATAGGTGTTTATATGGTAAATAGAAGCAAATGTGCGATGGATATCCTGATGGTAAAGGGTTACTATATGTATCTTTGTAATAACAAGAGCATTGTCATTGCGTCATAACGGAATACGCTACGGCATTATGTTACGGGGATCACTAAACTAAAAAAGGAACACTATTTTTAATTCCTCCAATGTCGTGCGACTCCAATGTCCTCCAATTTTTAAGCGGCTCATTTCTTGTTCCAGACGCTCCAGTCTATTGTCTATCCGTGTACCAAATTTTATCCAGATTCCCTGAGTAGTTTTTGCTTGAAACCTAACAAACATTTATACATACAAACTTTCGAGTTAATAATAATATTAGTAGGATTCAACAAACACGAGAAAAAATATGGAGTAAACACCTCACAAAATTAGAGTAATAACAAATGTTGTTCTTATAACTGTTGACTGGCTTCATGACTTAGTAGGTAGTAACTGTGCCTGCGAAGCCGAGGGTCGTGGGTTCGATTCCCCACCCAGTGCAAATATTTGTGTGATGAATTCAAATATTTGCACTGTGTCTGAGTGTTTCTATGTATAATAAGTATGTATTTACAACTATATAAGTATTATATCAGCTATCTGGCCGCCATCATACAAGCTTAGCTTAGCTTGGGGTCAGATGGTGTTGTGTGTGAATTGTCCACCAATTTTTTTTTTTCATAAGTAAAAAAAATTATCCCCAAAACATAATACCATAACGCATGCCGTAGAACGTAGCTTAAAGGTAAGTTGGGAAGGTTACCTCTTTCTCCTTGTTGGCGAGTTCGTTCTCCATGGTGCCGGCGGGGCTGCTGCGGCAGGAGTCGGCCGGCTCCCCGTCCTCATCGGCGCGCCCGGGGCTGAGCCGCGGCTCTGCGCGCGTCACGTCCGTGGCGCCGCCATCGGCGGGCAGCGTCGCGTGCGGCGGCGCCGACGTCGCCAGCTGTTCCTTTAACGAGCTCACTTCTTTCTCGGCCAGTGTGGCTCGCTGCAACAATGGACACGATACGTTAATCATCAAACTATATCCAAACCTTATTTAACCTAGTGTTCCGCCAAGCTCCGGTAAAGAGGTTCGCTTTGACACCGGTACCCTGCCCTATTTGTGGAAGGAAGAATCCAAAATGATGAACAAAGTAACTTAAAGAAGTAACAGCTAAACTCCTGAATACACTGTCTTCCAATTTTCGCGTTTATGATATTACGCGTATTTGATATTAGTACGGTAATTTCTGAGAATTGTGTTATGTATTTAGCAATGTCAATGATAGTGTTTTCTATACCCAGAAGTATTTGCCATTCACTGAGTCATACAATACCCAAAGGAATACCGTATCACGAATATACGTACCTACGGATATACAATAATATGTCACTTCACTAGACTAATTAACTAATCAACGGAAAACTGAAACATTAACTTACAACTAATCGTAAAACTTAAAAAATAACGCTTTTTATATTGCTTTAAAAGTATGTGTAAAAGTCTCCGTATGTGCGTAGTATACTAAACTGAAGGTTAATATAGTGCTTTCTTAGTTCGGTTGGCAGTGTCCGTCATCAGAACTCATTTGCCATAGACCCCTTGTAGAAGATGTATGTTAAATAATCATATACTTTAATTAATCTGAAATTTCTATGTGTGTCTGTAAATGTATCGTGATGGGGTCGTCCACTTTTTGATGAAAGCCTACAAGTCCTCCAATAGTTGCAGCTATTTATAGTACTTTATGAGTTGACGCAAGTGAAGCTGCATACAAAATGCTATTATAGTTCACAGTAATTTGTCATTTGTAGAACGTCCCAACAGGAATATTAAGTATTCCACTAATCGAAGCCGTGTTTATTAGGGAAATAACTTAATTAAAGGTAGTTCGCTTCGTTAGCAAAATGCATTAGGAAATTAATTTTAAATATTTCGTACCTATAAACGTTGGAGTGCCTTTCACATGTTTATTAATTCTGCTACTAATGGATAGATTAGGCGAAAAATGTCGATAGAACAAAATACCATTACAGTCTTTATTCGAAGTTGTAGAAAATTTGTTGAAAATGTCCTTCCTGAACTGAGTCAAGCTGTCATGTCATAGCTGTAAATGTTGGTATTGAGTTTGGCTTGGAGTTTGGTTGTCTTCCTCTTTCTACGAGTTTGGTTCTTCTTTTGTTAAACTATAAACATGTCATGACTGATATCTCAACAAAGAGGTCTCACTCCATTGTGCCCTCGTGGCTTAGTGGGTAGTAACTCTGCCTGCGAAGCCGAGGGTCGTGGGTTCGATTCCCACTCAGTGCAAATATTTGTGTGATGAATTCAAATGTTTGCACTGTGTCTGGGTGTTTCTATTTATAATAAGTATGTATTTAAAACTATATAAGTATTATATCAGCTATCTGGCCGCCATAGTACAAGCTATGCTTAGTTTGGGGTCAGATGGTATTGTGTGTGTGAATTGTCCACCAATATTTATTATTATTATTCACTCATTTAATCTTTTTTCTTAATTTTTAAGTTTTTTACAATACATATATAAAAATACAAACATTATAAAAAACTTAAAAACTAGGGTGCCGCCAGCAGCGGGGGCAGGGCCCAAGCTACCGGTGGTTAGGGCTGCAGACTGAGGAACATCCTGACGATGCGCGCTGTGTCGAGAATGACCGCCTTCTGCATCTGACCCTTAATCCAACCGTCTAGCGAAAGTCTCTTGAGATGTTGGTCGAGACTTTTCGCTACAAGGCCGTTTGCCGACACAACTATTGGGACTATGATCGTCGAATCAACATCCCACATAGCGGTAACCTCATGAGCCAAGTCAAGGTACTTGCTAAGCTTGTCCTTCTCAGCTTTCACGAGGTTCTCGTCATGTGGCACGGTGATATCGACGATTACAGCCCGGCGCTCGGACCGGTCTACCAGCACGATGTCAGGCTTATTGGCGACAATAGTCCTGTCCGTGAATCATAGAGCGGTCCCAGTAGAGCAACGCACGACCATTCTCGAGAACTGGCAGAGGTGCGTACTTATAGTAGGGCACCTCTGACTCGACAAGGCCGTATCGAAGAGCAAGCTGCTGGTGGATGATCCTGGCTACTAGGTTATGTCTGTGCAAGTACTCGCCGTTAGCAAGATGCGAACAACCGGAAATAACATGACGAAGTGATTCGCCTGGACGGCGGCATGCCCGACAAATGTCGACCGTACCGTCCTTCATTATGTATTTCCGGTAATTGTTCGTCTTGATAACTTCGTCAGCAATTGCACAGGCAAAACCCTCGGTTTCTCCGAAGAGGTCCCCGAAGCGTAGCCAGTTCACCGACGCGAGCAAATTCACATCGGGGCCCGTCAGGGCCCGATAGAACCGCCCGTGCAGCTCCTTGCTCTTCCATACTTCCTTGCGATCATCAGTGTTGAGCACCGATGGTTTGCGCCAGTTCTCGTTTGCCATTGAAAGAGGCGTGAAGCTCCTGTCAACTGCCACAACATCATTATTATTATTATTATTGTCGTAGGAATACCTGTATAATTGTATATTCCGTATATTAGAGCCACCTTTTGCATACAACTTAAAATTAATTGAAAAGCAGTCATACTCGAATCGTATTATAATCCTATAATAATAATGTTTCGATCTTTGAGTTATTTAATAATCCACAGACAATATTATTGACCGTGGTAGTTGTGTGCTGGCAACACTAGCGGTACATTTCTTCCCTCTTATCGTGACAGCCGGCTGGTCCAGTTACACCGTTGTAAAACTTTTAATTAGTGCACAAATAAAGTGAATTTATTAAACTTACGTCTTATTTTTATTGCTAACAATTGGCTATTTACAAAATTTTGATGTTTGCTCAATCACTATGAATCGGGTTGACATTTGGAACTCATTTCAGATTACAGCCACATAGACAGCTACATTGTATCGCGAAAATACTAACACGGGTAGAACCGGAGATGGATCCTAGTTTTAATTAAATATGTATTAAAATCATGTAACTTTGTACCTAGTTAAAAAAATAAGAGATTTATCTGATTTTCGATCACGATACCGGAACATCCTATTTCATTAAACAAGCATCAGGATGTTCATCGGTTTCGCACAACACAAAGTTTTCTATAGTTTTAATCTAATTATCAGGTTCCCACCGCTGGGCTTTGTGTGGGCTTCCTGCGATCGCATTCATTTACGTTCGGCGTTCGGTCATTTGGAGGCAATCAGAGATCGCATCGGCGGATGTGGCGGTCCGATCATTGTTATTGGTGCGCCATTGGTGGTTGGCGTGGTTCAGGGTTCTGTATAATCTATTTATATATTATATTGTTTATATGGTTTTGCCTGCCCAGTTCTTGTGCCCGTTTTAAAAAGCCTAGGTATTCCAGTCTGTAATCTACCTTCCAAATTTCAACCTGGCCTTCTACCGCCTAACGTAATCGACTTTGCTATTGCCGTCTCTATCATTTTAAGTGAATAGAAAAGAGAGAGAAATAGCAAATTTACATTTTTTTTCATTCGGCGATAGCCCCTCCGATCCGCGGATCTACCGCCTAATACTCCTGCTTGGCTTTGAATTGTGACGTCATCTGCCAATTTGATAACGCCGATAAAAGCAGACAACTACGTCTCCTTCCTGTATGCAGCGGAATTGAAAGCAGGTGCAGTTGTCTGCTTTCATCGGCGAAAGGCGAAAGCAGGAGAATAGGCGGTAGACCTGCAGTTCAGACATTCTGACGTCATCGAGCGACAATTTTTTTTAAGTATACAGTGATGGAATAAGCAGGAAACATGCCTGATGGCAAGCAGCATGAGTGTCCAAAACAGAACAGTGCCACACCAGTATTGGAACAAAATACGAGACCAAATTATATACCACATAATATATTATATTTGGATGCCATTGGGTTGATTATGGAGTACTCAATGTAAACATTTAAAATCTTATTGTAATTACCCATTTTCGCAAATATCGAGAGTGGATCGGTTTTTTCTAGGTGAGCACGCTCCATCGTAGATCTCATCATCGCTTAACATCAGGCGAGATGGTGATCAAGTGCGAACCTATTATAGTTAAAAAAAAATATTATTACTGAACATTGCAATACTCTCGTCACATAGATATAAGATAAATTTATCTCTGTAGCCTGTAATTGTATCGACCAATAATAAGTAAGTATTTTTAATCTAACGTAAATTACATGAGCAAGCAGCGTAACGCATTGTGCGAAGCGAACATTTTTCATGAGTATAGCAATTTAATATGAGCTGTATTAAAGCCTCCTCTCGTAAATTGGAAACTGTAATTTATCTAAATCGCAGATTTTCATCGAGAAACTTATAAGTGACGTGCGTAGACCAGACAGGCGTAGGTTGTTAGGACGCCGACACAATGCAGACACGTTTTGAACAGGTAAAAGAAAAAATGTGAGACTATAAGAAGAATGGTACTTCATTTTAGATATTTCTATCAGTCAAACTATGTCTTAACTTATCAATGTATAAGCATCCCACTAAATGAACACACTGTCTGTGCCAATGACCACCTCTCAGGAGGAGAGAGTCAAGACTATAATCCACCACGTTGGTACAGTGCGGGTTGTACGCTTAACCTCGAAAGATTCTAGAAACATGTGCGCGTAGTGGTGTTTTGCCACGGTTTTTTTGATTATGTAAATATGTAGTATAAATAATAAGTACCTGGTTGACCGAGCTTTGCTCGGTTTTTTAAATGATATTTAGGCAGGTACGAATTACGTAGTGATGACTTACTTAGACCTACTAAGATACGAATTAAATGCGTTTATAAAAGGCTCTAAGTATAAGATTTTCACAGAAAAAAAATTGATCAAAAAGAAAAGTCGCGAGTGTTACCATCAGGATTCGAACCGGGGCCTGTTGACTCCGAGGGCGAGCATATACCGTCTAAGCCATTTAGACTTAAATAACAGTGGCGAAATAAGTTATCGTATTCTAATGACATTGTAGGAGTTTTTCATTGTCTAAAAACGCGCATAAAATAATGTTTAAAAAAAGTAAAACCTAGCTAGATCGATTTATCGTCCCCGAAACCCCCTGTATACATAATTTCATGAAATTCGTTCGAGCCGTTTCCGAGATTCAGATTCTATATATATATACCTACAAGAATTGCTCGTTTAAAGGTATAAGATAAGATACTCTATTCAAAAGTAACTAAAAAGGTTGTCATCTTCCGAACTAATAAGTTAGACATTTAAATTGACGATCTTATCAGACAGACAGACAGACAGGCGATGAAGAATCAAAAATTAAAATAAATTGAAAATAAGAAAAAAAGTTTTTTGTAAATATTTTGAAATTAATGGTTATACATCCACCAATAGAACTCCCCCCTAGCCACAGACGAGCGCTTATAGACGATGCTATCGCGCGAAACGCACGCACGGCCGCGCGCCTCATTAGCAAATTCGGACGAACCTTTCGAAGCTTATTATTATTTCGATCCGTATCTACTGCGTCGTCTGTGGACTGTGACTTTCAGCATTTTCTAATATATTTAGAAAATAGTCGAATTAAGTGTTTTCACTGTACAAGTAACAAGTTACGCCTTAAAGTCGCGCAACTTAGAGGTTTGAACAGATTTCCTATTTATCGATAAATTTCTACATGTCGTAATATACATAGACGTGTGGGCAGTTCGAAATCTACAATCACACGCTGTGAAATCAATAGCTTTCCCCACTGGACATTATACGTGTAAGTATAAGTGAAATTAAATTACCTAAAAATACGTCCTTCTAATATGAGGTACCGTAAGTTACTTTCTCACCTAAAACTACTGAACGAATCTAAATAAAATTGATCATAACCTAAATAACACTAAGTGAGTTGCACTAATCTGTGATTGCTTAGCCCTGGTTATATTAGCTTAGTGGTCAATAAATGGATAGTTTCAATCAAAAACATGATACGAGAGAAGTAACCCGACCACGTGAGTCATAGACTATCAAGCAACAATCAATCACAGCCAATTGTCTATGGTTTCCATGGCTGTGACGTCACGGGATGACAAATCTTTGGGCCGCTGCCTACGACCTGACCAGATAAAGTACCTTTATTGACCATTACGTCGAATTACTGAAATCAGTTGACATCATGCCATTTATTGAAGTTTATCGTTCTAGGACAATGTTGCTGTCCTTGTCACTCATAAGGCTTACCAAAGAGAAGCATTCTCTAGACTCAACATCATCAGATCTGGGATCTGGTCCAGTTTTTCTTTTGTTTTTTTTTAACTTGTATATGTTTACACTTGACCGCCATCTCACCTGATGTTAAGCGACGATGCGGTCTACGATGGAGCATGTTTACTAAGAAGAAGCCGATTCACTCTCGATTTGAAGACACAACGCTTGTGTTTTTTTGCTTATAAGTACTCCAGTACTTAGCTTTGTATTTGCTCGGATATTGTCGTACCATTAATCGAAATAACACACAAATTATCATATCTCTCACATGAGCTCACATTATATACATACCTGAACATTTTTGTGCATATCGTTGGACCTGATGAATAGTTTACTGGGGACATACATAAAAAAGTGGATATATTAATGTACGCAACGTGCGTACATTAATATATGGTATACTGCTTGGTAGAATAACTGGCAAAGGTATGGTCGTTCTCCCGGTGAACTCTACAAATACTACTAATAACACTAACACTAATTAAAATAAAGATTACTTTCTCATAAAAAACAAATATTTGCGTACTAACAAAACGAAACTCATTCCCATGTGTGTCTCAACTTTCACACATTCAAACGGCCATCATTAAAAAGAAATTTTTATTATACATTTCGGCTATTTCGTGATAAATTATTATATTATTATTATTTTTTGTAACAGTTCACACGACGTAAATATTCTAGATCTTATAGAACCGTAGTTTAATGCGCTCACATCATTTTGATACTTTCAGATTCCACTTTCTACTTGTTAAACATTACTTTACTCGAATTATTTAGAATTTAATACGCATCACGGTTATGTGTAGTTTTATGTGATTACTGTTAAGAGGAATTCTTAATTAGATGGTAAGAAAGCGTGTTGAGTTTGTTATCCAAATTTAGAAGGGCGTCGGAAGATTTCTTATTTTATAGTACTATTACTAATTGTGAAATATTAAATTTGTCGTCGTTATATCGTGGAGAGGGTTCCCGATATTTCGGTGCAGTTTCATGCACCATGTTACCACGGGTCACTTTATCTTAGATATTCTGTGGGTGACGATTGCAGTGCAATAGGTACTATAAAACCTTCATGTGTAAATAACTCTGTGGCACTCTTACCATCTGTTACCATCATACGCATGTCTTACTCGTCTTGTCTCTCTTCATCTTATACATTTATATAAAAATGAGGTATCTAATTGAAATTTCAAGCTGACAGCTTTTTACTAAATGTGTATTATAAATAGTAGGTATATACGGTACTTATTTCCATAAAAACAAGTATGAAGTTTTTGTCTGTTTCTTCCGGCTAATCTCTGAAATGTCTGAAGCGATTTAAAAGGGCTCTGGCAGTTAGCTGATATTACTATTAAGGTGTAACTTAGACTATGTTGAATATAACAAATAAATAAGTTATGTGAAACAAATTATATTTCCATTTTCAATAGTTTAGGAAAAGTCCCGACTTAACTCGGACTTTTCCTGAAGTTTCCTAAAGGCGCTGCTAGTTGTGGAATTAAAAAAAGATTATCTGTGGAATAGGATTACTGTAATATACGAGTACTTTAAACATAAAAGGATTAATAACAAATTAAGAAAATCATTATCTGTGTCCAGATCAAGTCTAATCACAAGCAAGTTAGAGTTTTGCAACCGATCCATTGTTTTATAATTCACACACGAAACTACATTTAAATACTAAACAGCGTAGATCCACTAGCCAGTAAATTTGATCAAAAACCAGCCCCACTATGGATATTTGATTACAATGTTCCATCTTACTCGCACTAACTGCGTAAAGTACTCAGAGTGAGTAGGACAAAATACTATCACAGTTAAATCAAAGATCGTAGAAGTATAATTAAACCATTACCAGAACTTTCCGAAACAAAGAATTAATAGTATTATCTATCGAAACCATCACTAACCAAGTTAATTGTTGAGTACAACCACGGAGCCACTAACGAAATATCCTCAGATTGAAGTAGGATTTCGTTTTTTTTTGGATTTTGCTCGTTTTTAGTTAAGCTTGTTGCTTAAGTTGGTTAAGTTGGGGCGTGTGCTTGTTTGTGCAATGTCTAAGTCAAGTAATTGTTACTTATTTTGGCTCTCAAGCAATTATAACGGAAGTGAAGTTAATGATTCATTGAATGGTTATGAATTGAGAAATGTCGGCCGGATGTGAGCACTCTGCTTTGGAATTAACTATGTTTGAGTTTCGGTTGTTATTCCGCGATTATGACGCGGTTTTAAATATTAGAAAGGTGATGTTATCATCAATGTGTCTCGGTGCTCAGGCTCATTATCTTTTATCGAAGTCATACTTCTTTTGGCGCATTCGGGAAAGTTATGAAAATACTAAGTAATAACGTCTAGGCTATGGAATATGTTGCCTGAGTGGGTTTTCCCCGATGGTTACAATCTTTGTGCTTTCAAATCAAGAGAGAGTGAATCGGTTTTTTCTAGGTAAACACGCTTCTTCGTAGACCGCATCATCGCTTAACATCAGGCGAGATGGCGGTCAAGTGTGAGCCTATAAAAAAAAAAAATGTAAATTTACCGCACATCGTCACTTAAAACCAACACCTTGAAGATAGCCAGTCAACATTGTAACTATCTTTAGGTTAATATTTCTTGCAAAGAAGATATTATTTATTTTATAAAGAGAACTATTAGCTTCATGCGTGCTTATATAGGCACAGACACACGTTTTTTTTATTTTAGACTAGTAGCACCTCATGGGTTTAGCCACGGTGCTTTTGATTGTGTATTTTTTTTATAAAATTATTTAAATGAGTTTAGCCCACATTACGTATAAGTATCGATCGAGGATTTGCTCTGTCTTACAACCACAGTAAATGTAATCTAATGATACTAGTATTCCACCTGTCACTTTAAATATTGTACAAACTATTCACTACTATTAATTAACAAATCAAAGTATTTGTAAACAAGTCAGCAGCAAAACAAAATCAAAGAAAACTAATCGAACTCGATTAGACCAGACAAAAGCCGCCATTTTGACAATGGCGCCCTTCAATACCACAAACTTGTATTAATTTCTCTTTCAAATTAAATTAATCAATCAATTGTTTAATAAATTCCGAGATTCAGAGACAATAGGAAATCATTTGCGCAGGGAAACTTTCTATTATTGGACGAAATTCATAAAAAAAAGCTTGGATTTTTTTTCAATTAGTAAAGTTTCACAATTGGTGATTGATAAATTCACGTATTTTCCAGCCTAAAACGTTTTCTTAGGTCAAATGTCAACTTGACACGAAACTTACGTCAATGATGTTATGTACGGTTTCATTATTTGGATATTGTCGTAAAAAATTATTAAGCCGCGATTTGTACGGGCAAGAGGGTGAAAAATACTTTTCGATCTATTTTCATACCTACCACATAATTTATGTACATATACACAAAAAATATATTTTAAAAGGTTGATCGGTTTAGACGAAGTATCAGTCAACACCTTGACGCAATGATGAAGAATGAATGAAAGAAGATGAGGAAGTGATGCAATATTCATATGTCGTATTTACTTAGTTAGCTCTTACCAATAGATAGGTCGACTGCTTGTTTGTATTTTTATACAAAAATAATAGTTTTCTATTATTGATCCATCGCAAGATGCATCGTAATTGGAACATAAAAAAGAAATTTTATGTAAATTTAGAATACAAAATTGGCTTACGTCGTTGACAAAACATTTGTTCGAATAATTTGAAATCCCACGACATTTTGTCGAGAAATTTCGACATGTTGTCACACAACAGGTAAAACGCTTTGATGGTGGTACGGCACTTATCAAAGAGATAGATCATTGTAATTTGTCAAAGTACGCAAACCAAGGTGTCCTAACGAGCATTGCAACGGTCTCAATGTCAACACTCCATTCCTGTCCAGAGTACAGGTTTTTATTGCAACCCACTTTATGTTTCAGAAAATTGACCGACAGTAATGACTATGACATAAACTATGACATGTGTTTCAGTCATATGATGTGAGTGATGAGCAAAGCGGCAGCGGAAATAAGTCAATGTGCGCTTATTTTTCATGTGTAAATGTTATTTAGGTTTTCTTAATTTTTGTATTTTCTTTCTTTCCTTGTTATTAGTACTTTAGCAAAATCTAGACATTAATATCTTTTGACATAATGTTGTTTCATTCTTTGTATATTTTTTGTAGTTGCTATTACCTATATTGTAGTTATTAAAATGTATGTCCTGACGTTTTATAGAATTGTTGATGATGTACCTGACATAGGCAATTAATTTAATTTTTGTTTTAACGACCATACAGGTATTTGGCCTTAATTTCTCATTCGGTGCTAATTGATGTCAATAAAAAAATGTGTCGCTCGCTCGCTGTCGCGTACGCTACCGGATCCGCTGTCGCGTCGCTCGTGACAACATCCGTGCCCACACGTTGACATGAAAAAATTGGCACAGTTCTGAAATGAGTCAAGTTTGCTTTGTACATCGTAGACGGCGTATCTGTATAATGAGTTAGACGAAACGCGAAATGAGACGTGTCATACAAACGTACTAGACGGAGAATTCGATGAGTTTTCGTTTTGATTTAGATATGGATTAATTAAATGGGCATAAATCCTTTTATTTATAAAATACCGTGAAATTTAGTTCAATTAAATAATTGTATGATTAAACTTTTGTAAGCTTTTGTATCAATCCTAGATGTAGGATTCCTTACGATAAAATTTTCATCACTAAAATCTATACTGATGTAAGATTATAATGAGATCACAACACGCAATGTAGAATAAAGATAGCTACGGTGGTAAAGTGGTCAGCAGATTACTGCTAGGTGGTAGAATACTTCCCCAGGCGGACTCTAAAATGATTTAGTTCTATCTACACCTACAAAAATATTATACTTTATTTGAATGATACACTCTCCAGTTTTTCCTCCACATAAGCAGCCGTAAGCGCCTATCATAGTCACACTCTAATTAGTACATAATTAACCTAAACTTTCAAAAAACAATACATAATTGATTCAAATACAATGCGTAGTTGCCCGCTCTCACCAAATTTCCAGTTTATTGTTATACGAACCATATTTGAGTTTATATCTCATTGAAATTCAACAGTTATCTGATCTGTGTTCATGCATCATATTAATTGGTCATTATTTCTAATTAAAATTTCGGCTTTACGATTCTGAACAGTTACAGTTCTATGTTGTAATCACTGAGTATAAAACATTCAGAGAGCGAGCTCTCCACGAAATATGGAATAGTTTTAGCGCTGCAACTGAAAGTTTGAAATCTAAACTACATACTTAATTTAAATAACTTTTAAACTCTCTGGATTAGACTCGCCGCCGTATTCAAAAGATTTACTTAAACTGCATATTAATAATAGTAATGGAATGTTAGTAATAGAAAAATTAAAGCATAGTTATGAGCCCAAAATTTTTTTGTGTAAATTTACGGTTTTAACTTCTTGAATTTAATGAATTTAGAAATTGCAGCTTAGCTGTACAATAATTTACCATATCACTACTGTTTTCAGATATTGAAATTAGCGTGATTTTCTTAAAATACACAATGAGTGATTGTAGTCACATAGTAGATTTGTGTTTGTGTGAATTTGTTTTTCTGGTAATAATTTACTCTGTGTCTGTAATATTGTAATGGTCTTTTGGGTTTGTTGCTACCACCATTTTGGTTATTGTTGCTGCTTCGTTGCCCAATAGAAAAAGTTTATTAGCATCAGCAGCGTATAACACTTCCTCTGAATACCATTCCTTACGGTACCTAATACTTATTAATGATCTGATATTACTGAGAATTTACTTAAATCTCACTTAAAAAAACCGCTACATTGATATATCACTGTGTTTCTTACAACACAATACAAATAAAACAACGACAAAAAAAAAAATGAAAACAAAAGGCAATCTAATCGCTAAAGGCTATCTCTTTCAGATAACCTTTTGATTCTCGTTTGAAGACTCTATTCATATGTACAAGTTTTCGGTGTTTTTTTAAAGCATGTCTTGGGTATTTTCAAAAATGGTATATTATTATGAGGTAGCGGGCTCCATCTAGTGATAGATCACCTAGTGGATAGATGACGCTTACTAAAAAATCTGAACATTGTGAGAACATTTCTAAATCAACAACAATTAAATGACCTAGCTACGCCCCGCGGATTTACCCGCGTAGTTCCCGATACCATCAATCCACGCATTTTATTTAACCAATCACATTAAAACATTTTGTTTTTCGCTATCCTAAAACTCAGTCTCCATAACCCCCGTTCCTCCCTTCCCGTGTACTCGCCATGCGTAACCCTACGTCGCGCAAGAAAAATTAACACACTCGCGAGGGGTCTCCCAGACCCCGCATTATGCGGGGTCGGTCACTAATTAATGGAAAAGGATTAAATTCGTACCGAATTGAAATAAAATAAATATGATAAAGGGACGCCTTGGCTGGACGGCGGCTTTGTTTTTTTTTTCGGTAGGGGTGGACGGTAGAGTCGTGTTTTGGGGATATCGATGCGTTAAGCGAGCTTGATTAAGTGTTCTAATTTTAAACAATCTATTTTTAGAATTTGGAATACATAGAATAGACGTTTTGAGTTGTGATGGATAAAAATTAACACTATTTATTGTTTATTACCTACTATCATTCAAGTTGAGATCAAATTAATTTATGAATGCAGACAAAACTAACATTGGCTCTAATACATGTGTGTTTATATGCTATTGTTAATAGAAAATAATTCACAGACTAACTCAAATTTTGTGCACTATTTTCTTATCGATAAAATACTACACTAAATAGGTATGAGGTGATTTACTAGTCTACTTATGAATTATTACTACGCAAAGCTTATACAATGCAAGCAGCATAATATGTGATTTTAATATCAAATATAGACACTTTTATACAAATAAAACAAAAAAAATATGTAATAAGTGTACCCCAAATAACGAATTCGATTTGAAAACGTTAGCAACAAACATAAAAATTTGATCGAATAGCGATGGAAAATCGTATTTTCTCCCGATGTAGACTTAAAATTAAGAGTATTAGCCGGAATCGGGTTGTGGATTCACATCGGTCTGTTGAACAATACGAACTGTTTAGGACGAACGGAGCACAGAAAAATGGGGTCTAAAAAGTCCCGTGCCCGAGACGGGTTATTTGGTATTTTGTTTATTATATAAGCGTCTTATTTTTATATGGTTTATTTGGTTTCTCATTTTGTGGATTTAAATATTTAAATTAAATTTATATCACATGTTGGCGACTATTCGACTAAGTTTCACGTGTGCTGGAATAGTGATCAAACGCAAAACTAAATTTAAAAATAAGGTAAATAAGTCTCTAATTTGGTTATCAAATTTCAATTGATAAGGAAAATGTTATTAGTCTGATGGAAGATTTTTTCACTAAACGTAGCACATTCTAAAATAAAACTTTAGTGGCAAAGTTTTCAAATTACGAACAAGAACCAAGTACCCCAACCCCTGATACACAAAGCTTCTATTACTCGATTCATCCACGAGAATTAACGAAAACACACGAAAATTCAAATGTGGAACGCCCGAGTCGCCAATCGGATTATCGCTACACGTATAAAAGACGAAATACCCGCGTTCTTACTCTCTTACCCCTTTTTACCCCCTTAGGGGGAAGGGGTGGAGGGGGTAATAGCAGTGCCACTCGGATTCATTAGTAAATTAGAACGGGATGAGTCCAAAGTTGGGAAAATTCAATATCTAATAATGATCGAGTCGGTACCTGCCGATAGAATTCGCTTTTCGTATTTGTCAAATAGACTTTGTTCTAAATTTCTAAATTTGATTAAGTACTTAGTTTGGCGATCGATCGACTTTGGCAAAGTCTGTTTGCCAATATTCGGTAATGTCACTTTAACTTTTTTTTATCTGGAACACTATGATTATTATTTAAGATTAATATTTAATAAGGCCACAAGGGCTACATTTAGAGGTATTTTATGTTAACACAACACAACTAAAACACTACAATTTCGTAAGCTGGCCAAAAGGCAATTTTTTCCTCAGGTCAGTGTGAACTGATATAGAATTATAAAAGTTTAATTTTTTTAAATTAGATAATTATTGAAGAGTCAAAATAAATGTACTGTTCAAATTTGGGACTACAAATTTAAAAACTATATACATAAAAAAATTGGTTGTCTGTGAAGTCGGTTTACGGACGATAGTTTAACGTGACAACGTCATAACAAAACATTGATAGATGCGGCGCAAGCGTAAAATGAGCGTAACGGGACAATGGACGTAACGGGACACAACGAGACACTTTTTCGTGCATGCAAACGGCGTTCTTCGATTTATTAGACTTTGTCACGTCAAAAAAACTTTAGTACTTGTCACAAACTAGTTAGTTTGTGATTGAGAATAGTTTGTGCAGTCCAGTTGGACTGCACTAACTGCATCGAAACATCGGGGATTTCGTTCGATTGGAAATATCCCGTACTTGATAGATAGCGTAGATAGAATTACTTTTTCATAAAATTAATAAGCTACATAAGTGAACTATTATTTTATATTTTAATATTTTGCGAACTAATCTTTTAATGACAGACACATAAGATCGTAATTATATTTTAAAATAATGATTCCAATACTTTACATATTCAATACCTGATTTCCAACGACCAAGGTATGTAGACCAATATTGTCGTATATTGGTCGATGTTTGCCGAAGTTTGTTTGGCGACTACCTGGCTTCATGGTTCGGCTATTTTGTTTTGTCCCAACGTTGTATCAATAGGGTTCTTTGTGTTTGTCTATACGTTTTAAAGTTTGTATTGGACCGTTTTTGGGGTCTAAATAGTTTGTAAATAGTAAATACGCTACAGATTTGAATATGGAATTCTTTTGTGGGAGATTTTAACCGAAGTTTTGATTAGTAAATAGTTTGGTGCAGAAAAAATTAGGGTTTTTTTTATTTTATTGTTATTTGTAGTTTTAGCGCTGTAATGTGCAATTTGTACCTAAGTAGTATTTATTTTAGATTTGACACACAATAAGACAATCAATAAATATTTCATGGAGATCTTTTTAAAATAAAACTAACAAAAGGCACTTTGAAAACGAAGTTTTTTTTTAGTGTATGAAAAAAATTTGTCGTTTCTTTAATGCGCGATTCTGACACTACATTAATTTTAATTACGTAACTTTACTTACTTATAGGATAAATAAATAAAGATAATATCGCGTCCATCCAATATCATCGACTAATCAAATTACTTGTGTATTAAAAACACGATTACCTACCTATCTCAATACACACTTGAATCCCTCATTTCTCTGAGTAGAATAACTACAGATACTCAAGTTGTGACTTAACGTTGACTCTTAAGAAAAGACAATTAACCTCTATAAAAGAGAAAAACAATACGGGACTGCCGGTGAAATCCGAGTGACAAACTAACAATCAAACAACTAAAGTGACTAGGTACTAGGATCTCATGACCAACTATACTGCTCGTACATATTAGACTACACAATGTGTTTCTCTACTCGTGTCGGAGCCTGAAATGGTAAAATATTTGATTAATTTTATCGACAAATCAGGCGATGAAAAATTTTTTTCCTCTTTGTTTGTTTTTTTGGTTCCAAGGTTTGGTTGTATAATGATATAGTCTAGCTTTTTATCACATGAGTTTTGATCAAACTATTTTGATGTATATACATAAAATGTCAGTCATGGGGACTGTCGATAGAAGTGTAAACTTAGAAATCAAAATTGTAGTATCAAACAGCATTAAATGTTGCACAAATACATCAATTTGAAGATTTCTCTTCCCTAACATTTAAAAATTTTACTTTAAAAACGCCGCTATCTAAAGGCGCTACCCAGTGAACGCTACGCACGCATCGCTACGCTGTAGCGCTTGTAGAACGTTCTACGGTACCATCTGCGCGAGTTCTTTCTCTGCTCATATCATCCATCTGAACACTTAATCTCTCAATGTCAGCTTTAATTTGCTCTCAGGTTCGAATTACCTTCCAAGAGTTTTATTTTCGAAGTTTATTTAGGCAAAGGAAACGACTTTCGACAGCGCTGAAAAAAATATGTTGGACATTTGAAAAATCGAACGTTGACGAGATTTGAAAATAGAACGGTTTGATGGCCCGTGGAATGATGTGTTGATCCGATGCCGAGATTTTGAAATTCGAATGAGAAATAGTTCGGTTGAGTGATTGCTTATTAAAAAAATAGGTAAAATCGAAAATGTGTTCATTGGCAGACAGTTTTAGAATTTACGACACATGTTTGTGATTAATTTTTTTTTTTTAAGAACTCGGTTAAACAGGAATTGATTTGATTGTTTTTGAAGATTTTGTCTTATCAAAGTAAATAGCCACAATGCCAAATTTTATGGTTATGAAAATACGATATGTAAATACTAGGCTATCTACTGTTCAGTTAACGTAAATACTATAACTAATACCGTAAACTCATATAGAAAGTATTTTATCATTTCAACAATCCTAATTGAATTGAATATTTAAAATTATTGTGTTCTTTGAATTATATAGTGCTAACAGAATGAACAGCTAAAAGAAGCGTTCACGTGATCTACTGGCGTTTCTTTGCATGACCAGCTAGATAGAGCGCGGTACATGGGAACGATTAAAAAAACTTACGAAAATAATATCAATAAAATAGACCTATTTATTATTTCAAAGTAAATATTGGTTAAATTATCATAGAATTCAATACAATGTCACTAATCTGTGTACCTCACACAAACTTCGAGATAAATGGAAGAACTTTCAAGTACTTACATACTTTTCTTTTAATGAAGAAGCTTAAAAAGCACTGATTTCTGTTGACAATACAATTTGTAGCACTAAAGAACCATAGCAAAATAGTTACAAAGCAATTCAAAGGAAAAAGTAAAACAAAATTCGAATAACGTTACCCTTTTTAGCCAATTCGGTATTCAAAAGTTTATAAATCGAATGCGGTCGATCGTCGGCGAAGTTGTGCGTCTGTGAGGTCGTTACGTTGTTTCAAACTTCGAACACGACCGTTATTTGTTTATTTATGCATGTGTTGTTTATTTAGTTTATTTTATTGGCTGTCGCAACTATGTAGGGTATTTAATCTCTGAAAATTTTCTGAACGTCCCTGTTCAGACTAATTTATTTTTTAGTCTTATGGGAATAAGACTAAGAAATTAATTAGTCTATCAGTGAGATTGCTAAAAGTATTATTGTACACGTATTATTTCAAAATGACGAAAATAGTGCTTAGAGGTGCCAAGTGACGTCACTTGTGGGTACGATTTTTTTCCAACAAGTGACGTCACGACCTTCCATGCTGAAAATTTGACGATCTATATATTTTTGTCTATTTTTAGTCATTTGATAAAACAAAAAATACGTTTTTCCTTATTTTTCCATGATCTATCCGACGGAATAATTCGAATGGTTTATTTTGACCCAGTCTTCAAATTGATGGATCAAAAACCTATGTATATGTAGTGGTAGGACTTCTAGCAGAGTCCGCCTGGGGAAGTACCACACCTTTGCCAGTTATTCTACCGCCAAACAGTAATGTGAAAACATTACAAAGATTCCGGCTTGAAGGGCAATGTTTCCAGAGAAATTACAGGGCTTAGAGATATAACATCTTAGATCTCTGGGTGATGAGAGCAGTGCAGTGCTAGGTAATGATTTGGACTCTTCATGTTCCAATAGCTGCGTGTCACTGTGCTGTTATGTGGCAGGCATGTTGCTTACCATCAGGCACATGCCCTGCTCGTCTCGTCACTTCGTATTTAAAAAAAAAAACCTTAAAGAGAGTACGTATTAGTAAGTCGTATAACGACTTTGTGACTGCATACTAATCACTCGCTCCCTAATTTGAAAATTTAATAAAACCCGCCCATTAATTAGCTTCACCTGCACCCCGTTTCAAAAAGTACGTTATTAAATTCGTGCATTCTCGGATATGTTCGTACATGGTCGTGTACTTACTTTTATCACCAACATAAAAACACTAACGATCGTTTTATGGTACTAAAAATCATATGTAAAATTGTGTAATAAATATCGTTATTAGATAGGTTTGATGGTGGCTCCCTCATTGAAGTGCGCTTGTAAGTGGGTTTCGATGTAATTCGGTTCGGCTCAATAAAGCCTTTATTGGTGCGTTATTAGCTCGGCTTTTATCTTCTATCATGTTCACAATTTGAACTGTGCTCTAAAGTGGTGACAAAGATTAGGTAGGCAGAAGTAACAGTTTTATGAAAATTTGAATTATGCCATTTTATTATTAATAATATTTTATTATAATTATTTATAGATTTACGCTTCACCATCATCAGTCTACAAGTTTTAACTCTGGCTTAGTATAAATATTCGTAGATAGATAAATTCTTTATTGCTCTGATTCAGAAAACCAAAATATACAAAAAAATTGGATTTGGATGCAAGCACTGTCCTAATGCTTGCTTACTAGAACTTTCATTAATAAATCACCTTTCAAAACTAGAAAGGCTATTTTTATCTCGAAAAACTGATAAAATCTAGGTACATAGCCAATGAAAGCCAGAAACTCATTTACCTAGAAATTTGTCGATTTTTTCAAATTAGTAGCACAATCAATTATGAAACATATTGAAAGAGTTGTTATCACTGTAATTTATATATTTTGGATTTACCGGCAGTCAATTTAGGAATTTCATTTATCTTGTGTAAATAATTTCATTTTTAATTTGAGGTTCTCTGTACATTTTATTCTAAACTTTTGTAATTTTTTTATTAAGATTCTAACTGCATAATTCGTGAGTTATTACGACTGCTCGCGTCTTGGTGATAGAAACTAAACCTAAATACGTTTTGTTCCTTTTTTAAATTGTAGTAAATGCCTAGTAAATAAATCAAGTGTCATCTCTGTAGCTTATTCTCTGCCCCAATACAAGGGGAGGCGTTATTGGCAGCTCGGTTTTACGGCGCGAAGAACACGACGCGCGATATTTTACAGGTATATTACACGCGGGAGCGCGGGAAATCTCCCATGTTCGAAATTTGAAAATTCGATGAATATTGATGTTCTCTTTTTCAAATTTGACAACAATTTATGCTTCATCTCAACTGCCTTGATTTTTTGCAATAGGTCTTGTTCTGAAAATAAATTTAATATTTTATAAGTTAGTTCAAATTTTTAATGTTTTTTGCAATGACTGTTTAATTTTTTTAGATAGACGAATGCCTGTAGATTTTTGAGCAAATACTTTTTAGTAATAGTTTCGTATTGGTGTCGTGGATAAGTAGAGAAAAAAAATAATGACCACGATTTCATAACAGTGAGGTCATTGTTAAAAACCTTGTCTATCAATCTGAGATGTCGATGATAGTAGTTTATCATTTAACCGCCATCTCTTCTGAAGTTAACCGACGATGCGGTCCATTATGGAGCGCGCTAACCTAGAGTTGAGGACACTCAGATTATACCGATCAGAATGCATACCCAGGCGACACATTCTAAAATTTAGATCTCCTCAATACTGAAGAGGAAACAAACCCTTTTTAAAGTCTTTTCCCAGTCGCAGTTGAACAAATGTATACTTTAAATATTAAGGAAAACATGGCGAGGAAATCAACATGTTTCAGATAACAAATTTTTTATATGTCCCAATCTGCACTTGATCAGGTGGCTTTTGACTAATGATGTTCCTTGTGAAAAAACGCCCAGAGTCCCAGCAATGGAAACGCAAAGTGGGCTATTAACAATACACTTTATATTTGGTTGTTCTACGGATAGTAACAAAAACTTGTGAAATTAGAAACAATCCAGTGTAACAGTACCCGCAGACTATCATTAGCAATGTTAGCATTTAAGCAATATTTAACTAAACTCATTTAGATGCTATCGAGCATCGAGCATTGTGGCGCGGGCGGAGATGCGGCGATCGTATCACGCTCAGAACTACCGACTTAGTAGTATTACCTAGCACTACCGGTAACTAATCGATTCTTAGTAAGACTATTTTTAGAGAACGACATAAATACTACCTAAATGGTAACGAGTTCTTGATTTTTTTTTTTTAAGTTTCATTAGTATTATTTGCATCTACAATTAAAAACCTACCCAAGTATTAGTTACTAGCCTCGTTGTGTTGTCGGTAGTAAGTCTGCCCTTGGAACCGGGGTTTGTGAGTTTGTGTGGTTTTTTATAATGTATTTCTTGCAGCATCAGGCTCAGGACCAGGTCCTGAGCCTGATGCTGCAAGAAATATGCCTGCCACATAACAGTGACACGCAGCTATTGGAACATGAAGAGTCCAAATCATTACCTAGTACTGCACTGCGCTCATCATCCAGAGATATAAGTGTTTAAGATGTGATCTCTATGCCTTCTAATTTCACTGGAGTAGAAGTCTTTGTTCTATGTCTGGGTGTTTCTATAAATCAATAATTAAATATTGGTCGATATTTCTCACACAACACCGACTAGCCCCAAACTAAGGAAAGCTTGTACAGTATGAAAAAGTCAATAATATTTATTTATTTATTTTTCCAAGTCGATTCTCACTTGCGACTATCCGCAGGCAAGCCCGTCGAATTCACATGGTCTCGTTAGAGGTAAGCGCTCATCTATTTCGGGCTTATCTCTTGAATCTTGATTTTGTGTTAGAATCACTGACCTTAATTTAAAGTCTTTCTTTTTTATGGACTGCTATTTTACGAGTGGTCCTTTACACAGGTAATGCAGAGAGCGTGTGCTACGAAAAAAGCTATTAATATATATTTTCTCTATTAATTTGAACTTTTTGGGAATGTTTTTATGTTTTTTTTGTAAAGCAATATCCACTCAGACAGGACTTTCTACGGTTCGTATAATGAATGGTAATGGATCCATTGATCGGCGCGCGCGCTGTTGGAATCATGCCATTCTGCTGTTGGCTGCTCTGCGGCGACGTCAGATTCGGTTCTGAGTGTTGGCAGCATGGTCAAGTTTCCGTAGTGATGGGACATTAGACATTGTTATCGAAGTTTTATATACAATACTGATTATTTGAGACAAAAACTCTATTTTAATCAATTATTTCTTGTTTTTTAGGCGAATCTCCTGTAAGCTGGTTGCCTGGAAGAGATTGCTCTCAGCCATTTGTGGCGTTAGTTCATAACTGTTTTAAATGTAAAGTTTATGTTTTTTTGTCACAATAATCAGTAATTTATAATTACAAATAAAAAAAACTGAGCTGTTCTTCAATTGTGTGAATGGTCACTGATTATCGTAATTTTCGTCTTGTATGTAGTATTATATACGAGTAACAAGTATTTACGTTATTATACTAAAATACACTTGACATATTTTAGTAATTTTGTATCTAGATATCACTAATGTTACTTCGTTGAAATTGAGAGTATATCATATCTAAACATTATTAAGTACATTGAGCAAATACTGTGGCGTTCTTAACTCTTTAAAAAGTACCCAATAAGTTCTAATAAATTATTACCAAACTTGAGCCGACTTTTTACCGCGACTTAAAAGAAACGACGAGCCTTTTGGCAAACGTAATTACAAGTTATAAGTGCCTATCAGTTGAATTCGGAACAAAATCAGAAGTGGGATGGGATCGACGTCCCACCTGAAGGGTTACAGAAGAAATAATTAAAAGGCCGGCAGAAAACCGACAGAAACTTAATTCCGATGCCTATTTGTAGCTCATCGAGTTTCACCGAACTGCCGTCTCGAAGTTTCCCGAAGTTTGTCGAAGTTTGAACTTTCTGTCTCTCGAGCAATATTTGCGATAGACTGCTTTTTGGCAGCATTTTCCTTTAATTTATAATCATTGCTAATTGGTCTTTATTTATGTCTGTGTTTGTCATTAAACGTATTTCTGTAAGTTATGTAATCTTGTTGGACTAAAGACTGTAATAAGAATTGCATATACCTCTTTGGAAAGTATTGACAAACATTTTCTTATATTATAATTCTAATAAGAAATTATTTACTTCGAGAAAAAATGAGCGTATTTGTTTCATAAGTAGATACAGTACAAACAAAACTATAAATACAAATGTTTTTATTTCCGCCTTCAAACTAATAAGATAAAAATCAAATAGTCTTATTATTTGCATTCGGGACAATAGCTAAACATAACAAAATAAATCCTAATTTGATCGAAATGAAACCATTATCATAATATCGAAATGGAAAAATCATTGTTAGTCCCATCACTAATGCATCACAAAAACGAGTAGGGTTGTCATCGATTCGCATCTCATTTAGCGGCGATTCGATTCTAATTGGGATCGAATGGTCGGCCGCAGTCACTCGGCGCATCTTGCAGGAATAGAGAATTATTGCAGAGAAATCACATTGAACAAACAGCCAATGGCAGTTTGTTTTTGTGACTTATTTTTTTCTCTTTCTAAGAAAGGATATAAAGAGTGAACATTTACAAGTGTTTAAGGTTTCTACAAATTGAATTATTAACACTTTTTAAGTCCATCTTCAAGATCTGGTCAAGTTAAAACAGTCGCAGCCGATAGTGAACTCCCAAAACATTGCAACTAAAACGTCGCGTAGGTACCCAAATATCATTTAGATCGTGATTCAGCCCTGTATACTGTTTTCAAAATAGTTATATTTTGTCTCAGTGCACTTTGCTCTCTAAGTACATCTGAGTTTCATTTCTTAGACATATTGAAGATGTATATCTGCGCGATGTACTTATCTGTATCATCAGCCCAGAATAGAGGGACCATTGTGTTCTTTGTGTTGTTCTTCACCAGGAAATAACCCTTTGAAATGTACTTCAATAAAAACTATAAAAGTACACGTCATATTCGCACTGGTTTTATTTGGTCTTTCTTAAAATACCTCTTCAACGAATATCTTTGGATAAGTACTCGTAATTTAAGCGCAGTTTATCAACATCGTGGTTTTACAGCATTTTTATTTTACCGAGAAAAAATCAAAAGCGTACACTTCTTAGTAATTAGACTAGATATTCAAATTAGACTATTTGACATGTCAAAAAGTAACGAATAAGAAGTGCCGTTTGAAAAATAAACTCATCAAAAATGCACAATTCTGCCATTTTGAGTCGAGTATTAGCGTATGATCGATATAAAATAGAAATAAAATGAGAATGCCAAAATTAGAGGCGCGTATTACAATTTTTTATTTATTTCCCATAACTTGCTTTTCGTAGAGCCGTCAAAAAAACCATATTCTTTGTTATGAAAAGCTCTCCTTACAGGATAGAGTTTATTTTGAAGCAAACATTGTCTATAGATTAAAATATGGACCTTCTTCCCCGCACCTAACTCAAATAGAGTCCGTTGAGTACAATGAATCGGAACAATGTGTCGGGATTGAGTAATTAATTGATTAAAAAAGGGTTCCGTGGACATTCGTTAGAAGTTTTTCTCCCCGCACCCTCGACGACGATTTTAAAACGCGTCCTAATTGATTTAACTTTAAGGGATGTGTGGCTAAATATTAATGTAGCCATAGTCACGTTCGATGCCAAAAAAGTAAAAGTTGTTTTAATGAGTAGTATTTAGAATGTGAATCTGCTAAAATAGTCCTCAATTTTGAATTCTTGAAATGCTTCATTCGTACAAAATGGCAACCTAAATAAACATATCTAAAATAAAGAACTTGACGCTGGCAAATGAGTATAAGTAACCAAATTCTTTAAGAAGGAAAACAAAACTCTAGAAATTTGAAATAGGTAGTACTATATAGGCAGTGGTATGAGCTTTGGGAGAGCGATCAAAATAGTTTTTTCTGTTTAAAAAGTCTAAAATAGCTACAAATTAACAAAAAATAAAATGTTGTGATTTATGACAAAGAAAACACTAAATTTAATTTGGTAGTACGAAGTGAAAAATCAAAAACCGTTACACAAAACTCAAATAAAGGCTTTTTTATCATGAACACTCCATTTAACAAAACAAACATCAAACTATCCTGTCATTTCTGAAAATTTTGACGTTTCAACGTCTTATAAATTGGTTTGCCGGGTGACACTTCAAGAAACTGCGTTACGCTCCGCTCACGTTATGCCCTCACAACGAGAGCGAGTGAGAGGCACGCGTCCCTTCCACTCGGGCATGGTTAGCCCGCCTAAGAGCGAGAGAGACAGACATAAAAAGTGAAAGGCACGCGTCCCTTCCGTAAAATCATTTTACCACTCAAAGTCGTTGTCACGTAAAACTTTCGCCCGTATACCGACTTTACAGGCAACCAATTTTTGACAGATTTTTGGTTCGTGTCAGTTTTTCGTAAATATTAAAAAATACGGCAGGAAATATTGTACGGAAAATACTCGTACAAGTAATAAATCTGTGTAGAGCGTAATCATTATCTATTCAGTACCTGATCATTTCTCAGATTCTAAGCACCTTAAAATACTTGTAAATCACTTAAAAGTTACTGCGAAGTTTGGACGACACCCGCTACGTATCGAGACGTCGAACCTCGACAAAATTCGTTTACAAATTAATTATGTTTCGTTCAAAATTCGTCTAAAATTCGTAACTTCTAATCCGATCGATCCTTGCCCTTTCGTGGGGTAAACATTGATAATTTCGTTAAAGTATATTGATCTAGTTATAAAGGATTTGCCTTTTAAAACAATTAATGTCATAGGATTATCGGTAGCGAATTTAGGGGTGATTTTGTTGATGTTACAGGCAATACTACAGTTGAAAACGTTTACTAAGGCTAGGGATTGTTTTTATAAGTATTTTTTTAAAGTTTTAAAACACTTTTATCTAATTTTAGACTAATAGAGCAAGCAGAAAATGCGATTGGTGGTAAGAAACACGTTGCGATACTGCTATTTTAACATGAACATTCCAAATAACTGTCCAACACTGCACTGTGCTCTTCACTCAGAGATTTAAGATGTTTTATCTCTTATCTCTTTGTAATTTCCGTAGAAACATTGTTTTTGAAATAGGTACATAGTTATTTTTGCACATTATTGCTTCACTGTAGAATAATTCGCAAAACTGTGGTACTTGCCCGAACAGGCTCTAGAAACAGTACTTATAAACAAAAGAAAGATGTGTTCTGGCTAAATGCAAGAATGACGGTGCCAAAACACGAAAAATGAACCCAAAACTAGAATGCGGCATAAATACTGACAGATAATTTAAAAATGTCGGCTTTGTGTTCTGAATTCAACATTTCGATACGACTCCGCCAATAAAGAGACAATGAAAATTTAGCAAGCGCTTAAAAAATCAGATTTGCTCCCCTTTCAGTGATCAAACTTGAGAAAAAACGACCTCTTTGATCAAATATAGGCGGGAAATCGAAAGCAGGTGTACTAAACCTTTAAACTTAATTAATGCCCATCCTTTGAAGCTAATTTTTTCGGCGATATCGCATCAGTCGTGGTCTTTTTCGCACAAAGCGAGGGTACATAAAACCCCTTTAACTTATGATGAATTAGCGATCTCGCTTATGTCTCCCGCGTTATCTGGGGTGAACCCCCTCCTCCTGGGGGGAACTCCCCTGGTCACCTCATGTACATCAATATTAAGGAATTAATATGAGTGGCGAAAATTCCCGACCGGTCATTATGGGTTTTTACTTGCGAGGAGTGAATAATTAGAAACGGGGTGCTTTATTTTGGATATTTGGTGAGGAAATATGTGGAGGCAGATGGATAGGTGACAATGTTTTTGTATACGTTGGCCACTATACTGTAGAGCATGATTTAAACCTATTTTTTAGGTTTTAAGTGAAATACTCTAAGCTTGTATGGTTTTTATAATGTAGTGTGACGGTACAAGCAAGACATGTGTTTGATGATATTTCTAGAGATGAAACAGCTTTAGGATAATCTGGATGCTTATTATACACATTTACTTGAACAAAATTATTTACCAATGTTTTTAAGGGAGCAATGTTGGTTCGGTGGCAAAAACTAGGAAAACCTGCACTTTATCATTCAAAAACTGTTTTACCGAAACTTTTTGCTAGAAATTCAATTTCATCAGATTCTTAGATCTTAACCCTTTGGAATACCCACATGCCTACGCACATTTTGACAGCGTGGGGAATTAGCTTTCAGTATTTGCTTGTGATTTTTCCGAGTCACACAGTTGTTAAAAAAATACACGTTAAAGTATGAATAAAATCTCTAAACTCTTCTCAATTTTAGGTTTTCGTTTCACTTAATTTTTCAGCAAATCTTTTCCACGTTTTTTATTAAAACCCAATTTGTAAAATAGCTACGTCACCCGACGCATCAAAAGACCAGCTTCTAATCCTTTCCCCGAAAACTTGGGAGTGGGACAGCGGAGCGGGTACGTTTGATACGGGCGATGTTTTGATATCCCCCATCATTCACTTATGGGGGTGTTCTATAGAAAAACATTGACGTAAAAAGTGGGTTGAAAATTAGGGGTGGGAGGGTAAGGTCCCCTGTCGAAGTGACCGCTGAGAAGGGTCAGTATTATGTGGGTAGCGTCGTTATGTGTTGATCAATTTTAATGCAAAGGGTTTTTTGGTTCTTGGGGATAGACATGTCGATCTCGAAGAGGCGGTTTGGTTCTCAGAATTCGGAATTTTAAATTTTGATTTACACGTCTTTGAAAGTTAACGGCATGTTATAACACCTTACTTATGCTCAGTTTCGTCTTTTTGCGTTAATTTGACGTTACAATCTACAATTTCTAAACCGATATGAGTGCAGTCAAAAAAGTCTAGCTTTTGGCTTGCGGAAACGTTGAAAAAGAGAACTGATTTCTACCAAAGTTGTCAACAAAAAATTAAATAAAACGCACCAAAACTTTCAACATAGCAGTCATTTTCAAACCTTGTAATTAAATAAATTTCTATGTAAAATGAAATACGTCCAATTTTATTAAATACCTAAACTACGTAACTGCATTTCCCGAACCGCCCGCATGTCGGCTCTGAAGGAAAAACACCATCTTCCGTGTAGCTAATTTACGCTCCCTAATTACCGTGGATGTGCGCACGGGAGATGCGACCTTTGGATGTGGCAACACAATCTCTTAAAATTAATGTTTTTAAATTTAAATTTCAATACTCAATACTCAATACAGAGAATGATACTAAGTGCTTTAGTTTTCAATTTACTCATCCATTTTTTCTATAATTTGGAATATAAAATGCTTTTCTCAAATAAAATTGTTGTTTTTTTTTCAGATATATAACTATTATTATTATTTTAACGTTCGAAATTACACATAGGTATCTAAATAACAAAGTTAACAGTAACGAGCATTTTTTGGGAATTAAACATGTTTTCGATATTGTTTTATAGTTTTTCACTTCAGTGGTAAGTAAAGTATAAGGCAAAAGCGAAATAATCTACCAAAAGTAGGTAAAGTGAAATATTTTGAAATCTCTATTTATAAAAATGTTATGTTGGTTTGTGTACGCTTCAAAAACTCAAAAAGTTCTGCACCGATCGAGCTGAAATTTTACAATGATATATAATCCGCATCAAGGATTGTTTTTATCTAATTTTTGCATCAGAATGTGCCAGAGCGAAGCGTGGCAGGGTACAGCTAGTATCTTATAAAATAAAACTATCAATAATAACACTTACCTATACATAATATAGTTAGAAACTAATGAAGTAAATGTGAACCTTAAAACACCGCATTCTCACTTCATACTCTTTGTTTAGCGTCGTCCATTATAGATTCTCTTTTCATTAGGAGTTGCGAGTTACAGGGTTAAAATCTCAACTTTGTGATCAGAATACACGCCTGCTTTATACTTAGTACAAAGATTAGGGATGAGATACAACTAAAACAGGTAAAAATATTTAATAATAATTATAAAATCGATTTGATTTAATAATCGTTTTAAATTTGGATGTGTTAATTATGAATTATTTATTTATCAAACTAAATAAATTAAGAACACGATATTTACCTTTTTTGCTAAAGATGATGTTGAAATAAATTTGAGCCATTGGAAATGAGTTTCAATAAACGTACCTCATGATAAAAACTCCGTATTTTCATAATTTCGACATAGAGAGAGTTCAATGTATCACAATACCGTTCATTCATATATGCACAATCTTTTTTTTTTAAATCAGAAAAAAACAGTCCTTGGATCACTTCCCGAACACTCGCAAAACAAAACAAAACATTAATCGTAGTAAGTCCTAAATTAGAAATTTGATATTCAATAAACAAAAAAAAAACAGTAAAGTATTTTTTTTATTAATAAAAAAATTTAAGTTCAAATTTAAATTTAGAATCCCGTTAATTAGCCGCTTTACTGTCGAAAGTCGGGACGTATCGCTTTCGTTTCGCGCTACTCGTGACGTTGACACATCAAAAGCGCGCGAGCTACTGACTCGGCGAGATAAACTCGAGCGTCGCGTTATCTCCTCATTAACATACACCCGGCAGTTTCCCATACTATCGCTCTTATAAAAATCGTATCGACTCATTTGCATAGCCAAAGAAATCATATGCAAATACGAGGCATGCATCTTACGCCTTTGTTCGCTCGGAATCGGAACTTACCTATCAATCGGTGAAACAAGTTTTTTTAAAGACGAAGCATCTTTGTGTTCGAAAAGATTAGGGTTAAATGCTCACCCTCGAGTCTCCAGATGTCAATGCTACATTGACATTTATTTTATTGTGAGAGATACGAATTTTGAAATTGGGTTTTTAAATCGCGTGTATGCGCATTTCTAATGCAGTTTTGGTATTTGAAATTTCGAACGCATTGTCATTTGACATAATCGGTCTAGAAAAATGACGTTTGAATAATAAATATGCTTTTTTAGTCGTGATAAATTGTTGTGATTCGAATTTTAAATCGATATAAAGATATTATATTTTGCAGCTTAAATTTTAAATATGATTTCTGATCAACAGTCAAAATCGTAAGACGTAGAGCGAAACTAAATAAACGTAAATCATTGTAAATTATTCAGTACAATTTCTGGAAATGTTACAAAAATATTTTCGCGGCATAATAAACGATTAAATACATAATATCAGAATAAAGGAAACTTAATTAGCAGAGTGGGTTCGATCAATCAACCCCTTTTCGTGAGAAAACGGCTCAAGAAAATAAGGAAACACTAATTATTATTCGCATATTAAGTAGACGAAGTTCGTAACGTCCTCGGCGGTAATTTTAATAATTATTTTTGAACGAACCCCACATTAGCATATGCAGATCGATGCGTATAAATCATAGAACAATCGAAGGGGACATGATCAGATCGGGTTAAAACCGGATCCGACTGGTTATTTTATTTTTATTTTTAATTTATTGACCTATATGCAGTTCGGAGGTTGGAGTTCAACAGTTCTGTACAATTATTTGCATATTAAAATGCCAGATAATGTCTCGGACTGGTTTTTTGTGAGAAAGTTCGTGTGCTCTAGGGTCGATTATAAGATTTATTATTTTTACGCTTGATTGAACCGCTTTAAGAGTTGAACCCGATTTGAATATCGGGTTCGATTCTCATGGCCTTCGAATTAATTACTCAGTATTTACTTTTGATTCTTTTGAAATAGTTTGCAGTATTTTCTCTGGTTTGTGATTTACTGATTTGGGAATTTTACATGGTATTTATTATGCAGGCATATATAAAACTAAAACCAAACAGGATTACACAGAAATTAATAAACTGAATAATATGTTTTGGATACTATCATTATAATCAACTATTTCGGTGGGACTCTGAAATCCTGAAAAAACTGATTTTTCATAGCCACATGATGACTTTTGGAGTTGTCATAACTCATAACGTATAATTATTAAAGGATTAAAGCTTATGTATAGAAAGCCTAGTAGCCTAGTAGTTAATAGCCTAGTTTCTACGCAATTCCATGGGTTCACCCAATACCTAAAACCATACGATACTGGTTGAAGAACTTTTAGTATTCACTTAGTACTTTACTTAATCTTGTATTCAAGCTTTAGTTAGCTCTGAGAACAAAAATGCTTTCAATAGGACTAACCACACAACAACAACTAACTTTTAGCAACTTTGTGAGCAAACAGCGCAACACTACAAGTCATAAAATATATATTCACACCGTCATGTAAAATGAAGGTGACATCAATAAAAATATCTACTAAAATATTATTTCTGCGTAAATAAGCAGCGAATCTATATTAAACGTGTCTCGTCAAAAATAATTCTTTCTTTTGACCTCCCACGTGCAGGAAAAGAGAATTTAACACTTCCCGTGGAAAAATTGAAATAGAGGTAAAATATTGGATGATTCATCTGTTAGTACTGAATTGTAATTGTAGTCATCAACGGTGTATTAATTTGTGGACGACGGATCTAGAACGAAAATCACAATAAACGAGATGGGTGGCGAGTGTACTACATAAAAAAGTGTGTGTGTGTGTGAGAGGAAAGGCGTGTCTGTGTGGGTGTGTGCGCTCATGTGCGCATGCAAGAAGTATATTTTTTTTTTTTTTAACTTTTATAGGTTTACACTTGACCGCCATCTCGCCTGATGTTAAGCGACGATGCGGTCTACGATGGAGCGTGTTTACCTAGAAGAAACCGATTCACTCTCGATTTGAAGACACAAAGATTGTAACCATCGGGGAAAACCCACTCAGGCAACGCATTCCACAGCCTAGAAGTTTTTATCACAAAAGTAGATACTACAAAGAGTTCTGATACAACCAAAAGCAAAATTGAATGATTTGACGAAAACTTGCAAATTTTATGAAATTATTCCATGCCATTCGTAAAGCAAGCACCTTTGTGTAGTAAAAATAAAAAGAAAGTAGGTAGATAGGTACATAAAGGTATATAATATTTCAGTATAGTTCTACAGAATAAGAAATCGTGACACTTTTGCAAAAATATTTTTTGACACATATTCGGCTTATGGTGCCGTCATATCCATTCATTAGTAGATCATTTGTATTTTTTGACAATCGAATGGCGGACGCAGTAATTAAGGTTAGTACCGTTTTATTAACTGAAATGTAATTAATTTGTACTATTTATGTGCAAATTTATTACATTTCATAACTGAACTATCAATAAAATGACGCCATTTTACTAAATTGATAGGTCAATTCAATTTAAAACTATAATTTCTTGTAAAACTATGTTTAATTATTATTCAATGTATGATGTACCTATGTATTTGGTAAACATTATTTAATAAATATATATTTAAAGCGTCATTTCAGTGGAAGCAATTTTTACCAGGGAAACCGCATTCTTCTAGCCGGCAAACAGTGAGTGGCCAAAAAAGGTTCAGGTTAAAATATATGTCAGTAGCTATAACAAGGTTCAAATACATAAGTATATTATGCGTCAATAAAAAAATGGATAACCAAAAAATAATAATTTCAACATAACGGAACGATACAGTAAAAACAATGGCCGTTAAAAAGCACGGTCTCACACGTTCAATGCACGATTCGTTGACTCCGAAAGAATTTGGAAATGTTTTAGTGAATACATATTTTTTAATTAATTATCACCATTATGATCATACGTCAAAAAAATCCAGAGCAAATTTGAGTTTTATCGCGTAACGGTAACGTTTAGATTCGAATGTGTACTTTTTTATGAGAAATTATATTGTTTTGGCCAATGAATGAGCGCGCGATCATTGTCCGGATTAACGCAATTTGAATTTGGAAGCATCTAGATAAAGTAATTGGGATACATTTTGGAACGGTTCAGTTTGAAGCGATGAGAAAAAAATTAGAAAGATTATACGCGTTCCGAATTATGCTTTAATTGCCAATGAATTTAAAGTTAATGCTTCATAATAAATTTCTATATATAATTAGACTGAAAACGAACAAAATAACTTTTACTATATTATATGTATATTGCAAGATTTGTAAAATTTAATAAGCTTACAAAAGGACTAGAACAATATATAAAACTATAATAAACAAAAGAAAAAGTAGTCTTAATATTTGTTTAAAAGTTATTATTGGTTATTTTTTGGCAAGAAACAAACGAAAACTAACAGTCAAGATACAAATAAAAAACTATATAAGCGCTACGCAAATATTTGAACATGATTTCAAACCACTGCCTAGTACTGAACTACGCTCGTCACCACGAAAATATGTGATTATTTATGATCATGGCGCTGTGATTAATTTGGAATCATTATCTTTTACACTTAAATATATTTTTTTGAGAATTATCGCTTGTCGTTATCTATATAGCATAATTTTAAAACATAATGACACACTAACAACAACAAAGTATTTTTTTTTTACTATTTTGATACGGAATTATATTATAACTAAATTAATAATGGAAAAAGTTATAATTTATTTAACAGGGTTAAGATTATAAAGCCGCATGCACACTGGCTTCCGGTCGCAACACGAAAACGTGCGTCGACCCCGTCGCGGTACACTTATCGCGGTAATTTTTATTTAATAATTATAAAATAAAAATTATGAATAACGCTTTTATTGCTCATTATCAAATTTGGAATCTAGCGGTTGCCCGCTCGACGCATGTTTGATTTAATAAGTTATCTACCGTGACCGCCATATTATAAAATAATAAAGATGTGCACCGATGGTAGTTACAATAAAAATGTATTAAAAACTTTGTATAAGACTTCAAAGTCTTGAAGATCGCAGCAAAGTTGCAAGTTTACCGGTCTTTAATAGCATGTATTTCGGAGAGCGTGCTGCTGATCTACGAGTATATGATCTAAAGCCAACTTCCCTTTTTTATCGGACAGCTGGCTTCAAAAAGCGATAACGTTTCATGGTTGATGTTTCAAACACATTAATAAAAACATTGCCTTCACTTTGAGTCATAATTAGGTCTGAACATGAAGAGTTTTCCTGACGATGCTCGATAATCGCCAGTAGGTTCCTAAAATAGAGGATAACATGCATGTAACTTTTTAGTCAACTACTTGACGAAACATCTAAAAAATATTAATTCATAATAATTATTATTGTTATTAAGTTTATATTCAAGTGTGAAGTCTCCTTTGTATATAATTTTAACGCTCCGATTGCCATCCGTATGTTCGGGAAAGAATTATCAATTATTATTAAATTAAAACTCAATTGGTTTGACACACATCGACACGCTGTTTAATAATAAACACACACTTTCCCGTATCTTTTCGATAATAATCAAAATGTTTTTCGTAATTCTTATACGATTAAATGAGCTAGTATTTCTATTATTTTAATAATAAAACAACTAGTAGCATCCTGTTGTTTCACTTGCGTTGTTCCAGATTCCGCTTTTTAGGGATAAAAGATAAGTATGTGTTCTTTGGTTCGAATTTCGCCTGAACTACTGCGTATTATTTTTGTAAATGATCAATGTTGTTTTTTCTACTAGCTGGATACAAACAAACACTGAACTAGCTAAAACATTGATAGAAACTCGATATGTACTAATAAAGAAAAAATCTTTGAATATATCTCATCTGCCCAGCACTTAGCTGGCTTAGTCGATTATCGTCTTGCCTCTCTCCTTGTGAGAGAAACCTCTTAGTCCCAGCAGTGGAAACCTACAATGAGGTATTAATGCTTATTTATCCGTGCTCTAACGAGGTTAAATGTATTTCGTCGGGAAATTTGAGTACGTTGCTGATTCAGGGAGGATTTCCCAGAATCTGTAAATAATTAGTCAACGTATAACTATGACCATTATTTTATTAAAAAATGACGTCAGTTCTTTGCTTTGTCAGTGTTGATAAGATCCATATATGTATGGTAGGTAGTAAACTACATTTTTACAGATTTTATTTATTTATTTTGATAAGAGTCTACAGTGACATAGCGATTTGTGTAGCGAATCATTAATACTTAGCTTACTTACCCAAAAAGGGCGCACAAAGTGCTATATAAAAGCGCTAAATACTGATATTTCGCTTCTTCTTGTTCGGGTTGAAAACTTTATCCAACACTACCTACCTACTGTCTGAAAACTTTTTTATGTTTTTATTGCTCATGTAAATTATTACATTTGCGATATCTTAATTTAATTCAAACCGAATTCAAGGTTTTCTTCTGACAAAAAATTTAGAATAAGCCGCTGAAAATATTTAACAACTAGCTGAACCCGCTACTTCGTTCGCGTAAGCAGATGTTACTGACTTATACATTAGTTGGAAGTATCGTACGTCAAATATTTGGATAAGTAGTCATTGAAAACCCTTTGAATTTGAGTGAATTTGTTTTTCCACACAAAAATATATTTAATTTTATCATCTTCATTTTTCTTTTTTTAAACAATATCAAACATACTTAGTAAGGTTTCATAGTATCGAACATAGCCGCAAGTGTTAAGTTTGTAGGATTTTTATAGGATACATTATGAAAAGTCTGAAGCGAATGTTCATGGTCTGATACCTTCTTATCTCTTTTTATCCGCAAGCTGTTTTCTAGCTGTTACCCGCGAATTCACCCGCGTAAAATTTTGAACGAAGCCTGTGTGGAATAAAAATGATTAAGATTTTGAGTTTTAATGATATTCAAGCAAGTTGAACCCGTAAATCTAAGCCAAGTCTTAGTGAAATGTTAATGTATGAATTTAATTGTAGGTAACACAGAAAAAAATCCAAGAACGAAAGAATCCAAATTTGGCATCATAATCCTTTTAGCAGCAAAAACTTATTAGTACAATTTAGAATACCAGTAACGTCACCTAGTGATGAAAGAAAAAATACATACCACAATAGCAAAACATCGATTTAAATGGGGCTTTAGTGCTTTTAGATTTAAACTGGCATTAGCGCCATCTAATGAGAATATTATGTTGCTTGCTATTTTGATTGTGAACGCAAATCACCTAAATTATCTACGCCAAAACGGGTGCATAAATTTTTCATTTTAGGCTTTTACCTTACCATCACATCAAGTTCCTTACGAAAATATATGCTTATATTAATATGGAGTTAAATGAAAATATAGACTTATTAGCCCATGTGAAATTTTAGACTCTAAACTATATGTGTTTCGTATGTCAACCCATATCGTTGTGCCATTTTGACGTGATAGTTAATATTTGTTTCCTTAGGGCCCATGCTTCTTTTCAGGTTGATAGATAATACATAAATGTGGTATTTCAGACTATACGTTATCTCTGTTTCAATTTTCTACCAAATTTGCTTAGTCTTTCCGACGTCACAGTAACCTTATAAGTAACCGATTTGCTATTTCTGAGTTCAAACTACGTGTGTTTCAAATTCCTTCAAAATATGTTCAGCCGGTCCAACGTTGTCCTGTAATTATTATGAATGTCACTGTTTGGATGTTAGTTACTTAATCATGGCGGAACGTATCAAGTGATCGGGTTGAAATTTGAAATTGAATTAGATTATAGTCTGGCAGAACACATAGGCTAAACATTGCCTATGTATAAGTACCCTATGTATTACTTAAGCTAAACCAAGGATGTGTATTTAATTTTAACTCGATACATTCAGCCGTTCCAACGTAATTGAGCAGCAAAAAATTGAAACATTGACATAATTATATAATATTAGGAAAACATAGGATTTAACAACAATTTAGAAAAAATAAAACGGGTCAAATGCAAAGGGTACTCGCGCGCGAAGGGTTCTGAACCATTAGCAAATAAACGGATTTTATTGTATGGGAGCCCCCTGAATAATTTATTTTATTTTAATTAATTACTTTTAAAGAGAACATAAAACCAAATATTATGTGAATAGTTAAAGCGTCTACCTGTGACAGGTACGTTATTATTAGTATCGAGCAAGAAACGGTAAAAAAAGCATGTTTGTTGTATGGGTGCACCTCTTAAATATTTATTTTATTTTTAGTATTTATTGTTAAAGCGGCAATAGAAATACATCATCTGCGAAAATTTCAACTGTCTAGCTATCACCGTTCTTGAGATACAGCCTGGTGACAGACGGACGGACGGACGGACGGATAGCGAAGTCTCAGTAATAGGGTCCCGTTTTTACCCTTTGTGTACAGAACCCTAACAACGGTCTGCTTCGGTCACCGAAGCTTGTTGAACACTACCTTTAAATTTTAAACAGTATTTGGATTGAAATAATACGTTTTCTAATAAGTTACGGCTGGTCTAGTAAGTTACAGCTGACCTAGTCGGGAGAACGGCGACTGTCGATCCGGAGACCCAGGGTTCAAAACCACGCGCACCACTATCTTTTCAGAGTCATGTTCGTAATGCCGGTAATTAAAACGGTGAAGAAAACACTGTGAGGAAACCGAAATCTACCTATAATCTAAGTTCTAAGTCATATGTCATCCACCAACCGACACTGGGCCAGCGTGGTGGATTATAACCACGCGTGATTATAACCTTGTCTCTCTCCTTGCGAGAGAAGGCCCCGACGCCCAGCAGTAGGAACATTTAATGGGTTGTTTAGGCTGCTACTTATTATGCTGATATGTTTTTTCCAAAATAACAAAAATCTACTTCAGTGATAGGTAATTTAATTCTGTCATTCGACTTAATTTTATGAGAAGCTATGACTATGTCGTAACAGATAGATCTAAGCTGATTTTAGCTTTTTGTTGATATTTGAAAAACTACCTCCCTGTTTTCGATATCTAAGATCACCTCTGAAGTATTTTCTACCAAACAAAAAAGGAATTATCAAAATCAACTAACAATTAGCGGAGTTATCGTGTAAAATAAAACCAAATAAAAAAACATGCAACCCGATTTAAAACATGTGTGAAGTCGATTAAAATGAATGATGTTTGTTTTTCCACACAAAAATATATCTTTGACAATTATTTTGTCATCCAAGACGACGCGACGCGATCACGTGGGCACTTTCTAGAATTAAGATATTCTGTGGATAGTCTGATACACAGAATACTTAGAAGTTAGTATGTACCGAACGCGCCGCGCGTGTCGTTATTATTTAATGTTTGTGTAATTTCCGAACCACCAGACCGATAATATTCAAATTTTGATGGGACAATATAAAAAAATATGTTCTTTCTAACAAAAAAAGAATTAATGAAATTAAACAACGCAAACATGAGTTACAACCAAATACACATTCTGACTTTCAACCCCTCCCGCAAGAAAACCAATCAGAATTTGGGGATCAAAAGTAGCCTACAGCAATGTCCTTAGTATAAACTAAAATCATGCCAAGTTTCAGCTGAATTGAATCAGTAGTTTCGGCGTGATGCGTGATCTCTATACAGAAAGACAGACAGACAGACAGACAGACAGACAGACAGACAGACATGAAAGAAAAAAAATGCAGTTTCGCCATCAGTATCGACTATGGAGTGCCCCAAAAAATTTTTTTTCAAAATATCTTCAATGTACAGAATTCGACCCGTTACAGTTTTATTATAAGTATAGATTACTAATAATAATTTAATATTATTGTATCGCTGATCGAACGGAAAAGTTTTGAAAAATGTACAGAAAGGGGAAGGAAAGAATTCCCTTGTATAGTAAGTAACCAATGAGTTCCCTCTAACGACTCAATCTACGCACATTTAGATCGCCCTTTCCGAACGAAACCTCATTACTTCCCGAAATATAACCTCTATGGAGGCAATAAATAACAAAATGGCGCGCATATTTCAAAACAAGAAAAAAAATAACACATAAAATTACTTTGCCCCACGCGTCTAATGTTGGGGCGCGTTGCCGTTGCACAGTGGATAGTGCGTTTAAGAAAACGAGATAAGTACGACAAAATGTAAATTAAAAATCGATTTTTATAATTAATCTTTAAACATTGGCAGTGCGAATGAGGCGTTATCATAATTTCATATATTAATGTGAGTCAAAATTAGTTCTGATTTTTTTTAGATAAATTTGATTATCATGTCAATGTTAATTCTGATTTTTTATATTCTTAAAATGCCTCACTAGGAAAGTTTATGAAGAAAATAGACTAGCATTATTATTTACGGAATATGTTAATGCAGTTACAAATATATTATCTTAATATATATAAATCTCCTGTCACGATGTTTGTCCGCGATGGACTCCTAAACTACTTAGCCGATTTTAATCAAATTTGAAAACCGTGTGTAGATTGATCCAACTTAAAAGATAGGATAGTTTTTATTTCGATTAATGGGCTTTATGTGACAATATCCGAGCGAATCCGGAACGGACCGCTAGTTTTTATATATTACCGATATGTTAATGCAGTTCCATGTTTGGCTGCAAAAAAACGGGAACTTGCATAACCACATAAATATGGTGAAAATCTCAAAAATAATGTTACTAGTGTCTTAAACAACCGTTATAACTTAAAACAACGTTTTCTTAAAAAAAAAAAAGGTTTTTTGTGTTGAGTCATGGGGCAATTAATACATGCACCTGACAGTAATTAACATATTTTATTTTAGATAAGTGTATATTTCTACACATATACGTATCGTACATACACGTGACTCTCGTTGTATTGGTTCTTGTACACATAAAAATACAAATTAATATAAATTCCTTCGCCCATTAAAATATTTAAACAAGTAATAAAAAGGTTTTTAAGAATCTCCGACAATTTCGATTGCAACACACAATAAACTTAACAACCGAACGCTGCCAAGACAGAGCCACACGTTATAAATGGCGAAACAATTTCGCGACATCCCGTCGTAAATCCCGTGCGACAATGGACCCGCGCTCGTTGCGACGCTCGCATAGATTTCTGCATTATTTTAGTATGCAAATGTTCGAAGATAGCGACACTGTAAGACACGAAGAGCAATTTAAATTATTTTTTATGGCGCTCGAGTGTATTGAGAGTTCGCCAAGCGCGGATTAAACCCGCATCGGAATTGCCTATGTTGTTTGACTTCGTGCATTTTGGATGAGCGCGAAGATTGGCTGGGTTGGCGGGAAAATCGATTGTTCCAATTTCAAATTTGAATGTGGTTGGAGTTTTTGTCAAATGGAATTCTTTTTCAAATCGCTCGATTCATCGATTGATTTTTTGAGTTCGAAATTTTCAATTAGTGTAAATTAATTTTACATAAATGTAGATTTTTATTCGGAAATGTTGTAAGGTTTTTTTATATCATGGAAATAGTTAAGAAACATATAATATTAGCGATTATTAGCGATTTTATTATGATAGAAAAGAATAATATGTATATTTTTACGAAAGTAAATTTGTAGTCAAAATATTGTTACTGTTATAGCAAGCGTGGTAGCTCAGTGATTTGGTGGTACGATGTTAGAAGCGTGAGATTATAGGTTTGAAGCCCGTCTGAAACTAAGAGTTGTTTAGTACAGATTATTATTTTTAAACATGTTTAGTAAAACAACATTGTGCCAAAAAAGATATATTTTTAAAACATGGGTCTTACGCTAACGTGGGTAGCGTGAGACATATCTTTGAGAGGATACATAAAAGCATAAATATGTTTTTCAACCTTCCGTTGATGAATTACCGATTAGTTTGAGCACCATAAAAATATCGTTCAAAAACACCTGAACCGTTAATAACATCGGAACAGATAGCAAGGGAAGACGCAATAACCATTAAAACGAGGGCCGTTCAAAGTTTTCTTTTCAATAACGCGTCTAATATTCAAATGAAGGCACTAAAGCGAGCATTTCGAACGATATATCATCGAAGCTAATCAGATTTTTCCTTGCTCCGTACATTTTGGGGATTAAATAGGGTAATAACGGTTCACGATTTTAGTTCTATGTTTAAAAAAAATTTAACGAAATTTATTGTTTTTTTTTAAAGTGAAAACTTGTTTTGGCGGCAATTTTCTTGAGTTGTGAATGAAGCTCAGAATCATGGTCGTAAATGAAAGAAATGTTCGAGTGAACTCGTGACCGAACACATTTTCAGATGGCCATGCTTTGAAGATTTATTCCAGACTAGAAGACTGCGTTACACTCACTTTTGAGTGAGCTATCAAATTCTATAGCTATCAAGTTATATTAGTTTTCACTTCTATCGGCGATTTCTATTCTATGACTGCCATTTTTTTGTAAGCCAAATTGCTAGTAGTAGTATTTGTCAAGGAAAGTCTACTAGTATTTTGTACATACAAACTTTACAAATTATAATATTTGTAGGATAAAGAACGTAATTTATTAATTTCATAATTTAATTAACTTGCCTAATAAGCTGTGAGTTTGTGTCTAGGACTGCCAATTTTCAAACGCAAGGACGTGGGTTCGAACTCCGCTTCTCCTGTATGTATTTTTCCAAGTGTAAATAACTACTTCAACACTGAAGGAAAACACTGTGAGAAAAACGACATGATCCATGGAACGCCTATTTCTAGAACGTGTGTAAACTGCTAACCCTTACTTAGTGGTACTTAGCTTAGCTAGCGTGGTAGATTATCGTCATAGCTATCCTTGAGTGGGAAGACCTGAGTCCCAGCAGTGGGATATTAACGTAAGCTTAATATAGATACAAAAACTGTTTTATTTTTCGATGCACAAAACTTCTAGAATTAAAGCTCATGTTTCGAACAGCATCGGACGTTATCATTTAGAACGCGTTCCTAATTCAAACATTTGAATATCGAACGGAAGCGGAATCTGTACTGATTCTAATTTCGAATATCGCAACGTTTCTATTGATAAAAATGTGTGACAGTAGTTGTATTGACAGGAAATTTATGATAATAACTAATAATAGGTCGTTTTGTGCGAATGTGTGGGTGGGTACCAATATGGATGTGTGCGATTATGGAGTAATGATAGAGTAAGTATGATAGTCTGCTCTACATTTTGAACTGGAACGGAGAATTAATGCATTGTGAAGTGAATTATATTTATAGAAAATAACGGTTATATTCCAAATACTTGTTTTAAGGTTTGTAGAATTAAGATTTTTTGCAGAGTCTGCCTATGGGAGTAAGCGAAGTTTTCTGGTTTGAAGGGCAATGCTCCAGTAGAAATTATCGAGCAAAGAGATCTGAGTGACAAGCGCGATACGCAGCTAAGCAGTGATTAGGACTCTTCATTTTTAAATAGCCTCGTGGTATTGTGCTGTTATGAACACACATGTCGATTACCATCAGTGGCTGTGACCTGCTCACCTATGGTGAAGCGAAGAGAAACCAGAGGTGTAGGAAAGGTGTTTTATGTTTTTTTTTAATTAGCCACTGTGTAGATTCTGGGGTCCGTGACTTTTGTCATTCGGGTTATTTATTTTTAACCTAAGTATATCTTGGGTTTGAGGAAGAAAAGGGGATAAGAGGAGAGTGAGGGACATTACAATATTAATATAAGTCCTCTTCAGTCCGATTTCGTCTGTTGAGCAGATCACCTTCTTTAGGCGTGTTGAGGCAAAATTTTCGTGGGCTGTAAAATGAATTTATCCGTCACGCTCGGGTATGATAATAATTTCCGGATCAACTCGGGATGCTAGAGCGAGAAACAAAATACAGTGAACAAGCGCGTCAGCGTCATAATATAGTCCCTGTGAACCTGTGTTTATTATATTTATATCTTTTTATACCGACATTAACTTCTAGGTACTTGCCACACTATTGTCATTTCGCCACATGTTATTCTCATGTTGCTGTCCTTACTAGGTATATTTTTGGGCTTAATTTGTATTTTTAATTATTAACATTATTTAGTGGTCTTAGAATTTCTTATTTTAGTTTTCACTTCTGCCGTGCAGTCTTAAGCGCACACATTTTTTTTTGTAATATTGTATTTAACTGACGCTTTTTAATTTAACAAAAGTGATGTATAAACCTTGGTAATTGATTATTTTTGCGAAGAGGAATGCGGAGGGAGGTACTGGCGTCGTCTTTTGGCGCGAAACTCATAAAATGTACCAGTAATGTCACTTTGATTTTCCACAGACTAATACGTAACAGTATGGGATGTATTGAAATAAAATAAAATAAAAATGAAAAATAAATATAACTCGATAAAGATAACTTTCAGTCATAACCCATTAGAGTTGTTTTTAAGTTTACTAACAATTGTTTCTGTATTTCCTTTCTTATTCTCATGCTGAGAAGTATTTCTTTCAATGCCCGTATATAAAGGGCGAACGCTGATTTTGACCATTTAAATGTGTGTCTTTGGAACTATACTAAAGTCAATAAAAATACACCGTTTGAATGATAATGTTCACTTTTTATAATCATAAATAAAAATCACACGAACTTGTGACGTCATGTGCTCCGGACGAAGCACAGAAAGAATATGCTGCTTGTGTGAAAGTTTGGATGTTTGTTGCTCATTGACGTCGGAACACATGAGTGGATCGGGTCGAAATTTAGAATTTGGGTAAAATTCGATTATAGTCCGGAACAGCACATAGGCTACTTTACATCACGGAAAAATTGCGGGAATGCGGGTAAACCACGATACACCGCTAGTCTGTAAATAAATACCAAGTGTCCGTACTGTTACAGCTGTCACCGCATCTGACTTTTCATATCGGTTCCCGTCAAATGTCATAACGCGTAATAAAAACGCGGAATGACATTTCGTGTCTGTCAAATATAAATAGCTGGCATTCGATTTATTTAATTTGACAGGCAATGGATGTCTCGCCGGAATTTACTGGGAATTGGTTATATTTATTAATAGTTGTTGTTGTCATTGCAATGAGATGAAGCTCATAGCTAAAATATTTTAGATTTTGTTATTTTGGGATCGTATGTATTTTTTTTATTTCCCAGTCTCGACATATTGATACATTGATTGATATGTTCAAAATACCTTCTATTTCATTTAGTTTTCTTTCAAATATTAGATGTCTTCGCAAACATTACTCTGTCATACAAATTATTATAAATATAATCTTTCAAAGAGACAGAATATTAAAAGCAAATATTTTAATATTTTTTTGGGTACCACAGGTAGGCATTATAATAGTGTCATCAAGTAAATTTCACAGTAAAACCTTGTGTTTGAAACTTTGATAAGTATTTTTTTCTTCCAAATTTACTTGCATTTTATTAAAATACAACTTATTAAAGTGTACCTAGTTCTTTAATTTTAATAATATTTTTGTTTTAGTTTCAATAGATTGTACTGATGTAGAACGTAACATGCATCAGCATCTAATCATCAAAAACAAACGTCAACACTAGTGACGTGACAATCGAGTAATCATCACACAATCGATCGATTATACCGAGTCGAGACTCGGAGGTCCAACGGAAGGATTACAACCCTCATTATCATACGTAATTTGTGAACATCTGTCCGTGGGCGAACTCATTGTTCAAATAAACTTGTTCGAAATAAGAATCTTGTTCGAAAAATCGAATAAATCATTCGCTTTGTTCGATTTTAGATAGCGCGAGTAAGCGCGGGGGCCGTTGACGATTATTCTGTAGATATTGTTGTTGAAGAAATTGCTTCTTCTTATTAGGAGTCGTTTATTTTTCTTTATATAAATTATTTGTAACAATAAGTTTTATATGTAAAAATAAACTATGTAATCCTTGAGATATACTTGTACAGTGCGCTAACTAAGAAAATAATTTATAAAAAAACAATACAAAACTTCAAAAATCAATACAAAACCTTTTTGTTTTTCTACTAAACGAATATGAAAACAGATGTAGGTATTTTTTTTTAATTAGTTTTAAATTTAACGACAAAAAATATTAAGATTTGCCGTAGAAACTACCTGAGGCGGACAACCATGCATGTCTCAAAAATGGTTACTTATTTAAAACTCGAGAAGAACCCTCATGTACACGTCACCAGTCCTCCCATTCGTTACTATGACGGCAGGAAGTTGTAATAAAACATGTACACAATCATAACATATTAATAATTAAACATAAAAAATAAACTCATCTGAACGCGGCGCATTGACATCTAGCGAGCCCTTTACAGTCGTGATACGAAAATAGAACTAAACTATATTTAAATGAATCACTGAATGGATGTCTATCAAGCAAACAGATTAAAAAGATAGATACGAGTGAGAGAGAATAAAAGTTTTTATATTATTTATTAACTGAGATCACATTTATTTTAGCTGTGTTCCGAACAAAAAAAAAATTTTTTACAGAACTTTGTACCATTTTTTGCAAAAGTGTAATAACGTTATATATACTTTTTTTGTAACGAATTCTAGTGAATACCGCGAAAATTTACTTTTCTTCTAATTTAAATATCGCCAACAAAAAGAAAAACACATAGTCTATGTACACGTATTAGGAAGTAGGTCTCAAAAAGAAGATTGTTCGATTTTTAATCGATAAGATCCAATCTAGTCACATAATTTAAAAAATTTGGGTATCCTAATGGACAGACAGTTTTCTTGGGTACCACAGCTAGCAGAAGTAAGTCGAAAGATATTCGCTTCAGCAGGTTCCTTAAGAAGACTGCGAAATTTTCTCCCGAATACTACTAAAACTGCGCTTGTAAAATCTCTTCTTTTCCCAATATTGGACTACGCTGACGTTTGCTATCTGGATCTTACCGAAGAGCAATTGGACAAGCTTGAACGTTTGCAAAACTTTTTCATTCGGTTCATATTTGGTTTACGCAAATATGATCACATTTCCGAATTTCGCCAAAAGCTCAAGTGGTTATCTATCCGCCTTCGCCGTAATGCTCACATCCTCTCCTTACTTTACAAGATCCTTTTCAATCCTACCACTCCTTTTTACCTGAAGGAGAGGTTTAATTTCATTGAACCTAAATCCTGTCCCCTACGCTCCTCTCGCACACTTAAACTTAAGTTTCCTTCTTCTACTCACGCTAACCTTTCCTATACCAAATCGTTCACTGCGCAGGCTGTTCTGCTGTGGAATGGTCTTCCTCTGAATATAAGACAGGCCAAGTCCCTTCCTATCTTCAATAATCTTGTGTATGAACATTATCTTTCCCCCTTCGTAATTGGAATGCTTATTATGTTACCTAATTGTTTATGTTAAGTATATACTTGTGTATGTTTTTATATATAAAAATATTTATTATATGTATATATGTACCTCTGTATATATATTTTTCAATATGATATTAAGTATTTTAATTTTTATAATAAAGCTATATTATATTTATATAGTATATGTACGTGTTACTTATCATATTAACACTACCTACATCACACGATATGTTTCAAAACAAGTTCTTCCTAAGGTTGCCTGGAAGAGATCGCTTTAAGCGATAAGGCCGCCCATTGCTCTGCAAATTATTGAATCGTAAATTGTATTTATTAGTGTTAAATGTATTGTGAAATTGTAGAAGTAATAAAGAATTATATTATTATTATTATTATTATAATTTATTTTAAAATATTTAGCTCTATTATATCGATCACAGTTATTCACTACAGTAAAGGTGCAAAAAATGTCGCTACATTATAAATATAATTACGTCAAATATGCCATAAATAGTAAATTTACTGTTTTGTACTATGTTATGAAAAAACACGGACCCAGATGGACTGATACCCATAATAAGAAACAAAAATAAAAAAAAATACCGTGCTTACAAATAAATACTGGATTGCAAGCAAATCCGATCGATTTAACTAAAGAATAAAATCAAAGTTTGTCATCACACGACAAGACAATTTCTGAATATGGATCGTTCTATATTTGAATAAGTGTGCATTAATATTCTTTTGTGGATAATTTGAATTCGAACGCCCGCGCGTTCCATTGTCTCGCGAGTTATTGGCTCATTAGGCAACGTGTCGCTTTGTCTCGATTTGAATTTTTGATTTTAGAATCGAACGCGATTGATTTGTGAGTCATGTTTAAACTTCGAACACTGTTCTTCTACCTGGTGACTTTTATTGATGTCAGGAAACTTTTTTTAATATAATAGAGTAATAGAATGAGTACGATGCCAGCTGGTTAGTAACACAGTGCCACGCCACTATTTGAAGAATTAAAAAATGGATTACTTCATACTAATTAGACGGTGATGAATCATTGAATTTATTTTAGTAGGGGAAGTATGATACCTTTGCTAGTTATTCTACTACAAATTATTCTAACAAACACTGAATTTAGGTTCCGATTCTTGTGAGTAATCAACAGTAGGAACATAATACAATACAATACAAAAACACTTTATTGGCACCACAAACAAAGTTGACAATAAGTAACATATAAAATAACAAAAACATAATGGGCACAAAAGGCGATCTTATCGCTAAAAGCGATCTCTTCCAGATAACCTTTGATTTACATAAAAAAAGCTCTTTATACTATGAGTACGTTTTATTTTGAAAATTTTAATGCTGAAATGACGGACGGTAATACGAATTTTTCAGCTTTTTGGGCTTGAGTATTTTTTTTTAAATAATAAGGCATCCAATTTGGATCATACCTAAAGAATAGTACTGTGTCTAATCCATAGTTCCATCAAACACTGAAATCCAAATGCTTTTTAATACCACAAAAAAGGGAAGCGGTAATCACGAATTTCGATTCGGAACTCAAATTAGACAAATGGCGGGCGGTGGATTCTTTGTCTCGTCTCTAATGAGTTTTTAAGTCGATTATAGCAATTTTTCATAGAAAAACGCATTTAGTGATGTATCGGTGGTATCAATCACTGCTCGGCCAAATTACTCTTTGTGCGGCCTATCGGGTATTGGGAGAAGGGACGCTAGTTCGAAATTCGAATTTGATTTTTTTATTCGAATCGGCAGTATGTTGTGGTACTTCACTGTTAGAATAAAGTCAACCAATTCTTTTATATGTATTGAAATACATATAAAAACCAGACGAACCAGAGCGAACCTTAAAACCTTATCTTATAGTTCAAGCTTGCTGAATTGATTGGGGGCAAAGTATGACCAACGAACAAATTTTATATGTTTTTATTTTATTTTGCCTCATATTCTAGGCAAAGTAAGTAGCTACCTACTTAGAAGCTTCTACTAAGATAATCAGAAGTTATACAGGAAAACTTCTTGATGTATCCTAAGCAATTACTCAAAGCTTAGGTACGTGAACTGTCAAATTAACTATGACTAAAAACCTATCAAATTATTGGCCCAAAGCATTCATTATAGAAATTCAAAGATTAAAGTCAGGTTTCGTATCTACGACATATTTTCAAATTTAAACATGATGATTTCAACCTTTTATTTTTAATCGATTTATTAATTAATGTGCACTTGATTAAAGTAATGATGGTCGACCATGATACGACGGAGCGCGTTTACCTTGAAAAAACTGATTCACTCCCAATCGTGAAGAAAACGTCAATTATAATCTGTTTTTGAGTCATCCCTGATTAGATCTTATTGAATCAATCGCATATCTACTATACCTACAGACGGAATAAACCAGGGCTGTCCAACACAATTTCGTAAAATGCGAGGATTAATCTTTTTACCGTAGCGGGCCAAAACAAATGCCCGATGACTTTAAATATAAATTCTCACGCGTTTGTACCTACACAATATTTTTTAAAGTTCTAACTAGGTCACAGGCCTGATGAAGGACTTACGCAGTCGCATGGTGGCCCTAGGGCTGTAGCTATCTTCAACGGGCCCAGACCAAACCTTTCCTTTCTTCTAAAAATTCGAATAATATTAGTCTGTGTCGCTCTCAAGAGATGGCGCTAAACGTTTTTAAAGCAATTCCAATTCAGAATTCGATGTTCGAAAATCGAATAAGAACGTTTGTCATGTCTAGTTAGGGTTGTAACTAGCTGTTTCATTATAAATATTTTCTCAAGGCTTACATAATCAAACGGCTGTTTTTTTGAGTTACATTTTTTATTTCTTTTACGTTTGTCTTCATCTCTAGCGACGTAACCTATTGAGTAGCAACAAGGTCTAAAGACAAGAATTTTGTAGTGTGTTAGCTCTATGCTATCTTGGAAAATGTCATTGTTATAGAAAAAAGCTTATGTTACGGCTGGTATAGTCAGGAGAATAGCAACTGCAACAATCTGGTTCGAATCTCACGCGCACCACTGTCGTTCTGAAGTAATGTGCGTAATAATGCTAACTTAAAAGTGGTGAAGGAAAATATCGTGAGAAAAACGAGACGTTCCTAGAAACTTGCGAGGCCACGTTTAAATCGCCAAGCCGCGATTGGTCAGCGTGGTGAGTTATGGCCTGACTCTGTCATTGTGAGAGAAGGTTTCCAGTCCCAGCAGTGGGAACATCTAGTGGGCTGCGTATGCTAAAGCAAAAAGCTCCAAAAAGCTCTACTATGATAAAATTAAAGTAACGACATAAACTGGGCTTTTGTTTCGGTCCATCATCAGTGTTTAGTGTATCATCAGGCTTAATGCTAAAACCCCGCTAAATAATTGACTGCATTCATGATGGCAGAGGGTATCTTTAAAGCTGTCATATTGACAGACTAGGGATCCGTGTCAAATGTCAATCAATTTGCAGAATAATGAATCCTTCCGAACCAAAATAAAAACAGTTAAAAGCCTAAAACGGAACCCCGCGGAACTGTCCATCACATTCCATATTCAAACGGGCCAATGCCTGAATGCGGTATTGTTTTAAAATCCGAACGCATAATGAACGCGTTCGTTTTTCAAAATCGTTAATCGAGCTCTTTCACTTCATTTGTTTCGATCTTTTATTTTTTGAAATGTGCTTTTTTATTTATTTTTTAATCTTTGTTCTAACTGGATTGTATTGGGGCTTATTCGATTATTAAACGGGGACGGATTGTTTTAAAATTGGAATTGTTATAGAATACCGTTGTAATTCAATACGAATTAATGGAATGACGCTTGATTTGTTTATAGAACGTACCTATTTATTTTTTATGTGTTCCATTTTTGAATTTGTGAAATCGTTTATGTGCACACAACAGATTAACCACAGAATTATAAATATTGACTAAAGCCTTTGTCTGTGTCTTTGACTTCGTTTCAGTAATTCGGTAAACTTTATTTATAAAGTTGTTTTTGCTCAAAAATTTGTCTGGGTTTTGGCATATAGGGTAAGCGTATAGTAAATGAATGCGCTTGGAAAATGATAAATACCTATATAGGTACATAGTAGATGCTTCCTTAATTAATACTTTTACTTTGATTTAAGGCGACATTATATTTTCAACATCTGAAATAGGTTTCAGTTAGACCATCCCCGGCCAGAACTTATTGAGATCTTTAGTAAGCGAGCTTGCCTGACTAATAATAATAATATACCTTTCTGTGTGATCACAGTTTAAATCTTATTTCACACTTATGAAATTGAATATAAATCCACTCCGGCAGCTTTTTCTTTTTGGCATTTCTTATTATTAAAGGATAATATAGGTACTAAATCAAATGTTTGGCATGATAGTAAGCGCAGTAAAACAAATTACTTTGTCAACGAAGGTAAACGAACTTCAATTCTCGACTGCGATGCGATATAGCAAAGTACCTACTCGAAGGTCGTGACCCAAATGTTTTAGCTGTCCTGTGATTTCCATTAGGAACATTGACCTTCATTCTATAATAAACTCTGCACACTACTACTGCTTTTTCTTGAGAACAAAAATAAACCTTGTATTACATTATCAAATACCAACATTTACTTTACAACTACCAGGATAGCAGACGTAACTAGAAGTTCTACGCACGATTGAAATTAAATCGAATTGTAACTTAGATTAAAGCGAACTGCTAAGAAGAACTTATACACTATCTTAAAGGTATATTGTACGAATTAAATAAGAATTTACCTGAAAAATACACAGCATCTTAGCGTACCTGAAATTAAGAAAACATCGTTACTGTAAAGGCATCTTATAGACAGTAATAAAATAATGAAATAAAACTTGTTATCTCATGTTATTGAGAGAAATAAAAATTCTCGTCACTCCTTATTTTTCCATATAAAATCTGGGCGTGTCGCACAAAGGCACGCCTCGAGATCTCGAACCTTCTTTCTCATAAAATAAAGGTCTTTTTCCGATAACACTCGTATCGGTCTTCGATCGATTCCAAACGCCCTTACTATCTCACAAGATATCGGAATACGCCTTCTTATAAACTACATATAACTTAATATAAACCTTATTTCTTGAACGCTAGAAACGAGAATATTCCGAGAGGAGACGTCGTAAAACATATTGATGCCATATCGGTTTTCCATTAGCCAATCTGAGCTGAACTCGACCGTGTTCTGTAAGCGCTAAGGTAGAGTATCGTATGTGTCCGATGCAAGGAATGTATTGACGTGTTATCGGGATGGTCCCCTCTCTCGTTCTTTCTCGAGTTTTTCACATGTATGCGTCTCTTTCTTCAGCGCAGGTCCTCGGAATGTCTGCGCATTCTTTCTTATCAAGCAATAATGGGCAAATGAAATGTATTAAAATTGCTATACGTTTATTATGTCCTGGTACTTTGTGTAATTGCATTGTTATTTACAATGTTGTTTGTCACAAAATATGAATAAATTTTAAACTCCATTTATTTATCTCTCTAATGGAGATTATTTAGGTTTGTTGCGTAGCTCATTTTATATGAGTTTGGTGTCTGGATGGGTGACCGCGTTGAGCATTGTTGGATACAAGTAGTTTAAAGGAGTATTTGACAGTACATACCTACTTAGTTACTTTTAATATTATTGTGTGTCTTCGGTTTTCTTCAGCGTGCACCAATCAAAAACGGTTTTTTATAGTAATAGAGTGCCGAGACGAGCAGGACATGTGCTTGATGGTAAGTGACACGGCTGCCCATAACAGGACAGTATCACACAGCTACACACTACAACATGAAGAACCCAAATCATTATCTAGCACATCACTGCGCTCGTCACCTAGATAAAAAGATTCATCTCTATGACCTGTATTCCACTGAAAACATTGCCCTTTAAACTGGAACAAGGTGATGTGCAGCTATCACTTTTTGATGGTAAAATAATTGGCACATCACTGTTTGGTAAAATAATTGACAAAGGTGTGGTGTACCCATCGAAATACTAAATCAACGGTGGTACTTACTTCTACAGGCGGACTCTGAATATAGTTCTACAATTATACATATACTAACTGTTGTATAAAGTCAAAATAATAAGGAAATTTCCAAATTGTTAAGAAATAGGGATTACTAGGAGAAAAAAATCCCGGGAAGCAACTTTTAAAATTGGAATATTAAAATCTGTCGTCGACAAGCGAACGCCATAACTCAAAAATTCAATATTTCCATAACGTCGATCTATTTTATTGTGTTATCTTTATTTCGGATAGAATATTTGTGTAAGCCGTTCGTTATTTAGTTTCGTCTAGAAATAACTTTTAAAACATAAATATGATACATGTGGCGTCTCAATCGTCTGTGTTTGATATTCTACGAAGATTTATTTACGTTACGAGTATTATTACGTTTTTGGGGGTAATTAGTCAAAGTTATTAATGAATTCATTTGTTTATTAAGATTTTTATGTTCCGTCAAAAATATGTTTGAACGAAGATTTTATGGCTGGGGATGGATTGGTTTTTATTGTATTATTTTTTTACGTAAATACACATACAATATTAACGTGTTTAGTGTTTAAGACTAACAATATAAATTACCGAACAATAGATTATAATAAAGCACTAAATTAGATTTTATATGTTTCTGCTTTAGACGTACAACATAGCCGCACCGAATACCCCAGACTTTTTATTTTATCTTATTATCGTTGTGTGTAAAATGTCCACATACAGGTATTTTTCGACATGAAAAAATCTATAGTACTTACAATCCTTCCTCCAAAACTTCCTCGGTTTTTTGGTAATGAAAATTTCAAAACTAAAAAATCCTGTAGATCCTTCAATCTGTCATAAATATAAACAGAGTAGTTATAAAACAATTATAAAATAGCCTAAAATACTCACACCATTGTGATAGTCATTACATTGAAAGATTCTGCCAGATATCACTGTGACAAGCGAAAAATAAGTACAAATCGAACAATGAACAACAAAATCAAAACTGGTGTAACAAAACAAATGATAGCTGACATAGCTGCTATCAGCATTCTGACAAAGTAAACATTCTCAGGAGTTCAATCCTGTCAATCAGCTGACTCTATTGCCAATAGTCTGATCCAGTCATAACATTAATAAGCTATATCCGTTTGCTCTCGTAAACATATTGCACGTGTATCACAAACTATACTCGAAATTTGACTTTATCCATATATAACTACGACAGAGATTCATTTAAATTTATTTCCGCTGTTACATCATTTTAGTACAGAGGTTTGTGTTGTGATTCAAAGATACTACACTCAAAATTTTACTTTAACTGTATTCAAACAACGTTCGATTTTGTCTAAATTTTACCATGTCACATACGCTGTTTTAATTTGGTTTACTGATATCGTGATCGATGAATGAGATCAATAGTCGGAATTCGTAGTCAGGATTAAGTCTTTATGTTTTTATAGGCAATATAAACTAGTCTTCTTCTAATGGGCTGTCGTTACTTAGCAGGGTTTACAACTTTACTGTGTCATCGACAGTTATCTGTGAGTTTATTATGGAATAGAAATTGTAGTAGTATAATGTAACGGTTAATACCAGCTTCGAACACTTTATTCTCCATCGTTTCTTCAAAGCGGGATCGCGCTTACCCAAAAAACCGATTCATTATCGACTTGAAGATACCAAGATTCTTGCCATCGGGAAACCACACTCAGACAACGGATTTTACAGCCTAAACGTTTTTATTATAAAAGCGGAGTCAAACCCCTTCGTTCGAGTAATTGAAACGTCTAACCCGAAGTAGCTATTTTGTAGTGGTAGGACTCTTGGCAGTGTCCGCCTGGGGAAGTACCACACCTTTGCCAGTTATTGTACCGCCAAGCAGTAATGTGCAAACATCACTGTGTTCCGGTTTGAAGGGCAATGTTTCCAGAGAAAATACAGGGCTTAGAGATGTAAGATCTTAGATCTCTGGGTGACGAGCACAGTGCAGTGCTAGGTAATGATTTGGACTCTTCATGTTCCAATAGCTGCGTGTCACTGTGCTGTTATGTGTTAGGCATGTTGCTTACCATCAGGCACGTGTCCTGATCGTCTCGTCACTCTGTATTTAAAAAAAAAAAGCTTTTTCGAGCTGCGAGCAGCCCAATAGAAAAACGGGCAAAGTGGTAATAGATTATGCTGATCAGTTGCACACTCTCCGAAATGCATTTAAACCGATAAGCCACAACTTTGCGGCGATGTTCTAGACTTTGAAGCATTCTTCTAACAAGATTTCTCGTTACCCATGAACCTTTTGGTCAAATAAACTGAGAAAAGGACCAGAGGAAGAATAAATTATGAACGGAGATAGAGCAACCTTTGAACTATAAAAGTTTTCAAAAACATAGTATTTGGGTTAATTGATGTAGATTAAATCATAATCTTCCGATCATTTGAAACAGACTACATCAGAACAAGAAACCTCGGAGTTTGATAAAATAAACAGTATACAGAAGTGCGAGTATTTTAACAGCAGAGATTAAGCTTTAGAGAATACAATAACAATATCAATAAAACTGTTATATTCGTTTTTTTGCTAAAGTAGGCACTTTGGTTGTTATGAGGTATTTCTTTGAGCTTTTTTGCCATCTCTATCAAGAGCAGGTAGTTGAATTTTCTATTTATTTTCTTTTCTTACATTTTATGGTGCATGGTGTTGCTTACTGGCCTATTAACTTAGCTGGTAGTAAGTAGGTCGTGAGCCAATTCCAACGCAGGATATATATCTGTGTAATGTGTATAAATATTTGTTCTATGTCTAGGTTTTTTGTGTATTATGAGAATGTATGTACATTTTATAATCAGGACGAACTTTGCTTAGTTTGGGACTAGTTATGTTGTTTTACAAAAGTCCACCAATATACATGTATTTTTTACATTTACAAGAAAAATCAAAGACTAAACATTTAATAAGTAACTAAAAAAAAACTGCCCCTAAACATGAGAAACATTTGGATAGTTCGTTAAAATTTTGTTAACCATAAAGTTAGCTTCTCATTTTGACTTTGCAGCTACATATATCTGTGATCATCTTCTAATCTGTGCAACAACGAAGTGCCCCTAATTAAGGCGATGGCCCGTGACAGGATACAACAATAATCCCAGCTTATTCCAATAAAACACCTCTTGACCGGCCCAACATCTTCGCACTTACATCCATTACTCGTGACCCCCCAGTTTTGGAAACTAAAACAAAAACAACGCTTGAATAGCTAATCCAGGGGCCAAGTTACGCTGGCGGATATCTGGATCAAACTGGTTCGGATCGGATTTGGCCGGACTATGCTCGATGGAACCCTCGTCATTGATCTGTAGTAAGCTCGTAACACAACGGTTTAAGAAGAGGTTTAGTTTTAATCGTTATATTAATTATCTTTGAACTATTGCTAGGGATGAGAGGAGAGAAATCATTTTGCATTTATGGAATTTTAATTTGCTTAAGCAAACCAAACTGTTTTATATAATTTTAGGAAGATAATCTTGATAACTTAGCATAATTAGCATTTTATGGATAAACCACATGCCCTATTAGGTCACATTAATAAATTTTTCCAAAGCTTAAATATCTAAAGAAAATTAAATAAGCCCACATAGCGTGATTTATATTTCCTAGAAAATACATATCGTAGATAAAGAAATTAATTTCCTTATAACCTTGTTTTAGTTTATTTGAATATCTACAACTATCCATATCCGGCGAACTTCGTAACACCGAATTGTTTTTATTGTCACCTTTAGTAAAATTGAGAACTAGATTTAGGTAAACTTGCTTTGAGTAAATGCTTCATTCACTTTTATTTATAAAGATAGAATGGAGACAAACTATGAAATAGACAGGTGTATGAAAGTGACTCGAACAAAACGGTTCAAAAATAACAAGGGTTCGGACTTCCTTTCACAACCCACCATTATCAATTATCAATTCCGTAATGAAGACAGTTAAAACCAGCCGTTGGCCTAATTTAAAGTTAATACCAACTATAAATTACTGTAAGACACCAAAGCGCATGTAGCCCTTCGCCCTAAGGGCAGAGATCGAAGGGCGGACTTTCGGTCAAGTCGCCCTTAACCGATACTATGAAGTATTTATTGAGTTGCGGCTGACCAAAAGTATTTTATTGTTCCCTACCCTTTCGTCCCTTTGTGTCTGGATAAACTACACGCAAATTTAGTCCTTATTGAATTGTCTTTTAAGAATTATATTGGCTTGTGTTGTGAAGGGTCAGCACGTCACTTGCAGAAAGGTGTTACTTTCCTATTAATTGGACTTTGAAATGTTTTCGTTTGCGGGTAGCATAAGTTAATTTATAGTGGGTATTCGTGTTTTCGAATGAATTGAAGACAAAGTACATTCCGAGCATTAGCGTTCTATATACCCTTTCCAGGGTAAATAATTCTAGGTTTCACTTTCTCGTATATTTTTGCAATAAAATAAAAGCGTTGGCGTTCGGTTTCGGTGTCATTTCGTGTCACCTGTCTAAAATATGCAATAGTTTGATGGCTCATTATATCGACTTTCTTCGCATTTTTATAGACGTTTAATAAATTGATTGAACCTTAAAGACTTTTTATCCTAAGTGACAACATCAGACAAAACGCCTTAGTATTAAGCTTTTCAAAAGCTTAACACTCAGCATTTTTTTTAAAAAAATCAGAAAAAACAGAATTTGCGCTATACAGATGCTCCATCAAGATAAAGAATGACGAAACGTCAGTAAATATATTAAAATCAAAACAAACCGACGTAGTTCCAAGATCCAGAAATAGTCGATAGTGGATAAAGCATGTGCGTTGCGTTACCGTCAGCGGGTTTGATTCCCCACACCTGGTGTTTTGAAGCTCTTCGATTACGAGCCATTAGCGACCGATATTTAATACTATTGACTTCACTGCTTATTCTACTTTTATCGTCGGAGTGAAGGAAATAGTTTATTAGGAATTTGTTTGTAGTGGTAGGATTATTTGCAGGATTAGTCTGGGGTATTACCATCCCTTTGCCAGTTATTCTGTGATGAAACACATTTTCATTATCATCATCATCAGCCGCAAGACGTCCACTGCTGAACATAGGCCTCCCTCCTAGATTTCCACAACGAACGGTCCTGCGCAACCTGCAACCAGCGGTTTCCAGCGACCTTTGTGAGGTCATCTGTCCAACATTGATGATTGTATAAATTTGATTTGATTGATTAATGATTGTATAAAATGTGTGTGAAACACATTTTATACAATCATTATTGTGATTCGATTAGAACATAGTTGTCTAGAAAAATATTAAATTATAGATTTCAGCCTCTTGATGTTCAAAAATATGCACAGCTCTTTAAAGTTTTTTTGTATTACATAGAATTACGGAACCAGCAACGTGCGTCTCATGGCAAGTAACACGCATGTCCATAACAGCACAGTGCTTGCTATGCAACTATTTGAACTTGAACTGGTTAACACCTCTACCCTTGCGTTCGTCATCTGGAGATATAAGACGATTCATATTTAAGCCCTATAATTTTTCTTCTGTGTTCCAAATTTCAACTTGTTCTGTTCTGACATTCCGATGTGATTGAGCAACAAACGTTTAAACTCTCATACTTATTATATTAGTGAGATAATAAAATATGATGGCGTCCCAAAATTTTACAGCTTTGTGATGTGCAAAATCCTTGATCACGATATGGATGTATGTAGATGTACGACAGATTTCCCACCGTTTCAAGATACAGATTCCCCAAACGATGTCTGATCAAATATTCTGAGTGTGGCGGCAGTTAATCACGGGGTTCCGAAGGCGACTGACAATCGGGCTGCGGTTGCCGCCCGATCGGGATCTCCAGTTATGTGGTTACCCGGTATTTGCTCGCTAATCGGGGTAATCGGCTCGTTGCTCGCTTACATTCAAATGGCAATCACCGATTCACATTTCGAAGTTTCGAATATAATACAGAATGCAATTTTCCAATTTTAAATTGTGAAAAAGTTTTATTGAGATTTATTAAAACTTTTCTTGAACTATAACTTACTAGTTGAGCCGAAAAACATTGTTTTGCCATATAAATAATTTCCTAATAAAATAAGGGTTGATCGTAGAAGGGTGAAAATTGAGGATTGTATGTATTTTTGTATGTTGTATCATAAAAAGAATAGATATTAAAAATTTTGTCAAAAAAATAATAATTGTGGGGTGGACTACCCCTAAAATTTAGGGGGATGAAAAATAGATGTTGGCCGATTCTCATAGATACCGGATAAGCACAAAAAATTTCATCAAAATCGGTCAAGCCGTTTCGGAGGAGTATGGCAACGAAAACTGTGCCACAATAATTTTATATATTTATATTATATTTATAGAATTGAATACAGAATGATGTCCAGTAAAACCCGTATATTATTTCTGAAATTTAAACCCTTTCAAAGTTACATACGTAGAAGTAATTTTCCGAAACATAAATAATAGATTTAATTGAAGTATTTATCAAGGTATGTATTTTGATATAGAATAAGATTTCCTCCATATTAGTGATCAAAGAAAAAAATTTTCATCAAAGAAAGTTTCCGCGTGACCTATGTGAAACGACGATGTAATCAAAATTGGAGCACACTTTCTAAAATTGATTAGCAAAAAGAAAGCTAATTTGCGATGGATTAATGAGATGGGACTAAAATGGATAATTCAGCTAAAACCTACAACAAAATCAGAATAATGCAGATCGGGTGTAACAATGGAGCCAATAAAAATATGCAATAGAAAATATGACTATTTTACAAAGAATCAATGGGGCGAGGGCTGCGAATAGACGGATCGTCGGAAAACTCATCCGATTTCCGAACGAGTACCGATAGCGGAAGAGGCGCCCCCGCCGGATGTGCGTTGAGCGGGAAAATAGGCGGAAGTTTCACACCGGGGAGAAAAAAAAGAAAAAAATTCGGAAAAGAATCCCTCAGACAAATTTGCATCGGAAAGGGGCACTTTTGTGTGTTTTTCGCGGCGATCGGTTGTAAATTTGTCAGATTGTCAATTCACAACAAACACTTCTCGTCACTTTTGTTATGCTAATGCCGGTTCTTCCCGCCAATTTTTTTTACTCCATTTCCCCGTTTACTGCGCTTCTACGTCGAACCGCCGATTGATTTAAGAGGTTTCGAAGTTCAAAAAATTAAAAATGAACGATCGAGATTCCGGATTCGGAATCGGAGCCGACGCGCGTAATTAGACAGGTGATTCGCTAATTCGAAAAAGGAATCCGTCTTAATTCCTTCGAGGTCCTATTCCGGTGATCGTGGGCAGGCGAGGGGAGAGCGACGCGCAGGGGAGGGGGGAGTGATTCCGTGAGAACGTCACGTCGAATCGACGGCATCCGAGCAAAAAGAACCGAACGCGACTGAGAAATATTTTGAGATCAACCTTTTTATAATTGCAGATGTCTTAGTTGATTGACACTTCATTCTGAGCCCTTTTCGCTTTTGTAAAAAGTATGATTTCATCTGACAATCTTGGCAAATTTTGTAATTGCATATCGAGAGCGTTGTCTCGATACATTGTATGTCATATCGCGATGTGTAGGTATACTTAGCCGAAAGTGAATTGTTAGGTATATAATCATTATGCAGATCATTTACCCTCACAAAAAGAAAGATAAGACAAAAAGTATATCAAGTTGGCCAAGACTGGGTTGAGCTGACGATGCATGTCCTTGAAAGATGCCGTTCCTGTCACATGTGGTAAGCAACATGCCTGCCACATAAAACACAGAGACATGCAGTTATTGAAACATGAAGAGTCCAAATCATTCCCTGGCGCTGCACTGCGTTCGTCGCCCAAAGATATAAGAAGTTTTACCTCTATGCCCTGTATTTCACTGGAAACATTACCCTTCTAACCGGAACACAGTAATGTTTGCAAATTACTGCTTGGCGGTATAATATCTGGTAAAGATGTGGTTCTTTCCCAGTCGGACTCTGCAAATAGTCTACTACAGATAACTAATAGACTACTGTATACTGTTTTCATAACCAAGTAGTATATATGTAATGAGGTATCAGACACGCATCGATCGCAGTCGGCGCGCGCGCAGGCGGCCGTGACCTCTCGGAGGAAGCGGGCCCGCGTAACACAATGACCTTACCACTCACTCGCTGCTATGGCTTTAGGGGCTTTAGGACCTTTAGGTACATCTTCATTATTTATTTATTTAGCCCATAAATATTGTGTTTGGGAAAATAAAACATTAAATAGATAAAGGATTCAGTACTCCAATATTGGTAGAGAGAGTAGAGATCTACTAAGCGTAGAAATCGCAAAGCCAAGTTCCCAAACTTACTAACTATACGTAGAGCATACATTTTTTCAAACTTTTTATAGATTTACACTTGACCGCCATCTCGACTGATGTTAAGCGACGATGCGGTCTAGATGGAGCGTGCTTACCTAGAAGAAACCGACTCACTCTCGATTTGAAAACACAAAGATTGTAATGAACAAGGAAAACCCACTCAGGCAACGTATTCCACAGCCTAGATGTTCTTATCACAAAAGTAGAGCCAAATCTCTTCGTTCGTGTCTTTGGAATATCAACCATGAAACGATGTCGCTTTTTCGAGCTACGAGCATTCCGATAGATAAAATGGCAAGGTGGTATTAGATCATGTAAATCAGTTTTGCACACTCTTCGAAGTGTATATACTTGAACTATACTCATCATACTGACTTTTCGTACTCATTGATTACAAAAAGAATAATGATAAAAGTGTTCTTGGCTCTAGGGATGTCCTTTTCAGCCTGTGCACGTCTCAGCACCGTGGGTAGCGATTGCTGCAATCGTTCGCCCATTACTCGATAATGCCGATCAATCTGTTCTGATTGAATAATCAATCGTTAACCAATTGATCTCGTTCAGCTGAACTCTGAGCTTTGTCCGTAACTATTCTGTTTTGTCGCTCTGCGGTTATAATAGATTAAGTGAAAAATTGGTCGCGCCCGAATATTCTATTTTGTTTTATGTATATTATTGACTTGATAAATATTCGTAAGTTTTAGTTAAACTGTCGATTTGTACTAAACACTGACTGGCAAGTCAATATATAATCACGTTGGTTACTCCTGTTAAATCTGACAATTTAGTACTGGTGTGATGTGTTATGTAGATTAGTATCTAGAAAACTGGGTAAATTATTATAGCATGAAAAAAAGGGCAGGAATTATGCTAATATGACCAACGGCAAGACGGCAAGACGGCTCCAATGTGTTAGTAATTTTAACAAATTAACTAATACTACGGCTTTTTACAAGATAAACAATAAACAAGAACTTTTTAATCATAATTACAAGGACTAGAACGCTTTTCAGCTTAATACAATATTTTTGTGTTACCATATTTATTAAAATAACCCAACAAACATTTCCGAACCAATGATTCCGAGAAACAGTTTTATCCTCAACACGACAAAGTCAATCCAGAACAGTGTGTTCAACAACCGGACCACAGTACAGACAACAGTTAGTACGAGTGCGTTTAGCGGCGAGATCAAAGCGGCCCGCGCGTAATTTTGACAATTAAAAGGCTACGCATCGCGCACATTGTCTCCTGAACGCCGCGTGTCCTTGGCAGGAATGTTAGGTTTTTGTCTCTTTTTCTCTCAGACCGGTTCGATTTGTCCGCGTACAACTTTCAATGCTTGTTTGGTTTTTTAATTTTATAATTTGTGCCATGTTCGTTTTGTCCCGTCGTTATGCGGCATCTTTTTAATGAGACAAGTATGAAGTTTATAGTAATTCGCTTCGTATTTTGTTGTGTACGATCAGCTTTTGTTTTTCTTTTTTTTTTAGTTTTAGTCAAGTTCGAGTTGAAAATTGTCTGACTGACCGATGTACTTACTCTCTTCAAAGTCTTTAACAACACAAACTTTGACAATCAACCAACTTAAGTTTGTCAGAAAACTTGACAGGTTTCTGGTTCTCGTAACCCTTTCGAAATTAGGTTAAAAGGAATAACTATTAACTACGATGTATTATGTAAATATATTTTACAATATTTTCCCATTCTGTTTCCTTACTCTATTTACTACATTAAAATGCGACTATACCTTTGCCTTGAACAACTAAAACGCTAGAGAATATACGGAAAATTTGAACATGCAGCAGACGTAAAAGTCACCATTCTTGCACCAGTTTTTATAATCAGCTTGAACGTTTTTTTTGTGAAAATGAATGTTTTATAAGTAAACGAAGTTGTATAAACAATAATTATGTCTCTTTACTCATCTTTTACGATCCCAGACGTACCAATGATAATCACAAATAATTCAGTAAATTTTTACGATAAGCATTTTCATCAAATCTTATATAGCATTATAAAAACCATCAATTTGTTATATCCACAATAATGTAGGTAGGACCGTATCGTTTAGTTTTAAACCATCGTAAATAACGACTTTCGGTCGTAATATCGAAATTTTAATGTGAATTTTGGTAGGCTACGTGGCAAGTGCCAACGGCCCTATGGTATAAGTCAAGTTTTTATTGATCGTAAAAATTTACTAGCTCCATAGCTGACTCTATTCTGTGAACTATCGATTTTGGTCCCATATTGGACCCAAAAAAAAACTTTAATTAAAAGATTATAATCTTAAATCGTAAATTTTATTGATCGTTAAAACCATAAATACTTGTCAAAAATGCATTTTATTCAGGTATTGATTTTACATTACGTTCGAATTTGACATTTTCTACGGTATATCGATGTGGCGTCGAATTAAGTAATATTTCTTTTATGGTGCGGGAAAATTACCAAAATATTGCTTTTTAAGATCGATTTGATGTGCTATTACTATTTTTATTTGATGGTTAAAATTTTATATCGGTTACTTAAGACACAACGAAATAGTTTTAAAAATCGGTTTTATTAGCATTTTAGTGTCGTCTAACACTTTCGTCTTGAGAAAGGCTTCGCAGGTGAGATGGTGGTGAAACGCTAACTATCCTGGATTAAGATTGTTAAATAAAACAACATTTTGGAACGATTTTTTCAATTCAAACGATTCCCATTTAACACGAATTTTGAACTTATAATCATGTTTCATTATAAAAAGAGTACTTACAATATATCAAGATTTCTTGAAAAAAAAAGAGACTTAGGGGTTTTAGTTAAGGGGTCGTAATTCATTCCAAATTAAACCAAACCAAAGCTGGTGGGAAATGCGTCTTAGCCTTAACTTTCTGTTAGTACATAACATTTGTTATTATACAATATGTATTAATTAAATACATATCTAAATAAAGTAAGTTAGTACCTTAGGGTAAGCTTTTCTTTTCAATAAATAGATACCAAGACTCCATAAAAATAAAGGAGTGTATCGGGTAGTTAACGTGATTTAAATTGATAATTTGATGTAAGTTTTACGAGAGCGTTGGAACCGACCGTGCTTAAACAATCACTTATTTTTTTGCCAACCAAAGTGCTTACAGACGTCAGTAAAACCATGCACGTACCTACCTATATAAACAAGACTAGCGTTCCGCTTCGAATTCGCACGTAGTACATATTACATATATAGCATATGGCACTCAAAAATCAAGCGGTGAAAGAATTTTTGAAATTGGTCCTGTAGTCGGCTCTTTATGTTATAGTTGCGTGACACTGTTGATATGAGCAGCCTTGTTGCTCACCTTCAGGCACACGTCCTGCTCGTCTCGTCATTATTTCTATAAAAAACCCTAAGCAAAGTTTAAAAAATACAATCGTTCAATCTCATTCGAATGTCGACCGCATGCTAGCAAAGAATCAATAAACCGCGTTCCGATTTCAAATTCTTTCTCTCTCGAATGTCTAGAGGGGCCTTAAGATGTCTCACTTAAGGGGCGCACGTGATCTGTTTCCGAAAAAATATCTTTAAGTACCTCTTTACCTGGGGTTAAGGGGGCTCCTTAACTTGTAAACAATGCGTAATGGCCCCTGCGTATTGGAATGACGAAACAGTGATTTAACAAAAATACTGATATTGTTGACTACAAACTAAAAACTTTTTTAGAAGTTAAAACTCTTTTTGTGTTGAGAACTTTTTGGTGGAAGAAAATATTATGGGTTTGCGTACTGACATGCTATTTTAAGGCGGCGGTGGCATTGGCGTAGCGTCAGAACGGTGGGTCAGAGTGGACTTTATATGGACTCAACTACCTCCCTAGTTTTAGGGTAAAAAGCGCCGGGTCCTACTACCTACACATAACTGACTGTATTTTTGCGTACCTACTACTATTGTTTTGTATCGTAGCCTAGAATAACTCATAGCTACTTTTTATCACGAGAAAATTACGGGATGTGTAACATTCATACAAACCAATTAACCTTCGCTTTATATGGCTTCGCTTTTTATTATTAAATGTATATTGTTTAGTAAATTCTGATTTTAATTCTGTTAAAGTGTGTAACCATGTTTCTGGAAATAAATTATTCTTATTCTTATTCTTATAGTATTTGAGTAATTCCTACTTCTTACGTACATTTTCGTTTAATACTGTTAAATGAGCATTTGTCAAAATCAACCTTTGAGCATTACAAGAATAATATTAATGACGCTTAAAACAAATTAAGCAAAACTTGTGAATTTTTTTACTCACCCGTTACAAGTCAGGCGCAAAGTATTTTGTCCATATATGGGATAACACATTTAAAACGCTTATTTTTCATAGAATTTGTGTCAAAGTAAATTAACTGGGTGTATTTGTAAAATGCATTAATTACCTTTGTATAATCCACTTTTTTAAATAGGTCGAAGTTAGACCACCTAGTCGCAAGCGACATGGAGGGTTCACATGACATATTTGACGTTATTTCAGCTTTTTTTTATCAAAACTTTCATTACTACTGGTAGGACTCTTTGCAGAGTCCGCCTGCGGAAGTACACTATTGAAAGTTATCCTACCGACAAGCAGTAATCGCTGTGTTCCAATTTGAAGGGTAATATAAATTACTGTTATTACAGGGCCTAGAGATAAAAAAATGATCTTAAAAGTCGGGATCTCTGGGTGACGAGTGCAGTGCACTGCTAGGTAATGATTTGGACTCTTCATGTTCTAATAGCTGCGTGTCACTGTGATGTTATGGGCAGCTCCTATTGCTTACCATCAACACAAGTCCTCCTCGGTCCGTCACTTTATACTTACCATAAAAAAACATTTGGCAGTTGCCTCAAATGGCCTCTGCTGCCTTTGCATATTAGGGTTTAAAGTGTAACACTAATTATAATTACATGTCAGATAAGTGTGAAGTACTTACATGGTAAGCTGAGGTAATGAGCGTGACTGGAATACTGGTTCTAGTTTGAAGTATAATGTTCTAGAGGAGTTATTATGCAACTAGCTTCCCGTTCTGGCTTCACTCGGATATCTTACTAATATTATTAATCCCAATGTTTGGATATTTGGATGTTTGTTGCTCCTTCACGTCTGAACGGATTTGGTTGAAATTTGGAACACAGTTTTTTTTTGACAATTCACACACAACACCTTCGTACCCCAAAGTAAGCAAAGCTTGTGCTATGGAAGCCAGATAGCTGATATAATACTTATATAGTTTTAAATACATACTTATTATACATAGAACACATAAGCTATTTTTTGTCCCGGAAAACTACAGGGTTGCTGCTAGTTGTCATATAAAGACCAAGAATCGAAATAAAAACTATCCCATCCCTCAAGCTGACCCAAAATGCATAAATGGCAAATTTCGTGAATATCTGTTGACTAAGTTCATTGGGAACAAACATTTTGACATCGGATTTTATAAATTTGGATTTCATAATACAATACTTGGAAATACACTAAAAGGTGCAAAGGAAGTTCGAACCAACGGCTTATCGATTGTAAATCGCGCTTTCTGACTATTAACTAGTCCATCAAAGCTTTGTCTTAGTAAGTACAGCAGGTCTACTACGAAGTCCGATAAACGAGATATTGGCCAAAGTTATGGATGTTTTATACCACGAAACACAAAAACTGTCAAATCAGCGTCGGTCGGAATGAACGAAACACCCGATCAGATCAACCGACCGATTGTGTTTCGTGGTATGAAACGTCCATAACTTCGGCCGATCTTTTTTATTTTTAGTAAAGAGTGACGAGACGATCAGGACATGTGCCTGATGGTAAGCAACATGCCTGACACATAACAGCAGAGTGACACGCAGCTATTGGAACATGAAGAGTCCAAATCATTACCTAGCACTGCACTGCGCTTGTCACCCAGAGATCTAAGATCTTATATCTAGCCCTGTAATTTCTCTGGAAACATTGCCCTTCAAACCGGAACACAGTAATGTTTGCACATTACTGCTTGGCGGTAGAATAACTGGCAAAGGTGTGGTACTTCCCCAGGCGGACTCTGCCAAGAGTCCTACCACTACATATATCGTTTATCGGACTTCGTAGTAGACCTGCAGGTCTACCTAAATTTATTGTGCTAGAAAACTACAAAAAAATAATACAATGGATAAGATTCGAACCGGTAACTATCTTTACCACCACCATAATACATATTCCGACTTTTATGACGTGTATTATCGTTTCATCTATAACAGTCATTTTTAAAAACAAAAGCCATAAAATACCTAAATTACAGTTTAAGTCTGATCATAAACGTCGTTCATCCAATGAAAGCCAAAGAAATTACGAAAAAAGTATTACTTACCATGATATATTAGAAAGGGGAATAGCCAAACTACTATACCTATAGTTTTTTAATTCACTTCTATTTAATGTACTGTGTTATAGTCTATTCATCCTTCATTTGTATTCTAACTTAGTACTTAGTGAGAAGAAAAAAAGTTAATTAACCGTTCCACAACTCAAGTTTCTGATTTAAAAATAAACAAGCGAGCATCATTCGATGTAAAAACAGTAATTTATTACAAACACAAATTCCGTTCATAAGAAATCAATATTCAGCATAAAACTGGCAAACACACAATCCGCGCAGAGTCTAAAAGAGAAAAAAAAGCAATAAAATTGACCTATAAGTCAGTGTGTCTACGTCACGCTTCAACCCCTGAGGAACAGTAAAAACATCAAAAGAACGATATAATAGCTTTGGAGGGAAAAAAGTTTTTATCGAGTCAGTGTGTGATCTTCACTTAACAGGGTGTTGCCAACTTCGCGAGTGTTGCCCGAGTAAAAACAAAAAAGTTGTAACGGAATGTGTAGACAGAAATTGAACCAATTGATCTGATTTCCTTCGCGACTTTGTTACATGTATAGTTTTTTTTTATTTAGCGACATTCACACTGACTTTGGAAGACAGCAGGCATTGGATGGAGACGTAATGGTGAGGATAGGGCTGAGTGGTGAGCCATGGTAGAGGCCTATGTCCAACAGTGGAATAATGTAGGCTGACGATGATGACACTGACATTGACGAATTCAGAACCTCTGACCTTATACCGTTACCTAACCATGATGAAGACTAGACTTTCTAAATAATAGTTCTAACAAACTAATGTTAAGCGATGATTCAGTCCACGATAGAGCATGATTACCTAGAAGAAATCTGTTCACTCAGGATTTAAAGACACCTAGATTATAACCATCGGGACAAACTCACTCAGGCAATGCATTCCACAGCCTAGACGTTCTTGATACGAAACTGGAGTAAAACCTCCTAGAACTACGATTAGTCGTATAACGATGTAAATAAGACTTAGGTAAGATAAGGCAGATCATGAAGATCAGCTGCATACGCTCTGAAATGTACCCGACAAGACGATTTGAAACATGTCGGTTGAAACAGAAAATAAAACTATATTTTGATTGTCTAAAATAGTTTTGATCGACAAAATATGTCGACCGTCCCACACACGAACGCACGAGGGCGAGGGAACGCAAACGTAAATTAAATTAGCGTCAATATCGACGTCGAACTTGTCAATATCTAATGTTATCTATCAACACCCCCCACACTGCACAGTTTTTTATAGTGTGACAGGACGAGCAGGACTTGTGCCTGATGGTAACACGCCTACCCTTAGCAGCAGTATCACCCAGCTATTGGAACATGAAGAGCCCAAATCATTTTACTTATCACTGCACTGAGCTCGTAACCCAGATAGTAACATGATTTATTTCTATGTCCTGTAATTTCTCTGGAAACATTGCCCTTCAAACCGGAACTTTGTGATGTTTTCAACATAAGTACTGGTGACAAAGACAAATTTGAGCGTAAGGCGTGTTTTGTAATACGGCTGTTTGAGTTTGTATGACGTCACAAACAGAGAATTTCTGTCACACAAAGACATAAAACTTATTTAAATTCGCTAAATAATAACATATTACGTTGACACCTTACACCTAAGCTATAAAACGCATTTAATAGCGAAAATGTCAATACTTCTAACGAAACTCACAAAGAAAACAAGGTGACAAGTGGTAATGAAATGTAAAAAATATGCATGGTAGCTATCAGATTTCAGAGATTACATTTCGGACAGTGTGCATAATTATAGACGCAATCTCTACTCTTAAAAACCCATTTTATTTCAAATGGATAGCCATAAACGAAACAAAAAAATAAATTTAAAATGATAATTTAATCTTTTTCACACTAACCATCTACCCCCAAACTAAGACCTGTATTATTTGAAAATATTTTTTTAAAACATATTCACTGAATTTCTGATAAAATATGTAGTTTTAGTATGTAGCAACATTAATAAAGTCGTAAGTATTGAACGAAGCTGAATGAATTTTAAAACTCAGTTATAAGCCTACTTTTATCCCCAAAAATGCTCGTTCCTCCCCAATCCACAAAAAGTTCCAAAACCCTAAGCTTAGTTAACCTTTTTGTTAAACTCAGGGGCAATCATGGTAACCAATCATTAAAAAAAAAAGTGAAATTTAAATTTCGCTCTTTGATTTCCATATCTACTGGCAATAAAGAACAGTACGAAAATTAAAATAACAGACAAAACTGACCGACGACAAAAAAACAAAAGAAAAACGCAATTGATACAAATTACCTTTGCCATCATTGAAGCGTTAAAAAATAAATTGCGAAAAAAGTATAAAAGAGGGCATAGACAAAACAGCACACGTCTCCGGGGGAATGGAAACAGATTAATAATTAATTTTAACGCGGGAAGCACACGACGAAGTTGGGGGCATCCGTTCGATCTCGTTTTGTTAAATTCAAAATTCATTCGGGAGTTCTAAAGTTGGAAAAAATTGTCTCCCCCGGTTGTTGGTTGCTTTGTTTTTGGACGTGCGTGATATTGATTGCATTCGATATACGAAAGTTTAAACGTTTGAAATTGGAACTTTGCTTTTTTTTCGACTGAGATGGATAGACAAGATTCTTTCCGATGGATAATTTTTTTTGGCTTTACAAGTTTGTTGTATTAGCTGTATTCCAGCTATATAGTTGGCATGGCATTTGTATAACCCTGCGTCTTTTGTACTAACCCAAAGTTCTGTAGGCAGTGGAAGCGGATTGATGTCGACTCGGAATCAATCCTCTCTGTCTTACGCGTTGAGAATGACAGAGACAAAGTCACAAGTCTATTCCGAATTGCAGTTGTTCGGATTGTGTTCCGAATTAGTACCCTAAAACCAATTGCAAAGGTTCATTTATTAAAAACTAACAACGCCCTGCGTTTTTAGCCTAGTTCTTCCTGTTTACGTTATTTTCTCGCGGTAAAAAGCCTATGTGCTCTGCAGACTATATTCTGACTATGTTCGTAATTTCAACCTAATCCGGTTGGATATTCCGACGTGATTGAGCACTAAATATCTAAATCTTCGCATTTAGAGTATTAGTAAGATAAACAGTGGCACTTTGGGAGTGATGACTGAGGTGAAATATTAACAATGATTTCGTAAATAAACACTTGCCATACATTTAAAAATGTTTTGATTACACAGAAAAAATATGAAAATTACTAAGTAATAATATTTGTTTTTGTTACAATGTAAATTTAAGGTCTACTTACAATGACTATTGTGACGCTAATTTTACCTGTAAAATAAGAAAACATATTTTATTAAAATTTTCGTAACAACAAATCAACAATTAACACAAGATCTTAATACAAGATCTTAAAGATAAAATTTAATTTGATCTCATTTTCAGCTTATTTTGGTTTTGTTTTATAAGTTAATTTTTCAATTCAATACAAGTCGAGAGTCAATCAGTTTTTTATAGAGACGCACGCTCCGTTGTAGACCGCATCGTCGCTTAACATCAGGCGAGATGGCGGATGGCGGCGTACCTATACCTATAAAAGTTTAGCCGATAAGCTCAGCAGTAAAGGGAGTCACACACTACGCAGATACGGTAAGACATCTGTATCTGAGCATATATCTTTCAATATCGCTCTCTATACATTCATTATGAACTACCACACACAGCGCATATAACTTATATTTTATCGTAAAGTATCTGTGGACACCGACATATATTAAAAGATGGTGAGATTATTATCTGCGTATGCAAATATATCTGCAGATAACATCTGCCGATACAAATATTTTATCAAAATCATCATCTGATGAGCTATCTAATAAATCAATCAATCAAATCAATACCAATATTACTATGTTCCTGTTTGAAGGGCAATGTTTCCAGAGAAATTACGGACTATAGAGATAAACCATCATATTTATATCTCTAGATGACAATGAAGTGCTAGGTAGTAATTTGGAATCTTCAAGTTGAAATAGATTCGCGCTGTTATAAGAAGGCCTGTTGCTTACCACCAGGGACATGTACTACTCGTCCAGTCATTCTATAGGCACTATCAAATATCAGTATAATAAAATCCTAAAAAGATTATGTGATCCATGAAGGATTATGATGCGGGCATCTATAAACGAATGCTCTAATTTTGCTTTACTGCTTTTGAGCAAGTTTATCGGCTGTAAACCTTCGATTACGTTTAGTGATAGTATTGATGTGAAACGATAAGGTCTTATTACTTGTGAATGCCGTATTACAGAACTAATAAGGCTTATTTTTGTCTCGCTTTGTTTGTATTATGGGCGAGGTGGTCTATTGCTTATAATCTTCGATCTAAGAAGTCTGATTTCAACGATATATGAGATAATACGCAACGCAAGTATTAAAGTTAGTTAAAAAGTTTCCTGAAATGTCGGAATGTGCTAAAAAAGTAATTTCTTTAAAAAAAGCCAGTCATAGGAACTGTCGATAGAAATGAAAACTTATATGAGCATGGCCATTTAGAAATGCGTCATCATTGCTATGGTCCCCAGTTTACCCGAAGATTTCTTTCATTCCCGAGCGTGAGGCTTGAGCTCAATTCACAGCTCACGAAAAAATCTGTCTGTGGTGCGCCAAAAAATTGAGGCTATGTGTACCAATTCGTAGTTGACTCGCGATCATAGTTCTCTTATGAGAGAAAGCTCCGAGTTCCAGCAGTGGGATTCAAAGTGGGCTTATCCCTACCAGATATATGAGATCCTATAAAAGTTATGTTCAAAATGTGTGCTAGAGTTAGTTGAAAATGATTTCATTACAAGTAATAAAGTTCGAACAAGTTAAGTTTAGATAAAGGCTGTAAAGGTAACATTAATAGACTTTTAGGGACCCACCAGAGCGAGAGAATCCAAACAAATCTTTAATTATCTCCACCAGAAACTTACGCGGTCCTTATGAACCGATGACAATAATAAAAACGGTTTTATTCCCCTATAAATAACAATAAAAACTACATAAAATAGTTTACTTGGCCGTGATCAATACTAACTATTTTACTGCCATTTTAACGACCCGCCGATGGAAGCCAAAAATCCCTAATTTGACTTCATTAAGTGCTCGATAAACGATAAAATATAATTTTATAACTTTTCCATCCAAATCTGTGCATTCGATTGTAAATTGAATCTATGGTAACCGGAGTAATTCATTCGCGTTTCTGAACGCACGTCAGCAAACAATACTGGCTGCAAAGAAAAATAGATTTATTCAAAAAAGGAACACGTAACATGTCAATAAGCGAAAGGAAAAAATACCCCTTTTAAAATTCGAATCGATTCACACTTCGAACAAGCGGCCGCGACGGTTGATTTCCGTTCGTAATTCAAACAGAAGCGTCTTTTGAGGTTCTTTTTAAAATTTTGAATGCGACCGAAGTGCGGAACTCGATCGGTAATTTGAATACGACGAGATTCGAATTTCGATCATAGATTTATTCGATAAGTGACCTCGTTTGGAAAGGATATCGCTTATTTATCGATTGAAGTTTCAATTGATCGAGACAGAGGGGAACTTCAATACGGATGAGTACAATAATATTGAGTTATAATTATTACGGAGCGATTAGAGATACGCTTATGCAAATAGGTAGCATCGATATGTATGTAAATTATATTTATCGTTGTCTATCAACGTTTTTGCAGCCGTTTTTGTAGCAGTTGGACAGACGGTTAATATCGATTTGTAGTATATACATATTCAATTTATAGTGTGGTGTGAATTGATGTAATTTTTTTTGCATTTGTTCTTGCGTAATGTTCTTGGACCTAATTACATAATTGTATGGTTAATAGTCGATAATTCAATGGTGAATTATCGACTAGTTCATTTCAATGAATTAGAGGACTAGAGTACCACATTATAATTGTGGTACTCTAGTCCTCTTATTTTCAGAACAACGTAGAACACCGCACGATTCAATGAAATGACAATATAGGTATACTTACATTAAACGTCGACTTGACAAACACTTCATAAACATTATCTGTCTATTAATATGATCTTTCCTACTATTTTGTTTCGATCTTCAAATTTTCTACCAAAGTTTAAGTTTTGATACCTACTTTAACATTACTTCGAATTTTTGTTTTTATGGCAGCACTAGATCTTCATTTCATTTTACCAATAATTTAAAACATTGCAAGCAAGACAGCTAACAAAGATTGGATCAAGTTTTAAGCAGGTTAAGTCATCTCAGCTGATTTGATTTCATGTTGTCAAATATTTTATGTTTAGCAAAAGAAGCATCAGCCCACAAGAATGCAAGCCAAACCGCGGGCCTCCATTTAACACACAACTGTTGCGCACTACGCAGTCATTAAAGATCTGACACTATCGACAAGAAGAACCCATGAAACTGTCTGACTCTCGTAAATATCTTGCCAACAGTTCGGATCGTAAATACAGAGACAGAGTAACGCATCCGATCCACTAGGCACCTACTTACATGCGTCTCATTGGATTAGAGTATAAAATCTATAAAAACTCATAAAGTGCTCATAAACAGTGTGGAGGCAATAAAAAACAGTGCTATGTCGTCTCTCAGCTGTCGCGGCTATTTACGTGCGTTCGGAAATCGAACGCTATCCGAGGGGATCGTTACAAATTTTAAAATTAGAACGTTCTCATTTTCGATTCTCTTCATATCATGCACTTTTTCGTTTTTCTTTTGGCTTGGCAAGGTCCGTTCTTATTGATGTCATATTTGACGTTTGCTAAACGTACTGCGGCGTCAAACGGGGGCAGATGAGTGGTCGATTGGACGTTTTTAATAAGGGGCTTTGAAGTCTGCTGCTTGATATTGGATCATCTTTTTGCGTTCTTTGCTTTGATGGATATTAAATACTAGATCAAAGCTTAGGCTTCTGCTAAAAAATAAACTGATTGTGAATTATAAATGTGTTCTTAATTTTGAAATCATATAATTTATTTATTGTATTTAAAAGTGTATGTGTTATATTAACTACGTGTTTGGGGTTCAAAGTCAAATTTTTAGTTATGTAGTTTGGGGTGCGATGGTTTTATGATGGATGGTACCTATAGAGTATATCTTGTAGCTCTAGATCATATAGATGTATAATTGAGTCAGTAAGCTTCTCCAAGTACTGGTCAGTAACCGCACAAGTCATACTATCTCATAATAATACCATAAGGAAATAAAATAGAAAAAAAAAACAAATAAATAGCTACGTGTCTATTCAGATTAAACTCCGTTAGACACATTTATGTTCAAAAATTTTAGTAAAATAGTTATTTAGTAATTATTAGCATCCCTACGTCATTAATTATAATCGTACTCGTATTTATAGTTTATTGGGTCACAGAATGCGCTTCACCTTTATTTAAGTGTATTAAATGCAGCGATCAATCAAGAATAATTATGTTATAATTAAGAATGATCGAATGGCCACTCGGACAATAATTATCGATTAAGTGCGGCGCAGGTGCCAACACTAGTAGAAATGAGGTGGACATTTTTTGTCATGTCGATAAATCGTAGATAATATGTCGATATAAGTATATAGACTACTAGTTGAGTAATGGATTTTCAGATGTGCGATGTTTTTTATTTGAAAATTTATTTTTTCATTACAAAGACATTTAGTAGTGGTAGGGCTCTTGGCAGAGTCCACCACTCCAATTCCACGAGTCCACTTGGGTAAGTACTACACCTTTGCCAATTCTACAGCCAAGTAGTAACGTGCAAACGTTCTTGTTTTCAGGTTTGAAGGGTAATGTTTCATTTATAGGGCTTAGGGATATTTAGATCTCTGGGTGGGGAACGCAGTGGAGTGCTAGGTAATGATTTGGACTCTTCATGTTCCAATAGCTGGGTGTCACTGTGCTGTCATGCGGTAGTCATGTTGTTTACCGTAAGGCACTTGTCCTGCTAATCTCGTCACTCCATATGAAAAAAGAACTACACAAAAACTTTGTGCTATTTGAGTTGATGCTGTTAAAAACGTGGACTATTTATACTAGTGTCAGACAAGCACAAATAGTCCACTTTATACTCTCACTTCACTTTCACTAGGATAGATCCACTAAGCTGTATAAACGAAAGTCAGTTCACGTAACAACTTGAACTGAAAAATGCTTGAACCATGTTCTTTTCTTCATAATGTTTTCTTTCCTACCACTGTGAACAAGTGCACCACAATGAACCTACCACTTCACTTGTGAAAGCAGACGTCACCACTGCGCCATTACGGCTGTAACGCAAGCAGTGATTAAATAAATATGTCATCAATTGAGATGGACAATGACAATTTGAAATACAAAACACATTTGAATTTTAAAGTGTTTTTGTGTGTGAGAGCGCGTGCCAAGTGTGCAAGCGTGCAGAGTGTCAATGAAACAAAACATCGTGCGCGCTATTTTTAGTGTTTTTACATTATTTTTGCTAATTTCTAATCAGTGTCAAACTTTTTACTATTTTTTTCTGTGGCTAAAGTATGAATGCTATCATTTTCACGTAACTCTAGTATAACGTAAAAGCTATATTTATAATTGAAACAAAATGCGCGGTTTTATTTTTTTTACACTTTTGCCAGCGTTTACAATTCTACTCGTAAATAAGTAGTGATGTTTGCACAATACCACATGGCGGAAGAATAACTGGCCAAAGTACCTACTTCCAGGGTTGAACTTTGTAAAGAGCCCTACTGCTTTTTAAATAAATACACGGGTAACTCACGTTTGATATAGTCAGTCCAGTCCGACTCAAGTTTCGATCGTGTCCGGCGATCTTTTTTGTTTGCGCGCGTGTTTGCAGCTTAGTTAACATGTGGTTATTACCCATTTATTTAAAATGTGTAATAATCACGTTAGTTTTCATACCAAAAAGTCCTACCACTACCACCTAAATGCTAAAAAAGAGGCTATGTAAACTCATGTAACTAAATGATGATTAAATAAATAATTACCTACTATCAATATTATGCGCAGTTTAAAAAGTTTGAGTTCCATTTTCAAACGTATTTATTTATATCTGTTGTGTTCTCAGCTACCATTAATTTAACTTAATAATAGGACGAGAATAGACTGTTTGTATCGGAAAGTAGGGCTGTTACAAAATCTTGCAGCATCGTCCCGAATCCGAACACATTTCGGAATGTCGCTAAATATTATTTTTATAGCTCTACACATGTTTTGACCAGACAATGTATTCTCGTTTGATTGTTATAAATGAACCCCATAAATAATGTTTTTTCATTTTAATTTTCTACGAGAAGACGACACTTTTATGTGCGTGACCAAATCGAATCGAACAGTTTTCAAATTTAGAACTGCACGGAATTCGAATGTTTTCGCGGAATATTTTATTATTCGACTTTAGATATCCTTAATGACCAGTATTATTTAAAAAAATATTAAAGTTGTTTTTTACCCCGTGTGGTTCCCGTTTTCGTAATTTTCGAGGTAAACTGTAGCCTATTAGGTAAATGCTATAGATGTGTATGTAGCCTAGACATATGCTAACGTGGAAAATGATGGGACAAATCAACTACGCGGATAAAACCACGGGCCTGTGCTGGTGTATATTATTAGTATGATATTAATTGTTTTCTATAGCAATAGCGTATTTTGTGATCATTTCAATCAAAAGGGTTATTGTACCAGGCCAAACTGTCTTAGATACAAATCCGACTGTTTTGAAATGTGTCAAAGTCTACGGGTTGGGCATTACGAGTGTCAGTTGGGAGATTTGAAAGGAAGTCAGTAAGCTATTATTCAATTTTAGTCGGATACCTATGTACACTACGATAGTTGAGAATTGATTTGAAATAACGTGCGTTTATTGTTGATATTTGCGCAAAACTATTAAGTTTTCTAAGTATTCAAACAAAAAAAACATGTTTATGTATCGTTTTGAGTGTTCCTGAAAATTTCAATTGTTTTTTCGTAAGTAGTTTTAGTTTATTGTAACGGGGTTTTAAGCTTTATAATTCCTGTTCCAAAAATACGATTAAGTGTGGTTGAAGGTCTTTATTTTCTTTAATGCAAGGTCACCTGAATATAATCAGGTATATGAAAACTGAAAACAAAAATGGCGCCAAAATAGCTTTGTCAACAACAACACGTTTTAGACGATCTGTGAAAATCACGACGACGGCGACGCCAGAAATAAATAAATGAAATAGGCGTAATTACTCATTATACTGAAACCAATAAGTTTCCGCAGAGTATTTTATCATAGCAATTATTAACTAAATTAATCGCCACACGCCAGATTCTTTTCCGTCGTCCGGGAATTTTTCAGAATAAACACAGAGGTAAATAACGAAACAAGATGCCATCAAAGAAACTAGGCAAAACAAAATAAACCTCTTTCATAATTCTCCCGCCATTTTCCTTTTTCCCGCCATTGATGCGTCGAAGCAGCCGGCGCGTTCGAAAATCGAAAACATTTCAAATACATTTCAAATTTAGAACGCGTGTTCGAACTCTTTCAAAATACGCTCTAGAATCGAAAACAGCGATTAGTTTTAAGTGTCTGCGTTCGAAGTTCGAACTTTTAAAAATATGTCGTTCGGTTTTAATTTTAACCGAGGATCGGGAATGCGTTTCGTTTTGTAGCACTTTACGATGTTTGCCAGTTTAATGATTTTCCGTTCCGAAATTCACGTGACTGATTCGAATTAATAAATTTAAATAATATTAAATCACATCACATTTTTTTTAATGTTTTGTGATACAACAAATTTCTTTGGCTAATTTACAATACTTAAATTCATAATGTTAGTTTCTGATCCTGATTTCCTTGTTTAAATTTATTATCTTCTAGATGAAAATCTTGTTAACATTGTTTGTTTATACTTCGATTACCTATAAAGATTGTGTATTGAATTGTATAATTATACCGTTGATCACTGACGTGAAGTCATTTACATTTATATGGGAAAAAACATTTGCTATCAGCTAGTATTTATTTAGCACTAGCCGTGCTCCACGGGTTTACTCGCGGTGTTTCTTTTTCGTTATTTTTCGTGATAAAAAGTAACTTACCTCTATAATGTTATGTCAGACTTCAATCTAACCGTGTTTCAAATTTCAACCCGTTCCGTTACGTGATTGAGCAACAAACATCAAACTTGCTCAATGCTTTATAATATTAGTTGGAAGCGTGAATGCTAGTTATTTGACTAAATATTAGTTTCCCTTAGTTATTACAGGTGTGCGATTGCAAACTAATCATAAAATAACTACGGATATTGCTGCGATAAATAGATGCTGGTTTGTTGGTAAATTGAATAACTCAAGCGTATTGCGAATGGACTATTATTTATATAAACTTTGTGCAGTACGGACGCTTTTGGAAGCTTTGTATTTCTCCTTACTGTTGTTAAATTAATTTTAGCTAAATACCGTTTGAATGAATTTTGCATTGCGATTGGTACTACCTACGGGAGCCACTGACTTTACCAGATATGTTGTACATATGTTCTTACTATGTATTTAGGCATAGAGATAAAACATTTAATGTATCTGGGTGACGAGCGCAATACTAGGTAATGATTTAGACTCTGTATGATCCAATAGCTGCGTGTCACTGTGCTGCTATGTGGAAGGCATGTTGCTTACCATCAGGCACATGTCATGTTCGTCTCGTCATTCTATAAAAAGAAAGCATTAAATTTCGGATTGCCATTACAGACAAACATACACACAAACTTGCTCGTTTATAATGCGCGGACAAAGATCTCTCTTAAGTTTCTCTATCTATACCTACCTACTGATTCTAAGTTGCTATCGTCCAATAATTAAATTATTTTTAAATAATAATATAACCGTGTGATTCGGTCTAAATAGTGGAATCTGTACAATTCCGCCACATTTTGCGGTTTCGCCGATAAAACGAAACGTGACTTGGACAATATTCAAAAGATTATAGGAAATTAAAAAGTTATGCGTATTTTACGTTTCGTTCCACGTAGTGCTGCAATCGTTATAAATCACAGATTTGGCCATAGACAAGAAACTTACCTTAGTGTTTTTTTAACTCAAGATTCGGCTGTATCTATCTTACGTGATAGATCCGTCAATTTTGCTGGTTCTTTTTTTGTTTGGTAGAGCATAGTTCAGAGGAGGTCCTATATAAATTGCATCGAAATCGGTGCAGCGCTTTTTGAAATACCAAAAAAAAAAATTAGCTTTCGTGGATTTAGACAACGTAGTGATGAGTTTCTTATGAAGTTTGATCGGATTTGGTCTGAATTTAATTTTATTAAAATTTAACCTTTAAATTGCAATTTAGTTTTTTCGGAGTAAATAAACTGTTTGTTTCATAAATCAATTTTAATTTGATTTTTATTGGATTTTTTTGTGTATTTTGCTGCTAAATGTGTTTAATTGTTAACTATGTTTTATTTAAGTTTTGACTGTGTAAATCATCAACAATATGGATTGAAATATCTGAAAATAAATGAAATTAAATAAAATATTAAATAAATGTCTAGATGCATGGAGTATTGCGGTTGACATTGTAGGCATAATTCTCATTACCACTGATAACATAAATTGTAACATATCAATTTGTTGTTCACACTTGTTATCTAATTTGACGGTTTTAAGTCATTATTATTTGTGATAAAATTAGATTTCATTTGTGACATTAAAAACAATTATTATTGTAAATGTCGATTTGTCACCTTAATAAATGAACAAAGCCTGGCAAATAAAACCAATTTCTTTGCTTTGTTTCTAATTTAAAAATTACTTAAAACTACAGTCTATGAGACTACATATTGCATTAAATGCAGTAAAACTATTTTTCAGCCTCCAAGAAAAAATAGTAAAATACCTTCTCAATATGAATCTGTTAGCAACATCTAATAAAATTAAATATACCAATGATAATTATAATGTACCTACGTACTATCCAAAGGAAGTCAGGGATATAGGAATAAAAAGAAATAGATACAATAGGAATCTAGAATAATACAAATAAAGATGTAAATTTTAATTTCTCAAGGCGTTAAGTAACATAATCTCCAATTACCAAGGCTTACCATCAAGCCGCATTGAGCTAACCGCCTCAGACAGGTGCATTTACGTTTTTTGCGGACAGTGCACGAGAACCCCATTGTTTGTCCCGACGTGATAACATCATGTGGCAATACTGACTGTCGTTTAATCTGTGACGTTATTCCCACAGTTATTCGTTTTAACTTTTAACATGAGGCTGAATAAGTACGAATTGTACACTCTATGTTAATGTTACGATGGCTAGTCTTGTTTTAGAAGCTAGGCACCGGTAGGCAATCAAGTTTTGAAAAAACAGAGAGGAATAATTTTCCACAAAAAAAAAATGAGGACTTATATTTATAATACTCATATAGGATTACTTGCAATCATACAAAATTTGGTCTATAGAGTTGGATTGAGGAACTTAAAATTAAATAGAGTTAAAAACAAAAAGAATTGGCCTAGTTGAGTTCTACGAGTGCTAAAGGATGTTTAACACGATTATTTGAAGTTTTTGGCATTCTTTTTCTTCTGGCTACAGAAGAAAAAGAATGCGTACGAAGTAGGTACGTGAGAAAAGCTTGGGTTCAAGCTTGTAATAACATGATGTTATCAAGTACATACTGACTCGATATCATTTATATCGATTCAAATAAACATATCTAAATAACTCCTACATCGTCTTTAACTCCTAAACATTATTAAGCCGTTCTTTTTATGTTAATGAAATATTTAAAACCTCGTATTTCAGTTCGAATAGGTACTCTTATTCGAATACTCTTATTTATCACCACTCGATATCTCGCACTTTACATTAAACTTAACGATTAGTTATTTTCGGAGACATCTCTAATTATACGTTTAGTGTCGTTCAAAGTAATGCGCTCGTAAATTCGATTCTGGAGTATCGATTTAATTCGATTTTTAATTTATTGATTTTAATTTAGAACACGGTGTTAGTAATGCTATTTGGTGATTAGGAAATAGTTTTTCGATAACATTAAAATATGTTTATAGGTATACATTGACATTTTGCGTTTGCGTTTTAATAAATTAGAATATTTGATGTTAATTTATTTTCACTACACTCATTGAGAAAAATTACATGTTATCCATGAAGGTCGAGCCAGAAAAAATATTTTTTTATATATTTTTTACAACTATAAAAAACAATATTTTAAAATAAGTTATACATCATTGAGATAGAGTGTGATCTGTAAATTTTATAACCTGGCAAAGACCTTATTTTATCATTGAAGTGTATTAATCACATGAGCTTTTAAAGAGGTACGTTATATACTCACTATTTGGCTACAATCGTATATTCGTAGAAACTACGTATTGTTACAAACTCTTTACAAAATCGTAGCACGCGAAGAGACCTTTTTACAGTACTCACAATACGTATAAAAACGTGTACAAAAGAGGTGGCACATGGCAATTGGTTCAAGGTTACATTACCACGTTCAATGGCGATCATTAGTATACACAAAAATATAAACAGCTTCGTATACATCAATGAAGTCAGGAAGGAAAGCACTGCAGTAGTACCTACTGTGAAATATGTTAATTATAAATAAATAAATATGTATAATAAATAAAATATAAGTGGAAACGATAATAAATACCTACATTGAGTGACATGTTACTGGTTGATTAGTGAGAGTATATACCCATTAAAACCGTTGCATTATTTTTATTAACTCAATATAGAATCTCTCATTAGTCAATTGATACAAATTTATTGTGGATCTACTGATTTCAAACTTGTTATAAACTTTATTTTGAGGTCCAGTTTCTAGGGTACGCCCAGTTTCTCAAAATACATAAATTGATGCCACAAGAAAACAAAATAGCGCGTTTCATGAATAATAAGTCTTAAATTAATTCAAAACTAATAATATTATTATAATTAAAAAAACGAATTGTAGTAAACATAATTCCTTTACTCACAAAAACAAACAGCATTATTACACTATCCTATTAGGAATTAACAAATAAAATACATAAATATTAACAAATAAAAAACCCGACCACGCAACAAGTAGCCTACCAAAAGATTCTGATGCCATCTAAAATGAGTAAAGGAAGCATAAAATGTTTATTGTGACATAAAAATATTATATCGATCACATCAATCGATCGTAATAACTCGATATCATGCGGGACGGATCCAACATCTTTCAATTTTAACGGAACCATGATCATTTTAACTCTTCAATACTTTATAATCTTAATTCAAATAATAATTCTATTCGTCAATATTAAATGAACATCAATATAGATAAAGTTTAATTCTGTGAATGCTTTTATCTTTTATCGATAAAAGACGCATACAAAATTAGATTCATTTCCAAAAGTCGATATTAAATTGAACGTTCGATTCTAAATTGGAATGCTTAAATGAGGTAATCGCGCCTCATCTCTTTCGTTAAGGGTCATTCGGCCACTAGTGTTTACCAACAGTGCTACTCCAATCGATTTCAAATTCGAACACGCGACTCTAGAATAGAAAATTAGTCGAATCGAGCCACTTGGAACAGTTAAGATTATGGTAATGAGCTGACTCGACCCCGAGGAGCGGTAATGTCTAATGTGTAGTGATATTGGCTGGACGGTTTTAATATTGAAAATAATGCTATAGATGAGGTAGGAAATCTACATATTTGCCTACTTAGAACATTTAATGTTTGCATTGTTTAAATAGGTTAACAGATTACTTAAAGAAGGATATTTGTATTGACATCAAGCTGATCTTATTTTTAAAACATACTTTCAAATAAATTTTAAGTATGACCAAAGATGTATCAGTAATTTCACGAAACTTTAAAGCATGGTTAGGTATCTCCAAAGACAATAACCCGATCTGTGGGTCTCTGAAACTAAGTTGTTGTTGAACGATTTTTTATTCGATGTTTTTATTATTTACAAATAAAAGCTGTCATGTATACTTATGCATACAGCTTTTGGTCCTTTATTACAAATGTACAAAAGAAATTGTTCCCACAATATCAAACTAGCCACATTACAGATGACGACTGAGAAATTACTAGTAATAACTGGATCATTCATAGAAATATCGCACTTAAAGCTTAACTGTAAGAACGAGATTAGTCTGAAGTACGGATTAAGAGTTGTCGAAGACTTAACATTCATGTCTTGAGGCTCTCGCCTATACCTAATAACCATCAATGATCGGGCCGATTGTGAAAAATATCATTAAAAAACCATCAAGGCTTGATGATTTGACTGTACGGACTGATGATTCGTGCGGTCGACCATTAACTTCAATCGATTCTTTATTTTTTACGTATTTTTGTTATTAAATCATCGAGACATCAAGCCCATTCTGTCGCGGTTTAAGCGATTTCGTGCTACTGCACGATTTTTTCATTCGATCAAAACTTCAATCAAAACGTTCTGCCATTGATTATGTAATTTATTCGAATAGAGCTAGACGATCGATAGATCACGCCCACTTATAGTATAGTGGGAGTGGCGCAAATCAAATTAGTGAGTCCAATACATCGATTAACCTCAAACATATCGGCAAAAAACGCGATTAGCTCCGAAAATCATCGACAGTCGAAAAAAGGTAACAACCGTCGTTAATGGAGGTTTTTGTTCAAAACTCGGAAGATTTGAATTCGTAATTTCAACCACAAGGCGTTCGAATCATTTGTCAGTGACAATTTTTTGGTTGCAATCGATTTTTAAATACAGGTTAAGGTTTTTGTGAAGGTCTTCGTTTTCTGGGTACGAAATTTTGCGGCAATGTTGGGTTCAATAATAAATAATGAAAATAAACAGGTTAAATTTTTACAAAGCACTGTTTCTGTTACGTCAGAATAGATAGGTAGGCATTTTTGGGGGCGAGCGTCCTTGCTGACGTCACGGGCGTCCTTCGACCCACACTGACACGGGCATGGGAAAGCTCGCAATTTTTTGCTCCGAACTGGATAAATTCTTCGGAACATCAAGGCTGTGGGAACCGATTGCATTCCATCTCTGACTCGTAGGGAAATGCTCTTTTTACGATCCAATCCGATACGATCGCCAATGGATCGACTCGATTAATTACAGACAGAATCCAAATGTTTGCGGCGACCGCGTCCAGCCCTAATTAACGAAGTAGATAATATTTACGGAAATTTCGATATTCCGATTTAGAACTCATTCCAGATTATAAGAATAAATATTATTTTATTTCAAATCTCACAAACACGAAACATATTTTTTTATTTAGAACATTTTTATAACAAAATAATCCATCACTATTAGACATGAGACAAGTCGTAATGTGATTAAAATTGAAAAATAAATCGAATATTTGCTTTAAAATTATCACAGTACCGTCAATGACGCTAAAGTTGTACGAAAAGGATAAAATCGAATCCGTTTTCAATTATAGGAACAATAAAAGCTTGCATTTCGCCACGGTATCGGGTCGAAGGGTTTTATAGATGTTAATTGTTAGTTTTATTAAGAGGCTCCTTTGAAAACCTGCTTCTGTGGGGGATAAGTATAGTTTTCAACCAAGTTGCACTCGAGATGGGTGGCTAGTGGCTTTTATGGCGATTGGTTTGATTACGCGATGTTTGTTTTGGTGTTGTCGTAAATGTTTGTGCATGTAAGCGAGATTATCGAATAAATTTGAATCTAAAGTTGGGTTCGAGAACTAGTTAAAGGCTTAAATACGAATATGTAACGAACAAAGTGTTCACCGCGTTACTTTTCTGAAATGCTAAATATATTCTATTTGTACTAAATTTACTAATTAGTTGTGTCAATATGATCTTATTAGCCTGTCAATTTACAGGTTTTCAACATTTATGAAAAATCGAACACCATTTTTTTCTGTTAGCAAATGTTTTACATGACAAAGATTTTTTTCTTGCTGAGTACTATTCATACTTGCTGGAGCTACATTTCAGCAGACAAACCTACATTAGTTATTTCTAAAGTTGTTTTTTTTAAATATTGGTGTTTTTCATATACTTATGTAAATATGAAAATCAAATCTGGTTTTATTGAAGTCTTATTGTATTGCTTCGTATCCAAAATAATTAATTTGGTCTAGTAGCTTTGTTTATGACATGCAATTGAAATATTTGCGGCAAGTATCCAATAAAGCTTATCGGTTTCCTTCTAGACGGTTCTATATTTTATTAATCACCAAGTAATAAACGTAAATTCTGAAGCGAAGCAAAAGCTAACAGACTGGCATTCGAAAACTATAAAATACACGAAACTCTTTATTGGAACATGCAACACTGAGGGCAAAGTACAAAATACCAATTTTTCTCTTCCTCCGGTTTATACTGTTATTAAAATATAGCGCCAATTTTCTGTGTTTGTTTGCATATTTGAAGTAATAATAAAATTCGGTATTCCTGCATTCCTGTATGTTTAAAAAAAACACAATTTACGAGGAGCATTATCCAAAATGTTACTAAATATAGAAGATATGAACTTTATTGAACAAGTTAATAACCAGCGTCGTTTGAGACTTTCCGTAGATAAGTAAACTCCAACGAAATCGGCTATTATCATTGTATATAAATAATCTACAGTTGCTTCAAAAAGAGTATTTTTAGTAATATTTTTAATAGATCGCCATTTACTACAATATTTTGATCAAAGAGTTTACCTATCTATGTGTCTATAATTTAATCATCTTTAAGTCCATATTAGACCATTATTGATAGCTCTTATAATACACCTATCCACTCCCACATATCGTACTCTGCTTTTTTCAATATTTATTATTTTAGACATTTTGAAAATTTATTCTTTTTATTATTTTAGCCAAATTATGTCTATTAAATTTTTGTATAAAAACGATTTATTTTGTTTTAAATATTAAGAATTACATTATTCGGTTAGACACAAAAGTAAAAAGTCTAGAAACAGCAATCTCTATATTTTCACAAAGCGAAATAAATCAACTTCTAAAAGAATACTTAGTTCGTGCAGGTTTTCGATAACTTTCGTGCTATTAAATAGTAGTAAAACAAAGTAACAAAATTAAAACAAAACGTCCTCGCTTCTTCTAATCGATAAGTGCGATTCTGGGCACGGCATATGTAAATTTGAAATGTAAATATGCTTTTTAATCAATGTTAAGGCTTAGTGGGAGCTCCGTACAATACTATCGGAGCCAGCATTCAAATGCAGTGTATCAGTAGGACGCATCGCCCGAGCCCTTTCCTTCGAACAAATGAATATTTATTTTGCAATGCCGTTTATATCATTTCTATTGTTCGTAATTTGTCTCTAACGTCTCTGAGAATGTTTATGTTTTAATTTGGAATCACCTACAAAGTGTTGTAAAATCGTTATTTTATTCGATTATTTTTTGTTTATAAAGATCGATGAAATTCAACACTATGCAAAAATAGAAATAGACAGATGTTTTCGAATTATATCGACTTATTGCTGGCAGTTTTAATGATGTCAATAACATTTAAATTCGATTAAAATTTTAGATTAGTATTAGATTTTAGAATTTAATATCTTTTTAATAGACTAGCTTTGCAAGTTGTCAGTAGCATTCGATTTATCGACGCCTAACGTCGTTGATTCGATTGTGCATTGCGACGTAAGTGACAGAACGACCGTGTAGGCGCCAGCTTTGATGCTAATTCATTCTACGTGCGTGTCATTTCGAATCGATGCAATTATTAGACATTACTAGCCGCTAGAATACATCAGGCGACAAACAGACTTGCGTTCAGCTGTCCCGCTGCAGCGTTGTGAGTATTGCAAGGGAATAGCAATGTCGTTTTGCTCACATACTCCCACGGTATAACGTGTTTTGTTTAGAAAGCTAATAATATTAATAGATTTCTAAGCATTTCAATCAGAAGAAGACTAAAATATTGTTGTCTATTAAGTAGACATTTAAATAAAAGATACTGAGTAATGGTAGTCACATAGTCACAAACGATTACAAATCATAAACAAGCTTAAGTTACTCGTATCTAGATACAATTTATGTATTTGATTTGATCAATCTTGCTCAACTGTTCAATCTTGCTCAAGTCTATAACCGCCTTTAGTGTTCGCACATGTGCTATAATTGAGTAATATCATTTGACACTGTGACAGCTGAACTAGTCTGTCTTAATGTCATGGATCACACGTCATTACAGTCTCGACTATCCAACACTAGATAATAGCACAGATAATCCAGGTTATAGTTAATCAATGCTAAATACTGTTTATCTGTAGATTATCTAGCAATAATCGTCCGTGTGCAATTTGTAACTGTTAGGTATCTGGTTTTATCTATGTCAGCATTTGTAAGTTATTATTCACTTTCCATATGCAGGTTTCACTACTTGTGGTATGATACTTAGGAGTAGAGTTGCAAATGACAACAGTCTTTGAGTTCAAGACTACATGTCATTTTCTTCTTAGTCTTTATTTTTTAATTCTGACTTGTTAAAGTTATATTCGATTGCATAACTTGTAGTCGAAGCCAATTGAAAGCAACACCCATATCCATACATACTCTTAGAAATCAGTATGTATCAACCGTTTCTATGTTTATGTTTTTGTAATATCATCTATATGCTCCTTAAAGGTACTTGCAAATAAGTATAAAAATGACATCTGATGTGGATTTTCTTTTACTTTTTATGTTAATAATGATGCGCCAAATACTTCAGTAGCCCTATTCGAATCAAAGTAAGCCATAAACTCCAAATTTACCTATCGTATAAAGCTGCGACAATCAAAAACATTAGCAAGCTCGTTCTGTTAAGATGGAAAATGTACCTTAATTGATATTACCTATAAATAATCTCATAGATCTTACTGTTGGAGTAAGCAATCAGCCCTAAATTTGCTTTACTTTCTTTCAACAACTATAGTAGCTTTTGTGTTAAAGTCTACATTTAAATGTAATGTTTTCATCATTCTATCCTAAAGACCCACAGCAGATAATCCGATCCCCCAATCTGAACGTTCGATGACGCCACCGCATTCTTCAATCCAGCTTGATTTGCACATCCTCATCCTGCGGCCTTCAAGACCCTCGCTACTGGCCTCTAGATTGCTGATACCATAGACAATACGATGATTGTCCACGCTATATCTGGCTGATAATTATATATCTGTGACAGGCCATTTTGCTGTAGTGATGTATTTGTTTCTAAATCTAGGAAAATGAGGGCTTCTTATTCTACTATGTGGAAACATTTTGAGCCAAAGACGTAAATATTTTAGCTTAGCTTAGCTAGAGCGAGAAATATTTAACATATTTTGAGCCAAAGATGTAGTAAACATTGTCTGAACCTTAAATAGTTGAAAATATATCCGAATGTGTATGATATGTATGCGAATATGTAGTCGAAACTAACTGAGACTAAATACCAGTCTATTGAAAAGACAAATGTATTGGTGGGCACTTCAAGACACACCAAGAACAAGCTCAGTAAATTCTAGATATATTTAAACTTTACTTCGTTGATTGGAAGTTGAATTGGCACATCTGGGTATATAAGTAGAATACTCATTTATAATATTATGCAGTTATTTTATTCTATGTATGGTTCATCCCTAATTAAAGGATTAAAGTCATCAACGTATATGGATGTTTTCAAGTCTTTTTATAAAATAGTGACGCGACAGGGAAGACTTGTAGGTATGTGCCTGATGACATGTATCACGTAGTAAGTAGTAAAAAATACTAACAATTGGTAGTATTTTTATAAAAAATACTACCAATTGTTTTTACAGTATCGAATACTGAAACTATGAAAACTGATTATTTTAAAACTTCAAACACAGCAAAGCTTATCCGGTTTATCTCATCGTCATTCGAATCTGCAACCTCCATTACGATTATTCGATAGTTATTATCATACAGAACAATAGTTGTTCGAACAATAACATAATTGTTCGGTTCCCGACCCTTAGGTCAGATACAGGTTAATGGGGGACTATTAATTGATTTTGTTCCTTCTATTGTTTCAAATTATTGTTAGTTTGATGATATTGTGATATCTGTTACAGGGGTGTTATTACTGAAGTATAGTTGTAGCGAACGTGTATTGTCGTCTTTAGTTTGTATGTTTGTATAAATTTGTTTGGAGAAACTGTACTTATGAGTTCATTGAAAATATTTTTGGGTGTTGCTCTAATAGAGATATTTCTCTCAATTTATTCACATATCATGAAAGCAAGGTCTGTAAAGAATAATCTGTGTGACTCTAAGAAATAGAGATGAAGCAACACGTACTGTCTCCTTCCTTAAGAGGGTTAGTCTTTTATTTCCATTTTATTATTCTAGAAATATTTGTTAGCACAGTTTCTTAACATCAGACAATTGAGTTGGTAGTTGGTACCCATTGTTTTTGTTTTTGCGTTCATGCTCAAGTATTCATTACATTGAGGACTTTTTAAGTGTTTGCTCATATTTAGTGGTTGATTTTTGATCTTAAGAATAGTGATCTGTAGCGTCTATGGTAGGCATACGATGCTTACCTGTTGCCAGAACTGTGCAAGCAAGTATATTCTCTCTTTCTTGAAGAGCCAGTCCATCGAGTGCATAGCTTGCACCTCCGTTTCCGGGGCGGGCAGAGAGGCCGCGCCCGTCGGGTGCATCCGGCCGTCCGCGCCTCACGCCCGGCGCATACTGACCGAATCACCCACGCAATACACACGTCGCACGCACCGCCCCCACCAAAACACACCACATTTCAAACTTCGAACTTTCGTTCAGCCAGTTCGATTGTTCTTTTCCTTTTATTCTTTTCAGCCAGTTCGATTGAATCGCGTGCCGTTTTTTCTTAGTGGCCTGTAACAGAAAAAGGCGGTGTTGTATCGATTGTAGAATCGTATTCGTGTCGAAACTAATTTGGGTGTTCGGTTCGATGCTTGCGATAGCGACGCCAAAAAGAAAATTGACAGCTCCGTAGATAGCGTGTTGTGGGAATCAGTAGTTGGATATCTGAGGCCATTGCTATAAACAGTCTGGTTCTACAGATTGAATGATAGTTCCGTTTGTAATCTAAGCGCATCTTTATTGTAGATAGAGCCTTCACTGAATCTAGTCATAAAATAATGTTATCGTGAGCTGGATTTTCGTAACTGAACCAAATAAACAGGTGACTACGAGTGAGGTCAGCAAAAAACTAATTTATTATTATACTCGTGTATTTATTCGCAGTACAGTAGTAAATACAATAGAAAAACATGCAAAAACTAAGTTATTGCCGCCTAAACCCAAGCTTCTGGGCTGAGCTGTAAATTGTGAACTGGCGCCAAAATACGAGTGTGGGGTGGATGGTTGGTTCGTTTTTGTGGATCATGAAACAGTTTTTGAACACAATCAGTTTGAATACATTTTTAATGATTTTTGTCTCGTTTTAAAACACCTTATTATATTCTTGTTGATGTAGTATTTGTTTTAATAAAGTTTAGCGAACACGATTAAAAACTGTTGAAATATTTCATGAAAGCACATTTGAGTGTTTTATTAGCTAGTCCGATTATAAAAAAACACACATTTAGTCATGTTATCTCCTTTATAAAACATTTGGGATAATAAGTAGCCTATATTATATTCCAGATTATAATTCGTATTTCGTTTTTCAATCCGTATTTATGATAAAAAGTAGCCTGTATAGGCTGTACTATACCGACAGTGTATGTCCTGCCTTGTCCCGGATTAAATATGACTCGAGGGAAGTCGGGGCACACCGCTACGCTAGTACGTAAAGCTGAGCACAGCAGTCGCAAGTAGCTGCCACCCACTTGCACGGCAGCTCGACTGAATTACTGGCGTGTCAATCTATAAACATGATAAGTGCAGTTCGTGCCCCGATATGCAAACAGGATTACACGTCACGCTACTCGCCCTCTATCGATTCTATCGATTGTCGCAACACTATTTCGTTTTTTATTGGACGTTTTAATGGCGTTAGTTGAAGTTTTGGCGGGAACTCAAATTGACACGACACGAGCCATACAGTGGTAGAGAATGTCCTATTTTATAAGACTGCTTTGATTTTATACAGATGCATACCATCTGTAATTATGTTTCTAATTACAAATGTATAAGTTGTGATTTCCCATTAGCCCTAATGGCGAAGAAAACTCTTTGCAGATGTGAATTAACAAAAAAAAATTGAAGATTTTTGGCCCGCATAGGTCTTTGCAAATGTTTGGAATATCACGGTAAGATCCTCCTAAGACGCACCCCAAAGCTAGACTTCTCATCGCCTATTCCGTCTTTCGTTGGATGAGACAAAGGTGCCCCTGTATATGTCAACATCGTCTGTGGCATCTCAATCAAGTCGCTTGTTATGACACTTGTAGGTATAATATTATAGGGTTCAGTCTCAAATGAGAACAAATTTGAAATTATGCCCCAATATTCTTCAATTTCTCTATTTTCGGGAGTTTCACCATATTTCCCGCGCTTTGCGCTCTATCTAGAGGGCCATGCAAAGAAGCGTCGCTCGATCACGTGACCTTATGGTCACGTGCGTGAACATAAGTGTTTGACCAATAGTGCCCTGTGATTGGTCAACGCTTTAGATCCGTTTTCACGTCTACGTAATTTAAACAATTTTATTACCAATTAGAAAACAGAACTATAGAAAAAATAGGTCTAGCAGATTCAATGCAATATTATTTGTATAAGATTCAATTCATTTTATACAAATAATAAAAAATACTACTTAAGAAAAACAAAATCAGATGACTATATTAGAGGGCATAGCATTGTACATTGTTAAGTATACGTAAATACCACAATTAACGTAAACTTAACAACGTATTATGTGTTTTCTTAATATTTTAAGTAAATATCTATGGTGCTGTGCAAGCAGCAGGCATCAGGCGTGTCACTTAATATCTATCATTTAAAGAAAAAAACTGTAACACAACCTAATTATTTTACAAAAAAATCGATGAAAAATCTAGAAAAATAAATTATAAAGCAACAAAATGAGTTTTAATTACATTTAGGTTTTAATTAGCCGACACAGCTGAGTTGTCATTGCATGATACTCGTAGCAATCGAATGTCATTTGTTTTCCAATTTCCATTTTCAAAAGTATTAATTTTTTAAATGTAGAATGAGTCATAGAGACGTAACAGTAAGTTATTGCCACTCCAACTTAGTCATTTTACAGTTTGATATTGGTTAATATTCATTAGGGGGGAGTATAGATGGTTGATAAGGGCCACACAGACTGTTTTATTTATTAGTCTATTGATATATCATATTATGGAAGTAAATGAGGTCATAATGCTCTATTACAGAATTAAATGTTTGTTTGGCAACTGTTCCTTCATCATCAATATCATTAATTTCAATCTCAGCCCGTTTCAAATGACTGCTGAGTCAAAGGTTCAAAAGATTATCTGAAAGTTCTCTTAGCAATATAACTATTAACCATCGATATAAACCAATGGATGTGCCCTGAGTACTTTGAAATTAGTAATAAACTGTGTGTATCGTAAGTGGTTTACACACAACCAATCTACTTGACCCCGAATCATAGAAATCCGAAACTTAGAATCGTTAGCGGCGAGATATGCCGTGGTTCTACTTATTTTGGTTCTTGACGAAGAATAGTGATAGGTAAAACGTCCAGCATTCACCGCTTCCTGTAATCGATTAGAACGGAAAGAGTGAGCTGACTCTTTACAACGATGACATAATTCCGTGCGCCTGAAGTTTGGCAGGGCATATTTAATTATTTATTATTTTTTTAATTAATTTATTTTATAATAAATAATAATATTTAATTAATTATTTATTTATTAGGTTTATATCGATGACATTAACCACAATTTGTGCCCATTAGGTGTTGATGTTTTATGTAAATTTTGTATCTGTGCTTTTATGTTTTACCTATAAAGTCTTCGGAACCACTAAGGTAATAATATAAAATGAATACTTGGGAAGATGAGATCAAAGGACCCAACAAATATTAAAAAAAAACTTGGTAGGTACTTAGATAAATTTTAATATTAAATATTTATTACAAATTTTTATCCAAAAATAACAAAACAAATTCGAATAAAACGAGAATTCAGTAAAACATCAAACATTAATAAAACTTATAGAGCAGTTTGAAAATCGAACCTCTTTAAGTTTGCGACAACGGAACTTTCTTTTGTTTGTGCAGTGTTTAGGGATTTTTTTAGCCTTATAGTGATACGAATAGGGATGTATTCGATTATTATTCGATGTTTGACAGTTGGCATTGTTAAATTTATGTATCGATAGTGATCTCTGGCCGTCGCGTGTCGGTCGCCGTTCGGTTCCCTTTATTAACGTGGTCCTTAACAACTTTATTTTTCGTCAAATCCAAAACGTCTGACGTTTAGAAATAACAAATAAATCGTTTTGAATTAACTGTTAATTTGAATTGTAAATTTTTCCGTGTCGTTGAGTGGTTTTTGGGTTCACTGGGTAAAAAAATATTACAATTACGAAAACCAGTCTTAATTTTTTTTAGTTTTCCATATTTTCTGTATTAATATTAAATAGATACAATTGATGTAGAATAGAAATAAATAAAACAGATGTACAAAAAATAAGTACAAAATTAGTTGTCCCACAAAATGTCTCCTGCTGTCGGAACCACTAAACTTTCCAAAAATAATTTAGCCATTTCAAATCCACATCCTTAAAAAATAAAAGGCCATCGCGTGCGCCATTACAATGATTTAAGTAAACACTAAAAATATCAAACAGTTACCGATCAACATTAACGACTGCAGTTACAAAAAAGAGACAGGTGCTCTAAAATGTCCGACCATCGAACAACGCCGCAAACATTTTATCACCTCCATAAATATTACAAATCTAAGATTACCCTCACACACGTTAAAAAACTTCGAACATTGAACTATCACGAAAGAAAACGTACCAGCAACCTTAAATAAAAACATTTAAAGTTGAATTTCGAATATTTTGCGGGTAGCTGTAATTTTGTTTATCGGTTAGTCGATATCGCAAAACAAAGCCGATTGTGGTGCATTCGTGACGTCAAACTTTCTTTCGACTCCAATCGATTTGATTTGGTTTCTTTGTAGCCTAATTATTAATCTGCATGCAACTGTCTTCGAATTGCAGGAATCGATATGACATTGCAAACAAAGCGAGCTGTGTTGTTTCATTTTCTTCGTTTCCCCACTGTTCTGCACACTCCTTTTGTTCGGGTTATCGACATGAACTTTGTGCTAGATATTAGTCATGTTGCCTTCTTTTTGCCCGTTCCAATTTGCCAAATCTGTTGCGGTTCTTCGTTTCTGCTTTGAACGGCACTCGACGTTTGAAATTCGATTATTTCATTGCCTGTTCTTTGATTGATGGATTTTATTTGCTGTTTTTGCGTTATTCGAATGCATTGAGTGGTTTTGAACGTACAAAGCGACTTTGTTATTTCTCATTCAATTCCCTTTAACAAAGTAAGTGGCTTCTGTTATCAATCGGATAATTCATTTGTAATTCGTATCAATTTTCAGAACCGATTAATCGAGTTATCTTTGAACAATAAACGATCGTCTAAACGATCACCGATAGCGATAACCGCACTGTTTTTAACGCGCACCTATCACGATAGTGATGCGATGCGACATTAAAAGCTCGATTATTCGATACAATTGAATCGAGACATCGCGTGCGCGTCCATATTTATTAAGGCAGGTGTGGCTGAAAGTAAAATTATTTATATTTCGACAATAGTGGTGTCACTGTTGTTGTCTTTATACAATCGATGGTTTCAATATAAATGATGTATCGATCGTGTTTAGGACCGGTTTTAACGGTAACAGTTGGTTTTCAAAATATTAAATATGTATTTTTTTAAGATTTTTAAAATAAACTGTTATTTATTTTTTATTAACTAAATACGACAAAATTGCTCCTAAAATAATGAACATTATTCCACAGTCAATAAATATTTATATTCTATTGAAATAGTGTGATTTTCTATGCCTACTTGATGTGATTGCGACGAATACCTATCATTTCACATTTTCGCATTTTTAAAACTTGCGTAGGTGGTATTTAATAGCTATGCCAATTCGATAAATTATAACATATTTCATTGGCTCTTAAATTATACCTATGCTCTTTAAAACGTTACATAAGAATTATTAGATTAATATCAGTATTAATGACAAATCATTAACAAATTCTCTGTCTATTCGCGTTCGAGACTTGCATATAATTTTATAGACGTTTTAGTTCGCCGGCCATACATAAAATAGCCATAAAATATACTAGTTCTGATGCCGATAAACAATTTATGTTTCTATTAATATTTATTATTTTATTTGAATATTTGAAGGTTACAAAATGTAGTGAATTTGAGGCTCGTAAAAGTTCTCTAGACGTATTTTATAGTTGTTGCGTCGCGAAGATTTTTAGAAAATTTTATTGCCTTAGGTAAATGTTACTAAAATACTATATTAAATCGATCAATACTTCGATATTTTGACCAGGCTAAAGTATCGATTCTTTTGCATCGCGTGAAATTCTTTAACTGTATAATCTCGATTCTTAGGTTCGTTGCCACTAGTTCCATTCACAGTTCCATGATGGAACTACTCATAATATTTATACAACATTAGTTCCATTAGAAATGGATATCGAAATAATGGAGCTAGTGTCAATTTTGAGTCAACACTACTTCCATTCACAGTTCCATGATGAAACTACTGATAGTATTTTTGCAACATTAGTTCCATTAGAAATGGATCTCAAAATAATGGAACTTAAGCTAGTTTCTCTTGTTATATCATTGTCACTTCAGATTTTTTGTTGTTGCTAAATGCAATGCAACAAAAAATGTTTGCTATTCCCTAGTTAAGCTATGTGTCAGAGAAGCCACAGAAACAAAAATAATTTTGTAAGCTTTCAATAAATTTATTCGATTTAAAATTATATCGTTCCGTAAATTCGAATAATAAACATATAATACAGTATACATCATAAAATTGCATCTTCCTTATAATGTTGTCATAATTTATCATTACAAAGCGTAGACATACATCTCAAATATTTTTCGAAGCTCATTCGTGTCGTTCCACACTGTATGAAAGTTTTTTTTAAAATAAATAATCCCCGCATCTGTCCCCAAGAGATTAATTTAATTTATATTTGTTTGTTTAAACGCCAGCGTTTATTATTTTATTATTTTTATGGATGGATAATGTAATTTACGATATTATCATGATGTATTGTATTGTAGCACATTTGTGATGATTTTAAACAAAACAGTTTCGAGTTTAAATATGTTTAGAGAAAGATAAATGTTGAAATATTAGTATATTGCATAAAAATTAGATGTCAAGTGTCTTTGTACCTAGTTCATACTTTTTCAACCGGAGCGACCGATTTTTTTAGTTGGATAGATATGAGAATAGGTCGTAAAATATTATTCTCCCTACTTCATCGACGTGAAGTGTTGCGTCAGTCATAATTTAAATGGCAGAAATGGCCACAGGGACAGCTAGTGTTTTATACTCTCTATATATTTGTACCCTAATACATATAGAGTATTTTAATCTCTCTATTTTATGCTAATTTAAAATACACATGTTTTGAACATTTATTTTTATCTTTGTCTTTTACATACGTACGTTTTTTTTGCCGCTCCACAGACTCTGTGATCCGTGACCTTTGTCATTACAATTATCTATTTTTACAAATTTCTTGGATTAGGAGAAGAAAAGGAAAATAGGGGGGTGTTGTGAACATTTAATTCTAGTACTAGTCCGAGTTCAATTTTTTAATTCTAGTGTTGAGCCGAGTAGATAGTAGATATATTTTTGCCATAATTTGAATTCATTTAAAAAGGTAAAGCGAATAATAACAATCAAGTTGTTCACCAACACATCACTAAAATAACAAAAAAAAAAAAAAAAAATCTGTACTCGTCAGTTGATATGTATAATTCGTAAAAGTATTGCTCTAGAAACCAGTATACAATAACTCAAGGACTCAAGCACATTACCGGTGGAAAGAGTTCGTCAAATACTGAACTCCTAAACAGTTTGCGATGTATCAAAAGAGACATTACCTTCGATTTATGTCTATTTAAGAAAGGGGACTTCAAAAAGACATCACCAAACGAAATATGACTTACAAATGTTATTTGGTTCCCCTATCGATTAGGGTGACCATGAATGACAAAAACGAAAGCCATAAAATAAACGTCATGATAACAAACATGAAAAACTGAGGTACAAGTTTGTAGTCATCCCTAGCTTTAACAGTGATGGAAAATATGGTAAGGAAATCAGAATGTTCCAAGAACGATCTTTTAATCATGTATCCACGAATTTGCGATTGACCAGCGTGGTACATTATGGCCATGACTACATGTGTACCATTTATACTAATAGTATAAATGGTGGGCGTTGTGATTTATGAATAAAATATGTAGTACACTAGTTTTATAAATTTTCTTAAACTATTTTAGCTATAAAACCCAATTATTTGAGTAAAGTAAATTTAGCAATAATTATGCGTATTCAAAATGTTTTAAAATCTCTTAATAATAATTTTTATTGCCCAACAACCCACAAAAGACAATACTGTGACACATTTTTTCACACATCTGTCATCCAGAAAAGGCGTTTTAGAAATGCAAATAGACCTGCTAAAGTAGTTCTGAATTTAGCCAATGTTTAAACATAAGTGTCACCTTGCAAATTTAAGAGCTATCTTTGACAGATCTATACGCATCTTGAAAAACGTCTCATTGTCCCGATGTATGACAGCGAGCATAGCTACCCTAAGATATCCCGAATCGGTATCTCGGCAGTATGTCATCACACCCTCGCGTGGGACCGGGTATTTTGGTGCCGATACCCGATCGACTCTCGATGGGAATACTTTATAACTTTATACAACTGCCTTTAAAATACATCAATTCCAAAGACTTCAATATCGAGGTTTGACTCCACTTTTGTGATAAGCACGTCTAGGCTGTGGAATGCGCTGCATGTGTGGGATTTTCCCTATGCTTACAATCTTGGTGTCCACAAGACAAGAGCAAATTGGTTTCTTGTGTAGTACCTAAGTAGCCCCATCGTAATAAAACTGGTGTTCAACTTTTATAAAGTTATTGACTGCCTCGGTAAATGTTGTTACTGGTACCTATTCAGTATAATTTACATTTATCAACGAACTGAAATGTGTAAGTGGCGTATGTGACAGATTATGGTTTGGAATAGCGCATAGGCTTCTTTTAATTACGAAAAAAAAACGGAAATGGGAACTGTAGTAACAAAGTAAATTGATTATAAAACGTTAACAAATAAACCAAAGAAACAATAATTGCGATCACGAAACATTGTAACTTCAATGTGTGACAAAGAGAGACATATACTTGGAGAGAGTTAGAGAGAGTTGACAATAAGCCCGTGTATCAACACCTGAATCGACAACCGATCTTCTATATTTAGATCTGGTGACAGAAGAAGAAGCATCATTTGGCTGCTCGACCACAATTGGCTTATGATCCCGATCAATCACAGCGGAACTAATTGCAGACGCATTCCTACTGACCCATCAACGACTCTACAGACTACCAACTTATCTCTACATCTACCAAAATGAAAGTAGATTTACTACATCTATTTCTGTTCAGTCAATGGAACAGTGGCTCTGTCATGGACCTGTACAGGTAAGTGTGTTGGTTAGTAATAAGTCAGACCTGCCAATGTCTTCGATCTGATCGCCTGCCAATTCTAAATGTCGTATATTTTTACTTGTTATTAATCGAGTGATAGCTGACAGATATTTCTGGCTCTTCGACTAAGGATTATGATTCACACACAGGATTCATTTCTGATTAGTGACCTTGTAGGAGTTTAGCCGACTACACAAATGAGAGAGTTCAAATCTGCATGATCTAATACCACCCTGCCCTTACTTTTATCGGACTTCTCGTATCTCAAAAAAGCGACATCGTTTCATGGTTGATGTTCCAAAAACACGAACGAAGAGATTTGACTCCATGTTTGTGATAAAAACGTCTAGGTTGTGGAATGCGTTGCCTGAGTGGGTTTCCCCCGATAGTTACAATCTTGGTGTCTTCAAATCGAGAGTGGATTGGTTTCTTCTAGGTAAGCACGCTCTATCGTAGGTCGCATCATCGCTTAACATCAGGTGAGATGGAGGGCAAGTGCGAAACTATTACAGTTAAAAAAAATCACAAAGAACATCGAAAAATTGGAAGCTTGTTGAGCACAATAAGGTTGTGCTCAAGTAGGAGAATGCTATTCATCTGCATGATCTAATACCATATTATGTGTGAATTGTCCACCAATATTGCCTTATTTTCTTCCGAACTGTTTGTATATTGAAAAATGAGGTTCGTTTCATGTTTGAAAACCTGTACGTATTTTAATTAAAGTCATATTTTAAGGCTTAGTAGTTTGTGCATTTCATCTCTGACTAACTTAGGTTCAAATTGCAGAAAAACTATTTTTATTCCCAAAAATTCTAATGTTTTAGTGGAGCGATGGTAGCAGCATAGCGCGACTTGTATAATAATATTTTTCGCTATGACGTCTCCAAAAATAATAGTTGTCATAACGTCTCGCATTGACATTCCCGGGAGCCGGCGACCGACAATGACAAACGGACAACCATCATAACACGAATATAGATATCTCTATCTTGATCCTACATCTAAACTAATAAATATGGGTTTTTGTGTGCGTGAAAGTTGTCAGCTTCGGTACGCTCAGACGAACTGGAAAATATTAATTGTCTAGATTCTAGATGTATCTATATTTTATTGCGAGAAAAAAAAACTTTGTAACCTTTTTAACGAAAATTGCGAGAGAGGAGTATGCAATTATTCATAATGACAGTTTATCTAGGGGAGGAGGATATTTACGCCTAAAAGAATATTGTTGTTTAATGTCTTAATGTTTTAAAAACTTTTTGTTTAGTGTCTTAATGTTTTAAAATTTGTGGTCAAATTGAAAATGGATAAATAATGTTTTATGGTATTGGACCACATTGCGACCACTAGTAATAGTAAAACTACGTAAAGTAAGTCTGGGCGCGAAGCCTTGGGTCATAGGTTTGGTTCCCACCCAGTCCAAGTATTGTTTGATGAATACAAATATTTGTACTGTGGCTCCGTGTTTCATGTATACATCTATTCTATGTACATTCTATATTCTAATTATTATAATCAGTACGTATTTACAATTGTATAATGCACTACCATCACCCCACGGTTTTGCCCACACAGTTCCCTTCCCCGTTATTTTACCGGAATAAAAAGTAGCCTATGTATTCTTACAGATCTTAGTGTGTTCCAAATTTCAGCCAAATCCGTTTAGATGTTCCGACGTGATTGACCCACAAACATTCAACCCATCGCATTTGTGATATACCTACGATTTTCGTCAAGGACAAAGTCGGGTCGAGTAGCTAGTGTAGAAGTATAGATGAATGTGAGCGCAGTCGCTCGACCCCAACAGGTGACGGGCTGTGATATGAATGATGCTCGGTATATTTAGACGATATTATTATTGGACAGTGTTCTGATGCTGCGCTATTGATGCGATGTGTTACTGGAAGCTCTTTATCTCTTCATGTTCCCGATGTTGAGGCTCGGAGTCTTCTCTCGCCAAGTTTCCAACAATCGGAGGGTCTATCGCTTACAACGGTCTTAGCTTTGATATGGCTTTCTCTTTTCTTTTCGCTTGATATGATAGAGGCAGCAATAGCTAAGCCATAGTAGATTTAGTTAGGCGGTAGAAGGGCTGGTCATATACGTGGAGTGCACAAAGAGTTTACATATACTACGTATAGAGTTGGCACAAACGCTTTACACCGAAAGCACGAGTAGCATCTTTCTTGGCTTGCCGCTCTTGTCGAAGTGTCACACTTTTGTCGCGGCACTCTGTTGCCATAGAAAGTATGCACGTCATCTGCTTACGATTGACACAAAGGAACCGTGCGGAAAATCTAACTCTATACGTAATATATGTAAACTTTTTGAGTGTGCAGTTGATATATAATTTTAGTGGGACTCTTTCAAGGTCGGGAGGCTCTTCAAAGAGGCTCTACTTCGCTTCATGGTTAATTTTGACGAGCTAGAACGAATAAGTTTGTCTATTTTTTTGCATTTAATGCAAAATTATAATAAATAAAGTATGGAATTTGTTATATGTATATAATTTAGGTATCTTAAAAACTAAGAGTAGTCGCTTTCTTCTAGGTGACCACGCTCCATCGTAGACCGCATCGTCGATTAACATCAGGCGAAATGGTGGTCAAGGGAAAACCTATTACAAATAAAAAAGGGAAAATGAGAGAATGAAAAATTAGTATACTTATATCACGATTGCGAAAACTTCGATTTTCTGATGATCGTTAAAACCAGCACTAAAGAACCAGATAAACATTTGTAGGTGAACGAGGAATGAACCTACGACCCGAACTACGACTGTGAAATCGGATAAATTATCTACTTAACTTATAACTGCTGGCCAGTTTGATTGCATATAGAACCTCTTTTGCATAAAAAAATAATAACTGTTTAATAGTCGAACAGTTTTATACCTATTTATATTTATTTAATTACTTGTGATACTATATGGAATGTACCAGGGCAATAGAAGCAGCAGGAGTTCTTAGTGAATTAAATTTCTTTTTAATGAATATTGGAAGTATATATTTCTCATATAACACCAGAGTGTTAAACCATTACATTTCTATCCTAGGTCTTATTTGTAACTAAGTAAAGCTTCTACTACGGGAGCCAGAAAGCTGATGTAAAAGGTATTTGTGTAGTTGTAATTATAAGTATACAATATACATTCATCCGATCACAAAACAAATGCTTGTAGTCATCACGAAAATATTTGTATTGGATGGGAATCAAACCCGGGACCTACGGCTTCCTAAGCAGACAAACTACGAACTTAGCCACTAGGCAAAGTCATCTAGTAATAGACAAAAAGTTTTATAATATAAATATAGTAGCCAATTCCGGCTTCACTCGGATATTGTTATACAAAGACCGTTAGTCGAAATAAAAACTATCCTATCCTTCAAATTGAACCAAATTACAAAAAAAAAACCAACTTTTGTGAATATAGGTTAGTTTGGTGAGTTCACTGGGATCAAGATGATACTCGATTTTACGAGAATATTCGTTTAAGATATATAAGATAAATATATATATTATAATGTTTTGTTAAATACTGCACCGAAAGTACCAGGCCAACATAATGAACAGGAGTTCTCAGCCCATAATCTTTGTTTATCCTCAATAATCGACCGATTACTTCTCAGTACAGCGATAAAAATTGATAAAAAATATATCTAAAAAACAGTATCCATTGATCGCAGAAGGGTACCACATGTGATGGTAGACAGAGACAGCGCTATGTAAATAAAAGAGATAACGATATTTTTTTCTCTTTTTTTTTAGTTCATCGATGGCTCCGATTTTGCCACATGTGTTTTGATCGCTATAAAATTGGTTACTAGGGCTTCGGGACAAACAAACAGTAGGTAGCTTTTTTATACACTGTTATAGAAAAGGGTTACCAGTAAAATGGTTCTGTTTTGTTTGTGGACTTTGAAGTAAAGGATAAAAGTGCCTTTGCCAATTATTGTGCTAACAATAGTTATTTGTTATACAAGAGTGCAAAGTAGATTTTTAACCGCGTGCTCAATTTTGATGACCGAGCAAGCGAAGGATTCTAAAATTGAATCACGAACGCAGCGAGTGATTCAAAATTAGAATCCTGAGCGTAACAAGGGAATCAAAAGAGCACAAGGTGAAAAATCTTTGCACTCGAGTGCAACACGTAACTTTTCATTCCACCTCAGCGAGGAAATGACTAAATGCAAATTTTTAAATGTTTTCGCGCTAAGCAAATTAAAAAAAGTAAGTACACCAAGGAGGTTCCGAATCTGAGTTTTTAACATATTAAAAAAAAATGTATGATGCATTCGGCACCAAGGAGGTAGAAATAAATAGGTTGAATTATGTTTTGCATTCAAAACTTCAGTACACACGATGTTCTAAATTCAAATTTACTTTAACCTCTAGAGGGTAAAAACGACATTTGCGCCCTGATATCGAGGAGCAAAAGTACTCTTTCCGAGCTGGTGGGATGAAAAATTATTTTCCGGGTTGACGAGCAATATCTTCCGAAAAAGTAAAGAGACAATTATTCGTCTTCTATCTCCAAGTGATCAGTCCAATGCAGTGCTGAGCAAGTGATTTGCAAGGTTCATGTTGAATTAACAGCGTGTCATGTAATTTTATAGGTAGAAAAGCGTGTTTTTACTATCAGGCCGTCAGACGACCGTCTTTATCGTTTGGGTACTTTATCAAACTTTTTTTAAATACAATTCACTGATAATGGTAAATGCAATTATGTTTTTCATTGATGAGCCATGTATGTAATTGTGTCAATTGTTAGTTTATTGTTACTATAAAATCAATATCTGTGATCTGGAGAAGCCTTACGCATCTCAAGTTTTGGCTCTGTAGGTACCGAGATAGAACACTAAGTATTAGTTCAGACCGGATGGTTTCAAATTGTAATTACGTTCTTTTGACAAATGAATGAATGTGTATTGTAATGATCCTGTTCACGGACGTAATAACGTACGTCCGGGACGTAATAATGATCAGATTTAAATATAAATAAATAATTACTTAACGTGTTTATACAAACTCATATTAAAGATCAAAGATCCAGCCGATCGCTTTCTAATATGCAAACTCAACCACCTCGACTAGCTATTGACTGCTGTTATTTGACCCCAGAATACGTTAAAACTGTTAACATACGTAGGTCTATCAATATTGGTAACTACCACAATAAACCAAAATAAATAGAGCTCCAATTACTGAAGCGTCGTATTGAATCATAGGTCAAGTAATAAAAGGCAATAGCTAGTCGATCTCAGTTTCAGAATCCCCAGTAGGTTCTAAGAATCACCTTTAATTATATACAATAGTAAAAAAATCGCGTCGAGTTTCATTCTTATCAATACTTGAATTGTGGGATCGACGGTTTCTCACTAGATGATGTAGTAATTTAACCTTTATAACGTTCCCGATAAGGTCTGAAATAGGTCATTAGGCTTATAACGGTGGCGTGTGTCCCTAGTTCATAAGCGATAGCGATTTTATAAATGATAAGTACGATTTTTTTGTATAGAATAATGGTCTAAGCAGGACATGTTTTTTTTAATAATAAGTGACGAGACGAGCAGGACATGTGCCTGATGGTAAGCAATATGCCTGCCACATAACATCGCAGTGACACGCAGCTATTGGAATATGAAGAGTCCAAATCATTACCTAGCACTGTACTACGGCACACTGACAAACACTTTGGTTAATCGGTATGTCCTGTAATTTCTTTGGAAACATTGCCCTTCGAACTTAAACATAGTGATGTTTGCACATGCCTTTTTGGCGCTAGCAGAACGTAAAAAGTGTGGTACTTCTTCGGTGGGGAGTAAAGGTTCTCGAATGGCGACCACGAACCGGCAGACGCAGTGTAGGACGGCACACGATGGACCGATGATATTGTCTCGGTCGCAGGAAGTCGGTGGATGGAGGCGGCACAAGACCGGTCATTGTAGAAATCATTGGGGGAGGCCTATGTCCAGCAGTGGACGTCTGCAGGCTGCAGATGAGATGATGACTTCTCCATGCAGACTTTGTCCTACTTGTCTTTGTGTCCTACACTACAAAAAGTTTAACTTCGGTTAAAAATGTTGTTTCTCAGTGATAGACTACACCTAGACTCAGTTTTTATTCTTAATATATAAAATGATTTGGAAGGTTGACCTCTGATTAAACAAAAGATTACATAAATCCCGTAAGATAATGTTTTATCCGCGCAGTTTCACTTATTTCCTCGGAACAAAAATGTTATGTGTTCTATCTACCAGTATCCAGGTATAATCAAATTGTGTTTTTAATTTCAACTTTTTTTTTTACTTTTATAGGTTTACACTTGACCACCATCTCGCCTGATGTTAAACGATGATGCGGTCTACGATGAAGCGTGTTTACCTAGAAAAAACCGATTCACTCTCGATTTGAAGACACAAAGATTGTAACTATTGGTAAAAAACCTCTCAGGCAACGTATTCCACAGCCTAGACGTTCAACTCGATATGTTGAGGTGTTCCGACGTAATTATAAATAAATAAATATTGGTGGAAAATTTACACACAACACCATATGACCCCAAACTAAGCAAAACTTGTAATATGGCGGCCAGATATCCGATCTAATACTTATGTAGTTATAAATACATACTTACATATTATACGTATGATATGTAAGTATGCATTTATAACTATCCAAACTTATTTTTTATTATATATAGACTAACTTACATAAATATATCCAAACTTTGACATTAGTAATAATAGTGGGATGTACGATTAAAAAAAATTAACCGCTCTGCGGTCATCGCCGACTCCACGACGTAGCGTAGTATCAATACTGCTAATATGACAGTCCCAGTGTATCAATTGATGGTGTTGGGTTGCTGTGGTGCTGAATGGACGGTGACACTCTCCCATGGATGGGATACCTACTGTTTCTCATGGAGTCGATATAGCTATATCTCTATATTTAGCGTTATAACCAGCGCCCCGTGGTTTTACCACCGCAGTTCCTATTACCATTATTTTTGCATTAAAAAAAAATAGGAAATCTTGCTGACTATTACCTGCATTACGAATTTCACTTCGATCCGTATAGACGTTCCGACATGATTGAGCAACAAACATCTAAATATTCAAACTTTCGAATTACTAATATTAGTAGGTTGGATTTAAGTACGTCTCTGGTCGTGGTGGATTAGTGACATGAAAGCCTGACTGTGTCGTCAATCGACCGATTGTGTTTCGTGGTATGAAACGTCCATAACTTCGGCCGATATATCGTTTATCGGACTTGGTAGTAGACCTGTTCTGAGGTGTGGGTTCGAGTCTCGCTTGCGCCTCTGAGTATTTTGCCAGTGGTACTATGATGATGATTGATTGATGATGTTATAAAGATGTAAAGAGTTTGTCACCACCACGGACTTTAACGGCGAAGAAAAACATCATGAGGAAAATGAAACATGCTTCAAGAAAGATGACTTAGGATTAGCGCTGACAGTCCCCCCACGGACGGTGAAATTGAAAATGCGTACTGTCAATACATAGAAAATTACTATATAAGTTACGGCTGCTCTAGTTGGAAGAACGGCGGTTACCGATCCGGAGACCCCGGGTTCAAAACCACGCACACTACTGTCTCTTCAAACTCATGCGCGTAACGCCGGTAACTTATAACGGTAACTTAAAACGGCGAAGGAAAACATTGTAAGAAAACCGACATGCACCTAGAATCTTTCGAAGTTATGTGTCATACACTAACCCGCACTGGGCCAGCATGGTGGATTATGGCCTTCTCTCTCTCCTTGCGACAGAAGGGCCCAAGTCCCAGCAGTGGGAACATTTAGTGGGTTGTTAATGTTTATGTCATATATAGAAACGCTCAGACACAGAACAAATATATGTATTCGTCATACATATATTGATCTTGTTTTTTTAACTATTATAGGTTACATTTGACCGCCATCTCGCCTGATGTTAAGCGACGATGCGGTCCACGATGGAGCGTGTTTACCTAGAAGAAACCGATTCACTCTCAATTTGAAGACACAAAGATTATCAAAACCCACTCAGGCAACGTATTCCACAGTCGTATCACAAAAGTAGAGTCAAATCTCTTCGTTCGTGTCTTTGGAACATCAATAGTGAAACGATGTCGCATTTTCGAGCTACGAGCATTCCGATAGAAAAAAGTGAGACTCGAACCCACAACCTCCGGCTCTGTGTATAAACTTTCTACCATCTAAGGCATGAGATCAGTCGAAGGAAAATACTTATAATAAAATAAATAAAAAATATTGGTGGACAATTCACACACGACACCATCTGACCCCAAACTAAGCAAAGCTTGTAATATGGCGGCCAGATAGCTAATAGAATACTTATATAGTTCTAAATACATACTTATTATACATAGAAACACCCAGACACAGTGCAAACATTTGAATTCATCACACAAATATTTGCACTGGGTGGGAATCGAACCCACGACCCTCGGCGTCGCAGGCAGAGCTGCTACCCACTACGCCAGGAGGCCAGTCAAAAAGCTGGTTTTGAACCTACAACCTTATGATTTTGAGATAGGAGTTTCTTGCTAAGCCACAGCTGCTCCAATGAACATTAACAGGCATTCCAGAATGATCTCACCTAGCGAACAGTCGCCTGTTCATCGTTCCCACAATAAAAACAATTACGAACAAACATTACTACGGCCATAATCGATATATCATCCGTCAGATCACGTTACACCCTGTATAGGTACTGTAGCAGCCTGTATCAGTAACTATTTTCTTATCTGTGCCTGTACTAAGATACTGTAGGCATTATCGACTGTTATACAGGAACGTTTTATAAATGTCATTTTATGTTATTCTACCGTCAATCTTAATTTGGATAGCAGCACTGTTTTCTAGTTTGAAGATTCCTCTCAGCTACAAGTAGCCATTTATGGCACTAGTTTAGTCTATTAAGTTTTGTAACTTTTCTGATGTACACATTTACAGAAGTGTTTTTGTTAATGTCTCCTTTAGTGAGAATGTTTATAGGAGAGATTATACAGAAGAGGTGTGAATACCTAAGTATTTTATCATTACATTTTGTCACTTTGTATACGTTGTAGGCGTTGAAATTTCTGTACAGATTATATTTACCCTTTAAAAAAATATGTATTTTTTTAAAATGTAGGTAAGCAAAGTTTGAACGTTCTGAAAAAGCGGTTAGCGACTTGCCGAGACTGTGTAACCGCTAATAAATGTACTGTACAAAATAGAGGTAGGATTATTTTCGTCAGCTTAATATAAGTTCTACAAATATTTTAACTAAATTAAATTTAGCTAAAATTAAATACCTATATCTAATAATATCTTTGAATTTTGATACTCACAGCCCAACATCTTGGTAATGTTAAAGAAACTTTCTTAAAGATTTTACTATTAATCTTTAACCCGTTTACTTTTTAAACGAATTGATCAATCGAATTATTTTATGACATTTAAATTTGAAGCCAAAGCTTAAATTAATGTAATATTACATTATGATAAAAATATTTACAATAATCAACGCCTTCCTTCCTGTTAGCTATAATTAAAAGAAAATAAATCTGTAATGACGTATCTGTCAATATTTTGCGTTTATTGCATACAAACGTTTCTATTAGAGATATCCGTTTCCTCCATCAAATTTGTAATAAAATAAATAATTATCAGTGAAATTAGTTCTTTAACGTCAGTGGAAAAGTCTTTGAAATAACCTGATTTAAATAAATGAAAGCTAAAGACAGACCAGTAATTGAAGAAAAAACGTACTTAGGTACGTACGTACGAAAAACGTATGTACGTACCAACATAAGGTAAAAAGTTCAATGTCTACCTCAGAAGTAATTCTGAATACCTTTGTTTTTGTCTTTCCAATTTGATAATAATGATTGACTTGAGCATCAAAGGAAAACAATGTGAGACCAACATCAATAAAAAACATCGAGTACTACATGTAACAGACGTCAACCTCGTGCTTAGTCGGCCCGCGTGGTGGATTATAGTCTCCGCTATCTCTTTGTGAGAGAAGGTACTGCGTCTCAGCAGTAGGAATATCAAATGAGCTGTTTACATTAGACAAAACACAGCCAGATACAGTATCGCTTCACACATGTTGACAGTGATTATTGCTTCGGTAGGCAGTAGAGGCCATTTGAGATCAGCTGCCATAGGTTCCTTTATAAAAATAGGTGATTGATTATCTATTGTTTTATTCTAGAGTACTATTTATTTCTGTAAACCGCTAAAACAACAGCCTGTGTAGAGATTGTCTATAGTGACATCACAGTAATCAAACTAAGCATGCCAAGCACTTGAACACGACGCATCTCACGGCTTATCTGCCAACTGTACTTTGCATGTGACATTTTTGCTGACCTTATGGTTAGGTAGGTATATTTTTGCTGATCTTTATATGCTTATGCTAACTAATCAATTATAAGTTTAAGCTGCTTAATTTTTAACTTTTTTTGACTCTATATCAAACTAACATCGTAAATGTGAAATTAATAAGTTATAGTCTTTTTAAACTTTCAGAACTGAATTGATTTAATTTTACAATGTTACTGTGACATCAGAATGACAGAGACTACTTTTGTTCTTGAAAAATCTTCCAACCCCATGGTGTAGCAAGGAACAATGGGGCGCAATTTGGATGGGCAGATAAGTGTCATGTTTTAGCCATTTTATAAAAAATCTGTGATTAATATTAAATAATATATTAAATTATATTTTAGTCACGAAAAGTGAAGTTCAAATTACTTAACTGTTCTTTTTTTATCTTAATTTTTAACTAAAAATAATTAATTTTATTAAATTACCAGAAACCATAAAAATGTAAACTGAAACAAAAACGCCTAAAATTATCGATTTATACACGAAGAAAGTAAATTAATAATTGTTTAGGTTTTTTTCAATACAATAACAGATAGTAAAATAATAAAGAGATTCTCAATCTAAATGTTTGTTATTTTTGTACTTTTTATCACTTTGATCTTTGACAACAGTTTGTTTTGAATTATCATAATTTCCGTTAAATTACCTCGCATAAATATCATCAAAATAGTGAACTAGTTGAAAAATTAACAAAAAGTAAGTCACATTATTGTTTTTGCAAAATAAAGTATCATTTACTGACGTAACATCCACAGATGTTCTACCTATCACGGGTAGTCATGAGCTCATATTGTCATTACATTGCCCAACTGACAGATTTATCGGCCGTTATCAAATATGTCAGATAATAATGAACTAAATAAATGACTTGGTTATGTACCTAACTACATACATACTTATTATACAAATCCACGACAGCTGCGAAATAATGGTTCTATACTAGAACCATTATTTCAATGTAGGTATTTTTGTTATGATTGTACTATTAAATAATATACACAAAAATTCGTATAGTAATGATGGATGTAAAATTTAAATTATAGGTAATAAGCATGAACAGTCAATTAATGTTTCTACATATGAGAGAGAGAGTCTTGGGCTAATTTCTGATAAAAAAACATATTCAAAGCTATAATAATCCACCACAATGACCAAATAAGAGCGAACCAATAATACGTAGGTTATACGTATATTAAAAGTAATATCGTATAGAAATTTTATTCAGGCGAAAAAAACGGTAACTGTTAATACTTTGAGTATCGATTTATCAAATTGTTAGTAATCTTTCACCATCTAGCGTCGAAGTATAAATATTGTGTTTTAATTATATTGATATGTAAATTTTATTCAAAAACTTAAATCAGAAATGCAGGTATGTTGTATAGAAACCGAATTTCGTCACTATCTAACTAGTTTACATCAAGTGACATGTTAAAGTTTGTAGAAAAGTAGTGATTACTCAACCAAAAATATTAGTTTTCGTATAAAGGGCTCTAAAACAGTTGGCTGTCTCTTTTGCCTACTGAAATTTGAGCTAGCGTGATATACGCAGGGCTCCACTGATTTCAGTAATATTGAATACACCCGTTTTAGCCAACTACTCAAGTCTGTAAATACTTGCATATTTACAACTACAAGTGAATGTTAATAAAATACATGTATACACAATAAGATAGATTATCTACTCAATTAAATAAATAAAACAAATGTTGAAGTAAAAAATAAATTAGTGATGGTTTACTAAAATAGGAACACTAATCTTACCAAAAAAAAAATGTGTGGAAAGAAATCAACTGCTTTACTTTTAGCAACGTCTGAGTAAAAAATGCGGTACGAAAATAATAAGCAGTTTTATTTCCAGACGAAGAGACGAACCGGTATGATTTGAAAATGAAATGCAATGAAAATATTTTTATTGTTTTCTTTTATTTTATCCGACAAAAATATTAACAATAATGATTTTTTTGGTTTAACCAAATATACCTAGTTTTGTTGTTAGTGCCATTTCAAGACACTGTTTTATGAAAATATATTTTGAGTAGAATGCGCGTACTTTTGTAAAGTTGTATATTAAACATCGAAATATAATATTTTTCACAAAAAGTAAAAGTACAAATGAAAAAATAAGCATTACCTAGTTATATCTATAGCAACACAATAGAAAAGCACACGATAATCTCATGACTGAGAATTACACTTATCTCTATTCTTACTTAATCAGAACAGTTTAAAATTCTAATAGGTTTTTGTACGATTCTTATTGATATTCCTATTGGTAATCACTTGGGTAAAAATATTTTTAAATTAACTTTTCAAAGATTTTAATTGTTGACTGTGATTTTTACATTGTAAAAAAATACGTAGTTGAAAATGTAACAAAATTATCTTAGTAAAAAGAAATAGTAAAAGTAACTAAACATTATGATACTAAGATTTTGAAAGTAATCATTCAGAAAATACCTATGATAAAAGGCCTTGATATTTTTTATAGAAATATGATAATAAAACAATGTGTAAGAGAGTATTATTCTAGCCCCGGAAGTTACAAAGTGAATCACAGGGTCAACGACCTCAGTAACGCCATCTGTGTAACACTTGCTGAACTTCGATCATAATTATTCCACATTTTTTTTCAAATTATTGCAGGTAAATACACTAAGATTTATTATAATTAGTAAAACGTTATCATCATTTTACAAACCTTATGAAAACCTATCACTGGAGTGGAATTTTAAAATTAGGATTTTAATATTTCCACCAATAAAAAAAAACTACATTTCGTTCAAACGATTTCTTCCAAAATATACCTAGATTTGGATTAAATTAAAAAATTTACATAAACCCGGGATATGTTTATTAAGATATTTTTATTTACAAAAAACGAGTCAAGTTAATGGTCGATTTTTTTGTTTCTCCCAGTCTGTAAACTTTTATTTATATTAATTGTAACAGCACGTAAATATTTATATAAATGGAAACAAAATTCGAATCTTACATGTTATTACAACTATTGAAAGAGTTTAGTGTCTATTCTTAACTTGTATAGTATTAAGCGTATACCGCTTTTCTATTTTTATTTAGGCAGTAGAGGCCCAACAACAACAAAAAAAAAAAACGTTAAATGCCGGAACTGGGATACGTAAACGCATAATTGACACAGTGTCTGAGATGCCACTATCGTCGGCAAACTCGGCAAATATCCGACGCGATTCACCGCGCGTATTCGAATTACAAACTTTATTCGACTTAATTGATCATTTGATATATTGATTCGATGAGCTCGATTTACCTCGTCCACTTTTTATTTTTAATGAGCAAAAATTTTTGTCGGATTTCTTGAAATCTGTCACGAATAGTCAGAGTCGGCATTGATTTATTTATCAAGTTCATCGTAAATTTTTGGCCGAGTTTCAACATTTTGAAACGATACCATTGTCGTTTTCACCAATTTATTGATAATTTTTGTTAAAATAAAATGAAAACATAAATAAATAAAAGGAAACTAATTATTCACTTCATTTTCTTTACTATAATGAGTTAAGTGTTTTATTTGACCATTGTTCAAACTGACTTAGTCTTCTTATCGGATTGGAAGTTAAATTGAAGAAAATTTTCTAAGTTATAAAAACACTTTCCTAGCACTGTCCTATGCTTTGTATATGGGTTGCACTTACTTGTTATTTATGTTGAAAAATGTTGTTCACTGAATTTCTACGATCATGTCCACTGTGCACTTTTTTAGTCAAAAAAAGTCACAAACAATTCGAAGTCTTTCTTCGAAGCGGTTCATTCACTATCACAATTCAGCATAAACGTTACAAAATCATAAAAGTAACACAGTCAGTTACGCCCAAAAATAATCTCTCAAGTCCGTGCAAAAACAAAACAAAAACATAAGATACAGTGTGCACAAACTTAAGTTCACTTGTCGCAAAAAATATTGAATTGCGAAATTAATGATTAATTGTTATTATAAATTGACAGTTCACAAATTCACAATCGATGATCGGATGAGCGGTTTCGATCCGATTAGTAATTATTACGTAAGGCGATCCTGAGTACGCGCCGAGCGGGCGAGCGCGCGTGGTCGCGACACACGACTGCAGTGCGATCCTTCGCACGACCCCACCAGCGACGCGCATCTGAGGCTCGCTCCTTGGCGCGGCCCCGCCCAGTGGGACGCCACTCGGCAGCTAAGATGACCGTCTCCTTCCCCCTCACTCTCCATCCAATTCTCTCAATCCGTCCCATTCTAGCGCGGCGACAGTGGGGCGCGCCAATAGCATCGGTTCGTCGGATCGAGTCGAGACGATGAATCGAGATGTGTACTTAGGTATCACTGCACAAGTCCTTTTGTTGTAGTCGATAATAGGATGCGCTTTTTTTTGCGACGATCGCTCCTTGAACGCAAGACTGGCGGTCATTCGTTTACAATCGAGTGACCGTTACTGCAACGCCTACACTTTTTCTATACCGGAATTTGTTTAAGTAATTCCGTCCCTAATTTTAATTTCATGATAACTCTAAAATAAAATTTATTTCATTTATTATAATAATAAATCAGTAAACTTAATAATTTTAATCCATTTTCTTTGGAATCGGCAATTTTTTTTTTCAAACGTATATGTATGAAATAAATGTAACTTTTAACAAATTTTTTTACATTTATTGAAAACAAAAGTAAAGGAAAGTGCATGAGGCTGCGTGCAAAGGGCAAGACGTAGAGTAAGCGTCTCAGCAGGGGTGGCTGAACTCTGAAGGGGCGCTATGTAGGTCAGTTTTTGTTCGCGCCACCCAAAATTCGGTTACTAGGTACCGGTGCGGCGGTGTGATCGAGTTCATCTTTTGTTACTCAATTATTGTTTAGTTCATCTCAATATGGACTACATTAAGACAATTCTGTATTACAATACGTTTTTTTTTTTGGAATTTTGTTTTCAGTCATGTTATCCAGGTTATAAATAATTTACCTACTAATCGTACCTAGGTATAGCGACTTTACTAAATAATGAAATGTTTTGCATAATTTTCATGAACATCTATTTTTAAGACTAGATAAGTGGGTACTAATCTAAAATTGGTGATTTATGTCTGTATATGAAACTCAACCTAATGAATAGAGAATACGCACACAAACTTAACTTTAGAAAACACTGTAAATATTACAAAAAAAAAACATTTTTTAATTTTATCTCTACACAATAAAAACCAACTAAACCAATATTTGTACGCACAAATGTCGTAAGCTTAGGGTCACGGTAATCGTTCCCTCTACTTCGCGTCAGTTTCCGGCCCCTCGTCACTAGATGGCGGCAGGCGGCGATTTTCCTCAATTTTCATCGCATTTTCCGAGCAAGTTGGAAGAAGGTGACCAAACGAGAACCATAACCACAGTGGGTTTCGTTTCAAAGGTTAAACTTTACAGGTTTGGTTCAGAAATTGACAATAGCTAATATTTTGTTTAATTGATGTTGTTTAAAATACGTTTATTTTGTACTTTTTTAGACTTTACATGGAATGTTATTATATTTTTTGGCAATTCAATTAGAAAACGTTAAATTATTTCAATATATCTCTTCATAATCAAAGTCAAAAATTTGGTAACCGCACATCTTTTTTGGGACGTTCAAGTATCAAGTAAGTAAGTATAGTTTGATCTGAAATATGTAGAGCTAAATTTTTTTTTGTCTATAGTTAAGTTATAATAATAATATTTCATATAATAATAATAATTCACTCTTTTGATTTCATTGTCAATTTTGAAGTGTGCTTGCATTGAATTAGTTTTGAGTGTAATTTGTTTTGTTTTTTTTTTCAGATTTACCGTAGTATATTCACATTACTTTGTTCTTGTATTTATGTAGAGTTTTAATATTGCACACCAAATACAATGGGTAATCAATTGATTGTTTTTCGTAACATAATATCTAGTGTACCTACCTACTCAGTTTAATTAAAAAAAATATATGAATTTAATAGTTATAATAATTTCAGGGTATTTACGATGATTAGGCTTTGTTACACATTTGTAAACGCTATTAAAGTGTTCGCTTCACGTACGCAAAAGTAAAATAAAATGTTAATAATTTCTATGACATACTTACCTACTTTTCTTATGGATTTTTATATTTATTTATTTCTTTATTGCTATAAATACAGACAGACAGACAGACAGAAACACTTTATTATGTACACCAGTAAAATTAAAAAGTACAAAACAGAAAATACTTATTACTAGTGCCATAAATGGCGGCCTTATCGCTAATAGCGATTTCTTCCAGACAACCATTAGAGGCAGGAAAAACACAAAAGTAAATATAATAAAGATAGGGTGTGAGATAAAAACAAAATGACAAATTAAAAGTCGTCCCTTAGGTTACTAGAATATACATAAACTACGTACTAATACTATACACACATATTTGCAAAAATACATAAACATTCAATACAATAAATACACAAATACTATTATAACCATACAAAATAATAACAAAAATAATGTACAATGCACATGATCAATAACAATGAACAACACAGAAACTAGTAAAAACAAGACAAAGGAAAAAGCAACAACATCAAGGAAGGGAAGAAAAGAGAAAAACAAAAAGAAATTAAGATACCAATTTCGAAAGATAGTGTTTCTTAATCTGAGCCTTGAAAGATTCTAAGCTCTGCGCACGTCTGATGCCCACCGGAAGGGCGTTCCAAAGAGCAACAGCCACTACGCAGAACGAAGACCCACAGAAGGAAGTAGAGTGAGAGGAAGTAGACAGAAGGAGATTACTAGATGACCTAAGGTTACTATGGTGAGTGTCGCAAAGATATGTGAAACGGGAGCTAAGATAAGTAGGGTATGTAGGATTGAATAGTAAATTATAAAGCAAAGAAAGTATGTGTGTATCCCGGCGAAGCCTAATGGGGAGCCAGTTGAGCTTTTTACGAAACACTGAGACATGGTCGTATTTCCTAAGACCGAAAATAAACCGTATGATAAAATTTTGAAAACGTTCAAGCTTTTCAAATTGCTCCTGGGTTAAATCTAGATAGCTGGCATCAGCATAGTCCAAAATTGGAAGAAGGAGAGAATTTGCTAGCGCAACTTTAGTAGCCGTAGGTAAAAAATTTCTGATTCTCCTTAGAGAAGCTGCAGAACCAAATAAATTACGCTTAACAGCCTGCAGTTGAGGTTCCCATGACAAGCACCTGTCCAATATAACCCCGAGATTTTTAACCTGCGCACTGTAAGGTATGATAACACCACCAAACATTAGCGGGGTTAGTGTAGTCCAATCAACCTTTGAAATCAACCCAGTACTACCAATAATAATGGCTTGCGTCTTCGAAGGGTTGATAGCAAGCCCAAACGACTGACTCCAGGCCTCGATGCGACGCAAATTATCATTTATAGTTCTCACCGCTTCGTTAAGATGATCTAATGAAGCCTGTGAGTAAATTTGGAAATCGTCGGCATAGAGGTGATAGGAAGAAGTTATATGAGATGTTATGGAGTTTATAAATATTGCAAAAGGAGGGAGAAAGAACGCCACCCTGAGGAACACCGGAAGCAGTGTCACACCAAGAAGAGAACGTCTCTCCTACGCGTACCCGCTGCCGGCGCCCCAGCAGATAACTGCGAAACCAGTCAATTGCCGTTGGAGATACGTTAATAGAGCGGAGAATAGCAAGTAGAACATCAAAATCAACCGTATTGAATGCATTACTGAAATCAAGTAAGGTAAGAACAGTAAGTTTCCTGTTATCCATCCCTATCCTAATGTCATCCGTAATTTTAACAAGCGCAGTGACTGTGCCATGACCAGTACGGAAGCCGGACTGAAAAGGACTCAGGAGATTATTACGATTGATGAAGGAGTTTAGCTGGGAGTGGATAAGTCGCTCAAGCACTTTGGAAAGAAATGGGAGAATGGAAATTGGACGATACTCAGTAAAGGACTTTGGGTTGGGTTTTTTAGGAATAGGGACAATATTAGCATTCCTCCAACACGATGGCACAGTGCACTGGGATATGGAACTGTTCAAGATATGACATAGAATAGGTAGAATTTCATCCAGTATTGGTTCAATCATGCTACGTCCGATGTTATCACTACCAACTGCATTGGAAGATATGGATAGTACGCTCTTCTTAACATCACAATCGGCAAATTGACTTATGACAAAAGAAGAGTGATTGGGTGAAGGAAGAGATGATAAATAATTTAAAGTAGCAAGCTTGTCATTCGGATTAATACCACATGACGAAGAAAAGTGAGAATTAAGTGTGTTGACATCAACACCACTAAAACTAGAGTCTTGCCGAGACTTTCCAACACCCAAAGAACGGAGAAATTTCCAAACCTTCGCTGGATTTCCGTTTTCAACTGAGTTATGAATATGGTGACGTTGTGCGTCCCTACACACTCTATTGCAACGATTTCGCAGAAGATGATACTTTTCCCTATTCTTTTCAGATGGATCAGAAGCAAATTTACCCTTGGCAGATGCTTTACGATGAAGTAGTTGTTTAATCTCATCGGTCAACCAAGGAGCAGGCAAGTGTTTAATTCTCACTGGGTGTAGCGGAGCATGGACGTCAAAAAGTTGCGTTAATTTTTCATTAAATATAGAGACCTTGACATCCATGGATTCCGCTTCTAGTACTGATGACCAGTCAATATTATAGGCATCCTCACGCAGTTTATCAGAATTAATGGCCCCAAAGCTGCGCTGCATAACTATTTTGGGTTTACTTCTAGGTGGTCTGATTTTGTAGGAGAGGTAAACGACATCGTGATATGACATATCATGTGATGTGTAAGAGCATTGCCCGTGCTTAGCAACATGCTGCAGCGACGTCACCATCATGAGGTCTAGTAGAGATGGTGTGCAATTCGGGAAATGATGAGTAGCTGACAGAGGCAACACATGCAAGCCGCTCGAGCGAACAATCGCTTGTAATTTAGAAGAACGGAAGTCCGCCTTCAGCAAGCAAGTATTAAAGTCGCCCATGATAATAGAATGCGAATAAGATGGAAGTAAATCTTCTAGAAGTTTTTCAAAAGAAGAAAATAGTTAACATTTTTGTCATGGCTATAATAGACTCCGAGAAGAAATTTATAGTGTGAAAGAGAAAGTTCTAAAAATAAATGTTCCCCGGCGTCGACTGGAGGTGGCTGAGCAGAAATACTTACAAACGAGTAGGAAATATTAGAGCGCAAGTAGATAGCAACACCACCGCCAGGCCTGCCGGTCCGATCGTTACGAACAAGAGTGAAACCAGGGAGAAGGTAGGAACAAGTTGGAAGACATGGTTTTAACCAGCTTTCGGAGACTAATATAGCATGAACATTTTGTCAACGAAAGATGCCAATATCTCTGGGTAGTGGGCCGGGATACTTTGAGCGTTAATATGAAGTAGATTTAAATTCTTAGGCACATCAGAGAAATGGTTAGATATAGTGTCACTCAAAGATGGTAGACTCACAAAGGTATCATCAGATTCAGAAACACTAATAATAGATGATGTAAGAAAATGGTCACTGTCACTGTGTTCACCATTCGTCATTGTTATAAATTATTTATGTATGTATATATATATAAAGATAGATATAAATATAAAATAAACTAAAAATAAACTTTAACAATCTGATCAATCTAAAATACCTCCTACCACCTGCCAGTAGTGCTTAATTTAAACAAAAAAAATTATGTTGGTACACTAAATTCAATAACACAAAGAAAATCTTTGCAGAATAACATTATGCAAAAAAAAAAAAAAAAACAAAAACATTGTCAAATAACACTATACATACACCAAGTATAGTGAACCCTATTATGCGTAAAATGCGTAAGATGCGTAAAAATATTGTAACAAAATAAGAAAAAATAACATAAAAAGAAAAATAAGTGCCACATTAAATTCGTAACTAATCGGCATTGGCAGAATACAATGCTATAAGCTATAAGAAAGAAAAAAAAAAAATAAACAATAATTCACATTCTAAGCTGTCAATGCCATCCGTCACACATCTGCAAACATAGTCTGAGGCTCCGAGTACACTACGTAGTATTTACATTCTCTTTGGTACACTCCAATAATTAATAAAACAAACGAAATAAATGAAAGTGGGTACCTAGCAACAATTCACAAGAAAAAAGAGGGTGACACAGAGATAAAGTACAACAAAAGACACAAAAAGTAAACAAATAGTTAGAAAGGAACGCGTATAAACCAGGTAAATACAAACTTATTTAGATATTGGGAGTTTGTTTTTCACACGCGTATTTCTGTGCTTTTTCGGGACGACGGGTATAGATACTCGACTCGTCGAAGCCTGCTGTGTAGAAATTAACACGCTCTCAACTTTGATTTCAGTCAACTCGTCCATAGTAGTGACCCGATGACGAACATCGCCCGGTCCAAGAACAAAGATGATGCCCTCCCTCGTCCAGCATTTTTTTAACACCAAAACGCTGTCGAGCCGCACGGAAGACGTCATGTCTGGACTTCGTCAGAAATTCGGACAAAGTAATACCCGAATCCTTGAAGCCCGTTTTAGCCGCCCAGATTCCGTCACGAACGGCCACATCCTTGAGTCTCAGAACAACAGGGCGAGGCCTATCTGTCGTCGCCCGCCCCATCCGATGGCACCTACTTAAGTCCGACGCTGTGAAGTTCACGATCTTCAATCGCTCCACCACTGTCTTAGCAACAAGTTGTGAGGTGTTCTCAGTGCTATCCTCAGGGAGTCCATGCAGTAGTAGCATTTTACGTCGCGACCGCATCTCACACTGGTCAACTTGATGTGCCAGAATACTTATTTGGCTTTGAACTGCCCGGAAAGTTGCTACCACAAAGGCCTTGAAGGATTTGATCTCCAAAGCTAAGCCCTCAACACCAGGAGGTGGAGTACTCGGCAGCTGTCCTTCAATTGAGTCCAGCCGTTTGTGGAAGGCCTCCATCATACCGTTCAGTGACTGTTGGATAGATTCCATTACTTAGTGCTTCTGTGAACTTTGGTGAAATGATGTGTCATACAGTGTAAAGTGAAAGTATTGAAGGAAAACACTTAGTGACAGGTAGGGAGAACTAATACATAGGTATTTATACAAAACTTACTTCAGGAAATACACTTTTACTATTTTAATAAATAAAAAAAGTTAAGAGCTATTTAAAACACTGTTGCTTTTCTCACACCTACCCCCAAAAGTAATACATTATTTAAATACATTATTTTTCTAAAAAAAAAACTAGTTTTTTAGGTTACAATAATGCATTAATGTATAAAGATCGTTGCAATTTTACGATGGCATGTTCGACAACAAACTTTGACAATCAAAACATACACACACGCATACTTAATACTAGAGACAAATTACTTAATAATAACTAAAGTTCAATTTTTTTTACGAAAATTTACAATAGTTGCTCGTATGCTCTAAATAAAAATTGCATGCCTATATTCTAAATATATTTAAACGTACGATTATTTATAGGACTTCGCCCACAACTCATATGAGTGCTTACATTAGTAATAAAAAAAGAATAAAAGAGAGATCAAATTTTGTTATTATAGAAGTCTTTTACGCAGCAGTAACACTTATCTACTAAAAACGAACGGAGTTTCTTTCGGAATGTATTGATGTTTGGTTCTTTTTTTATGATTTCAGGGATATGGTTGTAAATATTGATATGTGTACCTATTATTATTTATTTGTTGACAAATTACAGAGTGAAGATATTAATCATGTTATATCTCTGGGCGACAAACACAGTGTACGGATTTGGTTTATTCATGCTCATAGCGTCACTCTATGGTATCTATGGTATTATGGGCACGCGTTTACCATCGATATCATGTTTTGTTCGTTCTGTCATTCTATATTAGGTATAAAAATAGTATTTCGTAAAACCGAATCACATTTTGAAGCAAAATACAATCTTAGTAGGTATAAAGTCAAAGTCAAAGTTCTTTATTGATAAATGTACAATTTACACGTCAATTTCATAAAAAAAAACAAAATAAGAGCATACAAAGAGTATACATTTTTTAAAGTTTAAATTGAACTTTATATTGGACGAAAATAGGTATCGTACAAATAAGTGTCAAAAATTAAAATATATGTACTTATTACAATTGTAATGAACAATGTAAATTTTTTATAATTTTATTGAGAATTTGCCATCACTATTTAAAAACTCGCTGTAACTATATTACTACCGCCAAGCAGTAATGTGCAAACATTACTGTGTTCCGGTTTGAAGGGCAATGTTTCCAGAGAAATTACAGGGCTTAGAGATATAAGATCTTAGATCTCTGGGTGACGAGCGCAGTGCAGTGCTAGGTAATGATTTGGACTCTTCATGTTCCAATAGCTGCTTGTCACTGTGCTGTTATGTGTCAGGCATGTTGCTTACCATCAGGCACATGACTTGATCGTCTCGTCACTCTATATTAAAAAAATAAAAAAAAATAAAAAAAAAAAGTTAAAATCGTTTCCATATTGAGAGTGAATAGGTTTCTTCTAGGTAAACATTAGTCTAGAAGACGGTCAAACGGTTTTTGTTAAGTTAGGGTATTTGGATGTTTGGATACAGTTACCTAGTTAATATAATGGAATAACAGATAGGCTTTTCATCCCGGGAAAGTATAGTTTTTACCTCTTCCGTTTCTGTTCCTAAGAAAAGGCAAAAACTGGGTAAAACGGCCTTAGCTTTGGATAATGTTGCTCTTTTTTTCCTTTTGGAACTCTGGTGGTAGGACTCTACTCTTTGCAGATCCCATCTCGGGAGGTTCCACACCTTTCAACTTTGCCTGTTATTCTACCGCCGACCGCCATGCAGTAACGCGCAAACATTACTGTGTTCCAGTTTGAAGGGCAATGTTTCCAGTGAAATTACAGATCATAGAGATGACACATCTTAAATATTTGGGTAACGAGCGCAATCCAGCGATATGTAATGATTTAGACTCTTCATGTTCCAATAGCTGCGTGTCACTGTGCTATTATGTTGCTTGCCATTAGGCACATGATATGCTCGTCTCGCCATTCTACACTATAAAAATGTATATATTTACAAAGTCAACAACAGCAAATCTAAAGGTGATTTAGTTAGGATAATCCACCAGGAACTTCGAAGGTGAATCCGCGCGGTGCTGTTACAAGTCACTATATATAATTATTGTCATTTCGTTCGTGTTTTAGTAATATTTGCGTAGCGATTGAGCAGTGGGCTGTAATCGACGATCGTGCGTAAGTAATTATGAGCGGTCGGTTCACGCGACGGAGACGGGCCGGGCCGGGTGACGACACTAGAGAAGAACAAGTTGTAAGAGAACGGCGGGCAATAATTGTGCTGCGCTTTGTCAAAGTTTTGTAGGAAAGCAAAAAATATATTTTATTATAGACACACATTTTTTTGTTGCTGTTTATTAGTAAAACTATCTACGACCACGGTTTTACTCGCGTTTTAAGGGTTTTTTGTTTATTTCGCAGATCCCTGTTTATTTTTCTCAAATAAAAGTAGTACCTATAAGTTATGCATTTGATCATCAGCTATCTATCAGAGGAAATCGCGTTATAATTAGTTCAGCCGTTTTGGAGATTAGCCGAAACAAACAGACAGAAAGACAGAGACAAAAATTGTAAAAATGATTTTTTTTAAATATGTTGGTACCGTCGGCTATACATTCATATAGGTACTACTTTATTTTTAACTAAAAATTGACGAGACGAGCAGGACATCTGCCAAATGGAGAGCAACATGCTTGCCACATAACATCACAGTGGCACGCAGGTATTGGAACATGAAGAGTCCAAATCATTACCTAGCACAGAAGTCTAAGATATTATATCTCTAAGCCCTGTAATTTCTATGAAAACATTGCCCTTCAACCTATGGAGTAAGAAGCGATTATTTTAATATTACCAGTTATTTTAATATTAACAGTAATTTCAATTTTAATTGTTTGTGTGAATTATACATAGGTATAGAATATTTAGAAATGAATTCGACACAACACAAACTTGCATCTTTGAGAAGCATATAATACGAGTACCTACTTACAGCTGGTACCTGGCAAGTTTTTTTGAAACGAAGTACCTATTCGTTGCATAGCTGCGGTAAAACTAATACCTGTGGTAAAACTATTATTACACACCCAAAGATAGGTAATAAAGGCTTCTTGACGTCACCTGCTTTCTATTAAATAACTTTATTTCAAGTATCTAACTTTTTGCAAATTTTAGGACTGACTGCATATTATTTGAGTGTTTATGGCAATTCAAAAACACTGTAAACCTTTAGTACTTGAAATAAACGTTCGTATTATGATTGTGGCGTCAAACTTCGTCCGGTCTTTGGAACATGGCAGCCTGATTTTAAGCGTCGATGCAGTCCACGATATAATATGTTTACTGAAACAGAAACACTCTAGACTTGAACACACTCCGAACATTAAGGTACCTACATCAGAAAACACCCACTCTGGTAACGTATTCCAAAGTGTAGATGTTCTTATTATGACACTAGCGGTCCGCACCAGCTTCACCTGTGGGACCTTTACAACCTAAAGCACTCATAGATCACGTACACATCCAACGATGAATTTTAAAAAGAATTTTTGTGATCGGTCCAGTAAGGAGGTACTTGAGGTTAGCAACGGTTAGGTGAGCTGTACAGTTATATAATAGTAAGTGTAAATTGGAGTTAAATCACTTCGTTCGTTTTTGGAATGAAACAATATTTTTCGAGCTAAGAACAATACGATAAACACTGATACTCTACACCACCACCGAACGCATAATTGTCTTCTGTCTGTCGGGTAAATTATTGTATTATTTGAATAGGAATTGTTATCATTAGACAACGGTAGATTAATGCGTTTTTCTTAGTTTCACAAGCTTCTATAGCAATTATATTGTACTAGTTGCGTCCCGCAGTGTGACCCGTGACGGATTTTACCTTCTTAGGGTTAATATTAAAAAAAAACTTAGAATTATACAATTATGTATGAAATCAAAAGATAAAAAAAAAAATACAAAACTTCCATGCTATGATACTTAATAGGTTTACACTTGACCGCCATCTCGCTTGATGTGCGGTCTACGATGGATGTATTACAAACCTTTATTTTTTTTTCGCGTTAAAAAATAGTCATGTCCTTTCTCAGACCATAGCTTATCATTGTACTGAACTTTATTATTACTTTTAACATTTATAATATAATTTTATAAACTATTATTAATTTGCATCTTATAATTTTAATTTTTCAAAATTTTATTAATTTTAATTTATCAATTCAATTCAATTCATTTTAATGTAATTATTATTGTTTTATTCAATTTAATGTACTATGGATTTATAATCTGGAATAAATTACTTTCATTTCATTTTATTTCATATTGAAATCAGCTCAGTAGTTAAGGCGTGAAAGCATTATAGACAGACAGTTACTTTCGCATTTTTAGTATGGATTTTGGTTCTGAAGAAATTGCTTCGTAAGAACAATGGGTCGGTCCTGCGATTAGTTTCTGATATTTAGATAATAACCTAAGAAAATACTATGTTAAGGGCTATGTGGAAATAAGGTACTAAATTGTAAGGAACTGATTGGAAAAAGTGTGGTTACTTGTTGAGTATGGTAACTAAATAAATGTAGAATTGCCATTAAGCGTTGCAATGCACGCTTCCGACGTGTAGTGGGCATCGGAACATCTTAATTATCTGTAGATCTTCTTTGGTTTATGGACAATTCAGGTATGCTTAGTGTCAAAAGTTAGGTGTATAGCGTAATGTAGTTTTCATTGCAATTCAGTTTTGCTAATAAAGGCTCTGTCCGTTTACAAACACGTTTATGTAATTAGGTATGTAGAATAGTGAAGTTTTCATTATAATTTAGTGCTAATAAAGGCTCTATTAACAATTTTTTTATTATTTTAATAAAAAAGTAAAAGTTCATTTTATTCTAAGCAGGAAGTACTAACTTGATGTATTTGTCCTTGATTCCCACAATCTTTTGAAGCCCCAAACAAACAGTCGATGCAATAAGGAACAATGTAAGAGTGCAAACATTAGCCGCGGGGGGTGAGGCGGGTGCAGGCGCGGGGCGCGGGGGGAGGAAGCGTCTTGATATTAAAAACATCTGTTCATTCCTGTCCCTCGATATCCTCCCGCGTGAGGAAGGGGTAGCGATGGAATAGTGTGGATAGGACCGAGTGCAGTGCGAATATTGGCTTCTCCATTATCGTTGGGAAAGCTGCTATATTTGAAGCATAAGAAATCAAGCATAGCATAAACAATCTACTAAATGTTCCCAATGATGGGACTCGAAGCGTTCTCTCACAAACAAGTCAGGGCCATAATAGGCTCAGTGCGGATGACAAACGACTTCGAAAGATTCTTGGAATATCTCGGTTCCAAAGTTTGCCTTCACCGTTCATAATCCACATATCGAAAAAGGAATGTTTGTCTGTATGTTTACTGAATCGTAAAATATCAATTTGATAATGTGTTGAGCTTTAGCACACTTGTTGCGTATGAGCCAAATAAGGTTTCTGAGTTGGTACGACCAATTATCGACAGGTAGCGTAGCAATGCGCGTAGGGTACAGATAGTACCTACCGTACAAAAGTCGATGTCAAATACGCTCAAAAACACAAAATTTACCTCAAACTTCCGAACCGCTTGTTTATGTGAAATATTTTAACTCAATATACTATAACTAAATATTATATAACTAAATATTTTAGATCAAGACTTTAAAATGAATGAGTTTTGTTGACACAACATCCGGTTTTGTAATACGCTATATCGATGTCTTATCCATGTTAATCTTACACTCGAAAAATCGGAAAGTGAATTAAAAAAAAGGCGAAAAAGCAGCGTCAAAAGTATCCCTTCTTATGCAAATACTCTTTGAAACCGTTTCGATTTTAACGCGCCCCGCCTGGCGCGATATTAATTATTAATTTTCAAATGATTTATTAGCTTTTTTATTTTAATCAACTTTGAGGGAAAGGGCGGAATTGAATACTAGAAAAATATTGCTTTTCATGGAAATTGTAACGCAGAGAATGAAATATGCATTAGTGCGTAGAGAAGGCCAAGAAACGACATGATTGTATCAGCTAACTGGCTCTCATTATACTAGCTTTGCTTAAAGCCATATCAAAACTACAGTGGTTCTTTTTTTAATCATTAATTCACCACTCCACAGACTCCGGGGTCATACAGTGACCTTTGTCATTACAATTATGTATATATTATTTACATATTTCTTGGATTAGGAGAAGAGGAAATTAGGACAGGTTGTGAATATTTTAAACTTAATTCTTAAGTATTAGTCAGTCCGATTTCGTCTGGGTGAGCCGATCACCGTTGAGATTCCGATAGTAATTGACTCGGCATCGTCTTTAGCCTAAGCCGCCTCCTCCCGGCCCAGAGCCTCCACTACGGCCGCATTTTTCTGGATGGACATCTTTGATGGACATCTGTAAGTTGAATTCTAGAATGGGCTTCGGTGATGCAGCCCACGCTCGCCGCACGAACCGACCGATGGCGTCGTCGGTGTCGTCAGCGTATGTGAAGGTCCCCGTGTGCCGTGAGATTGCAACAACCGCATGGGGCACGCTCTCGTGCTAACCTTAGTTTTAATTACGATTACCGACTCGTATGTCAATCCCTGAGCTTCATGGATGGCCATGACCTGGTGCCCGACCCGTAACTCTGGTTTGTCAGGATCTCCTTCTCCTTTTGAGTAAGCACTAAGAAGAGGGTGTTGAATTGGGTGCCGGATATTTGCGCTCCCTTATACCTTCTCTGCTCTAGGGAGCTTATACGGGGTGCTGAGGAGTACATACCTAAGTATATTTCCCTCAGCGCATATGCGACAACCATCGGGTTCCGATGTGCAGAGCAACTTTCCGCTACAGTGGTTCAAAAGTAAAATAAGCAAGTGCTATGTTTCCTGAGATTATGGGGATCCCCAACTTACTAGTACTAACTGGATAAAAATTGATCATACTATATATCTATGATTTGGGCTCTTCTTGGCAAAAATGCTGCTCTTACTATCAGGGACATGTTTTGCTCATCACGATCGCTATTACATTAAAAAAAAAAATATCAAATTATTTTAACAAAAAAAAGAAAATATTTTTTCTTTTTTTTGTTAATATCAACATTTAAGGTCTATTTAGGAAAGGTTGTGCCATAACAACATCACGTTTTAAAAAAATAGTTTTGCACTTGACCGTCGAAGCGGCGCGTGACCAAAATGCTGGCGTTTATTTTTACCAACGCGTAAGCATTGCCATTCAGCGTGGTAATGCTGCTAGGATGTGAAGTATGCTTCCGACTAGTAGTGGGCTTGAACATCTTTATTATCTGCGGACCTTCATTGGTCGATGGATAATTCAGGTGTGCTTAGTTGGGTATGTAGCGTAGTAGTTCTCATTGTATTTTAGTTTTGTACATGAATAAATAAATAAATATTGGTGGAAAATTCACACACAACACCATCTGAATCCAAACTGAGCAAAGCTTGTCATATGGCAGCCAGATAGCTGATATAATACTTATATAGTTGTAAATACATACTTATTATACATACAAACATCCAGACACACAGGTTAATAAAGGTTTTGCCCGTTAAAAAAATATCCCAGTAGCGTCTGACGCGCATATCCCGCTCCACTGCTCTACCTCCGCTCCGACGGTACATAACCATGTTGATTGACATGAAACCATTTCAGATTTTATCTACTAAAAAATCCTCAATGCAGACAAATCAGCGTAACTCTAATAAAAACACTTCAGTGATGGAAAAAAGATGTTGAATTATAAAATACCGTATCCTAAATTTCTTGTTCCAAGAAAATCGGTCTTATGAAAAATTCTAAGTTGATTTGTGAGACGTGCCAATGAAAGGGTTCGGTTTTTTCTTTTCAATAGAGGCAATCAGGGGAAGAACGGATTATCGTCCATTGTCGGAGTTTCTCTTGTAAGCCTCTTTGTTTAGTTTTAAATATTGAGACAGACGTTTGTACATTGATTTTTCTCTAGTCTCTACTTTCCTTTCTTCATAATCGACTTCAAAGAAAACGGATTTTATACGCGAAGTCTGCCAAATTTAATCGATTTCAAAACGGATTTTATACGCGGAAAATCTGCCAAATTGAATCGATTTCGATGTTATGAAACCTTTTGCCGCACCACACACAGGATTTTTCGTGGACTGTGAATGAAGCTCATCGTCTCGTTAGTAAGTTAAAGATTCGTTCGGCTGAACTCGGGACCGCCGAGTGTGCCCGAGCGAGATAGATAGTCTGCTGCTGCTGTATCTGCTTTCACTTCATCTGCTCTCACTGTCATGTCATTGTGCTTACTACATAAATATATTCAATTTATTTGTAATCATTTTTATTTTTACTTATTCAAATTATTCCATAGTTTTCAATAGTGATTTATTATTTCAGTTTTCACTTCTGCCGTGCGGTCTGAATACACACATCTTTCATTTTGTTTGGTAGAAAATACTTCAAATATTTTTTTTTTTATATTTAGTTAAATAATGGTTTTTGTCCTCTATGGTGGCTTTTAATAATAGGTTAAATAGGTGAAGTATTCTTTTAAATATCTACAATTTGCTTACCTGGAGTACGCGACGTATTCGTACAAACTCGTCTCAGTGGAAAAGTGTTACTTAGTTGATTCCTCAAAAGTGATGAAATTTTGTTAACTTTAATTTAATATTAAATTGAAGTCAATTTTTTTTAGTAGAAAATCAAATTATTGTACATCCCATTACTGGGAATCGAAGCCTTCTCTCACAAGAAGAGAGTCAAGGCCGTAATCCACTGGCTCAGTGCGAGTTGGTAGATGACCTTGAAACCTTGATTCTAGTTTGATGTCAGTTTCTTCGCAATGTTTTTCTTGACTGTTATTAAGTTAGCGGCATTACGGACATTACTTCGAAAACACAGTGGTGTTCTTGGGATTAGAACCCAGGGCTCCAGATCAGCAGTTGCTTTTACTCCTCATTAGACCACCCGTAACTTATTTTTTGGAGTGAAAACTGCTTTTGGAGCGGTGCACTCATTTTTCGTGGGCTGTGAAGTGAATTTTAGCGTCACACTCAGGAATGATACGAAATCTTCGGGTAAACTCGGGACTATGGCCATTGACCTACTAGAAATGCTGACGCATTTCTAGATGGCCATGCATTTCATTTCTAATCTGGCCTTGCTTATGGCCCCGCCATCCGGTTTCAACCGCGTAGTTTCCAAAGTAAGTTATTAAATTCTGAGTTATAAGTTTTCATTTCTATCGGCAGTTCCTATGACAGCCAATTTTTATTTTTAATTTTTATTTTAGGGCATTACTCGGTACAAATAATAATAAAAAGATATTTCGTATCGTTACCTGAAAAACTTGTAATAAGAACACTTGATCTAAAGCTAGAATATGTAGGTACTCCAGGTACGTACTGCCAAAGAACAAGAAGAGGAATATGAGAAGAGTATTTTATCTCGACTAGACGTAATAAAGTGTTCAGGGTTCATAAATAATTGAAGCAGAACTGGATTCTTGTACGGGAGCCGGTCGCTGCGCTTTGATCTTGGACTAGGATTTGGTGCAAGATACAAGAGCGGAGCGTTTTACGTACTTCCACTGTTTATACACTATATATAGATCGTAAAGTACTACTAAGTAAACATTGGAAAGTATTAACATTTAAACAAAGGTATTAAGTAAGGTATAATGGGCTATTATGAACGAAAAAAATATTAATTATTGGTGTTATTGGTGGACAATTCTCACACAACACCATCTGACCCCAAACTAAGCAAAGCTTGTGTGATGGCAGCCAGATAGCTGATATAATACTTATATAGTTTAAAATACATACTTATTATACATAGAAACACCCAGACACAGTGCAAACATTTGAATTCATCACACAAATATTTGCACTGGGTGGGGATCGAACCCACGACCCTCGGCTTCGCAGGCAGAGCTACTACCAACTAAGCCACTAGGGCAGTCTATTGATGCTTCTGTGCATAGCCATCTATAATATAATAGCATCATGATAGAGCGCAATGAGTGGGAACGATTGTAAAATTTACGAAAAAGAGATAGGTATTAAGTAAGCAACACAGAGAGACAGTGGTGATATGATACTAAAAAAACACCAAGACACCCAACAAATAAATCTTGGATAAAAATCAAACATATGACAGTGGGCAGATACACTACCAACTGAGCCACGATGCCAGTTAAACAATAGATATAAACTACTAGATGTGCCCCGACACCCAAACTTCAGGTGCACGGAACTATATCATCGTTGGGAAGAGTGAGCTCACTCTTTCCATTCTAGTCGGTTGCAGGAAGTGGTGAACGCCGGATATTTTTACTATTCGTTGTCAATAACCAAAATAAGTAGAACCGCTAGCGATTCTAGGGGGCAAAAGATAGGTTGTATGTAAACCATTTACACTACATACAAAGACGCAGTTTATTACCAATTTCAAGGTGCTCAGGGCACATCCATTTGTTTTTATCGATGAGTTAAACAGAGTCATCTATCCATCGCTATAATGTTATGTTTCGTACCACAATATTCAAATGTCCTCAACAACCGTGGTCGGCAGCAGTGGGTGACTGTCTGTACGAGTGTCTGTCGCCGGGACCATTGTCTACTTTTTAGAGATCTGTTTCCACCGGAACGAAGAAACACTTGACCTTAGCTATACTACCTAATTCATACATAATAAATAATAGGTAAACATGCTAACAAAGCTTCTTAATTGAGTTTTTATCATTTCATCACAAATAAATTTTATTAACATGAATTGATTTTTTTATTTTATGTTTGTATACTTACCTCATAAATTAGGATTAAATGTAAATGTTAACAACTGTAACCTGTGAGTGCTAACTCTGCATTCCGAGTATTGCTGTAATTATAATTGTTATTACCGGGTACCCAAAATACCTAGCCCAGCTTAGTCTGGGTCCCACTGGACAAAGTGCTAAGCTACCATATAATAGAACTTGTAGAATGTACTTTACTTATAGCTATTGTGATCTGTAATATTTTGGTAATTATATGATTTGTGTATTTATATTTATAGCTTTTCTGCATTTATCAAATCTCCGACCGAATGTACCCAGCCAGACTCATGTCTGGCTGTATTTCCGCGCTGTTTGGCCAGTGTAATGTATTGGACCTTCAATACTTATCAGTCGCAGAAGGCAGATAGAGTGGCTCACCATAATACAGGCACTCTTCTTGTCATGCATCCTCACCACGTTGACCACCAACCACATGATAGCTATTTCGATCCGTTGTTTCGTTTTTTTAACCTACCTACTCTAATTAGGTGGCTTAGAACATTTAAGCGTCAAACAAAGTTCGATCTGACGAACCGAACAAGCAGCAGGTCTACTACGAAGTCCGATAAACGATATATCGGCCGAAGTTATGGACGGTTTATACCACGAAACACAATCGGTCGTTCGCAAACAACGATATATCGGCCGATGTTATAGACGTTTTATACCACTTTACCATATTTTTTACCATTTACCATTTTATGACACAACAACTGTCATATCAGCGTCGGTCGGGATGAACAAAACGCCCGATCAGATCAACCAACCGATTGTGTTTCGTGGTATACAACGTCGTAAACTTCGGCCGATATATCGTTTATTGGACTTCGTAGTAGACCTTCAGAATCGGAGTAGGAAAGTCGGCAGTTTATTCCGAAATCACGGTTTTCGTAACAAGAACAAAATTAAAAATTTTGATTAACCCCCGACTACCTTAGATTTGTTATCTGTAGAACATTCTACTAGTCAAACCCTTTCATTTGATACCCATAATAAGGGAATTGTGAAAAAGGAAATGTAATTCGCCATTTTGTGGTAGCGGCCATCTTGGATTTGAAATTTGTCATAGTGCAAAGTATTTTACTAATCAAGCCCTTTCATTTGATACCCATGTTGAGGTAGTAGTGAAAAATATTATATAATTCGCCATTTTGTGGTGGCGGCCATCTTGGATTTTAAAGTTGTTATAGCGTTTAGTACTCTACTAGTCAAGCCCTTTCATTTGATACCCATATTGAGGTAGGTTGTGAAGAAATATATTGTCCGCCATTTTGTGGAGGCGGCCATTTTGAATCGATATTAACCAAACATAGCTAAGAACACCCGCACGGATATTAACTTTCAAATAAAAAAAACCGCATCGAAATCGGCCCATCCGTTTGAGCTCTACGGTGCCACAGACAGACACACACACAGACAGACAGACAGACAGACAGACAGACAGACCGACAGACAGACAGACAGACAGACATCGACGTCAAACTTATAACACCCCTTTTTTTGTCGGGGGTTAAAAAGAGAATAGACGCCTAGGTTCCTCTTAACGTCACCAGCGATGTCTATGGCTACTGAATCCTGACTTAAAACCTACAGAACCCTCTCGTGAAGCTGTCTAACACACATTTGACATAAATATAACATCTTGGTTGTGACGATTTGAAAGCGTTGTTTCGGCAGCTGGTTTTAGAAGGATATTTATAAGGATGTAGTGAATTAATTTAATGATTACAATGTCACCCGTATGATTATGTCGCTTTGTACTTACTTATTGTTGAGAATAGATGAGGCGATGAGTCTGATATGTACCACGCAGCTTCGATGTTCAACAAAAGAAAACAGGGATAAAAAGGCAACTAGATAAATTATTTTAGGACGGAGCGAGCAAGATAAGCCCCTGATGGTAAGTAACTGTAACATGCATGCTCAGATATTGCCTCACTATTTGAAAATGTAGAGACTAGATAAGCGCCACAAACTAAAATTCGCTCACTCAGATTTCGGAATTACATTATTAGTCTCTTTTTTTCTTAGTAATTTCTTTAAAAATATTGCCCTTCAAACAGGCATGCAGTAATAATTACTTGCTCGGGTGAATTCTACAAAGAGTCCTACCATCGCAAAGCACAGTAATGTCAACAGCAGGACCATGAAATATGAGTACCTAATATAATAGGCAGGACGACTGATCCTGGAATTATATTAAATTACTAGCTGTACCCTGCCATGCTTCGCTGTGGCACGTTGTAATGCAAAAATTAGATAAAAACAATCCTTGATGCGGATTACATATTCTAATATTCCAGCTCGATCGGTGCAGAACTTTTTGAGTTTTTGAAGCGTACACAAACCAACATAACATTTTTATACATAGAGATTTGATATAATGATAGTATTTAAAAAGAATAAAATATGTGCCAACTTTAATTTTCATATCCTTTTGCTTTAACTTACTTTATGATCATTCAAAGCTGATGGGCAAGTCAATTTTAAAAGTACGAAATTATTAGAAAATGTATTTACCATTGGATAACCCATTCAATTTAAAGTGACTTTTGTTATGAAACCAGTTTCCTAAACGCAATATTTAATAAACTAAACATACAAACTTTGCGCGCTATTCATAGAAAATACCAGACAGTGACGTCACGCTTTAGTAGTGTCTTTGTATGAAGCGTTTTTAGGAAAGTCCAAAATTTTGATTTTTAAATCATCATATCACAGGAAGTATTGATGATGTTTCAGTTATTGGGTAGCCTTTTGATGTCACATTAAATCAAAAATGAGTCGACACGCCTATTGTTGTAAAATGATTATTAATATTAAGCCTTTTGATGTCACATTATGAATTTGAGGACTTGCATTAAAAAAAAATCATAACTAACGATGTTTATTAAGTCTGAACATTAGAAGCAGGCAGAAGACGTGTATCGTGTTAGTGATATCAGCAGCGGAAGGGTTCGTTCAATAATCCATGTCGGCAGCATCTTGAATCTTTCATATTCAGCGATACGCGGCGTAGAGTAGACTCACTGGCAGAGACATCGGTGGAATTAAAAACTTGGTAGTCGTGGAGACTGTCGATAGAAGTCAAATTTTATAACTTAGAACTCAATTGTATAACAGCACTAATGTTGCACAATACATCACCTATATAACTACAGTAGGTACTGCTATTACGTCGTCACCTAGATATGCTACATATCGGTGACGCGAACTCACCAAATATACTTAATATAACATACTGGCCAGTGCGGGTTGGCAGATGACATAAAACATGTCTTCCTGAAAGATGTTGGTTTTCTCATTGTACGGTTGGATCAGTATCTTTTGAGTGCTTAGCGAAATTTTACTAAAACCAACGATATTTTAACTGGAAAACATAGTTTTTTAAAACTTTCACTATACTAAATAATCTGTCTACCCAACCAATACCGCGTTAACCTAAGTGGACTAGCTGACCTAATTTTTTGGTCTTTTTTTCAAATACAATTTACGTATCGTCAGAAAATATTTAAATTAGAATACAGTAAAGCAATCGTTTCAAACTTTGAAAATGTATATGATTTGTATGCTCTTTTTTTTGTTTTTATTTTTTATTAATTGACGTGTAAATTGTACATTTATGAATAAAGTATTTTGACTTTGACTTAAATCAAGTATTCTCTGTGTTATGCCTACTCTGTGTCCTATTATCGAAATGCACATCGTGGTTTCCATAAGGGTTGAATATTTCTGTACAAAAACTCATTTTGATATTCGCTTCACTCATCTTTGTTTCTACTACCATAAGGTTGAAATCACAATGATTCGATGTCAAAACAAAGTTGTTATTACTTCGATATTTACGACACTTCGCGATTCGAGATAGACATTACCGAAATTGTATATTTTGTACATTTTATTGTATATTTCGTATTGTTATTGTGAATGTACAATGGCTTTTATGTGCTTCCTACACAGATACAATAATAAGGTTCCCATTAGGTGGATTGGAAAGCCAAACTGGAAAATCCAAGTTGTCTACTGCGATTTCATCTGATTTATTTTTCTTTTTAATATGATTCACGGTTTTAATATTTCATAGACTTTATTTAGAGACTATAATCCTACTAAATTATACCAATAATGTAAATTTGACAATTTGTATGTATGTTGCTCAATCACGTCGAAACGTCTGAACGGATTGGGCTGAAATTTGGAACACAGGATTATAGTCTGGAATAGTGGATAGGCTACTTTTACAGCGGCAAAATTACAGGAATGGTAACTGCGCGGGTAAAACCGCGGGAGCAGCTAGTATCTTTTAACTGTCGATTTTAAGACGTTACGTGTTAAGAGATAGTTATCAACATGAATGGTAAGTACCTTTCTGACTTCCGATTTGCTGACGATATCGTAATTATGGAGGAGTCACAAAAAGATCTACAGAATTCTGACTAGCTTGGCCGATACTAGATAATACAATGTAGAATAGAATAACGTAGAATAGAATAATGTAGAATAGAATAATGTAGAATAGAATAATGTATATAAAACAGTGTAGAATATAATAATGTAGATAAAACAGCGTAGCATATAATAATGTAGGTAAAACAGTGTAGAATATAATCATGTAGATAAATCAACCATAAACTCATTAGAAAATGTGCCTAGGTGTGATTCTCTAATTAGAAAGTGAAATTTGGAAAATAAGGTGGATAGAAGGATCCGTTTGCGCTGGGCAGATTTGGATCTATCTAAAACTTGTCCATTGGTTCAAAGTCGCTTTGTGAGCTATGGAGCAAGCCAGAGTGGAAACTTGGATCAGAGATGAAGCCACGTATTGGCAACCACCGCGACGGGTCAGGTCTGTGGTCCCACCGCCTGCATTTTTTCAGTTGAAAACGACAAGAGTAGCGCAACTCAGTACCGTCACTCCTTTACCCCTACATACCCATCGCGTCCGCCAACTCACAGTGGCCAGCTCGATATGAATACACTCCGGGCAGGGAGAACGGCGTTCTATTGTACCGGCACTACTGTCCCGAAGCGGCCGTCTACCCACAGCAGCAATGCCCACTCCCAACATTGTGGCCCATCTTTGTTGCATTGGTAGCCAAACCGTGCAACCTACATGGCTTCATCGTCTTCGGCTTGGAGGCTAAGCCTAGACTAGCGACCCTACCTTGGGTTCCTCTTAGCACCACTTGAGCTCCGCTGCCTCGACAGTATGAGAACCTGTCCGGTAGAATTATTTTGGTCATGTTCGTGTCTCAGGCATCCATTACTTTTCGAATGTCAATATAAGACCATGTTAACAGTTGTTCTGTACCCCCCAGGTCATTGTCCCTCATTGTTTCGACCGCAATCATTAATTAATTGAAATCATTATATCCTTCGATGAATGTTCCCGAATTGACGCTACATTTCAAATTAGTGAGCTGAAGAGTTAAGTAACGTATAGAATTGGGCTTTGAAAATAGAAATACTTGTTTAGAATTACTAAAATTAGTTATGTTCTGTATTCCAAGAAAGTAGACCTGCTCTAATCGGAAGATGGTTTTATCTTCCGATGATAATTATACAACTTTCGCCAACTTGGCTAACGTGGCTTGTCTTTATCCTAGTGAGTCCCGGCTTTGAGCCCCAACAGTGGTCAAATAAATTGGGCTGTTTACGCTTAAGCTTCAATTTAAAAAAAAAAAAAGAAAATTAAGAGTAATTTCCTTCTTTAAATATCAATTTTGATACATAACAAGTATCGCTGTGCCTGTGGTCACCAAGTTATTAAATAAAAAACAAACGATTTCTTACAAAGACAGAAACAAAACGTAACTGACTTTATCGAACATTTTTGTGAAACTGTTTATTTTAATAGAGGGTTTGTCCTTTTTTACTACATTTTGAGGTGCAGGCGAAATTTAAACCTACGAGCCAACACTTGAAATTGGAATTTTAAGATCCATCTCGTATTTATGCAAGATGCAAGAGCGCATAGAGCGTTCTGTCTAATTCGACATGTCTATGCGTTCGTAACTCTTCACAACGAATGGCGTGGCTGCAACAATTAAAATTTGATGATACGGGTCCTCTGTGTCGAATGCACTCTGCGTCTTGGACGAGCCTTGCGAGGGCTTGGTGCAATTGTGTGCTGCTAAATGAATTGCATGATTTACCTCATTGACATTGCAGCTATTTGGGAGGAAAAAAATCAATTTTAACTTCACAAATGCTGCTGTTATAAATTTTACTGCGGCGAACATGTAGTGAAGCACATAACAGCACCGTACTATGCAGATATATGTACTTGAACGAGTCCAAATCGCTACCTCGCACTATTCTTTACGTCTAGTCTAGACTAGTCCCGTGTCGTGGACTGAGCTCGTCAGCTAGAGATATAAGATTGTATTCGTCTTTTAGCTCTGTAGTTTCTTTGGAATTGCTGCTCTTCAAACCGGATTGTTATAATATATGCACATTACTGCTACGGCGGAACAAGTGGCAAAGGTATGGTAGGTACTTACCTGGATGGACTCTGCAAAGAGTAAGGTACGCAGGTAGATAGGAAATTATTAAGCCAACGAATGGTGTAACAAGTGCAGCAGCGCAGTACTAGGTCCTTATTGGCTCTTCTTGTTCAAATAGCTATCTATTATGGGTATGTGTTGCCTACTATCCAGCATATATTTTGCTCGTCCTGTCCCATATTATAAGAAACTAAAGGTTCACCCCAGCTTCGCCTGTGTTACATGATATGTAACCTATAGCACTTAGTGATCACGAACATAAGGAATGGTGAAATATTTTTTGAAATCAGTCCAGTAGTTATTGAGATTAGCACGTTCGTTCAGAAAAAAATCTCTTCAGCTTTATAATTATAAAATTAGTATAGAAGTAGGTATAGATAAAATTGGGGGCACAGACTATCTATATATATAAGAGTAACCATAGTCGTAAAGGGGTTGAAAATAAAATTGAACTTTTACAACCAAACAAACACGTAGGATTGGAATTCACACTTCCCCGCAAACCGAAAATCACAAACAACAAAAAACTCAACAATAGCCAAAGAAACTAAAGTATAAAAGACACCCATATCACATATTTTTACCAGACAGTGGCCAAAGAAATCTGTCGTCACAAAAAACATGATCTAAATATAATATTGAGATTTGAATGTGAATGGGAGACATCTGTGGTATCGAATGGAAGGAAGTGATGAGAGCTGTAAAAAATGTATGGGGGTGTCTGTATGATCGGTGGTGTCAACGGACTACGGGTTACAACAGAATTATTACTATATCAAGTTTTAAACACGTATAAACAAAACCGATACATGATAACGGCTATATTTACGGCTGGTGTAGTCGGGAGAACGGCGACTGTCAATCTGGAGCCCCTAAATCGAATCCCACGAGCACCGCTGTCTTTTCGAAGACACGTACGTGATACCACTTAATTATAATATAAATTAATGTGGTAAGTACCTAGACGCAAGAATTGCCATTCAGCGTGGTAATGCCGCCAGCATGCCGAGTACGCTTCTGATTGGTAGTGGGCTTGAACATCTTGATTATCTGTAGACCTACAGTGGTTTACGGATAATTCAGGTGTGCTTAGTGTAAGTAGTTAGTTAGGTAGGTTTGTAGTGTTGTTGTGTTCTCATTGTATTTTAGTTTTGTTAATAATACCTAGAAGTTAGTGTTGCGATAAAAAAGACAAATAATATAAATGTACTAAACACAGAGACAAAACAGCGAAGAGCAGTTGACCATATTATGTTTCTCGCTCTAGCATCGCGTCTTCAGCCGAATTTTTTTGTTATTCCCGAGCGTGACGCTAGAATGCAATTCACGGCCCACGAAAAATCTATCTGTGGTCCGCCAAAAGAAGTTTTCACTTAAAAAATAGCAAAGGGAAAACATCGCTAGGTCGACTTATTCCAAGAACTTTTCGGGGTCCTCATCCACCAACCCACACTCGGTCAGCGTGGTAGATTTTAGCCTTGACTATCTTTGCGAGAGAGCGAGAGAAGGCTCCGAGCACCGGCAGTTGGTTTTTTTATTTCACCGACATTTAGTGGGCTGCTAATGTCATATATGTGTATGCAAAACCGCCTTTTTTAACTATAATAGGTTCGCGCTTGACCACCATCTCGCCTGATGTTAAGCGATGATGAGATCTACGATGGAGCGTGCTTACCTAGAAAAAACCGATTCACTCTCGATTTGAAGACACCAAGATTGTAACCATCAGGGAAAACCCACTCAGGCCACGCATTCCACAACCTAGACGTTCTTATCACGAACGTGGAGTCAAATCTCTTCGTTCCGCCTACTTTATGTTTTCAATACTGGAAGTGAGAGCATTCCCACACAAAGACAGAGTGAAGGTCTTAATTCTATACGATGGTCAAGTGCGGATTGGCAGATGAGATGGTGATTCCATTATTATCTATTTTCTTTTTACATAAAATGGCAACAGTGATTGGATGGTAGATCAACGCCTAAGCTCTTAAACCTAGAAACTTTAAAATTTCGCACACATTTTATCATGATGTAGGCATCCACAAGGGAAGGATTTTTCAAAATTCCACCCCAACGAGGATGATATAATAAAATAATAGGGGATGAATGTTTGTATGAAACTTTTAATTCCTTGAATGTTTCATGGACTTCCGTATGAATACAGTACCGCAAAAACAATGAGTTCAACATTTTAGATTTTTCAATATTTACCTCTGAAAGGGTAAAATATGAAAGCAAAGCCGCGGGCAAATGCTAAAACAATATTCCCAAGATACGTACCAAATGCTTCAAATCTGGAATTCTCTAGAGCTATCATAGTCTTCAAATGTAGAATAAACGGATAAATAAATAAATATAAATATAAACCTATTTTGAATAAAAAAAATACTCTCGAAACATGTTTTTCTTGGCACATGGATTCCTCACATCACGATTAAAGTAAGTGAAGTTGTTTGTCTACGCAGAAAAATGCAACTCTAAGTATACTTCAAAAGAGTCGCAGTTGCTAAGGCAAGAAAGGTTAGAAAACGGAAGTTATGTGAAACCATAGTGGACTACTAGCGTGCAAGGAGAGAGTTAAGGCCGTAATCCACCATGCTGGCCCAGTGCAGACTGGTGGGTGACACATGACCTCAAAAGATTCTAGGAACGTGTTGATTTCCTCACAATGTTTCCTTCACCGTTTTGACGTGAGCAGCACTACGCCCATGACTTCAAAAAGACAGTAGTGCGCGTGGGATTCGAACCAAGGCCTCCAGATCGGCATGAGCCGTTCTTCTGACTAGACCAGCTTACCTTTGGTTAGCAATTAGTTTGTGGGCTACTAACTAATTATTAAAATGGCAAAATACTTCGAGAGAAAATCAAAATTAGTTCACAAAATCGAACATTTTAACCACGAGGTCGTCACATCTTCGTTTCGTATGCGCTCCCTCAAAGAGACACCGAGCATAGTTCAATTCCATTGCGACGTAAAAAGTATTCTTCAATCATATGTAAATTCCTATATCGTGCACCTTTACCAATATCAATGTTTTAGTGCATTTTTTATCGATAGTGGCTTCCTGTACACCTTGCCTTTTGAGCGTTTGTTGGTGGGTCGCTTTCTATTGAATGAGAGCGAAAGTTGCTTGTTTTACTGGGGTTTAATGTTCTTGAGTACTTTTAAGTACTTTATGCAATATTTAGTGCGTTCAACGTTAGTTTTTTATTAATTTAAAATGTAGACTTTATCTAGAGTACTTCGGTTTTATAAAAAAGCTTCCTTCGACCCACTGATGGGTAACGTCTAACTAAACAACTTATAATGGTCATGTTATATTTGAGTACCTTCTATGGTCTAAGCTTGAAGTCAAGTTTTTAAAGTGATCTATAAAAAGGCTATAGATGGCCTCTGTTTCTTTTCGCACTTAGAGCTGGCGCTGAATCCGCAAGGGCACAGTGTTGTAATTCATACATAATGACATCGTTTCATAGTTATATTACAAGACTCGAAAGCTGAAGTTTGATTCCACTTCATAATTAATGTCTAGGTTGTGGAATTCGTTGCCAGAGTGAATATTGTCCGATTGATACGAGAGGAAACTACATTTTTATTTCGTAATGAAGATGTAATAGGTTAAAAGGGCGCATTCAATTTCGCTTGCAAGTTTTATTTTTGAAGCTTGAAATTTGTAATCGATTTGTATGCTCTTTTATTATTTAATTAATAAAAAAACACGCGAGTGTAATCATGAGCCACTGCTAGTAAAATATATTGTGCGTAGATAATCAAAGTTTTTTAACATAGAATACAAAACTACACACCGCTAGAGATGCACATTAACACAGATGCACCCAAAAATAATTTATTATCTATCAAAAAATAATCGTAATAATTACTTATGCACGAGCGAGCCCCTCGTTTCATTCAAACGGTCTAATGACTGCCGCCATTGTTGGAGCCCTACACTGGTCTCAACGCGTGCTCTGGGCTAAGGGACGCGATATTGTTAGCAAAGAAGTTTATAGTTTAAAAAAAGCGATTAAGTGGGACGCAACTTGCGTTGATACTCTGGCACCATTGCATCTTATAGAGACACATAACAGGCCCGGTGCAGCGGCTAATTCAGCTGAGCGTCTCAAACGGAGTAAATATTTTGTAGTAAGACTCTATGCAGAACCAGCCCGGTGAAGTACCATACCTCTATCAGTTATTCTACCACTAAGAAGTAATATGCAAGCATTTGATACGGTTTGAAGGGCAATGTTTCCGGAGAAATTACAGGGCATAGAAATACAACATCTAAGATCTCTGGGTGACGAGCGCAGTGCAGTACTAGGTAATAATTTAGACTCTTCATGTTCCAATAGCTGCGTTCCACTGTGCTGTAATATGGCAGGCGTGTTGCTTACCGTGAGGCACATATCATGCTCGTCTCTCAGTCTTTATTAAAAAGAAAACTTCTAGAGACAGATAATAGGGCCGGTGCAGCGGCTGATTCAGCTGAGCGTCTTAAATGGAGTAAGTAAATATTTTGTAGTAGTGGGCGTCTATCCAGAGTCTGCCTGGTGAAGTACCACACCTTTGCCGGTTGCCAAGGAAACTAAGAATGCTGTAAACATTTCTGTGTTCCGGTTTGATAATATTTCCTGAGCTAGATATTATCAAACCGGACCTTATTACAGGGCTAGAGGCAAGTCATTCTGTATCTTTGAGTGTGAGCGCAGTGCAGTGCTAGGTAATGATTTGGACTCTGCATATTACAACAATTTTGTGACACTGCTATGAGCAGGCGTATTGCTCACCATCAGGCACATGTTTTGCTCGTCTCAGCATATTATAAAAAAATTGCCTCGGGAGATTTTTGAACTGTTTGGTGTTGAGATATTGGGTCTATGGAAATCGACTTGCATAATTCTAAAAAACCTTTCCGAATCTGAGCTAAGATTTGGTCAACCGCGACGCGTGACCGAAAAGCTAACGTTTATTTGATCCGATGTACATATAAGTAATAGCATTCTGTGTGATTGTGTCGCCAGCATGCTGGGCTCGCTGTCGAATGGTAGAGGTCTTGATCATTTTGATAGTATAGGAACCTTTATTGGTTTAAAGATAATTCAGAAGTGCTTAATGTAAGTAGTTAGTTAGGTACATACCCGTATGTAGTAAGTATAGAGTAGGGTTCACTGTACCTCTTCAAAACTATTTATATTGTCTCTGGTTTTTTTGACGACGAAGTAAAATATCGTGAACAGATTAATACCTTCCAAAAAAGGCATTTTTCAAGGAAATACTGTATTGGCTAACTGGAAAGTTGTGGGACTTCCCCAAGTAGATTCTTCAAAACTCCCTTCTTATTTGTACTACACAGTACAAATACTCAATAATACTAATAATATCTCTACATTACCTCCAAAACCGATCACGGAACCATAAAACCGATCGAGACACCCTGACACAGGCCACACCGTGTCTAAATATCGTCCTGCCATTCATATCCTACAAACAATAATGTCCCTTCATATGCAAAACAGGACCAAAAATTTTTGGCACAATCATAAAAGATAGATCGTATTAAAAAATAGATCTATTGAATGGAACAAAGCGTTCGATGTGTATTTAGAATTTCGATTTTTGTTTAGCTAATAGTTTTATTTTTTGTTTGGAAAGGATAACAAAAGCATTGTTCTGGTTTTAAAAAGGTGAGATATGGGTTAAATCAGTATTGAATTAATAATGTAAAAGGAATAATAAAAGCTATGGTGGATTTGTGGTTGGAATGTGCGACTTATAATCGTGAGGTCTTGGCTTCGAATCTGCAGTTTCCCAAGTGGTGATAATTTTTTTTAATAGTATAGAGTCAACAAGACGAGCAGGACATGTCCCTAATGGTAAGCAACATGCTCATAACATCACAGTGACACGCAGCTATTGAAACATGAAGAGTCCAAATCATTACCTAGAACCGCACTGCGGTCGTCACTCGGAGATATTAGGTGTTTTATCTTTTAGCGCAGTCATTTCTCTGGAAATTTCGCCCTTCAAGCCGGAACACAGTAATGTTTGCGCACGACTGCTTGGCAGCAGAATAATTGGCAAAGGTGTGGTACTTACCCAGGCGGACTCTGCAAAGAGCCCTACCACTACAAAATACATACAAGCTCGTCATCATCGCTGAATTTAACGATGAAGGAAAACATTGTGAAGAAGCTAGTACGTTTTAGGAATCTTTCGACGTCATGCGTCATCCGCTAACTCTCACTGAGCCAGCGTGGTGGCTTATGGTCTCGACTCTCTTTACGAGTTTCACCTCGAGCCCCAGTAGGAAACATTTAGGGACCTGTTTATGTTATACGACTAATCAAGTTACGGCTGGTCTAGTCGGGAGAACGGCGCTTGCCGATCCGGAGACTCCGGGTTCAAACCCCACACGCACCACTGTCTTTTCGAAGTCATGTGCATAATGTCGCTAACTTAAAACGGCGAAGGAAAACATCGTGAAGAAACAGTACCTAGAACCTTTCGAAGTCATGTGTCATCCACCAACCCGCATCGGGCCAGCGTCAGCCTTAAGTCTCTCCTTGCGAGAGAAGGCCGGTCACAGCAGTGGGAACATTCAGTGGACTGTTGATGATGTTGATAATGAATAGTGACGCAATACAAACGTCAAGCGTTTTACGGTAAGCAATGGCTCTTATAGCAGTGGTTGTCAGGGTTCGCAGACAGGCTTCACTGTCTACCAAATCACAAATGACGTCGATGATGTTGTAACTATTGCGGGTGAAACCTGGATATCTGTACAGTTTTTAACCGTCCGACTTCAATAGAGAGGAGGTTCATAATCTGGTTGTTTATTTTCTTTATTTATGTTACGGGTTAGCTCCGCTAGTTGAGAATCGTTGAGAATCGATTTTAATGTTTTTTTATGTATATTATCACAATTCATAAGTGATTGCATAATTTTTTATCGAACGAAATGGTAGTTTTTGAAATCTTACCACAAACCTCACATTTAGTATCATTTATCTGGATGTCGTAAGAAATTTGGCCTCAATTTAAATTTCAATTGAATTCAGTCTTAGTTTTTTTTGGAGAAAATGAATGATTACCTCGTAATCTGTCTAACCGTTATCGTTTCTGCTTTGTTACAATTTTACACGTAACCAATCTATTGATTTTGCAGTAATCTTTTTCCAAGCTTACTTTCCAACCAGATTCCCATTCACATCTCCATCACAAAGCGAACCGATCAACTGTAATCTCTAATAATTACTACTTAATAAGCAGCAGCACGCAACAATTCGATTAATCGAAGACGATTCGATCTGAAGCTGTCGATTCAACTCGATCGACGATCATTCGATTCTTTGATCGCGCACCGTGAACCGACAGTGCCACGTTTTTGCCCCTAATTATACCTCTGAAGGGTAATTGCAGTTTACTTAAACGATGATTAATTAATCATTGCAATTGAAATGAGTTGATATGTGATGGGCATGCCTATACTGACAACAGACGGGTGTATAGATATCGCTATCACATGTTAAAAAGATGAAGTTTCACAGTGACTCCGTTTTAGTTCTGTCTCCTGCCTCCATTATTACTTTTGAAATCACAATTTTATAATTTTATTAACATTTCTTTTATGTATTTTATGATTTTAATACTAATATGACTTCTTAGCTTTATCTATGGAAAAAATGTTTTTTAAATGAAACTGTTTCCATTTACTTATTTATGACAATTCTTTTTAAATCTGTATTCAGTCTTTTTTTTGACATTGAATATAATTTTTCTCGTTTGTAACTTATTGAATTGTTTACGTAAATTTTATCAATATGTTAGTTTTATTATGAGACGATTAATTTTAATTTTATTGATAAACAGTAACGTTTGTAAAAAAAATATTTTCATCTATGATTTGAAAACATAATACAAAAATAAATAACATTGCTTTTACCACAAGATCTAGACTATTGAACTCGCGCTATCTATGTCAAACAAGTCTGCGATAGCGGCCTTTCTCCTTTATAGTTTCTTGCTTCAATTAAACTAGTGTTGCGTTTCGCTCCATCGGGCCCGTGCTATTGTGGATTAAGTCGGAATTAAGTATACGCCGGTAACTGCTCGAAAAATATAGTATCAATTACTAACCGCCCGTCTTATCGGCTGATAGTAAGCGCGTTCGTGTGGAAAACGACTTGAAAGCGAAGAACTTTTTTTTTGACAACACTTTGATGGGTTGCACTTAGCGTTAATACGCATGGTGGTCAAAAAAACTAATTAGTCTCTCAAGTACATTATTATAAAAAAAATGTACACGTATATTATATTGTTACATTGTTTCATAAACAAAATATTACGAAGGTATAGAGTGAATAGAAGTTTTCAATGACGTCACGTCTATTTATAATCTTTATGTTGATGTGACGTCACAGCCTCCCACTGAGAAAGTTTGGTGTTCTATCTTTGTCATTTTTATTGCATCAATTTTATAAAACAATAAATATATGTCCCATATTTGGCCAAGATTAATAATTATTATAATGGTATATTTTTGACCCAGTCAACACCGCAATTAAATATGTTGTAAAGTGTGTAAAGTTATTCAAAAAAGGTGAGCTAAAATAAAGAATCCTACTAACTTAATAAATGTGAAAATATGTGTGTTTGTCGTTCAATCAGGTCAAGAGATCTTAACGAATTTGATTGACAGTTCGGGCACACATTTTAGTGTGGAATAGCACATGGACTGCTTTTATAGAGTGAAAATAACAGGATCGGGCAATAAGCGCGTGGAACCGCGTGAAGCTACTACGCTACTAGGTATTCTAATAGCATATAGCATTAAACAGCCCCCGAATTGTTCTCACTGCTGAGGCTCGGGGACTTCTCTAGTGATGTCGTCCGCGTCGTGTCCGACGATGGCGACTCTGGTTAGTTTCTGGTGTGCGCTCGAATGTGGCCGGCAAATCCAAACTTCGTCTTGAAGACCCGCGCAGTAGAACTGGCCTGCAATATTTAGTGTAAAGTTATAGGAAGGTTTCGGTCGGCTCTTACGAGTTTGGCGTTTGAGGTCTATGTTAGAAAGGTGGACATCTTCAAACTATGTTACGCCCTTTCCAACTTTTGTACGCCAAGTAAGCAAGACTTTGATAGATTCTAGGTACATGTCGGTTTCATCACGATGTTTTCCTTTACCGTTTTAAGTAAGCGGCGTTACGCACATGACTTCGAAAAGATAGTGGTGCGCACGGTTTTGAACCCGGGGTATCCTGATCCGCAGTCGCCGTTTTCTCGACTAGACCAGCTGTAACTTCTAGACTAGCTACTATACTTATATTGTTGTAAATACATACTTATTATACATTAGCTGTACCCTGACACGCATCGCTGTGGCACATTATGATGCAAGAATTAGATAAAAACAATCCTTGATGCGGATTATATATTATTGTAAAATTTCAGCTCGAGCGGTGTAGAACTTTTTGAGTTTTTGAAGTGTACACAAACCAACATAGCATTTTTACTCGTATATACAGAGAAGATCGAAGCACCTAGACACAGTACAAATATTTGAATTCATCACACAAATATTTGCACTGGGTGGGAATCGTACCCACGACCCTCAGCTTTGCAGGCATAGTTACTACCCACTAAGCCAGGGCCAGTCAAATAGCATGGAATAGCACATAGGCTACTTCTTACCGGTGCAAATCATTGAAATGAGAACTACGGGGGTAAACCTATGGGGCGCTGTAAGTCACGTTTTATCTTGCATGGGAGTCACATTCAAGACTTACAAAACAGTGAACAGACTAGTTAACAACTACATCACTTGGTCAGTATAAATAGAGGCATACAAACAAACAATAATAAGGCTGCTTCCAAAATCTTCCAATCAGTCAATCTTCACCCCTTTGAACGCTGATCCGGCTATCAGCTCATGGCAAGTATTCGCCACGCGTCTGTCATTTGTCATTAGTGATAATGACAGAGCTAGTCGGCTATGCTGTGATTCCCTTTGACTAATGATAGACATGCTGATGTTGTTGGGGTTATAAATCTGTGACGTGGAATTGCAATAACTAATGATATGTGAATGTGTTTTTAAGGATATCGTTGCAGTTGGCTTAGGATTACGAGTGGTAATGTGAGTTTGGGCCACCAAAGAAGTGGCAGATCCTATTTTAACTTAATCTTACCAAATATTAGTCTATGTCAGTAGCAAATTTTCGTAACTCGGTTTAATAGATCCCAAACTTAGATAAAGAACAAGTAAATGGATCAGGGGTTTCCGCACAGTTCCTTCCAATCGTAAGCAGATGAGGTGTATGCTAGCTATGGCAACATAGTGATGTGCCGCGACAAAAGTATAACACTTGCACCAGAGCGACAAGACAAGAGCGATCAGACCCGTGCTTTCGTTTGTTCCAACTCTATGTAGTATTTGTCAACTATTTGGTCCCAAACCATACATACTTGAGGAATGACCGAGAACATCGTATGCTTACTGTTTCGCTCCCATTCTTTATCAAGTATACCTACGTAAGAATAAACCAGGTGGAAAAACTTCGGTTTGGGCTGCTGCCATTAGGGAAGGTTAATATTCATTTCTGAAGAAATAATTACCATATTATGCTTAGTTCAGTATCTATTAATTTTGCACTCCTCGGTATGGGAGAACAGACATAAAGGTTGTCTGAAACTGAAGGAAATACCAGTTCCTTGGAGCTTTAAAATATAGGTAATAATGTCATATAATATTGTACATTTACTCATACGAGTTTTGAATATATTTGTATTGTTTCCGTGTACGAGTATAGGTAGCGCTGAGATCTTTTTTGTATATACAAGTAGGTCTCAAATTATGGAAAGGAGGCAAACTGTCTAAGAACTGGTTTGAAAACACATAATTGTTGTAAAAGGATTATTAATATTAAGTCAGTTTTTGTTTAGTGATCATTCAGGGCTAATTGAAGATTTCGTACTGTGCTAAAAAAATAAGGTAAAAACGTTGAAAATTTCTCTTCATAAAACTTCTGCAAGTAACTCAGTCAATACGCAATCAAAGCCCCTGGCCACAAAGCGTCCAAATTGAGATTTATCGAATCAAACGCTGCCAAAATCGAAACACAACTTTTTTAACACAAAAACCTAACAATACAAATCACTGTATCGCCTCTTAATGATCTTGATGTCTCGAAATGATTGCAGACAGAGACACAGCATACGGAGCTAGTGTGAAAAAAAAGAGAAGGCGATATATATCTCACCGGAAATGGAGTAATATATGGCGCATTGTTGGTAATGAGATCGGTTTGTACGTTCGTTTGTTCGTGTGGGCGGACGCAAGTGCGCATGCAGCCTTAAAATGGTGTTGCTTTTTCAATTATATTCAAATAGTTCGTTTTATTTTTGGACCCATTCAGATGTCTTTAATATCAAAGTGCAAACATAATTTCATTATTATGATATTTATACAAAAATGCCACTTCTATACTAACAGCTAGAATATGGATTGCATTGCGTGGTTGGATTTTTGAAGTGAACACTGCTTTTGACGCACAGATTTATTGTGGGCTGTGGATCGAGCTCAAGCGTTATACTCGTAAATGAAAGAAATCTTCGGGTCAACTCAAGACCATGCCCATCTAGAGATGCGTTAGCGTTTTAGATGGCCATGCATAGAAGACTTATTTAAACGACAATGCTTTCAGGATTTATTCCAGACTAGCATCGGCCTTGGGTTTCTAAGCTCTCCTAATTTCCAAAGATTTCTATCAAATTCTGAGTTAAGTATAAATATTCACTTCTCTCGGCAGTCCCTATCTATGGCTGCCAATTTTTTTTGGTTGTGTAATATCTTCAAGTTGAGTCGCCTTCTTTTAATAAGTGTGCTCCATTGTAGACCACATTATAGTTTGTGATATATGTTGACGAATGGTACAACATTTTTGCTTTTCGGTCAAGTTTGAGTTTGAAGGTTCACCCTCAAGCAGTAAAGTGCAAACATCACTGTGTTCTGGTTTGTAGGGCAATGTTTCTTGAGAAATTACAGGGCATAGCGATAAATTGTCTTATACCTCTGGGTGATGAACGCAGTGCTATTCTAGGTAATGATTTGGACTCCTCATGGTCCAATAGTAGTGTGGCACCATGCTGTTATGGGCAGACGTACTACTTACCATCCAACACATGGCCTTTTTTTTAACTATAATAGGTTCGCATTTGACCAACATCTCGCCTGATGTTAAGCGATGATGAGATCTACGATGGAGCGTGCTTACCTAGAAAAAACCGATTCACTCTCGATTTGAAGACACCAAGATTGTAACCATCAGGGAAAACCCACTCAGGCAACGCATTCCACAACCTAGACGTGGATTACAAACGTGGAGTCAAATCTCTTCGTTCGCGTTTTTGGAACATCAACCATGAAACGATGTCGCCCTTTTGTGGAACGAGAAGTCCGATAGAAGAAAGGGCAAGGTGGTATTAGATCATGTAGATCAGTTGCACTCTCTCCGAAGTGTATCCGATAAAAAACCGATAAGCTAGCGATTTTGCGGCGATGATCAAGACTTTGTTCTGCTTGTCCCGTCACTCTATACTGTAGCAAAAAGTAATCCGGAAGTTATCGAAACAAAAATGGCGGTCCAACATACTCTCAAAGAGGAAAACGTCAAAGGACTCGTCAATTAGGGCAACTCGATATGCTGTCACATTAAAATGAAGAGAACTAATGGAGACACATTTGCATTACAAATGGATGATCGAAAATGAATGGGAAGGAATATCGGGTATCGAGAGAGGTGAATGTATTAGGAGCCATTCATAAATTACGTCACACGTTAAAAGGAGGGGCCGATGAAGTGTGACATTGTGTGACAAGGAGTCTCAAGGAGTCATCGCATGGGTCCAAAATTTCGTGATTCTCGTTCCACAAAAGGGCGACATCGTTTCATGGTTGATGTTCCAAAAACGCGAACGAAGAGATTTGACTCCATGTTTGTGATAAGAACGTCTAGGTTGTGGAATGCGTTGCCTGAGTGGGTTTTCCCCGATGGTTCTTGGTGTCTTCAAATCGAGAGTAAATCAGTTCCTTCTAGGTAAGCACGCTCCGTCGTATATCGCATCATCGTTTAACATCAGGCGAGATGGTGGTCAAGTGCGAACCTATTATAGTTAAAAAAAAGAATTAAGAATCCTGCTAATCCTACCGACTCGTTTTTCCTGCTTATTTTATAAATTAGTAAGTTTGATGCGTTACGTCGAAACAGGAAAACACGTCGGGTTGTAATTTGGATTATAATCTGAAAAAGTAAATAGGTTACCTTTTGTCGAGAGAAAATCACTAAAAACTACGCTGGTAAAACTGCGAGGCACTGTTAGATAAGCATCCAACCTTTCGCATTTATGATATTAGTAGGACAATAAATTAAGGAAAAATCCTTTAAAATATTTCCAATTTTAGCGGTACTTCTATGAGGCTCCGAATCTCAGCAGCAAAGTTAAAATGAATTGAGTATATTTTGAAAATGTGTTTGTTTTGTTTTAAACTACTCGCATGTGACGTCACACTAGGGAGGGACGAGTTTCATAATAGTGACCAGCTGCGGTGGTCAAAGGTGGGCTCTTCCACCAAGTTGGTGTCAAAATATAAGGAAATTCCTAGTTTTTTTTTAAATAAAGAGTGACGAGACGATCAGGGCATGTGCCTGATAGTAAGCAACATGCCTGACACATAACAGCACAGTGAGAAGCAGCTATTGGAACATGAAGAGTCCAAATCATTACCTAGCACTGCACTGCGCTCGTTACTCAGAGATCTAAGATCTTATATCTCTAAGCCCTGTTATTTCTCTGGAAACATTGCCCTTTAAACCGGAACACAGTAATGTTTGTACATTACTGCTTGGCGGTAGAATAACTGGCAAAGGTGTGGTACTTCCCCAGGCGGACTCTGCCAAGAGTCCTACCACTACAGCTTGTATTTATTTAAACATCGAATACGGTTTTAGCAGAACTATATAAACATACCACTTAATATTCCCATAGTTGAGACTCGGAGCCTGATACGTATAAGGAGAATGTCAAACCCATGGCTTAGGTACTTGTTACTTACTAGACTTGTAATGGTAGGACTCTTTGCAGAGTCCACCGGGGGAAGTACCACACTTTTGCCATTTATTCTACTGCGAATCAGCTATCTCTAAACATCACTGGGTTCCGATTCAAAATTGCAAGGCATGGAGATAAAACATTTTATTATAGGCAATGACTGATTTACATTTAATTGGATAACGGGACAATCACGTATATACGGTCGGTCAATCCGACTCGAGTTTCGGCCGCGTCCGGCGGCCTTTATCAAGGCCGTTTGGCACAAACTGTGCCAAACGGGCAGCCGTCGCGCGCGTGTACTCTCCTTGAAAATGGCCGCCGGACGCGGCCGAAACTCGAGTCGGATTGACCGACCGTATATACGTGAGTGTCCCGTTATCCAGTTAAATATGTGTTACAACCACGTTAATTTTAATACTAAGACTGATTTATATTTGGGTTTGGATTCTTCATGTTTCAATAGCTGCGTGACACTGCTGTGGCGTGTTTCTTACCATCATTCACATGTCTTGCTCGTCTCGTCACTCTTTATTATAAAAAAAAACTTACCGACGGATAAGTTGGTAAGTTTTTTGTGACGAGGCCAGTCACAGTTATCAATTTAGCAACATTACCACACCTCTGTACGGGTGTCATTACCACGGCTGTCGGCAATCGATCCATGTAATTCGTATTGATGATCGATTCCTCAACAGCATCGATTAGAATGTCCCATCATTAATCTACATTTCGCAAAACCCGTTCGATTACAATAAGATCACGTTGACAGTTGAATTGAACTATCGATCTTTTTTACTGAACGCTACAATTCTAATGTATTCATGATTAATATACAAAGCGTAGTGTCTTCACCATCGTGTGATGGTAGGTTCAAAATTCAAATACAATATACTTAGATGTTTATTTCCGAGTGAAGATATTCGAGTTATAAACACAACCGGCTTTAACATTGAAGGAACACATCGTGAGAAAACCGGAGTGTTTCAAGAAAAACCTCTTTCGAGGATTCGTGTCATCTGTTAACCTGGATTTGGTCAGCGTGGTGGATTATAGCTTCACTCTCTCCTTGTGAGAGAAGACTCGAATCCCAGGCGTGGGAACAAAGCTTATGCTGTACATTATAGGCTAGTCCAAACTTCAAGGCAGTAGAGACTGCTTAACGCCAACTGCTATAAGTCCCGTTTAAAAGAGAGAAAAGACAGAGACAACAAAAAAAGAGCAAGTTTTGTTCATGAAGGTACATTGTCAATATGGTCACGAAATCAAAATTATAAGTAAATGCCGCTATCGCAAATGTTGTACCAAGGATTATGCTTTGTCTGTAGAGAGTATTTAGTATCATAATGGCGTAGAATCGACTCCTGCGCAACTCGGCGGCGCGTGCGTGTAACCGACAGTGGCTAATGAAGCGGACACCTGCCGGCAATCTCGACTGCGAGACGCTTGGGGAGGAGACGGACTCACACTAAGCAAGCGAGCTAATTGTCTACATCAGCAACTGATCTGTACGATCTAATACTGTGTTCAAGTTTGAAGGGCAATATTTCCAGTGAAATTACAGGGCTTAGAGATATAACATCTTAGATCTCTGGGAGACGAGCGCAGTGCAGTGATAGGTAATTATTTGGACTTTTCATGTGCCAATAGCTGCGTGTCACTGTGTTGTTATGTGGCAGGCATGTTGCTTACCATCAGGCACATGCCCTGCTCGTCTCGTCTCTTTTTTTTTAAAACGACCTTGTATATCACACTGCTCATGCCTCGAAAAAGTAACATCGTTTCATGGTTGACATTCTAAAGCATGAAATTGAAACCGAAAATTGATTTAAATAAAATTTAATCATTCAACCAAATATTAGAAGTTATCACTACGACACTTCGTGTAGATGAATAAAAGTATTTTTTTTATTTATAATTTCAAAAATCTATCATTTGTTTAAAATTTATATTCTCTATGATCTACCTACGAAAACTGTCAAAATTATCGCGTAACATACCTGCATACAAAAAAAACATACAGCCGAATTGAAAATCTCCTCCTTTTTTGTCGCTAAATAAAATCAATTGGCGACCTAATCTTCCAGGTCTTCCAGGCAAACGTAGGGTAGATTTTCGAATAACGTGTATTTTTCGAGACAACATACCCGAGTTCGTAGTTCCGTTTCCATACAATGCAGCCATTGATGCGGAGAAAGCAAGCGGCCGTTAATAATTACTGTGGTTATAGCTTTCTTCGCGAACGATTCCAGATCATCGATAGATTACATTATAATATACAGGCTTACAGGAAATAATAATATCTTTATTATTAAAGACATTATTATATTATACTTGATTGAATTTAGTGACGAAACTTAGCCAAGTGTAATTAACCCTTTAAATCGAAATATACCTAAGTTACGGCTGGTCTCGTCGGGAGAATGACGACTGCCGATCCGTAGCCGCCGGGTTCAAACCTCACGGCACTTCTTAGTCGAATTCATATTACGCCACGTCTTTTCAAAGTCATGCGCGTAAAATGGACTTGAAACGGTGAAAGAAAACATCGTGAGAAGCCAACATGTGCCTAAAATCTTTCGAGGTCATGTGTGTTTCACTAACCCGCACTTGGGCTAGCGTGGCATTTGACCTTGACTCTGTTCTGGTTTTCATTTATTTTATAACTTTTACCAATATGTGTCGTGAATTATTAATAATTACTACTAAAAGTAATAAATTTCGATCGTTTATTCACATTTACCAAAACATGTGGTTATTATTAATAATTTTGTAAAAATATTAATAATTTTCAATTAATCAGATTTACCGTGACAACTCTATTCTTATGAGACAAGAGCCCGAGTCCCGGCAGTGGGAACATTTAGTGACCTCTTTATGCAAACCGATATAACAAAAAGAATGTTAGTGTTAGGTTTATGTATTTGTAGTGGTAGGATTCTTGACAGAGACACCAGGGAAAGTACCATTGCCAATTATTATACCATCAAGCAGAAATGTGCACAGGTAATAATTGTGTACCAATTTGAAGAGCAATGGGAAACATTCGGCATCATGGAACACCACTGAAATCATAGAGCAAAAATACAGAAAAAATGTTTAAAAGCAATCAGGATGATTCAACAGGGATGCTTAGAAATATTTTTAAATAAGAAGTGACGAGACGAGCAGGACATGTGCCTGATGGTAAGCAGCATGCCTGCCAGATAACAGTACAGTGACACGCAGCTATTGGAACATTAAGACTCCAAATCATTACCTAGCACTGCACAGCGCTCATCACCCAGAGATCTAAGATTTTATATCTCTAAGCCCTGTAATTTCACTGGAAACATTGCCCTTTAAACCGGAACACAGTAATGTTTTCACATGACTGCGTGGCGGTAGAATAACTGGTAAAGGTGTGGTACTTCCTCAGGCGGACTCTGCTAGGAGTCCTACCACTACAATATAGTTATATACATTTATTACGCTTTATACATTCTTTGACATTGCTCATATGGATGAACTGCAAGATCTACTACTGCAAGACATTAGTTAGACCTTGGATGATACCATACTGATCAAACTCAAAACACAAAACAACATCCAGCTGAAACACAAGACGTTGGCGAAATTGTGCTTACCAAGCATTTATCTCACACATATATATAGCACAACCAAATAGAAATGAATAGGAGATAGATAGATTAGATAGATAAGATTAACTCTTTATTGCACTTAATAACAACAGAAATACATAAAAAAACTTAGACTCAAATTAAAGTTGCAATGGAGATATAATAGGAGATGAAAAATCAGATGATTTATTCTTAACACAACTAAATAAAAACCAGAAATGAAAAGAAGACGAGGAAGAAGAAGACTTTCATCAGCTGACTATTATTAAAAAAATTTCATTGTATAAATTAAGACTACAACAAATTATCTTGCTAGACATATTGCATGTCTCTCGCAGAGGCCAGTTTGTATGGGTCAACTTTTAAAATGTTTTGTATCATCTTATCTTACCTGCAAACAGCAATAAAGATTTTTGTATTTAAATATTAAAATAACGAAATAAATATGTGACAAAAATTAATATGAGTTTACATTCTACGTTGATAACGAACGTCGTAACCCGATATGATGTTTTTAAAATCACTTCGACATCTGTCAACGGCGTATTGAGTTTAACCCTCAAGCTCCTTGCACGCGTATCCCACTGACAATGTCAAGAATTTGCATACGCCATTTAGGGACATATTGCATCCTTCATACTGTCGCTGCTAGTTTGAACTTTGTCGACTTGCGTTAAGAGCGATAATAGTATTGATACTGATTTGTTGATGAAGGATGATGCGTTATATTCGATGCTCTTTTCAAATTTCTCCACAAATTGCACCACGCAATTTTAAGACTTATCCTTTTGAGATAGAGTGGAATTTTAATTGAAATGATTTTTGCAAGTATGGGAACTTTTGATCCCCAAATGGTTTATGATAATTTCGCGCAAAGAGAATTACTTTTGCTATCATTTTTCAATAGCTCATTAATGGTCCCTGAGACCAATCCGGGCGTAAGTGGCGTAGGTTTTAAGCCAACATTGTGCGTGTTATTCTTGAATACATTTAGGTATTGTGTTCATACCGATTTTATGGTCGTCATTTGAATTTCGATGGCGTTTGAAGGGTTAATTTGCATGATTGTGATTTAGGGTTTATTTTTAAAGATATTCGGGATTTATGGTTTACGTTTGGATGCACTTTGACCCTGAATCAAATCGAAAGTCATTATGGAATGTATAATGTTATCTGTTGATTCATAAAATGGTCACAATGTTGAAACTACGATTTGTGTTAAATTTCAACATCATAAAGACATTTTGTTTTAAAGTATGTAATGGATAGATATATAACAAACTCAACATAGAAAACTTGTGACACAACAATAAAAAATTTTTGTTCATTTTAATAATAACAATTATGTGTAATTTTAGCCTATTTCAAGGAAAAAAGAGACAATTCTTAATTTGTTTGCATTTTGTCTTTTATATAAATATGCTCATTCATAAGGTGATGACGTGTGAACTGTGCCCTTACCATGAGTTTACGTAGATCCTATTCGCTAGCGACTGCGTAAAAGATTATTATGGCGAAATTAACCGCGCCCCTAGCGGTCACTGTCAGAACTAAAGTCGGCAGTATGAGTCAGTAAGTAGAAAACCTATCGAGTTAAGACTCGCTATCGAATAAAGTTTTTTAGCAATCGTCATAGAAAACGGTACCATGAGTTACAAATTTGACAGTCGCCTTCGAATAAAACTGTTTCGATAGCAGTAAAGTTACTCACTAGCTTATTGAAGCGTGAAAGTGTTGGTTAAAGTGCGTCTAGACAACAAATACATTATTTTTAACTAGATTGTGTATTGAGATAATGTCGGGGAGAAATAATTTAGCTTGGCATATGTTAATGACGGCTGCTCATGAAGACGAACGACGCAATCAAGGAAATTTTCAAGCAAGCATGCGAACGAAACTTGCAGAAATTAATTTCTAAAAAAATAATTAAAAAATGGTGAAAATAATTTCAGTAAAGAATATAGGCTTCAGTCAGGAAGCTTTCGAAGATTTATGTGGATTACTAAAGGATCCACTTGAAATCCACACAAAGAGTATCACTTCTATCATGGAGATGCATAATTATGTACCAACTTCTGCCAGAGTGCTAATTGAAAATACTTTTGGGCAATTGAAGAACCGTTGGCATTGTGTACACAGGATAGAACATTGCATTATCAGCCAAAACATGCCAATAAAAGCATGTTAAAAAAATATATGTAGGACATAAATTTATTAGCATGTTGCGTGTTGTACAATATTGCTATAAACTACAATGTTCCAGACCCTGAAGATGAAAATGAAGAACTACAAGGTATTTTACTAAAATAATTTACTCTGTACCTACAAATCAAAATTAAGAGTAATAATAATAACTAACTGTATTTATTTCTTGCAGAACCATTTAAACAACATGAAGTGGTGTTGAATGAAACAACGAGTGATTTATTACTAAGGGGCCGAGCATTACGGGATCAAGTAGCTCAGAGACTCTCTCGAATACCATAATTGTTGACCAACACAACATGTGGCATAGTTTGAAGTTTTAAGTGTCTACATTAATTATAAAATAAAACAAGTTATGTACATTGAAATATTTAATTTAATATAACCAGCAAGTGTTACAATGTAGGAAGCTTAATTTATATGGTTAAATAGATGAAAATATTTTATATATTATTACCATACTCTAATTGATTTACATAAAAGACAAATACAAAAAAGTCAAAATATTTTACTGTGTACAACAGAAATTTAAAATATACAAATAATAGAATTAAAGCTAATGCCATAAGTGGCGGCCTTATTACTAAATTCGATCTCTTCCAGGCAACCATTTAAATTGATGGTTTTATGTAATCATTGTAGCTGACCATAATAAAATTATCTGTACAATTGTTTACTTGAAACAGATCTAAGTGAACTGTAGGAAATTTCGAAAATGTTTTAATCGTAACAACAAAAAACCACCTTTTAAGATTTTGTTAAAAGTGAATTGAATGTCTTAAATGTCTTACAGAATTATGTAAGTTTATAGGAACTATGTATTTTAATTACTACAGGAACAACCCAAAAGAGCTTGTAGCACTTGTACAACAAATTTTGAATTTGAATTGATGTAGTTAAAAAATATATATATGGGTATCTTGTAGCCTAACTATTATTTACCCTTCTAATTTAGTTACTATTTATAAGTTTTAATTTTATTTACTAGCTGCGCCTAACATTAATTATCTTATAAAATATAATATCCTACCAATTTTGTCTTACTTATTTCCTAAATTCTCAGCTATTTTATTAAAAACAGCTAAAAATGCTTGGTACAACTCCAGCCACCTTTCTTGCATCCTTAACTCTTCTTCCCTTAACCTAATCGTCTCCCGTTCAGTTTCCTGCTGAAATGCACGCCATTCACAGTCAGATCTGACAAAAGCTTGCCTTGCCAGATCCGATTGTGTCTGTGTCCGGGTCCTTCTGCGGATAGGAGAGGTCAAGTCCTGCAGGCGACCTCTCCGCCGCCAATGAGACGTGGCAGGCAAGGCCGTGGGTCTCTGCGGCGCACGAAGCTCTGCACTGGCATGAGGCAATGTAGATGGTAATGTTGCCGTGTCACTATCATGATATCCGTTTCGCTCCTATTCACGTATGGGGCTGAAATAATACATAAATATCACTAATAGAAAAAAAGTAATAGTAACAGTATGTAATAGTACTAGTACATAATTGTTCAAAACCTGGTTCTCGTAACATAGATGCCAGTGAAGCATCAGCAACTGAGACTGTTGGATGTATTTCTGGCACTATCCTATTACCACCATGTAAAGGCGGGAACACTGGTGGTCGAGTGGATGGTCCATCCAGCTTCATCCCAGGCTTATTTTCTAGTTGGGCCCAGAGTCGTAAGTTTGTCACCCTTCCTTGGGGTCCGTCGGTGGATTTGCTAAGGTCACCATGTCTAAAAATAAACATTCAATTCAGAAAAGTCCACTCAAAGCCACATTCCTGCAGAACACTTGACACTACTACTATTGTAAAAAACAGTATGCTTACTTTTCCATGTACTCCACCACTGTTGGACTGGTTCGCGTTTTATTAACTTTCTTATAAGTAGTTATAATTAAATTTATTTCTATCTGAAACCGAGAATATTTTTGTTGCACTCACTGCACTGGTTCCAAAAAGCCAAATACATAATATCAAAGAGGATGTAATACACAACGAAACATATGTTAAGAACGCCGCAAGGGCGCAACAAAATTGACGTTGAAACATCGACTGTTTAGACAAATTTAGAAACACATATAAGCCTTAGATTATCCACTACTTTAAGACGCTTTCAACTGGTAGGATTATTGGAGTTACCTGCCTTCTCTTTCTTTTTAGTGTAGCTAGAAAGAGGCAGCTTCATTATGTGTGAAGTTAGAAACATTACTGTTTTTGTACCAACATAACGACCCACAAACCAGATAAACAATCGAGTTGTCGCTATCGAGTCCGTTTAGCTCATGGTACGTGATTATTAGAAGTCTATTCGACGTTCGGTTTGCTCGCTATCGACTACGGTAAAATAGTAAAATGTTTCGATAGCAACTCATGGTAGAGGTACTGATTTAGACTTTCGTTTTTTTTATTTAAAATGTTAAACTTTCCGTGCTATGTTCAATAAAAGTAGCTTTGGTTCAAGTTACCGTTTAGCCCCATTAATATTTTGTTAAAACCTAAGGATCAGTTATAGTAAAATCCAAAAAACTGCTTTCATCAATTTTATACTTTAACTTACTCTCTATGACCTGTTTCCAAAAAAAAGTTCCTTAAATGTACAAATGGTGGATTTTTTCAAACTTTTATAGGTTTGCACTTGACCGCCATCTCACTTGATGTTAATTAACGATGCGGTCTGCGATGGAGCGTGCCTACCTGGAGAATACTAATTCACTCTCGATTTGAAGCCATCAAGATTGTAGGCATAGAATTTGGCTTCTTAGTGCTACTTACACTCTTACCACGAATATTTACTTATTTCGTTTATTGTAAAGTTACAGCTAGTCTAGTAAATTACGGTTGGTCTACTCGGAAGAACATCAACTACCGATTTGGAGCTCCCGATTATAATCCCACGCGCAGCACTGGCTTCTCAAACTCATCTGGTCTAGTACCACAGTATAAAGTAACTACACTAGTAACTAACTACACTATAACAAGTAAGTAACTACACTAGTAACTAACTACACTACAACAAGTAAGTAACTACACTAGTAAGTTATATTATTAATCGCACCACTGCCCAAAATTTTACAAATTTAGTTTCCTAATGAACCAAAAGGTTATCTGGAAGAGATCGCTTTTAGCGATAAGATCGCCTTTTGTGCCCATTATGTTTTGTTATTTTATATGTTACTTGTTGTCAACTTTGTTTTGTGGTGCCAATAAAGTGTTTTGTATTGTATTGTATTGTAACACAGCACTACTAGATTGTGCTACTACGCCGACCCTAGTTACAACCCTAGAACTAATAACGTTAACCTAAACACAAGCCATTATTTAATTCCATCAGTCATTACCCGCACCTTGAACCAAATAAATCGACCGCCACACCATTCATCACCATGCATTTTAATTAGTAAAAAAACATATTCGGCCAGTACGCAGTGGTGCGTCGCAATCTGTTTCCGATCTGCGTTCGTCAGACCTCCCTCTCGCACTCCAGGGTGAATTCCTTCAACTATATTCCTATCTCTTTCTGTTTTAGTTTTGTAATTAGGTTCTCATGTACCAGCATCGTGTTTATCGATTGGTGTTTTAACCCCATGTCATTTTAAATTTGCTTAACAATTGTTCTTTAACCAAAGATGTTATGTGTATTTTTATTGTGGCAAGGTTCTAAAGTATTTGTAAAAGTGTCGATGCTTTGTTTTAGAGTGACATGTGGTATCGGTTGGGAAGTTTTAATTATGGTGGTTTTTTAACGATTACAATCGAATTGATTGTATCGATTGTAGGACAGCGCTAACGTATTTCTTTTGTTGGTCGAGTTTGTGAGGGATCTTGCGGTTAGGGTAGGAAGTGAGTTGTTAAGGGCACTCGCGAAGAACATGTAGTAAGCAAAATATAATAAATAAATAAAATATTCCCGGACATTTCCCACACAATGTTGTTATTCATATGTAAGCCGTGGTGGCCTGATGACAAGAACGTGCGATTTACAATCGGTAGATCGTAGGTATGAGTCCCGTCTGCGCTTTAGAGTATTTGTCTAATTTTGGTTTCTTATAAATAAGCAAACTCCATCGTAGACCGCATCGTCGCTTCGAGACAGCGGTTAAGTGCTAGCTTATGGATGTCAAAAAAATTAAAACAATTTTGTAACGTCAAAACCATAGATCGTAGGTCAAAACATAAGTGGAAAAGCCGGAGCCTCTTTAAAAAAAAGAGTGAACACATTAGATCCATAAAAAAAAGAAATTATGAGACCCTAAGATTTGGACCCTTCATGTGCTTTTAGAGGCAAGTATGTTGCTTCAAAAGTTACAGCTGGTAAAATCACTGAACTCTTAAAAACAACAGAAGCGGCAAACGCGCTTCTACTATGGCGATGCAAAATCAGGTGACGTCTCCTGATTTAGTCTCAGTCGCAACAAGGAATTGTCGTTTGCTGACAATTGTGTACGTTCGTTGACAATTGTGTACGTTCGCTGACAGTTCAATTTTCAAATTTTTCAAATAAATTTTCCCCACGTTATGTTGTCTTTAGATTATAGCATACCTCATCTTCGTTTCTTTAATTATATCGATGGGTAAAATGGTATAGTTGAGGATTGTGTGAAAGACGATATGAGTAAGAAAGGAGTGAGTTTAGATCTGACGAATGACAGAGATGAATGTAGGAAACGTACATGTTGTACCAGACCCACATAAAGTGACACTGGTTTAGTAGTCGTTAGAACTGCCTCTGAACTCGTAGTCGGAATCCCACGCGCACCACTGTTTTTTAAGTTTCATGTGCGTAATGCCACTAAACCTGGTCTAAACTGGGTAGAACCTAGACTAGATTGGACACAGGACCGAAGCAGAAGGCAAAGTAAAAGAGAGGCCTATACCCAGCAGAGGGATAGAGAAGGATGTGGATGATAATGATGATGAACGCCACTAACTTAAAGACGATGACATCGAAAACATCGTGAAGAAACCGATTAGTACCTAGAATCTTTTGAGGACTTGCGTCATCTGCACACTGAGCCAGCGTGGTGGATTATGACCTAACTCTTTCCTTATGAGAAAAGGCCCCGTGTCTCCGCAGTGGGAACATTTAGTGGCCTCCTTATGCTTTTGTACCTATTGCTTATTATCATACACAAACATGTCCTGCTTAACATTCTGTATTGCAAATAAATACTTTTTGCGATGCGCGGTAAAAATAAACCGTGTTTGTGTAACATGAAATTAGTTTTTATATGTCTAATGTTACGTTTCGCATTTGTCAGTGGTTGATAAGGTCGCGTTAACCTTCACAGAACACATATCTTCATTAGACGTATATGTAATACTAACGATACGTATCGTAAACGGACACGCATTTTTCAAATTCTCAATAAATTTAATCGTGTTTCACATTTAGGTACTCGTACCTACAGAGTGTTTATTACAATTATTTGTTAATGTAAATAAGACAGGTTAATGTTTTTCTTTTCATTTTGCGTGTATGTTGTTGTTTTAATATTGGATTCCTACTTGAACGCAAAAGCCAATGTATCCAGCGCATCTACTATCACGTCAATACTTCGTTACTCAAATGACTTCAGACGGATGTCCGGCCTATCACAGCATGGTATTTTACTTCGTCTTCTACCTCCGCTCGTGAGTTGTGATTGAAGGCGAAATTTGTATCATCGACGATCAACAGGGTTTATATTGGCACTTTGCTACTATAGTAGTTTACTATGTAAGGCACTTTCGACAACATCAAACTACAGTGTGTAAATTCAATTTAAATCGATTAAGTAGTTTATAAGTCCACCGCAGACAAACAACGTGATGCGTAATTTATATATTAACATTAGCGTTAGCAAATATAAATTATTCAGTCACAAATGAAGCAGTTGTAAGTTATAACACGCGAGGTTCCGCAGGGTGCAGTCGTTGGACCTTTACTACTCCTTCTATTAGAAAGTTGTCATCTATTTATTTACGGTGACATATTTATGGCTTTTAAAACCGTTGGTATTGAATTTCTTTGTGCTAAATGTTAATGACATATGTTATGTAAATTTAGATTTTTACATTAAAAGCTTTTACTTAAGTGTTTGTAAATATAGGAATATTCTTTATCATGTCTAATTAATAATAAAAAAAAATTGTATGGTTTTATGAAAACACGACAAAAGTGAAACTTTCTTTTGCATTGTAGTTATTTAACCAAACATTTTCGGAAAAATATTTGTTTTGCGCCTTTCATTTTACCTCTACTCTGCGGCCCACCGTCACACGACATGCAATAGATCGAGGAAAAAGTTTGTGGTGATGAATAAAACTTTTACTTTTAAAATAACGATCTTTAATTTTATAAATCTGTTAGTAAAATGCTTTAACCAGAAATATTTACGAGTACCTATTATGGTGTGTTTGAAATTGAATGACTTACTACCGTAATAAGACATGCGTTTAGCTGTCACCTCGCAATTCAAATGTGGTAATTTTTCTTTTCTGGCTAAGTTAAAACCTTATGTAAAAAATAAAGTGAATCTGTTTGGTACGAATTTTGGAATTTTGGGAAGATCCGGAGTGGAATTACCGATTTTGGAATTGTTCTGTAACAGATAAAAATATAGTAAGTAACAGGTTAAAATATTTTGATTTGAAGGCTTATCGCTTAGACCTAGCTACCGGGTAGCATGGATGGACAGAAAATGGTGTATCAAAACGGCATACATAGCCTATTAATACTCCAATCCAAATTATTCTCCATTTGTTAAAGACATTAAGATATAAAAAATACTGATCGTTCAAGTGTTCAGTAATTAACAAAACACAATTCGCCGAGCTATTGACCTCAAATACTCTTCCGAAAACTTTCGAGTACAAAAAATGAACTCTATTCTTATGCTGTTAAGAATCACTGATTAATCGTCAATAGCTTTTTATCAGATGGCTCCCAAAAATGTCAAGTTGCCGAAATATAAACTCTATTGCCACGAACTTAAGAGTTATTCGATTTTTAATGGTGCCGTGATCCTTAAAATGATCTCAAAGTATTTTGGACTCTTAGATGTTTAAGTTTAAGGTTGAATTTGTTATGTGGTTTCGGTTCACTGACTGCCGTTACGGTCGCCCGCGCACCTGCTAGGTGGCCACTGGTCACCAATATAAGTGTAATTAGAGGCACATATCGGTGCCTATAAGCAAACTTCACAACTCAATTTTTAATAAAAATTATGGTGTATTTAAAAAAGGAAAATAGAGGGAATCCTCGAAATTTTGAGACCTTAGAGAGACGGATTTTATGAAGAACTTAAAAAACTCACTAAACTCACTAATAAAATTGGCAACATTGGTCATGGGAATTTTTTTTACGCGTCACTTTCGTTATATATTTTTCTTGCAGTTTTAGTCTCACATGTATTTCAGTTCGATGGCACAGCATTTTCTTCAAGCCTGTCGTAAGGAACTTCGTTAAAAAAGTTTCGCTATTAAACAACTTATAGGTAATGAGTAATGATGAAGACATGATAAATTAACTTGGTCCTAGTAATGACAAATATTTGTGTGGACATTTTACATATAACACCATCTAACTAAGCAAAACAAAGGGATCCAGACACCTAATATAATACTTAAATATTACTTTTTATGCATAAAAACCAAGAAACAGAACAAATTTTCGTATTTATTATATTCATCAAAAAATACAAAACAGTTTCAACTGTACATAAAACGATAATACACTATTTATGGAGTTTTGCTCCTAAACCGTCGTCGCAAGAAAGTCTGCGGTCGAATGTTCAGGAAATCCTTTGTGGATACGGAACCCTGAGCAAGTATTGAGTTAGTTTTGTTTAGTTTTCTCTCTTTGTGAAATCTAATGATACCCCATTGTGATCTGCAGAATGGGATGACTCAGATACGTGTTTCGTGATTGTCTTTGTCATTCAAACCTTTGACTGGGTTACGTTTATAGAGAATGGGCGCTACTGTAGTCATGTGTCGAGGTTTTTCTGTTTGTTTGAAGTGTGGAGTTTGCTTTGTATATAATACCCGAGTAACTAGTGCGAGACAGGAGGAACTGGCGAAACAGGTGAAGCTTTATCAAATAGTTGTGGTCATTTTTGTTGGCCTCTTAGAATTGTCAATAACGAAATAGTGTATTTGAAATCCGAACAGTTCGGTGGAAAAAAGGACTACTTTTTTACTACATAAAATAGGTTTGCACTTGACCACCATCTCGCCTGATGTTAAGCGATCTACGATGGAGCGTGCTTACCTAGAAGAAACCGATTCACTCTCGATTTAAAGACACCAAGATTGTAACCATCAGGGAAAACCCACTCAGGCAACGCATTCCACAACCTAGACGTTCTTTTCATAAACGTGGACTCAAATCTCTTCGTTCGCGTTTTTTGGAACATCAACCATGAAACGATATCACCCTTTTGTGGAACGAGAAGTCCGATAGAAGAAAGGGCAAGGTGGTACTAGGTCATGCAGATCAGTTGCACACTCTCCGAATCACTTGTACATCAACAACTTGTATATCAACAGTATACGCATCGGAACAAACGAACTAGCTTTGCGCCGACGTTAAAATTCTCAAGTTTCACTAAAATTAGGGCGTCATAATCATAATTATATTTATTCACTAGCTGAACCCGCTACTTCGTTCGCGTAAGCAGATGTTACTGACTTATAGTGTACATTAGTTGGAAGTATCGTACGTCAAAATATTTGCATAATGTAATCATTGAAAAAACCGAGTGAATTTGTTTTTCCACACAAAAAATTATTTAATTTTATCATCTTTATTTTTCTTTTTTTAAACAAAATCAAACATACTTATTAAGGTTTCGTAGTATCGAACATAGCCGCAAGTGTTAAGTTTGTGGGATTTTTATAGGATACATTATGAAAAGTCTGAAGCTGATGTGCATGATCTGATTACCTACTTATCTCTTTTTATCCGCAAGCTGTTTTCTAGTTGTTACCCGCCGACTTTGACCGCGTAAAATTTTGAACGAATCCTGTGTGGAATCAAAATGATTAAAATTTAGAGTTTTAAGAATAGGTACTCAAGCAAGTTGAACCCGTAAATCTAAGCCAAGTCTTAGTGAAATGTTAATGTATGAATTTAATTGTAACACAAAAAAAATCCAAGAACGAAAGAATCCAAATTCGGCATCAAAATCCTTTTAGCAGCAAAAACTTATTAGTACAATTTAGAATACCAGTAACGCCACCTAGTGATGAAAGAAAAAATACATACCACAATAGCAAAACATTGATTTAAATGGCCTTTAGTGCATTTAGATTTAAACTGGCATTAGCGTCATCAAATGAGAATATAATGTTGCTTGTTATTTTGATTGTGAACGCAAATCACCTGTATTATCTACGCCAAAACGGGTGCATACATTTTTCATTTTTGGCTTTTACCTTACCATCACATCAAGTCCCTTACGAAAATATTTACTTATTATAGATTAATATGGAGTTTAACGAAAATATAGACTTAGACCCCATGTGAAATTTTAGACTCTAAACTATCTGTGTTTCGTATGCCAACCCAATTCGTTGTGCCGTTTTGACGTGATAGTTAATATTTGTTTCCTTAGGGCCCATGCTTCTTTTCAGGTTGATAGGTAGTACATATATGTGGTATTTCAGACTATAAGTTATCTGTTTCAATTTTTTACCAAATTTGCTTAGTCTTTCCGACGTCACAGTAACCTATAAGTAACCGATTTGCTATTTCTGAGTACAAACTACGTGTGTTTCGAATTCCTTCCAAATATGTTCAGCCGATCCAACGTTGTCCTGTAACTGTAAATATTATGAATGTCAATGTTTGGATGTTTGCTACTTAATCATGGCGGAACGTATCAAGTGATCGGGCTGAAATTTGAAATACAGTTAGGTAAATTATAGTCTGGAAGAACACATAGGCTAACATTGCCTATGTATAGTTACTTATCTCTATGTCCCTATGTGTTACTTAAGCTAAGCCAAGAATATGTTTCAAATTTTAACTCGATACATTCAGCCATTCCAACGTAATTGAGCAGCAAAAATTTAAATATATTTATATACATATTTATATAATATTAGGAAAGGATAGGATATTACAAAATTTTTGATAAAATAAAACCGGTCAAATGCCAGTGGGACTCGCGCGCGAAGGGTTCTGAACCATTAGCAAATAAAAGGATTTTATTGTATGGGAGCCCCCTTAAAAATTTATTTTATTTTAATTAATTACATTTAAAGAGACCATAAAACTTAATATTATGTGAATAGTGAAAGCGTCAACCTGTGACAGGTACGTTATTAGTTTGTTGTATGGAAATAAGCCGTTCCTAAATATTTATTTTTCTTTTAGTATTTTTTGTTAAACCGGCAATAGAAAAAATACATCATCTGTGAAAATTTCAACTATCTAGCTATCACCGTTCTTTAGATACAGTCTGGTGACAGACGGAGGGATGGACGGACAGCGAAGTCTCAGTAATAGGGTCCCGTTTTTGACCCTTTGGGTACGGAACCCTAACAACGGTCTGCTTCGGTCACCGAAGCTTGTTGAACACTACCTTTAAATTTTAAACAGTGTTTGGATTGAAATAATACGTTAAGTTACGGCTGGTCTAGTAAGCTACAGCTGACCTAGTCGGGAGAACGCTGACTGTCGATCCGGAGACCCAGGGTTCAAAACCACGCGCACCACTATCTTTTCAGAGTCATGTTCGTAATGCCGGTAATTAAACGGTGAAGGAAAATATCGTGAGGAAACGGAAATGTACCTAGAATCTAAGTTCTAAGTCATATGTCATCCACCAACCGACACTGGGCCAGCGTGGTGGATTATAGCCTTGTCTCTCTCCTTGCGAGAGAAGGCCCCGACGCCCAGCAGTGGGAACATTTAATGGGTTCTTTATGCTGCTACTTATTATGCTGATATGTTTTCTCCAAAAGAACAAAAATTTACTTCAATGACAGGTAATTCAATTCTGTCGTTGGACTAAATTTTTTTACGAAGCTATGACTACGTCGTACAGATATATCTAAGCTGATTTTAGTTTTTTGTTGATATTTTAAAAACCACCTCCCTGTTTTCGATATATAAGATCACCTCTGAAGTATTTTCTACCAAACAAAAAAGGAATTATCAAAATCAACTCACAATTAGCGGAGTTATCGTGTAAAATAAAACCAAATAAAAAAACATGCAACCCGATTGACAACATTCTCCTTGTTTGAAGGAGGATGTTCTCATCATCCTCCTTTTTCTACACAAAAATATATTTTTGACAATTATTTTGTCATTCAAGACGACGCGACGCGATCACGTGGGCACTTTCTAGAATCTAGAATATAGATATTCTGTGGGTCGTCTGTGATACACAGAATACTTAGAAGTTAGTATGTACCGAACGCGTCGTGCGTGTCGTTATTATTTAATGTTTGTGTAATTTACGAACCACCAAACCGATAATGTTCAAATTTTGACGGGACAATTTAAATAATGTGTTATTTCTAACAAAAAAAGAATTAATGAAAATAAACAACGCAAACATGAGTTACAACCAAATACACATTCTGACTTTCACCCCCCTCCCGCAAGAAAACCGATCAAAATTTGGGGATCAAAAGTAGTCTACAGCAATCTCCTTAGTATAAACTAAAATCATGCCAAGTTTCAGCTGAATTGAATCAGTAGTTTCGGCGTGATGCGTGATCTCTATACAGAAAGACAGACAGACAGACAGACAGACAGACAGACAGACAGACATGAAAGAAAAAAAATGCAGTTTCGCCATCAGTATCGACTATGAAGTGCTCTACAAAAAAAATTTTCAAAATATCTTCAATGTACAGAATTCGACCCGTTACAGTTTTATTATAAGTATAGATAGATAATAAATATTACACGTCACAAAATTCAATACAAAAGAATTACACAAAATGTAATTAATTAAGAATATAAACCCATAGTAGTAGGATAGTATCAATTAAAAAAAAAATCAAAATGTCAGACAATAATTAAAATCACCGTGTCATTAAATACAATAAATTAAAATAGACAACATGTCTAAGTGACTGGCCTAGTGACTTAGTTGGTAGTAGCTCTGCCTGCGAAGCCAAGGGTCGTGGGTTCGATCCCCCACCCAGTGCAAATATTTGTCTGATGAATTCAAATGTTTGCACTGTGTCTGGGTGTTTCTATGTATAAAAAGTATGTATTTAAAACTATATAAGTATTATTATATCAGCTATCTGGCTGCCATCACACAAGCTTTGCTTAGTTTGGGGTCAGATGGTGTTGTGTGTGAATTGAAATTTCTTCTGGGTAAACACGTTCCATCGTAGACCGCATCATCGTTTAACATCAGGCGTGATGGCGGTTAAGGGTAAACCTATTAAAGTTAAAAAAAAGTCCGGAGAGTCTACCGCCTAATTAAAACTATCTTAGCTTTGATAACCTTTTTTTTTTTAACTTTTATACGTTTATAACGCTCTCTCTTTTCTTTTCTTGTAAAATGACAGAGGTAGCAAAGCCAAGCAGATTTAGCTAAGGCGGTAGACCCGTGGCCCATAGCTACTTCAGTTTGCTATTGTATAGCGCCATGTTGGTAATATTGGTTCTCTGAACATTCACTTCGTTTCGTAAGCATAGCTCCATCTATAGCTGGCTCTACTGCTTTGATGTTATTCTTCTTTGGCTGGCTTGGTTGCTTATTCAGTAATAAGTCTGCTTGCGAAACCGTCATCGTGGTCGTGGGTTCGATCCCCACCCAGTGCAAATATTTAAGCGATGAACACAAATATTTGTATTGTGTCTGGGTGTTTTCTATGTATAATAAGTACTTATGTATTTAAAAATATATGAGTATATAATATCAGCTATCCGGCTTCCACAGTACAAGCTTTGTTTGGTTTGGGGTATGGTGTTGTGTGTGAAATGTACAATTTTTTTTAAAATAATTATTTATGGACCGCTTTGACTAAAATTGTTCATATTTCGGCTCCGTAGGTAATAATTATAGGACCTTACCTCATCTTAGCAGTTTTTTTTTTAATTTAATGAGAAGTGACGAGACGAGCAGGACATGTGCCTGATGGTAAGCAACATGCCTGCCACATAACAGCACAGTGACACGCTATTGGAACATGAAGAGTCCAAATCATTACCTAACACTGCACTGCGCTCATCACACAGAGATCTAAGATGTTACATCTCTAAGCCCTGTAATTTCTCTGAAAACATTGCCCTTCAAACCGGAACACAGTAATGTTTTCACATGACTGTTTGGCGGTAGAATAACTGGCAAAGGTGTGGTACTTCCCAAGGGGGACTCTAGGAGTCCATTACTATATGATATCTATATACTATTATATGATATATTGATGATATAAGTATACCTTCACAGACCTCCAGATGTCAATACCATCAATTCCAAAATTCCACCCACTTACACGACCGCCAGTTATAATGGTCATCGTATTCCCAAATCTCCATATCTACCCCTACAGCTGATAAGCGTGACGCATCGCTACCTCCCCTCGATGCATCGATACATTCAATTAACTGGTGGATAATTTATAACGGCTAGATAATTCACAGATCGGACAACTGTCTTTGGAGAACTAATCTTCGTATTTCAAAACATTGCACCATAAAATCGCGGCTTTGGGCCGGGAGGAAATTTCCCACAAAAAATGTTGAACAGACGCAACTAAGGTGTAAACTTTGTTAACTCTAGAGTATTTTAGAAATAAGCATTGTGTTGTACTTTGTAAGTATTCTTGCTTTTTTAAGGAGTATAATAATATTGAGTTTGTTTGACGCTACTTTTGTGGTAAAAGTGCCTAGAGGATGTGCCTGTGCGTTGCCTGAGTGGGGTTTTCCCTATAGTTACACTCTTAGTGTTTTCAAAACGAGAGTGAATTGGTTTCTTCTAGGTAAGCACGCTCCATCGTAGAAGGTATCGTGGTCAGTAGAGCTGTTTCTTTTTTCAATTTTTTTTTAACATACCTTCGAACCATAAAAATTTAATGAAAAAACAAAATGACGTTGTTGAGTTCATTGATATCACGTAAAAGTCTCATTTGATTTGACCAAGATTTGGCGTTGTTTGGCAAATGTTTTGTTTGCGTAAGCCTGTGGCGTAAGCAGTGACAACATTTTTGAAATGCGACTATAAAAATTAAAAAATGTACCTACGATCAGAGTAATCTCGACAAAGAAGTATAACTAGGACTTCTTTCAGAGAATGTCTCGAACACCAAACTTTTGCCAGCTATTCAACTGCAAAAGCTGTAACGTTTCCATTTGCAATAGTACGTTTCTACTAGAATTACGGAGCAAATGTCTAATTCAATATTTCCAAAGTTCACGAGGACAGCCAGCATAATAATAAAACCCTTATAATTTCGAAACATTTGAACTAATGCCAATTAGTACTAGATTTAGGTTCAAAATGTTGACAATACCCTCCTGTTTTCCCCTTCTTCTCCTAATCCAAGAAATATGTAAAAAAATGCAATTGTAATGACAAAGGTCACGGACCCCGGAGTCTGTAGAGTGACTAAAATTAATAAAAATAAAAAAAAACAATGTCAATTTATGTGTCCCTACGTTTCGATCACGTTACAACAGCCGTGGTCTCGAAATTGTTCGAGAATATAAAGTCGTGATTAAGACTGATTGAGTCCTGTACAATGTTTTAGTAAATAAATTAAAAACTTGAAGCTTTGTAAGTGCAGTAAAAATTCATAGCACTTCGATAGTTACCGCCATTTGGTGTAAAAGGTAGGGTGGGGGTTGGGGGACAATGCAGGACACGGTACACTGGGGTACGTCGAGGTACGCCGGGGTACGCCGGGGTAAGTCGCGCTGCACTCGTACAATTTACAGCTTTTACGCTATTTTCAATTAAACCCTTAATGGCTCATGGTCCACTGATGCGCCGATTGTCTAATTGTACATATCTATAGAGTTGATGCAGGGTGCTGTATGTCAGTTTTAGTGTGACTCAATGAAATAGTATTGAGCAAATTAATATTCTTGGACAATTTTCACACAACTGGCCCCAAACTATGCAAAGGTTATTGGGAGCTAGATACCTGATATGGTATAAATATTTGTCCTGGTTTGAACCCATAACCTCAAAACCACAAAGCTCACTTTCAACTTAGGTGAGAAACTAGAACGGTAGGATTCTAAGCAGAGTACATCTAAAAAAGTACGTCTAAGAAAGTACCATACCTTTGAATGTTTTTCTGCAACCAAAAAAATAATGTGTAACCATTATTGTACTCCGGGTTGAAGCGTAATATTTCCAGTTTGAACGGTGGAAGTACAGGGCACTGAGGTAAATCATTGCAGCGCAGTGGGCTAGCAGATTACGTTTGCTCTTGAAGGTTAATTTAATTGAATAAATTATTGAATTTAAACAGTTTCAGGATTCATAATAAAAATGTCTGGCTTCTAAATAATAAACCAAAGTATTAAACACTCTTCGCTATATTTTCTTAGCTTACGATACACCCTACCTATGTTGGTGAAGACATAATACTAGCTGCGCCTCACGGTTTTACCCGCGCTATTCCCGTGTTCGTTATTTTCTTGGAATAAAAGTATCCAGACTATACTCTACCAACGAGTATGTTCCAAATTTCAGCCAGATCCGTTCATACGCTAAGCTGTAAACATTACGGGATATAGAGCGAAGATATCGCAGAATACATAAATATATGAATTTTAACCAGTTGAGTTTTTGGTATATTTTCTTTTGGACATACGCTGCTGTGCGCAATTTTTAATGTTTCACTCAATTTCACTCAAACTCAGATAGTTCTCTTCATTTTGTTGCAACAGCTCTATATCATTCTGTCTCTCACTGTACAGACACGCCCTTTGTAAAAACTTTCCTTTAATCGCTTCACATTACGATCGTGTAACGCGCTAAGTTCCTCTGTTATTGGAACGGAAGTGCATCGAATACTTACGTAATAGATCTACCAACCGGCACTTTGTCACGAATGAAAATACTTAATATATAATATAATACTTAATATATACATATATATATAATTAGGATATTTATTGCTCCTTCACTTCAGAACGACTAAATGGATAACCCTGAATTTAGAACACAGATAGGTTATGAGCCGGAATAACACATAGGAGTAATACTTTTTATCCTAGGAAAATAAAAGCTCGCAAATTTACTTCGAAAAATATTCAAAAGTTCAATGGAAGAACGATCTCAGGGCTGTAAACGTAGATGTTTGAATAGCCTTGATAATATTAGAGCTAAATACTTAAATATTTAATGTGTTTTATATAGAATACATACAAAAACACATATCGTAATTATTCCGTATTAGTATTGTATCAGTTGTTTCCGTAATTTTTCTGTGATAAAAAGTAGCCTACCTATACGCTATTCTGAACTACAATCTGTGATCTCAATTTCAACACGATCATTCAGACTTTTCGAAGTGATAGAGCAACAAACATCCAAACATTGACATTTACAGTATTAGACGCATTATAATCTTTAAGGGCATAGCAAAGCCATTTTACAAAATTGTAAAAAATGTACGTAAAAAATCTTAACGTTTGAATTATCTTTTAATTTCCAATCCATACTAATATTATAAATGCGAAAGTAACTCTGTCTGTCTGTCTGTCTGTCTGTCTGTCTGTCCGTCTTTACCGCCTAAACCAACCAACAGATTTTGATGAAATTTTATACATAGATAGAATAGATCCCGAGAAAGGACATAGGCTACTTTTTGTTCCGAAAAAAGGGTTGAAAGGGTTAAAATAAGGGATGAAAGTTTATATGGAAAACTTCGTCATTGTTGAAGGACTATGAAACTTTACGTCTAGATATTTAACACGAAACCATAAAATGTATGTTTTAGCAGTTTTGTAGTTTCGAACTATACCTACGGGGGTGGAATTGGGGGTGAAAGTCTGTAAGTTCAATATTATTGAAGATAAAACCATGAAACTTTGTATCTAGACACTTGAAATGGAGTCGATAAACGTTTGTTCCAGCAATTTTATAATTTCTAACTATACGGGGATACTTATATAACCGCTTGATACACTAGCCGCTTTTCGCGTTTTACAAATTTGGCGGGAAAACGGGTGTCAGGTTACATAAGTGCGGTGTTTATGTTTCGGCATATGAAGTGCCACCTTACTTTTACCCGTTTGAGCCATTTACTCTCAAGAGCGTTTCAAGACGCTTCTAGCTGTATCATTTATTTATAAATTCAAGATGGCCGCCGCTACAAAATGGCGGATAACGTAGGTTTTATCAATCCCATCAACATGGGTATCAAATGAAAGGGCTCAACAAGCAGAATACAATATACTATAAAAAATTGAAATCCAAGATGGCGGCCGCTACAAAATGGCGGATAACGTAGGTTTTATCAATCCCATCAATATGGGTATCAAATGAAAGTGCTCAACCAGTAGATTACAACGTACTATATAAAATTAAAATCCAAGATGGCGGCCTCTACACATTGGCGGATAACTTAGGTTTTATCAATCCCATCAACATGGGTATCAAATAAAAGGGCTTGACAAGAAGAATACAGTGCACTATACAACCTCAATATTTAAGATGGGCGCAGCCACTAAATGGCGTATCAGACAGAATTTTTTATAGTCGACGAGATTTCCATGGTGTCTTATCAAATGTTATGCATGATGGACGCTCGATTAAGGCAAATTAAGAACTGCGAAAATGAGTTTTTTGGAGGAGTAAACGTATTACTTTTCGGTAATCTTTTACAACTGCCTCCTATAAAATGATCAGAAACACTTTGTTTTCAATTCTAATACGAAATTATATATATGAAAGTAACTCTCTCTGTCCGTTACCGCCTAACGCCTAAGCCACTTAAAGAGTTTGTTACAATTTGGTGCACAGATAGACTAGACTTAGGAAAGGACAACGGCGACTTTTTATCACAGAAAAAGAGTTGAAAAGAGTGGAAATGAGGAGTAAAAGTGTGCATGGAAGGATCTTTGCACTCTTTGTATGCTATTTTTAACCGACTTTAAAAAAGGAGGAGGTTATCAATCCAGTTGTATTTCCAATTGTGAATCAATTTAGATGGTTATTTTTTTGGTTGGTAGATTATAGTTCAGAGGTGGTCATATAAATTTTATCGAAATCAGTGGGGCGGTTTTTGAAATATGAGCAACAAACTAAAATTTGCGTTCATGTAATCAGACGATATATCTACTAATATCTACTAATAGACTCTAATAAAATTTGGTGGACCGTCCCAATATGATTTTAAATTAAAGTCTGTTTTTGATTAATTTTTGAGAACATAGTTTTTTTTGTAATTTGCCGTGTAAATTGTACATTTATTAATAAATATAAAACTTTGACTTAGACCGATTTTGATTAGGAAACGTGAATTTGTATGGTAGTAGACATACGAGTAGGTACTGCCTCAATTACTTTAATAAATATGTGGCGCGGACGAAGTCGCAAGTAAAAGCTAGTAATACATATATTCTGTAGGCGTGTAATAAAATGATACATTTTTGCATTAATGAATGTACGTAAATGGCCATTTTTGACCCCAAGTACAAGGAATGGAAATGCAAAAAAATGATCGTTTTTTCCATAGATTAATGAAACGTTAATAAATGTACGTAAGTGGTTGTTTTTGGCTCTGAGTCTCAGAAATGGATATACAATAAAAAAAGATGTGTAACAGGTAGGAACAAATTTTCATCGTATGACATAGAAGCAGCACAATCAGCAAACAATAAAAATATAATGCGATCATCTGAAAAACAAATTTGGTCAACACTCGTCAGGGGCAGTTTTACGCGTATTTTCCGTTGCATATTTTTCTTTTAGTTTTAGTTTCACGCAGCAAAATTATTATCTCCTCCAAGCCTGCCGTAAAGAACTTCGTTAAAAAAAATCGATGATGTTTCCACAAATACATAAATGTACGTACGGTTCTTGGACTTGAGTCCCAGGAATGAAAACTCACTAAAGTGGGCAGCTACGGCTATGCTATACGGCTATATGGCTATTGCCTGTCTACTACATAGATTGTCGGTGCTCCGAACTTCTGTACAGTTATTGAATATGGGCTGAGATCGAAGCTGCTAATGAAAATTGGCAAATTCATTTGTTAATTCGTATTTCGTTTCCAGAAAGTTCTGTGGGTATTGTTTTATTGGTTTTGTTTCTTAAGAGGGTTCAATTCAGTTGTTTTTGCATTCGAATTACAAATTGTAATTGAAATAATAAGAAATTCTGTTATCCCGTTATAAACAATTTCAAATAAGAAGAAAATGTTGTATCAGTTTTCGTTAAATTTGTAAACTTGTGTCACATATCAACCCGATCCGTTGAGGATGAGGAGTTCCGACGTGATTGAGCAACAAACATCCAAACTGTTTCATTCATAATAATAGGTTGATAGTATAATTTACATCTACTTATCTATCTGAAGTGACAATAGGCCGGTCATATCTGTCGTAGAACCGATAATCGTTGGAGTAAACGTGTTCTTGAGTGGAAACCGCGAATCGGAAAACGTAGTATAGGACACCCTGAGACTAGATGGAGTGACGATATACGCAAGTCAGGAGGCATTGGATGGAGAGGTATAGCCGAGGATATGGCTGAGTGACCAACCATGGAAAGGCCTATTTCCAGCAGTCCACTAACATAGATTGATGATGATAATTTACATACTCAATAAGTTAATAGAGCTGTAATTAGTGCAGCAAGTTTCGCCACGTAACGCAAATATTAACCATTGTCGTTACGTAATCGAATGCTCTATAATCCAATATTTCGATGCTTTTTGATCTTCTAAACGATTCTGTTCTACCTCTCTGTGCTGCCCCAGTCTAAAATAGGCATTACTTTCCACTCAGCACTATTCTCAAATTTCAGTTTCCAACTGCCACTGATTGCATCTTCTTTATATCGTCTCAACTACATTGAGTCACGCGGCACCACCAATTTATGAATCGTCGGGAGATAGCATTTTACACAGGAAACAATGCGACATACACAAGAAAATTACACATAAAAGTTACATTTCAAAACGTCCACGTAAGATATTGTTACGTGTGCGTTATCCAACAATTATTGCTATTGTTGAGTTTACAATGTGGAGACGTTATTACCGCTCATTAAATATTTGTGCCGTTAGGCATTTGGACTACGTTGCGTAATGTTGTGAGGTGTGGTGAAGATGAAAGTGCACATTTTCTGGCACGGTGGAGTTCAAATCGTGCAGGCCCAGCTTTTTTATGATTTTTTTAATAGAGAGAGATGAGACGAGCATTATATGTGCTTGACGGTAAACAACATGCCTGCCACATAACAGCACAGTGGCATGCAGCTATTGGAACATGAAGAGTCCAAATCGTTACCTAGCACTGTACTGTGCTCGTCACCCAGAGATCTAAGATGTTATATCTCTGCGCTCTGTAATGTAATTTCTCTGGAAACATTGCCCTTCAAACTGGAACACAGTAATGTTTGCACATGCACATAACAGGCAAACGCATGGTACTTCCCCAGGCGGACTCTGCCATGAGTCCTACCACTACTAAACAGTATACAATGATGGACCAGCAGGACACATGCCTGATGGTAAGCAATACACCTGCCCATAAGAATACAGTATCACGCAGGTATTGGGACATGAAGAGTCCAAATTATTACTTAACGCAGCTCTGCGGTCGTCATCCAGAGATATTAGATGATTTTTTTTTTAAATAAGAAGTGACGAGACGAGCAGGACATGTGCCTGATGGTAAGCAATATGCCTGCCACATAACAGCACAGTGACACGCAGCTATTGGAACATGAAGAGTCCAAATCTTTCCTGCACTGCGCATTGCATTACATTTTTACACATTAATGTAAGCAGATATTGCTGCAACAGAATATTGAATATAGACTTTGGTTGTAAATTTTGTAGCTGAAATCTACTTTGAAATTTGGGATTCAAAGTAGCAGACTTAGTTTTTTTCTGCTATCACTGAGAGAAATAATAATGTACACTTCACTTCACATTTTACACACATGACCATCTTAATAGCTTTGCTAATTGTTGCAATTAGTGGGATAGATTGACTGAAAACATCCTCATGACATGTCAGCATATTTACTCCTACACTAGTTTTTGTCATTGGTGGGACAGATTGATTGAAAACATGTCCATCAAATGAGTCAGCATCTTAATACCTTTTCTAGCTTCTGCCACTAGTTGGATAGATTGACTGAACACATTTTCACGGTCCTGTAATATCTTTGGATTTATAGCCCTTTGAATGAGAATACAGTGATATTTGCACATTTTGAGGTTTGAGATTCTAAGGTCGACCTCAATATTGTGAAATTGAACATTCTAGTCACTAGACCATCACGCTTAGATAAAGAATAAGTAAATATATTAAGGTTTTCCGTACGATTCCTTTGTACCAATCGTAAGCAGATGGTGTGTATGTTAGCTATGGCTACAGAGTGATGTGCCTCGACAAAAGAATGACACTTCTACAAGAGCAACCAGACAAGTGCGATTACATCCAGGCTTTCGGTGTTAAGCGTTTGTTCTAACTTTATACGTAGTATATGTAAACTCTTTGTCTTCACGTCTTGAAATTTGACATTGGTGGACATTTGGTGAACATTTCACACAACAACACCCAAACTAAGCAAAGCTAGTACTGTATTGATGATACTCTTCTTTCAATCAAGGCACATCGACTTAAGACACAATTTCGTCTGTATAATTTGGAAGGCAAAATAAACAGTATTCTGGTATCACGCGCGATGTCACCAATTCGTCGCGGCGACAACAATGAAGCCCTAACCTGCAGCCTCGCTGCATCATACGCGGAACAAAACAACACCTAACAACCGACGCTCCTATACGTGTGACGTGCGCCGCAGCGGAGGACGAACCAGTGGGATAGATTAACTGAAAATATCTTCACGAAATGAGTCAGCATCTTAACAACTACACTAGTTTTTATCGTTAGTGGGGCAGAGTGATTGAAAACATATTCACAAAATAAGTCGGCACCTTAACACCTTTGTTAGCTTTCGCTACTAGTTGAATAAATTGACATTTTCACTGTATCAGTGTAACTTAATATTGTTATGTGATGCAATTTGTTAATGTAACTGAGCTATTTTTGGGAACAATAAATATATTATTATTGTATTATTATTATTATGTCATGAAGATGTTTTCAGTCAATCTATCCTACTAATGGCAAAACTGGGAAAGTCATTAAGATGGCGATGTCTTCAAAGTAAAGCGTATAGTGTAAAAAAAGTCAAATGTAGTTTATTATTTTTGTTAGGGATACCCGAAAAAAACCAAGTCTGCGACTTTGAATCCCTAATATCGGTTCAAAGTACATTTGAGCTACAAAATTTATAGCCAAAGTTGATAATATTCTGTTGTAGCAATATCCGCTTACTGTAGAAACTATCAAAGACGTTCTACTCCAATCCCTCCCCTGCACCAGTGCTCCTAACAAAACCTGGGAGCTCGTTCTCAAAGCGTGCGAAAGTAGAGCCCTCTTTATCTAAGAGGCGTCGAGGGGGGAGAGGAGGCGGAGGGAGGAGGGCGTCGAGGAGGACAAGTGCATCTCAAAGAAATGCAGATTTTACACGTCGCTACTCTTCGAGGCTGTATCGTGCGCGTACGGACAGAAGATTCGATAGTAGATAGATATTCGAGTGTAGAAGATCAAGATCAGCTTATTATCTATGAGCAAATATAATGAAATGTGTACAATTATTGGTCGACATTACCGGGTGCCCAAGATAAAGGCCTAGCCTAGTTAACCGGACCTAGTAACCGGACAAACTGCCGAGCTACAATTGGGTTAAAAATGTATAGAATGTGCTTTAACTTAGGGTAACAAGAATGTAGTTTTGTTTTGGTGAATAAATGACTTATCTTATCATATTTTATTACAAACTTAGCATATCCAAGTCACTAAACGATCCCACTGCTGGGATTCAGGGCTTTCTCCCATAAGGAGGACGTAACCCACCGCTCTGACCTAATGCAGACATTTTTAAACGACATTCAATGACCTTGAAAGATAAGTGGAACGTGCCGATCCCTTCGCGATGTTGTCCTTTCACCATTAAAGCCAGTGATGATGATGAAAGAAAATACTCAGAAGATTCAATAATTTTATTCTACCTAATATTTTACTTTTTCATTTTTTTGTCGATATTACATAGGTGTTGACCAGTATCTCGCTCGAAGTTAAACGATGTTGTGGTCTCTGATAGAGCGTGTTTTGTTCGAGAACCACTTATCGTTGCATTCCTGGAACCCGGAGTTTTCTGCTATTTTTTACAAGGACTATAATTTACTACGTTTCCGTGTGCGAGTCGGCAGATGACTTCGAAAGATGTCTTTCTTTGAACTCATCATCCACTTTCCTTCTCCATCATACTGGCCTCGTGGCTTAGTGGGTAGTAACTCTGCCTGCGAAGCCGAGGGTCGTGGGTTTGATTCCCACCCAGTGCAACTGTTTGTGTGATGAATTCAAATATTTGTACTGTGTCTGGGTGTTTCTATGTATAATAAGTATGTATTTACAACTATAAAATATAAGTATTTTATCAGCTGTCTGGCTGCCATATTACAAGCTTTGCTTAGTTAGGGGTCAGATGGTGTTGTGTGTGAATTGTCCACCAAAATTAATTTATTTATTTATCATAGCCCATGTCAATGATAAACTCGGACTTGAAAAAACAAACTTATTTGTGTTCAACACTCATCGGCAGTAAATTGCTAGAGTACGTAGTACGTATTTGAAACCATATTGTATTTCATAGAGAATCAAATTTTCTGCTGACGCTACATCCCGAATATGAGACTCATTATAGCAAAGCGGAAACGGATTTCTCTAAAATATGTCAAACGTACGGTGTCTCTGATCCTGCTAACTGCTTGTACAACGACTGTCGCGTCTGTACAACTAGACATGTCTTAATTGGAACAAATCTATTGGACTTCGAATGTCTCACAATCCTCAACATAATCACAAAGTTGCTAGCCCATCGGTTTTATATATGGGACTTCGGAGACTTCAAAATCTTGAACATCACTGTAAAGTTGCTAGAACATCGGTTTTCTACCGGATACATTTTCGAAAGTGTATAGCGGAGCTGCGTGATATTATACCATCTTGTAATTTTTCTATTCTTTCCTCGTTAACTTGCAAAAACCGATTATTTTCTTGAGTCTCTCGAATGAGGTTGGATTCCGTAATAAGAAAGTATAGACTATGGAATGTGTATATATAAATGTGAATACTCAGGCATGAGTAGGTTTTCTCGACGGTTACAGCCTTGGTGGCTTCAAGTTGAGAATGAATCGAATATACTAGGTGCGTACGCTCTAGGTCAGATAGCAGGCAAGTGCAAACTAAAAAAAGCCTATCAGTTTTCGACGAGTATATCACACATTTCAGAGAGTGAATAGCTGACCTGCTTGATATAATTCGAAGTATCTTAATATTTTATCTAATGATTGCTTGGCTACTTGAAATCCGATATCAAAAGAAATGGTATTCCGCTATAAGATGTTTGTATGACATCCACATAAGTTCCTATTGGTCTAGTCGGAAGAACGGCAACTCTCGATCCGGAGTATCGGGTTCAAATCACCCGCGCACCACTATCTTTTTCAAGCAAAGCCGCTAAATAACGAAGAGAAACATCATGGGGGAAACCAATAGGTACCTGGATTTTTTGAGGTCGAGGAATTTTTTTCACTAAATACTAATGGCAAAAAATAGCGATTCTCAAAAATACAGATCATTTTGGTGCGACTTTCTACCTGCCAGGTGATCTAAGTCGTTGTTGCAGTAGTCGTTTTGGCCCGCTACTCACTAGCCAGGACGTCTGGTCTCTTTCTACGAAAAACGTAATTTCGAAAAAAAGTCGCGACTTTTCCACTCTGCCGGTCTACTACGAAGTCTGATAAACGATATATCCCTTCGGCTTGAACTGAAACTTTTTATGGCAAGTCGTTTACTTACAGGGCAACTCAGTTGTGGAATGAATTACCCGTCCACATCAGACATTCTCCTTCTCTGAATACATTCAAAACCAATGTTAAACAATTTTATTTGTTGAAAATGTAGTTTGTTGTTGTTTGTCGATTTTCTCCAGTTGCAATTACAATTGTATTTATATTGTATTTATTAGTATGTATTATATATGTAGGTATTTAATTATTCTATTTTATTTTTATCATAATTCTTATTTGCACACCCCGTATACTTGTCCAAATATTATTTTCCATCCTAAGGTTGCGCGAAGAGATCGCTTTCAGCGATAAGGTCGCCCATTGTCGCACTACTGTAAAATGTATTGTTCTTTTTTTTCTGTGTTTAATTTAATTTGGTGTGTCAATAAAGAGTATATCTATCTATCTATCTATATCGGCCGAAGTTATGGACGTTTTCTACCACGAAACACAATCGGTCGGTTGATGACACAAAAACTGTCAAATCAGCGTCGGTCGGGATGTACGAAACGCCCGATCAGATCAACCGACCGATTGTGTTTCGTGGCATAAAACGTCCATAACTTCGGCCGATATATCGTTTATCGGACTTCGTAGTAGACCTGCTGGTACTGCTTCGTTTCGTCCGATCGAACATTGTTTGACGTTTAAATGTTCTAAGCCTACTCTAATCTGCCTACTCTGTAGTGGTAGGACTCTTGGCACAGTCCGCCTGGGGAAGTACCACTCCTTTTCCAGTTGTTCTACCGCCAAGCAGTAATGTGCAAACATTACCGTGTTCCGGTTTGAAGGGCAATGTTTCCAGAGAAACTCTCTGGGTGACGAGCGCAGTGCAGTGCTAGGTAATGATTTGGACTCTCCATGTTCCAATAGCTGCATGTCACTGTGCTGTTATGTGGCAGGCATGTTGCTTACCAACAGGCACATGTCCTGCTCGTATCGTCACACATGATTTAAAAAAAAAAATTTGTACGAAACGAAGGATTGAAGTAGAATCGGAGTAGGCAAATCGTGAAGAACCAGAATGGAGAAGTCGCGAGTTTATTTCGAAATTACGTCTTTCGTAGAAAGAGAGTACACGTCATGGCTTGTGAGTAGCGGGGCAAAACGACTCCCGCAACAACGACTTAGATCACCTGGGTGGAAAGTCCCACCAAATTGATCTGTTTTTTTTGAGACCTCCGTGTAGGGGAATAATAGGATAGCTATATGGCAAGTTTTCTGCTTGACACAAATATTTACCCAAAATTTTGTGGCAGCTCGTAATACGAGTAATATTGTTGAAAGTGGCGCCAATAATAGGACAGGTGTTATATTGGAGCCCCCAAACAGCTCCCGAAAGAAAGCGAGGGCTCGGCGGGTATCGGGCGATCAGCGATCCCGGGTTCGGTAACCGAGGGCTGTAATTAGATTGTTAGTAGCATGCACGCAATGTGTCATGTGGACGATGCAACTCGTTTTGATACTTTATGCACCTTGTGCTAGCAGTTTTTTTTATTCAATGCCACAATCTGCGCCCTGTCCAATGGCTAATCAAATATGCTAGTATAGTTAATTTAAGAAACTGATTAAAATAGTTGATTTAGTAAAATTTTGTCAGAGAATTATTAAATTATTGTTGCTTCACATAGTGAATTATTTTTCCGATGCCTACATTTTTATAAAATGTATGGTTTTGTTTATGATATTTTTAATGTGTTGCAATTCTGAAATGTTTTTAATGCATTGACGAGTACTTTTTTTAAAATATAACACAATAGTTACGAACATACTACATTGATTTTTTTCCAACATTTCTTCAAGTAAGTCCTCAACACACATTTAGTTCAGTAAAATTTAGTAATATCGCGGTAGACCATACTATTGTTTGAGAGTTAATATTATATTAAAAATATAAACAATACAAATTAGTCATAGACTATAAATTTATTTTTGTTAAATTAAGTTCTCCGTTATTTATTGGGAATTGGTCATCATAATTAAAATCATTTCAGATATTGTCACTTCACTATAGATCCCTTTGAGACAAATAAATCATCAAGTTATCTATCAGTTATCAATGGCAGTACTACAAAAAAATCTGTCATTAATAACAAAAGATTTGACTATGCCATTCAAATTCTTCATCCAGCAGTCAAAATGCTATTAATGGACACTGCACGTGATCTCTTTAGCATGCAATTTTACAAAAAAGCTCAAAACGCATTGTATATTACGACATTGTAAAATTCTAAAAAAAAATGAAGTACAATACATAAAAAAACTGAATAATTAAATGATAACAAAATAATATTTGTTTGAAATGTTGAGCTAGTCCCAAAGTGAACAATAGAAATAGTTTATTAAAAACAAAATCGCCAAGTATCAACACGGCTCAGTCAGCGTATCGATACATTTCGATGTCGATAAGAAAGTCGGTTGAGAATTTAATATACATAATTTCTTTTAACGAATATCGGTTGGTCATTCTTGTGTTAAAAAAGACCGCTTGCTGAAAATTTTTAGGAAGGCATTTTAAGTTTTGACAATCAAGGTATGCATAAGCAGCTCATTTATTTATTTATTTGTTTCCCTAAATTATAGAGCTGAAGTGGTATTAGTATAATCGGGTTTGAAAGACAATGTTTCCAGAAAAAGTACTGGGCTAAGAGATGAAACACCTTATAGATATAAGGTGTTTCATCTCTCCGGATGACGAGCGCAATGCAGTGCTATGTAAAAAAATGGACTCTTCATGTTCCAATAGCTATGTGTTACTGTGCTGTTATGGGCAGGGATGTTTACTTACTATCAGACACATGTCCTGCTCGTCTTGTTACTATATACTATAAAAAAAACTAGGTCTTGCTGAGTCAGCGTACAAGTCTGGATAATTTTAAACTTATTTTTAACAAATTTACTATTACATAACTCAAAAAGGAAATAATTTGTGGAATACAAATATCGTGATTATGAACTTATATTTTTAAAATGTGAAATTTTAATAGATCTAGATATAATATTCCACTGGTGGTTCTCTGGCTCTTTTGTCATAAACAGAGTGCGAAACTTAGTAATGACACGGGAGGAGGCTACTCGCAAAAAATAGAACACGCTTCTAATCACTTCACTATGTAAATTACTACACACTCGCAGTAATCAATCGGTGTCCACACGTGTTTCCTTCCTGCTAATCACTTAACACCTGCTCAACTTGAGTAAAAATGTAAAAAGGTAACACTTAACTAAATACTTATTGTGCACATATTATGTTTATCAAAACACAAAACATTACGAAATGTCTGTATACCAAACTGTGGTGGAAAGTAGCGAACGTTTCTCTGGTCTCTGACACAACAACACAATTTTGTAAAAACCTAGTTTCACAGACGAATAAAAGTATCATTGAAGTATCATGAAGTATCATTTAAATTACTCGCACTCGCACTAATCAAAATGCAAACAGGCCTTTTAGAACTCTATGCAGACTTTGTTTGTTATCTATCATCATAACTACTGCTCCAAAAAAAATTGCATCCTCGCACCTACGTGCACACACACCATCAAAGAATTGGAATGCGCAATTATCATCCACAGATCGAGATGTATGACTCGATCCCTACCCCCGAGCCACCCCCACTGGGGGAGGTGACCTACTTAAACGACATGTAGGAACGGTACTGGGTTTTCATGAAATTGAAAAAGTTGATTGATTTTCTGTCTATGTTTGATTTTTTTTTTTAAATAAAGATTGACGAGACGATCAGGACATGTGCCTGATGGTAAGCAACATGCCTGACACATGATATCATCATGGACGCATAAAAAATGTTAAACTCTTTATTCAAAGACCACACAGAGTAAATCAGAAACATAACAAATAAATAAACTTAGGAACTGAAGGGCGAGACTCTTAATTGACGTAGTCTTACTAATACAAAAACTGTGTCTATAGAGTCGGCCAGAGCACTGTGTATGTGTGCGTGGCACCCTGTCACATACAGGTTGACACGCACTAATACAGCCTAGTTTGCGCGCGTATTAACCGAATGATGTGTGTATATGTGCATGTCAGTCTGTATGTTTTTGTTTTTTGAGAGATTATGTCCGATTTTTTTCTACGTATCCATGGGGATATCATATTTATATTTTACCAAACGGAACTAAACCAAAGTATATAAGTATCGAATAAAATATTGGTACTAAAATAATAAATACGAATAGGTAGAATTATTTGTGTGCGTGAATTTTTGTTGAGCGTTCATACAAAAACTACTGAAGAGATCTGTATGAAACTTGGTAAATAGATAGTTTCTAGTCAGGATTAGCACGTAGGCTATTTTTATCGAAAGAAATTTTCTAAAATAAGAACTACGCAGATGAAATATGACTCGCCTCTTTATTCAGTAATTGCTCTAAAAACATTTCCCTTGAAACCGAAAAACAGTAATGTGTTTCTGTGCTAACCCATAAGCCACATACATTACTGTGCACACTGTGCATGGGGCAGATAGCGAAGGACTTAAGTTATCGACATAAAATACATACCTACGTAATAATATAATTCATTATTACATCCACAAATTTACACCATAAATCTTAGAACTAAGTAAAACGTACATAATCATCATCAAGCAAGACGTCCACTGCTGAACATAGGCCTCCTCCCTAGATTTCCACAACGAACGGTCCTGCGTAACCTGCAACCAGCGGTTTCAGCGACCTTTGTGAGGTCATCTGTCCATCTAGTGGGAGGCCGTCCAACACTGCGTCTTCTGGCTCGTGGTCGCCACTCGAGAACCTTTCTTCCCCATCGGTTGTCAGTTCTGCGAGCGATGTGGCCTGCCCATTGCCACTTCAGCTTGTTTGCTCTTTGAGGTATGTCGGCCACTTTCGTTCTTTTGCGAATATCCTCATTACGGATTCTGTCGCGCAAAGAGACTCCGAGCATTGCTCTGTCCATAGCTCGCTGTGTGACTTTGAGCTTCGTTATGAGGCCCACAGTGAAGGACCACGTCTCAGTTCCATAAGACATCACTGGCATCACGCACTAACCAGTGCGTAAAGACTTTCGTCTTTAGACATAGGTAAGCGTACGTCCAGAAGCAACCCACTAAATGTTCCCACACATGTTGGGACTAGCGCCTTCAAGTTACATAGCCTCTAGCTAATATATCCTTAATCAGTCGTAGATAATTATTATGTTACCGCAAAAATTGAAGATTCCGTCAGTTTGTAATAAAACGAACGTCCGTCGTTAGATTTTCAACCGGCAGTTATTTAAAAAATTACGGTGACACATAATTTAGTTCTGATTGTAAATCGATTGAGCTTATTTCGGATAGGTGTATAACATCTAAAAATTAACCACAGAAGCTTCAGTTACATTTGAAGAAGAGTTTTGAATCAAAGACTGTCCATCCTACACGTCTTTCCGACATTGATCTTCAAACTTGCTATAGCACTGACGCTTAACTTAAGCAAATGGTTCGTCTCCGTTAATATTCATGTTTATTTAATGCCATTACCATTCAAATGGTTATTTTTCTCAATGCCTGTATTGTTTTTGAATGCGAAAGCAGTTTTCTTTGTCTTGACGACTCATCTTAGTTCGTTGAACTAAAAGTTTTATTTTGTACTAGCAGTGGCCGCGGTTTCGCGTAGTGCCTGATCCTGTAATTTACCCGGGATCAAAGTAGCCTATGTGCTATTCTTGATTGTTATCTACCTATGTAGGTACAACATCACCCTGTTGAAGCACAAGACGTTGGCGTTATTGTGCTCACCAAACATTTCACACTTACATAACACAGCCGGATAGAAACCAGAAATTAGTAGACGATGAATCAGATGACATATAATATGATACAACCGATTAAACGCTAAAAATGAAGACGAAGACTTTATCAGCTGACTATTATTATTATCATTACATAAATTCAGACCTATGAAAAATGTGATGCCAGACATATTGTCTCTAGAAGAAGATGCTAGTTTGTATGGGTCAACTTTTAATTTTATGTAGGTACTAAATTCATTCATATTACTTCTATTCATTTATTCATCCCCGTAGGAGGTGAGAGTATTCCCTTGGAGCTCGCCTAAAATCAATCAAAGTTTGGACCATGGAAACCAGAGAAACCAGACCTAATTCTTATGGACTAAGAGCCCGTGAACCACATATCTTCGTTATTTTAACAAAGCGCGCATGCTACCAACACAGGTAAAATCGATGGACCATTATGAAGTTTGGGAAACCTGGCTTTGTCAGATAAACAGTACTAAAGGTGTGTGAATACCGATCTAAATTTGTCAAACTGCATAGTTTTTTTTCTTATTATCTGCATAGTATTTGTTGGGAGCATGCGCAGACAAACTTTCATTTTTGTTAAAATAACGAAGGTCTGGGATTCACGGACTCTTGGTCTATTATTCAATAAATTGTAAACACATACTACTTACTATACCTACGAGTACATAGAACATTTGTATTCATCACATATATGTAATATTTGTCCTGTGAATTGAACCCACGACCCCCGGCTCAGCAGGGAGACTTACTATCAACTAAGTCACTTGACCACTAAGCGTAATTACTTCCACTAGCATAAACAGCCCACTAAATGTTCCCACTGCTGGGACTCGGGGCCTTCTCTGGCAAAGAGAGAGTCAAGGCCATAATACACCACGCTGGTCCAGTGCGGCTTGGTGAATGACAAATGACTTCCAAAGATTCTATGTCGGTTTCCTCGCGATGTTTTTCTTCACCGTTTTAAGCTAGCAGCATTACGCACATAACTGAAAAAATTTAGTGGTGCCCTGGTTTTGACAGGGGGTTTCCGGATCGGTAGTCGCCGTTCTCCCGACTAGACCAGTCGTAACTTCTTATGAAGAATATAACTTTAATTACTTACACTAATATAATTATCTGAATTAGCCATAGAACATTTAAGGTCCAAAGATAATAATGATAGCCATGCTTACCATCCCTTCCTCCCGGTCCTAACCTATGGGGCGAAAACGTGGACACTGACAAAAGGGCTCGTCCAACAAATTCCAAGTTACACAGCGAGCTATGGAGAGAGCTATGCTCGGAGTCTCTCTGTAGGATAGAATCCGCAACGAGAATATCCGATGGAAAACTAAGGTAACCGACATAGCCTTGAGAATAAGCAAGCTGAAGTGGCAGTGGGCGGGCGGGCCACATAGGTCGCAGAGCCGATGGCCGTTGGGGGAGAAGGGTTCTGGAGTGGAGACCACGTTCGAAACGTCCCGTGGGACGGCCTCCCGCTCGGTGGACCGACGACCTGAAGAGAGTGGCGGGAACCGGATGGATGCGGAGAGCCTAGGACCGGATTTGGTGGCACAATATTGGAAAGGCTTATTTATGTCCAGCAGTGGACGAACTTGGGCTGACGATGTTGATGATGATGACGATGATGCTTACCATCAGTCGAAATCTTTCAGAAAGCAAATCAATATTTTAAGTGCCAAGCTGCCGCCTCTTCGCACTAACCTCCCTTTTGTCTGGTTTTCAGCGACCAATGGCCGAAGTCGGTACAAGTTAAAAATTAAAATGAACTCCTTCCATCCGAATAAACAGGGAAAGGCATTTCATTTCGTTGCATCCAAAAAACCTCTACGTTTGTGCTGAATTTGCATAGCTAATACATCGGCACACAGAGTCGGCAACCTACAGGATACTAGCAGTAAGGATCTGTTTGACTGGATACTCTCACCCACACCGGGGATGAATGAACAATTTTTTTTATTGTTAATACCTACATTTTATTGATACACTAGGGGCCCGTTCCGGCTTCGCTCGGATATATTAGTATATATACGTTAGAACATGCTGGTTTCCTCACGATGCTTTCCTTCAGCATTTTTAAGCTACCGGTATTACGCACAAGACTTTGGAAATACAGAAGTGTGCCTGAGTTTCAAACCAGGGGCTCCAGATAGGTAGTCGCCGTAACTACTAGACTAGCCGTAACTACTAGACGAAGTCGTAACTCTAGACGAAGTCGTAACTACTAGACTAGCCGTAACTACTAGACGAAGTCGTAACTACTAGACTAGCCGTAACTACTAGACGAAGTCGTAACTACTAGACTAGCCGTAACTACTAGACGAAGTCGTAACTACTAGACTAGCCGTAACTACTAGACGAAGTCGTAACTACTAGACTAGCCGTAACTACTAGACGAAGTCGTAACTACTAGACTAGCCGTAACTACTACTAGACGAAGTCGTAACTACTAGACTAGCGAAGTCGTAACTACTAGACTAGCCGTAACTAGACGAAGTCGTAACTAGCCGTACTACTGACGAAGTCGTAACTACTAACTACTAGACGAAGTCGTAACTACTAGACTAGCCGTAACTACTAGCGAAGTCGTAACTACTAGACTAGCCGTAACTACTAGACGAAGTCGTAACTACTAGACTAGCCGTAACTACTAGACGAAGTCGTAACTACTAGACTAGCCGTAACTACTAGACGAAGTCGTAACTACTAGACTAGCCGTAACTACTAGACGAAGTCGTAACTACTAGACGAACTACTAGTCGTAACTACTAGACTAGCCGTAACTACTAGACGAAGTCGTAACTACTAGACTAGCTACTACTACTAGACGAAGTCGTAACTACTAGACTAGCCGTAACTACTAGACGAAGTCGTAACTACTAGACTAGACTGTCGTAACTACTAGACGAAGTCGTAACTACTAGACTAGACGTAACTACTAGACGAAGTCGTAACTACTAGACCAGCTGTAACTACTAGACGAAGTCGTAACTACTAGACTAGCTAACTACTACGAAGTCGTAACTACTAGACTAGCCGTAACTACTAGACGAAGTCGTAACTACTAGACTAGCCGTAACTACTAGACGAAGTCGTAACTACTAGACTAGCCGTCGTAACTACTAGACGAAATCGTAACTACTAGCTTAACCGTAACTTCTAGACGAAGTTGTAACTACTAGACCAACTGTAGTTACCTGTCCTGTTGCTTACTATCACTGATTGCTCATCCCGTCACTATTTTATAGACTATTAAAACAATATGACTAGGGATCCAAGTGGAGGGAGCCTGAGTGGTGGTGGATCGGAAAGAAATTCATACACTTTTTTAGTCCAGCCTCTATCCTTCACTAGTTATGATACCGCCAAACAGCAATGTGCAATCATAACTGTGTTCCGGGTTGAAGAGCAATGTTTTTAGAGATATCACAGCACAGAGTTAAATCAACCTATACCTATGTCTGGGTAATGAGTGGAGTGCTAGGTAATGATTTAAACTCTTCATATTTCCATAGCTCCGTGACACTTGGCTGTTATGGACAGGCGTGCTGCTAACCATCACGCATTTGTCCTGCTCTTTCCATCACTAAAATAAAAAAAAATGGCAGTCATAGAAACTAGAACCGATAGAAGTGAAAACTTGTTACTCAGAATTTGGAAACTACGCGAGTGAAACCGGAGAGCGTGGCCATGCTAACGCATTTTTAGATGGCCTATGGCCATGGTCTCAAGTTTACACGAAGATGTCTTATCATTCGCAGCCCACAAAAATCTGTTTGTGGCGCGCCGACAAGAAGTATTCACTTAAAAAATCTGCTCAGGGCGTGTAAAGTGCAAAAACAGAACTACGTTCCAAACATACATACTTATATATTGACCCATACTGTCACCGCCTGTAGTGTAGTTTTACTTTAATTCTACGATTTCGGGCACCCACACAGCCGCACTAGTGTAACCTCCCGGCTTCACACGCCTGCTCCGGATTTATTGCGCTACGTACAGCAAATGAACGGTGGATAATTTCCGGAGTCATTTTCGTAGAGCACAGGAGCTATCTCTATTCTGGATTTGTAAAGAATTCGTTGCTATGTGTGCTGGCTCGCCGTGGTTTGACTATGTTTCCGTGGATAGCATTTTGTAATAAATATGTCTATAGATCGTTACATACAACCTACTAATATTACAAATGGCAACGTCTGGATGTTTGTATATTTGAATGTTTGTTGCTCAATCATGTCGTAACGTATGAACGAATTGGATTGAAATTTGGAACACTGTTATATTTTAGTCTAGAAGAACATATAAGTTAATACGCGGGTGAAGCCGCAGGACATTGCTAGTATACCATAAGGTGTACAAATAAAAGAAATAAATAGTAGTAGATCCTTTGCAGAGTCCGCCTGGGTAAGTACCACACCTTGACCGGTTATTCTTACCGCCAAGCAGTAACGTGCAAACATTACTATGTTCCGGTTTGAAGGTTTGTTTCCAGAGAAATTACAGGGCTTAGGGATATAACGTCTTAGATCGCAGTGCAGTGCTTGATAATGATTTGGGCTCTTCGTGTACCAATAGCTGCGTGTCACTGCGATGCTATGTGGCATGTAGCTTACCATCAGGCACATGTCCTGCTCGTCACGCCACGCCACGTTTTATTTAAAAAAAGAGGTCTACTAGTTAGGTTACGTTACACTGTAAAAATTTAAATGTACAAATTTAAAGTCGCGCAGCTAGCTATGGAGAGAGCTATGCTTGGAGTTTCTCTGAGGGTCGTATTCGGAACGAAGTGACCCGTCAGATAACCAAGGTAATCGACAAAGCTCAACGCATTAGCAAACTGAAGTGGCAATAGGCCGGTCATATCTGTCGCAGAACCGATAACCGTTGGAGTAGACGTGTTCTTGAGTGGAGACCACGAATCGGCAAACGTAGTGTAGGACACCCTGAGACTAGATGGAGTGACGATGCACGGAAGACAGCAGGCAGTGGATGGAAACATATAGCTGATGATAGGGCTGAGTGGCGAGCCATGGGAGAGGCCTATGTCCAGCAGTGGACTAAGATAGGCTGATGATGATGATGACGTTACACTGACAATAGATGGACTAAAATAAGTAGATAAAATGAAACACTTAGAGATACATTCATAGTTAAGGTAATTTAAGATAAGAACAGCCTTTAGGATATTTTTTACAAAGGAGTTTTCTAAACAGTGCCAATCATTGTATAGCGAGTAGTATTTTAACCCCCGGAGCGCTTTAGTATCTAACGGGTGATACTAAGCGCGCGCCGTTCATTTGTTCTTTTTTGTCTCGGTCGCCTATATACAATCCTTTGTTTTCGTTACACGAATCGATTGCCAACATAACAATCTCGATTTCTATTATCTGTTTCCAGTTCAAGTGTACAAACATTACAAAAAAATAATTATCAAAGAAATTTCGTAGCCGGGGTAGCGGCATGGCGGACCGTTTTGTTTCGTGATAATTAAATCTTTTTCTTGATTAGATTTTCGTTTTGTGGTGAAAGTGTTACTAAAATGGGTGCATAAAAGGTCCTTCTTTGTCGTGAATGTGTTGTGAGTGTAATAATTACATCGTAAAGTGCCATCATCATGCGAATTGTGCGAGGTGAGACCAAACATTTGTAAACATCATATTCAACACAGAAATACTAGATTCCGGTAAGTGTAATTATCTTTATTAATCGTAAAAATGATAAAGCGGTTCAAGACCATTGCAGTGATGTATATTTTGTACAATATAATTAACGAATACATCAAAATTTATCCAATTTAGAATCTTCCCAACCTCAAAAAAATATTTTTGGCGGGAAGCGTGGCACTTTACATGGCATTTGTTTACGCGTCGTGCCCTGGACGGGTTAAAAGAGACTTCACATAGAAATGTAAACAAAGAAAAGCCAATGCCCTGATTATGTTAGGGATTAGCATCGCGGGCCGGGCATAAAGAGCCCGGACATAATAAAAACATAAAATAAAAAAAAATAGATGGACTAAGACCGTTACTATGTGGAGAGGGTCTCATGGATATAGAAATAGAGGTCTGCGAAAAGCTAGGTGGAAAGACGAGTTAGAGGCCCTTGGATCATGCCATTGGGCCAGGCTGGCAAAACACCGAGAAAAAGGACAAGGCCTGGAGGAGGCGTTCACCCGAAGAGGGGTTCAGTTGATAGCGAACCATACCTAACTATAATTAAATTGTTTATATTTTTACAAATGTGTACATGCTGTCATCTTGGAAAATTAAAGGCTTTTTTATGTTTATTTTAAGTGTATTTACTAGTTAGGTACACATAGGTCTCAATCTCAAATTAACAAATACCCACACTTTTTTATCTGATTGAATACTAAGATTATCCTCCAACCCGCATCAGGTCATCGCGGTTTCGTGGTGGCTTATAGCCTTGTCTCTCTCCTTGCGATAGAACTCCCCCGAGACCCAGCAGTGGGAACATTCAGTAGAATGTTTCTGTAAGATATTGAGAAAAAAATATTCAAATCTTTTCAATCAATATTCTGGGTATTTCGTTTCATTCCATGCTATATTTGACTAATTTAAATTAATTACTAATAATACTACTCATACTAATAATTACTAAATAACTAATTTTGGACTTAAAATGAATGTAATAGTGATCAAATTCCAATAGCATGCTCAAATAACATTTTGATCTTTTGTTCCATTTCACAACACTAACATATCCTTATTAACGTACAAAAAAGTATTAAAAACCAATTACTAGCACATTTCAACCAAGCAAAGAACTCAGAAGAAAAAAATCCCAAACAGAAAAAAACCCTGAACATATTTTATGGAAAAAACTGAACATAAAATATAAGCACAGCCTTAAGAACAGTTTCCATCTGAAACGAATTAATTACAGCAATTCAGTATTCAGAGAACATCGAAGGCAACCGCAAATAATTCACCCACACACACAAACACTATATACGTATACAAAAACATCTAAATCGCGCACATAAAATTTCATGTATAAAAATGTCAATAAACGCACACATGGATGTGCATCCGCGAAAACGGAGCACACATTGAAACGTTCAGTAATATGTATTGCTGCTACATAGAGTAATCTTTCAGTGGAGTAAGGGCGCGCTTGATGCAGTGGACAAGAACTTTACAAACTGGAAATGTATTTCAACTATGAAATATATTACTTATCTTATCTTATACCTTAAAACGAGCAATTCTTGTAGGTATATATGTATATTTAAATAAATATCGGTGGACAATTCACACACAACACCATCTGACCCCAAACTAAGCAAAGCTTGTACTATGGCGGCCAGATAGCTGATATAATACATATATAGTTTAAATACATACTTATTACACATATATATATATAGAATCTAAATCTCGGAAACGGCTTGAACGATTTTTATGAAATTGTGTATACAGGAAGTTTCGGGGACGATAAATCGATCTAGCCAGGTTTTGATTCTTAAAAAACGCCGTTTTATGCGCATTTTCAGACAATGTAAAACTTTTACCTAAAGATTAGAAGGCGACGGTAAATTTCGCGACGTCGCGCGACAGCATAATATTGGCTCAGTCGGGAAGATGGGCGGTCATAAAATGGTAGGTTTCGGTTTCCGGGTTCGAATCCAACCGGCCGCCTTTCTTTTTTCAAGTTCTGTTCCTTTAACAATGATAAGGTACTATTCCTTTAACAATGTTAAGTTATAACTTAGCTGTCATCCTGAGGTAGCACGTCAATGCGGTCTATGATGGAGCGTGCTTACCTAGAAGAACCCGATTCACTCTCGACTAAGTGACACCAAGATTGTCACCATCGGGAAAACCCACTAAGGCCACGCATGCCACTGTGTAGACGTTTTTATTACGAAGGTGAAGTCAAACCTCTTAGTACGAGTCATTGGAACACCAATCATGAAACGATGTTGCTAATTCGAGCTACAATCATTCCGATAGAAAAAAGAGCAAACGCGGGCCGTTAAAAAAACTTAGTAAACAAAATACTTCTTAGGCTTCTGTTAGGCTCAGAACTCATGGACCGGGCCTGCGCCCGCCGCGGGCGCGGTTGGAAACCGATCTATGAGTTCTTAGCCTTAGACTGCCGTCTCGCCAATGTGATTTCAGAGTGACACGCAAGATTCGAAGTGATTTAACGACTATGTAATTGACTAGGCTACTTTATTTCAAGGTAGATCTTTTTAAATCGAGAATTACCAGGTTCTTTTAAAATTTCAGTGAAGTAGATCATACCAACATTTTATTTAACCCCTACTGATCATCTAACTGTTTGGTAGTCACCACAGATCTATGGGTGACAAAAAAAGACATTTACGTAGTTATCACATTTTACGTTTTATATCATAAATGCAGAAAAAGTCGAGGAAAGCAACTAGCAAGATGCGAATATGTAAAAAAATTACGACGGGGCCTAATTGGAAGAGAGTGGCCCAATAGAGCACACTAGAAGAAGCAAGATGAAGACATTTCCAAGAAGCACGTTAAATTGAGGTACATACTTTAACAGAATGTACATGAAAAAAAACAAATGAAGTGATTTGAACATGAAACATACACCTACAAAGATTTTTAACAAGAGCTCTCAATTTTGCCAAGTAAGATGCCAATATTATCATTATGTAAAATTTCTCATACAAAATAATACTCGTACATTGGCGCCATCTACGGTAAATTGAAAACTATATTTGGCCTATTTGCATACGCTTCATTTAAAAGGCTTATAATAATAACGAATGCAACGCAACGCTTCCATTTAAAAGGCTTATAATAATAACGAATGCAACGCAACGCTTCCATTTAAAAGGCTTATAATAATAACGAATGCAACGCAACGCTTCCATTTAAAAGGCTTATAATAATAACGAACGCAACGCAACGCTTCATTTAAAAGGCTTATAATAATAACGAACGCAACGCAACGCTTCATTTTAAATGCTTATAATAATAACGAATGCATTTTGTACTAAGTAAATAACATTTCCAATACTGTGACGTCGTTCCATGAAGCTTCAGTATCGCACGCACACCAACGCAGGCACGTGTCGATTACGTAGTCGGCGGGTTTTTTCCGCAAGTGTGGGTGCGCCCACCGGGGGAAGGGTGGCCGCATACATTTTCAGGAAGGCTCCGTCACATCGTCTTTCAGCATTCCGATGGCGCACACATCGCCAGCGATCGGCGAGACGAAGAAGCAAAGAGTGGAGGTAGAGTAGTCTGGAACAGAGAAAGCAGGTTTCATGTTACTGTAGAAATATAAAAACGTATAACAGTTTTTTTTTTATCTTTATTAATTAAAAGGAGTTTTGTCATACAATGACTATGTCACTCCCGTAACTAAATACAAATGTAATTAAGATTTATATTTATCATTACATTACCTTTTTATAAAGATAAGAGTCACTAATTTTCGTTTTTTTTTTATTATTTGAGCTCCTTGTTTTTTCAAGAACAAATAGTACGTTATAGAGAAACAGTCTTTCACGCGCATTTCTATTGAGAAAGGTCGCTGACTGCGGCTAAAACTTTTATTTGAGCTTTTGTTTATTTAAGAGAAGTACGTCATAAAAAAGCAGTCGCTAGCGCGTATTTCTTTTAAAAAAGGTTGCTGACTGCGGTTTAAACTTAAGTCTTATAGTCACATCACAATGAGCCTGAATTAATTAAACATATTGTTCTTGGTCAATTATCAAAGATGTAGAATCATAACAAGAACTAAATATTTTGAATGTAGATAATTAAAATAAAAAAAGACAAGGAAATAATCCTAAATGCATTGATTGTTATGGTAATAAAATTGTTTATTGGTTTGTGTACTTTTCTAACTATACATTAATTTGTTTTCTTGATATTATTAATAAATAAATAAATAAATATTGGTGGACATTTCACACACAACACTATCTGACCCCAAACTAAGCAAAGCTTGTACTATGGAAGCCAGATAGCTGATATAATACTTATATATTTTTAAATACATACTTATTATAAAAGATTGATTGTTAAAAATGTTTTTCATGGGATAACTTCTTTCAATTAAAATGTTTTACACTAGTAGTAAGAATATTACTACGATGGATGCCAATAGTCATAAGTAAGATAAACGCCAGCAATTTAGTCACTCGTTGCTTCGACCAAACGCTTGACATAAAAATTATATGCTTAACAGGCAATTGTTTCCAGTAAATAAAATACAGATCAAAAAATAAATTCATGTGTTCTCTGGTCTCGATTTTCCCGCGGCTACTCTACATAATCGAGGTCCCAGATCACCTCACCCCCTCCAGCTGTACGTGTGTGTTCGAAAAATGCCTTCCAGCCGTCGCAGGCTCCTGGGCTTCAGTTTTTATACTACATTGTTGGCCGTGGAGATGGAAACCTAGAATATTCTACCTATTGGAGGCGACCAATATTAATATTTTATTGGTCTTTGGAGACATTAGGAGTCTTTGCAGAGTCCGCATAGGGAAGTACCACATCTATACCAGTTATTCTACCGTCAAGCAGAAATGTGCAAAGATCACTGTGTTGCGGTTTGAAGAGCAATGTTTAAGAGAAGCTGAAGAGAATAGAGATAAAATGTCTTACATCTCTGGGCGACGAGCGTTGGGCCACGCCAGGATGATATGGACTATTCATGTTCCAATAGCTATGTGACATTGTTATGAGCAGGCGTATTACTTACCATCAAGCACATGCCCTATTCGTTTAGTCACTGTATGGAGGTACTATTAAAAATATATAAAAGTATTCTATGTACGAGTACAACTGTAGTAAAACCGAAAAGTTGGGGTTGTGTGTGAATTGTCCACCAATATTTATTAAGACCGAAAAGTAAAAAGGCATTTTTAAGTGAAATAGTAGAACAAAGTATACCAACTCTGTTACATAGCTGCGTGATCTTAAAAACCTTTTTTTTCTATCGGACCACTCGTAGTTCAAAAAGGTGACATCGTTTTATGGCTGATTTTCCAAAAACTCGAATGAAGAGGTTCGGCTCCACTTGTATCACGATGGTTACATTCTTGGTGTCTTCAGTCGAGAGTGAATCGGTTTCTTCTAGGCTATCGCGCTCCATGATTGACTGTACGTCGTTTAATGTCAAGCAAAATGGCGGTCAAGTGCAAACCTATTTTCGATAAAAAAATTAGAGCAAAGAGATCCATCCGTAAACTAGTCCTATATCTAACCATATCCTAATAACGAGCATAGAGCAGTGCATTACAATGATTAGGACTATTTATGGTCAAATAGGTACTTACAATGTTCTGTTATTGGAAGTCGCATTGCTCACTATCAGATTTGAACCCATGATGTTGGTAATCGAAACAGCGACATCGTTTCATGATTGTAGTTTGAAAGAATTGAATAAAAGGTTTAAATCCACCATGCATAAGAATATCCAAACTACAAATACTTTTCTAGAGTGGGTTTTCTTATATATATTTATGGGTGTCTCCAAATTGAAAACGGTCCATCGTATCCCGCATGCTTAACGTTAGGCGGTTGGCAGCCAAACGCAATCCTATTATTGTTAAAATAATACTTCGTTGCACTGTTCAGGAATGAGTACTCACGATATTAACAATTAAATACGTGTGTATAGCCTAAAAAGATCGACACTGTAAATTATTTTGAAGAAACCTCAAGAAAAATTCAATCGTATTGTATTTGGAACAAATATCTATTCAACTTTTCCTCATTCAAAAGTCACGTTCTAAAAAACACAATGTAAATTATTCTAATTGACCAACTTTTCAAATAATATGAACAATTAGTTTTACGCGAAGAAGGAAATGGCAGTTTGTTAAAACTCTATTGAAAACAAATTAAGTTTTGCTATGAAAACCATTGTTTTATTTCTTAAGCTTTACTTGTAAGGCTTATTTGTTTGTTGGTAAACTTTCGCTTGGTCGCCATATCGTCTGTTGTTAAGCGACCTTGCTGACCAGCCAAACCCGATTTCAGGACAAACTTGTTTTGGCTAGGCGAAACTAGTCCTTCCTATACGCGATAGGATTAACTAGTGTGACCTAGTCCAAACTAATTTGTTCTAAGCCCGATAGGTTATATAATAAATTATATAAATATCATGACATTTATTCTAAAGCTTACCATGAATGTAAACAATCTGTAACAAATTGGATTAAAGCTCTTAGCCACGACGAAACAGAAGCACTCCTTCAAGGAGTGAACTTCTGACAGATTGTCCATCTGTAATAGGTTAACTTACTCATCAATACCACATGCAAAAGTAGCATACACTCTCTCACACAAACAAACGTACACACACACACACACACACAACATAAACACCTTTCAACATACTTGTTCTTTTAATTTGTTTTTATTTTATTTTACTTTTTCATTTTTGTATAATTATAAGGCTACTCATAGTATATGTGTTATTGTATAGATTAACGGAGTCTCCTACTTCAGGTATACAAATTTATGCTTAAAAGGAGACTCCATAATACTTGTTTCGTAAGAGTAGTTATTTAGACGAATAAATATTTTGATTTGGTTTGATTTTTGATTGATAGGATAAACCAGTTTAGACTAGGCCATAGAGAGCCACAGAGTGGGGATCGAACCCACGACCCACGTCTTTGCAGGCAAACTTACCACGAATTAAGCCACCGAGCCAGCAATATATATGGATGATTGTGTGATGTTCTCTTTCCAACAGGAAAATTTTGAAGGAATCTGGATGAACATTGGTAAATAGCAACATATAGTCTGGCATAATATTTAAAATACTTTTTTAACCTGAACTAATAACGAGATCAAGAGATACGCAGGTGAAACCATGTGATACTACCAGTATTCTACATAGTTTCGTTTTCTTTTCGTGGACATTTTACGTGTTATAATAACTTCTATTCTCTAAAACAATTACCCAAGTTAAATTCAAAGCGTGTACATAATAAATACACACAAAAAATCGCTTCACACGTCCCGTTCGCCCCCCACCCACTCTACACTAGTGGGGGAGGTGGGGGTGTTCCCCCATTCCTTGGGGGTGACAGCGCACCGGACCAGGTGCACCGTATTGGTGCAATCTCCCCTATTGTGCCATTATTAGTTTTGCACTAATATTAGTTATAGAGTATTAGTTCTTAATTGAGGGTAGGTCGAAGTTTGGAATCACAGGTGGATTGGGACGAAGTTGATCGGAGCTAAAACTCTCGTTAGTTCAAAGTTGGCTGTTTTCAAAACTTACGGGTGTTAAAGTGTCATTCTTTTTGTTATCCGAATTGAAAAGCTAATGAATGAAGTATGGATTTAGGACTTGTGGACATCTGAATGAGTCAATCAAAGACGCTCATACCCGAGAGACACTAGGCTAGCTCGTGTAGACAACGCTACACAACGCTAGCTTTGTCTACACGAAGCTAGAAGTACTTACTAGCTTTCTAGCTTGCTAACACTAATTGATCGAAGTTAAATTCTATGTTTTTTTTTGTAACTATTCGTAAGTACGATTCCAAAAACGTACTTTTAGCAAAAATACTGACATGCAGCGCGCTGCAGGTCAACTAGCGTAGCTTCTTTTCCCATAATTAACAATCGTGGATCCCCTGTGCAAATACGAGTAGGTACTAGTGTGATGTATACAAATATTTTTGTTGTGTCTGGGTACTAATGTATTTAAAAATATGTATGTGGTATATCAGCTTTCTATCCGCCATAGTACAAGAAGTTTTGCTTAGTTTTGGTTTGTGCTGGTGGCGGTTTGTAACGTAAAGACAAGGATATGACTGTGTGGAGAGTTATTGGAGTCCTATAAATATAAATATTGGTGGACAATTCACACACAACACTATCTGACCCCAAACTAAGCAAAGCTTGTTTAGCAAATAGCCAGATAGCTGATAGAATACTTATATAGTTCTAAATACACACTTATTATACATAGAAACACCTATGTATAATAAGTATGTACCTATGCCCAGCTGTGTTCACTGCTGGTCATCACAATCATGTGATGATGATACCTCGACTCCTTTCTTGTAAGGCAAGACCTCCAGTCACAGAAGTGGGAACATTTAGTGGCCTACGTGCTGTTTCTTGACTTTCACAGCGAAAAATAGACTCTTAATATTAACTTACTCTCCGCAACAGCCACGTCCACGCCGTTTAAATTCAGAATAAACCAGCTGAAATAAAACCCATCGAAAGATTTGTTCCAAAGATTTCCTGAAAGTAAAACTTAGTAGTTGGATAAATAGTAACTGCAGAATAAATTTGTGTCGGACCGTTGGCTGCGGAGCACAGATGCTCGCTGAACGAATATTGCTCTCGAAAACTTGAATAAGCGCGCTGTGGATACGGAACCCACTACTGGGGATTATTCCGGTAGGATTTCTATTCAATTCGTTTGTTTTATAGTTAGAAAACTCTTTACACAACAACATAGAAATATTACAGTAATACAGTTACAAACTAGTACCAAAAATGGCGGCCTTATTACTGATACAAATCTCTTCCATGCATCAACTTACATGATTCGCTTACATATTACTGTTAGGTGAGGACATGCAAGCAGTTATTTGTTTAGTGATAAATACAGTCGTTGATAGAAATTTCAATCTTTCTACTATTATGAAAGTTCTAAAAAACTCTAAAGTTTTAAAAATTGAAACATGTATGTTTGAGTTTAGATGTTTGTTGCTCATTTTTTATTGCGGAAGAAATATTTTAATGGGAACGAAAATTCCATGGATAAAACCGCAGGGCGACGTTAGTAATTATTATCTGAAACTAATCTATTAACTATCAATATCTGTTATGTTGAAAATATTATTGCAAATAAATTATGTTTATAGCTTAATTATGTTTATAGAATTGGCACCTTCCATATTTAAAACTATAAAAAATAGTCGTGAAACCAGAGCCAGAAAAAGTAATAATTCGATATTCAAATCTGCTGCACTTTGATTTCAGTTTCCAGCCAGTACCTGCAGACAGTAGCATCGCTTGAACGTTTAAGTTCGTGTGTCCGTTATAAATTCCGAGCGCCGTTCTATATTCAAATTGGCCGCCGCTATTGGCTGCCGCTGGGTGGTATTTTACGTCCTCAGAGCATAGCTATTGAGGAGGGTGCATCCTCTTGGAAATCTCTTGAAAAATGCGACAACGTGTGTTAAGAGCCCATTTTTATTTTATTATTTAACTCACCATCCGCTAATTTTGAATGTATTATACAACCCGCGACTTAGTCCACGTAAATCTTGGTACTGATAATTCTACGATGCTGTTAGACTATGTGTTATTTCGGACCAAACTCTTTCAGTATTTCATTCCATAACATATCATACATTCAATTGCAACATGTACAACACATTAACTTAAAAACTAAAATCTAGTAAGTACATGACCCTGTTAAGGCGTAGCAATACAATCAATTACAATAAAATAACAACAATAGCAACTTATTATTAGACTAAAATATCAAAATCATGTTTTTGTCCGGTAGGTAGCGTTAATGACGTGTGTTTGAAATATATTGAGATTCTTATAGGAAATCTTGACGTTGTACTATGCCTTGGTAAGCAACATTTTTTTTAATTTTTAAACGATCACAGACTGGCGTGAAATCAGACCAGCATGCTACTGGCATGATATCAGGCTAAAGCTAGTTTATGTGCTATACTACGTGTGGTGACATCTGTGAATCATAATTATACTTATACATTAGCCCGCATAAAAAAACCTAGCTGAGTTATTTATTGCTGACGTAAACTATGAATGAGCGAATGGTATGGCTATTGACAAACTAGTGGGTACTACAGTAGTACATCGTGTAGTTCGATTGTGTTACGCATTTAACTTTGCAGCGCGACATCTTCATAGTTCAGCTTATTCGCCAATTGCTTAAAAATAGTGGGCTTCCACTCGTAAACATAGTTTACCAGTTTACGAGCCTAGCTTTCGGATCCTCGTAGCTTAGCTGCATAGCTAATTTCTGGTAGAGAAACAACCTTATTGGCGATCGCTTCTTTTTTTGCTAATTAGGTACATATTTCACTTACAACATACATTTCATTAAAAAGAGTTCAATGGTGCTCTTTTTTTTTAATAAGATGTGACAAAACGAGCAGGACATGTGCCTGATGGTAAGCAAAATGCCTGCCACATAACAGCACAGTGACACGCAGCTATTGGAACATGAAGAGTCCAAATCATTACCTAGCACTGCACTGCGTTCATGACCCAGAGATCTAAGATGTTATATCTCTAAGTCCAGTAATTTCTCTGGAAACATTGCCCTTCAAACTGGAACACGGTAATGTTTTCACATTACTATTTGGCGGTAGAATAACTGGCAAAGCAGGCGGACTCTGCTAGAAGTCCTAACACTACAAACTGCTCTGCCGCCTCCTTCCTCCTGATATCAGCCCATATGCTGAAGTTCTCTTGTTTTAGCCATCTTGTGGATCGTATAGACCTATAGAAAACAGAGGCGACGACGATGAATCCAGCCACCCAGTAACGCTAGATCCACTGCGTCTCAATGTAGAACTTTAACGAGACCTGAACAACCTCCGAAGAGAAGATGTAAAGGTACTTCATGGGACAGCCGACTTTGGCGTCAGACATGGTGTCGACTAGGATATTGAAAGGAAATAAATTAGCAATCAGTAACTATTAAAGTTTACGTTATTTCGAATATAAGCTATTTATTTATTAAATTACGCTTTCTTGGTACAGGGATCCATTTACCTCCTCCACGAGTCTTGGATCGGGAACCCATCGGATGAAATTTTCCCAGTACAGAGCTGCCGTAATGTCTATGCATAAAGTATTTTAAACTCGTTGAGATGCAACGTATTCTCGATGCGATACTGAAGCGTTATTTACTTCGGGAGGTGTTCCGGAACTTTTGAAGAAATAATGACTTTGGAAAACTTAGGTATTTTAACTTTAGGTCGCATTATTTATAAGGTTACGCATTTTTGCTCTCAAAATTATATTAACCTACTAGCGACCTGTCCGGTTTCGCTCGGGTAATTGTCATATAAACTTGACAGGATCGAATTTCATAAATTTTGTGAAATCTACAAGTACGTCATCCAGCTAAATGTACGTTAATATTAGTTTTTGTTAATATTTCCAAAACTACCACACCGATTTCAATAAAATGTATATCATTTGATACTCGAACAAAGCAATAAATGTTAAAATTGGTTCTGGCGTTCCCGAGAAATCAGGTAACATAAAAAAACATTATGTTCGAATTGATAACCTATTTTTTAGAAGTCGGTAAAAAATATGTTTGTGCCGATATTTTTTTTAAGTGCTTCTGATTTAATGTTTTATGATATTTGATAGTTAATGTGTTTCACCAGGCCAGTTTTAGAAATACCAGGACCAAGACACGTAAAAATTACACTTAAAGATTATTGAAGTCGAAAGAAAACTATTCCATTGTCTTCCCTCCTTCCTTATTTATCTCTCTCTACTTTTAAACCGATAAAATCATCGAATATTTCCAAAGTTCCGTGGAAACTCCGATTCATATTTGGCGCCTCCCAGCAGGACGTACAAGGCGGGGCGGCGGCGGTAATGTGACCATTTTATGAACTCGTAAAGTCCACGGACTGCAACTTGTGAGGCGAGCAGCATGGGCTTTGATTTTATTTTAAAATGAGGTTAGAAGTAGATTTCTGTTTCTCAACCTTTTATCGTGCTGGTTTTCAGCGTCTGGTGCTGTTTTTTATCGTCTGGTACCAATTTTTATCCTTTTGTGTTTTAATTTACCTTTTCATACCGATTTTTGTCGTCTCGTGGTTTTTCTTGTTGTATCGTGACGTTTTTTGTCGTTTCGCGCCGTCTCTTTTTTAACCACGAGTATGATAAGTTATTTTATTGATAGGATTGTATTTGTCTACTTTTTCTTGTCCAATGTCAAGCAACGATGCGGTCTAAGATTTATTTGTAAATCTAGAATAATCTAGATGGAATCGATTCAATTTCGACTCGAAGACACCAAGATTGTTTCTTGTCATTTCGTAAACTATTTATTGATTTTCAAACGTGATAACTAACGTTACGCATTTCTCGCTAATTAATTAATTTGTCATGATCACTACACTATTTGAAAGAAAAAAACTAGGAAACTTCTTTATTCTGCAAAAAAAAAAAGATTGAAACACGTGTTCTCCGCCAAATCACACTTGGTGAGCGTGTCTTACTTGTCTTGGCTCACTCTTTGTCACACTGAGAAGGCTTCGAGTCCAAACAACAAATAAAAGGTTTAAGATGTTTAGTGTTCTTTGTAATTAGTTTTGTGATTGTTAATATAACAATAAGTATGATATACAAATAAATAATTCAAAGGTTTAGTAGTTGAAAATAAAATCAAAATTGAAGAAAGGAACTAAGAAAGTATTTGAAAAATATTGGCAACATATTATTTATAGCACTGTAAAAAAGTTGTAGCGTTTTTTTAATGCACTAGGTATAAATAAACAATTAAATAATAAAATCGAGATAAATTTATAGGTATAATTTTTTTATTGTTACTTTATACTATACTACACTCTATGGCTTTTCGCATATAAAAAAAACGATTTTTTTAAACCATGATTTATTTATAAATATACGAAGTCTACCCAAAAGGTGTAAATAACTTGCAGTTTGGTGGACCAGCGAACATTGAAAAATGTTCCGCGAACATTTCCCGTGTGTTTTTGTTGGCGAGTTTGATTACTCCACGAAAGTTATAAAACACCTAACAACGTCACATTTATACTATAACTAGGAGGAACCGCGGGTTTACTCGCGTAGTGCCTGTTTCCGAAACTTTTCCGTGATGAAAAGTAGCCTATGCCAGATTATAAATATTATAAATTATAAAGTGACATCGTTTCATTGTTGATGTTCCAAAGACATGAACGAAGAGATTTGACTCTACTTTTGTGATAAGAACGTCAAGGTTGTGGAATACGTTGCCTGAGAGGGGTTTTACCGATAGTTACAATCTTTGTGTCTTCAAATCGAGAGTGAATCGGTTTCTTCTAGGTAAACAAACTGCATCGTAGACCGCATCGTCGCTTAACATCAGGCGAGATGGCGGTCAAGTGTAAATCTATAAAAGTTAAGTAAAAAAAAAACTAGCACTAGGTACTCCAAATTGCAACCCGATCCGTTTAACCATTGCGACGTGATTGAGCTACTAACATCCAAACATCAAAACTTATGCATTTGTAATAGTAGTAATATTATTTATAGGTACAAAAGAACGAATATATCCAAAGAGTTTACATATACTACGTATAGAGTTAGATTTTCCGCACGGTTCCTTTGTGTCAATCGTAAGCAGATGACGTGGATACTTTCTATGGCAACAGAGTGATGTGTCGCAACAAAAGTATGACACTCCCATAAGAGCGCCAAGGCAAGAAAGATTCTACCCGTGCTTTCGATGTAAAGCGTTTGTGCCAACTCTATACATATATGTAAACTCTTTGAATATATCAAAATTATTGAATTCTATTTAGTGAACATTTTATGGGTGTTGAGCATTTTTGAGATTTTGAAGAAAACAATGCGACATTGTTACCGTTACCAACACCTCTGTATGTGTAGAACCCTTATATAGGTACTGTAGATGTATGTAATAATTGTTCGAGTTTTGTTTACTGTTGATACTCCCGGAGTAGTACTATTTTTTTAATAAAACGTGATAAAAGTGTATTTTTGGAGGTAAAAATATTTTTTGGCCTGCTCCAGACAAATTTTTCGTGGGCTATGAATTGAATTCCAGCGTCAAGCTCGAGAACGATAAGAAATCGTCGAGTAAACTCGAGATCATGGCCATTGGCTATCTGGAAATGCGTCAGCGTCATACTTATGGTCACGCCCTCCGGTTTCACTCGCGTAGTTTCCAAAGTAAGCTATCGATTTCTGACTTATAAGTTTTCACTACTATCGGCAGTTGCTATGACTACCAATTTGTTTCATTTATTAATAAGTTTACACTTGACCACCATCTCACCTGATCATAGGCAGCCCCGGCCATGTGGTCTATAACAGAGCATGTTTATCGAGCACAAACCGACGCACTGCATTTTCAAACGCTCATCCCATATCCACCGATGTATATCCACTCAGGTAACTCATTTCGCATTTAAAAATCACGATAGTCCCAACAGGATGAGTCCCGATATTTCGAAGTACTTTCATGCACCATGTTTACGGGTAGTATGTACCTGCTCTATTATAAAACCACGGTAAATAGCTATTCTGTAACGAATAATTACACCTTTTCCATTTTAAAATATACATTTTCCTAGTACATATTATTATAAGTAAATCCTAGCTAGCCATCAGTCCAACGGGATTCGATATGAAATAGAACGGGACGGGAAGCACTGGAGTCAACTGGAGAGGATTTTTCGAGCGCGTTACTATTAAATATGAAATATTATATCGGAAGCACTGGATAGGGATGAGGTAAGATTTATCGATATTATACCTTTTACCCGGCTGAAAGAAGGGCTATGTTTTTCGCGCGTATCTTGTATGTTTGTAAATTTCTTTATTCCCCACGTACCTATCTTCCAAACGGCTGGATGGATTTTGGCAATTAAGATATTTTTAGGTTTGTCTCATTCACCCAAGTGTCCTACTAGAGTAGAGTAGATAGTATAATACTGTATTACATAATGTATTTTTAACTGTTGATTTTTTTTTTATTAAGTTATTTATATTTATTACTGGCAGCGATTCTTGGTTTTAGCTATAGTTCCCATTTCTGTTAGTTTTCCGGAATAAAAAAGCATGTTATTCCAAGCTATGTGCTGTGTTCCGAATTTCAACCCAATCCGCTAAGCCGTATCACCGTAATTGAGCAACAAACATCAAAATTTTCCCGCTTACTTATTAGGTCTTTCTGCAGAGTTCGCCTAGGGAAGATAGACAGAGCATAAAGGTTAATTTAAGGTGAGACAGTGGTGGATGGTGGTGGTGATTAAGTACAAATATTATACAGTTAGGTAATGAGTATCTGACTGATAAATTAGATCCAGATTTGTAAGCTTTTATTTATTCGTGGATATTGGTAGCATAGCTCAATGTATTAATGTACCTAAAGCTTTCATTGCCATTACTTTTGTTAAAAAAAATCCATTTCCTTTATTATTTTGCTTCCATTATCATTGGATTGTGATAAATGCCTAATCTAATCAGTTTTTGTATATTTTTGTAATGTAGATAATAATAGAGTAAAATATGTAATCTGTGAGTAAAATTCTTGAATAGGCAGCTTAGAGTGATGAATTATAAAGTTTTTCGTCAAATTGTCATAGATAACCTAATATTTGCATGCCGTAAGGTTGATTATGGAGTTCTCAATGTAAACATTTAAGATCTTAATGTAATTACCCATTTTCGCAAATAAAGACATTTTATTTTTACTTTATTTATTTACAAACCTATTAAAGACAAAAAAGTACCACATGATGTCCTTATGTCAGTTTTCTAAACTCATAGTAAAGCTATGTGCGCTTGTCCATTTCAGAGTTTGTAGATTTGTATGTACATTACGTTGGTTAACATTAGAGTTATTTGTTAATGTTAGTGGTTGAATGAACAAAAATAGATGGACCAAACGCTTAGTAGAATGGATACTAAGGGACAGTAAGAGAAGGAAAGGCAGACCCCACAAAAGATGGAGCGACATTTTCAACCAGAGGGGCGGTTCTCGGCGAAAGACACGCGAGAGACACGAGTGGAAAGGATTAGGAGACGCCTACGCTACAGAGGCGACTACTACTCATACTCTATAAAAGAAAATATAATGATATATTTATTGTATAGTACATTAAAAAAAAATTTAAACTAATTATCTTAAACATAGGTTTAAGTAATTTGTTTGTCATATTTGTAGAAAAAATAAAGGCTATTTTTATTTTATTTTTAATGTTGGTGGTTTTGTCTAGTCACACCGGGGGCTAGTAGAAAATAAAATGTCCTCTGCCCAGTTGCCTTAAGCTTACTTCAGTAACAGATACAAGTAGGTATAGCTTTGCCTAGTTTAGGCCTACATGGTGTTGTGTGATATCTATTTACACCATTATTTATTTATTGGTTATCAAAACTTGTAAGACCAGAAAAAATGAATGCGTCAGTTAAAACAATATTCAAACAGTTATCGATAGTTTCCCATCACTAGTGAGAGCGATGTTTCACCGGGATCGAGTGGGGACGTGCATGCGAGCTCGAACGTCACGCTGTGGGAGACACAGCCTTATAACTAGTGGGGGCTCCCCCCATCGGTGGGAGCACTGAAACGGGGATTTAAGACTTTTAATAACTATTACCTATATTTTGAGATGTGCAGTTAAAAGTTTTAAGCCTTACTCGATTACAAATGGCTAGCTGACTGGGTGAACTTCGTATCCCCTAAGAGCCAATACTTACCTTACCAGAGGGTCTATCGCCTGACTACAGCTGTCTTGGCTTTGTTATTTCTCTCTCTTTTCATTACAATAATTATAGAGACAGAAATAGGCAAAGCTGATTCAGTTGGCGGTAGGAGGGTAAATTTAGAATTTTCGCGGCTAGACTGAGGTTTAGACTGATTTTTTTTTTTTATTGATTGATCATATTTTGAGGCCTATTATCATTTTCCTGATGAAAACAAAGCCAAAACCACAAAAATAATAAAGATTGGCCAGTCCAGTCTTTCTTCAGTTATAAATGGTGTAACTACCGGTAAATTATTTTATATACTTATATAGATTTCCATGTCAAAATGATAATGTAATGTAACTACAAGTCAAACAATAAAAGTCAAAACTACAAATATAACTAAGTAGTCAATAAATAATGGACTACTTTCACATCAACACACTGCATCAACATCATAATTAATGCTATGCCCACTTCGAAACCTGCCCTGTTCAGGAGGCTAAAACTCATCGAGTCTTGTATTTATATTCGGTTTTTCTTATATATGTTATTATTTTATATACTTATATAGATTTCCATGTCAAAATGATAATGTTATGTACCTACAAGTCAAACAATAAAAGTCTAAACTACAAATATAACTAAGTAGTCAATAAATAATGGACTACTTTCACATCAACACACTGCATCAACATCATAATTAATGCTATGCCCACTTCGAAACCTGGCCTGTTCAGGAGGCTGAAACTCATCGAGTCTTGTATTTATATTCGGTATTCCTAAATATGTTATTACAATTCGCATTTAATTATTTTTTAATTTTATAGCTTTACACTTGACCGCCATCTTGCCTGATGTTAAGCGTCATGATAGAGCGCGTAAACATAGAAGAAACGGATCTTTAAACTTCAAAACACATATTATATCTATAACGAAAACCCCACTCAGCCAAAGCATTCCAAAGTTTAGTTTAGAATCTTTGGAATATCAACCATGAGACAATGTCACTTGTAGAGTATAGTATTATAACTTACCAGTAAAATACCATTGTCCAAGATAACAAGATGGCGTCGTCCGCATTTCTTTCCATTCCTCGTATCGTAAGTCCATTATTCAGCGCTACGGAGTCCATATTTCGTTCGCACTCCCCATAACTCATGCGGCACAAAGGACAAAGAAAATAAGGTCATCTATTTACGTGCAATATAAAAATGCGATCGGACACAATGCAGGCGCAACGTATCTGCGACCGGCGACGGCGGAAACATTTTTCCATTTTGCATAGGTAGGGAAAAACGCTGGTAGCTTTCGCTCGCGTAGACACCCGTAGATATAAAGAATAGTTTTACTATTAGACTGCAGGCCCGTGAACAAAATTTATGGGCCATCTGATACAGCAGGAGACCTATGTAGGATGATAGAAGGGTATAAAGTAATAAGATTGATCACTATGCCGTCACTTGTAAGCTGTCCAACTGAGTGCTGTTGAAGAGGGGGGGTTCTAAACCTCGATCATTTCTCCTTGCCGCATGATTTTTGTACGGCGTTGCGAAATAACGTATTACAAGAGGTATTGAAACTGTATGGATCCAAAGCCGAACATAATCAAATGACCAAACTTACTCTGTAAATTGTCGGAAAATCATGACTTTTTTCACAAACTAACAATAAGAATTTTAAAATTTATAATTTTTATAGTTTCAATACCTCTTCTAATCTATTATTCCGCAACGCCGTACAAAAATCATGCGTCAAGGAGAAATGATCGAGGTTTAGAACCCCCCCTCTTCAACAGCACTCAGTTGGACAGTTTACAAGTCACGGCATAGTGCTCAATCTTATTACTTTATACCCTTCTATCATCCTACATAGGTTTCCTGCTGTATCAGATAACCCATAAATTTTGTTCACGGGCCTGCAGTCTATATTACATTTTTTCATAAGCACCAAAAATATGTATTTTAAAAAGTGCGTGTGTGTATTTACTTATGTGTATACGTAAAAAAGTAAACCCACTTCTTGTATTTGCACCAATTTTCCTACTGCGCTACTCCAAAGCAGAGGTCTCTTGGTCCTTGATATCTACTTTACCATTAGGGACATTTTTGTAGACCGCCTGTGGAAGTACTACACCTTTGCCAATTATTCTACCGCCAAGCAGTAATGTGCAAACTTTACTGTGTTCCGGTTTGAAGGGCAATGAATCCAGAGAAATTACAGGGCTTAGAGATATAACATCTTAGATCTCTGGGTGACGAGCGCAGTGCAGTGCTAGGTAATGATTTGGATTCTTCATGTTCCAATAGCTGCGTGTCACTGTGCTGTTATGTGGCAGGCATGTTGCTTACCATCAGGCACATGTACCGCTCGTCTCGTCACTTTTTATTTAAAAAAAAAGTGTATTTTTCATCTCGTTTCACGATAAATATAATAAAATTTGCCATAATTGTGTCTATTATACAATAACTTATGTGAAATTTTGCTTTTTATGTAATATTTGCACATGACTGCCATCGCGCCTGATGTGAAGTGAATATGCAGTCTACGAAAGAGAAACTCAAAAAGAAACCGATTCTCTCTAAAAACTACTAAAATAATAAAAAAAAATGTTTCGTTTGCTACGTTATTATTTAGTTATAATTTATAAAAATCCAGTGTGACTATGTTTATTCCTAGTGAATGTTTCACCAAGATAGCCGATATTAACGAAAATTCATTTGTGGCGTTTGTGTCATTGGCATCCATGTGTAATTTGGTACAACTTGAGCGATAGGACTGTTTTTATTTAGATTAAAGTCTCGATAAGTTTTTGACGTGACAACGTCTCATAAATCGATGAACGGCTGCATTGACGAATAAGTGTCCCGTTATCTCCCATTACGCTCATTGTCCCGTTACGCTCATTGTACGCTTGTGCTGCATGTTTTCTTATAACGTTGCCACGTTAACCTATAGTCCGTAAACCAACCGACTTTACAGACAACCAAATTTTTTACTGCAAATTAGTTATTATTCTTTTTTTTTTTCGTGGCTAGTTTTTTACTTATAAATTAGTTATTCTACTCGAAAGAAGCTGGGCCGGACCTTTAGTAAGTCATATTTCAGAAAAAAAAGTTTAATAGAAAAGAGTATTCTAGGTTTAAAAAGAAAGGATAGAGTGGAATTACAAGAGATAAAAAGAGAACAAAATTTAAAAGTGCACACACAGCCTACAGAAAGCTTAAATGGCGTTGGACGGGACATATGTAAAGAGAAACTAAAGAGAAATGGACTAAGTCAGTCACAGAATGGTATCTAAGAGATAGCAAAAGAAATAAAGGCAGACAAACCAAAAGATGGGAAGATGACTACAGGAAAATAGCTGGTCCAGTATGGACCCGTTTAGCAAGAGACAGAAATACGTGGAAATCATTAGAGGAGGCCTTTGTCGACAGACAAGCTGTTCCACACAAACATCCAGTTGCCGATAATTTAATTTGAAGTTATAATAGATTACATTTATTTAGTTATTAGGAAGTAGGCATGTGACAAGTAGTTATAAGAGAAGAAACAGCAATAAAGGCTATTTTATTATTTTTATTTATTTATTTTATTTCAGTAAAAAAGGACTATTTATAAAAAAACTATTTGCATACAAACCAAACATACAATTTTTCTCTCACCACAGACAGACACTACCTCGTTTCAGTATACGGTTAATACGGAAAGCATAATATATTTCTCGTTATCTAGAAAGTTCGTTAAATATTAGTTAGGCAGTGAATTGTGGTAGCTTTCCTATTAATGAGCTTTTTTCAACGTTTTGTAAATATTTTACTGACTATGGCGCGTTTCATGGGTTTCGCGTTTCATCGTTTTGCGCTGGCATTTCAATGTGAAACTTTGTTTTATAAAATGCCATAAGCTCGTATAAAATACCTTACATGCCTTATATTTATACAGGTATTCTACCGCCAAGCAGTAACGACCAAAGAGTAGAGTTCCGGTTTAAAGGGTAATGTTTCAAGTGAAATAACTGGGCATAGAGAAAAATCGTGTCATATCTCTGGGTGACGTGCGCAATGCAACGCTAGGCAATGATTTGTACTCTTCATATTCCAATAGGCGTTAATGCCAATGGTAAGTAACATGCCCCCATCGTTACAAGGTCACGCGGCTATTGAAACGCCCTAATAATTACCTAGCACAACACTGCACTCGTCAACTAAAGCTGTAAAATTATATATCTATGCGTTGTTATTATTTAGGAAACATTGCCCTTCAAACTGGAACACAATGATTAGCTCTGATCTGCTCGGTAGAATAACTGGTAAAAGTGTGGAACTGTAAATGTGTCTAAAACCTACTCGATATTTAGTAAATAAAATAACAAAGGTCGTTTTTTTATTTAATCAATCCTGAAAGAGTAAATAAAATAATGAGTAAGGAAAATTCCGTATATCTAGAGTGGTCTTTTTATTACAAAAAGCTCATAGGCAATGACACTCTTGTGTGAAAAAGACTTCAAAGTCTTGAACATCGCCGAAAAATCGCTAGCCTATCGGTTTTTTATCGGATACACTTCGGAGAGTGTGCAACTGATCTGCATAATCTAATACCACCTTGCCCTTTTTCCTATCGGAATGCTCGTAGCTCGAAAAAGCGACATCGTTTCATGGTTGATGTTCCAAAGACACGAACGAAGAGATTTGACTCTACGTTTGTGACAAGAACGTCTAGGCTGTGGAATACGTTGCCTGAGTGGGTTTTTCCCGATGGTTACAATCTTTGTGTCTTCAAATCGAGAGTGAATCGGTTTCTTCTAGGTAAACACGCTCCATCGTGGACCGCATCGTCGCTTAACATCAGGCGAGATGGCGCTCAAGTGTGAGCCTATAAAAGGTTTAAAAAAAAACGCTTATCACGTACATACCTAGGTACAATACTTACATACGAGGCTTACATATTATTATTACGGTTTAGTGCCCAATTAGATGGTACCTACTAAGTATTTAGTGCCTCGAAACTACATATTTAGTACCTATTCAACTGTTCAGAACTGAATCCCGCATTCAAAACAACTTTTGCGTTTTTAAAAATGTGATTTTTAATTCTAAAAGTTTTTTTTTTCGTATCCGGTTAGTCCTGGATTGGATGGAGTGGAGTGGAACATGTATTTTAATTTGGTCCGGTTTTTATGGAGCTGTTCTTTCGACGAGATATGTTTCATATTAATTATTGGCCGCCATGTTTTTTATATATTTCATCTAACGTAGCACGAAAATTGTGGAATTTTTACGAATTCATTTCGGAACAAGTTGTTTGATTAAATACCATTTACTCGTTTTTCTATTTTTTGTTGTTTTAAAACATCTACTTTCGGAGAAAATTAATAATAATGGATTTTATTAAATTCTTAGTGTTTTTACAAATAACTTGCCGAGTAATAGGACGAGCACTCATAGCTATTTGAATATGAAGAGTCTTAAAAATGCACTGCGTTCGTCCCCAGGATGAGTAAAGTGGCGTATTCCAAGAAGGATATCTTTCGAGAACGTTTGCAATCCACCATCCCGCTCTTGCCCAGCGTGGTGGATTATGACCTTGATTTTCTCCTTGAGAGAGAGGGCCCAGTCTCAGATGTGGAGACATAGAGTGGGCTCTTTATGATGTTTATGCGATGTGCATTAGGTACCACTTAGACTTATTGATTCCGAAGAAAATATCATAAGACTTGTAAGTGTGGGTAAATAGCTCTATATTGATCTAGTTGCAATTAATATAAGAAATACACTGCTAATTGTATTGTGATTAATCTAATGCTTAATGTTAATTATTTCTTCATAAATTAATACAGACGATCAAAATTATAAATTATTAAATAACTTCTACTTATTTTGTATTACTACTGTAAAGTATGTACTTAATTTAACATTGATTTAACTTCTATAACCCTTAATCAGAATTACCTATAATAAAATGTACCAACTAGACGCCAACATAAGAAAGAATCAATAGTTTCAAAGCGTTGAAACAAACAAGCCAATCGAATCAATTCCATATTCAAACTGACGAATCCAATCAATGGTAACGTCTATCAATATCGATTCCAATTTCAAACCCATTCTAAATTTAAACAGTAAATACCTACGAAAGGCGGTATGACTCACACATAAACGTCGAACGTGTGATATCAATTCGAGTTTGCGCTTCTGTGACCAATAGCGTAGAACCGATCAGCCAATAAGAATGCACCATTGGGTCTGCAAGCAAACCGTCCACTTTACAAAGACCTCCGTATAACTTCGACGTTGCTCCTTTCTCTTCACGTTTGTGGGTGATCGGGGAAGGGAAGAGGGGGTCTATTTAGTTTGGGGAGTTGGTGCGAAGGTTCGATACGCTATTGGCTATCGGATTGAGGCTACGTTACGTAGATTTTCACGGTTTTTCACGTAGATGGGAGTGACGTGAACGGCTATTGGTAAACGATCGGCGGCTATATATGGAAACGGGGAGAATCAATTGGCGCAGTACTTGGTTCGTTGGTTCAAATAAAGAATAGTTTTCTTATGATAGATACAAACCGTTATTGATATGTCATCATAATTGTTTGCATGAAACGAAAGGAAATGAAATATTTGTTTATTTGCATTTTAATAACGTAATATGTAGTTTTTTTGTAAATTTACTTACATTGTCATTGAGTTCCATTGTATTGATTCATTTATTGACTTACATTTAAAAATGCAACTTACAGTTATCAGAATCAGAGCAAATTTGTAATTCTTACAGATTCTTTACACACAGGCTTCTCTGTAGCCTGAAAGATCCTTGAGGATTAGGGACATTGTCTTAGTAAAAATGCCCTAAAACTAGTACGTAGTTAGACTAGTAAGTAGTGATCCGACACTTTGCAGAGTCCATATGGGGAAATACCACACCTTTGCCGGTTATTCTACCGCCAAGCAGTAATGTGCAAATATGGAACACAGTATATTTGCACATTACTGGTTTAAAGGGCAATGTTTCCAGTAACATTACATGGCTAAGAAATCAAACGTCTTAGATCTTTGGGTGACGAGCGCAGTGCAGTGCTAGGTAATGATTTGGACTTTTTAATGTTCCAATAGCTGCGTGAAACTGCGCTGACAGACATGTTGCTTACTATTAGCTACATTGCCTGCTCGTCTCGTCACTCTGAAAAAAAGTTTATAGAGATAAAACATCCTACATCTCTGGGTGATGAGTGCACTGCTAGGTAATGATTTGGGCTCTTCATGTTCCAATAGCTGCTATACTATAAAAAAAGACTGTGCAGAGTTCGCCTGTAGGGGAAGTAGATACATATCCACAACATCCGGCTTTTATCGATTTTTAAGATATTATCTCTCTCCCTCTCTCTCCCTAGATATAGATATATCCCACATGGTGATGGGGTCAACCTTCTTGCTTTTTCTTCTCCACTTTGCTCTATCTATGACATCGTCATCAGACATCTCGCATTCTCTCATGCCCCTCTGCACTACAGTCTTCCACCTGGTTTTGGATCGGCCTCTGGGTCTTCGACCAGGGGCGGACAACTGCAGCACTAAGTTCCCTACGTAATCAGGCGGCCTTCTCTTCACATGTCCATACCATCCCAGCCTACTCTCCAGTAACTTGTCAGCAATGTCGCGCACACCCAGACTACCTTGTACGCACTCGTTGCGGATTTTGTCAAGCTTAGTGACGTCGCACATCCACCTCAGCATTTTAATTTCGGCAACTTGAATAGTATGGACGTTATTTTGTGTAAAGATTTTTAAGATGTTATCGCGTCAAAAATGTTGTTCGATAATTTCCTTTACCGGGCAACAACCATCCTAATCCATAATAAAACTAGCAACTAACTAGAATCCTAATTTAAGTATTAAAATTAACGTGGTTGTTACACATATTTAATTGGATAACGGTATTCGTATATACGTGAGTGTCCCGTTATCCAATTAAAGAATCCTAATTATTACACGTTGTAATCTGTTTCTTTTAGCAAGAACCATAAATTAGATACCAACCTCCATTGCTTTCAATTCCACTCTGCAAGCGAAAGGACGCGAAATTTAAATTCACAGCATAGCTCAAAGAAAACTACTAGTCTTTAATATTGGAAGGGGGGAGAATGGGGGTAAAAAGAAAAATCTATACAGAGGCGACAGGGGGTGAAAGGGGTGGCCCACCCACCGCTCCGTACGTCTTCCTAGCTATGTCGCTCTGACCCTGTTAAATTTTACATCGATTTTAGTTCTCCAAGGATACGATGTACGTACTTCGTAGTTTATTGCACTATTTCTTCCTGCGGTTTCACTCGCTATTCAGGTTCAGTTACTAGATACGGCCCGATAATTCGGAAGTTGACAGTTTTTCAAGATAATTTATTTTCGCCGAATTACAACACATGCTTTGAACAAATGTTTCCAATAATATAAAAAGAAAGTGGTTTTTACCTTTACGGGTTAACGGTTAACCGCCATCTCGCTTTATGTTATGTTTTGGTAGAAAAAAACTACAAAAGCGAGGTCGGTAAAGTCCGCCCGGGAAAGTACCACACCATTCACACATTCTACCGCTAAGAAACAATGTGAAAATATCACTGTGTTCCGGTTTGAAGGGCAATGTTTCTAGAGAAATTACAGGGCTAAGAAATCAAACGTTTTAGATCTCTGGGTGACGAGCGCAGTGCAGTGCTAGGTAATGATTTGGACTTTTTAATGTTCCAATAGCTGCGTGGAACTGTGCTGTTATGGACAGACATGTTGCTTACCATTAGCTACATTGCCTGCTCGTCTCGTCACTCTGAAAAAAAGTTTAAATTAAAGTCGGTATTTGCTTTCTTTGGAGAAAATTATTTTATTTAAAACAACATTCTATTTTAAACTTAACTTCATCACACCTAAACATATTAATACTAGCGACCCGCCCCGGCTTCGCACGGGTGCAATGCTGATACTAAATATAAGTACCTACTAATAAAATTCCGGTCCGGCGGCAAGACGTTTCGTTTTACGTAGTCACAGAAGTCACAGTTTTTTTGTGATTGATACTTTTTTGGCACGACGGACGCACGGAATGTGTTGATTGACGGAGCGTGCTTCATACCAAAGATGGCGACAGCGGTTTGTTCGTCAGTGCCATCAGTATTTAACGAAATTCTCCATAATCCGAATTTTGTGGACATATGTTGTCGACTCAAAATCAATATTTTGTATGTTTTGTTATTCATATAAGGTTTCGATCAATTCTACCGTACCCCGTGACGAAATTATTAATATAGATGGGTACAAGATAGTTGATAGAATAGTGCTTATAAGATTTCAAATTGGAACTTATGATTTATACATAAAACTTATAACAAGCATTATTTGTATTTGATGATCCAGACTTTGAAGTCTTTTTCGCACAAGAGTGTCATTGCCTATGAGTTTTTTTGGCACATCTCCCGATTGATGCACATACGAACGCACGCCATATAGCCAAATTTATTGTATTATAGAGTGATATGACGCGCAGGACATATGTCTGATGGTACGTATGACGCTTGCCCATAACGGAACCGTGTCACGTAATTGGAACACGAAGAGCCCATATCACTACCTAGCACTGTACTATGCTCATCACACGAAAATATAAGATAATTTATTTCTGAAAACTTTGCCCTTAAAACTGAACTACAATGATTTTTTCACATTACTGCTTGGAGGTAACTGGCAAAGGTGTGTTATTACCTATGGAAGACAAACAGATATTTAAATAGAGCTAGTGTAGCAAATGGCGATCTTATCAGAGAGAACAATCTCTTCCAGACAACGAAAGGGTAACGAGAAACATTCATTATCTACCTACAGAAAAGGATGTGCATAGGTATCTTTCACATATTTTATTTATTAACGGCACGTAAACATAAACCATAAATATTAAGGATAATTGATGTCAGTGATTATAAACTTTAGCCTTAAAAATTTACGTCCAAGGTCAATGACACTTGTGATGATCATTTCGCGACAGACAGACAGACCTATTACCGTAATAGGATTTTTCCTCGGCGATATTGCATCCAAGTCGGATTCTAGTTAACTTTGCACTGGAATTGAAATTCCATTACCGAGATTGCTTTTTAACGTAGCCTGGGTGTTGCTAGTTCCTGAAGTTTCATACCTTATATCAGAAGCAGCCCACTAAATATTCCCACTGCTGGGATTCGGGGACTTCTCTAGCTAGGAGAGAGTCAAGGCATTAATATATCAAGTGCGGATTGGTGGATGACACAAACATGACATCAAAAAGTCAGTTTCTTCACGATATTTTTCTTCGACGTTTTTAAGTCAGCAGTATCACGCTCATGATTTCTAAAAGACAACAGTGCGCGTGGGGTTTGAACCAGGGGCTCCGGATCGGCAGTCGCCGTTCTCGTGACTAGTCCAGACCAACTTTAATACGTTACAAAGCACAGCACATAATGCAATAAACATTGTAAAAATAAATAACTCCCCCCAGAAATCTTGTACTATCATAGGTTGACACCTGACCACCATCTTGCCTGATATCAAGCGACGATTCGCTCAACAAAAAAAACGAACTGGTCTAAAAGAAACTGATAACGAACGCAGATCGATTATACAGTAATAGTCTTTAATAACATATAGGCCACTTTTAAGCCCGAGAAAATAACGAAAACTATGCGGGCGTAACCACAGAACGCTCCAAGTGTGCTATAAGCCAACTCGCACTGAGCCAGAGTGACAGAATAAGGTCTTGACTCTGTGTTTGTGGAACAAGAAACCCCAACAGTGGGGAGCAATTGGGATGACGACATCGTATAAATTAGTTCACCAGGTAGATTATCTAATTACAAAGGACACGTATTTTTTGTTTTATCAAATTATCGAAAATTGACAAAGACATACATCCTCAAACTTCCAGATTGGGGAGTTGTGACGTCACGAGTGAAAATCGTACCATAACGTGACGTCACTCGACACTTCCAGGCACTGTATATTCGTCAAGATCGTGAAACATAAGAGACGTTTATAATATTTTTTTTGTAAAATCTAACTGACGTGACGGACAATTTTTTTTATCGTCTTGCCTATTAGTGCGGGTCTTATGTAAGTTTGTTTTCGAAGCAAAACTGAAGTTTTCAACGAATTGACATTTTAACTGAGCGGTATTTCAAATAATAAAGATAATATTTCTGCCAGGCCATCCGTCAACCGTACATTGTAGAAGATGCATGAAGCGAATATTTTGCACGGGTTATATTTAGAGCCATGCGTTTCGATCCGAGTGTCGCACGGATCTGTTAGTTATGGTGGCTGGGTCGAACTTAGGGAATCTATTACATATCTCTAATATACATCATTAACTAGACTTGTTGTTGAGTATTGTAATTACAGCTGTTATTATATAAATATACATTATTATATATATATATATATGTATGCATTTATATTTTATTTGTGAATATTTATTTTATTAGTATTTATTAGTTTATGATACTTTAATATTTAAGTATTAGTATTCTTGTATGAGGTTGTTCTATTTTTATTATAAATGTGTTTTTCTTTCCATCATTTATTTTTATTACTATAAGTACGTTTTTTTTTGTAATTCTTATTTGCGCACCCCAATTTCTAACTTGTCCACATTTTGTTTTCCATCCTAAGGTTGCCTGGAAGAGATCGCTTTTAGTGATAAGGCCGCCCGCTGTCGCACTAATTTACTATTTTTTGTTTATTTATTTTTTTGCTTTGTATCATTTTTTTGGTGTGTCAATAAAGAGTATCTATCTATCTATCTATCTACATTGCGTTTATCTCCCAGATATATATGATCTATTTTTATGCCATGTAGGTTCTATGGACTTTTTTGCCCAGCAGATTCGAACACAAGTGATGCTTCTCTGATTGCACATTAATGCTTGGCGGTAGAATAACTGGCAAAAGTGTAGAACTTACCCTGGTAGGACTCTGCAAAGAACTTTAGCACTATAACGCAAAAGTTTCGATTATCAATATTTGCAATACCCACATTACATAACTTTCAATTATTACTTTTATTTCCAAAAAACTAATTTATATTAAAGTTACTACAAAATTTGTGTTTATCTAAGTTTTTAAAAGTTGTTATCGAATTTAATTTAGAATAACATTTTTAATGAAAACGATCCATACTTAAATTACATTTCATTTTGATTTTAGAAATTGTCGTGTATTTTCATTCTGATGAAAACAAAATCTCAGTCGAAAATTAAATCATGAGACATTTCTGCTCTGATAAAATTGTTGTTGCATTACGTAAAATATAGGTACTATACATCCCCACAAAGAACAAAATTACGTAAATCAGAACGACAGGACATATGCCAAATTGGTAGCAATCTAGCAACAACCCGTTATATTATAAGTAGATACATCAAATATGCCGAAACACAACCAAGATATCTAAGATTACTATGATAAATATCTAATATTATAGCCATTGCCTAATTATCCGTATTTTCGGGTAACCCTAGAACTTCTGAGAAAATTTGATCTCTCAAATCATCCTTCAGAGTGGCAGTGGTGCTCAACCTTACCAAACTATCATACAAAACGTTTAATACCTTTTCTGTACATAAATTTATGTGGACGCGTTTTCAGTTAAGGATGTCCATTTATCGAATACTTTGCCATCTTCCGTAAAACAATCGCGCTCTGTGGGTGTCCTTTAAAATAAATTGGCAGTCATAGAGACTGCCTTAGAATTTAAGTAACGCAACACTAATGTTGTTACAATACATCATTTATTTTGTACAGCTACATACATACATGTTTACAGTACAAATACTAGCGACGGGAAATCACAAGATTTCTTCCTTTTAAAAAGCGTTTAACACGTACGCCCTGCTCCGCTGCTCTACCGCCGCTCCAACGCTACACGACTATATTGACTATATTATATTAATCACGTAATTATTTCCTTTAAGTACTTAAGGCTTAACCTTAAAATATTGATACATAAAACAACATAAAAACATTATAAAAACTTAAATTTTATTAAAAACGTGACCTCATCAAGACTTTTTAATATTACTATTATTACAACCACCGTCAACTGTCAACGATATGAGCGTGTCGGTGTCGAAAACTTATAATTTTTTTCCACCAAAAAGTGCCCAACGGGGTTAAATAAGTTATTCCATTCAATATAAACATGCGACAGTTGTGTATGGGACAGAATCCATCCCTGTAGCGGTCAGATCATGAAAGCATTCCTACGACATTAGAGTTGCGTACATTTTCATAAATTTATCGACGGAATGGACTTATTATAGAGCGCTTCTCAAATTGAGACCCGTATCGTATACATTATAAGATATTCATTAAACTTTTGTTTTTTAAAATTTGGGAAGCCATATTTCATTTTGTTACCTACTTAAGATAAAGACATTGTCAATTCGGATTTTTTTAAAGATAAGTTTACCAATTCGCAGACCTTTGAATTGATTGAGATTAGTTTTGGTTTCACAGAGAAATATATTAACATAATAGGAAGTACTTCTATCTTAAATTTTATTGAAGTCTGTATAATGGCTTTTCAAAAATAAGCAAAGTGATAAAATACTACCTACGTCATATTTTCGCTAAGTTTGAAAAATATACTTTAGTATAAAGCGCTGCAACGCATTTTTTACTCTATTAAAGATATGCAATAGGGGCTGCTAATTTGGATATATTATAATTTGGATATGGAGATATAAGCTTAAACGTCATAATACACAATACGTCTTCTGTATATCTGTTTGTCTCTACAGCTCTTGTGAGCTCCCATAACCACGAACGTACCGCGAAACTCTTGCTCCGTTGCTTCGCTCCAACTCTACGCTGTTACATTGGCATGTCGGTCTACTTTGTAAGGTTACTTCCAACCAAAAATTGCTCAGCCCGGTCAAAAAACTTTTCACCTCAAAAACTAATTGACCTTATTAATAAGCGGATAAAGTTTGAAAACCATTGACAAATGCCAATTGAGATGGCGAAACCGAACCGAGTATATTTGCGGAGCGCACCTGCGCGCGTACAAATCATACGAAGCGATGCGCGATGCATCATCCATGGATCGCCGTATCTTTGTTTTTTGTATCTAAGCCACTGAATGTGCTATTTTTGTCTCGAACTTGGCAGATATTTCACTTTTTTCAATGCTCACTGCCATTTTCCAAAAAAATTACACAAGTCATTTTAATCGGCATATAATGACAACTTGATAGTTTCCGTAAACCAAAAACCTGTCAAATTGTAAAAATGTCAAAAATCAATACAGTAATTAACGTTTGAGACGTTAAACAAACTCAAAGAAGCAATGCAACAAAATATAATCGTTTCAAAGAGAAATCACCACGTAATACTTGGACTTTACCAGTTCCAGTTTCAACCGCATATTGCGGTCTAAAAATTTGTAATAACTATTACACCAGTATTATTAAGACAGTTTTATATTATGTTAAAATTTTAAGAAACTATTAAAAAGTGACTGAAAGATTTGCTAAATATAATATGAAATTAATTAAACGTATCTAGTATCATATCAGCTATTCAACCTCCCACAGCACAAGCTTTGCTGAGTTTCAGGCTATATACTTAGTATTGAATGTGAAATGGCCAAAAAATTATAATATTGGTGGACATTGCCACAACTCCATCTAGCCCCAAACTGAGCTGTTATAATTAATACTTATAATAATACTTATAATTGTAAATATTACACGTAGAAATAGTAGTTTTGTAGTGGTAGTACTCTTAGCAGAGTTCGCCTGGGGAAGTACCACATTTTTTCCAGTTATTCTACCGCCAAGCAGTAATGCGCAAACATTACTGTGTTCCGGTTTGAAGCGCAACGTTGCCAGAGAAATTACGGTGCTTAGAGATATAACATCTTAGATCTTTGGTTGACGAGCGCAATGCAGTGCTAGGTAATGATTTGGACTGTTCATGTTCCAATAGCGGCGTGTCACTGTGCTGTTATGTGGCAGGCATGTTGCTTACCATCAGGCACATCTGCTGCTCGTCTCGTAACTCCTTTTTTATAAAAAAAATCTGAATCTGAATCTTGTCCTTCTCGGCTTTCACGAGGTTCTCGTCATGTGGTATGGTGATATCGACGATCACAGCCCGGCGCTGAGACCGGCCTACCAGCACGATATCAGGCTTACTGGCGACAATAATAGTCCTGTCTGTGATGATAGAGCGGTTCTATTAGAGCAACGCGCGACCATTCTCGAGAGGTGTAGTTATTATTGGTGGTGGACAAATATTGGTGGACAATTCACACACATCACCATCAGACCCCAAACTAAGCAAAGCTTGTAATATGGTGGCCAGTCGAGATGATATACTACTTATATAATTCTATAGTTATACATACTTATTATACATAGAAACACCCAGACAAAGTGCAAATATTTGAATTCATCACACAAATATTTGGTGGGAATCGAACCCACGACTCTCGGTTTCGCAGGCAGAGTTACTGGGTAGTAACTCTAAGCCACGAGGCCAGTATTAAGAGTATATCTATTATTTAAATATTTCAGTATTTGAAATATTTAATGTTTGTCCCTGTGTCCATGTTTCCGTACAGTTATAGGTCAAGCCGGGCATATAAATACAGGGTGTCAATGATGCGAACAACTTGTCACGGTTATTGCGGGCGACGCAAGCGAAGCGGGGAACATCAATATCTGTCGCTCGCCGCTGTCGATATGCTACCAACTACCAACGTACTGGGTTATGAATGTACGATTTATTTTTGAACGATTGCAAAAAAAGATGGTCTATGAATGATCTAAGGCATTTCAATGTTTTAGGATCGGAGGGTCTACTGCCTAAATAAAACTGTCTTAGCTTTGGTATTGCTGTCTCTTTTTTTTCGCTTGAAATGACAGAGACAGCCATAGCCGATTTTTTAGGCGGTAGAGGAGCGGGACACTTCCTATTTTGTATGCTATGGAACTTCTTTATTAAATGGTCCATGTTTAATATACTTTATCATCAACAGCCCACTAAACATCGGATAAATTTCTATCGGAATGCTCGTAGCTCGAAAAAGCGATATCGTTTCATGGTTGATGTTCCAAAGACACGAACGAAGAGATTTGACTCTGCTTTTGTGATAAGAACGTCTAGGCTGTGGAATACGTTGCCTGAGTGGGTTTTCCCCGATTGAAAAAACATTTATTTACATAAACATGAAATGGTTTTCCAGTAAGTCAACTTTTATATATTTATAGCCTATGTTTATGGGTGGCACATCATAGAATACACTGCAGCTCCCGCACTAGACAACGCCTACGACGCGGGAACCAAGATACGAATTTCCAAAATGTTGAAGCACCTCTAATTGTACAAAACACAAAATAAATTGAAAAACAAGTTCAGGAACAGCAAAAAATACATAAATGTATATATATTAATATATATATATATATATATATCAATTCAGGCTTATTTCTCTGGTAAAACTACAAAATTCTCACACTACCCCTCATTAATCCAAAAGGTAAAAAGGTAATTACTATCATGAGATACGATTTCACTAAACATAAACAACACAACCTATCTACCTATCTATGAGTACATACACAAATAGCCATAAAATAAACATATCCACGTATTTGTTTTATTAATATTTTGCTTAATGAAGTTGTTATTTTAAACCAATTTCCATCTACCAAAAACATTTCCAATGGAAGAATAAATGCCATAGCGAAAGTAAAATCAGGATAGAATTTTTAGCAAATCTTCAGTCTCCGAATAATCAAGTGCATTTAAAAAATTGTTCAGTGACCTTTTAGCTTCACGAATTGTCAGTTTTTTGAGATTACAGTGCTTGTTCAAGACATTATACACGTGAGCTCTGATAATACCACCAAAACGACGAGCAAAATATCAAATATATCGATTCGTCTTTCTATTTAACCATGGTAATTATACCGTTGTTCATATTACTAGTCTATTATTAATGTTCTAAGTATGATGATTTGAATACGATCAGTCATCTATTATGTTGATCATAAATAAATCTGAATATTAGAAACTTTAAGGCGTGAACTATAAACGTAACTGTTTTGTACTTTTAGTAATGTCATTTTAATACGCCCATAGCTATAAACCGTGACGTCATTATCACCAACAAGACCTTTGGAACCACACTTATTTGCTGTTACTTCAGTCTAGTTGTCGTCGGTATTACCTTGCTAATAAGGTTTGAAATTGCACATTTTTCAGATTTACGTCTGGTTATTTATGTTTGTTAGAATTTAAAGAAAATTTAGGATTGCTATTCAAAATAGTTCTTTTCGTATACGACATTAAAGATGGAAATGACTCTGCAAATTTAACAAATAGTAACAACATTACAGATGAAGTCAACGAGTCTGATGATAAACTTAAAAGCAGTAACATTAAGGTTCATTTTGATGAAGATAAATGTAAGGTAAACGCAAAGAATAAGTTTGACGATCACAGAAATCGCTCGATTGTTGGTGAATAGGTGACAATAAGTATTTTGTTGTTTTTATCTAAAAGCGGGCGTTCATTTCGAGTAGCTTATGGTGAAATCAAAATGTCGTGATGGTTTTTTAAACGATTTCTGATTTTCCCCTTCATATCGACTTCGGTAACTCCTGCACGTAATTTATTAGCACTTTTAAGATTTTAAAATAAAATAAAACTTAACCACCGACATTACTATCATTACAACATCACTGTCACTTTGTCTTTCTTTTTAACCGACTTCAAAAAAAGGAGGTTTCTCAATTCGACCGTATGTTTGTTTTTTTTTATGTTTTTTTTTATGTGTTCGCGGATAACTTCGTAGTTTATGAACCAATTTTGATGATTCTTTTTTTGTTGTAAAGAAGATATTCCAAAGGTGGTACCATGATAAGGAAACCAGGATCTGATGATGACATCCTAGAGAAATTGAGGAAAACTTTTTTACTTTATACGTTTTCCGTTGAAAGTCGGTTCTTTTTTGTTAAAATTATTAATGATGCTTTTTCTCTCTTACTGGTTACTTGTATACTGTAAGAGATTTAGAATGTCGTGATTTTAGAGATCTAGGCAAAAGACCTTATCTGTATTAATTTCTTTACATTTTCCCTGGTGTTAATCTCAACAAAGTATTTTTAATTTAATTAAAAAAATAAGGATTTAAAATATTTTACTACGAAAAACATTAGACTTTAATTTAAAATTAACCTCAGACACAAGGCTAAATGATTTTTGATCCAGGTAAGCAAATTTTAATTTTTTGTTGATTTTAAAAAAACATTAATTTTCATTTTATTTATGTGAGACCACTACTTATCTTCAAAATTATCTTCTAAAATAATCTATTAAAAACTTCTTTTGCTAGCCATAGTTAAATAAATATAAAATAAATATTGGTGGACAATTCACACACAACACCATCTGACCCCAAACTAAGCAAAGCTTGTGTGATGGCAGCCAGATAGCTGATATAATACTTATATAGTTTTAAATACATACTTATTATACATAGAAACACCCAGACACAGTGCAAACATTTGAATTCATCAGGCAAATATTTGCACTGAGTGGGGATCGAACCCACGATCCTTGGCTTCGCAGGCAGAGCTACTACCAACTAAGCCACTAGGCCAGTCCTTATTGGAGTCAGTTGGAGTTGGATTCTTAGATCTCTGGGTGACGAGCGCAGTGCAGTGCTAGGTAATGATTTGGACTCTTCATGGTCCAATAGATGCGTGTCACTGTGCTGTTATGTGTCAGGCATGTTGCTTACCATCAGGCACATGTCCTGATCGTCTCGTCACTCTTTACTTAAAAAAAAAAGGTACAATAGCTTATAATAGCTTCACTTCCGTACTAAATAAAATTCTTACATTATGATTTAATTATAATACATTTATTTATAGTATTTTTGGCTAGTTTTGTCTGATAAAAGTGCGGTGGATGCGCTGGCGCATTATAATGATCTTCAACACAATAAGTATTAACCTGAGGTTAGTAACAATGTTAACTGAAATTTTTACTAGTTAACTTCTGGGTATCTACTTTTCATGACATATTAAAAAATAATTATTACAATAAATTTGAAAAACTAATTAGTCTCTCTGATAGATTATTAAAATATATTATTACACACATATTTTTCATATCCATACTAATATTATAAATGCGAAAGTAACTCTGTCTGTCTGTCTGTCTGTCTGTCTGTCTGTCTGTCTGTCTGTCCGTCTTTACCGCCTAAACCAACCAACAGATTTTGATGAAATTTGATACATAGATAGAATAGATCCCGAGAAAGGACATAGGCTACTTTTTGTTCCGAAAAAAAGGTTAAAAGGGTTAAAATAAGGGATGAAAGTTTATATGGAAAACTTCGTCATTGTTGAAGAACTATGAAACTTTACGTCTAGATATTTAACACGAAACCATAAAATGTATATTTAAGCAGTTTTGTAGTTTCGAACTGTACCTACGGGATTGGAATTGGGGGTGAAAGTCTGGAAGTTCAATATTATTGAAGATAAAACCATGAAACTTTGTATCTAGACACTTGAAATGGAGTCGATAAAAGTTTGTTCCAGCAAATTTTATAATTTCTAACTATACGGGGATACTTATATAACCGCTTGATACACTGGCCGCTTTTCGCGTTTTACAAATTTGGCGGGAAAACGTGTGTCAGGTTACATAAGTGCGGTGTTTATGTTTCGGCATATGAAGTGCCACCTTACTTTTACCCGTTTGAGCCATTTACTCTCAAGAGCGTTTCAAGACGCTTCTAGCGGTATCATTTATTTATAATTAATGTACTTACTTAAATAAATTCAAGATGGCCGTCGCTACAAAATGGCGGATAATTTATGTTTTATTAATCCCATCAATATGGGTATCAAATGAAAGGGCTCAACAAGCAGAATACAATATACTATAAAAATTGAAATCCAAGATGGCGGCCGCTACAAAATGGCGGATAACGTAGGTTTTATCAATCCCATCAATATGGGTATCAAATGAAAGTGCTCAACCAGTAGAATATAACGTACTATATAAAATTAAAATCCAAGATGGCGGCCTCTACACAATGGCGGATAACTTAGGTTTTATCAATTCCATCAACATGGGTATCAAATAAAAGGGCTTGACAAGAAGAATACAGTGCACTATACAACCTCAATATTTAAGATGGGCGCAGCCACTAAATGGCGTATCAGACAGAATTTTTGATAGTCGACGAGATTTCCATGGTGTCTTATCAAATGTTATGCATGATGGACGCTCGATTAAGGCAAATTAAGAACTGCGAAAATGAGTTTTTTTGGAGGAGTAAAGGTATTACTTTTCGGTAATCTTTTACAACTGCCACCTATAAAATGACCAGGAACACCTGTTTTCAATTCTAATACGAAATTATACATATGAAAGTAGCTCTCTCTGTCCGTTGCCGTCTAACGCCTAAGCCACTTAAAGAGTTTGTTACAATTTGGTGCACAGATAGACTAGACTTAGGAAAGGACAACGGCGACTTTTTATCACAGAAAAAGAGTTGAAAAGAGTGGAAATGAGGAGTAAAAGTGTGCATGGAAGGATCTTTGCACTCTTTGTATGCTATTTTAACCGACTTCAAAAGGAGGAGGTTATCAATCCAGTTGTATTTCCAATTGTGAATCAATTTAGATGGTTATTTTTTTGGTTGGTAGATTATAGTTCAGAGGTGGTCATATAAATTTTATCAATTCAATTCAATTCAATTCGTTTATTCATACCATAAATTCATAAGAACACTTGGTAACGTCATTTACAAAAAGGCAAAGAATCTGTGTACATAATATGATAAAATAACAACGTCAAAAAGAATAAAGCAGCTGTAAAGGGGCCTAGTCAATTACATGCAGCTGTAAAAAGGCTTTGTCGAAGACAATATAACAAATAATCAATACACACAGTATACAGATACTACATTAGTACAAACAATGTAACATCAAAAGTCTTAAAAATCTATTATTTTACCTTATTACAAGATTCTAATTTCGACACATTTCTCTTCCATACGTTCCATACGTTCTTTAACAAAGTCGTCTATATTACGTATAATATGCCTTGCTCAATAGGTAGCTTTTTATTTCATTTTTAAACTTGGTTTCATTGAGGCCTTCCACTTGTACAGGGATTGCATTATAGAAGCGAATACCATTACATTTGAAAGAGTTATTTGTTTTCTGAAGTCTGCACTTAGGAAATACAATTTTGTGTTTATGGTGCGCTTTTGGATTCAGATCAGTTAATTTCTGCAGACGACTTCGATTTTTTCTTACATACATTATACATTCATAAATATACAATGAAGGGACTGTTAATATGTTAATAGTTTTGAACATCTCCCGTACTGATTCTCTAGGTGATAAATTATATAGACCACGGATTGCTCTTTTTGCAATACGAAAACAGAGTTTCTGTCCGCAGCCGAACCCCATAATAAGATCCCGTAGGACATAATACTGTGAAAGTAGCCAAAATAAACAAGCCTAGCTGTTGCAACGTCTGATATTTTTTAATTTGACGAACTGCGTGGGCAGCTGAACTGAGTCGATCAGCTAGTCTCTCTATGTGAGGACCCCATTGAAGCTTTGAATCTACTGAAATACCCAGAAAACAAGTAGATTGTACAGGTTCGATAAGTTCATCCTTCAGTCTTATATCAAGTTTACCGCACATTACATTGCAGAGTGTGAACTTTATACATTTCGTTTTAGTTGGATTAAGTACTAGATTATTTGCATCAAACCATTTGTACGCAATGTCCAAAAGTACGTTTATTTCAGTGAAATCGTTTATTCCTCTCTTAATTTTGAATAGAAGTGATGTATCATCGGCGAACATAACTATTTCTATATTTTTATGTTTCTTCATCATAAAAGGTAGATCATTAACGTATATAAGAAACAAGAAAGGTCCAAGTATGGAACCTTGTGGTACACCCATTCTTATAGGCGACTCATTTGATTGCACACCGTCAACATCGACTATTTGTACACGGTCTTTAAGATATGAAGAAATAAAATTTAGAGCTGGTTTCGAAACCCCATAAAACTGCAGTTTCTTTAAAAGAGTGTCATGATGAACACAGTCGAAAGCTTTTGATAAGTCACAAAATACTCCCAGAACGTCATGATGATCTTCCCAGGCTTTCAATATATAATTAGTTAGTTCAATACCTGCATCGGTAGTGGAACGTCCTTTGTGAATCAAATTGGTTACTATGTAATAGATTATTAATATTAAAGTAAGATAAAAGTTGCTGGAGAACAAGTTTCTCGAATATTTTGCTGATGCAAGGCAAAACCGAGATGGGTCTGTAGTTTCAAGTTCGTTTTGTCTCCAGATTTAAACAGAGGTATCACTTTACTATATTTCATCATGTCAGGAAATGTACCATTTTTTATACATTCGTTAAATAATTCTGCTAAATATGGGGCAATGTTGTTAATAATCCCCAAGTACCTTAACAGATAATCCCCATAAGTCCTCTGTATTCTTAACTTTAATATCTTTGAACGTTTTTAGTATTGCAGTGGCAGTAACATGATGAAATTCAAATGTAGATGAAGGACAATCAACATTTTCTGTCAACAATTTTTCTGCAAGAGAGGGAGACGAAGTTAGATGTTTAGTTGTCTCTAATGGAATATCAGCAAAATAAACCTTGAAGGCATCTACTATGTCCGATTTTTGTAGTGACTTTTTCGCCAATCCGAAGTGCGCTCATCATTTCACGACTTTTAATTTTCCAGACTCATTGTTTATTATCTTCCACGTGCTTTTTATCATATTATTGGAGTTTTAATTTGATCCCGTATAAATATTGCTTTTGCTCGAATACATACATTTCTAAAAATACTTGAATATCTCTTAACATATAGTTTTGTGGCATTATCGTTGCAGTATGTCTTTAGTTTGTATAAATTGTAAAGATTGCTTCGACTTTTAATAAGACCTGGTGTTGCCCATTCGGCAAACTTCGGTTTTGCGTTAATATTAACAAATTTGGTATGGAAAATATTATTAAATTGTGTACTCAGCATTTTAAAAACTCAGAATAATTATGATTAGGATCATCAATTGTCATAATGCAAAATTTGTTGGAAAATGATTAGTTATCGCGGTATTTAAAGCTGACATGCGGGACAATGTAATGGGTCTAACAAGAACTTTCTCTTCCGCCCTTTTCATACAGGCAGGAAGAGAAATGCTCAAGCCCCTATGGTCCGAACGCAAACAATCCAGGACCTCAGAATGAAAGTATTCACAGTTTACAAAAACATTATCAATGCAGGTTGCAGAACAACCTTTCTTAGTTACTGCGACCCTAGTGGGTTCAGTGAACACTTTTGTCAAATTAAAAGATTGACATAACATTAATATGTTGCTCTTGTTACGAGATTCCGAAAGTATATCTGTGTTGAAGTCTCCACACATCACAATCTGTTTACTTTTCTCAGATATTCTACTCAATGCTTCTTCTAAAGTAGTTAAGAAGATCTCAATTTCGGCACTAGGTGGTTTATAAACACATAAAACAACATATCGATCCAATTCTACGCAAGCTAGTTCACAATGTCGTTCAACAGTTATATTTTCTACATCTTTTCGAGACTTATATTTCACATTATTGCTAACAAAATTATGCAACCACCTCCTATTGCCAATTTCCTACAGTATATACTACCTATTGAATAATTATTTAGGCTAAAGTTCAATTCACATTTCGATAGCCACGTCTCAGTGAAACAAATTACATCGTATTTGTGTGAGCTTTCCAAGAATAGCTCTATTTCTTCTAGTTTACCTAACAGCCTGTTTATATTCTGGTATAAAATATAAACGGTGTTCTTTTGAACCATCTGAATAACATTATTTGTTCGTTTATTGCAAGGGGGCCTAGTTTGTTACGACGCTTTGTTGTAACATAATGAGGCCTCTCTGTTGTCAAGGATTTCAGTTTAAACAGACACTGTTGGTTGTCACAATATTTGTCAAGTTTTGAAATTTCCTTGTTCGCTCGTTTGACAATGTAAAACAATCAGTTTAGCAATTTTAACTTTTAAGTGTCGGGCTAAGAACTGTTTTCCATTAGACAATACAAAATTGTGTATAAAATTATTAATATCAAATAATATAAAGTCACCGCCTTTGTTTGAAATAAGGTTGTGTAAAATAACATTCAAAGAATATATTTTTTTGGTTTTGTCTATCACTCAAAGATGTTGAATAAGGAAATGTACATAATACAATTTTGCCAACTTTACCGGAACTGTGAAAATCCACTAATGATTCTATACAATTTATAAGATCTCTTTTTTGTGGTACTCAATGAGTTACCCATCATTATTACAACATCTGACTTTTGTTTAAACTTACTGACCACAACTTTGTCTATTAGCTGCTGAAAATTTATATTTGGTATACACGTGTTGGTCAGTTGGTTATTAGTATGTACATGATTGAAAACATTTTCCAACCCAACGCCAATCCCGTCGCAGAAAAGTTCAACCTTGCCGGTTTTTTCGACTCCACTAACATCTTCTACAGTTTGTTGATTAAAAACATCTTGAAACACGCTAGCATTAGCAATCGTATCAGTTGATGAATTTATGTTCGATTTCCTGTTGTTGTTCACTGATGATAATGATGTAGCATGATCGAGGCCTATCATACAGGATACGTCATTTGTGAGTGTCGTAGTTGGGTCCGACAATATGTCTGCAGCAGAAATCGATTGCCGTTGCTTGGAGGGACTAAGACCTATTAGACTATTCATTGCTGATATCAGTTGGGCTATTTTTTTCTGTGCTATGCTGTATTTGATGTTTAAATCTTTAAGTTGGTGTTCCAATCTATCCATCGTTACTATGTTTTCGTCGTAGTGTTGTTGTATTGTCATAATGGTGCTTTTGTCATCTCTGATCACCTCCCTTAATCTTATCTTTTCCTTGATAAGTTCGATATTACATCGATTATTACAATATTTTAAATTCTTATTACATTTTGAAATTGTTCTTTTAACTTTTAAGTACTTTTTAAGTGTGTTTCTTCCTTTGATCAAGTACACACGATTATTTTCCAAAACTGAGCTCTCTTTTTCCACTGTTAGATCAATCGTTTCTATTACTTTAGGTTTGTTGTTATCCACCATTAATTTGTTATACAGACTTAATATGTTTTCAGCATCTTTTTTCGCTTTTATATAAATCTATACTTTTGATCAGAATATTTGCTTGATTTAGTTCACCTTGTAAATTTTTTATTTTAATTTGCGCTTCTTCCAATTCTATATTTCTATTACCGTTGATGTTAATTATATCCAATAATTTTTCTTTATCTTCTTGTAATTGACTACTATCGAAATCAGTGGGGCGGTTTTTGAAATATGAGCAACAAACTAAAATTTGCGTTCATGTATTCAGACGATATATCTACTAATATCTACTAATAGACTCTAATAAAATTTGGTGGACCGTCCCAATATGATTTTAAATTAAAGTCTGTTTTTGATTAATTTTTTTGAGAACATAGTTTTTTTTGTAATTTGCCGTGTAAATTGTACATTTATTAATAAACTAGCTGACCCGGCAAACGTTGTTTTGCCATATAAATAATTTCCTAATAAAATAAGGGTTAATCGTAGAAGGGTGAAAATTGAGGATTGTATATATTTTTGTATGTTGTATCATAAAAAAATAGAAATTAAATTTTTTGTCTAAATAATAAAAAATAAAATTTAGGGGTGAATCACCCCTAACATTTAGGGGGATGAAAAATAGATGTTGGCCGATTCTCATAGATACCGGATAAGCACAAAAAATTTCATCAATATCGGTCAAGCCGTTTTGGAGGAGTATGGCAACGAAAACTGTGACACGAGAATTTTATATATTAGATATAAAACTTTGACTTAGACCGATTTTGATTAGGAAACGTGAATTTGTATGGTAGTAGACATACGAGTCGGTACTGCCTCAATTACTTTAATAAATATGTGGCGCGGACGAAGTCGGGGGTAAAAGCTAGTATAAACATATTTTTCTTCCGTTTCACAAACAATAAATGACGAAGATATATTGGTTAGAAATTTCGTATGACGTCACATCGATATATGATTTTTATGAAGACGTGACGTCACAATACTCCACTCCGGAATTTTGATGATCTTTGTCGATTTTTTAATAATTTGATAAAAGAAAAAATACCTACGTGTCGCATTTTATTCCATAGCTCCATCTGAGGGACTAATTAGAATTAAAAAAAAAGATTATCATAGTTTTTGACCTAGTCTTCGCAATTTAAATTTGCTACGTTATTAGAGTAAAATTAAATACATCCTAGGTTAAGCACGCTCTATACTATAATCGAATGTAACGCGTTCAGTTCCCGGCGCGATCTCGCCGATCGATCTACCCGCGGAGTGCGCACACGCATCGACGCGCGCGTTTCCGTGCATTGTTCCTCCGTATTGTGGCTCGCTACTTCTTGTACTTGTAATGGGTATATAATTATTAAACGCGTAGTTTCGTTTGTTAGTCACTGGTGATTGTCATGTTTGTTTAAAATACTTCTTGTTATGTAATCTTTATATATAAATGTTATGTTGGTTTGTGTACGCTTCAAAATCTTAAAAAGTTCTGCACCGATCGAGCTGAAATTTTGGAATGATATATAATCCGCATCAAGGACTGTTTTTATCTAATTTTTGCATCACAATGTGTCACAGCGAAGCGTGGCAGGGTACAGCTAGTATCTTATAAATATTGTACCTACTGTTTTAATTTTAATTAATTTATAAAATGTCACCAAATCTTAGTGTAAAAAATTGTGAAATTCAGTATTTTTATTGTTTGCTACAACTGAATGCAAAATGGATCTGGATGTAGTGTTGCCATTTGGTGTGGAGTGGTGTTTGTTTTACATACGTGGGCTACGTAGGACATGGTTATGTTGGGATATTCTCTTTTTTTTTTATCACTCCACAGACTCCGGGGTCCGTGATCTTTGCCATTACAATTTTTTTTTTACATATTTCTTGGATTAAGATCAGATGGAGAAAAAAAGGAAGTGTTGTGAACATTTTAAACCTAATTTTAGTACCTACTAGTCAGCCCGATTTCGTCTGTTGAGCCGATCACTACCGGTTGGGATTCCGATAGTAATCGACTCGACATCGTTTTTTGCCTAAGCCGCCTCCTTCCGGCCCAGAGCTTCCACTACGGCCGCATATCTGTCCTTGATGGCCATCTGTAGGTTGAATTCTCGGATGGTGTTCGGTGATGCAGCAAACCGACCGATGGCGTCGTCGGTATCGTCAGCGTAGTGATATTCTCAATTTTAATTCAATCATGCCCTGTTTGTGTGTCTGTAAGTGGTATATTTAAATAGGAATAAATAAATGTGCGGCCACCCATTCCGTAGACCAAAGACGTAAATATCTAGGATAGGCCGAATAACTGGCGGCCATGCGTCAAACCGCTGCCGGCAGAACGATTTATTCGAGACGGGGACTGTTGTTTTAGGAATACGCCTGCATCAGCTGGGTTGCTGTGTTACTCTGGAAATCATTCTAAATTTATTTACCACCAAGATTTTTATTAGCTGTACAACGGTTTCCTATTTGCATAGTACTCATTCTAGTTAATTTTCCGGGATAAAACGTATATACCTATGTGTTCGTCCAGAGTATAATCTGTGTTCCAAACTTCAGTCTGATCCGTTCATATGTTGCAACGTGATTGAGCAACAAATATCAAAATATCCAAACATGTACATGTATAATATTAGTAGGATTACTTCTTTTCGAAACATGTCGCTTTGTTTCTCTGTAAGTGGGAATGAAATAGCTCCTTTTCGATAAGATTTTTTTGGGATAAAGTGTTAAGTACTTACATGGGCTCAAGGGCAAATAATTTTTCCCTAAGGCGGTATACTTTGTATCCCTCGCTGAGCTGAGGATTCTCCTAGATTCTATTCTAGAACTCTTTGTTTCACTCGTGACTCAAAGTAAATATACTATTTTCCTCGCTTGTCGTACAATCTAGGTACCATTGAAGTTAAACTCCTTTCGTGGCAGTTTAGAAACAACTATGAAAGTGAATTTTTACGCGTGGAATTTGATCCAAGGGACAGTGGAGTTGCCGTTCTCCCGATTGGGCTAGCTGTAACAAAACGTTAACTGTAGTGGGAACGAAAAGTGGGATACTTAAGAGAGAGAAATCCCGAGTAGATCCCGAGACTTTTAACACGGATGTAGGTTTAAGGGGCCCCTTTACGTACACCAATACTCACCTTCACTACTCGTGTTTCTCTCCCTGCCCAGCCAAATCTGATATGAGCCTACTAGTGCAGGTTTAGATACTCGTTCTGGTTTAGAACTTACTGCACTTCTGGACAAGCCAAAGTCTTTCAGCATTATTATTAATTATGCTACGCTTATGCTTAAGATGATAACTCTCACAAGCTTTAACATGAAATTAGGAAGTTAGTAATAAAATCTATGTTGTATTAGTTCGTAGCCACTCGATAAACAGAAGAGTTGCTTGTTATTTTATGGAAACATACATTAGCGAGAACATTAAGTAAGATTGAGAGTTGGCTTCTATTTCGGGAAAAGTTTAGTCGCTGTTTCCACGCGCTTTTTTTGAGGATTGCTGAATACTTTTCAAAGTATTTTTAGACAAGCATTCAAATTCAAAAGCTACGGCTGTTCTAGTCGAGAACTGCCGATCTGAAGGCCCTACTTTGAATCCTACCACTGGCTTTTAGAAGCTATCTTGCGTTATTCCACTTACATAAAAATTGTAACGGAAAATTTCGTAGGAACTGAGAAGTTCCTACAATCTTTCGACGTCTTGTGTTATCCACCAACCCGCGTTGGACCAGGGTGGTGGATTTAGCTTTGGTTCTCTCTTTTCGAGAGAAGGGTCTGAATTCTACCAGTTGGATCATTTAGTGGCTGCTTATGCTTAAGTACATAGGTATACTATTGTAATATGCATAATTCAAAACATGATTATGTTAAAAAACCTATCTACCTATAAATTTTATGTCGATAACCTTCAAGCTTCATTCTTGTATTACAAAGGAGTTCAATAAAGAAGAATGATTTGCAATAGAAAAAATAACCGAATTTACGAGTAAATTAAGAATTCTTTGATTAAAACCCTATTGATGTAAGTAGGCAATGATTAATTTAATTTATTTAAAAACTACTTCATTGTAAAGATATCGTAACACAATTCACACTTTAAGAAAAAAAATACCTCAATTGTCCGTGGAAACATCACCAAATTTTATTTATTTCGATAGGTTATGACATTAGTAGTGACAAATTATGGAGATTAGTGTATTTAGTGCTAATCCGAATTAGTATCAAGTAATGTGGATTTAGAGGGATATTGGCATCAAACGTGTTTTCCCGGGGAAGTTTGCTTTGATGTTGATTTATTTTGAATCTTCAGTAAATTTTGAGATTTGGCGTAAATCATTGAAATAAACTTGATGAAATCGTGTTACGTACATCATTGCCATATATCATCATCAGCCTCTTTAATATTAACCTATTTTTGTATTATTATAGTCATGGGTTTCATTTTTTTTTTAAATATATTATTGTTATTGTGTAGTATACTATATTGTATTGTTTTTTTTTTACTTTTATACGTTTACACTTGACCGCCATCTCGCCTGATGTTAAGCGACGATGCGGTCTACGATGAAACGTGTTTACCTAGAAGAAACCGATTCACTCTCGATTTGCAGACACAAAGATTGTAACCATCGGGGAAAACCCACTCAGGCAACGTATTCCACAGCCTAGACGTTCTTATCACAAAAGTAAAGTCAAATCTCTTCGTTCGTGTCTTTGGAACATCAACCTTGAAACGATGTCGCTTTTTCGAGCTACGAGCATTCCGATAGAAAAAATTGGGACTCTGCGTAGAGTCTGCCTGGGGAAGTCACTTACCTATACCAGTTATTCTACAGTTAACTACCTTACTAACTAACTAACCTAACCTGAACCTGGATTAAATTGCGTAAGTTGCGGCTGGTCTAGTCAGGGACTACCGATCTGGAACCTCGGGTTCAAATCCCACCCGCACCACTTTGAAAGTCATGTGCGAAATGCCAGTAACTTTAAAACGGCGCAGGAAAACATCGTGAGGAAACCGACATACGCTTAGAATCTCTCAAGGTCATGTGTGATCCACCACATCCGCACGGGGCCAGCGTGGATGGATTATGGCTCTGACTCTCTCTTTGCCCGAGATGGCCCGAGTCCCTGCCGTGGGAAATATTTAGTGAGCTGTTCTTGCGTGATATTTGGTAGGGTAGTGAGATAGATTAAAGCCCGTTATAGCACATAAGTAAGCTACGAGTACTTTTTATCCCGGAAAAATACAGAAACTATTGGCATGATATGCAAGCTCAAAGTTGCGCAACGGGCAATGGAGAGAGCTATGCTCGGAATTTCACTGCGTGACAAAATCCGAAACGAGGAAATCCGCAGAAGAACAAAGGTCACCGACATAGCTCTTAAAATTAGCAAGAAGTGGCAATGGGCAAGCCATATAGCTCGCAGAACCGATAACCGCTGGGGAGTAAAGGTTCTCGAAAAGCGACCACGAACCGGCAGACGCAGTGTAGGACGGCCCCCCACACGATGGACCGATGATATTGTCTCGGTCGCGGGAAGTCGGTGGATGGAGGCGGCACAAGATCGGTCATTGTGGAAACCATTGGGGGAGGCCCATGTCCAGCAGTGGACGTCTGCAGGCTGCAGATGATGATGATGATACAGAAACTCAACTCACTGGACACTAATAGTACATTCATACATACTTATCTACAAGTATATTAGTGTTCCTAAAGACATTCTACCTCGAAAGCGTCACTTAATCAAGACCAGTTCCTCCCATTTCCTCCTCACCTCTCATTAATACGAATCAGGCAGAAAACAGGCCAATTGCGTGTCAGACACATGGCCTCCGGTGTTCTGTACAGTTTCCTAGAAAAGGCTATAATTCCTTTAGTTTTTAGAACTCTAAATCATTCGGCGCCATGGTTGATACCCTCATACGTGTTTAATTAGTATCAAGTGATAAGGGGGCTTATAGATCTGCCATTTATTTTCACGAATGAAACGCTCATAACAAACACGCAGTGACGGGTTCAATATGATTTAAATACTTTTATGGTTTTTTATACTATGACTATCTATGATATCTCTAGTTAGCACTGGTTAAAACTGGGTAAAAATAATAATTTTTGTCAGCACTCGCTCGAGATTTTTTTTTATCGATAATTGATTTTCATTTTCCTGCAAAATATACAACAATCTAATTGAAAATCTAAACTATTACTGATTTCACTTAAACACAAAAAAAAATTTAACGAAATCGGTCTAGCTGTTTAGGAGGTGTGGTTATAATTACAAATACAGGCACAAAGATTTAAATTTACAACAAGAACAAAATTAAAAATTTTGACTAACCCCCGACTACCTCAGATTTGTTATCCGTACAACATTCTACTAGTCAAGCCCTTTCATTTGATACCCATAGTAACGGAGTTGTGAAAAAAGAAATGGATTTCGCCATTTTGTGGAAGCGGCCATCTTGGATTTGAAATTTGTCATAGTGCAATGTATTCTACTAGTCAAGCCCTTTCATTTGATACCCATATTGAGGTAGGTTTTGAAGAAATATTTTGTCCGCTATTTTGTGGTGGCGGCCATCTTGAATCTATATTAACCAAACATAGCTAAGAACATCCGCATGGATATTAACTTTTAAATAAAAAAACCGCATCGAAATCAGCCCATCCGTTTGAGCTCTACGGTGCCACAGACAGACAGACATCGACGTCAAACTTAGAACACCCCTTTTTTCGGTCGGGGGTTAAAAAATAGTGCCATATATTCTGTTACAGAAAGAGTGTTTAATACGTTTCTTTATTTAAGTCATATTTGAAACGTGTCGGAGATTCAAAAGTCGCATATCTGCAACCAGCCTTAACTCAGATCACTCTGTACTATCCCGATTAACATGTCCTGCTACTTGACAAAGATAACTCACGCCACGACGCACGCTTTATGCTGTATTTCTATAGCAATAGAGGCGACACTCGCTTGTCGCACGACGCCTTTCGGACACTTCATTCATAGAATGTTTGTTCTGTCCGTATGTTTAGTTGCGCGACATGTATTATCTATGGAAAGCGGAGTTGGACGCTGTTGCTGTGATAGCGCCATTCTGTTTAGACTGTCAGCGGCGGTGATGCAACTTAATAAATCAGAAAAGTTTAAAATTATTTTTCAGTAACACAACGATATGTTACTTTTGTGATTAGAACGTCTAGGAATACGTTGCCTGAGTGAGTTTTCCCCGATGGTCACAATATTTGTGCCTTCAAATCGAGAGTGAATCGGTTTCTTCTAGGTAAACACGCTCCATCGTAGTCCGCATCGTCGCTTAACATCAGGTGAGATGGCGGTCAAGTGTAAACCTATAAAAGTTAAAAAAATGTTCTGATTTGAAAGACAATGTTTTTAGATACATTACAGGGCATGGAGATAAAACATCTTATATCTCTGGGTAACGAACGCAGTACAGTGCTAGGTAACTGTTTGGACTCTTCAGTTTCAATAGCTTCGTGTCATTGTGCTGCTTTGGGCGAGCGTGTTGTTTACCATCAGGCATATGGACTGTTCGTCTGGTCACTCTACATTATAACAAAACATAAAAATACAATTACATACCTACAGTAATGTTTCATTCAATTGTGTTTTTGGAATGTACAATAGTGGGGTTTCCCAATCTTGGTGTCTTCAAATCGAGAGTGAATTCGTTTCTTCTAGGTAAACACGCTCCATCGTCAGGCGAGATGGCGGTCAAGTGTAAACCTATAAAAGTAAGAACAAAACCTTTTTTAAGTACTTTTAGCAGTAATAGCTTAATATTCGTGGACAATTCACACACAACACCATTTGACCCCAAACTAAGCTAAGCTTGTACTGTGGCGACCAGATAGCTGATATAATACATAATGTATAGGTTTAAACAATAGTTTTAAATACATACTTATTAAATAATTTGTTTTTTTTTTGTAATGATGTTGGTGATCCTATTTTAAACTTTTTGCCCTAAATCCAAATGCCACTAGGTCAATTTTAATTCTGTTTTCTTATTACTACAGGGCAATACGTGATTTTATTGGGTTATGTGCAGTTTTGACGTGACAACGTCTTATAAATTGGTTTGCCGGGTGACACTTCAAGAAACTGCGTTACGCTCCGCTCACGTTATGCGCTCACAACGAGAGCGAGTGAGAGGCACGCGTCCCTTCCACTCGGGCATGGTTAGCCCGCCTAAGAGCGAGAGAGACAGACATAAAAAGTGAAAGGCACGCGTCCCTTCCGTAAAATTATTTTACCACTCAAAGTCGTTGTCACGTAAAACTTTCGCCCGTATACCGACTTTACAGGCAACCAATTTTTTTAGTATTGTAATCTACGTAATATTGTTAGGTGTCAAGCCCTTAAAAATAATACTTTAACCTCTGTCCTTATACTGGAGTGCCACAATGCACTCCAATCCATAGCGGGTATGAACAAAGTAACCCTCCAATGGATTAAAGGACACAGCGACTCACTAGGTAATGACGCAGCAGATGAACTGGCCAAAAGGGGAGCAAAGGCAAAGGTACATGGACCAGAACCACTAATGCCTATACCCCAGGCTCGTATAAAAACGTGGCTGCGCAGAAATACTGAAGAAGCCCATTTAACAGAATGGAATAACAATGAAGGATGCAGGCAAACAAAAAATGCCGTTCCGGAAGCATCGAAAAAATTTGCCCGCAACCTCATTAGATTAAACAGGGACAAAATTCGTAAAGTTATAGGTATAATAACTGGTCACTGTCCCTTAAATAAGCACCTATGTACCATAGGTGTAACAGACAGTCCTCTATGCAGAGGATGCATGGAGGAAGAAGAAACGCCACAGCATGTACTCATGGAATGGAGCAGTGTGGCGAATCAACGGGCAGAATTCCTCCAATCTCCGTCGTCTGTTCCGGATGCCTGTCGCAACCTTAATAGGATGCTCGCCTTCTGGGACGGCCTAGGCTGGTTGAAGTAGAAAAGGGAAGAATGAGTGACGCACAACGGCCCAATAAGGAGGCTAGGTGTGGAAAAGGTTCCGCTAAACTAACTAACTATTGTTAGGTGTCTATAAGGGGACTCTGCAAAGAGTATGTTACAAATAATGTTGTGCTAATTATCTGAATTATCTTCTAAACATTATAAGATTGTAAATTTCAATCACCTTAAGTACACAATCAATAAGGCCCAATAAGGAGGCTAGGTGCGGAAAAGGTTCCGCTAAACTAACTAACTATTGTTAGGTGTCTATAAGGGGACTCTGCAAAGAGTATGTTACAAATAATGTTGTGCTAATTATCTGAATTATCTTCTAAACATTATAAGATTGTAAATTTCAATCACCTTAAGTACACAATCAATAAGGCCCAATAAGGAGGCTAGGTGCGGAAAAGGTTCCGCTAAACTAACTAACTATTGTTAGGTGTCTATAAGGGGACTCTGCAAAGAGTATGTTATAATAATGTTGTGCCAATCATCTGAATTATCTTCTAAACATTATGAGATTGTAAATTTCAATCACCTTAAGTACACAATCAAGAAAGAAAGTCCGGTACAGATTGAGCTAGGTATTTATGGACGCACGCGCAGTCAATGATCTCGTTTAATTAGCGACAATGTACGCCGAGCCGTGTGAGCGGAGCCGGGAGATAGAGCCGATAGCGCCACAATGCGTGAGAGTGCGTGCGCTTTCCATCACAGGTATTTACTATTTACTCGTAATGACGGTAAGAGGATTGGAGGGCAATGACTGGGAATGGTCGTCATCGACGTATCACAGATACCGTTAAAAGTTCCGATTTATAGAGCAATGTTTCCGGAGAAATTACAGCATATAGTATCATCTTATATCTTTATCTCTCTCTCATCTTATATCTTAAGTTACGGCTGGTCTAGTCGGGAGGACGGCGACTGCCGTTCCGGAAACCCCGGGTTCAAAACCACGCGCACCACTGTCTTTTCGAAGTCATGTGCATAATGCCGACTTAATAACGGCAAAGACATATCGTGAGGAAACCGACATGTACCTAGAATATTTCGAAGTCATGTGTTCACCAACCCGCAATGGGCCAGCGTGGTGGATTATCGCCTTGACTGTCCCCTTGCGAGAGAAGGCCCCGAGTCCCTTCCTTCCCCCGAGGAACACATAGCTATTTATGCTATGCTTACATCTCTGGGTGGCAAGCGCATGGTGATGATTTGGAATTGTCTTGTTCCAATAGCTACGTGATGCTGTGCTGTTAAGGCCAGGCCTTGATGGTAAGCAATGCCGTAGTGTGGAACATTTGCTGTTTCATACGAAAATTTTAAGTAATAAGTTTCATTTCCATCATCAGCTGTGTTCCGGTTTGTAAGACAATGTTTCCAGAGAAATTACAGGACTTAGGATCTTAGATCTCTGGGTGATGACCGCAGTGCAGTGCTAGGTAATGATTTGAACTCTTCATGTTCCAATAGCTGCGTGTCACTGTGGTGTTATGTGTCAGGCATGTTGCTTACCATCAGACACATGTACTGATAGCCTCGTCACTCTTTATATAAAAAAAAAATAGCAGCTACTGACAATTTATTGCAGCGAAATCTGTTTTTTTTTTTTTAATAAATGGTAACGAGACGATCCGGACATGTGCCTGATGGTAAGCAACATGCCTGACACATAACAGCACAGTGACACGCAGCTATTCGAACATGAAGAGTCCAAATCATTACCTAGCACTGCACTGCGCTCGTCACCCAGAGATCTAAGATCTTATATCTCTAAGCTCTGTAATATCTCTGGAAACATTGCCCTTCAAACCGGAACACACTTGGCGGTAGAATAGCTGGCAAAGGTGTGGTACTTCCCCAAGCGGACTCTGCCAAGAGTCCTACCACTACAAAACACTGTTTTTGGCTGATAAAAGTTTTGTTCGGAAATAAAAGGTTCGATCGGGTGAATTCGAGACTGCTGAGAGTATACGGTTGAGAAAGATACTGTCAGCTGTAAATATTTCTTGGTCACGTTAGATCGGTAGAAGCGTCTCATCGGGGTGATCTTGCCTAGGTTCCTTATCAGATGGTGCGCTTCCTGGGTTCGGTCTGTTGGTTCTCAGCAAACGGTTCACATTATCAACTATTAGCCGCGCGGCCGCGATCTAATCGCTCGTGATCTATTTTACATTGTGAACGTGAGCTGGCTTTACTTTGTTTTGCATTAAACAGCTGACCATACTTAATTCAAATGTCTGAGTAAGTCAAAGACAATTTTTTTTAACTATTATTATTATTCACGTATATCTTTATTTCCTTAAGTCTAAGTTTTTACAATATTTATATTAAATAACATAAAAACATTATAAAAACCATTATATTATTATTATTAATTATTAGGTTCGCACTTGACCACCATCTCGCCTGATGAAGCGATGATGAGATTTACGATGGAGCGTGCTTACCCAGAAAAAACCGATTCACTCTCGATTTGAAGACACCAAGATTGTAACCATCAGGGAAAACCCACTCAGGCAACGCATTCCACAACCTAGACGTTTTTATCACAAACAACGTGGAGTCAAATCTCTTCGTTCGCGTTTTTGGAACATCAACCATGAAACGATGTCGCCCTTTTGTGAAACGAGAAATCCGATAGAAGAAAGGGCAAGGTGGTATTAGATCATGCAGATCACTCTCCGAAGTGCATCCGATAAAAAACCGATAAGCTAGCGATTTTGCGGCGATGATCAAGACTTTGAAGTCTTTTACGCACAAAAGTGTCATTGCCTATGAGTCTTTTGGCACGTATATAAATACCATAAACCCATTTCACTGATCGAACGACTGCCCCTCCTTGGGATAGAAGTTGTATCGAATAGTACCATTTGATGCAACTTGTGACCCGATATGTCACTAACTCCTCATATCTGCAGTGGGTACTGTACGAGTAATTCTCTGTATTCTGATCAACAGTAATGTGCTTGATTGCTTAGTTTTAGCATTAAATTGTTGCTTAGTAATTAAAATTCATTTTAGCATTTATTGTTTTCATGTAGTTTATCCATCAAATCATAGCATAAGTAAATATTACTGGCCTCGTGGCTTAGTGGCTAGTAACTCTGCCTGCGAAGCCGAGGGTCGTGGGTTCGATTCCCACCCAGTGCAAATATTTGAGTGATGAATTCAAATGTTTGCACTGTGTCTGGGTGTTTCCATGTATAATAAGTATGTATTTACAACTACATATATAAGTATTATATTAGCTATCTGGCCGCCATATTACAAGCTTTGCTTAGTTTGGGGTCAGATGGTGTTGTGTGTGAATTGTCCACCACTATTTATTTATATTTATTATTTATTTATTGTCAACAGCAATTGTAACAATGGGTTTGGATTGGAGCCTAGTTTGGGGCCCTTGGTTATACGTAGACATAATAATAAATTAACTACCAAGGAATTATATATAATGTTCAAAATGCTGTAACTATTGTATTTTTTGGAAATAAACTATTTAATTTAATTTAATATATGTATATTATAGGGTGCCATGCAACAGATGTGATTTTTTTTCCAGTTTTTTGCAGATAATTTCTGAATTTACACACGTAGTGACTGTTTCAATAATTTACCCGCAAAAAAAGCTTATGTGCTATTCAAGACCATACTATAATATCTACAAATTTTAATCCGATCTCTTCAATGTTCCAAAGTGATGAAGCAAAAACATCCAACCATTATAACTCCTGCATCTTTAACACGAGTAGAAAGTCGGGGTATTTTACTGGTGAAGCGAGCCTCCGATATTTGATACAGATTCTTTCTCCACGTTAAATATCTTTACCAGTGAACATGTCACATGATTCATATTAGAGTTCCATTAGTAAAACGTTAGTGTAACGTTTCCTGTAGACTAAAATTAACCCTTTTCTTCTACACATTTGCCAGCGTGTCGTCAGTCAAGTCAAGTAAGTCAGTCAGTAAGTCGGCAAGTCGTTATAAAAACACTTGAAATCTAATTGCACCTGTTAGGCCATTATTGTGCTATTTATTTATCATATAGTAAGACAACGAGCAGGACATGTGCCTGATTGTAAGCAACATGCCCACCCATAACAACATAGTAACACGCAGCTATTGCAACATGAATAATCCAAATCATCACTTAACACCGCACTGCACTCGTCCCCCGGAGATATAAGATGTTTTGTCTCTAAGCCGTGTAATTTCTCTGGAAACATTGCCTTTCAAACCGGAACACAGTTATATTTCCATACTACTGCTTGGCGGCATAATAACTGGTAAAATTGTGGTACTTCCCCAGGCGGACTCAGCTAAGAGCCCTCCCTACCACTACCAACATACAACTACTATAATTACATAAATAAATCTATAAAAAATCAGTATCATGATTTTTGTCCACTGTGAACTCTTGACAAATTCAACCGATACTCAAAAAAGTTGACGTTTATGCAAAGATTTCGATTTTTTTTTGCTCGAATGTATAATTTGGCTTTGATGAGTAATTTGGTTAAACTTGAGACACAATATAGTTTTTTTTTCAATCAATGGTCTCAATAACTGTAAACTGATTAGTGATTACTAATGTTATGAAGATATTTCACGCGACGTACATAGACAAGAATATATTTCTTTATCACCACAACTGTCACATTAGGCTTCTTCAATGTTACCAATTTTTAAAAAAATTAGGTAGTTCCTGACAATAGTGAGTTCATCAACGAGTGAAACGAACGTCTATGGCTCGTTATTATGTATAAAAATATTATTATATGTGTTTAATAAGTCTATTTTCTGATTAACATCGGCAGGAGCAATTAGAAATTAAATAAAACATTGGAATTTACCCATTGTAATGTCCACTCATACAATCATTAGCAATTAAGCAACGATCGTGACGAACTCACATGACACGACCAAATTACTTGTATTACAGATGCTATTATTGCAAAGGACATACGAAAACAGTAAGACATCTTCTTAGCATAAGCCACCTACTAAATGGTCATCTTACTGTATTGAACCTGTACTATATGTAGTATAAGCGGATACCCGCTTGATACACCGGCGTGTAATATAGTACCCAAAAACTTGGTTGATGACGACAACAAACAAACTTATATTTGCGTTTTGGGTTTTTGGCGGGAAAAATTTTTTTCGTGTTTTTATTTGGGTAGGTATACCGATAAATTTGTATTTAATAGCGTCTACTTGAACCGGTCTTTATTTTGATATAACCCACATTAAAATTAAAGTTCATTTACATAGAAAAATCGTAAAATTAAAAAAAACAAAATCAACATTTTTGGTGGGAAAATGGTCCCGAAGTATTGAAAAAAAAAAATGTAATTTGTGCAATCGAATATAGTTTTTTTGGTGTTTCGAGTTTGTAATTTCGTATACAACACATTTAACCCATAAAACTACTGTCTCCCTCATAAATTACTAAAGTTATAGTTGTTAGACTACTTGAGAAATCGCAAATTTTTTTACGCAAGTGTCAAAAATGTTAGTTTACATTTTAAGTACATTAATTATAAATAAATGATACCGCTAGAAGCGTCTTGAAACGCTCTTGAGAGTAAATGGCTCAAACGGGTAAAAGTAAGGCGGCACTTCGTATGCCGAAACATAAACACCGCACTTATGTAACCTGACACCCGTTTTCCCGCCAAATTTGTAAAACGCGAAAAGTGGCCAGTGTATCAAGCGGGTATGATGACGAGCGCTTCAGATGATACGACCCGCATTGTCTGCCGCCAGTTTGGAGGATTTTAAAAAGACCTGGCATCCCAGAATGAAGAGGTTTTTCTGCTTATAACGAGGATACAATATTTTTGAATAAATATACGAGTATCTCACGTAATTTACAGCCAGTCTAGTCCGAATTGAATGACTGGCCTTGTGGCTTAGTGGGTAGTAACTCTGCCTGCAAAGCCGAGGGTCGTGGGTTCGATCCCCACCCAGTGCAAATATTTGAGTGATGAATTCAAATGTTTGTACTGGGCCTGGGTGTTTCTATGTAAAATAAGTACGTATTTACAACTATATAAGTATTATATCAGCTATCTGGCTGCCATATTACAAGCTTTGCTCAATTTGGGGTCAGATGGTGTTGTGTGTGAATTGTCCACCAATATTTAATTAAGTTTCGGCTACGTCTATTACATCACGTGTTTTACCCATATATTCATTTAAAATGTGTAATAACCACGTTAGTTTTCCTACTAAGATACAATCTTAGTTTTAAGCATTAGTAGCTACCTGGATAACTGAGCCTTCCTCGGTTTAATCACGGATATAATTGCTCTCAAGACCCTCTATTTCTTGAAAATGAAGGGAGTCATTTCCCATATTTAGATTTTATTTACATACTAGCCACCTGTTCAGGCGTCGCTCGGTTATTGTCATATTAAGACCGGTTTTTGAAATAAAAACTATCTTATAGGCGAAAGTGGTGTGATGGTACTCGTATCTTGATGTCACAGTACGAATTTGTACCTGTTGCTGTGGAGCCCTTGTTTGTTAGGGGCCAGAGGCTAAAGGGTTCCTCTCAGAATTAGAGCGCAAGCTCAGGCAGAATACGGGTGACTCCCGCACCGGCGCGTTCCTGAAGCTAAGGTTGGACATTGCCATTCAGCCGCGTTCCCAACGCGGCGAGCATCATGGGCAGTTTTATGCCGGGGGCAGTTAGGGGTTATTCGGAGATTAGTTTTTAATCTTTATTTTCCATTCGTTACAATTTATGAAACTAGTCCAAGTTTAATTTTAAATTGAGCTTGGTGTAAACTTTTTCTTATCTCTTGAATTGGTCCAAATTTCACATAAGTAAATGACATTTCTTTTTAAATATCGGTGAAGTGGTAACAAGGAACAAACATAATGACACTGGTTTTATACATTAAGATGTACTCCGGAATATCTTAATTTATAAAAATGACCGAACTGTGCCGAACACAGTATAAAAGTAAGTAACATAAAACGTATACATAAAATCGAACTATAGTTCCCGAAACTCCCTGAAAACTAAATTTCATTAAAATCTTTGGAGCCATTTCCTAGACAAAATTCAGTTTACATATTACATTATATTCCCTGGCATCTTGTAGAATCATCTATCCTTAATCTGGGAACTGCTCATACTGTCGCTACGCTCCTGACTCCGTGCTATTAAGCAGTGATCAGCGACGTGTGGTGACAGATCAGAGGTGAAGATAGCGGGGTATTGTCTCCGGCTCGTACGCACGAGTGGGGTGCAATTACGGCGGAGACATCTTTTATGGCGTGTGATAAGGAAAAATCACATGAAACGATAATTATTTATAGAAAAACGTTGCCATCGTATTCGAAACTTACACGAGCTAACATTGTCTATTTTTTTATTAGAAACGTAAAAGCAGCTTTGTATAAATTACTACAGCCAGGACTCGACGTACAAAGGCCCAATTGAGAAGCTAAGTGCAGAAAAGGCCCCGACATTAATTATAACAAAAAAAAATATATATGAAAAAAACTTATAAATAAAAAAAAATGTTCAGCCGTAGTAACTAATTTCAGTGAGCTACCGCTGTTTTCTATTTTTATATGTTTATATATGTTTTTTTATTTTTCTATTACTAAAAAATAAACAAATACAAACTTACTACAGCCAAGGCTCTTAGCTTTTTTTGACAAGGAGATAATCAAGGTCATAATCCACCACGCTGGCATGGAGAAGGTTGGTAATCGTATGTATATGTTACCATAAAATTGTAAATATAGTCCGTTTATAATATAAAAAAAATGATTTACGCCCGACTATCTCAGATTTGTAATTTGTTCAACATTCTACTAGTCAAGCCTTTTCATTTGATACTCATATGGGTATCAAATAGAATATATGACATAGAAACGCAATACGCGACGCATAGAAAATACGACAGTGTAACGTCACGTTTCTGTAGTGATTTAGCTGAAGCGTTTTTGAGAGACTCCAAAATTGTGATTTTAAAATCGTTATATAACTGGAAGTTTTTAAGATAACAAAATAAATCTTTCATCTATGTTTCAGTTATTAAGTAGCCTTTTGATGGCACATTAAATCAAAAATAAGTCGACACACCTATTACCCGGGTAAAACAGTAGTATTACTAGTTATGAATAAAGTTCGAATTCCTCATGGCATTCATCAATTTCACACAACTATATTCAAATGATCCAAATCAATGGATCCAGCGGACCATACAACCAAAACGCCGCATACCCTCATTTAGACATATTATTTTATGTCCCACGGTTGGCTGGACATGTAAACGCTGACTTGAATCAATCAACCCGCCACCTATCGGTCCCCGAGACCCATGGTCTGCTGGGCCCGTGGCTCTAATGACCCATGACTGGTTTTGGTTAGTTAGACTCTGAGGTGACGACTTAACGAAGCGTGACGTAGTCAATAAATGCGACCAAAACAGTAGTCACTATCAATAATTTGATTTGTTTAACCCACGTCGTACTTTTCGAACAATTTCAATAGTAAATGACAAATAAATTAATTTTATTACATTGAATTTGAACATATCTTTTTTTTCCAAATCCATTTTACACATGTCTCCTGCGCAGGGACACGACGGGGACGTCAGGCTCGACATCACATGGAGTTTTGCCCCTATCGACTAAAAATCAGATACCCATACATGTTTCTCTGGTAGTGGCTTAACAGCAGAGTCTTGAGACCACTTTAGCAAACCAACCGCTGTGACAACCCTGCCACTTTCAGTGCCTTTGCGGTCCTGACTTTCTGGGAGACAGAATCTTCATGTTGGAAACCAGCAACGTGTCTCCTCTTCGGGAGGGCCTATGTGGGTTGGTACACGTCTAAGCGTCCGACGCTCCAAGCTTTGTGATTTGGGCACTCGGACTCGCTCTCGTGTTCGCTTCTGCCTCCGCAAAGGAACCAGTCTTTTTCTCCTCTCGTTCATTGCCTCAGACGACCTCTCGCTGTCAAACCTCCTGTCACATTTTCAAAGGGCAGAGTCTTCACTAGCTGATTTTCAATGAGAACTACACTACGCCTAGCTAGACTACACTCAGAAAATCTGAATAATCCATAAATCGATGAACTTTTAAATATAGTCAACATGATCACTACTAATTTTGTAATATCCCAACATACTACTGGCTGATTTAAATAACCTCGAGGATTTTGGTAACTCTAAAAGTATAAGACAGTGGAATTGAAAAGTTTGCTACAAAAATCAGTTTAAATTCAACCACTTTGACGTATATCCAATATCAATATTCATACATCAATATCACAGTGGAATAAAGTGGAGAGGGCGTCACGGTGCCTGCCTCGCATGGGATAATGGCAGCGGCAGGCTTCCTTCCTGTCTCCTTTGTGGATGGCCCACTTACAGTAATAGCTGTTCGATGTATCCCTTGATTTTATCGCTGTTTTTAACTTGAGGGTGTTTTATGAAGCTCAGATTTTGATTTTTTTGTCAACACAGCGGGATATGCAAATCTTTGTATCTCTGTAAAACTGTAGTCTTTTTTAATGTGTATCTTATTACCAATTTATAATTATGAAAGGTCGGATGTCTGTTGCTTAATCACTTTAGAATGACTAACACTTCGTTTCGTTTCATGGTTGATGTTCCAAAAACACGAACGAAGAGTTGACTCCACGTTTGTGATAAAAACGTCTAAGCTGTGGAATCCGTTGCCTGAGTGGGTTTTCCCCGACAGTTACAATCTTGGTGTCTTCAAATCGAGAGTGAATTGGTTTCTTTTAGGTAAGCACGCTCCATCGTAGATCGCATCATCGTTTAACATCAGGCGAGATGGTGGTGAAAACCTATTACAGTTAAAAAACGACGACGAAAAAGACGACGGATCGAGTTGAAATTCAGAAGATAAATGTTAGTCTGGAATATCACTTGCTTATGCTACTTTATATCACAGAACAATAAAATTACAAGTAACAGGAACTACGCAGTTAACTTGACAAAGCAACGGTAGTAGTACGATTTCAGATTTGAAAATTCTTAACCATTTTTCTTCAAAAACTTATTATCTTCGTGTTTCGAGAACTTTTTAATAAGTATTCCTTTGCTCCAAAGACGGTTGTATGTGTAGTATCTGGGCTTACCTTGTATTGTTAAGAAGAACCTTAATAGCACAACACCATTTTTTTTTATTTAGCAACTCGTCAGGCTCCGGAGTTTGTGACCTGTCATTTGTTTTCTTTTTTACATGAATCTTGGATTAGGAGAAGAAAAGGAAATAGGTGGAGTAGGGAACATTTTCATTCTAATTCTAGGTCTATTTTATTTACTAAATCCTCCCAGCTTAGCGTCTCCACCAAGACTGCATTTCTATCTTTGATGGCAATCTGCAAAATGAACTCTCGGATGGTTTTCGGTGTTACAGCCAATGCTTGCCGTACGCCGACACTATTTATTGATTTGATCAGGAAGAGTTCAAATTCACCGTATTAACACTACACACTAATGTCCGAGAGATTTGCAATGATTTATCTTTCTTTCCTGATTTTTATCTCGAAACTTCCCTTTTCAAGCAAGGGTTCTTTCAATTTTTCCACAGAGCTACTTCGTATGGCTTCGTAGCTGGCCGAGACATGGGACTGCCTCAGAAGTATTCTGCAAAGCATCCTAACACTACCAAATCAACGATACTTTAAGACTTCTAAGTCTTGAACATCGCCACAAAATTGCTGGATTATCTGGTTTAAGAATATTTATTAATCTCAAAAGAATGTGCAAAAATTCACTTACTGAGATTTCACACTCATATATATGTAAATATTATATGTTGCTTGTTGCGCGCAGCGTGCAGACTTAATATAAAAACGAAAAAACAAACAAACACTTATCACACATCAACTACAAAAACATCGAAATTACTTCACACCTATGTACACAAAATCACTTGAAAAATCAGACTGTTTAATTTTTATTCCTTTATATAAATGTAGAAAAATTTTATCAGTTTTTATCTTATACACTTCGGAGAGTGTGAACTGATCTGCATGATCTCACCTTGCCCTTTTTCTCATCGGACTGCTCGTAGCTCGCGACAAAGCAATATCGCCATCGACACTAAAAGCGACATCGTTTCACGGTTGATGTTCCAAAGACTAACGAAGAAGTTTGATTCTTCAAGTACTTTTGTGATAAGAACTCTAAGGCTGCGGAATACTTTGCTGGAGTGGTTTTATCCCCATGGTAACAACCTTGGTGTCTTCAAAGCTGAGTAAATCGGTTTTCTTCTGGGTTAGCACTTTCCATGTTGGACCGCATCGTCGCTTAACATCGGGGAGCTTAAAAAAATACTGACAATGATCAAAAGTCTATAGTAAATATACTGAAAAGGTCCTATCGCATCAAAAAATATCAGAACTTGTCAAATTACAATAACTCGATTCCAATTGGTATCAACCTATCAATCACGACATTACTCACATCCTCTGCCACTAACGAGCGTTCCTTACGTCAAACCGGCCACGGTCGGTTGGCCGCCGTAATGACGGCAAATGACGAGGAAAGTCAGGGTCAGTGTTTGTGGCCTTATATTGTTCTGTTACAAAGAGTTGTATAACTTCTATCAAGAATCCGTTGTTTAAATATCCGACCCTCTATCTTTTTTACCTTAGAAGTTATGAGTTTATCTATATGTTTCTAACAAAGAAGTTACATATACTACGTATAGAGTTGGAACAAACGCTTTACACCGTAAGCACGGATCTGATCCCTCTTGTCTTATCGCTCTTGTGGAAGTGTCATACTTTTGTTTCGGTACATCACTATGTTGCCATAGCTAACATACACCTCATCTGCTTACGATTGACACAAAAGAACCGTGTGGAAAACCCTGATCTTTTTTCTTATTCTTTATCTAAGGTTTCAAACTATTAGTTTGGGGTAAGTTTTGTTTCTCTTTTTTTCAGCTTTTATAGGTTTACACTTGACCGCCATCTCGCCCGATGTTAAGCGACCTATGCAGTCTACGATGAAGCGTTTTAACCTAGAAGAAACCGATTTTTCAATTTGAAGGCACAAAGATTGTAACCATCGGGGAAACCCCACTCAGTTAAGGTACTCTACAACCTAGACGTTCTTATCACAAAAGTAGAGTCAAATTTCTACTTTAAGATCTTTTAACGTTGCTTCTTTTGCTAATGCTAATATTTTACTCCGTTTTAACTGTACCGAAAACAATTACGTCTATGCTCATGTAATCAGTTACTAAATATGTTAATCATAGTGGTATTCTCTAGGATCCAGTCTATGTATATCATTATTTTATAGACAGTGCCTTTAATAACGATACTAAATTACAATAAGAACTATAGTACAGTACTTATCTAAGTACTTATGCTAAGTTCTTATACGTATCTGAATTATCCATATACTATTTACCTATCATAATAGTCTAAAGATAATCAAGCTCACTACCACTCACAAGAGTATTCTACATACTGGCTGAATTACTACGCTGAATGGTGGTATTGGAATTTGAGATTGAATACAAATCTATGACAAAATAATTACACGAAATTCCCAATGCTGATGACAGCGGAGTACACTAATTCCACCACCGTATTACCATACCGCATTCCATTTATCGACATTCATTCACAAACAATTGAGTTGTCCATGTGGAGTTCCAGTCTTATTTGCATATAGCTTTGTGTCAATCAAACCAACTTCTCTTGCAGCTGATCAAATTGTATCATCGTTAATGTATACCTTATTTTGTAAACCACAAGGTTGTGAATATAGATTGTTGTGTTTCAGAATTGTCGTTTTATGTTGGTGCAGGTTGACCGAAACTTGCGTTGTTTTTGATTGGGAATGTTATGGTCTTCCGATTGCTGTAGTGGCCTTTCGCTCTAGTATTACAGTGTTCTTATGTGTTGTACTGGGATTTTCTGGTTTCATTTACCGACCATAGAATCAAAATCGATTGAGAGACGTGCCAAAAGACTCATAGGCAATGACACTCTTGTGCGTCAAAGACTTCAAAGTCTTGATCATCGCCGCAAAATCGCTAGCTTATCGGTTTTTTATCGGATACACTTCGGAGAGTGTGCAATTGATCTGCATGATCTAATACCACCTTGCCCTTTCTTCTATCGGACTTCTCGTTCCACAAAACGGTGGCATCGTTTCATGGTTGGTGTTCCAAAAACGCGAACCAAGAGATTTGACTCCACGTTTGTGATAAGAACGTCTAGGTTGTGGAATGCGTTGCCTGAGTGGGTTTTCCCTGATGTTTACAATCTTGGTGTCTTCAAATCGAGAGTGAATCGGTTTTTTCTAGGTAAGCACGCTCACGCAAGTAAATTAAAGCCAAAAGTACAATGGTCAGGTTAGGTCCAGAATCTATAAACGTTGGCGTAGACGTGTTCTGTAGCTGTCGTTCTGTCGGTCTCGCTCTTGCGAAAAAAATTGGTTGCCTGTAAAGTCGGTATACGGGCGAAAGTTTTACGTGACAACGACTTTGAGTGGTAAAATAATTTTACGGAAGGGACGCGTGCCTTTCACTTTTTATGTCTGTCTCTCTCGCTCTTAGGCGGGCTAACCATGCCCGAGTGGAAGGGACGCGTGCCTCTCACTCGCTCTCGTTGTGAGTGCATAACGTGAGCGGAGCGTAACGCAGTTTCTTGAAGTGTCACCCGGCAAACCAATTTATAAGACGTTGTCACGTCAAAATGTTTGTATCGATCCAGTAGTTCCTGAGACTAGCGTGTTCAAATAAAAACCTTTTTAGGCTTTATAATATTAGTACAGAGGTAGATTGTTCTGTGGATAACTCAGATGTGCTCTAAGTAAGTGTAGTGTGCCTAGTTCTCTTTGTACTTGTAATTTATTGTAACTAACTGAGGAACCAACAGAAAATAACTTTAATAAAACATAATTCTTTGACACATTTCCTATGAGACAGGAGACGGTAAATTGATTATTTGAAGTACCACTGTAGCCAACTCGGACTAAGTTATTGTTAATGTGTTATAATTATTTTTGATTATTGACAAATTTCTATGACATTATTTGTATTTATGACGTTTGTAAATCTGAAATTATTCTTAGGACATTACTATGTACTAAATAAATCAGTTATTTTACGTTAATTATTGTGAATTTGCAAAATTACAAGACAACGAAATTGGCTTAAAAAAATGTAATCAGTAAAATTGTCCTATAGAATTGTATGACCATGAACAGCCTGCTTTATTTCATGCTAGTTTGTTATTGGCGGTCTATTGGCTACAAAGATCAGGATTGATCTTTGATTGGCTTATTACGTCTGATTGTTGTTGGCATTGGTTGATAACTAGAAAGTCTATAATCTTTAACATTTTTAACCACAGATTGCAAATTTTTAACTAATGTTATGTTATTTGCATGACGAAAGGTGGGATATTATGGAGTTCTTTTTTTATATAAAATGTTTTTACTTGTTTTACCCATATACGCGAATAAATGAATTGAAAAGTTTAATACTTTTATTTATATTGTGAATATTTACTGTTTACGAAGTCGAATGTCAGTATGAGTCATCCCGTCCAGTTTGTGTGATCATTTGAGAAACGTAATATTCAATTAATTTCAAGATAACGATCCATTTTCGGTAGATTCCTTGAACTGCCTCTTAATGGTCGCTTTAGATCTCATGATGGCCGAAACATGTATCAACACTGTCCTCTTCTCTTGGTTTCACAAAAACATCTGTTTAGTAGTCCTTATTTTGATTGACATAGAGTTGACAATTATATTTTGATATGTTTTCGGCTAAATGAAATTGTTTAGTATCAATTTGACGTATTGGAGTGTTGAGGTGTTAAAAATGTATAAGCGTAACAGTTCTCACGACCATATTTTGTACTTGTGTTTAGTTATGATGTAAGTTATTAAATGCCAGGTTATTAAAAGAAGAACAGAAATTTCTGTCGAGGGTTAAAGATATTATTTTGTCAGGAGAAGCATGGTACACGGGTGATGCTAAATAGCACGCTTGTCCATAACAGCATAGTGCCGTGCAGTTCTTTGAACATGAAGAGTCTAATGAACTATACTAATCACTTACATTCTACTAATACTAATATTGTAGTGGCAGATTCCACCTTGGGAAATACCACACCTTTGCCAGTCATTCTACTGCCAAGCTGTAATGTGCAAGCATTACTGTGTTCCGGTTTGAAGGGCAATGTTTCCAGAGAAATTACAGGGCTTAGAGATATCACATCTTAGATCTCTGCGTGACGAGCGCAGTGCAGTGCTAGGTAATGATTTGGATTCATTATGTTCCAATAGCTGCGTGTGTTGGTATGTGACAGGCATGTTGCTTACTATCAGGCACATGTCCTGCTCGTCTCGTCACTTCTTATTTTAAAAAAAAGGCTTTAATAACATTTTATAAGCTTGTAATATGGCGGCTAGATTGCAAATGATTAAATACTTATATAGTTGTAAATACATAGTTATTATATATAGAAACACCCAGACACAGTACAAATATGTGAATTCATCACACAAATATTTGCACTGGATGGAAATCGAACCTTCGACCTTCGGCTTCGCAGGCAGAGTTACTACCCACTAAGCCACGAGGCCAGTTGATGTCAATGTTTGGATGTTTGTTGCTCAATCACGTCGTTTATGAACGGATCGGGCTGAAATTTGAAACACAGTTAGATTATAGTCTGGAAGAACACATATAGGCTACTTGACATCCCGTGAAAATAACGGGAACGGGTACTACGCAGGTAAATCCGCGGGGCCATGCTAGTTTTTTTAATATACACAATATGTATACAAAATAATAAAACTAAATTTTGGTCGACGCGACGCGTGACCAAAATGCTGGCGTTTATTTGGCCCAACGCATAAGCATTGCCATTCAGCGTGGTAATGCCGCCAGCATGCTGGGTACGCTTCCGATTGGTAGTGGGCTTGAACTTCTTGATTATCTGTAGACTTACAGTGGTCTATAGATAATTCAGGTGTGCTTAGTGTAAGTAGTTAGTTAGGTTTGTAGTGTAGTGTATGTAGTTCTCATTATATTTTAGTTTTGTTAACAAAATAATTGAATTGTCGTTAATTGACGTCAAGTTATTTAAATGGAGTAACTACGTAACTTTGACATATCGTTCGTTTGATGACTTATTTATATGGCAAAACAATGTTTGTGAAATCAGCTATAGCTGAAAATATACAAAATGGATATTCATCATAATCATCATCAACGGCCCACTAAATGTTCCCACTGCTGAGACTCGGGCCTTCTCTCGGAAGAAGATAGTTAAGGCCATAATCCACCACGCTGGCCCAGTGCGGGTTGGTGGATTAGATATACCCAAACATATTTATTTGCCAAGTAATGACGAATCTGGGATTATACATATTAGCATTTCCTGTCTGAAACATAACACCTTTGCAAGGATATCCACAGAATTAACCTATATCATCTTAAGTTCACCTTTAAAATTGCTTCACGCAATTTGAAATTTTATTGTCAAAAAAACAAGGCTGACATTGCCATAAAACACGTTAAAGACGCTGATACTGAACTACAAACTTATTCTTGCTCATGGATGTACCGAAAAACTAAATTTAGTTGAAGATTACATGAGTGTAGTTGATAAAATCGTAACTGGCGCTCAGATTTAATTATTTTAGTAACTTGGTGAAACTGTACTAAAGTTTGCCTATTAGTGACTCATATAGAAGTGTAAATGATATAAAATTGTTAGTTCCTTTCGTAATGATATCAATTCATCCAGAGGTCTTCGTTTCACACGACTGTTAATGCCTAAATGACGCATATTAGTACTCCTAGGCTTAATAGTGTTAGCAGAACTACACACAGACAGACACACCGCCGGATACCTCACACATACTCAAGGCATACGCGATCCGAAACACGTTGAAATTTTTGAGGGAAGTCAATTGGCATGAGACGTAGTGGAGTGACGATATACGATAAGCAGTGTAGCAAACGTAAGACCTTTCATCTTTTCAGCTTGGACGAATTAGCTGATGATGATGAGAGTTATGTAAATACTTTCAATGATCTCTTTTTATGGAAAAATCATTACAACCGAATTAAAATTGAGAACGTCTTCCTTTTTTGAAGTCGGTTAAATAAGAAGAACACATCAATATTTTCAGTCAAAGACAATATACCCATTTGACTGATCTTACGGCTGCCCCGTAGCTGCTTCTTAGCGTTTTATTTGCATAATTGCACTATACCTGTTGCGAGTTCGGTCAGTCAGGCTTTTGATTCCGACCGAAAGAGTGCTGGCATAAAAAATCGTAACAAATATAAAATATGGGACCTGGATGGATATATTGATCAAACTCAAAAACACAAGACAATATCCTGATGAAACACAAGATGTTGGCGAAATTGTGCTCACCAAACATTTATCTCACACAAATATATATCACAACCAAATAGAAGCCAGAAATTAATCTAAGATGAAGAATCAGATGACATAAATAAAAACCAGAAATTAATAGAAGATGAGGAAGAAGAAGACTTTAATCAGCTGACTATTATTTAATTATTTTTTTATTTATAAATTACTAACAAATTGTCTTGCCAGACATATTGCATGCCTCTCGCAGAGGCCAGTTTGTATGGGGCAACTTTTAAAATGTTTTGTATCATCTTATCTTACCTACAAACAGCAATAAAGATTTTTGTATTTGTATTTGGGTTTCTGCTCGGTGACATGATGCGGAAAGACATCCAGCAGGACATCCAGCTTTACAACGGACGGTATATCATTTCACAAGTAAGTAATTTAATGCAATAATTAGAAAACAAAACATCATCAATCTACAAATTTAAAACGACGTTAAAAACAACGAAATGAGAACCCGTTGATGTCTTTCTTTGCATCCTTCTCTGTCCTTAAAAGTTTGCATAGCTCTATCTCGTTTGGTCCGATCATTGGTGGAAAATACTGCACGTCACACGGATATTCGCCTTATCACAGCGCGGCTTTTTACCTTGTGCTGCGCCCCCGCTGGTGACTTGTGAATTTAAGCAACATTCGTTTCATCGCCGATCAACAGGGTATTTAATCTGTGTTTTCGGTAGATTTCATAACTTTGAGGTGGCATCAAAACCTTTGCACCAATAGTTTATATCTCCAGATGCTCGTATGCACACTTTACGTATTTATTTTATCTTCGGATGAAATCACTAAGATCATATCATGTTTAATCTACACTAATAATATCTGGTGTAATAATAAATATGTGCAAGATATTCAGTAACATCAAGTAATTGTTTAAGATGTATAATAATATGTTACACCATTTGAAACATACAGTTCTGTAGATGATCAGTGTTATGAGAACAAATTTTCAATTCAGAGACGGGTTGTTAATATTACACATGGACGTATAAAAAAGTCGGACGTAGTCTTGCTAAAACAAAAACTGTGTCACTAGAGTCGGCCACATATGCACGTGTGCGTTATCAGGTTGTCACTGATAGGCTGATACGCACACATATACACAAGTAGCGCGTGTAATGACCCACTGATGTGTGGGTGTCAGCCTGTATGTGACAACGCACACGTACATATTATGTGGCCGATTCGATGGAGACAGTTTTTGTTATAGCGAGACCACGTCCGACTTTTTTATACGTCCATGGTGTTACATAAACTATACTCGAATGGTAGTAGTGAGTTACCCGCTTCACATCCCGTGTAAGATGAGATGTCTGGAAAAAATTGTTAATTCGATCATAACTTCCGCTCCATTAGCTAACATCCCTTCTGTTATATAATAACGTAAGGTTTACGCAACCACGCAATAGCCGGAGTTTATCATTCGTTTCATTGTGGTCTTTGTATATCACTAACTACTAGTAAGTACTTCTATATAGGCTTTCCTCTCAAAATCATAAAAAAAAATTGTTTGTTTGGCAGAATATTGTCACAAATGACAAATTGTCTCAAATTTCTACCCAAGATGGTGCACAAATATATTATTTTCAAATTACTGTTATTGTATCACCACTTAGTTATAATTAATTAGTCAATATTTTAAATTTTATGTTTCAAAAATTCATGTTTATTACAGTTTTAAATTTGACTCTACTTTTGTGATAAGAACGTCTAGCTAGGCTATGGAATATGTTGCCTGAGTGGGTCTTCCCCGATGGTTACAATCTTTGTGCTTTCATATTATTATAGTTAAATACTTTGCTTTTCATAACTTCAATTCTTTGTAATAAATTGGTTATCTCCCGCTGCAGACTCTCATTCATAGCTGTGAGGTCCGGAACTAACTTCAATGTAATAATGCTTTATTCACCACGGGTCTTCACCAGCGATATAAACCATAAGATATGACCTCCCAAACTTCAGGTGCACGAAATTATGTCATTGTTAGGAAGAGAGACCTCATTCTTTTCGTTCCAGACGGTTGCAGGAAGCGATTAACGCTGGCAGTTTTACCTATCACTATAATAGCGTATAGTGATAGGTAAAATCAAAATAAGTAGCACCACAGCATACCTCGCCGCTAGCGATTTTAGGAGTCAAGTAGATTTGTGGTGTGTTAATCACTTATGCTACATAAACAGACTTAGTTTATTACCCATTTCAAGGTGCTCAGGGCACATCTAATGGTTAATATCGATGGTCTTCACAGGTAATCAAGGGATCTGTCAGAGGATCAAATTTATCGACATAGCTCAACGCATCAACTGTCGTAGGACCGATAACCGTTGGAATAGATTTGTCATAGAATGGAGACCCCGAATAGGCAAACGTAGCGTGGGACGCCTTGAGACTCGATGGAGTGACGATATACGTAAGTCAAGGAAGTGTCTGGAAAAAAGTGCTGGCAATACGTTTTCACTTCAAAAATTAGACACGAAATCCGAGTTGGAAAAGGTTTCAACATTTCTTGACGTTGTAACTGACGAACCGCTCAAACCTCAGTCTGTCTGTCAAGCAAATCAGCCCGTCAGTCGTATTGCAATTCAATAGGACATGGTTAGACGCGGTCCGCTGGTCGCCAATGATCGCCGGACTGATTGACAGACGCTACTCATAATGTGGGAATGCACTATGCATGGCGATACAAAACTAACTAACGTCATTTTATATTATACTAGATGCCTGCCCCGGCTTCGGCCGTGGTATATTATATAGCACTCATCGGGATCCCGTACATATCCAACGGTGAAAGAATGACTGAAATCGGTTCACTCGTTCCTGAGAATATCGATTTCAAACAAAAAACCTCTTCAGCTACCTGCTACGCCACCTGTCGGAAATTGCTCGTACCAACTCAGATTTAGAAAAAAAATTTTAGCAAAGGCTTATATTCAATGCACAGATTACTGAAATTCAATGACGCAATCTTTGACACATGCTGTCATGTGTCATGTCAAAGCACGAAACGTACGAAAACTCTCAAAAGGGGATATTTTTTTCCCGATTTTGTTACATTCTTGTTTTATGCTCCGCTTCAATTAGTAGTAGAGTTATTTTATATAGCCTAAAGCCTTCCTCGATAAATGGACTATCCAATAGAAAAATAATCTTTCAAAGGACCAGTACTTCCCGAGATCCTAGCGTTCAAACAAACAAACAAACTCTTCAGCTTTATAATATTAGTATAGATTAGACTGTAAAAAGCATTTAACGATTATTTTTTATCACTATTTCGCGCTGGAAAGACGAGTTCAGAGCATTTAAAAAAGAGGACGCTGTAAGCTCAGAACCAGATTAAGTGGAAGGTATTAGGGGGAGACCTTCTTTGTCTTTCTATCTTTCTAAATGTGTATGCGTGTATGTTTTTGTGTGTGCTTTTTTGTCACTGTACTTCTTAAAAAGTCCAGAAAACGGAAAGTCTGTCAGTATGCTTCAGGATCCATTTCAAAGTGTGAGAGAGAGTTGCATAGTCTTATTTATGTAAATTCCCCTTTCCGTCACAGAAAAAATCGTCTTTGCACTGTCACCCTTTACACTAAAGATATTCCTAAAATTTGTTCAATTTTTCGTTCCCTATGTACAAACTGAATAAATAAATAAATATTGGTGGACTATTCACACACAACACCATCCGACCCTAAACTAAGCAAATCTTATAATATGGCGGCCAGATAGCTGATATAATACTCATATATTTGTAAATACGAGTACATACTTATTATACAATGCCTAAGAGTGAATAAATTACCACTTTCAGTGACAGACACAATCATTCCTAATTGTTTTAAGGTCAGTGTGAAAATATGTCTGATAGAGCAGCGTGAATCTACTTCTTCACTGCCACTTACCATTAGGCAACTAAAACGTAGACCTGAAGGGGGAAAAAAAAGACAGCCTGTATGCTGGTCTGCCGATAGAACTGAAAGCTTATACCTTAGAATTTTAGTATTCAACAACATTTATGTTTTACAATACCTACTTACTTTATGTACTTATAGGGCTACATATATATTTTACCTCAAAAATCCATAAGTTAGTTTGAGAAGTTGCGTGATATAAAACAACAAATAAAGTAGGTTCATTTCAATCGCAATTTAAAATAATAACCCTTTCGCAAGACCCTAGTTATAATACATAAGTACAATGGCAGTCACCTGTCGTAAGAAACCCGTTCAATTTTATTGTGTTTTGACAATGGATTGCGTTTTCTGTCAACCTTCTGAATTGACTTCGTTGGGCGTGACGTGACTTTGATCCGATATGTTTTGAGTAATTGTGATATTACCACACACTATTTTTGAAGTAAAATAGACTGCAGGCCCATGAACAAAATTTATGGGTCATCTGATACAGCAGGAGACCTATGTAGGATGATAGAAGGGTATAAAGTAATAAGATTGAGCACTATGCCGTCACTTGTAAGCTGTCCAAGTGAGTGCTGTTGAAGAGGGGGGGTTCTAAACCTCGATCATTTCTCCTTGTCGCATGATTTTTGTACGGCATTGCGAAATAATGTATTAGAAGAGGTATTGAAACGGTATGGAACCAAAGCTGAACACAATTAAATGACCAAACTTACTCTGTAAATCGTCGGAAAATCATGAATTTTTTTCACAAACTAACAATTAGAATTTAAAAATTTATAATTTTTATTGTTTCAATACCTCTTCTAATCTATTATTCCGCAACGCCGTACAAAAATCATGCGACAAGGAGAAATGATCGAGGTTTAGAACCCCCCTCTTCAACAGCACTCAGTTGGACAGCTTACAAGTGACGGCATAGTGCTCAATCTTATTACTTTATACCCTTCTGTCATCCTACATAGGTCTCCTGCTGTATCATATGACCCATAAATTTTGTTCACGGGCCTGCAGTCTAAAAATAATAATATACAGAACATATAACGGTCTTATATAAATTTTATTAAAATCGGTGAGGTGGTTTTTGAAATATGAACAGAAAACCTACAATTTGCTTTCATTTATTTATACGACTTCTATCGATCTATCTTGTGAAATTTAGTGGAGTGTCCGAGTTTAATTTTAAATTGAAGTTGGTGTTCGTTCTTACGGAGAAAACAAATGATCACACAAATATTTGCGTTGGGTGGGAATCGAACCTAAACTTCATCATTAGCTTGTGTTCGTCCACCGTTGGACATAGGCCTCTCTTATAATACACCACTCTTTCACTTTAGAACCCTAACTTACGGCGTCAAAAAATCCTTTTTTTTTCTAAATTCGACGTCTTTATACGGCGTAACTCAATATGTACTAAAGGATTATGTATGAAATAAAGGACAATCGATAACTTAATAATGCGTATTTTGTTATATAATTCTGTATTTTTCCTGTAACGTCTGTTGTCCATTGGATTGAATTTCAGATGAACAATTACAAAAACTAAAACACATACCAGTATAAGGTGATCTCTGGCTGAACATTTTCTAAATACATACATATAAATAGCTACTTATTGTTCCCACAACTGAGACTCAGGATCATCGCTCTCAAAACAGTTATAATCAGTACTACAGGCCGACTGCAGACTGGCTGATGACAAATGTTTTGTATGTTTAATTCAGTTCTTAGGTATTTTAAACTTCAATCAGCAGATTTTTTACCTTTATCACGGCGTGATAATTAATATGTTCAAAATTGAAATCGATATCATGACGACTGAAAAAGTAATAAAGGTCTATAGGAGATGACTAGATGATAACTGGACTATTTGAACGTTACGACGTGACTGAGGAACAAACATTGAAATTTTGATATTTATAAACAATTTAAATACTGGTGGACAATTCACACATAACACCATCTGACTCCAAACTAAGCAAAGCTTGTAATATGGCGGCCAGATAGCTGATATATGTAATGCTTATATGGTAGTAAAAACAAACATATTACACATATAAACACCCAGACACAGTACAAATATTTGAATTCATCACACATATATTTGAACTTGGTGGGAACCGAACCTTATAATATTAGTACTAGTAGGACTTATCTACTTTACTGCCCTTTTGTTTCTAAAAACATTGACTTTCAAACTCTATTCTATTCTTCTATTTATTCTTATTCTATTGAAGCAAAGTTCCGATAGTTACAATCTTTGTGTCTTCAAATCGAGAGTGAATCGGTTTCTTCTAGGTAAACACGCTCCATCGTAGACCGCATCATCGTTTAACATCAGGCGAGATGGCGGTCTAGTGTAAACCTACAAAAGTTAAAAAAAAACTGGATCACAGTAATTTAAATACGTAATGTACCGCCTGGCGGTAGAATACTAGTGTTACTTCAAACTTACAAAATGTTCCAGGGAGGTCTTGTTATACTGGTTAATACAAGCAGTTTTAGTATTTAGCGTCATGAATATTGGGTTTATAGTTGACCTCATTAGTTGTTCATTCTACGTATAAGCTTACAAGTAACTACTAGTGCCAAGATGAAACACTTCTGGCTCGTGAGATATGTACTCCTGTTTATATTAACTGTATTTCAATGTAAGTTTCTAAGACTCAGTTCCTTTATTAACAAAACTAATTTTCTATAAAAACTACGCTACCATCACTAACATAAATATCCACGCTGAGTATATGCATATCTAAAAACTACGCTTCCATCACTAACATAAATATCCACGCTGAGTATATGCATATCTAAAAACTACGCTTCCATCACTAACATAAATATCCACGCTGAGTATATGCATATCTAAAAACTACGCTTCCATCACTAACATAAATATCCACGCTGAGTATATGCATATCTAAATAATCTCTAGACATTTTTATTGATATTATCTTAATAAAATACCTATTAAATCCTCATAACAACCTCGTCATCGTCATTTTCACGTCATCGTCATTTTCACGTCATCGTCATTTTCACGTCATCGTCATTTTCACGTCATCGTCTTAATGTTACTGTTATCTTAGGTTAAAAACGGGAACCTTGAAAACAAGTGAAAAAATAAAGATAAATAAATATTGGTGGACAATTCACACACAACACCATCTGACCCCAAACTAAGCAAAGCTTGTACTAAGGCGGCCAGATAGCTGATATAATACATGTAGAGAACTACATACACTACACTACAAACCTAACTACTTACACTAAGCACACCTGAATTATCTATAGATCACTGTAGGTCTATAGATAATCAAGATGTTCAAGCCCACTACCAATTGGAAGCGTACCCAGCATGCTGGCGGCATTACCACGCTGAATGGCAATGCTTATGCGTTGGGCCAAATAAACGCCAGCATTTTGGTCACGCGTCGCGTCGACCAAGCGCTCGGATAGGCTTTTGAAGATGAGGTGAGTTCCCGGCCCATGTATAGTTTTAAATACATACTTATTATACATAGAAACACCCAGACACAGTACAAATATTTGAATTCGTCACACAAACATTTGCACTGGGTGGGAATCGAACCCACGACCCTCTGCTTCGCAGGCAGAGTTACTACCCACTAAGCCACGAGGCCAGTGAATAACCTAAATTAAGTGGTTCAAGCGACGAAGAACTTTATTTAACGTCAACAGAATTGACTGAAACTGTTAATAATGTGCAAATCGTTTAGTCACTGCCTCGCTGAGGTGGGATGAAAAGTTACGTGTTGCAATCGAGTGCAAACATTTGTCACCTTGTGCTTTTTTGATAACCTCGCTAACGCTCAAGATTCCATTTTATTTTTACTTCGCTTGCTCGGTTTCCAAAAGTAAGCATGCGGCTAAAAAACAACTTTGCTCTCTTGTATAACTTCACAATTCCCTCAACGTGGATATCAAATGATTAGAAGAAAACTATAACGAATTGCAATTTCACAAAAGTCGAGGACAACTAAGAAACCTTTTCCATTTTTTAATGTGTTTCTTGTAACCCGACTGAAAGAAGGGTTATGTTTTTTTCGCTTATCTTGTGTGTTTGTAAATTTCTTTATACGCAAACGGCTGGATGGATCCTGACAATTGAGATATCCTTTGATTCGGTTCAATCACGCCCAAAGAGTTTACATACTACGTATAGTATAGAGTTAGATTTTCCGCATGGTTCCTTTGTGTCAATCGTAAACAGTTGACGTGCAAACTTTCTATGGCAACAGAATGATGTGACGCGACTAAAGTATGACACTTCCACAAGAGCGACAAGGCAAGATAGATGCTACCCGTGCATTTGGTGTAAAGCGTTTGTGCCAACTCTATACGTAGTGTATGTAAATTCTTTGCCATGACCCAAGTGTCCTTAGATAGTATATTATATTACATAATGTTTACTTTTCTGTTGATTTTTTTGCAGCCGGGTTTCTTAAGTTAAATTTATTAACTAATTGTGTACATGTATCAAGGATACCACACTACTGCCCGTACTTTCATATTGTCCTAGTTACCAAAAGGTTATCTGGAAGAGATCGCTATTAGCGATAAGATCGCGTTTTGTACCCAAAATGTTTAATTTTAAGTTAATCACTGTTTTTCTGTATTGTTTTGTGGTGTAATAAAGTGTTTTGTATTGCATTGCATTGCATTGCATTGCATTGTATTGTATTGTATTGTATTGTATTGTATTGTATTGTATTGTATTGTATTGTATTGTATTGCATTGTATTGCATTGCATTGCATTGTATTGTATTATTTATTTTCATTGTTTCAGTTCCCACGCAATGCGAGAATTCACTAATACGTGTGCCATTTGATTATGGATATTTTTTTAAAGGGAGTCTTGAAATGCGTTGCCGTTATCTCGAAAACCGAGGTATTGAAAGTCCTATGTGTCAATAAGAACTTGTAATAAATTATGAGTCAAAGGAATCGTTGTTTTATTAAACTTTATCTTCACTGATTTCACGTTTCCTGTGTTCGGCCTAAGTTTTTAATAATAATAATATGACGTGAACATATGGAGGGTAATTATAAGGATTTTAATATATTGAAATATTATAAACAAAAATGTCTAGAACTATATTGTGAACTTATAGGGCTTAGGGATAAACTTCTTATTCATATCTCTGAGATCCGAGCGCAGTGTAGCACTAGGTGATAATTTGGACTCTGCATGTTCCAATAGTCTATATTTGATGAATATACTATTAAAAATAGAATAATATACACCATAACAAATTTCAAATACAAGATGGCCGCCACCACAAAATGGCGAAATACATTTCTTTTTTCACTTCTCCCTCAATATGGGTCAAATGAAAGTGCTTGATCAGTACAATGTGGTACTTACGGATTACGGATACGGATTTTTAATTTTGTTCTTGTTTCGGAGAAAATTAATCAGCACATAGGCTATTTTTCATCGTAGGAAAGTTGCGGGAATGGTTAAAACGCTGCTAGTTGATATGAATATACAAATAGGGTTGTATACGAATATACAAACTCTATGTAGAGTCCGCCTGGGGAAGTACCACACCATTGCCAGTTATTCTGCCAAGCAGCGGTGTGCAAACATTACTGTGTTCCGGTTTGAAGAGCAATGATTCCATAGAAATCACTGGGCTAAGGGATAAAACACCTTATATCTCAGGGGGGTGAGCGCAGTGCGGTACTAGGTAATGATTTGGATTCTTCGTGTTCCAATAGCTGGGTGTCACTGTGTTGTTATGGGCAGGCTTGTTGCTTACCACCAGGCACATATCCTGCTCGTCTTGTCTCTCTATGCACGATTGCAATAGCTTGCCAAGATAAAGCTAATTATGAGGAAAGTATCAATGCTGCACTAAATTCTATCCACTATCTATATATCTATAATCTATCCACTGGTTGAACATTAATAACTTGAAAATTAATTTTAAATAAAACCAATTTAATGCAATTTACGCACACAAAAAATGACTTAAATAACATAAACATAAATTATCAAGGTAAAAAAATTACAGAAGTAACTACAACAAAATTTTTGGGCCTGACAATTGACATTAAATTGAATTGGAAGGCACATATTGAGATGAGATTCTCTGCAAGAAGCTTGGCAGCTCGGCATATGCTCTGCATAGGCTTGCTCCAGTGGTAAAAAAGAGACTCTTCTTACATCTTACCATGGATTAGTGGCATCAGTCTTGAGATATGGGATATTTTTTTGGGGTAACTCTACGGATCTAGCCTTTCTTTCAAAGACTTTTTGCCAAGCTTTCAAAGCATAACAACGATGCATTCGTGTTATGTTCGGGATGCAAGTTTCAGATTGCTGCAAACAGGTATTCATAGACAACCAAACCTTAACCCTGGTTTCTGTGCCTGTAAGTTTTTGAAGTTATGTGTTTTGTAAGGAATAACCCATTATTTTCCTCTATTTAGTGATAAAGTGGAACGGAACCGACGTGATAAGTGTAGGCTGCTCATAGGCAAACGCAAGAAAAAGATTATGAGTGACAGCATTTTTGTATGGCTCCTCTTCTATATAAGTAATAAGCTGCCAAATGCAATTAAAAAAACTTAACTCAACCATGTTCAAAAGTAGATTAAAAAGATACTAAAAATGAAAAAAGAAGAAGAAGAGTTTCAGCTGACTATAAATCTAATATATAAAATTCTTCTGTCACGGGGTGCGTAATCGAACTCCTCCGAAACGGCTCGACCGATTCTCATGAAATTTTGTGAGCATATTGAGTAGGTCTGAGAATCGACCAATATCTATTTTTCACACCCCTAAGTGATAAGGGTTGTTCACCCTTAAAAATATTTTTTTAATTTTTGGTAATTTTTTTTTGTTTTTATTTTTTATAATGTGGCATTAAAAAATACATACAACCCTAAATTTTTACCCTTTTGTCACCAACCCCTATTTTTTAATCTATATGATTATATAAAAATTAATGCCACTTTTCGTTGTAAGTGAACTCCTTCTAAACGGCTCGACCGATTTGAATGATTTTTTTTGTATACGCTGGGGTTTTGCAGGGCCCTGGAAGGTTTAGATTCACAAATCAGCCCGGTTGATGGAACTGCACTTGATATTTTGGTTAATATCCGAGCGAAGCCGGGAGGGGCCGCTAGTATCATTGTATAAATTCAGACCAATGGAAACTGTATTGCCAGACATATTGCATGCCTCTAGAAGAAGATGCCAGTTTGTATGGGTCAACTTTTAAAGTGTTTTGTATTACCTTATCTTACCTGCAAACAACTATAAAGGATTTTGTATTTGTATGCTATAAATAAAATATTATAAATCAGAAGAATTTATTTGTTTGTTTGGACCGATTTCAAAAATTCTTGCACCATTGCATTAATAATATATGTGGATTATCCTCAAGTGCTATAGGCACTATTTTAAACGTACCACTAGCAAAAACGGGGCGAAGCACTAGTTATATAGTTAACTAGCTCTGCACCCCGGTTTCGCCAGCGCCAAGGTACTTTTTTTATATTTTAGAGTGACGAGACGAGCTGGACATGTGCCTGATGGTAAGCAACATTCTAGTCACAAAACAACACATTGATACGCAGCCATTGGAACATGACGACTCCAAATCATTACCTAGCACTGCACCGCGCTCGTGACCCAGATACCTAAGATGTTATATCTCTTATCCCTGTAATTTCTCTGGTAACATTGCCCTTCAAACTGGAATACAGTAATGTTTGCACATTACTGCTTGCGGGTAGAATAACGGGGCTGGTACTTCCCCAGATGGACTCTGCTAAGAGTTCTACCATTACTAAAATACTTAATTATAATGGAATTTTAAAACTACTCCGATTCGAGTAGTGTGATACGTCGTGTTTTGGAGAATAAATGATTTATTATTATTATTTTACTAGGGTTAGCTAGTCAGTCAATTAATTATACTGAGTAATGAGGAAAACTGTTTTATATAACTCGGGTAGAATCACGTCGCAAATCAAAGAATTCAAGGAAACTTGCAGGACTAATTGCATCTCTTGGCTCCCGTTTCTTCATCGGCAAACACGTCTATACAATTACTCCAGTCAAAATGAAATACTTGTGTGTTTTAAAAGTTGTCTTATTTTTCATAATTATTTCGTTACTATGTGGTAAGTACTTAACAATTATTACTCGTACATTTTACTAATACTAAACGCCACTTGGGACGCCACTTGCGTCCGCACTGTCGCCGTCAGCCACCTGAGTCGCACTGTTCACTCACCTTCAGCTGTGGCAGAGGATAAGATAAGAAAAAAGAGAAATATAGCGCATTGATGTCTCAGTACGAATTTGTACCTATCACCGTCGAGACCTTGGGTTGTTGGGCAGCTAAAGCTCATGAAAAAAGGGTTCATGTCAGAGTTGAAGCGCAGGCTCAGGGAGAATACAGGTGACTCCCGCTCCGGCGCGTTCCTGGAGCAAAGGTTGGCCATTGCCAATCAGCGTGGGGACGCAGCGAGCGTCATGGGCACCTTTGCGCCGGGAACGGTTCGGGTTGGTTATTTGGGGAATAGTTTTAAGTTTTAATGTAGATGTTGACATGATTTTTATTTAATTTTGATTGGCGACTTAGTATAAACGTTTTGTATCTTGATTTTTATTGTTAAATTGACGTAATTTATTTTTATTATTCATATTATTTCAAATAATTATTTTCACCAAAAACGTTCTGGTTATAACGTTGTTGACATGTATAAAGAGTAGGTAGTTTGAGGATATTTCGAATCTACAGACGGCAATAAAACTCAATTAAACTCAAGTAATTTATATTATCGTGTAAAATAAAATATTAATATGCCTTACTACTTATCACGTTCGGTGAGATACAGGTGATGTATGCACAAACAGCGGAGTCCCAGTAATAGGTTCTAGTTTTACGTTGGGCACGAAACCGTAAAAATGAAGCAAATTTTCCAGAATCATCGATAGTATACTGATTTCCTTGGATGGAACTTATTCATTTTAGTATTTCGTATTTTTATATGGCATCGGTCTAGTCGGGAGAAATACGACTGCCGATCCGTGGCCCCTGGATTCATTCCCACGCGCACCACTGTCTTTTCGAAGTAGTGTGCGTAATGCCACTAACTTAAAAGGGTGAAGGAAAACATCGTGAGAAAACCGACATGTACGTAGAATCTTTCGAGGTTGTGTGTCATCCACTGTCATGCACTGGACCAGCGTTTGGCTTTGACTCTCTCCTTGCGAGAGTCTTAGCAGTTCGTTCACGGATGACTGAACACAGTCATCTCCAATAATAGGCCAGTCAGCACGATCCTTGACCTACGTTTCCAAGCGCCCCCAGTTAGTTGCCTTTCGTATATCGTGGCTCCATCTAGTCTCAGGGTGTACGCTACATTTGCCGATTTGCAGTCTCCATCCCAAGACCTGTCTAGGCCAACAGTTATTGGATCTGCAACTGGTATGACCGGCCTACTGTTACTTCTGTGTTGTGTTTGCGTGGGAAGTGGTAGCGTGCGCTGATCCCTATCGGTGACTTTAGTTTTCTAACGAATTACTTTATTACGAATTCACTCACTCAGATAAACTCCAAGAAAAACCCTTTCCATAGTTACTGAATTAAAGTTTACGGACCTGTCAGTGTCCACGTGTCAGCACCGTTGGTTATGACGAGTACGACGCACTAGTCAAATATTTTTGGCCCCCGGAATTCTTTGCGTTGCTGCCCGGGTATATATTGCCGTGGTCCCCGTTTATACAATTTGGAATTAGGCTTCTCTGTTTGAGTTAAGCCCACATTACCCTCCCCTCCTCCCCCATGCAGCCCCTATGGGCAGCAGCATCACCAGTGAAAGAAGTAGTTGCTCTGCGATCACATACCAGGTCTGGTATGCGATCTGACTACTTTGCCCAGCGTGGTGACAATGGGCATCATCCTGTTATAATACGTCCCAATTATTTTGAAATAAAATATTACAATAAAAATAATTATTGTACATAAAAATATCTTAAATAGATCTTATTTTAAGATCTATAAAATCACTGTTGTTCAGAGAGGTAATACAAAATTTACACGCCTATGTCGCATCATTTTTCCAATACAGATGCATCAATTTTGCTTTGAGTATTATTAGTTGGTCTGAGCAACTTTATACTGTTTTTTAAAGAAAATCCTAATGTGAAATTTTGCCCTTGTCTGCTGAAATCAATAAAGAGGTAGCTAATATATCAGAAATTTTGAACTATAATAGTACTTTTGCCTAGTCGTCACACTTATGAGCATGTGCAATGAGATTCTGATTTTTTACCACTAGCCAGCAGTGTTTATGGATACCCTTTTAAAACTTTTCTGATTCAAAATTTGTTTACTTTGTGAGGAAGGAAATTTGATAGCTGCAAGTCCGTGATAGTAATGTTATACAGTGAATAAAATTGTCTATCTCGCCGCCCTGTCATATCATTATACTAGAGACATTGCCCTCTAAATCTGAGCACTTTTAAAGACCAGTGCTTACTTTTATTTTTAAATAAAGAGTGACGAGACGAGCAGGTCATGTGCCTGAGTCAACATACCTGCCACATAGCAGTACAGTGACACCCAGCTATTGGAACATGAAGAGTCCAAATCATTACCTAGGACTGCACTGCGTTCGTCACCCAGAGATCTATCCATATTTATATTGTTTGTTTACAGGGACACACGAAGCAGCAAGTTTTCAATATTCGGCTTCGGTATTGTCCTGTTTGCACAAACATAAATCAAAACTGCCACTATCAGACGGATGCAAAATAATTATTCAGAAAATACTGGAATATTCCTAAGTAGTTTAAATTCATCGCATAAATAGATATACAATTAAACTTTTAAGAAAATCTGCCACCTGATTGTGTTGGGGTCGAAAGCAATAATGGAGCAGCGACTGATTAAAATCTCACAGGGTTCTGTTTGCTGCATAAGACAGGAACGCAGAATACTCTTGCAGTTCATGAGAAGCCTTTTTGTCTCTGGGTTCTTGTCATAGCTGTCATTGGTGTACTAAAACACCCAGGGCATGCCGGGATAACCACGGGAACCAATTGGTTAGTGGACGCCAGACGTCTCACGTCCGAATACCCTTGAACTTTGCGGCGGGCTAACATATACAGCTGTCGCCAACCTACATTCCGCACAGTAAAACCGGCACGTTTCTTCCCTAAACAGTCCATAGCATCTGCCAATGTCACAATGGTGACTACGCAGTGTATGTCAGATAGGAAGATTGACGCATCATGAAACTGTCACTTCTCTCCCGCTGTGGTCTCCACCTTATTGTGGCGAATTGCCACACACTTGTTTTTGAGGCGAATTAAGTTTGTGGCGAATCGACAACAACCTCTTATGGCTCCAATGTCGGCCACTAGCCTATAAGCCTGCATTAGGTCGCGCTGATGCCATCTGTGCCTCAAAACTCTCAGTTAGCTACGTTGTTGTTAGCTTGTTGCCATAATAAAGAATCTGCAAGCGGTTCTACTCGGAGTCCAAAGAGATTTTATATTCTGAAAAGATTCAGGGCGGTTACATACGAAAGTTCCTAAGTCTTTCTAGAATCTATCACCGCGCCCAAAGGGCGGTCGGGAAATCGCGATGCGGGGTCGATACATTCGCTAAAACGCGCTATTTCGAAGTTGCGACTGAAAGCAAAGAGTCTTCAAAATGCGTTGCAGCAGCAATCTAGTCGCAAAATCAATATAAGTATAGCATTTCTGTTGTACCTCTTAGTAATAAAACCCCATACCATCATCCAGTATTTGCTATTTTGTAAATTTAATATTAATGGTGAAATATTGTTTCCTAGTTATTCAATTCTCTTTGTTACATTGCTTTGTTGATTAATTATTATTATTTTATCCTTATAATGGTGATTCAGATCAGTAATAATAAATATGAATAATAATTGCACATTGCATGAGTACCTATATTGTAATTGATGGAATATCATTTTTATTTTAGCGTGCCCTGTTTAATTACCTAATGTGAATCTATGGATGTAATCGTATTATAATAGTGGGAAATTATAGTCTGAATACCTAAACGGAATAAAATGTGGCCGGACCGACGGTCTAGGCAGAGTCCTCTTTTAACATAAATTAAAAACAATGTACCTAAAATTACAAGTACATTCGACAATGTTATGGAGCCCCTACGAAGTAATTGTTTGGTGATAAAGAAATAAAATCAAACACTGGATGCAAGCAAGGTGACCCGCTCGGTCCGGCCACATTTCTGCTAAAGTTAATTTTATTCATAATTAGTTGACCACTTTACTGACACTAAAAAAAAAATCACCGTTCGTTTCAGACGGAACGTTTTGATAAACCGTGCGTTTTACATTACATTACCACACTAATACTAGTGTGGTAATGTAATGTTACTATGCTACTACTACTATGTTATAAATATATAACATTAGCTACATCTGACATCTTGAAATCCATAAAACAAGCTTTGCTAATTAAAAAGGTAGATGGCGTTGCGTGAAAATATCTCGATCAATTTCCTTTGTTGTTTTTTTTCAGACTTGCAAACAAACGCGCAGTTTCAACACTCCCCTTCACTTTTGTTTTGTTTATATTTAAAAGATAATGGAAAGACATTACCACTTGACTGCCAGGAAATTCTACGCTCCAGATGGTTCGACTAATTAGGTAAGTCGTCTCAGGACTCTTTGCGAAGTCCACCTGGGGAAGTACCACGCCTTTGCCAGTTATTCTACCGCCAAGCAGTCATGTGCATAGATTACGGTGTTCTGGTTTGAAGGGCAATGTTTCCAGTGAATTTACAAGGCATTAAGATTAAACCATTGATATAAACCATTAGATGTGCCCTCTCAAACTTCAGGCGCACGGAATTATGTAATCGTTGCAAAGAGTCAGCGCAGTCTTTCCGTTCGGTTCTAGTCGGTTGCAGGAAGCGGTGAACGCCAGATGTGTGTTTATTTATCACTATTTGTTGTCAACAATCAAAATTAGTAGAACCATGGCATATCTCGCCGCTACCGATTCTAATGATCAAGACAAGTAGGCTGGTTATGTGTATCACTTACGATACACACGGAGATGCAGCTTATTAACAATTTCAAGGTGCACAGGGCAATGGTGACGAGCGCAGTGCATTGCTGGTTTTGGACTGTTCATGTTCCAATAGCTGCGAGTCACTGTGCTGTTGTGCGACAGGAATGATATTAATGAAATGATTAGGAATGTTTTTTTTTTTTTAACTATAATAGGTTTGCACTTGACCACCATCTCGCCTGATGTTAAGCGATGATGAGATCTACGATGGAGCGTGCTTACCTAGAAGAAACCGATTCACTCTCGATTTGAAGACACCAAGATTGTAACCATCAGGGAAAACCCACTCAGGCAACGCATTCCACAACCTAGACGTTCTTATCACAAACGTGGAGTCAAACCTCTTCGTTCGCGTTTTTGGAACATCAACCATGAAACGATGTCGTCCTTTTGTGGAACGAGAAGTCCGATAGAAGAAAGGGCAAGGTGGTATTAGATCATGCAGATCAGTTGCACACTCTCCGAAGTGTATCCGATAAAAAACCGATAAGCTAGCGATTTTGCGGCGATGATCAAGACTTTGAAGTCCTTTACGCACAAGAGTGTCATTGTTTGAATGTTGTTGCTTACAGTCACATGTCCCGTTACGTCACTCTAAACTTATTTTCAAGAACGTCGCTAGTATTGGTAATAAGTAATAAGTAATGGAACATTTACCATGGTTAAATTGATAATACTAGTGACTTAGTTCATTGGGATGATAACTGAGGCAAAAAATACCGTTTTAATTCATCGATATAATTAAAGAAACGAAGATGAGGTATGCTATAATCTAAAGACAACATAACGTGGCGAAAATTTGTTTGAAAAATTTGAAAACTGAATTGTCAGCGAACGTACACTATTGTCAGCGAACGTACATAACTCCTTGTTTCCGACTGAGACTAAATCAGGAGACGTCACCTGATTTTGCATCGCCATAGTAGAAGTGCGTTTGTCGCTTCTGTCGTTTAAAGAGTTCTATGTTTTAATTAGTCAGACAGCTAGATTGTCGAAAATTTCAGTAGTGGGATGTTGTGATGTCACGTCCACATAAAAATCTTATGTATTATATATAACTTGATATCGTTTGTCTTTAGCTATAGCTTATGTAATAAAAAAATTGTTAGATTATTAAAGCCTTCTTTTCCCTTTCATTTCTGGCTTCTATTTGATTTAATGACCCTTATGATATAAGCTTTAACAGGAACAACGTAACGAAACCAACATGTTTCAACCACATAGTTTACATATTACGTATTGAGTTAGTTTTTCCGCACGGTTGTGTCAATCGTAAGCAGATGACGTGCATACTTTCTATGGCAACAGAGTGATGTGCCGCGACAAAAGTATGACTTTTACAAGAGTGACAAAGGAAGAAAGATGCTTTTCAATTTGTACTTAAGCCTGCAAGTAAAGTTAGCGTGATGGATTATGACCTTGACCATCTCTTCATCATTTTGAGTGGTGAGAGAAGATGCCCAGTCTCAATGGGAACATAAAAATAACTATATAAACTTTGAAGGCTCTTTGTTAATGGGAAGGTCAGGTAAATCAGTCTTAGCTGCTTGCACAAGTTAACAAATAAAGTAAATGTCAGGTCAAATAAAATTCCAACCTTTTAATATGGATTGACAACACGTGCAGGACATGTTCTTGATGGTAAGCAACATGTCTGTCCATAACGTCAAAGGAACACGCAGCCAAGCCCAGTAATTTCTCTGGAAACATTGCCCTTCAAACCGGAACACTGTAATGTTTGCAAACTTCTGCTTGGCGGTAGATTTAGGTCTAGTAAAGGTGTGGTACTTCCCAGGATTGCATAGAGCCGTACCACTCACTACCGTTGGGAGCAGATCGGATGTATGGTATTTTATTGTTATTTTTTTACGTTTCAGGTCTTCAGGTTTCCACAGCCTGTCCTCCGTTGAACCCTGAACTCAATGCATCCTTCGCTGGGATCACATGAACATACCACAACTTATCTTTCACAAATTTCTCTAAACTTTGGCTATCTCATAATAAATAATTCTTCTAACTATTTCATGTGCTTTGAATTTCAATAAGTGGTATACCTAGTCGGTATCAGGTGATTTTCCCGCTAACCTTTCGGCTAATAGACAAGGCGCAAAATTATACGTAGAGTCATGTTTTCATAGTCGTGTGTGTATTTTTGATTGGTATTTTGCGTCTGTGCGATCTCTTTTACAATATATATTCTTTAAACATACATATAAATACAATTGAAGGTTCTGTTGGTAATATTCAAATGAAAACTTTTTACTTTATATATATTTTGATATGAATTTATTAATACCTACTATACGTATATTTATTTTTAATTTTTGTCTATCTGTCTTGTCTGTCCGTTGGCAGTTGGTTCCGGCTAATCTCCAAAGTAGCTGAACGGATTACAATGGGACTTTCACTAATAGATAGTTGATCTTCTAATATATAAGAAAAGGAAAATAAAAAAAATTTAGGAAAATAAATACCAAATAGAATCCCACAGGGTTTCCCCAGGGTCCACTTTTGCCACTTACTCTCGCAGTCTTTCTCGAACCCAACGTAGACTGCTCGTCTCCAAGATCAGATCAGCTATGACATCATCGTAATACAACACCCATGTCATGTCGGAACCACTACGGGAATAAACCTGTTAGTGGACGCTAGAAGTCCCCACATTCGAATACCATTGGTACACTCCGCGAGGTATAAGCTGAGCTTTGCATTAGTGTGAGTGATCACCAATCAGGCAGGAGCGCGGCGAGACAGAATAGCGCCGCGCCTAAGGCCGGTTGTCACACCTACACTATCCATGTACACTCACACAAATGCAAAGCTCAGCTTATACCTCGCGGAGTGTATCTCGCGACGGGCTACATATTTATTTAACCTCGTCGCCGATAGCGCGAACGGGGCACCGCAATACCAGCACTTCTCTTCCCCAGAAGCTACATCACTTCTGTCATCGTCATATTAGCAAGAAAAGTCTTCAGCGGCCAGGAAGATCGGCACACCCTGATACCGGCACTTATCTCGAAGAACAAGGAACGCAACAGGATATTGTTAATAAATATTGGTGGACATTTCACACACAACGTTATCAGACCCCAAACTAAGCAAAGCATGTAATATAAATGCCCGATAGCTGATGTAATACTTATATATTTTTAAATACATACTTATTATACATAGAAAACACCCAGGCACAGTAAAAATATTTGAATTAATCACACAAACATTTGCACTGGGTGGGGATCGAACCCACAACCCACGGCTTCGCAGGCAGGCAGACTTACTACCAACTAAGCCACCAGCCAGTTTATTATTGTTTATTGAAATGCGGCTTAGGATGACGACAAGATCAAAAATATACTGTTACAATTAGTCCGTGAGGTACATTAAGGAAAACTATGGCAGACATATTATTTGTTTTAGCAAATTATTAAAATCCAAGAGCTTAGATCATCAAACATCCAGCTTGTGGTACGTCATCGTAAAAATCATACTATGAAGTGACGTCATTAGAAACTTCAAAGCTCTGTTTCTTCCCCAGTTTTTGTTTTTGAAACGATATAAATAATACTTGTGCAATATTTTCTATTAATATAACTGACGGACTAAGTACTTTTATTAGTATTCCTGCCAGTTAGAGTTAGATCCCAGGGCCGCCAGACGTCACGTATTTTCTGATGGATGAAATGTGGACGATTGAGTAGAGTTAGTACGTACTAAGAACACATGCTTACCCGCTAACTTACTTAGACGGCCAATTTTGAGATATGGAGTCTAGAAGGTACATAAAAACATTTATTTTCTATTTTAATTTTTTTAAATAAAGACTGACGAGACGAGTAGGACATGTGCCTGATGATAAGCAACATGCCTACCACATAACAGCACAGTGACACGCAGCTATTGGAACATGAATAGTCCCAATCATTACCTAGCACTGTACTGCGCTCATCACCCCGAGAAATAAGATGTTATATCTCTAAGCCCTGTAATTTCTCTGGAAACATCGGCCTTCAAACCGGAACATAGTAATGTTAACATTACTGCTTGGCGCTAGAATAACTGGCAAAGGTGTGGTATTTCCCCAGGTGAACTCTGCTAGGAATCCTACCACTACAGGAAACGTAATTATGAGTTTAGGGCATGACTGGCCCCTTAGACCGGTCTGTCTTTTCGGAAAAGGCTTTAAAATAATTGTTTGATAAACATATATACAAATGGAGGCTGAGAATTTAAGTGAAGTTAAGGCATTATTTTGGGAGTTTTAAAGCGTTTGTTAAGCAAAACGAATGATGGAAGGTGCCTGGGAATATTGGGGCCTTATTTTTAAAGATATTGCCTATAACATACGTGAAAATCAGTTATCAGAAAATACGTGAAGTAAGTAATGTATCTTCTGGACCCCATAAGCATGTGTTCTTAGTACGTACTAAATCAACTCAATCGTCCACATTTCATCCATCAGAAAATACGTGACGTCTGGCGGCTCTGGGATCTTAGACTAAATTGTTTACACAATTAAATCAAAGCTACGCATCATAGCTCACAGTCATTCCATAGTGATGGCAACAGAGTTTCCAGGAAATTACTATTTAATGATCATTATTTTATTGAATTTGTCGGGCCCTGTCATTCTACGCAGACGTCTGCAGTATAAAGCCGGTCAGAATGAACAACTTGTGTGTTTCTAAAGTTATGCTCTTTTTCTTTATCGTCATGTTAATGTGTGGTGAGTAACAATATGCAATACTAACAACGTTCCGCGGTGTTACGCGCGTAGTTCCCGTTGCCGTTATTTTTCTGAGATAAAAAATTGGTTGCCTGTAAATACGGGCGAAAGTTTACGTGACAACGACTTTGAGTGGTAAAATAGTTTTACGGAAGGAACGCGTGCCTTTCACTTTTTATGTCTGTCTCTCTCGCTCTTAGGCGGGCTAACCATGCCCGAGTGGAAGGGACGCGTGCCTCTCACTCGCTCTCGTTGTGAGCGCATAACGTGAGCGGAGCGTAACGCAGTTTCTTGAAGTGTCACCCGGCAAACCAATTTATAAGACGTTGTCACGTCAAAAGTGCCCTTGTGTTATTCCAGAAATTATCTATCTATGTACCAAATCTCATTCAAATTTTGTCGGTAGTTTTTGCGCCAAACATCCATTCATCCATGCATTCTTACAAAATTTCGCGTTAATAGGATTCACGCAAATGAATCATTTCATCGAGTGCCCCATAATAACAACTGACTTTAACGGCTTGAAAAGTAGTATATGTATTATTCTAAACCATTTATTACGTGCATCTGTGAAATACATCAATCTATGTCTTTTTTGTTGGTGAATGTGGACATGCAAGAAAACCAACAACCCCTTAAAAATAACATTTTTAGGACTAGCGTGCTCCCTAAAAAGTAATACTTGATTATGACATATAGAAATATGAATACTTATTGCATCACATACAATAATTTAAATTGCAAAATGTTTATAATAGTGTAATTTCAGTCCATAAAATCACGGATAAAAGTGACTAATATGTTATTTCCTTCTTGTTGTTTTGTCACACGTTATTCTCACTTCAAAGCAAAATTTCGTATTCAATTCGTGAAAATGTTTTTATAAGTATGTATTATTATATAATTATTATTATATAAAAAATCAAAAAAATCAGTTAAAGCATAATAATGCTTTAACTGATTTTTTTGATTTTTTACAATAAAAAAAGCAACAAAAATTTGAAAACTGCATCCACCACTGACGTTGTCGTACTATGAAACTTAGCTGTCTCGTTGGAACATTGCATTAAGTTGTCTATCCGTTATACAGGGTTATTGGAATCAGCCTGCATCCTTTTAAGGTTAAGTACATTATGTACGTCAATTTTTGTTCTATAGTTATAAAAATGTGTATTTTTTGCCCTTACCAAATAAAAATAGTAGATTGTTAACCGAGGGTCGAAAGAATCAATTCTCCAGGTATTTAGACGCCCAAGCGCAGCGAGAGCGGCTATAGTAGAAATTGATTCTTTTACCCGTGTTAAACACTCTACTCTTCATTTCGAATATTGTCACGCTAGTGAACATAAAAAGGTTTGTAGGGAGGTATAGGTACGGGGTAAATAAAAAAGGTTAAGGAAACAAGTATATTTTAAAAAAGATGAAATGGAATGAAATAAAAAATTAAAATAGACGTAACTTAAAAATGAAAAAAAAACAGGAACTGAGAGGGTTTCTTGACTAGTAAGATTTAATGGCTCCTGGGCTCGAGAGGTCCGCGGCCCGCAGCAGGATCAGTAGCCCACAGCAGGATCAGTAGCCCACGGTAGAGTTCAGTGACTCGCAGCAGGGATAAACAGCGCACAGCAGGATCAGTATTTCACATCAGCAGCCCACAGCAGTCCACAACATCAACCTGGCTGCAGCAGCTCATTCAGTGGCTCGCAGCAGGGAACGACAGCGCACAGCAGGATCTGGGTTTAGGTTCAGTAGTCCACAACATCAACCTGGCTGCAGCAGCTCATTCAGTGGCTCGCAGCAGGGAACGACAGCGCACAGCAGGATCTGGGTTTAGGTTTGCAGCAGAGATCAGCAGCGGTAGTAGCCCACAGCAGGATCAACATCAAACTGGCTGCAGCAGCTCATCAGCGGTACACAATAAGGGTTTAGTAGCCCTATTTTCACGTTGCACCTTTCAGGGTATCTTGTGATGCTTCTTGTTTGAAATCCAAATGTTGACTGCCCATCTCAGTTCCTTGCCCTTACAAGAAAACTATTCCAAGTTTAAATCTAGAATGAGAGACAGTTTATTTTATAATTAGCGGCCAGAGAGAATTAGACTTAAAAACTATACAACCTTATGAAAATGGTAGAGGTTGCTTAGCAATAATGAATGTTTGAAATATTATGACATGAAGTAAATAAATAAAATTTTCAGAAAAACGTAGTTTTCTACAGTTTAAAATAGAAATAATACATGAAGAATACTAATATTATGATCAGAAAAATATGCTTTACCGTGAGGACACGATAGAACAGATATTAGTTGTATGAAAATTCACTATGTAAGTACCTAAGTTTCTACATAGTCTCCAATGAATGATGATTTTAGTAGGAAATGTACGCTTACATATTGTTTAAAGCCAATATGTAACGTTACAAAATGTGGCAAATAAAACTAGTTGTCTAAACTATTTATTGATCATATCTAAAATATCTTTTTTAATTCCGTCACAGATACATAACAGATTAGTATCCCGCCAATTCCTATCGACTTTTAAAATTTTAAATATGGAGCTCTCCGCGTAATCGTGCGGCATATTCCGCTCCAAAAAATTTGCGCTAAGTTAACACTGGCTGTTTATAAAGTCACATGGCCGCAGCATTTTTTTAGTTTTTTTTTTTTTACATAAAACTCTTCACAGCTGAGACACTATTTTTAAAGTATATTTTCTGGCTTTAGAGGAATGTGATTTTTAAGAATTTTGCCTTCTCTATAGAGGGTAGCAGCATTTTCCACCCAATGATCTGATTTTAATAACACTACTTTCCGAGTATGAGAAATGAAAAGGGCATTTGCCCTGTCTAAAAGCATCAAATTTTCGAAACAATTTATAACATGAGCGGGCGGTCTCTTTAACGATGAATGTGCCGAAGTGAATAAAAACTAAAGCTGAAAGTGAAGCTCGAAAGTGTAGTGGAAGTCTTGCGTGATGAGGGCACAAAGTTTTGCGAAATGCGGCGCAAAGGCAGAAAGTCAAAGCTTTCCAGGGAGACCTTAGATCTCACGGAGGAACGACGGAACCCCGCGTTAACTTCGTCAGAACAAGGGGCTCTTGGTAAAAAAATTACCAAGCTTGTACGTGACCTCCGATTAGCTTATACGCTCTTGATTGAAAAATCAATTGAGCAAAATCGGGGGTCAAAGGTGTTCATCAAGACACTGGGTAGAAGCCACCTGACGAAGTTAACTACCTCGACGGGGAGAGTCGTTACATCTAAAGCTGATGTTCTCTCGGAAGTGGAAGACTTTTACAGCCAACTGTACGCATCGCATGCTCCTCATCTCCCACAAAATGAAGACAAAAGGGCCACTCTGACTCGCCACTATACCGAAGAACTGCCGGAAATAAGTCTAGACGAAATCGTGATGGCTCTTGGGCAACTTAAAAATGGAAAAGCCGCGGGTGAGGACGGAATTACAACAGAGCTTCTAAAGGCAGGTGGGGCCTCACTGATAAAAGAGCTCCAACAACTGTTTAATGACGTCCTCTTCACCGGGAGAATTCCACAGGCATGGCACAGAAGTGTGGTCATCCTATTCTTCAAAAAAGGAGATAAAACCCTTTTAAAGAATTATCGACCAATATCGCTTCTGAGCCATGTCTATAAGTTGTTTTCGAGAGTTAACACGAATCGTCTCGCCCGAAGACTCGACGAGTTTCAGCCCCCGGAACAGGCTGGGTTTCGAAGTGGGTTCAGCACCATATACCACATTCACACGGTACGGCAGATTGTACAAAAAACAAAGGAGTACAATCGGCCTCTTTGCTTAGCGTTTGTGGACTATGACAAGGCGTTCGACTTAGTCGAAACCTGGGCTGTTCTGGAGTCCTTACAGCGATGTCAAGTCGATTGGTGATACATCGAGGTGATGAAAGTCCAAATCCAAGACCAGCAGTCAAGACATATTCCTCTGCAGCGAGGCGTGAGACAAGGGGACGTAATTTCCCCGAAATTATTCTCTAACGCACTAGAGTATATGTTTAAGACGCTGGATTGGGTTGGATATGGCCTAAACAGCAATGGCGAGTACATCTCTCACCTACGATTTGCAGACGACATCGTCATTATGGCAGAGTCGCTGGAGGACTTGCAGTGTATGCTGGACAGCTTGGCTAACGCTTCTCAACGAATTGGCCTCCGGATGAATTTGGATAAAACCATGTGCCAAAAGTCATGTGCAACGAGTTCGTTGCTCCGGGGCCGATTGCCGTAAATAGAACCACTCCTACGGTGCTGAAACGTGGACACTGACAGTCAAAATGGTCCAAAAGCTCAAAATCGCTCAGCGAGCTATAGAAAGAGCTATGCTTGGAGTTTCTCTGAGGGGTTGCATTCGCAATGAAGTAATTCGTCAGAGAACTAAAGTCACCGACATAGCTCGGCGTATTAGCAAACTGAAGTGGCAATGGGCCGGTCACATTTGTCGCAGACCCAATAACCGTTGGGGTAGACGGGTTCTGGATTGCAGACCGCGAATTGGTAAACGTAGTGTAGGACGCCCTGAGACTAGATGGAGTGACGATATACGAAAGACAGCTGGTGGCGGTTGGTCCAGCAGTGAACGAACACGGGCTGATGATGATGATGAATAAAAACTAAACAGTTGCTAAACAGTCCAAAGAGGACCACAAACACTTTTTTTGGATATGTATTGAGTTTTAACTAAAGTTGTGGCACAAAAGTTGTTTGTTTCAATAATAAGAACATGCCTGTACACGGACGCAGGCTAATTACTAGTAACCCTGTATTTGATTTAAAAAACAAAACTAAAATTAATGAAGTTGCTGAGTAAGCTCACCAACCCAACTGACTGACTGAACTGATTTTGAAATGAAAGACTGGCGTCGGGTGTTTCTACGAGTCCCAAATATGCTTTTGATACGTTTGATAGGTATGCAGTCAATCATCTGGGTTCCGTAACGCAAGCTTTGCTTAGACTGAGGCCAGATGGTGCTTTGTGAAAACATGTCAATCAATATTTTGACGTGACAACGTCTTATAAATTGGTTTGCCGGGTGACACTTCAAGAAACTGCGTTACGCTCCGCTCACGTTATGCGCTCACAACGAGAGCGAGTGAGAGGCACGCGTCCCTTTCACTCGGGCATGGTTAGCCCGCCTAAGAGCGAGAGAGACAGACATAAAAAGTGAAAGGCACGCGTCCCTTCCGTAAAATTATTTTACCACTCAAAGTCGTTGTCACGTAAAACTTTCGCCCGTATACCGACTTTTTACAGGCAACCAATTTTTTTTTTCTCTGTATTTCATTGCAGGTTTGTCAGAGCAATTATATTACTCTCGTTTACTACAGTATTGGTTATATCTAAAAAATAGAAGACTTCATTGCCAAATAAATGTAAACGAATCCTGAACTCAGTATGGATCGGTCAGGTAAGTCGCACGCTAATATCACTCAAAAATGTTATACCGCAATTTGCTTGTATTACTCAATATGAGATACTATCTTGGGGAAATGCCGTGGTGGCTCAGTGACGAAAACATTCATTTAACAATCGCGTGGTGGTAAATTCAAACTCTGCCAAGCTCTCTGAGCGCTTCTCCTAGTGCAGATGTACGAGTTTGTCAACATTGGCTATAATGGTGACAGGAAACAAGCTTGCTGTTCAACAAAGAGATCTTTTAAGGATATGGGACTTTAGCAAACTCACACTAAGTGAGCGTGGGTCACGATCTTGGCTCTATCCAGATGAGAGAATGTGTTTAGTCCCGCCAGTGCAAACATAATTATTATACAGGGTTGTATACATTTTCAGGACCGAAAATCTGATATTGGTTAATCTTATGTCATATACGTACCGAGAACCTTGTGTATCCGCTTGATACACCGCCTGCTCTTCGCATTTACAAATTTGGCGGGAAAACGGGTGTCAGTTACATAGTTACATAAGTGCGGTGTTTATGCTTCGGCATATGAAGTGCCGCCTTGCTTGTACCCGTTTGAGTCCATTTACTCTCAAGAGCGTTTCAAGACCCTTTTAGCGGTATCGTTTATTTATAATTAATGTGCTTAAAATGTAAACTTACATTTTTGACACTTGAGTAAAACATTTCTCAAGTAGTCTAACCACTATTACATTAATAATTTATAAGGGAGACAGTGGTTTTATGGGTTAAATGTATACAAATGTATACAAAATAACAAAATCGACTATCAAACACAAATTTATCGGTATTACTTCCCAAATAAAAACACGAAAAAAATTTTATACAGCCAAAAACCCAAAATGCAACTTTATGTTTGTTTGTTGTCGTCATCAACCAAGTTTTTGGGTCATCATCCAAACCGTCATCAACCAAACTATATTACACACCGGTGTGTCAAGCAGGTATAAACATGTCTCATAAAGCTACATCGAAATATCGGGGATTGACTCCTCCATATAGCTACGGTAAATACCGTGCGCCTGGTGATCAGCTACTTTGACGCTTGACCACACCGCTCGTACCACGCAGCTGTTTGAACATCTTTAACGAACAACATGAACAACAGTCTAAATTCTAAATGAACAACAGTTAAAACTACTACCTTGTACTGTACTTACTGCTTACGTCACTCGGGGGACTCACCTTTTAATGTTACTAGAATCAATGTATTCCAAACGAGATCATTATTTTGTCAGATTTACCGCTGCAAAATTTATCAAAAGTAGTTTAATTTTCATCTTGCGGAACTAAACTTACGTATGGGGAAGTGTTATCATAGAAAAATATAGTTAATCACAGAAATTTGATACTTCTTCTGATCTGATAGCGTGTCTAGTATGTAAGGTTTTTTTTTATGTTTCAGGTATACAGGCTTCCACAACCTGTCCCTTATCAATGAGTCCAGGGGGACTCCATGCACCCTTGGTTGAGAACACACAAACATACTGCAATTTGAATACCTTTCAAACATTTTAATCTCTGACGATCTCATAATAAATAATTGTTCCAACTATGTCATGCCTTTTGAATTTCAATACGCAGTTGGCTTCTGACTTCTGACTTTCCTTCTTACCAAACTTTTGGCTAAATGAGAAGTCAAAATTATAAGAGTTATTCATGTTCGAATAGTAGTGTGTGTACTATTTGGTTAGTATTTTGCGTCTGTACGCTCTCCATTATAATATGACATAGCTCTGGAAGTGTGCGGATTTGGAGCGTGGTTTTAGAATTTAAAACAGCATCGCGAGCCACAGCGAAAGTTTCGGAGGATCAGGCGCTTCACCTCTTCCCAGAAATGCGCAAACTGGAATGCGCACGCGTTGGAGCCCAGGCTCTCGAGCGGGCGACGGAGCTGTGTCCCGGACTCCGGACGACATATAACATGCCCCGTCTCAGGGCACAGTGCGAATTAGGCATGACGACTAAGACAACGAATTAAACTTTACAATATTTGAAAGTATGGAAAGGCCGTACGAATGCTGACTAAGTTTGTTCACCAAATTATCCACATGCTCATTCTATTTTAGTTGACAATCAATGTTAAGGCCTAAAAACTTCGTTGTGTCAATATTTTCAATTTGATGTACAATATCTAATGTAGTTTAGTAATTATTTTTTTTCGAAATGTCATAATATTTGTATTGGTCAGATTTATATTTAGATTATTTGATGTATTATGTCTTATTGTGTGTGAGAAAGAATGTGTCAGTATGATAATTTTTTTTTTTTAAATAAAGAGTGACGAGACGATCAGGACATGTGCCTGATGGTAAGCAACATGCCTGACACATAACAGCATAATGACACGCAGCTATTGGAACATGAAGAGTCCAAATCCTTACCTAGCACTGCACTGCGCTCGTCACTCAGAGATCTAAGATCTTATATCTCTAAGCCCTGTCATTTCTCTGGAAACATTGTACTGAATAACGAGGAAAACAATGTTACATACATAAATTTTTGGCTAGACTTTCCTTTTAATTCGATAATGGGAGACTAAGAAACAACTAATTGTACCTTTTGACTCCCGTTTTCCTTCCAGGTAGTCCAGACGTGTACAAAGCTACGCCAGTTAAAATGAGAAACTTATGTGTTTCTATAGTTATCTGTTTTTTCGTTATTGCTACGTTTTTGGACGCCAGAAGTACCCATACCATGGGTCTCCCGCGATAGCCTATATATTCAACCCCTTCGCCAACTTCCATCCAACAGCGGACGGAGAACAGAGGACAGCGAGAGAGGTGCCCCATGGTACCGGCACTCCTCTTCCATAGAAACCTTGTCGCTTCTGTCATTGCCATTGGACAATAAAGTATGCGGGGACAGGAAGATCGGCACACCCTGATACCAGCACTTATCTCGAAGAACAAGGAATGCAACAGGATATTATTTATCGAAATGCAGTTTAAGGTGATGACAACGTCAAATATTTACTATTATAATTAGTCCGTAGTAGTAGTAGTAGTAGGTAGATTATGGAAACTATGGCAGACATATCATTTGTTTTAGCAAATTATTAAAAATCCAAGAGATATAGATCATCAAACTTCCAGCTTGTGGTATTACGTCATCGTAAAACTCGTACTATGAAGTGGCGTCATTAGAAATTTCAAAGCTCTGTTTCTTCACCATTTTTTGTTTTGAAACGATATAAATAATACTTGTGCAATATTTTCTAATAATATAACTGACGGACTAAGTAGTTTTATCAGTATTCCTGCCTATTGTATACACAATTATATCAAAGCTACGCTCACAGTCAATTCAATAGTTATGCCAGCAGAGTTTCCAGGAAATTGCAGTTTTATGATTATTGTATTGAATTTGTCGGGCCCTGTCATTCTGCGCAGACGTCTGCAGTATAAAGCCAGTCAGAATGAATAACTTGTGTCTTTTTAAAGTTTTGTGCATTTTCTTTATCGTTGTGATAATGTGTGGTGAGTAACAATGTGCAATACTAGCAGTGTTCCGCAGTTTTACCCGCCTAGTTTCCGTTCCCGTAATTGTATCTGAATAAAAGTAGCCTATGTGTTATTCTAGACTTTTTCTATGTATGTACCAAAGTTCATCCAAATGTCGTCAGTAGTTTTTGCATGAAAGAGTACCAAATATCCATCCATCCATTCATACATTGTTAAAAAATCGAGTTTGTAATATTAAATAAATTTTTAAATTTTTTTGACCAATTTCAAAACATCACACATTGTCATTATTCTAAGGATTAGGATAAAATATTTATAATGATAAATACGATTCACGCAAACAAATTAATCATTTTATCGTTGACTTCGTTTCGAGTAGTATGGATCGCGCCTTGCAGGTGGACGTTTTGTATTTCGATTTCCGCAAGGCTTTTGACAGAATTGACAATGACATACTATTGCAGAAGCTCAGTAACATGGGGTTCTCACCTAGGCTCCTCAGGTTTTTTGCGGATTTCCTGCGGGATCGTCAGCAATTCGTTAAGTATGGAGTTTGTGTTTCTCGACCATACTTTACGCCCTCCGGTGTGAGTCAGGGATCGGTCTTAGGACCATTGCTGTTCCTCATTATGATTAATGACCTGGTTAAAGAGGTAAAGCATGCTAAGTGCTTATTATATGCAGATGACTTGAAGCTTGTCCTCGAAATAAAATCACTGATGGATTGTAGGAGGTTGCAAGATGATATCGATGCTATCTATCGGTGGAGTCTGCGTAACAAAATGTTTTTTAACCCTGACAAGTGCCATGTGATGACCTTCGATCGAAGGCGTGTGCCTATACAACATACTTATTTTATAGATAAGGATGCCATGAAACGCGTATCGACGGTAAAAGATCTGGGAGTGACGTTCGATCGGGCACTAACTTTCAATGAACACGTATCAATCACTGCGAGAGAATCTTATCGGCGGCTGGGGTTTGTTTTGCGGAATTCGAGAGATTTCAGTGATCCTCATGTCCTCAAGCTTTAGTTCTCCACCCTAGTAAGGAGTAAATTGGAGACGAGCGCTTGTGTGTGGAACCCTCATTGTGATACTCACATTTTGTCTTTAGAGAAAGTTCAAAAGGCCTTCCTGAGAAACCTATACAGGAAAACGTTCGATTATTATCCCTATTTATATCCAACAGAGTTTTTGCTAGGTCAGCTGGGTTTCAACTCCTTGAAAGTAAGGCGTTCCTTCGGCCAGCTCAAGACCGGTTGCCGGATACTTAGAGGAGCCATAGAATCCCCGAGCTTACATAACCGTATGTGCGCTCTAAGTGTTCCGGATAAATATCTCCAGCGCCGGCCCAATCGGAAACAAATTCTGTTCGCCTCCGAACCGAGCCGTACAAAGTCGCGGGATTTTAGTCCATTATGCAGAATTACTCAGGGCCTCAACGCATTCCTAAGTAGCTATCCTGAATGTGACATTTTTTGTGACCGTTGGCCTGATATTTATAATCTTCTTTTAAAATTTTGTGAAAGTAATTTTGTATAATACTTTACTTTGTTTTTTTTTTTTTAAGTTTTAGATTCTAAGAATTTAAGATTGCTGTTCTTTTTTTAATCTGACTGTAATTAATTTATACAATTGATACTGACATATGAATATTATTTAATTTAGCTTTAGTTAATCTATAATAAGTGTAATTGGCATTTGTCGTTCTTATTAGTATGAATAAATAAATCAAATGCCCCATAAGAATAATCGACTTTGACAGCTTCAAAAGTAGCATAGGTATGTATAATTTTAAACCATTTATTACATAGATCTGTGAAGTATATCAGTTGAAAGACCTTGGCTTATCCAGAAGTGCAGTAAGTTCTATACTAGAACGAGTATCTAAAGCTGCACTAGTAGGCTCATATCAGATTTAGCTGGGCAGGGAGAGAAAAACGAGTAGTGAAGGTGAGTGTTGATGTAGGTACGTCAGAAAGGGGTCCCTTAAACCTACGCCCGAGTCACAAGTCTCGGGATCTACTCGAGTTTTCTCTCTCTGCCACACGATGGATGCACGATGGATGGTGCGGGTGGATGCAGCCGCACGGTGAATCCATGGAATACTTTTTTTTTTATATTAGCCACTCCACAGACTCCGGGGTCCGTGATCTTTGTCATTACAATTATCGTTTTTTACACATATCTTGGCTAAGGAGAAGAAGAGGAAAATAGGAGGGAGTTGGGTACATTTAAAATCTAATTCTAGTGCTCGTCTGTAGAGCCGATCACTACCGGTTGGGATTCCGCTAGTAATCGACTCGACATCGAGGGTTTGCCTAATTGCCTTTTGCCATTTGGCTCTGCTTTGGGGGTCTTTGACGTCGAGGGGGGCGATGAATGGGATGTGATTCGGGGTACGCTCTTTGCTGCTGCGTTGAAAGCAGTCACGGACGCCGTGTTGGTGCCTCGGCTGCTAGTTAGATTGGCTGAGGCTTTTTCCATGGAATACTAAGAAGATCGTCTCGTCTCTATGGCCTATGTGGGCGAACGTCAAGCAAGAAATCGAACAAGGCAAATCAAGAATTATAAATACTCGTAATCTAAATTACTACGTATTCGGAAATCTCGAAAAAATGCCTTAAAATCTAAAAACATGATTTGTATTTAGATAACCTGTACGAAATATTTGTAGACTTAAATTTAAATATGCATCACATAAAATAATAAAAATTGCAAAATGATTTTATAAATACAAATACAAATACAAAAATCTTTATTGCTGTTTGCAGGTAAGATAAGATGATACAAAACATTTAAATAGTTGACCCATACAAACTGGCCTCTCTTCTTCTTTTTTTGGAAATGTATTGAGTTTTAACTAAAGTTGTGGAATAAAAGTTGTTTGTTTCAATATTAAGAACATGCCCGTAAACGGACGTAGGCTGATTACCAGTAACCCTGTATATGATTTGAAAAACAAAATTAAAATTAGTGAAGTTGCTGAGTAAGCTCACCAACCCAAATGACTGACTGAACTGATTTTGAAATGAAAGACTGGCGTCGGGTGTTTCTACGAGTCCCAAATATGCTTTTGATACGTTTGATAGGTATGCAGTCAATCATCTGGGTTCCGTAACGCAAGCTTTGCTTAGTCTGAGGCCAGATGGTGCTTTGTAAAAACATGTCAATCAATATTTTTTTCTATGTATTTCATTCCAGGTTTGTCAGAGCAATTACATCACTCTCGTTTACTACAGTTTTGTTTGCATCGAAGAAATAGAGGGCTTCCATTGCCAAATAAATGTAAAAGAATCCTGAGATCAGGATGGATCGGTTAGGTAAGTCGCTCGCTAATATCACTCAAAAATGTTTTACCGAAATTCGCTTGTATTACTCAAAATGAGATACTATCTTGGGGAAATGCCGTGGTGGCTCAGTGACGAAAACATTCATTTAACAATCGTGTGGTGGTAAATCCAAACTCTGCCAAGCTCTCTGAGCGCTTCTCCTAGTGCAAATGTACGAGTTTGTCAACATTGGCGTTAATGGTGACAGGAAACAAACTTGCTGTTCAACAAAGAGATCTTTTAAGGATATGGGACTTTTGCAAACTCACACTAAGTGAGCGTGGGTCACGATCTTGGCTCTATCCAGATGAGAGAATGTGTTTAGTCCCGCCATTGCAAACATAATTATTATACAGGATTGTATAAATTTTCAGGACCGAAATTCTGATATTGGTTAATCTTATGTCATATATATTTAATTGCCCGTTTGGCACTGGCATTCAGTGCCAAACGGGCAGCCGCCGCGCGCGTGTGCACTCGCCTTGAAAAAGGCCGCCGGACGCGGCCGAAACTCGAGTCGGGATTGACCGACCGTATATACGTGAGTGTCCCGTTATCCAATTAAATATGTGTAACAACCACGTTAATTTTAATATTATGTCATATACGTACCGAGAACCTTGTGTATCCGCTTGATACACCGCCTGCTCTTCGCATTTACAAATTTGGCGGGAAAACGGGTGTCAGGTTACATTAGTGCGGTGTTTATGCTTCGGCATATGAATTGCCGCCTTGCTTGAATCCTTTTAAGCCCATTTACTCTCAAGAGCGTTTCTAGACCCTTCTAGCGGTATCGTTTATTTATAAAATATAAACTAACATTTTTGACACTTGAGTAAAACATTTTTCAAGTAGTCTAACCACTATTACATTAATAATTTATAAGGGAGACAGTGGTTTTATGGCTTAAATGTGTTGTATACAAAATAACAAACTCGACTATCAAACACAAATTTATCGGTATTACTTCCCAAATAAAAACACGAAAAAAATTTTATACAGCCAAAAACCCAAAACGCAACTTTATGTTTGTTTGTTGTCGTCATCAACCAAGTTTTTTGGGTCATCATCCAAACCGTCATCAACCAAACTATATTACACACCGGTGTGTCAAGCAGGTATAAACATGTCTCATAAAGCTACATCGAAATATCGGGGATTGACTCCTCCATATAGCTACGGTAAATACCGTGCGCCTGGTGATCAGCACTTTGACGCTTGACCACACCGCTCAGTACCACGCAGCTGTTTGAACATCTTTAACGAACAACATGAACAACAGTCTAAATTCTAAACGAACAACAGTTAAAACTACTGCCTAGTACTGTACTTACTGCTTACGTCACTCGGGGGACTCACCTTTTAATGTTACTAGAATCAATGTATTCCAAACGAGATCATTATTTTGTCAGATTTACCGCTGCAAAATTTATCAAAAGTAGTTTAATTTTCATCTTGCGGAACTAAACTTACGTATGGGGAAGTGTTATCATAGAAAAATAATAGTTAATCACAGAAATTTGATATTTCTTCTGATCTGATAGCGTGTCTAGTATGTAAGGTTTTTTTTTTATGTTTCAGGTATACAGGCTTCCACAACCTGTCCTTTATCAATGAGTCCAGGGAGACTCAATGCACCATTGGTTGAGAACACACAAACAAACTGCAATTTGAATACCTTTCAAACATTTTAATCTCTGGCGATCTCATAATAAATAATTGTTCCAACTATTACATGCCTTTTGAATTTCAATACGCAGTTGGCTTCTGACTTCTGACTTTCCTTCTTACCAAACTTTTGGCTAAATGAGAAGTCAAAATTATACGAGTTATTCATGTTCGAATAGTAGTGTGTGTACTATTTGGTTAGTGTTTTGCGTCTGTACGCTCTCCATTACAGTATGACATAGCTCTGGAAGTGGTGCGGATTTAGAGCGTGGTTTTAGAATTTAAAACAGCATCGCGAGCCACATCGAAAGTTTCGGAGGATCAGGCGCTTCACCTCTTCCCAGAAATGCGCAAACTGGAATGCGCACGCGTTGGAGCCCAGGCTCTCGAGCGGGCGACGGAGCTGTGTCCCGGACTCCGGACGACATATAACATGCCCCGTCTCAGGGCACAGTGCGAATTAGGCATGACGACTAAGACAACGAATTAAACTTTACAATATTTGAAAGTATGGAAAGGCCGTACGAATGCTGACTAAGTTTGTTCACCAAATTATCCACATGCTCATTCTATTTTAGTTGACAATCAATGTTAAGGCCTAAAAACTTCGTTGTGTCAATATTTTCAATTTGATGTACAATATCTAATTTATTTATTTAGTTTAGTTTTTTTTTTTTTCGAAATGTCTAAATATTTGTATTGGTCAGATTTATATTTAGATTATTTGATGTATTATGTCTTATTGTGTGTGAGAAAGAATGTATCAGTATGATATTTTTTTTTTTTTAAATAAAGAGTGACGAGACGATCAGGACATGTGCCTGATGGTAAGCAACATGCCTGACACATAACAGCACAATGACACGCAGCTATTGGAACATGAAGAGTCCAAATCCTTACCTAGCACTGCACTGCGCTCGTCACCCAGAGATCTAAGATCTTATATCTCTAAGCCCTGTCATTTCTCTGGAAACATTGTACTGAATAACGAGGTAAACAATGTTACATACATAAATTTTTGACTAGACTTTCCTTTTAATTCGATGATGGGAGACTAAGAAACAACTAATTGTACCTTTTGACTCCCGTTTTCCTTCCAGGTAGTCCAGACGTGTACAAAGCTACGCCAGTTAAAATGAGAAACTTATGTGTTTCTATAGTTATCTGTTTTTTCGTTATTGCTACGTTTTTGGACGCCAGAAGTACCCATACCATGGGTCTCCCGCGACGGCCTATATATTCAACCCCTTCGCCAACTTCCATCCGACAGCGGATGGAGGACAGCGGACAGCGAGAGAGGTGCCCCATGGTACCGGCACTCCTCTTCCCTAGAAACCTTGTCGCTTCTGTCATTGCCATTGGACAATAAAGTATGCGGGGACAGGAAGATCGGCACACCCTGATACCAGCACTTATCTCGAAGAACAAGGAATGCAACAGGATATTATTTATCGAAATGCAGTTTAAGGTGATGACAACGTCAAATATTTACTATTATAATTAGTCCGTAGTAGTAGTAGTAGTAGGTAGATTATGGAAACTATGGCAGACATATTATTTGTTTTAGCAAATTATTAAAAATCCAAGAGATATAGATCATCAAACTTCCAGCTTGTGGTATTACGTCATCGTAAAACTCGTACTATGAAGTGACGTCATTAGAAATTTCAAAGCTCTGTTTCTTCACCATTTTTTGTTTTGAAACGATATAAATAATACTTGTGCAATATTTTCTAATAATATAACTGACGGACTAAGTAGTTTTATCAGTATTCCTGCCTATTGTATACACAATTATATCAAAGCTACGCTCACAGTCAATTCAATAGTGATGCCAGCAGAGTTTCCAGGAAATTGCAGTTTTATGATTATTGTATTGAATTTGTCGGGCACTGTCATTCTGCGCAGACGTCTGCAGTATAAAGCCGGTCAGAATGAAAAACTTGTGTATTTTTAAAGTTTTGTTTATTTTCTTTATCGTCGTGATAATGTATGGTGAGTAATAATATGCAATACTAGCAGTGTTCCGCAGTTTTACCCGCCTAGTTTCCGTTCCCGTAATTGTACCTGGATAAAAGTAGGCTATGTGTTATTCTAGACTTTTTCTATGTATGTACCAAAGTTCATCCAAATGTCGTCAGTAGTTTTTGCGTGAAAGAGTACCAAATATCCATCCATCCATTCACACATTGTTTAAATAAAATCGTGTTTTTAATATTAAATAAATAAATATAGTAAGTAAATAAATTTTATTGACCAATTTCAAAACATCACACATTGTCATTAATCTAAGAATTAAGGTAAGATATTTATAATAATAAATACGATTCACGCAAACAAATTAATCATTTTATCAAGTGCCCCATAAGAATAATTGACTTTGACAGCTTCAAAAGTAGCATAGGTATGTATAATTCTAAACCATTTATTACATGGATCTGTGAAGTATATCAGCTGAAAGACCTTGGCTTATCCAGAAGTGCAGTAAGTTCTATACTAGAACGAGTATCTAAAGCTGCACTAGTAGGCTCATATCAGATTTGGCTGGGCAGGGAGAGAAAAACGAGTAGTGAAGGTGAGTGTTGATGTAGGTATGTCAGAACCCCTTTCTGACATACCTACATCAAACATACCAACAATATAACAACATACCTACATCTACCCTTAAACCTACGCCCGAGTCACAAGTCTCGGGATCTACTCGAGTTTTCTCTCTCTGCCACACGATGGACCCGGGTGCACGGTGAATCCATGGAATACTAAGAAGATCGTCTCTATGGCCTTTGTGGGCAAACGTCACGCAAGAAATCGAACAAGGCAAATCAAGAATTAAGAAATACTCGTATTCGGAAATCTCGAAAAATTGCCTTAAAATCTAAAAACAAGATTTGTATTTTGATAACCTGTACGAAATATTTATGGACTTAAATTTAAATATTGCTTCACATAAAATAATAAAAATTGCAAAATGATTTTAATTTTGTCAAATAGAGTAATGGCAGTCCTGTAATCTGTGTTGCAGTCCATAAAAGCACGGATAAAAGTGACTACAATGTAGTTTTCTTCTTGTTGTTTTGTCATACGTTATTCTCACTTCAAAGCAAAATGGCGTTCTCAATTCGTGAAAATGTTTTTTAAGGATATTTAGTAATGCTATAATTGATTTATTTTAAATAGAAAAATGACAACAAAAATGTAAAAACTGCATCCATCACTGACGTTGTCATTTACTACTTATCTTTCTCATTGGAACAGTGTATTAAGTTGTCTACCCGTTATACAGGGTTATTGGTAATAAGCTTGCATCCTTTTAAGGGGATGTTAACATTAAATATGTCAACTTTTTTGTACAGTTTATAATATTGAGTATTTTTTGCCCTTACAAAATAAACAAAGGTATTTGATCTGTCTAAAAGCGCGTGCGCTCTTTAACGCTCTATAAATGTGCCGAAGTGAATGAAAACTAAACAGTTGCTAAACAGCCCTAAGACGACAATAAGTACTTTTTTTGGATATGTATTGAGTTTTAACTAAAGTTGTGGAATAAAAGTTGTTTGTTTCAATATTAAGAACATGCCCGTAAACGGACGTAGGCTGATTACCAGTAACCCTGTATATGATTTGAAAAACAAAATTAAAATTAGTGAAGTTGCTGAGTAAGCTCACCAACCCAACTGACTGACTGAACTGATTTTGTAATGAAAGACTGGCGTCGGGTGTTTCTACGAGTCCCAAATATGCTTTTGATACGTTTGATAGGTTGCAGTCAATCATCTGGGTTCCGTAACGCAAGCTTTGCTTAGACTGAGGCCAGATGGTGCTTTGTAAAAACATGTCAGTCAATATTTTTTTCTATGTATTTCATTGCAGGTTTGTCAGATCAATTAAATCACTCTCGTTTACTACAGTTTTGTTTGCATCGAAGAAATAGAAGGCTTCCATTGCCAAATAAATGTAAAAGAATCCTGAGCTCAGGATGGATCGGTTAGGTAAGTCGCTCGCTAATATCACTCAAAAATGTTATACCGCAATTTGCTTGTATTACTCAATATGAGATACTATCTTGGGGAAATGCCGTGGTGGCTCAGTGACGAAAACATTCATTTAACAATCGTGTGGTGGTAAATTCAAGCTCCGCCAAGCTCTCTGAGCGCTTCTCCTAGTGCAGATGTACGAGTTTGTCAACATTGGCGTTAATGGTGACAGGAAACAAACTTGCTGTTCAACAAGTAGATCTTTTAAGGCTATGGGACTTTTGCAAACTCACACTAAGTGAGCGTGGGTTACGACCTTGACTCTATCCAGATCAGATAAGAAAATGTGTTTAGTCCCACCAGTGCAAACATAATTATTATAAAGGGTTGTATTAATTTTGGGGACCGAAAATCTGATATTGGTTAGTCTTATGTCATACGTGCCGAGAACTTTGTGTATGAACATGTCTCATAAAGCTACATCGAAATATCGGGGATTGACTCCTCGATATAGCTACGGTAAATACCGTGCGCCTGGTGATCAGCACTTTGACGCTTGACCACACCAGTTCAGTACCACGCATCTTTAACGAACTACATGAACAACGGTTAAAATTACTGCCCAGTTTAGTAAATTACTTACTGCGTGCGTCGTCCGGGGAGTTTATTTATGACTTTACCTTTTAATTTTACTAGAATCAATGTATTCCAATCCAAATAATTATTGTGTCAGATTTACGCTGCAAAAGTATTTTAATTTTTATCTTACGGAACTAAACTTACCCCATACGTAAGTTTAGTGCTTTCATTGAAAAATAATAGTTTATCACAGAAAATGGATTCTTCTGCTGATCTGTATAATATATGTTTAATGTTTTTTATGTTTCAGGTCTACAAGCTTCCCCAACCTGTCCTTCTTCTAACCATGGACTCAATGCATCCTTGGTTGAGAATGAGAACACAGAAACATACTGCAATTAGAAGACCTTTCAAACATTTTAAGCTCTGGCGATCTCATAATAAATAATTGCTACAACTATTTCATGCCTTTTGAATTTTAATAAGCAGTTTGGTGACGGCAGTTTAAGTCAGGATGACTTTCTTTTGACGTGACAACGTCTTATAAATTGGTTTGCCGGGTGACACTTCAAGAAACTGCGTTACGCTCCGCTCACGTTATGCGCTCACAACGAGAGCGAGTGAGAGACACGCGTCCCTTCCACGCGTCCCTTCCACGCGTCCCTTCCGTAAAATTATTTTACCACTCAAAGTCGTTGTCACGTAAAACTTTCGCCCGTATACCGACTTTACAGGCAACCAATTTTTTTTACGAAACTTTTGGCTAACGGAGAAGTCGCAAAATTAAATTAAGTTTGAAAAGTAGTGTGTGTACTATTTGGTTGGTATTTTGCGCCTGTACGCTCTCTATGACAATATTGAGAGAGATATAGATATAGAATAGGTATTGAGAGAAAGTTTGATCGAGCGTTTGACCTTGACCCTTGAGGCGGTGTCTAAATGGGGCGATGCCAATCTGGTCAAGTTCAATGAGAGTAAGACGCAAGCGTGTCTTTTCTCCTCAAAAAGGAGTCAATTTCAACTGACTTTTCGACTTTTCGAAGTGTGTCCGTGCCGGTTTCTAACCGTCTTGAGCTTTTGGGCGTCACTTTAACATCTATGCTCAACTTTGGCTCGTATATCGAGTCCAAGGCTAAATTAGCTGCCATAAAACTGGGTGTCCTTTATGTGGTGGTGTTCCTCTGCGGATTTTGAGCGTGGTTTTAGAATTCAAAACAGCATCGCGAGCCACAGAGAGAATGTCGGAGGATCAGGCGCGACTGAAATGCGCACGCGTTGGAGCCCAGGCTAGGCGACGTAGCTGTGTCCCCGCACTCCGGACACAGCCCGGCCCGTCTCAGGACACAGTGCGCATTAGACATGACGACTAAGACAACTAATTAAACCATCACTTATTAAGAAAAAAATATTGTACGCGCACATTTTTTTCTTTTGTTTCACAAACAAAAAACAACGAAGTAAGATTTTTAAGAAGACGTGACGTCACAACCCCCACTACGAAAGTTTGATGATACAATATATCTTATTCGATTTTGAATCATTTCATTGAACAACAAATACGTTTGCCATATTTTTCATAATGAACCTGATGGACTGACCAGAATTATATTTTTTTAACCCCTCGATTGTCACTTGATTGACTCGATTGTCGAGATTCACTCTCGATTTGAAGACACCAAGATTATAACTATCGGGAAAAACCCACTCAGGCAAAACATTCCACAGTCTAGACGTTCTTATCACAAAAGTAGAGTCAAACGTTTTTGTTCGTGTCTTTGGAACATCAACCATGAAACGATGCCTCTTCTTCGAGCCACGAGAAGTCCGATAGAAAATATATTGTGGGTGAAGTTTAATTTTGAAAGTAAGACTGGCCTCAGGAGTTTCTATGAATCATAAGTACCTTTCATTTAAAACGTACAAAGAAGTCAGCCATCTGGCTTCCATAGAGCAAGCTAGGCTTAGCTAATGGTAGATAGTGCGGTGTAAAATATGTTTTTATTTGTATTTGCTTGCGGGTGTGCCAGTAAAGACGCACAATTCTGGAACTGCTCTCTCTCCTACACTCATGTATTGTTTATTTAAAAGGAATTCGGGAGACAAACTGTCAGATGAATGTAATCTAATCCTGAGCTCAAGTCGGATCAATTAGGTAAGTCCCTCGCTTAAATAAATAACGCAAATATACGCTCTTGATTGAAAAAAGCAAATGAGGTCATTCGTTTTCTTATGATGCAGGTCGACAGGTTTCCACAGCCTGTCCTTCCTCTAACCCTGGACTCAATGCACCCTTGGCTGGAATAACAAACTACAAACCATGACTTCAGTACTATTAAATCATTTTCTAGAGCCTTAACGTTGTCATAAGATATACAAGGTGTAGCAAAAAAATGAAAAAATATTTATGAGTGTTCATCTACATTAAGTTTGGAATCATATCAGATTTCAGATTTCAGAACTTTATTGGCCAAATAACATGTTGGTTATACAAGGCAAGTCATTTTACAAAGGGTAGATATTTTCAAATAATTAAAAGTACTTAATCATAAATAAATGGCACATTGAATTTATATTCTACTATACATTGTTCAAATCAATTTAGTGTCAGTGGTTAACATAATATTTTCACAAAAGATGTATTTTAGTAACTTTGATCACAGTAAAATTAAATGTCAACAAATGGTTATAAAATTCAATTATGCAAAATATAACATTGTCAATACAAGTCAAATTTATAATTAATTAATTCAGAATATCAGCAATAAAACACACAAAGCAAAACAACATAAAACCTCTCAGATTATAAAATGTTAACAAAAAAAAAAACTGTTTAATTTCTTCTTAAATGCCATAATGATAAATTAGTAATAGTTGGCAATTTATTATACACAACTAAATGATTGTTCATTAAGTTTCATTTCCATAAATTCTTTCAGACTATAAAATACGTTGTTTACAAAAAACTGTTTGATTTTCTTCTTAAATTCCAAAAGTGATAAATCAGTAATATATGTTGGCAATTTGTTATACATTAAAATTTTGTTAAACACACCATGCTTTTGTGATTTTGTTAATCTCGCTTTGGGAAGACACAACTTCCCACTACATACTCGTATATGTGATAATTTCATTCAAAATTTTTTCCTTGAAGGCCTATCCCTATGTGGGGTTTCGGACGGTCCTAAACGTCCGATGCGCCAGGCCCTCCAGTGGAGACGGGATGTGACCCCGGAGTCGCAATCTCCATGCTCGCCTTCGTGTCTGCTTCCGCCGCAGTAGAGGAGCGAGAGGCTTTCGACTCTCGCTCCTCTAACTCACACGACTTCTCACCGGCGAAAATGGTCGCCAGCGAGAAGCCCACCCTCACCACCGCGGCTAGGGATACAAAGCTAAAGTATAAAATTAAGTAATATCAAAATTATAAAAAATGTCATTTTCGATATTCTATTAATACAAACTATCATAAAATTAACACCAAACATTAATTTGTGATTAGTGTTAACATCGTAATTCGTGTAAATAATTATAAAAACACTAATTAATAAAGTCGCAGATCTTCCATCGTTATCTAAATCCGCATGTTATTTTAGTCTTTGCTTTTAAATAGCTATGTTGTATGAGTATAAGTAGTGTTATTGATGAAATGTTTTTTCGTAGTTTTGTAATTATTTTCTGTAATTATTTATGTTGGTTCTAATTGTTTTTTGTTAATTACGAGTTACATAGGCTAATTTTAAGTTGCTTAGGGAAGAGCCTCCTTCTTAATTCTATGTGGACAGAATCGCAGTTAGCTAAAGGCTCATATAGTTCTGAATTTTAAATAATGAGCAATGAGAAACACAACAGGAAATTGTTTGTTGCAATACAGTATTTGTCATTATTATTTTAAAATCTAAGCTACCTACTTGTATCATAGCTCATAATACTTAACCTAATAATGACGTTTATAAAGTTTTAAGGAAAATGCTATTTTTATTTAGTAGAATCTCTCGGGCCTTTTCGTCCCGCGCAGACGTCTGCAGTATGGAGCCGGCCAAAATGAATAACTTGTGTGTTTTTAAACTTGTGTTCATTTTCTTCATCGTCGTGTTATTTTGTGGTGAGTTATAATTATTGCACAGCTCGATAAAACAACTATATGTTTTTATTGTTTTTCTTATCTTAGATACGTGTTTTTTCTTTGTTTTTGGTGTGTACAATATAGAGTACCTATCTATCTATATGCACCTCGCGGCGTAGCTCGCGGCTTCACACTTTATCAGGTCATACGGTTTAAGCAAATTAATACCAGAACCACTAAATTTAAATGGCTTAAAAATGGTCTATAACTTATTCCAGAGCATGCCCTATCAGAATTTAAAAGTTCAGCCCTTTGGGTTTGGTCACTCCGACATGCTCCAACAAATTAACATCTAAACAGCAGTAATTTTAAACCTCAACTTATAAATGACGTGCTTGACTGAGGCATTGTTGCTCCTGAATGTCCAGAAAAACAGATTTCGTTTTTTTTTGATGAAATGTGAATTAGTTGCGTGTGTTCTTAACCATGATTCATCAAAATCGGTTCAGGCATTTAAAAGCCATCAGTCAAACATCGCCGCAAAATTGTTAGCATCTCAGTTTTCTATTGGTTTTCTATCAGATACACTTCGAGGGGTGTGCAACTGATCTGCATGATCTAATCCCACCTTGCCTTTTTTTCTATCGGACTTCTCGTAGCTCGAAGAAGCGGTATCGTTTCATGGTCGATGTTCCAAAGACACAATAAAGAGGTTTGACTCTACTTTTGTGATAAGGACGTCTTAGGCTGTGGAATGCGTAGCCTGAACGGTTTTTCCCGATGGTTATAATCTTGGTGTCTTCAAATCGTGAGTGAATCGGTTTCTTCTTGGTAAACACATTCCATCGTAGACCGCATCGTCGCTTAACATCAGGCGAGATGGCGGTCAAGTTAGAACCTATAAAAGTTTAAAAATATTTTGTTAGCTGTTATAGGATTCTTAGAGATACAATAGCTTTACTTCCACATTAAATAAAATTCTTACATATGATTTAATTGTAATAAATATTTTAGTGTAAAAACTAACGTGGTTATTACGCATTTTTAACCCCCGACCAAAAAAAGGGGTGTTATAAGTTTGACGTCGATGTCTGTCTGTCTGTCTGTCTGTCTGTCTGTCTGTCTGTCGGTCTGTCTGTCTGTCTGTCTGTCTGTCTGTCTGTCTGTCTGTCTGTCTGTGTGTGTGTCTGTCTGTGGCACCGTAGAGCTCAAACGGATGGACCGATTTCAATGCGGTTTTTTTTATTCGAAGGTTGATATCCGTGCGGATGTTCTTAGCTATGTTTGGTTAATATCGATTCAAGATGGCCGCCTCCACAAAATGGCGGACAAAATATTTCTTCACAACTTATCTCAATATGGGTATCAAATGAAAGGGCTTGACTAGTAGAATACAATACATAATAATAAATTTTAAATCCAAGATGGCCGCCACCACAAAATGGCGAATTACATTATTTTTTTCACTACTACCACAATATATGGGTATCAAATGAAAGGGCTTGACTAGCAGAATGTTGTACAGATTACAAATCCGAGATCCGAGGTAGTCGGGGGTTAACCAAAATTTTTAATTTTGTTCTTGTAAATAAATACAGGCTCCCCGCTGAATGCGACAGCGCGCGCGCAATTTTACGAAATTGGCGGGAAAACGGCTACTTGGCCACGTAAGTGTTTTGTTTACGCTTCAGCTTATGAACTGTGTCTTTACTTGCACGTTTCGAAACGATTCTAACAATATCGATTGCTTATAAATATAGCAGACTTCCGTAGAACAAGCTTTGATTAGTTTGGTACTGACTGAAAACATGTAGATCAATTGTTTATTTTTTGTATTTATTTCATTGCAGGGTTTTCAGACAATATTTTTTTTAAATACTCTTCTTCAGTTTTGTATTGTTTACATTTAAAGAACAGAGGGAGGCCACTGCCACGAAAATGTATCAGAATTTTGAACTCGATCAGTTAGGTGAGTCGCTTGCTTACATCAATCTTGAAAACATTAAACAAAGAGGACTTAAACTCACTAGTATTATACTATAAGTATGTACCTATTTACAACTATATAAGTATTATATCAGCTATCTGGCCGCCATATTACAAGCTTTGCTTAGTTTTTGTAATGATGTTGTGTGCGAATTGTCCACTTATATTTATTTATTGATTATCAACTAACAACGCCCCGCGATTTTACTCGAGTACTTTTCGTTCCCATTATGTTCCCGGGATAAAAAGTATGTGTTCCATCCAAACTTCAAAATTTTTGTAAATTTGGAAGTTTGGATGTTTGTCGCTCAATCACGTCGTACATAACAATACGTCATACAAGAACACGTATTGACATTTTACAATCACATTGACATTTACAATATATGTACATTAGTAGAATTACAAGATATTAGAGTTACGGCTGGTCTAGTCGGGAGAACGGCGCCTGCTGATCCGGAGACCCCGGGTTCAAACCCCACACGCACCACTGTCTTTTTGAAGTCATGTGCGTAATGCCGCTAACTTGAAACGGTGAAGGTAAACATCGTGAGGAAACCGATTTGCACCTAGAATCTTTCGAAGTCATGTGTCATCCCACCAACCCGCACTGGGCCAGCGTTTAATGAATTAACTCTTTCCTTGCGACAGAAGGCCCGAGTCCCAGCAGTGGGAACATTTAGTGGGCTGTTAATGATATATTTTACGGTCGTGAGGTTCGGTGCGAACTCCTTCTACATTTCAGTGTTTTTTTTTTAAGTAAAAATACATGCACGTGTTTTCGAACGTACTTTAACGGTAACATCGCGAAGAAATCGTCATGTTGCACCAACAATATCTTTCAGGGATATGGGACTTAGCAAACCCACACTTAGCCTACTTGGTGAATTGTAGATTTGACTCTCTTCTGGCGAGAGAAAGCCACAAGTTCCAGAAGCGGAGTCATGGAGTCGTTAAGAATTGTATAAAGTTTGAAGGCAGGGAAACGTAATACAGATAAATCACTGTCCACACTGAAACAATATCGCGAAAGACCCTCATTTGGAGGATGATGACCCACTCAGATATTCGTTAGCTTAGTTCACAAACCTACATCAAAATACCGGGGATTCGTTCCACCATTGAGACAAGTTTTAGAGTACTAAGATAATGGTTTATTCAAGTTTATAGCCGACTATCTCTCATCCAATATATTCACAAAAGAACGAAAGTAGCCGACATAGCTCAAAGAGTAAGCAAGCTGAAGTGGCAATATTCAGGCCACATCGCTCGCAGAACTGACAACCGATGGGGAATAAAGGTTCTCGAGTGGCGACCACGAACCGGAAGACGCAGTGTTGGACGGCCTCCTACTAGATGGACAGATGACCTCACAAAGGTCGCTGGAAGCCGCTGGTTGCAGGTTGCGCAGGACCGTTCGTTGTGGAAATCTAGATAGATAGATAGACAGAGCGCCGAACCCTCGACTTAAAGTGTAGTGGTAGGGCTCTTTGCAGATTCCGGTAGTACCACACATTTGCCAGTTATTCTACCGCCAAGCGGTAATGAGCAAACATTAAGTTTGAAAACTTTGGATAAAATAAAATAGAATAAATATTATAATAATTTTGTAATACACTGCGATCAATGTATATATTTGTTATCATAGGAAGAAACTAACCATCAAAATACGGGTTTTAACACCCAGTTAGGTGGATAGAGTAACATGACAATATAAATAAATGTCCTATTTTTGGATGAATAAATGGTTTGATTTCATATATTAGCTATCTGGCCGTCATAGTACAAGCTTTGCTTAGTTTGGGGTCAGATGGTGTTGTGTGTGAACACCAATATTTATTTATTACTGTGTTCCGTTTTGAAGGACAATATTTCAATAGAGATTACAGTTTATCTTTATGCTCATAAGGATAAAACATCTTATATTTCTGGGGACGACCGCAGTTCTAGGTAGTGATTTGGACTCTTCATGGTCCAGTTGCGTGTCACTGTGCTGTTATGTGGCAGGCAGGTGTTGCTTACCGTCAGGCACATCTCCTCATACTCGTGTCGTCATTCTAACTATTAAAAAAGTGGCAGTCGGCAGGTTGCCGATAGGAGTGAAAACTTACTCGTATAACTCAGAATTTTATAGCTTACTTTGGAAACTACGCGGGTGTAACCGGAGGGCGTGGCCGGACCATCATGGCATGGCCATCTAGAATTGCGTCAGCATTTCCTATTGGCTGATGCATTTCTAAATGGCCAGGCCACGCTCTTTAAGCATTCCCCATTGGCTGACTCTTTTCTAGATGGTCAATGGATATGGTCCCGAGTTTACCCGAAGATTTATTATCATTCCCGAGCGTGATGCTAGAATTCAATTCACAGCCCACAAAAGTTTTAGAGATCGCGATTACTCATCTTTTGCAGATCGCGTGTCTGAGCTATAACGTTATTTATATGTTTCAGGTCAACGAATTTCTGCAACCCGTGCATCGTTTAACTCTGGGCTCTATGCACCTTTGGCTGAAATCACACGAACAACTTGAATACCTTTAAAGCAATCTCATAATAAATATTTTTTCCATCCATTTAATGTGTTTTGAATTTCAATGGACATGGACATAAGATGGGGCTTGAAGTTATCAAGTCTAGATTCAGGGTTTTCTAGGTAGATCGTGTCGAGGCTTATTATCAAGTTCATGTAGTACAAACCCAGTATCGCGATAAATAAAAGCGGCCAAGAGCTAGTCGGACTCGCCCATGCAGGGTTCCGTAGCAGCAGGGAACATAGTACATAAGTTCTTGTAGTTCGTTGTAACTTCGATCGATGTTTATTACGCGCGCGCGTTGTTATATTCACGCGCGCGCTCGCACGCACAGTACACGATCCGGTGTTTTTATTATATTAAAATTAGTAAAATGGCACCAAACTCCGCGGAACCGACGTTACGCGACATAATGAAGGCTGTCTCCGAGCTAACATACAAAGTCAGTGCAATTGAAGCCTTGATCACCAACAAGAACACGACAATGGACCAATCTCAAGAGATAATTAAGATTATTAAGGACCTAATAGAGGGTAAGCCAAACAACGTTTTACGACGAGATGAAGTACCCCCTATTATAATGACTCCGGCACCGCCGTCCTCGGCCCCGGCCGCGCCGCCGGCACCGGCCCCGGCCCAGGCCGCGCCGCCGGCGCCGGTGCAGAGACCCGTGCGCTCGGCGCGTGCCGCAGCTACCGCCGCTTTATCTAGCAAAAAGATGAATACTGTTGTTGCACAGAAACAAGCTGCAAAACCTCAGTCGATGATATGCAACCAAATTAAAACGCCGGAGGTGAACCGACAAAATACACATGTCACCAAAACCATCGCTCCAACGAAACTGACTTCGAGTGTGGCCACGAATCTCGCGGTCGTCACAACCGATGATGACGAGATTTGTCGGACACATAAAGACCCGATGGTAAGGGAAAAAAGGCGACTAAAAAACACCCAAAAATCGCCGTGAGGTAATCACGGGCACAGGAAAATTGATGATGTTCTCCAAGTTGTGGAAAGGTTCAAATATGTACAAGCCTGGCAGTTTAACCCGGACACAACCGAACAAAATGTGTTGGACTATCTCAACAGACTGCATCAGTGTGACAAATACTATGTAGAAAAAAGACAAACAAAGTCGAATTGGCACGCTGTATTTATAGTCGGAGCACCGGAAAGTCACTACGAGCGCATTAGCTGTCCGACTTCATGGCCCACCGGCATTCGAGTGAGTCATTGAAATTTTCGAGCGCGCGCCTCGGCTGCGACCGGCGCCGGGGCTCAGTAGCGCCGGCCCGGCCGGCCGCCGGCGGCGCGCCGCGCGCGCACGTTGCACGCAAACTAAATGCTCAGTCTGCGATTTTCAACAGGAAAGATAATGTGCCTACGACTACTTGTAATAATTCTGTTTGCATTATTCACCAAAATATCAGGTGTATTTCATCAGACAATAAAACTCGTAAGTTAGAAGTTTTATTACAAGACGAGTGTAAATGCGAGGTTCTAGCCATGTCGGAGCACTGGCTAACTGAGGATAAATTAAAATCTATACAAATTGACGGTTTTAAGTTAGCTTCGTACTACTGCCGAAAGCTCGCACAGCACGGCGGGTCGTGTATATACACTAGCAACGGTACAAACTGCATAGAAAATAAATTGTTAACGACACTTTCGAGTGAACAGTATCTTGAAATTTCTGCGATAGATTTAGTGGACTATGACGTAACCGTTGTATGTATATATAGGACAAACTTAATTAGCGCGAGTATATTTATTGACAATTTAGAACGTCTGCTCGATAAGATCAGCGAACTGGGGATCGATTGTGTCATAGTGGGCGATATGAACATAAATACTTTGGGACTTCCAAACTGTTACTCAAAACGATTAAATAAGTTGTTATCGGACTATAATATGAAAAATGAAGTCGACTTCCCGACTCGCATTACTGAGTCCTGTAGCTCGAGCATCGACCACGTCTATTCGAACTTAAGCGCGGAGGCGGTGGCTGTCGCGGCCGTCGCCACCAACCTCAGCGACCATGTCGCGGTGAGGTGCGAACTGAAGGTCGAAAGTCGCTGCCGGACACGGGAACCACAATTCGGAGAAATTTCTCAAGGGCAAACCATGCCAATTTTATGATGGCTATAGAGAGCGTCGACTGGGACGCATATTTTTGAGAAAAAGCGCTGGGGAACTTGTTTCGTCAATAGTCAATATAGTAAAAATAAATATGAAATATGCTTTCCTCTTCGGAGAATCTATTCTAATAATAAAACAATGACTCATCATGGGTGACTCCTGATGTTAAGAATTACAAATCACTATTATTTGACATTATTGAAATTGCGAATTCTACTAAGGACAACAGTAATTGTATTCAAATATTAATTAGCGAGATGACGGAGCATTATGCCCGACTAGTAAAAAGCAGTAAGGCCATACATTACTCTCACGTACTTCAAAACGGGGACAATGCCTCGAAAACTATGTGGGCGATTGTTAACAAAGAAAGGGGTAAGAACAACGTTCCATTTCACGATTTTGCAGACATTGTACGTAACTTCGACGGAACTCGGTTCGAAACGAAGGGAGACATCGTTCAGGCGATGAACCAGCGGTTCCTGGGGCGGCGGCCGCGTGCGGGGCGCCCCGCGCCGACGTCGCGCGCGCGTGCGAGGCGCTGCGAGCGGCGCGGGCGCCCGCGGACCGCTCTCTGCGGTTTCTGCGGTTTAGCGCGGACGAGGTCTTTCGTATCGTGACCACACGAATACCGGCGAAGACCTCAAAAGACGTCTACGGAGTGTCAATGAAATTGATTAGGTCAGTTATTGGTTCATTAGCCCATATACTGGCTGAATGTTTTAATAGGTGCATTCGGGAAGGATCGTATCCGGAAGCGATCAAGATAAGTAAAGTGTCACCGCTATATAAGGGTAAAGGAAAACGCGAAAATATAGATAGCTACAGACCTGTGTCTATTATACCTGCGATAGCGAAAATTTTTGAAAATGGTCTGAGCAATCGCCTAGTGGACTTCCTTGTGTCAACGGATGGATTGTCAGATCGGCAATACGCGTATCGCGAAGGCCGGTCCACCACGTCCCTGACGCGGGAAGTGATACGTCAAATACTGCAGGCCCGAGAGAAGAAGCAGCACGTGGCGCTCCTTTGCTGCGACCTGTCGAAGGCGTTTGATGTCGCCGATCACGCCATATTAGCTGTGAAATTACGGCATTATGGCTTGAGAGGTGCGTCACACGCCCTTCTGGTGGACCTCATGCGAAATAGATCACAGGTAGTTGTTGCTTGTGGTGGCTCTGTGAGGTCCGAGCCGTTGATGTCGACGATGGGTGTGGCACAGGGCTCCTCTGTCTCCAACGTTTTGTTCTCTCTGCTCCTGAACGATTTGCCGGCTGCTGTGACTGCAGCGGAAATATATATGTATGCTGACGATGTTGCCGCTGTAGTCACTGCACCTACGGTGGGTGCTCTGGAGCAGAAGTTGAATAAGGCAGCGTCCGAACTTGCTACGTGGTTTGGAGATAATGGTCTAGCTTTAAATTTATTGAAGACCCATTTCTTACATTTCGTCTTGTCTGGTCATCATCAAACGCCGCCGCTTAACGTTAACGTGGGAGGTAAACGTATTGACCAGGTCGGGTCGACGGCTTTCCTCGGTTTCCAGATTGATCGGAGTTTGAAATGGGAATTCATATAGATAAGCTTTGTGGGAGGCTTGGAAGCGCATGCTTCGCCCTTGGTAGAGTCGCTAGGGTTGTACCCACATATGTAGTCAGAGCGTGCTACTTTGCTACTGTTCATTCCCTGTTGCAGTATGGGGTAGAGTTTTATGGCAGAGCTGCGGAGTGGGAGCGTGTTTTAAACTCCAAAAGCGCGCAGTACGAGCCATCGCTAGAGTGCCGCAGGATGAGTCAGCACGCCCACATTTTAAAAAGTTTGGGATATTAACAGTGCCAGCATTGCTCATACTCCAAACAGCGGTTAACGCGAGACTGAATCAAGCCTCTTACAAGACGTTGGTTAGCTCCCGCCACAGAGGCCGGCTCGCAGAGGTGCACCGCACGCTGGAGAGGTCGGCCAAGTCGACGCATGTTATGGGTCCGATGGTTTATAATAAACTCCCAGACAGCATCACCTCGTCTCCCACTATGGGAATATTTAAGTCGAGACTCAAACGATATCTTGTCGAGCAAACGTTCTACAGCTTCACTGAATTTATTAATGTAAAGTACAAATGTACGTAGCAAATTATTTTTTTGTGAATTATTTATTATTATTTTATTGTAATTTGACATTCCATTTATATATTTATTAAATTATTATTCCTAATTGAATTAGGACAGAATATTATAATTAATTAATGATAAATGTAACAATGACTTGTAACGGTATGTTATGAATAAATGATTATGATTATGATTATGATTATGATTATGATTATGTTTTATTATTAGTTTATTCATAACGTACTAAAACATTACTTACTAAGTCGAGTTCAAACCAATTTTCGGCGGAAGTTAGCATGATAATGTACATCTTATATTTGTTTTAGTTTTATCATTCTCTTATTTTAGAAGATACAGGGGGTACATACATTTCACGACTTTGGAAGTGTATCTCGCGCAAGTTGTTCAGTATGGAAAAGACCTATCCATAAACAATCCAAACGTATGGACTTGATGAAAAAAAATTGAGTTTCCGTTCTAAGCATGGGGCACCCCTAACATCTTAATGCGGTTTACAGAATACCTCTACTTTCCAAGTTTCAACAGTATCTATAGGTCTTATAGTTCAGCCTCAGTAGAGGAGCGAGAGGCTTCCGACTCCCGCTCTTCTAACTCACACGACTTTTCACTGTTAAGCATAACGGCGAAGATGGTCGCCAGCGAGAGCCCACCCTCATCACCGCGGCTAGGGATAACCGCGGTTCCGTCTCTATGGCTGCACCGCGGCCCTTGTCTCTCCACTTAGCACTCTGCTAATCAGAATGCTATGAATAATGGAGGACCCTCATCTGGAAAACTTAGGAATTTTACTTGTTCCCGAGCTACGAACCCTATAGTCAAAGTACCTACTTTATAAATGTACAATAGGGATATGAACAATTTTTCGGAAAAGCTTATATTTTGAAGTTTACCATAAAAACGTATTTTATTTCAAAATATTACTGTACAATAATAAAGTAATATCGAATTTTCCCGTTAAATTAACGACTGACATGACGTCACTGGCCGCAAAATATTGGTCACGATTCATGACTGTAACAAACACAACATTCAAAATGGTCGTCGCTCAGATAACACAATATTATAAAAACGCAGAGAAGTAAATAGTCTGGTTAAACTTCGACGGCTTGTTCTGCTGTGACATAATAAGACATACTGGTGTTTGCAGTCACGTGACAACAGATAAAAAATATAGCATTTAAAATCATTCATAGCAAATTTATCAATTTTTTCTTTTTATAGAAGAATGACAGCCTTTATTTACAAAACTAAAATATAAAGTTAAATAACATAAACAAAATAAAAATGTAATTTTCGATATTCTATTAATACAAACAATCATACAATTAACACTAAACATTAATTTGTGATTAGTGTTAACATCGTGATTCATGTAAATAAGTATGTTAACACTAATCAATGTGTGAATAAAACAAGAATAAAATTTATAATTTTGATTTACATGACTGCCTTGGATTTGGAATCTGTACAACATTCTAATAGTCAAACCCTTTCATTTGATACCCATTTTGAGATAAGTAGGTTAAGACGAAATATTTTTTCCGTCATTTTGAGGAGGCGGCCAACTTGAATTATTATTGGAATATTAACCAATCGCAGTTAAGAACAGAAATTAACCTTCCAATAAAAAAAACGCATCGAAATGGTCCATCCGATTGAGGTTTATGGTACCACAGACAGACAGACAACGACGTCAAACTTATAACACCCCTTTTTCGATCGGGGGTTAAAAAGAGCACATGAATCAGCGCCATACTTCAACCGAGATCGCACTACGACAAAGTAACACGCATGAGATACATCTTTTTTTTAGGGTTCCGTACCCAAAGGGTAAAAACGGAACCTTATTGCTGAGACTTCGCTGTCCGTCCGTCTATGATTTTCCAGCAATAATAACAATAAAGCTTGTTGGTCCCAAGTTGTGACTAAACTATCTTACAAAGAGCCAATGATATAGCGTTTCAGTTTTAAATCTAAGATCTCACGGTCTGCGACACCGAAGGCTTTCTGTCACAGACTAAGAGAACAACCTGCTGTTAGTTCACGAGCAGCCATCACAACTCGATCCACTTCTCGCGTTAAAAAATGCATATGTTCCTTTAGTCTGTGCTTTTATATGACTATGTTGTACGAGTATAAGCAGTGTTATTGATGAAATGTTATTTCGTAGTTTTTTAGTAATTTTCTTCATGAAAGTTTTGACTGTCCTTTGTTAATTTCGAGTTATATTGGCTAATTTTAAGTTGCTTATGGAGAGCCGCCTTCTAAATTCCACATAGACGGAACCGCGGTCAGATGCTAAAGGCTCATATAGTTCTGAATTTTAAATAATGAGTAACGAAAAACACAACAGGAAATTGTTTGTTGCAATACAGTATTTGTCATTATTATTTTTAAATCAAAGCTACATTTCATAGCTCATAATACTTAACCTAATACCGACGTTTATAAAGTTTTAAGGAAAATGCTAATTTTATTTAGTTGAATCTCTCGGGCCTTCTCGTCCCGCGCAGACGTCTGCACTATGGAGCCCGTCAAAATGAAAAACTTGTGTGTTTTTAAACTTGTGTTCATTTTCTTCATCGTCGTGTTATTTTGTGGTGAGTTATAATTATTGCACAGCTCGATAAAACAACTATATGTTTTTATTGTTTTTTTTTTATCCTGGATACGTGTTTTTTCTTTGTTTTTGGTGTGTACAATATAGAGTACCTATCTATCTATATGCACCTCGCGGCGTAGCCCGCGGCTTCACACTTTATCAGGTCATACGGTTCAAGCAAATTAATACCAGAACCACTAAATTTAAATGGCTTAAAAATGGTCTATAACTTATTCCAGAGCATGCTTTATCAGAATTTAAAAGTTCAGCTCTTTGGGTTTGGTCACTCCGACACGCTCCAACAAACATCTAAACAGCAGTAATTGTAAACCTCAACATAAAAAATGACGTGCCTGACTGAGGCATTGTTGCTCCTGAATGTCCAGAAAAACAGATTTCGTTTTTTTTATGAAATGTGAATCAATTCGGTGTATTCTTAACCATGGTTCATCCAAATCGGTTCAGGCATTTAAAGGCCATCAGTCGAACATCGCAGCAAAATTGTTAGATTCTCTGTTCTCTATCGGATACACTTCGGGGAGTGTGATCTTCATGATCTAATACCACTTTGCCTTCTTTTTGTATCGGACTTCCAGTAGCTCGAAGAAGCGGTATCGTTTCATGGTTGTTCCAAAGACACAATAAAGAGGTTTGACTCCACTTTTGTGATAAGGACGTCTAAGGCTGTGGAATGCGTAGCCTGTACGGTTTTTCCTGATGGTTAAAATCTTGGTGTCTTCAAATCGTGAGTGAATCGGTTTCTTCTAGGTAAACACATTCCACCGTAGACCGCATCGTCGCTTAACATCAGGCGAGATGGTGGCCAAGTTAGAACCTATAAAAGTTAAAAAAAGTTATTTTGTTAGCTGTTGTAGGATTCTTAGAGATACAATAGCTTTACTTCAATCATTTAATAAAATTCTTACATATGATTGAATCATAATAAATATTTATAGTATGAAAACTAACGTGGTTATTACACATTTTAAATAAATACACGGGTAACTCACGACTCGGTTGAGTCAGACTGGGCTGACTATATCAAACGTGACTCATCCGTGTATGTATTTAATATGTAATAATTTAAGTCATTTTTTAAGTCAATTTTTTAAGCAATATTAAGTCATTTATTTATTTCCATAAGAATAGGAGCACATAGGTTAACAAAAGTAAATATTTTAATAGTGTCACATCTGGCTCTGCAGTTTATATGATGGGTCCCAAACTAGGCTACGCCTGTATTTTGGGCACCCCGTTGGTAGAATTTATAACAATTGATTTTGCGCTTAGGCGGATTACACAGGAAGTTTCAATGACTTTATAATAACATAGTGAATTTCAAGATAATGTTATACATTTTATACGATCAATTATTTAATAGTTATTTATTATTTCAAGCTTCTGACTCCTTATCAGGTATCAGAGTTAAATTAAATTAAAATTAAGTATCAGTTAGAATTTAAATATATATTTAAATAAATAATTATGTTTATAATATTTTTAGCTAGCGCAGTTTTAGCTGACGAGAGCTCCCCGCTGAATGCGACAGCGCGCGCGCTATTTTACGGAATTGGCGGGAAAGCGGCTACTCGGCCACGTAAGTGTTTTGTTTACGCTTCAGCTTATGAACTGTTTTTTTACCTGTACGTTTCGAAACGATTCAAATAATATCAATTGTTTATGAATATTGTAGACTTCCGTAGTTGTACAAGCTTTGATTATAGTTTAGTACTGACTGAATACATGTCGATCCATTGTTTATCTTTTGTTTTTCGTTGCAGGGTTTCCAGGAAAGGATTCTATTAAACACTCTCCTTTACTTTTGAATTGTTTATATTTAAAGAACAGAGGGAAGTCACTGCCACAAAAATGTATTGAAATTTTGAACTCGATCAGATAGGTAAGTCGCTTGCTTACATCAAACTTGAAATCCTTTGGGGTTGAGACATTGGGCCCGTGGGGGCCGGGAGCTCACCTCATCTTCAAAAACTTATCCGAGCGCTTGGTCGACGCGACGCGTGACCAAAATGCTGGCGTTTATTTGGCCCAACGCATAAGCATTGCCATTGCGTGGCAATGCCGCCAGCATGCTGGGTACGCTTCCGATTGGTAGTGCACTTGAACATCTTGATTATCTGTAGACTTACAGTGGGGCTATGGATAATTCAGGTGTGCTTAGTGTAAGTAGTTAGGTAGGTTTGTAGTGTAGTGTAGTTCTCATTGTATTTTAGTTATGTTAGTAAAGGTTCTGCCTAGATTAAAAATCTTGAAAACATTATGCATAGAGGACTTAAACTCACTAGTATTATCAACTAACAACGCCCCTCGATTATACTCGAGTACTTTCCATTCCCATTGTGTTCCCGGGATAAAAAGTATGTGTTCTTATGTAGTCTATGTGTTCTTGTATGACATATTGTTATGTACGACGTGATTGAGCAACAAACATCCAAACTTCCAAATTTACAAACATTGACATTTGTAATATTAGTAGGATTACAAGATTATTAGAGATACGGCTGGTCTATTCGGGAGAACGGCGCCTGCCGATCCGGAGACCCCGGGTTCAAACCCCACACGCACCACTGTCTTTTCGAAGTCATGTGCGTAATGCCGCTAACTTGAAACGGCGAAGGAAAACATCGTGAGGAAACCGACATGTACCTAGACTCTTTCGAAGTCATGTGTCATCCCGCACTTGGTATAACGTTATTTTTATGTTACAGGTCGACGAATTTCTGCAACCCGTACATCGTTTAACTCAGAACTCTATGCACCTTTGGCTGAAATGACACGAACAGCTTGAATACCATCTTTTTGGCCTCTGGATATCTCATAATAAATCATTTTCCATCCATTTAATGTGTTTTGAATTTCAATGGGCATGGACATAAAATAAGGCTTGGAAGTTATCAAGTCTAGAGTGATTCAGGTTCTTCTAGGTAGACCGTGGCCTTTCATCAAGTTGATCCAGTACAAACCCAGTATCGCGATAAATAAAAGCAGCCAAGTGCGAGTCGAACTCGCACCTGAAGGGTTCCGTAGCAGCAAGGAACATAGTACAAAAGTTCTTGTAGTTCGTTGTTACTTTGATCGATGTTTTAATAATAGTATATTTAAGACGTACTAAAATACTACTTATTAGATAGAGTTTAAACCAATTTTCGGTGAAAGTTAGCATGATAATTTACATCTTATATTTGTTTTGTACATACATTTTACAACGTACATACGTGTCTCGCGCAAATTATTCAGTATAGAAAAAAAAAATTGATTAGTAACCTCAACATCATTTTTAAAGACCTATTCATAAACATGGTGTTGTATGTGAAATGCCCACCAATATTTTTTTTTAAACAACCAATTTGTATGGACTTGATGAAAAAAAAATTGAGTTTCCGTTCTAAGCATGGGGCACCCCTAATATATTAATGCGGTTTACAGAATATACCTCTATTTACCAAGTTTCCACAGTATAGGTCTTATAGTTTCGGAAACAAGTAGTTGTAGCATACGGACGGATAGACAGAGAGACATGACAAATCCATAAGGGTTCTTTTTTACGTTTTACGGAACGCTAAATAGATCACTGACGTCAAACCAACTTTATTAATTGTGTCAACTCTCTTATGTAAGACTTTAGTCGGTGAGTCTATATTAAGCGCACTCACTCAATTGAATATTTTTAACTATTTAAATCATTACAACATTACAAAAGTTTGTATGTTTGTTTTTTTTTTACTATTAAATATACACTATCGGGTTTACACTTGATCTGGCTCGATTTTAAGCCATGATTCTACGATAGAGCGTTCTGTCACCTATCTTTGTCACTACGGTCTGTCTTGCTCAAAAAGTGTCCGTATTGACCATGTCAGCCTGAATGACATCATACGCCAGGTTTGTTCCATCGTCAATGTCCTAATCATACTCAAGCTGAATGGTCTTGCCCGTGACGATGGCAAAAGACCTGATGGCATGACTGTTGTGCCTTGGAAGTTGGTGCGCCTCCTATTGTGGTACGAAATTTGCTTTGATACTCTGACCCCATCACATCTTCCAGGGACACATACCTACTGGGGCCGGCTAAAGGTCATGGCACATTATGCAAGCACCGTAACGGCACCGCTCCAACCCAGCAATTAACTTGTCATTTAAATTTGGACATTAAATCGTATGTCGTATGATATATTTCATAACGTCAATACAAAAAGCCAACGGCGGGTTGTCAGCGCGCGGCTCTTTACCTAACAACTTGGGTTGTTAGTTAGAGGCCAGCGCGCTTCACGCGTGCGGACCGTGTGCTTACAGCCCGCCGACTGCGAGCCGCCCGCCAGGTGCCAGCGAGCGAAACACGCCGCTTCGTCTTCTAGGCTTCGCTTCTAGGCGTATTCAATCGCAAATGCCATATAACGTGCGTTACTCGTGGTGCCAAGAAGCTTCCACCTCGCGGCCAGCGCGTCGACCGCGCGCTTGCAACTCGCGGTTGGCGCGCGGTCTGCGAGCTTGCACCTTGCGGGCGACGCATCCTTAGCGCGCTGGCGGCTAGCGGTAGCCAAAATTCGAAACAACGCCGTGCCGCAGCTGTGCCGTGACCGTGCCGGTACAGTGTGCCACGACCTTAATTCAGCTGAGTATGTTGAAGACGGCACCAATAGGTATGCAGCCCTCGCAAGTGGTCACATATTTGAGCATTTTGGTGTTGAGGCTTTTGACCCATGAGGACCCGGAGCTCATCTCGTTTTCAAGAGCTTTTCTTAGCGCTTGGTTGACTCAACGTTTAACCATTGCCAGCGTAGTAATGCCGCTATCATGCTGGATACGCTTCCAACCGAAATACATTGTGATTTTGTATTTTAAATTATTTGTAAACGATATAACAAATACGAAAAAACTATAAACTCAATAGCATAAATTGTTTTTGTTTGGCGGAACCCCGGCAAAATGTTTTTTGTTTTCTTTAATTTGAAGATTTTTCTATGTAAACGTTCTTTAATTTACCCTTGGCTTATCTCAAAATAAATACCAGTTTAAACAGGCCCCACTCAAATGAAATTAATGTACCTTCTCAAATAAAAATACCAAAAATAAATTTTTTCGTCAAAAAAGCTCGACCGTAAAGTTAATTTTGTTAATTATCGTTGTTAGGTGTAACATATATGTAGTTACCAAAGTGTATAAAGCGGCTTCTTTTGGCACGTCTCTCGATTCCAGAGCTGATACTTAACCGACCTATTCAGAAGAACATATGGTAACATTAATACAAATAATCTGTCCACAAAATAAGATAAAATAACAAAGAATCCCAAACAGTAATAATCAATAATTTATCCTAAAATAGAAGAAATCTCTTTCTGAGCCACACTGATTAATAGTATGATCGTAGAACACGTCACAATTACCGGTGCGTGAAGTTAAATTTTTAATTGCGTTCGAAATTCGTCCAGAATTGGCCGCACCGATACGAGAAGTCGTTTAGATCCCTATCTACCCTCCTGTGTACATTTAGATCTGCGTAGCTAGCCATGCGTACACGCAGCGCCGCGGCCGGAGTGCTCGTGCTGCCATCTGTTGGCTGCATGTTTACCTATTTACGATTAAACTTTACATTTAAGCATAAGAAGCTTATAACTCTTGGCTAAATTTAGTCGACTGAGTTTAATCGCTACTGAATTCAGGGTGCATCGAGTCAGCATCAGTCAGCGATCATAATCAAAAAGAGGCTGTAAGAGTTCACTCTAACAGAGAGAGGCTCTCTAGAGAAATGCTGCTAACTTAAAACGGTGAAGAAAAAACATCGTGAGGAAACCCACACGTACCTAGAACCTTTCGAAGTCATGTGTCATCCACCAATCCGCACTGGCCCAGCGTGGTGGATTATGGCCTTAACTCTCTCCGTGCGAGAGAAGGCCCGAGTCCCAGCAGTGAGAAGATTTAGTGGGCTGTTGGTGATGAAGAGTTCACTCAACTGTATTGTTTTAAGGTGAAAATAGTACGATTTTTGCATCAGTATTATCTAAGTTTTTTTAGTGATAGATTTACACTTGATCGCCATCTCGCCTGATGCTAAGCGACGATGCGGTCTACCCTAGAGCGTGCTGACCTAGAAGAAACCAATTCACTCTGAATTTGAAGACAACAAAATTATAATCATCAAGAAAATCCACTCAACCAATGCATTCCACAACCCAGAAGTTCTTGATACAAAAGTAGAGTCAAACCTTTTAGTTCGTGTCTTTGAAAAATCAACCATGAAACCTTTTTTACCCGGCTGCGCGTTATTCGAGCTAGTATTTTTGTTTCGTCTTTTTTGCATTTATTTTTTGTATCTAACCCGTGCACGGCTGCCTAGAAGAGGTTTTATCTATCGCTGTAAGCGATAAGGCCACCAATAGAAATGTAATTTTATGTTAAGTTAATTGTTTTTCTCCTGTATTGTGGCTTTTAATAAAATATAATAGTTTATTTTCCAAACAGATAACAGGAACAGTATATTTTACAGTTTAAATTACGATGTACATACCTACGTTACATGAAGCCCATGATAAGCCCCAAACTAAGTGTAAAGGTAGCGGTTCGCCCGGAGACCGCGACACGAGACCGCGACAGGAGACCGCGACCGAAGACCGCGACAGGAGACCGAGACACGTGTCGCGAGACGTGTGTCGCGGTCTCGACGCGAACTGACGCCCATACCATTCTATAGTGTCAAGTGCTTGTCGCGGTCTCCGGTCGCAGTCTCCTGTCGCGGTCTCAGCGCGAACTTGTACCTTAAGGCTTGTATCTTGGGGCTCGGGTGCAAACTTACATACAACATGTAAATTTTACGTTGTGTGCTGTACAGTAAAATGAAATACCACGGAACAGAAATTGATATTGACATAAAGAGTTATCTTATCTTTGCAATGCTGATGTTGATGATGATAACCGGTGTAAGATGGAGGAGCGTGGGTACGGTTCGCCGCGGTTTAGCAATCAGCGGCGGTTGCAATCACGATGGTATCACAGACTCGCTGCCATTACGTAAAAATTACGATTACTGTAATGAAATAGTGGGCTATGATGCTTTCTAGATGTGGCACACGACACACTGATATCACTATGCTAAAGTTTGTGTGATTTTATACGTTTTTTACCCGACTGCGCGACGCAAAGGAGTGGTAATGTGTTTATCAGTCTATATATGTATGTATGTATGATTCTTCGAAGCACTACAAAGACCAAACGCCTGGGCCGATTTTTATGATTCACTAGATGTCCGCCCCGGCTTCGCCCGTGGAACATATATAGCACTCATCGAGATCCCGCACATATCCAACGGTGAAAAATTTTAGAAATCGGTTCAGGTATTCCTGATAATATCGCTTTCAAACAAAACACCTCTTCAGCTACCTGCTACGCCACATGTCGAGAATTGGTCGTACCACCTCAGAGGTTTTATATTCAAGAGGTATGTAATCTGTGATATTCAATGACGTAATCTTAGACACATGCTGTCATGTGTCATGTCAAAGCACGAAACGTACGAAAACTCTCAAAAAGGAATATTTTTTCCAGATTTTGTTACATTCTTGATTCATGCTCCGCTTCTGTTAATAGTAGCGTTATTTCTTATAGCCTATAGCCTTCCTCGATAAATGGACTATCCAATAGAAAAATAATATTTCAATTCGGATCAGCTCTTCCCGAGATCCTAGCGTTCAAACAAACAAACAAAATCTTCAGCTTTATAATATTAGTATGGATTATATATACATTATTATTCTACAGCCAATCTAGTTGTTCAATGGATCCCGACTGTTCCGTTGTTATGTTCCTTTACTAGAATATATTTTATTTTCTGCAATAGTATTAATTCAATAACATACTCGTATTATAAAATTCTAGACCACCAGAAATCTGAGTGCTTCTTTTATTCTTTTCAGTTTATATTATGTAGTTTGGTTCACTTTTTATGCAGTCGGGGTTTTTGCGTTTTTTAAATTTTGTTTAATTTATTGACATGTATAAAACAAAAGCAGACTTCAATTTAAAATTAAATTTCTTTAGACACTCGACCAAATTTTACAAGAAGAAGGAACCACGTTGCGTCGTCTGGATGAATAAATGAAACCAAATTTGACTATTTTGTTGATTATTTCAATAACCTCTACATATTCGATAATATTATCGTCGAATCCTAATAATCAATATAATATATACTAATACTATATACTAATATATATAATATATACTATCAATATAAACCACGTTGCGTCGTCTGGATGAATAAATGAAACCAAATTTGACTATTTTGTTGATTATTTCAATAACCTCTACATATTCGATAATATTATCGTCGAATCCTAATAATCAATATAATATATACTAATACTATATACTAATATATATAATATATACTATCAATATAAACCACGTTGCGTCGTCTGGATGAATAAATGAAACCAAATTTGACTATTTTGTTGATTATTTCAATAACCTCTACATATTCGATAATATTATCGTCGAATCCTAATAATCAATATAATATATACTAATATATACAATATACTAATACTATATACTAATATATATAATATATACCATCAATATAAACTATATCGTCTAAATACATAAAAGCTAATTAGAGTTTTAGTTTATAATTCAAAAACACCGTACTGATTTTGATAAAATGTATATGAACCCACCAAACTGATCTACCCAAAAGAACCATCAAAATCAATTCACAATTGGCGGAACTATTGCACACCATACATACAAAAAAAACATGCGACCAATTTGAGAACCACCAGATTTCTTTAAGTAGAAAAGTGTACATTTAGTATTTTATTTTTAAACAGCAATAAATTCGCCTGTACAAATAAATGGCTTGAGATATGCCAGTATTTCGTTTTGTTTCGTTTAGTTCGGCTTAGTTTAGTTATGTAAGTGACATGAATTTAAAAGTTTTAACCTATCCAGAGAGCATCTTACAAGTATGTTGTGCTCTGCCGTTCTGACGTTACTACACAGCATTAGCTTGTCGGTGATGGGAACCCAAAACATTTTCTGTTAAAAACAGTACTGAAATAAGTTTTAACTTTAAAAATCGTCTGCCACATCTAGAACTTTAGCTCCCAAAAGCAGGCTACCGCTGTAAATAATTACGGTAACAATCACCCGACGACGATTAGTCTCCAGATAGCTTCGCTCCTGTGAGTACTCTTTCATAAAGAATCTATTAAATAATGCGACCAATGTGTTGATAGACTGTAGGAAGTGCGACAACTTCTTTTTGAAAGCGGGCTTGTAAACTTTTTGAAGACTTGTTTAGCACTTTTGTAGTGGTGTAGGTACACAGGCGGGCTCTATGCAGAGTCCGCCTGCTCGTACCACACCTTTGCCAGTTATTCTGCTGCCAAGCAGTAGTGTGCAAACATTACTGTGTTTCCTGTTTAAAGGCAATGTACCAAGAGACATTTCTGGGCTAAGAGATAAATCACTTTATGCCTTCGGGTGACGAGCGCTGTTTGGTGGTAGGTGATGATTTGGACTCTTCATGTTCCAATATCTGTGTGTCACTGTACTGTAATGGGCAGGCATGTTGCTTACCATCTGGCACATCTCTTGCTCATCCGGTCACTCTGTACTATAAGTCCTACTAATATTAGAAATACCAAATATGACATTTCAAAATCACGAAAATTGGTCCAGCCGTTCTTAAGTTTTAACGGTTTAACTAACACGAATTTATTTTATAAAACATAGAAAAGTTTTCCGTACTCGTTCATCGGCAGTCCCTTTCACTGACATTTTTATGCATCGTCTTGCAAACACTAAGATTGTAACTATTGGTAAAACCTCACTCAGGCTACGCATTCCACAGCCTAGACGTTATTTTCACAAAAGTAGAGTAAAACCTTTTCGTTTGATCCTTTGGTAGTATGGAACGTTAACCATAAAACTAAATTACTCTTAAGCAGTACTGTAAAGCGTTTAACTTAATAACGGTTGTCCCAATTTCTGCGCAGGCGCAGGTGACATCCTCGCACTCGGTCACGGGTGTCGATAGACGATCATGATAAGCTCGTTAGGAACTCGCCTCGAAATGTCAGCAGTCGTAATAAAATAAATCAGTTGTGATATTCATATTTGATACCTAAAGCCTGGGGTATAAGAATTATTGCTGGTTCTTGGAAACTGAGCGATGTGACGGGTTAAAGTACAGTCGGGAATAAAAGTTTAAATAATAAAATTTTCTAACAATACAAATGCAGACTTAAATTTAAAATTAAGCTCAGACATTTGACAAAATTTCATATCTTTCGTACAATCAAATAAACAAAATAAAAACAACCTACAAAGTTTTCAATTTAAAATAGGTATGTTCTCTATCAGACTTTAATAAGGAAAAGTTTTTCAATTCGGTAAGAAGTTTATTTTTATGTATGTTGCGCCATAGTTTTGCCTATTGTAAATCAATTTTGATGATTCATTTTTTGTTTGGTAGATCATTATATAATATCAGAGGTATCTCCATATTAATTTTATCGAAATAAAAGTAGTCGTTTCTGAAAGATCAACTAAAATGTACAATTTGCTTACTTCACTTTACTAATTCATCCGAATTTGTTGTCTCTTTAGAAAATAATGTTTAATTTATTGACATAAACAAAATCAAGTGACTAATTTCTATTTGTTTTAAAATGAAAGTCGGTTTTTATGTAACTAAATTAGCTATTCACGTATAATATAGTCACCAAGACATCAGATATCACTTATGGAGGCAAGTGTACCTGTCACATCGACACGTCCCATACTTTCAAGATGCCGAAACCAGATAGGGTTTGTACCAACATGTGATATTGCGTTTATGACCGCTTACTGTTAAATTGGTTGTCGGTAGAGGTACACTGCGTGCCGATTTTATAACCGCTTTGAGTGCTCCCATCTACCAACTCGTACTTGGCCAGCGTAGTGGATTATGGCCTTTTCTAACTCCTTGCGAGAGAAGGCTCCAACTCGGTTGACACAGCATTACTTGGAGATTTGCTGTTTTAACTTCTCACATTTTTGGAACAATTTATAGATGATTTATTTGTAAATATTTGCTACAAAGAACACCTACTCGTATTTGTCCAAAAATACACAAAGCCAGCACTTTTTTGCCTGTTAAAGTTGCATTTTAAAACGTTGCCTGTTATGGCTGCTCAAAAGGTTGAATATAACCACAAATTTTTTGTTTTGAAGGTTATGTTCAAAGCTATTTTCCTCTTTACTTTAGAAGAAGAAAGATTATGAAAATGTTGATTGATTTAAAGTATCTACCTATCAAATGTCTGCAATATTTAAAGTGCACATTTGAGTACGTATCAGCCCAGATGGTTACCAAGAGGTCGTTGTTGATAAAAATATAGTATTTTCATTCTGCCTTATTATTAATATTCTGTTTTTGTACGTTAACTCAATTTTGATGCAATTTCTTATAGAAGACTATAATTAAAAATATTAATTGAAACTAATTTCAGTTACAAAGTTAAGATTCAATGTACATAAAAATAAACAATTGACTTAGCTACGCAATGTGCTAAAAAAGGACATAAGTACCGGCTTTAGGACTTACCGCTTTTTTTCACTAGGCGAGAGCCGCGACAATAATCCACAACGTAGGCCAGTATTATGGTGATCTGAGGGCCAGTTGCTGTTTAGTCAATAATACGTGTCTTCGAAATATTTCTGGAACATGCCGTTGTCCTCACGATGCTTCACTTTACAATTAAAAATAGGAGAAAAAGGAGAAGGGAAGGAAGGAGGGAAAGGGACAAAAAATATTCTTGTATGAAAAAGGAGTCAAAAAAATTGGCATGCATTAGTAACGCTGAACATCGGTACCGGTAGTTTTATGTACCGACATTTACCTATGACTGAGCAAACAAAGATTGAGACACATTTCAAATAACTGGTTTAAAAAACGGTCTCTTTTACCGAATAAATTTGTTTCTCACACATATCATTTTTATTTGGCTCATATATGAAATGATAAATGACGTGAACGAAAATTTCGCGAAGTAATTTAAAATTTCACTTGATTCTTAGAGGAAACGAGGGGTTTCAAGAATAAAGTTTAAAATTTCTTGATATTAAACTGTAGGTTTAAAAAAGAAAGGATTGAATAGTAATTACGTACTAACCAATAATAACAACAACATCTACAGTAATATCAGTGCTAAAATAATAAAAATATATAGCAATTATGTAAAATTAACATTTCTACTATTTATTCTAAGAAGTCTAACTTCAACCTACGAATAAATAATTAAACCAGCAACATAAGTTAAATACAAGCAAAAATCTTGCGATGAGAGATCATCATCATCAGCCGCCAGCCCGCAAGACGTCCACTGCTGAACATGGGCCTCGCCATTAGATTTCCACAACGAACGGTCCTGCGCAACCTGCAACCAGCGGTTTCCATCGACCTTTGTGAGGTCATCTGTCCGTCTAGTGGGAGGCCGTCCAACACTGCGTCTTCCGGTTCGTGGTCGCCACTCGAGAACCTTTCTTCCCCATCGGTTGCCACTTCAGCTTGCTTACTCTTTGAGCTATGTCGGCGACTTTCGTTCTTTTGCGAATATTTTGAATGAGAGATAATCGGATATAAACTTGAATAAACCTTAAACTTGTCTCAATTCCTACCTATCGTATGGTATCCGCGTCTTCAGACATCCTAACATCAATTTTGTATTACCAGTATTTCCTGTTGGTTACTCTCGAGAGTCGAGATATCGATATTTAGTCGAGATGGAATCAGCTTCTTCTAGGTAAGCACGCTCCATCGTAGACCGCATCGTCGCTTAACATCAGACAAAATGGCGGTAATTTGCAAACTTATAAAACCCTGAGTGGGTTTTTCCCGATAGTTATAATCTTGGTGTCTTCAAATCGAGAGGGAATCGGTTTCTTCTAGGTAAACACGCTCCACCGTAGACCGCATCGTCGCTTAACATCAGGCGAGATGGCGGTCAAGTGTAAACCTATTAAAGTTTTAAAAAAAAACCAGTTAAATACAAAAATGTTCTTAGATATATATTTTAATCCATCTAAGTACTAACAACCTGGCATTGATGGTGGCTATTTACATAAATCTCAAACATTTAACCTTTTAAATGTCTAACAATCTGTACAGGCCGTTGATCTGCGCATACGCAGTACTTATGCGTCATATGTAATCCGCCATTTTGTTTTCGAGCGGCCACTCGGCGACAGCAAGTCTGATATTACCTGGTAAGTTAGATTACAGCACAAGATAATGTCATCTGTGGTTTTGAATCACTATGTTTTTCCAAGCGGGAATAAATGTGTTGTCATATATACCTACTACTTGTTGCACCCGCGGTTTTGCCCGCACTGTTCTCGTTTTGTAATTTTAACGTTAAAAAAGTAGACTATGTGCTATTTCAAATTGTAATCACAGTACTTTGACTTAAATCTAGGTATGTGGATTTCAACCCGATGCGTTTAGCAGTTACGACGCGATTGGACGAGAAACATACAACGAAATCGAAATGTTTTTTTTTAATTATTAGCGGTCCGCCCCGGCTTCGTCCATGGTAGATAAAATATATGGCATATAGTACTCAGGGCTGACCTACAAATCCAACTGTGCAATAATTTTTGAAACAGGCCCTGTAGTTCCTGGGACTAGCGCGTTCAAAGCCACAAATTCTTCAGCTTTATAATATTACCAAAGTAAGTACGTAGTATACTCGTAGATGTCAACTTCTTAGAAATAAGAGCAAATAGACAAATACCTATCGTCTATACTCTCACTCGAACTAATGATAAGTATTCCAAAAATGTCTTTGATAATGATTTGAAATCGAGTCCTCATTACGATTTCAAGGAATCACTCGATTAAATCGCTCAGAACCAAATATAAGTTACTAATTAATCCATTACTACTGGTATTTTCGATCGATATCACTCTAAAATTGTAACAAATACAGCCGGTTTCGAGTTGATATTTGTTTAAAGATTACTAGAAACGTATAACAAACTAGTAGTAATAAACAAATAAATAAATATTGGTGAACATTTCACGTACAACACCTGACCTCAAACTAAGTAAAGCTTTGTACTATGGAAGCCAGATAGCTGAGATAATATATTTTATATTTTTAAATACATACTTATTGTCTTTTTTCTACTTCATACTTATTCTCTTTTTTCTGTTTTTTATTTCTATTGCTCTAAGCGATAAGGCCGCCAATTAAAATGTCTAGTATAAGTTATTCTTAAGTTTCTTTTGTGATTTGTTTTATTTTTGTATTTATGTGGCTATTAATAAAGAGTTTTCTTATCTTATCTTATTTAAGATAGAAAACACAAGTAACAGAAAAAATACCGTAGTGGTAGGACTCTTTGCAGAGTCCATCTGGGGAAGTATACCACATCTAATGGGCGTATGGGCGACGAGCACAGTGCAGTACTAGGTAATGATTTGAACATTCCCAATAGCCACGTGATACTGTGTTGTTATATGCAGGTATGTAGCTTACCATCAGGGACTACTTGTCTCGTCACTATATAGGTACTGCTAAAAATAACGTAAGTGAAAAAGCTGCGATGGCCTACCCATTTCAGAGTCATAATCCACCTGACTTTCTGAGTATTTTTCCAAGGAATTAAATAATATTCAACATATTATCACCACTGGTTTTAACGGTAAAACATTGTAGGAAACGGTGTATTCCAACCACGTGATTCCAACCGAGGACATATTGCACACAAAGTCATAGAGACTGCCGATCGAAGTCAAAACTTATAACTTAGAATTTTGTAATTAGGCAAAATTAATGTTGCATAATATGGTACTCAATACATTTATAGCTGTACCAATAAATAAATAAATATTGGTGCAAACTATGCATAGCATGATAGCTGCTATAATACGAATAAAGTACGAAGGTTTGTTTAGGTACATAGTAATATACATATAGTTCATGAAAAACATTCGGTGACGATGACGCGAGTTTAAAAGTCCTCAACATGCCAAAATCTTCCCCTTCAAAAAATCTGAAAACATGATCATTCAAATCGTGACACAATAATATTTGCTGCTTGGCGGTAATTACCGTGTTTAACCCCCGACCAAAAAAAGGGGTGCTATAAGTTTGACGTCGATGTCTGTCTGTCTGTCTATCTGTCTGTCTGACTGTGTGTGTGTCTGTCTGTGGCAACGTAGAGCTCAAACAGATGGGCCGATTTCGATGCGGTTTTTTTATTTGAAGGTTAATATCCGTGCGGATGTTCTTAGCTATGTTTGGTTAATATCGATTCAAGATGGCCGCCTCCACAAAATGGCGGACAAAATATTTCTTCACAACCTACCTCAATATGGGTATCAAATGAAAGGGCTTGACTAGTAGAATACTATACACTATAATAAATTTCAAATTCAAGATGGCCGCCACCACAAAATGGTGAATACATTATTTTTTTCACTACTACCTCAATATGGGTATCAAACGAAAGGGCTTAACTAGTAGAATACTTTGCAATATGACAAATTTAAAATCCAAAATGGCCGCTACCACAAAATGGCGAAATACATTTCTTTTTGCACAACTCACTTATTATGTGTATTAAACGAAATGGCTTGACTAGTAGAATGTTGTACAAATAACAAATCTGAGGTAGTCGGGGGTTAATCAAAATTTTAATTTTGTTCTTGTAGTTATTTCAATGATACCTACATACAATGAAAAATTCTTAAGATATAGCGATTTGATTTAGATAAGTTTTTTGTCACACTGTTTTATGAATATCATTAAGCATTGTGTAAGGTGACTTAGTTCGGTATTTATTATTCTAATGGTAGGACTCTTGACAGAGTACGCCTGTGGGGAACTTATGCTTGTTATTCTACCGCCAAGCACTAATGTGAGAGCACCTTTTATTCCTATCGAAATGTATCCAGATAAATTATGTCTGGATATTTGTTGCTCAATCACGATAACGTCTTAACATATGAACAGATCGGGTTGAAAAATCGATCACAGCTTGATTTTAGCCTGAAAGAACATACAGACTACTTTTTACTGTGAAAAAATAATAGGAAAGGAAACTACGCGGGTAAAACTGTGGGCGTTGTTAGTATTGTATAAAATAAAGTTAAGTTAAGCAGAATCTATGTTAATATTATGGAGATAAAGAGTTCATTTTAACGCACTAATAAATATCAGGATGATAAATTATGATTTTGTAGCTTATTATTATACTATGTAGGTACCCCGAGCGAAGCCGGGGCGGACCGTTAATATCGAATAAGGATGAAAAATAAACGAATGCCTTCCAACAAGCGAAATTAACGTAAATAATAACTGGAGAACGAATGTTTAATATAAAAGTGTAAAGTATGACCGAAATTGCAAATTACAAGATATTAATGGTCAATAAACACTTCGCCGAGACAAACGTACTTGTGATATTAAAATTGTTGAAGATTAGGGCGAGCGTAAATTGGTGGTTAGTATGATTTTGGTGTTCTTGTATTTATATTTTTATTTGAAGTCTATCTAGATTTTCTTATTATAATTTGCTTATAATTATTTCCATATTAATTTTTCCTGCTATCTAAAATCAGTGGGAACATAATATAGTCGGTGCTTATGCTATGCTACACAAACGTTGAAACTCGGCAAGCTTCTGGTATTATCCCGGAAATCATAAAAAAATATACCAAATATTTATTAATTTTTAAAGTAATTAAATTTAGTGCTAAATTGTCATCATAATATTTAAATAATATTGTTTTAATAGCAATGTTTTGTATGTTGAGCTAAATAAAGTAACTAAACTATGTAACGAAATAAAGTTAATATAATCAATAAAATTTTAATATGAAATGCAATATTTTAGTTGTTTTTTTTTAAACTTTTGTAGGTTTACACTTGACCGTCATTTCGCCTGATGTTAGGTGACAATACGGTCTACAATGAAACATGTTTACCTAGAAGACACCGATACACTCTCAACTTGAATACACAATATTTGTAATAATAGGTAGTTATGTGGTTGAAATTTCCAATATGCGCTCACCGTAAGCGATTCGATAGCTTCGATTTGGTATTCCTAGCAAGTCCACAAGCCGTAGTCAATAAAATACTGTAGAATAACAAAGATAATTTGATTTAGTGAAAGCTATTTACGCTTATTTCTCACAGTCAGTTAAGTTACGGCTGGTGTAGTCGGGAGAACGGCGACTGCCGACCCGGACGGAGCCCCTAGTTCGAATCCCACGCGCACCACTGTCTTTTCGAAGATTAATATAATAGATAAAAATAATTTTATGTGTGCCTTTTGTAAAGTTAATTACAAATACAAATATATTATTTGCTAAAAAACATAAAATGTAACATACTCAATAACACCTAGATTCTGGCAATACAACATATATAATATAAAGCCACTCTGTACATACAGATAAGCTGTTGGTCTTTAAAACTCAAACTAGACAAAGCCTGCATTTTGGGCTCAAGTGTGAATTTACTAGTAGAGCTCAAAAAAAAAGTCAAAATAATATTGATACGTAAATAGACGATTTTATTAAATTATAGAGAATTTAATTGGGATCCTACTAATAAGTGTTATGAACGCAATAGTTTGCGTGTTTGTTGCTCAAAATAACAGGAACGAACACTACGCGGGTAAACCGTGTGACACTGTGTATTATCATAAATATAGACAATGTTTAAAGCTACCTGTATAACATTTGCTATTCCATATTCCAATAGTATTATGGCTACAAGACCAAAAAATATAATGCAAAACATATGTAATAATTACCTACGTTTATTTCGATTGTGCTATGTCCACTGATATTCTTTGATTTTGTCACTTATAGCTAGCTGTATTTTACGTGATATAAACTATGAATAAAACAAATTGTATTGCCTAACATATTGCACGTAACTTGAAGAGGCCAGATTATATGGGTCAATTTTAATTCAAAATATTCCATATCATGTTATCTTCCCTACAAATGTCAATAATGATTTTTGTAAATATTTGTTTTAGTTTTTATGACAAAAAAAATTAGGAAATACCATTAAAACTAGTCTCTTTGTAGAATATCTCTTCGAGTCGAAATCTCTGTTCTCATTGGCTGTTTAAATTATGTGTTGATAAAACTTTTTGCACATTCGTCGGCTACCTTTAATTCCGAAAACATCTCGCATTCTGCACCAGTTTTAATTATTTATTTCCAATTTGCATACGTATTGGTATGTTCACACCATCTCTGGATAACTTCCATATTAATGAGGTTATTTAATGTTGATTTTATTTGTTTAATTAAAGAGAAATGTTTGAATGCGGTATTTTTATCAGACGGGTTGGAGAGCTGTTAATTGCCATCGTTTTCGTGCATTATTAATTTTTTTGATTTTACATGAATATTCAAAATATCTGGAGCACTAAACTACGGATTTAAATGTTGCACGCAAGTAGTAGCTTATTATGATCAATTTTGTGAAGTATATTTATACCGAACTGTTTTTTTTTATTGCACATAAAGAACCTGATTCTAAAGAGAACCATACCGATCACTATATATGCCACAAGACTCAAAGTCAAAGTACTTTATTCTTAAATGTGCAATTTACACGTCAATTTATATTAAATAAAAACAAAAGAAAGAGCATACGAATTGTATTCAAAGTTTGAAATGACTACTTTACTGTATTACAATATTTATTGTACAGAAAACTGTCAAGCATTGTACGAATATAATGTCTATGTTACAATTATACTGATCTATGTCAAACAATCATTATGTGTTATAATTTAATATTCTACGACAAAAAAAAAACTGACGTTAATTTAAAATTAGTATCGACCACTAGACTAAATGTCACATTTTTTTAGTATTATCAACGAACATGTCGACCAAGCAATGTAAGAAAAGTTTAATTTGATGTTGATATTTCATAAACCATCGCACCGATTTCGTCAAAATCTATATTGGACCACCTCTGAAAAAAATACATTGAACAACTCCAACTTTTTCTATTATATTTTACTCCAAATGCTAAAATTATGATTGTGACACTATAGGATATATGAACTAGGATAGGTAGGATAAAATCAACCTTACTACGTGGTCAGTAGGACGATCAACTAGGAGCCAAAAAAGACTATGTTTATTTATAACTTTTTTTATAAAACACGTTTAATATTACATCTTATTAGTAAAAAATACAAACTACAAACATGTCACCTCGATACCACTTTCCAAATCGACTCAGATCCGATCTCATTAAAAACTCGCCGTAACTCAGTCACGATATCATTCCGAATCAATTACAAAAGCAATAACCACTTGTATTAATGTCTCTTTATATTCATCTTGTATGCTTGAGTCGGACCGACTTTCCGAGAATACGGCTTTAGCGTACGTGCTTCGTACGGTCACCGATTTTTATCATCTTATCGGAACGAGTTTTTGAGGTTTTTTCACTAAAACCATCAAAATCTCGATTCTTAGAACAATAAAATTTTATGTCTCTATCTGTGTTCGTGTGATCGGCTGGTGTTTATGGTAGTTTGATTTTGTTCTAGTATTACGTAAATAGAAAATACTACGGCGGGTTCAAAATAATTGACCGAATTCAAAAAAATTGATTGTCTATTCTTGATTGTGTATTATTTAAGTTTTTTTAATAAAGAGTGACGCGTGGTGCAGGACATAATGCCTGATGGTAAGCAACATGCCTGCCACATTACAGCGACACGCAACTATTGGAACATGAAGAGTCAAAATCATTACCTAGTCTGCACTGCTCTCGATGATGATGTTTCTTACCTCTTAACTTTCGACTGGGTAAACCAATTCTGATAGTTATTTTGTGATCAAAGGGTAGGCTGCTCGAATAACTTCAGGCAGTCCTATGCTACGTTTGTGAATTCGTGGTCTACACTCTATGTCACGTCTACCTCAATGGTCATCAGTCCTACGACAGATATGACCCGTCCACTACGCTTCAGCTTGCCAAAACATTGAGCTATGCAAACCTAAGTCTTCTGACCTGATCTTTCAGAGAAATTCCGAGCATGTCTGATGCCGATTTGTAATTTAAAAAAATCAGAAACAATGTTTTCAATGAACTATTACACTTCACTTTACTACTTTTCAACACGGAAAATACTATAATATAATAAATCATATTTTCTTTAAACTGTGGTATGACACATACAACATCGGCTATAGAACGTTTAAATCATTCACCCGCCGTATTTCAAGACTCAAGGCTTACATGAGCAAAAAATCTCTCAAATTTAAGTTAAAAAAAAGCTATACATTATTTTTCTTCTTTAAAGAAATAAACTTGTGACGTAACACAAATTCAAAGAGATACAATTTAGTTTAAATCATGCATTCAATGATAAGCGTGTAAGGATTTTCATTTCGAATAAAGCATACAATTAAAATTATCACATTACATATAACATGCTAAACATTCGAATCACCATTATTCGAGATAGCCTCTTAGACAAACATACATCAATTAACATCCAAACCGGGACATCCGTTGTCCCATTATGTCGTCCCGTTTTGTTACCGTTTCGTCCCATTTTATTGCGCCACGGTGGAAATTTAGTGCTAAAGGGTTCATTATAATTACTGTACGGTATTCGGGATCGATCAGAGTATGGACTGCTTGAATTAAGTGTAAAATGGCTTCTGTAAGTTATGGGACTGTGGAAGGAATTAACAGTATGGGAATTTAATTTAATCTGAAATAGTTTAACTGGGAACAAATTTCAAAATTATTTTAGTTGTCTCGGTAATTGAAGTTTTTCCACATGAATTATAAAAAATATGACATAACGTATTACAAAATCACTTTTAAAAATGAGTTTGGTAGATCGTGTTCAATTTTTAAGGTAAATTTTATCGTCATCGGTGTAGTGTTTTGAAATATCAACAAAAGTTAGCTTACCTCGATGATGTATTCGTTTTTTCCAAAGCCCCACTGTGTCATTGTAACAAAGAGCTTAGGTTGTGTTTCAGTAGTGTAATGTGTAGTGAATGTTTCTTATTTACATTACGAAAACATGAAACGATGTCGCCTTTTCGATCTACGAGCATATCGATAGTTAGATAGAAGAGTGCATGGCGGTATTAGATTAATTGTCTAAGTAATATCTACTTGTAATAAAGTAACAATGCACCTACTCTTAAACGTATTCTCCGTTTTCCTATAATTATAACTTTGTTTTAATTCTAAGATTTTGTAAGGCATTATTCATACTATACAGTTGAAATTAAAGCTATTGGCGACTCAATAGCTTTAATTTTTACTTTATTGTAAAGTTTTACTATTTGTTTTTTAATGTTATTGTAAACAAAAGTTTATCTATCTACTTAGAGCATAACTGACAGGTATTCCAAATACTTACTACACTCACCATACCAACGAGTCCCGCACAATACTGTACCGACAACAACCATACGACAAATAGCGTCTCCAAGTCGCCAAAAAACCCTTTCCCTCCCGCACATAAATAAAGGGGGGTTGATATTTATCGCTGGGTGTTTATTGCTACGAAAATTATACCCCTAATGAGTTCCCGAATTCCCCTCTGAGTACAGAAAATCCTATCGGCTATTAGCAGTCAAGAAGTGGTGAGTTATAGCTCGAAGTTGCAGAGTCCTTATGGTAATGTTTGATGCTTTGTTTCTGCTGGGATTACTCAGGGGTGAAGTTACTGATACTTCGAGGAAGGTTAACAGAGACCCAGTGTATAATGTTTCGTAATATTTTGGACATTGCGGAGCCAACTGTTGAAAAATAAAATGGTATTAGTAGAATTTTTAGAAGGTATGGTCACAGTAAAACATCTTCATACAAACGTGCCGTTCTCGGTTTGAATGTGTGCGTGCACGCCGCATGCCGTGTCGGCACGCAATTTCACGCACACTCTAGCATAATATATGGGGGAACAAGGTGGCGGCAGTACGGGCTGTGCAGCGTAGAGGTGGGTCGTTGACAATATTTCCGTCAATTTCAAAATTTAAATCAAGTGCTGCTTGTTCGAAAATATTAACTAAAAGTAAAAGTGACGACCTTGGGTATCAACGCAAGAGTAAGCTAATAACTCGGCGGGCGGCCTTAGATAACCTACTGATATGTATTTACTGTGGTATGGTTCTACTGGTTACGATATACCTACGGTGCTGAAACGTGGACACTGATAGTGAAAAATTTAAAGTAGTTCTATATGGAAAGCTATGCTTGGGGGTTTTCTGTGACATTGCATCAGCAATTAGATCTGACAGCCGTTGGATTAAAAACAATAAAATAACATCATCAAAATATTCGAAATGTAACTTTTACTTCGTTCAATATCGCTAAATTCCGTAGCCTAAATCAAAGTTGTTCCTAGATAAGACAGGCATAAATCGAAGATAGTAGCACCCTCCAGACATAAATTCAGAGTCCAGACTTCCCCACAGCGCCGGCCTTTGTTTTCTTGCCAATAATGAGACTTAACGCGTACTGTGTAAGCAGTATGGGCAAACGTACCAAGATACCTTATTGTACAGTCAGGACCTTAAATAAAGAATAAGGAAATATATCAGGTTTTTCTGCACGGTTTATATGTACCAATCGTAAGCAGATGAGATGTATGTCTTAGCTATGGCAACATAGTGTTGTGCCGTGACAAAAGTATGATACTTCCACAAGAGTGACAAGACAAGAGAGATCAGACCCGTGCTTTCGGTGTAAAGCGTTTGTTCTAGCTCTATGCGTAGTATATTCTGTAAACTATTTGGTTAGGATATAGTAGACTGCAGGGCAGTGAACAAAATTTATGGGTCAAATGAACCACCAGGAGACCTATGTAGGATGATAGAAGGGTATAAAATACTAATAGTTTTTAATTTTTAACCGACTTCAAAAAAGGAGGTTTCTCAATTCGACCGTATGTATGTTCCTTTTTTTTTTTTTTTTTATGTGTTTTCGCGGATAACTTCGTCGTTTATGAACCGATTTTGATGATTCTTTTTTTGTTGTAAAGGAGATATTCCAAGGGTGGTACCATGATAAGGAAACCAGGATCTGATGATGGTATCCTAGAGAAATCGAGGATAACTTTCGAAAATTGTAAAGATGACTAGTGCGTTAGTTAAGTTTTTGCTTGAGCATTTTAAAGCAGTATAGTTTAAAGATGGTCTGGAGTCGATCTGATGAGGGAACGGGAAGACGGTCGAGGGAACTCCTCGAAGGTACATAGTAGTTACCTTGTGTTTGGGCTCGATGAATTTGTATTGATGAGAACTTTTTACATAGATGGGTTGTGACTGTCATTAGTGGTCTGATGATGAAGATAAAGGACAGTCAAGGGAATTTCTTAACGGTTTACAGGAACTACCCAGTGTAAAATAATAATAGTTTATTATTTTTATTTTAATTATTGCTGCTAATTTATTTGATTACATTATTATTGAAATTGATTTTAATGAAAATGGTGACTGATAATTGTTGTAAGTACGTTATTAATTGTATATGGGTTGTGTCACCTGAAAAAAAAAAATGGATTTTTTTTAATAAGATTCAGCATTATGCTGTCACTTGTAAGCTATCCATAAATTTTATTCATTGGCCTGTAGTCTATAAACAATCAGCACACTCGTGTGACGTACACATAGACGCACGGATACAATATCTTGGGTCGGTTGGGAAGAATGCGATTGCGAGTTTCATCGTAAAGCGTTTAGTAAAGCGTCTCTTGATTTTTTTGTACAAAGATAGTGAAAATTGTTTATTTTATCAGACTTAAAAAGATAAACTTCTCAATTCAGTTTTATGTAATCTTTGCATGTATGTTATGCGAGAGTTCCTAAAATTGTGATGTATTTTTTTCGTTTGATTGGTCATACTATAAAAGTGGTCCCTTATAAATTTAAGTTGTAATAGATGTAATTGTTTTTGAAACATCAACGAAAATCTAAAATTGGCTTACTTGGATGACTTGGATACTCCATCACTGTTTGTTTAGGTGATTTCACACAAAATTAAATTATGTTGAAAATGTATTCCTTCAAACATAAATATCATCAAAAAATTCATAAGCGTACAAATTTATTTTCGCCTTCAGCTCTTTAGCAAAAGGTAATGCAAATGCAAAAAAAAAATGCAACTACGAGCTTTTGCTCATACTGTTTGTGTGGAGTACCTTAATCGAACTAAATGCAAATATGCGGCTCTTAAATTTAACAGATTATAGAAAGAGATCTATTTAATTGGTGGCCTTAATTTACCAAAGAATTGGTATACTCGTTAGCTCCTTAGTACAGAATAATATTTTTATGCTTCATGAAACCAAACAAAAGAAAGTAATGAAACAAGCCAAAAAAGTGATTCTTTTACCATTTTTTCATTGTTGAAAACTTTGACATTGTTTGAGTCAGTCGCTCATTGTATTGGGGATCTGCATTATAAGAAATGGCCATACTATTGCGATCATTCCAAAAAAGCTATGTAAGATATTATAAAAACGAATGGTAGCAAGTGGCCAATTTGACCATAAAACAATAATAATATTTTCTCAATTTTACAATATTAACAATAAAAAAGATTATAGATACTTACAGACGTATTTGATAGACACATGGTTTTGTATGATGATTTTTACATTCGTAAGTTTTACGCATAGTTAAAAAAATATTTTACGCATTTGCAGATTTTCTCTGTAAAATCTTTTGTGAGAATGTTTATTCTTTTCTAGCCGCAGAATTTTCATAAAAATGGATATAAAGTTTTAGCTTCACGTATACAGGGTTACTGGTAATCAGCCTGCATCCGTTTACGCCGGGCATGTTCTGTAGATGTATAAACAAATAACTTTTGTTCTACAACTATTGTTAAAACTCAATACATTGTGAAAAATTGTGTTTGTTGTGCTCTCTGGCGCTGTTTAGGAGCTGTTTAATGTTTATTCACTTCGGCACATCAGTTTTCGAGCGTTAAAGAGCGCTTATGCTCTTGTACGAAGAGTTCGATTTCGATGATCTTAGACAAAAAAAATATTTTAATTTTTTATGAAAAAAAAAAATACGAAAGTTTAAAAAACGGAGAACAAAAGTTGACGTATTTAATGTACACGGCATCCTCTTAAAAAGATGCAGCCAGGTTACCAATAACCCTGTATCTTGAAATATATCTTTAAGCTGACTACAACACCCCGTATTGCCGTTTAACACTATTCGTATTAAAATATCCAGTTATATACATTATTTAATAATAACATAGGTTTCATAGTTTTGGTCTCACAGATAAATTCGTTTCAATTCTGAAACCCACACCTAGTGTGGGGTTCAGTGAACATCTTGAAGCTGAAATTGTATTTTTCTTTTGCTTTAGTTATGACGCCCTGGTGTAATTAGATAGGAATGTAAGTTTACGATTAATAAACTAAACTATAATTATCCAGTAGAGTACCCATTATTTTTTTGCTAAACGTACCGTACATTATGTGGTGTGTGGCACAATACATCTTTACTATTTACTCTATATTACAATCGCCGATATTTGTAATACCAATGCGACGTTACACGAAAATTTGCAAGTATTTTTGGGCTGCGTAAGCTTGTATGAAATATTCTAAATACGCAAGCTAAAAAAAGTAATAGTAATTATTTAGTCATACAAAATTTCAGTTTAATTAAGCTTGCATGATTAATAGCTAATTGAACTATTAATCAAAATTATTATCAACCCCATACCTTTATATTTTTCGATCAAAACGACAAATAACAATTCAAACTGTCTCCTAAAATTTTATACCTACAAGTCAAGCGTCAACATTGCTGTGTACAAAAATGTAAACAACTTAACTTTTATAAAAATCTGTCGACTTGATACGTGCATCGCAGTAGTGGTGCCACTAATCAATAACAATAAATGATGAGACGGTCTCTTCTTAAAACCTGAGTTTCAAAGTCATAAACACACGAATAAATCCGATTTTATGTTCGAATGATGTTCTTTATCGATATTTATATCGATTTTTATCGAATCGGAGACTCGGTTTTACGAATAAGTTATTGTTTTGTACGACTATCGATTCGTTTTACGATTATTGCTATGTTTTGTGTTAAGGTGTGACTACACTAAGAAATAAACTTTCATGTCAATGACAAACTAGCTAATGAGTATTATAAGTAAGTATTGCAGAAAGCTTTAAGATGTAGTTTCAGTACGTTTTAAGACACGCTCTACATAAATTATGTATTTAACCTACAGTATATGATTTTTAAAAATGTCTACATAGGTACTCTAGTGCCGGCAATTATACCCCCTTGATTCCTGTTCCCGCTATGTGTCGACACCTGGTCTAGAATATCAGGGGTCGACAACATTTTGGGAGTTACGGGTCACGTTGAAAAAAGTAGATAAGCGGGCCGCACTTTTGACGTGACAACGTCTTATAAATTGGTTTGCCGGGTGACACTTCAAGAAACTGCGTTACGCTCCGCTCACGTTATGCGCTCACAACGAGAGCGAGTGAGAGGCACGCGTCCCTTCCACTCGGGCATAGTTAGCCCGCCTAAGAGCGAGAGAGACAGACATAAAAAGTGAAAGGCACGCGTCCCTTCCGTAAAATTATTTTACCACTCAAAGTCGTTGTCACGTAAAACTTTCGCCCGTATACCGACTTTACAGGCAACCAATTTTTTTTAAACAAGTAATTTGTAATTTATTTGCAACTCCTCCCTCGATCTCCACTGGTACCTTTGAAAAAACTGCGTAACATAATTTTAAAACCGCCGCGGGCCGCAAGAAGGTAGGTCGCGTGATGCGCGTTGCCAACCCCTGTTCTGGACTATTATTTTACGTGGTGAAATGTTACGTGGATCAAATGCATGAATATCGTCCCGCCTAAAGGCAACGGATGAATTACGTCGAGCTGGACACCACGAGTGGCGTCTTCACCGACTAAAACCTCCACGTGATCCACCTTCGCCACTTCAAGCGGGAACGCTCTCTCATTTTTTGGCAAGCCCGCCACGGCTCCTGATTCACCTCTGAGGAGCACTTGCACCGTCACCTGGGCCCAAGATACGTTACAACCACTAGAAAACCAGTATGCAAGTGACGTGATGTGAGTGCGTCTGCCCCCTACAGCGGGCCAGAACTGCGTCTTGTCACCAACCATCCAACCAACCATCTAGCTGCAGAGGACAAAAATCTCGACGTACCGACGTAGCGGCATTCTTCTTTCTCTGCAGCCCCACTGCATCTGTCATCAAACGCAGGTGCCTACGCAAGATAGCCGGGAGAACGGCGCAGCATCATATCGGCACTACTCTCCGACCGCAATCTCTCCTATACTGCGGTAATGCCCTTCCCCAAGCCTCGCAGCCGATCTCAATTACACCATTGCCGCCTCGTGACTCCCTGAGATGGTGGCTTTGCATTGGGAAAATGCTTAACGCACCGTACCCTGGGCGGATGTGTCTGACTTGACACTGCTAAAAGTGGTGCCCCTACCGATTAAAATCCCGACAGGTTTCTCTTGCATGGCCTGGGGTCAGAATTACGGGGTCACTGTTTAATTGTCGGATCTGACACATACTGTGGTGGGTAGTGTATCGTTACCTTAACTCTATGAGATAATTTTATTCACAGTTAGTTAATTTAAGTATCACAAAATAAGCTGTAAAAAGTACAATTTAATTTTATATCGAGTACTGTTTACGAATACGAGTATCACGTACCAAACTTCAATTCTACCATTAGAGGTAATACCATTAAGATGACACGATAAGAGAAACTTATAGTCAGTAGTGAGATAAAAAAGATGATGATTGTAGTGGTAGGACACTTTGCAGAGTCCAGTTGGAGTATTATTACCCACCACACATTTGCTAGTCTTTCCAATATCAAGCAGCACCATCCAATATTTACAGAGTCTCCGGTTGTAACGCAAAGGGACACCATTGTGGAAATAGATACCCACCTTTCCTTGTTTCGTTTGCATAACTTGTACTTTATTTCCTTTGTTTGCGCAGTTTACTTTAAAAACTCTGTTTTCGTAATGACGGATGACGCCTTATACCTTCATGGCTTTAACATTACTAGCAGCGCCCCGCGGCTTTTCTCGCGCAAATCCCGTTTCCTTGCTAAAAAGAGACTGAAGCATTCAATGACATAATAACGTATTTATAGTTCTGATTTGAAAAGCTATGTTTCCAGTAAAAAACAAAGCTAAGAGATAAATATTCTTATAAATTCGGGTCGCAAGCACAGTGCCAAGCTAGGCAGTAATTTCGATGGTCCAATAGCTGGAAAACAGTAACATGAGAATCTGATTATTTATCTCTTTACCTTGTTTATTATATATTTACTAGCGGCCCGCCCCGGCTTCGCCCGTGGTACATATATATAACCTACAGCATTCAAGGATTACGTACATGAGTAAGAACGGTAAAAGATTTTTTTAAATCGGTCCAGTAGTTTTCGTGATTAGCGTGTTCAAACTATATATATGCTATAGGCTACTTTTGATCCCCAAATTATCGTGCTGTTTACTGGGTCAGAAGTGACACCTGTAGACATTTGGCGGGGATAACTAATTAAATGACGATTGATCAGTTTTCGACCGGAGAGGAAAAATGATTAAATTACTAAAATGGCTATTAAAAAATAAGGGTTAATCGTAGATGGGTGAAAATTGAGGATTGTATGTATTTTTGTATGTTGTATCATAAAAAATAGAAATTAAAAATTTTGTCTAAAAATTAAAAAATAAAAATTTAGGGTTGGACTACCCCTAACATTTAAGGGGATGAAAAATAGATGTTGGTCGATTCTCATAGATACCGGATAAGCACAAGAAATTTCATCAAAATCGGTCAAGCCGTTTCGGAGGAGTATGGCAACGAAAACTGTGACACGAGAATTTTATATATTAGATTTGTATATTATATGTAAATCATATGTATCTGTAAGCATTGCCCGGAATACAGTGACGTTTGCGGTAGAATAGCTGACACGATATGATACTTCCCCAGACGGACTCTCTAATGAGTCTTACCAATACAAAAACTTGTTCTAGAATAAACTAAATACTGTTCCATAAGAATAAACACTCCACTAAATATTCCCACCGCTGGAACTTGGCCTGCTCTCACTAGGAGAGAGCCAAGGCCATAACCCACCACGCTGCCCAGTGCGGGTTGGTGGATGACGCATACCCTCGAAATATTCTAGAAACATGTCGGTTTCCTCATAATGTTTTACTTCGTGGTATAACTATATAGATGAAACTAACGCACTGGCACCTTAGGCGACATCAACATTGCATAAAATATATGTTCTGATTACGAAAATGGAGTCCAGTATTTAGTCCTTCAAAATGTTTAATTGAAGGACAATATTTCCAGTGAAACTCGTACATCGAAAACAGATAATCAAATCATTTGATTTACAATGCAGGCACCCAATTTCCCATAAAGAAATGGTCTCCAATGCCAACGCATATCGACGACATAACGTTATATTTTATCGTTATTAACGTAGTTATATCGTTATTGTCGTCGTTATGTCGTTGTAACGTTATTATAGTCGTTATAACGTAAGTGATGACCAAACGGACATATATGTGGACATCAATCGTATTTATGGATGCGCCTGCGCATCTTTGGCTTTAAATTAGTATTACATTGGTTGAGGTGGTTGTAAACAGATACCACTCAACAGGTTTGTGCGTTAAATAATGTTTGGAAACGTTTAATATAGCGATAATACTTAAGTACATGGGTGACCCAGCGTTGCTCGGTTTCAACACTGAGAATACTTAAATACAGACAAAGGGCTTCAAGTAATAGATTTTCTGAAAAGGAAAGCACTTGAAAAAATTGGTTGCCTGTAAAGTCGGTATACGGGCGAAAGTTTTACGTGACAACGACTTTGAGTGGTAAAATAATTTTACGGAAGGGACGCGTGCCTTTCACTTTTTATGTCTGTCTCTCTCGCTCTTAGGCGAGCTAACCATGCCAGTGGAAGGAACGCGTGCCTCTCACTCGCTCTCGTTGTGAGCGCATAACGTGAGCGGAGCGTAACGCAGTTTCTTGAAGTGTCACCCGGCAAACCAATTTATAAGACGTTGTCACGGCAAAAATAGAAGCCGTCTGGATTCAAACACGGATCTATCATTTCGTGAACGCCAAACTTCCCGCCTGAGATATTAAATGACGTGCAACGTGAAATTTATCTTCGCATTCTAATAATTATAGTTTTTTATTGTCTAAAAACGCGTAAAAAACGACGTTTTATACAAATGAAACCTAATTAGATCGATTTATCGCTCCCAAAACGCCCACATAATAATTTCATGAAAATCGTGAATTCACAAACCTCTATATACATGAATTGTTCGTTTAAAGGTTGATTAAAAAAAAGATTGTGTCTGTCTTCAAACCGTGGTGACTTAAAGGCAATGATTGCAAATTTCACTATTGAGTGGTGGTAGGTTCGAATCGCATCTTCACCACTAAGCATTTTAGATCGACAGCTTTCAAAAATGGGAAGGAGATTTTGTAGTGGTAGGACTCTTGGCAGAGTCCGCCTGGGGCACACACTTTTGCCAGTTACTCTACGGTCAAGCAATAATATAGGTATATTTTTTTTAAAGTAACTCGTAGTATAGAATCACGAGACGACCAGGATATGTGCCAGTTGGTAAACAACATGCCTGTCATATACCAGCACAGTAACACGCAGCTATTGGAACGTGAAGAGTCCAAACCATTACCTACCACTGCACTGCGCTCGTCACCCAGAGATCATATCTCAAAGCTCTGTAATTTTATTATAAAGAACACTGCCAATATGTGTAGTACCTATACATTTTAAAGTTTTAAAATTATGATATCTGTACTTTAAACATTTCCTTACAACTAAGTGTCAAGAATTAAATATGTATTGAACTTAATCGTAATACATTTTTTGCATTACATTGCACATTGTAAGAATGAGATGTAAAACATAATAAACCTCAAATATGTCGCGTATTTACAAACCAAAACAAACAAGTTTGTTTATTAGCTCTTATACCAAATTTTCAAAATTCAAATGTTTAACCTAAATATTCGCTAATAAAACTTCTATGAATGTGATAGTACAATGATATTTTAAAGTTAAAATTATATAAATAATGTAAATACACAATGCGACGCTTTCTGAAACTGAGTAATTAAATCTAAACATTACTTTGAAACAGTGCTAAAAAAGGTTTCAAACGATCATAGGTATCACTGTTCCGGAATTTTGCAATTCAAAGTTCTTCTGTTATCGTTCGAAGTTTGAACTATTCCAGAAGCGATCGTTCTAATCTCGCCATAGATACACGTTTATTTTTCCACGTTTTCTAACGACACAAGGTTAAGTCCTGTACATTATAAATATATTTTTTTTTATCTGGGCAGAGCCTTTATTAACAAAACTAAAATACAATGAGAACTACATACACTACTTCACTTCAAACCTAACTAACTACTTACACTAAGCACACCCTGAATTATCTATAGACCACTGTAGGTCTATAGATAATCAAAATGTTCAAGACCACTACCAATCGGAAGCGTACCCAGCATGCTGGCGGCATTACCACGCTGAATGGCAATGCTTATGCGTTGGGCCAAATAAACGCCAGCATTTTGGTCACGCGTCGCGTCGACCAAGCGCTCGGATAGGCTTTTGAAGATGAGGTGAGCTCCCGGCCCCATTATAAATTAAATCGTGATTAAGTCCTGTACATTATAAACATTATGTGACACAAGGTTTTCAAGGAACCGGTGAACTATTTTATAGTACAACCAGCCTCTAAAAATTTTTTTGATTGGATGTTGATCTCAATGCTGTTCAGCAACATGAAACTACTCGCCGCGACAACCTAGTGTGCGGGAGATACCCTGATACGGCGATTCAGAAAATAACCGCATGCGACACTAGCGCATCTAGTGTAATTTTATGGAACTAATACTCTGCCCCCGACTGACGGCGGAACAATATGAGGAGAGTTTTTATGTTATTTGTTTCTCTTTAAAAAATGGTCATAATTTATATTGGAGTGATGTAATTTAAACAATAAATAGTAATGTGCAAACATTACTGTGTTCCGGTTTGAAGGGCTACGTTTTCGGTGAAATTACAGGGCTTAGAGATATAATTATCTAAGATCACACACTCCCTCACTAAGTCCTCCAAGTTGACGTGTGTCATGGCTCCGATTGTCTACAATCAGTTGCCCCATGACGTCACGGCAACAGGGAACCTAAACCTATTTAAAATCAAGCTTAAAAAATGGCTTGTCGAGCAGTCTTTTTATGAATGTTATGATTTCAAAATATAAGTTTGACATTATTTTTATTGAATTTATGATTAAGTGCAACGGCACATGTACTAGTATTTTATTTAATGACATATTTTGTAATATTTTATTGACATGTAAAATTATATTTTTAAATAAATTATGATTTTGTAAATATTTTTTTTAAATAAGAAGTGACATGACGAGCAGGACATGTACCTGATGGTAAGCAACATGCCTGCCACATAACAGCACAGTGACACGCAGCTATTGGAACATGAAGAGTCCAAATCATTACCTAGCACTGTCCTGCGCTCATCACCCAGAGATCTAAGATGTTACATCTCTAAGCCCTGCAATTTCTCTGGAAACATTGCCCTTTAAACCGGAGCACAGTAATGTTTTTACATTACTGTTTGGCGGTAGAATAACGGTTTGGCGGATTATGATCTCTGGGTGACGAGCGCAGGTAATTATTTGTACTCTGCATGCTCCAACAGCTGCGTATCACTGTGCTGTTATGTAGTAGGTAAGTTGTTTACCATCAGACATATGCCCTGCTTGTCTTTTTACTCTACTTTAAAAAAAAAACCAATAGCATACTGCAGCAGTTTTATCCGCGTAGTTTGCGTTTCAGTAATTTTGCCGAGATAAAAAAGTTTCTTTTGTGATATTCCTAAGGTTGCATTCCGTTCGGGATTCCCTGGATTTGTGCGAGGCGTCCGGGGAACGACCGGGTGGGGTTTCATTTGTATTCTGGTTTAGAAATTAAAGTCTTGGGCCGCCCGCGACACACGCACTGTGCCAATACGTCACGATCAACTGACGAGCCGACTTGCTGAAAAATTAAAAACTACATACTTGCTACATACAGACTTGCTAGAAGATTAAATTAGATATGTTACTATACAAGAGTGTAAGCTTCTATGTACTCCTAATTGTAACCCCGTCTTCCATTACTCATTCATATTATTATCTTCTACCTTTTCCTGTTGCCTGGAAGAAATCGCTCTTAGCGATAAGGCCGCCCATTGCTACTATGTTTTAAGGTGTTTCAGTATTTTATTTTATTTATTAAGTGCAACAAAGAGTCTATCTGTCTATATATCTTGTTAAATTATAATTAAAATTAAGATAAAATATTTAATTTTAAGCTCTGTAAATAATGGCTATATTTAAAAAAACCTTGTTGTAATATTGGGGTTCTGGGCTCTAAAATCCGACGTTTTCCGAGTTTTGTTCTGTTTGCCAAGTTTTACAAATGGCAACCCAAGTTATTCCAGGCTATAAACTGCATTCCAAATTTCAACCTGATCCAATTAGCCATTCCAACGTAATTGAGCACACACCGCGTCCCAAGCTCACCCGAACAAATCTTTCACTTCCGAACGTGACAATCACATCCTCCGAAAAATCTATGGGCGCCAACAGCAGTTTCCACTTCACAAAAAAATTGGTTGTCTGTAAAGTCTGTTTGGTTTACGGACGATAGTTTAACGTGACAACGTAATAACAAAACATTGATAGATGCGGCGCAAGCAAACAATAAGCGTAACGGGACAATGAGCGTAACGGAACGTAACGGGACACTTTTTCGTACATGCAGCCGGCGCTCATCGATTTATTAGACGTGGTCACGTAAAAAAATATAAACGTTTAAATAGTAAAGTTTAGTAATAAGCCAACCCAGTTCATGAACATTCCCAATTGTACAATTGTAAATTGTCGAAGGGACATCGCTGGCACATCCTTATTACGCGCGTCCTAATGGCGTGTTGATTATTAATTAAAAATAATTACGATTACGACCATATTCAATGACTCTGGTGTTACGTTTATTAACGCTTCGGCGGGGCGCAACGTATTGGTTTTATATCGACATCGACATTTTTTTTATCGATATCGACATTTTTTTATCGATACCGATAGTTTGTTCTATCGATACCGATATTTTTTCATCAATACAGATTCACAGATTTTTTTTTTCTCAAATATTTCTTCTATTATTTATTAACGTCTGTCATAGACAGGCTTGCTTTTTGAGTTAATAGGGATACGGTGTACACATAACAATTAAATAATTATAGTTAGATAACAATAACTTCAAAGAAATCAAAATTAATAAAATAAACACCTGTTTTAGTGAATGTTGTTGTACAAATTATACCAAAGTACATTTATTTATTGCACTAAAATGTGTAAAAATATTATAAATTAACTAAAATATGATGTTACAACTATGTACAGTAAAACTAAGACCTAGAACGGGTTGGTGGATGATGCCTGACTTGGCAAGATTCTTGGAACGTGGCCGTTTTCTCGTGATTTTTACCTTCACCATTTTTGCGCTAGCGGCATTATCCACATGGTTTCGAAATTCAAAATTTCGAAGTGGTGTGCGTGGGATTCGAAACAGGGGCTTCGGATAGGACGTTGTCGTTCTCTCGACTAGACTAATCGTAACACAATTTGAACAATTTAGGCGTGCTTGGTGTAACAGTTGTTAATGGGATATACATTGCGGTGTTTATTGTAAGTTACTTTTACTAATAAATACCCAACCTTGAAAATTCGATGCAACCGTATTTCTTGCAAGCTAAACTGAAACTTCAAACGTTTTCTATCATCATAATTTGTAATATTATGCTGTAATAGCAGGACTCTTAGGTTTCACTAGTGTAGTGGCCGTTTCCTTTATTTTTAGGGGATAAAAAGGAGCCTATGCTATTTCAAACTATGCCTATCTGAGTTACAAATCTCAACTCGATTCGTTTAGACGTTTTGACATGATTAGGCAACAAACATCCAAACATCTAAATATCTAAACTTTTGTGTGTAATTTTTTTAATAGAATAAGTATCGATACCCTGTCCCATCACTAGCATTTGTATTAATTAAGGCATCGACCGTGCACCGAATGTGTGTAATGAAGCCCGCCGCCACTTGTTTGCTTTGTTATTAACATGCGCAGGCGCAACCGATGGTAACTGTCATTTATATACACGGTATTTGAATATAAGCTGCATGAGTCCTACCCACTAAATGTTCCCACTGCCAGAACTCTGTTTTTTTCTGAAGGTTAGAACGTATGGTTCATAACCGCGAGGTGGTTTGAATCCTGTCAACTCCTGTGTGTATTTTTCCAAATGCAGATACCCCTGATTTGCATTTGGAAAAATACTATGTTATGAAGCTACGTAACCGTAACGTATCCATAACATCCCTAATGCAGATGTACAAGTTGTCATCACTATTGCCTTTAACGCTAAAATATCGTAAACATGGCATGGTCCAAAATTTTTTGAGGTGATGCGGCGTCTAAATATGTGAAATGAGCCAGCGCGATTATAGCTATATAAATTGTTACATTATAGCTATATATATATATAGTTTGCGCCATTCAAACAAAGCGATGAATGTTGTCTGAAGACTTAAGTTGTAAGTTTATATCTGTTGTCCTGATTGTTTTTAATAATTAATTTAAATAATGTTATTAATTTGAGTGACATTGTGTATGGTTTTTACTGAAATAAATAATTTAATAATAATAATAGCTTTGCTAATCCCTTCCTCATGTTATTTTCGGTTGTTCACATCTTGCTAACGGCGAGTACTTACACAGACGTAACCTAGTAGCCAGGATCATCCACCAGGAACTTGCTCTTCGACACGGCCTTGTCGAGTCCGAGGTGCCGTACTATAAGTACGCACCTCTGCCAGTTCTCGAGAATGGTCGTGCGTTGCTCTACTGGGACCGCTCTATCATCACGGATAGGATTGTTGTCGCCAATAAACCTGATATCGTGCTGGCAGACCAGTCTCAGCGCCGGGCTGTGATGATCGATATCACCATAGCACATGACGAGAATCTCGTGCAAGCCCAGAAAGACAAACTTAGCAATTACCTTGACTTGGCTCATGAGGTTACCGCCATGTGTGATGTTGATTCGACGATCATAGCTCCAATAGTCGTGTCGGCAAACGACCTTATAGCGAAAAATCTCGACCAACATGTCAAGAGACTTTCGCTAGACGGTTGGGTTAAGGACCAGATTGCAGAAGGCAGGCCAGGAGGTTCGTCAGTTTGTAGTCCTAACTACCGGTAGCTTGGGCCTCGCTCCGCTGCTAGCGACTGTCTAGGATTAAGTTTTTATGATATATTTATGTTCTTTTGTATAAATATTGTAAAACTTAGACTTAAGGCGAGAAATAAATACGTGAATAATTGACTGACTGACTTGAGGATAAATTAATATTATAAAGCAGAAGAGTTTGTTTGTTTGTTTGAACGCTAGGATCTCGGGAAGTGCTGGTCCAAATTGAAAGATTATTTTTCTATTGGATAGTCCATTAATCGAGGAAGGCTATAGGCTATAAAAAATAACGCTACCATTAACAGAAGCGGAGCATGAATCAAGAGTGTAACAAAATCGGGAAAAAAAAATCCTTTTTGAGAGTTTTCGTACGTTTCGTGCTTTGACATGACAGGATGTGTCTAAGATTGCGTCATTGAATATATCACAGATTACATACCTCTTGAATATAAAACCTTTGCTAATCTCTGTGTTGGTACGACCAGTGTCTAACAGATGGCGTAGCAGCTGAAGACGTGTTTTGTTTGAAAGCGATATTCTTAGGAATGACTGAACCAATTTCTAAAAATTTTTCACCGTTGGATTTGTGCGGGATCTCGATGAGTGCTATATATGTTCCACGGGCGAAGCCGGGGCGGACATCTAGTTCTTAATAAAAGGCCACGACTCCCAGCAGTGGGATCGTTTGGTGCCTTACTTATACTTCGAACTCTACGGGCTCAGTGCTACTATTATCAGAAGTAAATGTCAAAGTTTGGATGTTTAGATGTTTGGATGTTTGTTGCTAATTAACATCGGAGCGTCTGTATGGATCGGGTTGAAATTTGAAACACAGAATAAAGTCAGCAATACCAACAAATGCTTCATTTCATCACGGGAATTGGAACTGAGAGAGTGCAACCGCGGGGAGATACTAGCTGCTAGTACACTTATAAAGTTAAACCTTGAAAACCCATCGCCAACTGCAACAGAGAATCGTGGACAGTAGATTTCGCATAGAACAAGATTAATTGGCAATACGGCGAACAGCGAGACAAACAGACAAATAAACGAACAGGCGACACGAAGTTCCAATATACGGCCATAATTTTAGCGTTTTCTGTTACACCTACGTACTGAGCCATAGGGAGCGGAGGTATTCTGGAACGAACTTGGAGTGAAACAGTTGTGGTTTGGTTTTGATTTGATATTATTATTTGGTAGTTTTAATTTAGTCACATCTGTTATGGGCTTTTAAAGAATAGTTGTGTACGTTATTGTATTTTAATAATTTACATCAATTACTACCAATGGAAACAGTTGCAGTAACGAGAGAATAGGCAGTCAGGAATAGCTTTAAAAATGTGTGTTGCTTTGTCAGGTTTTAAAAAAACGTTTTCATTTTTTATTTTAGAGGCTTTAAGTCGCCTAATGAAAATGCTCTAGTCTCGTTAAATGTCGCATAACAATTTCAACATTAATTTTACAATATCACTCGCAGATGCACGCAGAGCTTTTATATCAACCAATATCGTGGAAATTCACACCGTACTGAGTATACATGGCTAACCATATAGAATACTAGATTATATTATGTACTTATATTCTTAACCTATCTACTCACTTCAATATGTTTCAGAAGATAGATTCTACTAACCTCATGAGAAACGACATTAATTAAAAAATATGAATATGAGAAATGGTATCTTCATAACTATCAATGTCAAAAATAAAAATTGCGCCTAATCATAAGAAATACCTATGCCCAATAGTAGATTAATGTGAGCTGGTTATGATATGATGCAACCATGATGCATGCTGGTTTTGATAAGATGACCAAAACGATGTCAGTTCGAAGTCAAACCAATATCACTCGTCCTCCGCATCAACAAACCTAGCTCCATCGTTACGGACTTACGGAATAAGCCCTGAGATCACAGCACATATCGACTTGAGGGATTGGCTTGCCCGTGCCCACTAAATCAAACAGTCGATAAAAAGGTAAATGTTGTACGATTGCAAGGCGAGAACTGGTGAGCATAAATTTATGCTCAGCTGATAAATTAGGCGGGTCGCAGGCGTGAGTTATTGCTCGCTGTGCTTGTTGGATTGAGCGAAATGTGGAAAGGGCACGGAATGCCATCAGCGCAATGTGGACTCAAAAGAGCATTGGTCACATTCAGTCCGAGAATTTCCCGCAAAAAGGAGGATATTTATTTTGTGTCCCACTAATTTTGTAAATGTCAAATAGGTACTTATTAGACGTTTTAACGTTTGCTGCTAAATCTGAAAAATGAAAAAATCTGTCATGGTCGAAAATATTCAAAACGTAGATAGATATTAGTCCAGAATAGCACATAAGCGTCCAGATACATAGAAAAATGCGATAAGTATATATTATGTAGTATAAGTATATTATGGTATATGTAGAAATGAAGAAAAAATAAGTATCAGGGACATTTTTCTTTGCCAAAGGTTATAAGCTTGTTTTTAATTGAAAAATATGGTTGTAAACGGTTATAAAAGACGATGAAAGTTTGTATGTTTCATTATTTTTGAAGTTAGAAACTGGCTAGCAATGAAGTATAAATTAACTAGCAACCCGTTCTTCGCTCGGCTATGATCATATAAAGACTATTTATCGAAACTTAACCTATCGTATTAATCAATTTGGGCCAAATTTTACGTAAATTACAAGTTTTACAAAAGTAGATTGACTTTGTGAAGAAATCACTGGGAACAAACATGACACTAGATTTTTAGAAATAAGACAGTTATGCCAATAAAATGATGTACAAAATATACTCTGCAGATGTTAAAATCTATACTTATAGCTTATGTAAACAACAGCGCAAGTCTCTATCAAAAAATTTCATGGCACTCGGTAACCCAGTACATAACCATACATACTCAAACATACGAGCTTGAATACACGCACATACACGCCAAATGCGTTAAAATCCAAAAATGAGTTTACACATACAAGTCAAAAGTTCTTAAAACCGTATCCACGTGTAAGTACGTGTCTAATCGACTCGTCCTAGTCATAAATAAAGGACGGCGCATACCAGCGATCAACCAATTCCAGGCTAGACGTTACTCACACATTAGTCACGATCGTGCACAATTTGGCACCAGACGCTTCCTTCATCTGATCAAATCATCACTTTACAGCGCTGTTTTGGAGGTTATCAACAATTATACAGTTCGGGACAATATACATGGCGTCTGCGAAGAAAATAGACAACACCTTGACATTGTTGCCGTACAGTAATATTTTATACTTTATTGTAATATTTTAAGTTACTTACTCACTACTTTTTAAAACATTTGGGTGTTTAGGTATAATTTATGCTATAATAGCAATTGGATTACTAAGATTTATTGTTTGAGCTCATCATATATTTACTGCTAGAGAGCAGCGCTATAAAAACTAACTTAAAACAACGTAACTTAACACAGATACATAGATTATTGCGTGGAAGAATATATATTATTCGAAGCAAGATTTTTCAATTTTATTCAAGTTCCAAACTTCAATTGGATCTGTTAAGACGTTACGACGTGATTGACCAACAAACATCCAAACATTGGCATTTATAATATTAGTAGTATTTATAAACAAACACTTTGAATTTGACAATAACATTAATTATAAAAACTAACAAAGTCGTATAGTTCAATCTATACTTAATATAAAAACATATATTATTAGAGTTTTTAAATATACACAGATTTTTTGGCACGTTAATAGAATATATTCCAAGTTTATCTCATACATGAAACGTATATTTTTTAAAGTATTTTTGTATGAATGAATGTATGAAACATAACGTTTCAGTGTTTCTGAATTGATTCTTAAATTGTTTGGCATGTCAATTCTTTTTACCAATTATGACGTGTATTTAAGAAGGCAAGAACAGCGACCTTTAATCCTGGCATGCAGTGCACAGATAAGCAGCAAATACCAGTCGGCTATAAAATTGATTGCGAACAAACACAGTATCCTGCGCCCACGCAGCTCGAATTCGTCGCCCGATTGAGCAACTTTTGTTCGAAGATATTGCCCACTTCCACTTGCCATCATTCTGCTGTCAGATATAGTTAGCACTATTATTTGCCCGCTAAACGTTATGTAGGACGCCTGAGATTAAATGGAGTGACGATATACGAAAAGCAACAACAGATGACGATTGAAAACTTTGGGTTGAGTGGTGTATTATAGGAGAGTTTTATGCCCAGCTATGGACGAGCATGGGCTGATGATAGCGTGTATCTGCCCAGCAATTGGTTTGCGTAAAATTTTATGAAATACTGTTCTTAGAGAATTTTCTTTGCGGGATGAAAATATGTGTGTAAAGTTGCTATGTGTGTAAATGTTGTCCAAATTTCAGCCCCATCAGGAAAAAAATCGTTACTTGCCATACTTTGACGATTAAGAACATTAATTATTATTATAGTAAAATAAATAGAACTAGGAATCTCTTCATCATTACCTACTGTTTCACCGCTTTGGGGAAAACTCAGGATGTTGGCTATTGGAACTACCACGCATACATCATGGTCTGTACTTTTTTTAATACCATTTAATTAAGGCTTTCGAGAGCGCCACAACATGTTAAATATCGCTTTATGTCAAAGCCATAATCATCACACTAGCCAAGTGCACGGATGACACGTATCCTCAAAACTAGTTTTTCTTTAAACATGTGAGCTGTTTTACTTCACCAAGAAGATAGTGGCGGGATATCTGTAGATTAGCACTTGGAAAAAAACTCAATCCGAACCTACGATCACAAGATCTTAAAATTCTACGGTCTCACCACTAGGTCACCGCGGTTTACTCCATCAACAGTTTGAAATAAAAAATCTATGTAACAAGAAATCGAAACCCATAATCCCATTCCGACCAAAGATTAAGCAATTTATCAGCGTATTAATGCATTGTATTCTGTGGCCAAAGGCCAGTTGTTCGACAAAAAAATCCGAATTCTCCCAATTCTATAAACGGCGTGACTTCCCGTGACAGACGAGACCTCAAAACACCTCCGCCAGAGTATCAATACTCAGTTATCGGAGATCGAGTATTCACCGAATCTCATTGATTTATATGAGAAATTATCTACTCTGTGTACCAAATTTTATATCTTATTGTTCAAACATAAAATTTAAATTCGATTGCAATTTAAGTTTGTCATTTGCCGACAGCGTTCCGTTCCATTTTGAGTTTTAATAAATGTGCAGAAGATCGAGTTTTGATTGGGTTTGAGATCGAAAGACATACCACCAAAGACGAATCTGCCACTTTCGAGTGATATATATCCGATACGGCATATTAAAAGTTTTGTTTCGTTTTTAAAATGTAAAATTCAGTTATTTATGAGTCGGAATCGAAAGGTCCGATTAAATTATGTCCGATAGTAGGATATTTATTGCCTTCGGATGTTTTGTGGTACTATTTGTCCGTATTAGAGATTTTTGTTTGGGTCATAGTTTTTATAGGTGTAATAGCGGTAGCTGAGATTATGTTGGACTTGTTTAAGGATGATTAATTGAAAAACTATTATGGCTCGTAATGTTTTAGAAGTTATTTATCTGGCTTACGGAGTTTGCTTTTTCAATCTGGCTTCAGGTTTAAATATTGAATGAATTAGAGGATAAAATTGAAAAATTTTTTAGCTTAACAATACCTACGTTAAGTTACGGCTTAGTCAGGAGAACGGCGACTGGCAATACGGAAGCCCCGGGTTCAAATATCACGTGCACTACTACCTTCTAGCTGTCATGTGCGTAATGCCGCTAGCTTAAAAACAACGGTAAAAGAAAACATCGTGAGGAATCCGATAAAAATCTAGAATCTTTCGAGGGCATGTGTCATTCACCTACCCGCACTGGCAACCCACACTGGGCCAGCGTGGTGGACTCCCCTCGCGAGAGAAGGTCCTGAGTCCCAGCTGTGGGAATATTTAGCCGTTTTTTATGTTTATGCCATTGGATTAACATTACCTTTAAGCATAAACATAAGTAGCTAAACATACATAGCTTGTTTTACGTTAAGGAGAGTAAATCAGTTTTTTCTAGGTAAGTACGCCTCATCTTATCAATTGTATAGTATTTTAATATCAGGAGAGATGGTGATCTTACTACACTCACTACGGTAGTCTTGTTGTGGTAGGACTCATCGCAGAGTTCCCATGGAGAAGTACCTACCACACCATTGCCAGTTAATTCACGTCAAAGCGATGTGCAACCATTGAAAAACTTTGTAGTTTGAAGGACAAAGTTGACAAAAAGAACTTACACGGCAAAAAAAAAAAAAAAAAAAAAAAAAAAAACATAGGGGTCGAATTGATAACCTCCTCCTTTTTTTGGAAGTCGGTTAAAAAGATAACATTATCTCCAAATGACAAGCTCAGTGTAATTCTAGCCAGCGATTTGGACACTTCATGATCGAATACATGTATGACACTGTGCAGTTATGTGAAAGCATTTTGGTTACCATCAGCTCTTATTATTTATCTTGATTGTCACTTAGTACTTAGTAAAACAAGAACAAAATTAAAATTTTTGATTAACCCCTGACTACCTCGGATTTGTAATTTGTACAACATTCAATAGTCAAGCCCTTTCATTTTATACCCATATTGAGGGAGTAGTGAAAAAAAAAAATGTAATTCGCCATTTTGTGGTGGCGGCCATCTTGGATTTGAAAATCGTTATAGTGCATAGTATTCTACCAGTTCACCCCTTTCATTTGATACCCATATTAGGTAGTAGTGAAAAAAATAATATAATTCGCCATTTTGTGGTGGCGGCCATCTTGGATTTGATTTTTTTTATAGTGCATAGTATTCTACTAGTCAAGCTCTTTTATTTTATACGTCTACACTATGGTATTGTTGCACAAACTTAATTTTCATTGTTAAAAATGTGAAACTATGAAATGGATTTATATAAAACTAGCTGTACCCTGCCACGCTTCGCTGTGGCACATTGTAATGCTAAAGTTAGATTAAAACAATCCTTCATGCGGATTATATATCATTCTGAAATTTCAGCTCGATCGGTGCAGAACTTTTTGAGTTTTGAAAGCGTACACAAACCAACATAACATTTTTATTAATAGAGATTTACCATTGAGCCATTTTTGCCATTCGATTTTGGTTTTTAACTACAAATAGACTACGACTTTTTAAAAGACGGTATGCATAGCCCAACTGATGTACAATTTTGTTTGAACAATTCGTCACACTAACCAGACCCAAACTAAGCCAAGCTTATAACATGAACACTATTCTTAACGTAGTAAAAATACAGGTCCCGTGGCTAATTAGTCCAAGTTACGAATCCAAAAAAGGTTCCTTTTTGTGCATGCAAGGCACAGTGCATGATACAGATCTGATATATTTTATTTTTAATTTTGTAAGTAATTAAACACGGTTAGAGGTAATTAATTTGGTTATTTAATAGTGGACAAGAAAGCAAATTAAAAGTACCTAGTTGAAATTTGGAGAAATCAAAAACAAAACCTCTTATCCAAAAAGTTTAAAGGCTAAAGTGGCAGCTTTCCAGACATATTTATGCCCGAGGTTAGTTTTTAACCCCCGACCAAAAAAAGGGGTGTTATAAGTTTGACGTCGATGTCTATCCGTTTAAGCTTAAACGGATTGTCCGATTTCGATGCGGTTTTTTTCATTTGAAGGTTAATATCCGTGCGGATGTTCTTAGCTATGTTTGGTTAATATCGATTCAAGATGGCCGCCTCCACAAAATAGCGGACAAAATATTTCTTCACAACCTACCTCAATATGGGTATCAAATAAAAGGGCTTGACTAGTAGAATACTATACACCATTACAAATTTCAAATCCAAGATGGCCGCTACCACAAAATGGCGAGTTATATTATTTTTTTCACTACTACCTCAATATGGGTATCAAACGAAAGGGCTTGACTAGTAGAATACATTGCACTATGACGAATTTCAAATCCTAGATGGCCGCTACCACAAAATGGCGAAATACATTTCTTTTTTCACAACTCCCTTAATATGGGTATGAAATGAAAGGGCTTGACTAGTAGAATGTTGTACAGATAACAAATCTGAGGTAGTCGGGGGTTAATCAAAATTTTTAATTTGGTTCTTGTTCAAGCTAGGATAGCAAGATAGTCTTTTTTTTTTTTTTTAACTTTTATAGGTTTACACTTGACCGCCATCTCGCCTGATGTTAAGCGACGATGCGGTCTACGATGGAGCGTGTTTACCTAGAAGAAACCGATTCACTCTCGATTTGAAGACACAAAGATTGTAACCATCGGGGAAAACTCACTCAGGCAACGTATTCCACAGCCTAGACGTTCTTATCACAAAAGTAGAGTCAAATCTCTTCGTTCGTGTCTTTGGAACTTCAACCATGAAACGATGTCGCTTTTTCGAGCTACGAGCATTCCGATAGAAAAAAGGGCAAGGTGGTATCAGATCATGCAAATCAGTCGCACACTCTCCAAAGTGTATCCGATAAAAAACCGATAGGCTGTAGTGTTAGTAGATAGTGTTAGTAAGCTAGCAAGTTAGTACTTTTAGCTTCGTGCAGACTAAACTAGCGTTGCGTAGCGTTGTCTACACGAAGCCAGAAGTGCTAGATTACTAACACTAGCTTGCTATCCTTGAAAAACGAACCTCGTGTAGCTCGGGCATTAAGGTGAGAAAAACTGATAATTTTCAGGTACACGAGGAGAATAAATAAATATTGGTGTACAATTCACACACAGCACCATCTGACCCCCAATCTAAGCAAAGCTTGTACTATGGCGGCCAGATAGCTGATATAATACTTATATAGTTTTAAATACATACTCATTATAAATATAAATGGATCTCGTTTCTAAGTAGAGGGCAAAGTTTGGTTGAAACGAGCAGGTGATTGAGCTCAGTGGTATGTATTAGGAGAGCCTACATCCAGTAGTGGGCAAATACAGGCTGATGATGATGATGACTTGTATTTAGACTTTTGCGATTAATAAAGTTATATTTTTTGAATATATACCTTTGTAGGTAAGGTAAGTACTTTTTGAATATATACCTTTGTAGGTAAGGTAAGTACTAAGTCAATTGAGGATTTTTGTGATTAACAAACATAAGTGATTAGCGGTCCATTCCGGCTTCGCTCGGATATATAATAATCTAGATACCAACTGCAGCGCCATCTGCCGGGGTGATTTGTGAATCTAAACCATCCAGGGCCCTGCAAAACCCAAGCGTATATAAAAAAATCATTCAAAACGGTCGAGCCGTCTAGGAATTTATTTACAACGAAAAGTGGTGAAAAGTTTTTATAAATAGGTAAGTGATGATAAACGGGTGAAAATATAAAATTATTCACATCGAGATGTGAAACTATATTTCTCTAACAAAAGAAATGAACAATAATATTTGTAAAATGGCACACATTTTGTGAAATTGAGAACTATTTTGTACACTTTTAAGGTCATTTTACTTTAAAAACATCGAATATTTCTGTACCGATTAAGCTCAGCACAAATATGTTTTAGAAGTTGTTTCTTGAGTTTTAGATCGGCGGCCAGAAATAATGAAACAAATTCAAAGCAAACTTCGCTAAGAAATTCAAATGTGGTAACAAGGTGCATTAGACATCGGTTACTAATGTATCGATACCCACGAATAATCGATATAAAATCGAATTAACATAATCCGATTGGATCGGAATATACACCTGCCTACATTGTCGTTAAAGTGATTTAGTAGTCGTATAGAATGGTCAAAAGCAGACTTGAACATATTGCAATACATTAACAAAACTTTTATGGGTTATGTGTTATGAAAAAGAAGAGGATGAGAACAAAAATGTTCATAAGTGTTTATAAGCTGATAACAGCTTAAGATGATAACAATAATAATTGAAGATTGAAAGAAAAATATGCGTAGGTAACGGTCAACCTAGCGTGTGTAATAATTTTTGTAAAAAGTTCTCCATTTATTACCTACACTAGCATCACAGTTGTTTTAGAAATCTGTGACTAGCATACTGTGACTTCATACGCCTAATTCCCGATTCCGTTGTGCTTTTCGAAAAAAAATTTTCCAAAAAAAAGGTTTATTTGAAATAATTTATCTACTTATCAAATTTATAATTTTATACATATCATTTCAACAGTTTTTGTGTGAAAGTGTAACACATATGTGTACATAACACATAGAAACTGGCGCATGCACTATAACATTAATGGGAGTAGAATTATCACACAGACTGAAAACCATTGAAAGTGATACATTTTGGCCGATTCAACGTAGCACCAATCTGTATTTCTTCAAATCCAGCTACTTCTGCTACATTGCTTAGCATAATGCAAGACTTAGTCTTACTAATGTTTTAATTTTGTATTATTATGTTGTCTATGTTGTATACAAGAAAAATAGGCATAGGTATTTTATGGTTTGTTGATGTATTGACTCATCTATACACCTCATCTACACCTGATCCCATATCAGCAATCTTGGAGTCATTAAAACACGGCACGCTGTAAATCTCCACGGTTCTTATAATCATTCACATTGACATCGAGTAGCGACTCGATTTATCGCTTTATAAACATCGATACTTTATTGGAGGTAACTCGATGGAGAATCGATTTTAACTGCCGTATTAAAATATAAAGTTACGGCTGCTCTAGTTGGGAGATCCTTTGGTTCCAATCCCATTGGATGTTGGTATTATCATTTGTATTGGGATATATAGGTACAAATCTATTTTAGTTTATTTATTTTGTTCTACATATCTTTTAGTCTAAAAAATCTATTAGCGTTAAACCGTCCATAATATCGCCCCCTCATAATTGGAAAAACAGTAAAAAGATGAGAATAAATCGTGTCAAAACAGAAGTTGTGTCGAACTGTGTAGTGTCAAACGATTGAACACAAGACGGATGACCACAAATACTTCATAAAGAATTATACCCACTTAGCGGCATAAATAATATCCGATCGAAGTGGAGGAGGACATCATTCAAGATTTAGGATTCCGCTGCGGTTGCTATGGACATGAGACGAAAGGGTTTCAGAGGCAAGAGCGTTTTGTGTACTTTGTCTTTGTGTCTTTATGGACGTGAGACGAAAGGGTTTCAGAGGTAAGAGCGTTTTGTGTACTTTGTCTTTGTGTCTTTATGGACGTGAGACGAAAGGGTTTCAGAGGCAAGAGCGTTTTGTGTACTTTGTCTTTGTGTCTTTTGTGTCTTTTAAATCTCGCCTGAATAACGATGGTTTGTCGAGCAGACGTTCTACGATTTTAAATGTTGAGAATCCACGGCCACTAAAATTGAAATGAAATAACTAGTGTGAATTAGCCCTTTTGATATGTCTATTGTAATGGTAAAATCATTATTCAGCAGTTATTCAAGATTATTATCCATCTAGGCATCCATTTTTATCAAGACAGTAGTTTTTGCTTGAAGGATTATCAAATAACTCCAAACACATTTAAGAACTCTATTACTATTGTTTTTTGGGCAAGTTTTTCAAAGGTTTTGTAGTTTAAACTGAAGTTACCTGTAATTACATAAAATTATGAATATTTTATTGCTGTATTCAATATCTTCGTTATCAATCAGATAAATAGTTGCTCTATATATGCAACTAACTACTTGCAATGCAATTTGTAATGTAAAATGTTTGTGTTCATTCGCTAATTAACGACTTATTTCTACATGTATGAATAAACTACTTATATTCTTATCTTTTTTAAACGAGCAATTCTTGTAGGTATATATATACATATATATAATCTGAATCTCGGAAACGGCTCCAACGATTTTCATGAAATTATGTATACAGTGGGTTTCGGGGACGATAAATCGATCTAGCCAGGTTTTGTTTAAAAAAATGCGCATTTTTAGATAAAGAAAAACTGTTACATAAAGATTAGAATGCGACAGTATATTAGCTCAGTCGGGAAGATAGACAGTTATAATATGGTAGGACCGGTTTTATTTTTCATTTATTTTTTTGGAGAAAATCAGTTTGTGTCTACGTAACCGAGCAAAGCTCGGTCACCCAGGTACTTCACGAATTCAATTAGACATATATATTTTTTCTGTACAGAACCTTCTGTATTTAAGGCTCACCGTACGATCGCGCCACACAGTTTTATCAAAGCCGCGCATATTAATCAGAGGTGCGCGCGCGCGCATGGGATCGATTCAATTATTATTTAAAATGTTTACTTACAATACCTGAATGGATGTCGCCTTATTTGTTACATTGCTTTACTTAGTCTATGTTGATGCTGATGAGATAACATGGAGTGGAAAAGGACTATTATTATATTTTATTTTAGGTGACCGATTTGGTTCTGTCAAAAGTTATTGGACCGTGACGCACAAGACAAGAATATATCGATTGACGTGAAATATTTGTCACTGCAACATAATAAATACAGCCCCTACTATTTTTTTTAATTTAGAGTGACAAGACGAGCTGGACATGTGCCTGATGGTAAGCCAAATGCCAGCCACATAACAGCACAGTGACATGCTGATATTGGAACATGAAGAGTCCAAATAATTACCTGGCACTGCACTGCGCTCGTCACCCAGAGATCTAAGATATTATATATTATAATATTACTAACATCGCTCCGTGGTTTTACTCGCATAGTTCCTGTTTCTGTTATTGAAGTGTAAATTTCTTTTGACGTGAAAGTGAAAACTTAAAACTCAGAATTTGTTAGCTAACTTTGGTAACTACGCGGGTGAAACCTGAGGGCGTGGCCATGACCATGACCATGGTTCCGAGTTTACCTGAAAATTTCTTATAATTCCCGAGCGTAACGCTAGAATTTAATTCACAGCCCACGAAAAATCTGTCTGTGGCGCGCACAAAATAAATTTTTTACTTCTAAAACAAAAATTGCCCCCGACGTAAAAATAACGGTATTATAAGTTTTACGTGTCTGTGTGTGTGTGTGTGTCTATCTGTGGCGTCATAGCTCCCGAACGGATGAACCGACTTTGGTTTGGTTCATTTTGGTATTAAAAAAAAATATATACTTATATTTTGTTTTTTTCTTTTTCAATTTATGAATGTTTGTTATATTCAATGTTAATTGAAAGTCCATTTCCACAGCAAGTCGAAGGGCGCGGCGGGCGGCCGGCCCGTGGGTGCTACCGTGTGGGCGCGCCCTTACAATGCGCGCGCGCACGTTAAATCATCCTGATCGCGCGTTATGAATTGCCGCTCGTGTAGCGAAAATAATGTCGATTTTGATACACAACCACACATACCCATACACATAAAAACATTGGAAGTGTCTTGTTTATCACTCACGTTTACGTTCGCCCACTGTCTTGCCTAATTTATTACATTCTACTTCTACTAATATTATACGTGCGAAAATTTGGATATTTAGATATTTGGATGTTTTTTTTTTTTTAGTTTATATAGTTTAATAGTTTATTAATACAATATAGAATAGCTGAATGGATCGGGATGAAATTCGGAACAGATAGATTTTAAGTCTAAAATAATACATAGACAAATAGCGGCGCTGACTGAGTAGTTATATGAGAGGCCTATGTTCAGCAGTAGACGAACACAGGCTGATGATGATGATGAAATAGCGGCGATGGGAACTACGTAGGGTGCTGCTCGTTTACCATATTTTAACCCACTTCAAAAAAAGATGAGGTTCTCAGCTCGGTTCTTTGTATTTAATTGGATAACGGGACACTCACATATATACGGTCGGTCGATCCGACTCGAGTTTCGGCCGCGTCCGGCGGCCTTTTTAAGGCGAGTGCACGCGCGCGATGGCTGCCCGTTTGGCACGTCGGTTCTTTGTTTTTGGTCTGTAGGTATGTTACGCAATAGCTCTGCAAAATTTATTGTGAATCGATTTAATTTTGTTTAGTAGACAACTCAGAGGTGGTCCCATATATAAATTTTATCAAAATCGGTGCAGTGGTTTTTGAATTACAACTAGAAACTAAAATTTTCTATACTTTACTTGGATGACGTAGAATCGTAGATTTCAAAACAATTATGAAATTTAGTCATGTCTGAGTTAAATTTTAAATAGAAGTTAGTTTTTTGTTATTGTTTTCAGAGAAAATGAAATGATATATATTAGGACTGATAAATTAAAAAACCTACCTGCTATAGGGATGTTAACATTTTTTCGGAACTGCTTTTATTGCATGTTTACCGTAAAAAAATAACATTTTATTTCAAAATATTAGTATTTTCGGTGATTAAATATGCAATTTTGGACTAATTTTGAATTTTGCCGCTAAAACACTAACGACTGGCATGACGTCACTAGTCGCAAAACGTTCGCGATTCATGACTGTATGTCCAGTTTATGTGTTTTCTTATCATTACTTGAATTCAAACAATTAAAAACGTCGTCGCTAAGATCGCAAACCATAGTAAAAAATGCAGAAAAGTAAACAGTTTAGTCAGTTTTCGACAGCCTGTTTTGCGACTAGTGACGTAATGTGTCATAGTGGTGTTTCCAGTCACGTGACAACAGATTAAACATAAAGCAGTTAAAATCATAATAAATTTACTATATATCGAAATTTTAAGACATTTAATTCAGACTCTGTACAGCCTAAGATACCGTTATCAGAAGAAATCCTACAAATACGGATACACTTCGGAGAGTGTGCAACTGATCTGCATGATCTAATACCACCTTGACCTTTCTTCTATCGGACTTCTCGTTCCACAAAAGGGCGGCATCGTTTCATGGTTGATGTTCCAAAAACGCGAACGAAGAGATTTGACTCCACGTTTGTGATAAGAAGGTCTAGGTTGTGGAATGCGTTGCCTGAGTGGGTTTTCCCTGATGGTTACAATCTTGGTGTCTTCAAATCGAGAGTGAATAGGTTTTTTAAGCACGCTCCATCGTAGATCTCATCATCGCTTAACATCAGGCGAGATGGTGGTCAAGTGCGAACCTATTATACTTAAAAAAAAATAAAAAAATGATTCTCAATGTATGAATGAATTAATGAATGAAAACTCTTTATTGTTCACAACTTAAAATAACACATACAATATAGTAAAACAATAAAACTAGTGAAACAGCTGGTGGCCTTATCGCTGAAAGCGATTTCTTCCAGGCGACCTTGGGGTGGAGAAAAGGATAGGACATATAGAAACGTGGTGCGCAATAAAGACTATTTATTGTATGGATGTTTATTGCTCAATTACGTCATAACATATGAACAGATCGGGCTGAAATTTTGGTGACAGTTATTTTATAGTCGGGAATATGGCCAATGTGTTCGGCCACATTTTATACCGGGGTATCAACGGAAACGAGAACTACGCGGGGAAAACCATGGGACACTGCTAGTAAAGCATACACGATAGTATCATGCATAACTGCACACTCTCCGAAATGTATCCGATAAAAGTCCGACTGGCAACTGTGCGGCGAACTATTAAAACTTAGTATACTTTTTAGAATTCGGTTAGCGTCTCAAGCTATCATAAAATAAGTAAAAACTCAGTAAGTGCGTAATTGCTAAGTTTATTTACCTTCCACCACTCAAGACCGGTATAAAATTCCAGTACCAGATGACTAATGAGTGAGAGAGAGGTGAATAATGTCCTGTCTTCTTTAATTAACAATAGTAATTATTGGAACATAGCTTAATGCTTTCTCGATATTGTGAGGTCATTATTATTTGTCATATCTTGTGTATCCGTACTTTGGAAACAAGGTGGTCCTCTGTGATTTGATACCTAAATATATTATGAAAAGTGGTTCTATTACGTATTTGGGTGTTTATTTACTACTTCGAAACGCCCTGGAGTTGGACCCGTGCATTTCCCTGTCTGATTACGAGTGTTTCATAATTCACTTATTCGCGTCCGTTTATGTATATACAAAACTATTTTCGTACAAAAAAATAAACCGACTTCAAAACCACAAATAGGCATTCAAAAGCAAAAAATAAACTAAAATCATTATTATAAGCGCTACTCACTCATCTATTTGAAGTCGGTGCCAGCCAAATCTAACAGGTAGTGGATATATACTACTTACCTGTGCCTACTTACCTGTGCCTACTTACCATGTGCCTATTTGTGGTTTTGAAGTCGGTTTAATTTTTTTGTACGAAAATAGTTTATTTTATCCTTTTTAGTGTACAAGAACAAAATTAAAAATTTTGATTAATCCCCGACCACCTTGGATTTGTTATCTGTACAACATTCTACTAGTCAAGCCCTTTCATTTGATACCCATAATAAGTGAGTTGTGAAAAAAGAAATGGATGTATGTTCGGCATTTTGTGGTAGCGGCCATCTTGGATTTGAAATTTGTTTTAGCGTATAGTATTTTTATAGTCAAGCTCTTTCATTTGATACCCATATTGAGGTAGGTTGTGAAGAAATATTTTGTCCGCCATTTTGTGAAGGCGGCGATCTTGAATCGACATTAACCAGACATAGCTAAAAACATCCGCTAGGGTATTAACCTTGAAATAAAAAAAAACCGCATCGAAATCGGCCCATCCGTTTGAGCTCTACTACGGTGCCACAGCAGACAGACAGACAGACAGACAGACATCAACGTCACTTATAACACCCCGTTTTTGGTCGGGGGTTAAAAACAAGTTTTTATTAAAGCATTTACACAGCTTTGTATTGACAGGATCGAGCTTCATAACTTTTGTGAAATCTACAACTATGTCATCCAGAAAGTACGCAAATTTTAGTTTTTGGTTCATATTTCAAAAACCACTTGACCGATTTCGATAAGATTTATATGGGACCATTCGGGAAGCATACCCATCCAAACACAAAAAGAAAATTTAAATCGGTGCAGAGGTTTTCGAGAAATCAGGTAACATACATAAAAATTAAAAAAACATAGGGGTCGAATTGATAGTCTCCTCCTTTCTTTGGAAGTCGGTTAATAAAATTAGATTAACTCGATAACTGACCAATGTAACCTTCTGGAAAAAACCCGCTCAGGCAACGCTTCCACAGCCTAGACGCTATTTTTTATGAACGTAGAGTTAAACCTCCTCGTTCGAGTCTTCGAAACGTCAACTATGGAACGATGTAGCTTTTTGATGATGATAATAAGTGGAATAATTGAGAACCTTTTGTTAAAGTCTGTTTAAACTGGCCCACCAATCGTTCAAGTAGGTACGTAGGTACTTAGCTCTAAAAAGCGACATCGTTTCATGGTTGATGTTCCAAAGACACGAACGAAGAGATTTGACTCTGTTTTTGTGATAAGAACGTCTAGGCTGTGGAATACGTTGCCTGAGTGGGTTTCCCCGATGGCTATAATCTTGGTTTCTTCAAATCGAGATTGAATCAGTTTCTTCTAGGTAAACACGCTCCATCGTAGACCGCATCGTCGCTTAACATCAGGCAAGATGGCGGTCAAGTGTAAAGTTATAAAAGTTAAAAAAGAATTTAATACTAGTGTAGAGTAGTTAATATCTTCATTCGAGTCTTTATAACGTAAACCATGGAAGGATATGACTTTTTGATGTTGATAAAAAATATATATATTGAGAATCTTCTGTTGAAGCTTTAACTAGTTTTAAAGTCCCAATCGTTGAAGTAGGTACTTAATATTAGTGTAGTTATTAATCCGACAGCTGCACCAATTAAAAACGCATGGCATTCAGGTCAGGTCTTCTGTTTACATTCAGTAGCTTCCCGGAAGTGAGTTTTGGCGCTATTTTAACTGGACACTCATTAAATCAGGCTCAGCAGAAAGGGTACTAAGCTAAAACTTATTGATAAATAAGTCATATTGTAGTTGTAGTACTCTTTGCAAAGTCCGCCTGGGGAAGTACTATACTTTTACCAGTTATTCCAGCAGTAATGTCCAAACGTTATTGTGTTCTGGATTGAAGGGTAATGTTTCCAGAGACAGTCCTGGGCACTGGTCATGTGTCTGGGCAAAGCAGTGATAGGTAATGATTTGGAATCTTCTTGTTCTAATAAATGCGTGGCACTATACTGTTATATGTGCCTGACTGCCCTAGTGGCTTAGTTGGTAGTAGCTCTGCCTGCGAAGCCGAGGGTCGTGGGTTCGATCCCCACCCAGTGCAAGCATTTGTGTGACGAATTCAAATGTTTGCACTGTGTCTGGGTGTTTCTATGTATAATAAGTATGTATTTAAAACTATATAAGTATTATATCAGCTATCTGGCTGCCATCACACAAGTTTTGCTTAGTTTGGGGTCAGTTGGTGTTGTGTGTGAATTGTCCACCAATATTAATTAAATATATATATATATGTTGGCATGTTGCGTACCAACAGGCACATGTTCTGCTCGTTTCATTCTTTTTTACTGTAAAACAAAAATAATATACAAATGTTTAGTGGAAATCGAAGGTAGTCTCAATCCCACTTGAGACAGAAAACCTGATTTTGTAATTTGTGTGTTATGGTGGTAAGTCTTTTTAAGAAAGTCATTTAGTAAAGTAATTAAGGTCATTTCCAATTTGTTTTAAAGTTCTCTTCAAGAGCGAATTGTCAATTTATTCGAGACATATCGCTACACAGAAACACCACAATAATACCGCGATGACTTCCTCACACGATTGGTTAAATTAAGTATCTCGAAAATAATTATCTTGATAATAATCAGTTAATTAATTGATTTCCTTCATGGTGTGGGTTTTTGGAATCTGCGTTAATTAGTTCTCATCGATGTGTTTTTGTTAATGTCTGATTTTGTTTTTGTGTCTTTGTGAAACTTTTTATTGAACAGGATATGGGGCACGAATGACCTCATGTGTTATAATAATAAGTACCTGGTTGATCGAGCTTTGCTCGGTTTAAATGCGTTTATAAAGGGCTCTAAGCAAAAAAAAATCTCAGAAAAAAAAGAAAAAACACGTGTGTAACCATCAGGATTCGAACCGGAGCCTGCTGTCTCTGAGGGCGAGCATATCCCGTCTGAGCCATTTAGACTTAAAGAACAGCGGCGAAATAAGTTATCGTATTCTAATGACATTGTAGGAGTCTTCCATTGTCTAAAAACGCGCATAAAAGGATGTTTTTAAAAAATAAAACCTAGCTAGATAGATTTATCGTCCCTGAAACTCCGCGTATACATAATTTCATGAAAATCGTTCGAGCCGTTTCCGAGATTCAGATTTTATATCTTCTAATATATAAAATTCTCGTGTCACAGTTTTCGTTGCCATACTCCTCCGAAACGGCTTTAATTAGTTATCCCCGCCAGATGTCTACAGGTGTCACTTCTGACCCAGTAAACAGCACGATAATTTGGGGATCAAAAGTAGCCTATAGCATATATATAGTTTGAACACGCTAATCTCGGGAACTACTGGACCGATTTAAAGAAATCTTTCACCGTTGTTTCATATGTTCGTAATCCTTGAACGCTGTAGGTTATATATATATATATGTACCACGGGCGAAGCCGGGGCGGGTCGCTAGTATATATATATACCTACAAGAATTGCTCGTTTAAAGGTATAAGATATTGTATAATTTAGGCAACAGATCCCTACAGAGATCAGGTCATGGGTTCAATTTCCAACCAAAGAAAATATTTTGTGCAATGTATTTTTTGTGTACTTCGTCTAGTTTTTTTTCTGAAAAATCAATTCATTGTCTTCAATTTAAAACACACTCACACAATCAACTCATTCTAATTAAAATGGGAAACCATATTATTTGTGTAGGCCAACTCAGCGTATTGCTCCAATAGGTCTGGGAGGTTTCAGCGTAAATAAAGATTACTTCGAAGAGAATATGAACTCTGCAATGTTGGGCAATCTAAAACCGTTCAAAGAATTTCAATAATAAGAAAATGTATTTAGGCCCACTTCTAACATATTATCGAGCAAAAAAAACTAATATATAGCCGGTATAGATAAGGCCGTCATTTGTTTCACTACATTTAAGAATTTGTCTTTTTGTTTTTGTTTTTTTGACGTGACAACGTCTTATAAATTGGTTTGCCGGGTGACACTTCAAGAAACTGCGTTACGCTCCGCTCACGTTATGCGCTCACTACGAGAGCGAGTGAGAGGCACGCGTCCCTTCCACTCGGGCATGGTTAGCCCGCCTAAGAGCGAGAGAGACAGACATAAAAAGTGAAAGGCACGCGTCCCTTCCGTAAAATTATTTTACCACTCAAAGTCGTTGTCACGTAAAATTTTCGCCCGTATACCGACTTTACAGGCAACAATTTTTTTTTATTGTGAACAATAAAGTGTTTCTATCTATCTATCCAATTTTTTGTATCCCGGAAAACAATGGGAATAGGAAATAAGCATCGTAGATATCATCATCGTTTAACATCAGGCGAGATGGTGTTCAAATGCGAACCTATTATAGTAAAAAAAAAAGAAACGGGTAAAATCGCTTTTTTTTTTTAATTATCATATGGCCACGAGATGCTTTTGCTACCGAACTGACTATTCGAGCTACTGCTGAAGGAGCAGGACCCAAAAGAAACCTAACCTATATAAAACCTCTTGATGTGCTATAGCATAGGATGATACCTGGATCGCGTAACGGCTGCTAGCACGAAGGCGCCTCAGACGGCTCGACCTCGGCTCTGGCTAGTGCCGGGGGACAGAGTGCTTGGCACGTCCTGGTGCCCTAGCGAAGTGGGGGGTGAGACACTTTCAGAACTGAGTCGGTATTGAGCTCGTGATTGACGATGCTAGTTATAAATAAATATCACAGTTTGTTTATTTTTTGCTCAGGCACATCATAACGTCTAACCGAATTGGATTGAAATGCAATGTTATATTGATCACTACAAAATCACGAGAACGGGGAAATTTGCGGGGCGCTGCTTGTATACGACCACTGCTTTATTTGTACCAAAAACCAAAAATTCACTGTCAGTAATCAATAAGTGGTCATTAAATCTAAACTTAGCGAATAACGAGAAGACAGTCGCCGGCTCTCGAGCGAGCCTCGCCGAGGGTCCTTCGGGAAAGGGTTGTTACAGTCTGTCCCGGGTTAATTTGTAGAATTTTCCAATTGCCACCAGACTAGGCCTTATTTCGTATTGTTACTGGAATTTCTATTGCTTTCAAAACAAACTACACAAAGAAAACAGATGGATACTTCACAAAACAGTCACACTTTCAGTCTCAGTAGCTTTAAAAGTACCTTCAAATCTAGGTAGCTTGAAATTCACCGTTTCATCGTGGATATTCCAAAGACAAGGACAAAGAGGTTTGACTCTACGTTTGTGATAAGTACGTCTAGGCTGTGGAATGAGTTGCCTGAGTGGGTTTTCCTGATAGTTATAATCTTGGTGTCTTCAAATCGAGAGTGAATCGGTTTCTTCTAGGTAAACACGCTCCATCGTAGACCGCATCGCCGCTTAACATCAAGCGAGATGGCGGTCAAGTGTAAACCTATAAAAGTAAAAAAAATATATAGTTTAAGTAGAGAGATACTCCGTCCCGTCGTCGTAATTTACCAGCGGTTAAAAGTAACTTGTGGTATCTCAAATTACAATCGAACTGTGTCTCAATTTTAAACTCGATCCGTTCAGCTGATTCGACGTGACTGAGTGGCAAACATCAAAACGTTCCATTTTTTTAATGTTGAAAATAGAAAATGTTTTAAAGATCTGTATCCCACGACACATGACCGACCTAGTTTGGGTAACATAATGGGGTGCTTTCAAGACGTTAAAATACCTGTCAAATACAGTTCCCAATTTCCCTGTAGGTAGCGCCACTGTTTTATTTTATTAGAGAAATTTCACAAAAACCGACAAAAAACCAAAAAACCACACATGACAATATTAAATTTAGAACTATATTTGACAAGTCTTTTTGCGTCAGGAAAACGCCTCATTCACATTTAAATGAGTTAAGTAGCTAACAATTTTGAGTTAAATATTCAATTAAAGAGTGTTTGAAAAAAATTGATTATTCATAATACTTATTAGTAAAACTTTCTATTTATACATTTAATAAACGAAGGCTTCAAATACTTCTATCAAACAAATACGTCTAAAAACAACCCTACGTAATAGGGGTGGTTCGATTGTGTCCCCGCTACAAAGATTTGTTTTTCACTCGTCGTTTCCCAGCAGTTTCCCCGAGGGCCTCCTCGATGGCCCTCGATGCCTCTCGAAGCCTCTACAGCCTCTGGAAGTCCGGATTGAGAGCTTTTTGATATCTGTCAGCGTGAAAACAGGCTTTGAGATCTGAAGATGTTTGATTTGTTTGTTCCATTGTTTTGATTATTTTTAAACTAGCTTTTCCCTGAGGTGCGCCCTAACTGGATTGACGACTATTTATTTTAGATAACAGATTCACTTCCTTACGTCTACTAAAGAACACTGTATTTAACGGGATTAAAAGTAGCATATGTTTTATCCAAGTAATGTGTTACTGCGTTTGCAATTTCATTAAACTTTACAGGTACGTCGGAATACATACACAGAAACAAACGCAAACATATTCACCTTTTTAATATAAATATGTAAGTTTGGATTCAGAGTGGAAACGCCTCGTATATCTTTGGGTGTCGAGCGCAGCGTAGTGCTAGATTTAGATTCTTCATGTTCCAATACCTGCATATCACTGCGATGTTATGAGCATGTCCCTAACCATCAAGTAGACGTTAAGCTCCTCTTATCACTCTTAATGTAAAAAATATCGTTGATAAAACGACTAGTCTCTTTCATTAAGCCCCAATTGCAAAACACACAAAAATGCGTGTTGGCTTTACCGATATTAAAAAGGATTACAAATTCAAATATAACTCTTATCTTATAATTTAAATAACATTATTATCTTTCAAAATATTCGGTAGCACATCCATATTACGGATAATTGAGTTCTGCATATCCCAAAATTCGAACCCAATTTGCAAACCAAACAAATGTAAAAATCGGAGTCAATTTCAAAAATCGATCTACCTCTGCCAAAATCAATTAGCTCTTCGTAATCACCAAAACCACTTCATCCAAACCACTTATAAAACATATTTTAAGCAAATTAAATCCTTACATCCTCGTTTTAAAAGCCCGCATGGATTTCCAAACATGCATCATAAAGTTTGCAAAGCGTAATCGTAGGATGTACACCGACTTCTCGGATTACCCCAAATTGGTACCAAACAAAAATAACACACAATCATTACGGATTTTTTCTTAGTTTTCGATATAAAAATAAAAAGTCAAGTAAAATAACTTATACGACGCAATGACTGCACGCGGCGACATCAAAAGGGTTTCTGGCGAGATTTGCCGTCCCATTCACACGTGGTAAATTACACTGGTTAGAGTGAGATAGGTGAGTGATGTTGCCGATAAAAAATGCCCTTTAAGCGTGGTATGAAGATATGCAAGAGTCAGCCAGTGCAATGTCTTTAAGACGGGCTTGCATGTGTGCATACAGAATAGCAAAAATCGTTTCTTGCTGCCGTTGTCATAAAGTTGGTCTCTCTGTCGTAAAGTTACCGGATTATCTAGTTGTTCTAAGAAGACGATAGTGTATGACCAGTTGTATCTTGGATGAGATCGGAGCTTGTTTGCAATAAGGTTCAAAATGTATATGGAAAGTAAATATTCAGTAGCGTACTAGATGTTTCTGATAAAAAACAGAGAGTTGGTAGAATACCTTATAAACAAAAGTAAGGCTTCGTTAGTGCATTCTTATGTAGGACTCTTTGCAGAGTAGATACACCTAGAGAAGTACCACACCTTAGATAATATACCGCAAAGCAGTGATGTGCAAACATCATTGTGTTTCAGCTTGAAAGACAATGTTTCCAGAGACATTTCAAGGCAAAGAAATGAATCATTTTACACCACAGGTTGATGAAAGCAGTGCAGTGCTAGCTAATAATTTAAACTCTTCATGTTCCAATAGCTGTGTGACACTGTTACGGGCACGCATGTTGTTTACCATCAGGCACATGTCTTGTTCTTCCTGTCACAATATATTGTAAAAAATGCTTCTTTAAAAAGCTCGAGCCCTAAAAGTATGAACACAAATTAGGCATACATTGAACTACATAATCCGTACACAGTTCTTATTTTTAAGGCAAAAGCAGCCTACTATAGTGTTCCTACTGCTGGTACTCTGGGATTCTTTTCGCAAGCAGATAATTAAGGCTATAATCCACCACACTGGCCCAGTTCGGGTTGTGAGATGCCGCTTGACCTTGACAGATTCAAGAAGCGTGTCGGTTTCCCCGCGATGTTTACCTTTACTGTTTTTAAGTTAGCGGCCTAAGGGCCGCTAACTTACCGACTTACCGTCTATCGACTAACCGACACATGACTGACTGACATGAGAAGAAAAGGAAATAGGGGGAGTAGGGAACATTTTCATTCTAATTCTAGGCCTATTTTATTTTCTAAAAAAAAAAACACATGACTTCTAACAAATACAGTGAAGCCCGTAAAATTCTAACCAGGAGCACCAGATCAGCAGTTGTTAGACCTTTTTTTGAGACACACACAGGCAAATAAATACTTAGTTAATAGCTTTAATAAAGACTTGTGTAAGTTGGGAAAGATGTAACCCCGGCACCGAAACGCCACTTCAATGACAAAGTAAGGGGAATTCCTCTACGACTTATCCCTTTGAATATAAAAAGGTTTTACAGGGAAACTTTTAATCAGGGTCCATCTACGGTACTATGAGTTTTCGATAGTAATTGTATCTAAATTAATAATTTGCTGTCTCTACCGACTCTACCGATGAGTACTTCCGAGTTGTATTGGTAAGCGGAATTTGTCACTTTCTTGACGACATCTTTCTTATTCTTGATGTTATTTTCTATAATATAACAATCTGTTAGGATACCTAACAGATTTATCTAGGACTAACTTTGATATAGAAGAAAATAGACCTGATGACTTAAAGCAAGTAAATTAGTACGTCAGTTCTGTTAAAAAAGATTATACTCGTATTTTTTATTTTGATTCACAAACATAATTATATTGAAGAAGATTGCTTAGATGTTTCAATTTGATGTCACTACAATACAAAAAAAAACTTGAGAGGTGTCAAGGGACACCCGGATGGAACGAAGTTCCTTTCGATGAATTAGTGAAGGATTTTTTTTTTTTTTTATTATTTACAAAAAACCTGTATACACTCAACAAAAATAATTGTTGCGACACCACACTGTTCAATGCGAAATAGAAATGAAAATATCTGGCTTGCTTTCTATAAGAGAGAGAGAGACAGACAGAGAAACATGCGACGCCGCACAGCTTACAATAGCAAAAAGTGTCGTGACAACTTTTCGTAAGAATTTTTTCCGTCTAGCCCCCTTTCACAACGCGCGATAAGGAACTTCGTTCCAAAAGTTACGTACAAGTGACATTACAAACTTTACTCTGTAAATTTGATGATCTATATCTATGTCGAGTTATACTCTTACTAATATTATAAATATCAATCAAGGGATGTCTGGATATTTGAATGTTTGTTGCTCAATTCCGTCGTAACGTATGAATAGATTGGGCTAAAATTTGGAACACAGCTAGATTACAGATTATTGCGGAGAATCGACAAGATCACGAACTACGCAAGTAAGCCGCAGGGTGCTGCGGTTTGATATAACAAATAATGTATGAGCTAAATTGTTTCTATAGCTGATGGAATATAATAATAAGAATAATACATTTTTGGTCCAGTCATCATCTTAATTGAACAATTCGGTTGGGTCGAGTTGCATTTGGTAAATTGCATTGGGTCTTCACTTTGTCCATACACTAGTGTTTCAATACAAAACCTTTTAGGCAGTACGTCCTCTCTGTTGAGACGTATATGGAGCCGAAGCGTGGGCACTGCTTGTGAAGCTGGTTGATAACTTCTAAGATGCTCAACTAGCTATGGAGGGCTATTAGACTATAGGCCCGTGAACAAAAAATATGGGTCAAATGAACCACCAGGAGACCTATATAGGATGATAGAAGAGTATAAAGTAATAAGATTCAGCACTATGCCGTCACTTGTAAGCTGTCCAACTGAGTGCAATTGAAGAGGGGGGTTCTAAGTTTCAATAATTTCTCCTTGTCTCATCATTTTTGTACGGTGTTGTGGAATAATGGATTAAAAGAAGTATTGAAACTTTATAAATTATAATTATTAGTTAGTCAGAAAAAAATCTTGATTTTCCGACGATTTACAGAGTAAATTTGGTCATTTGATTATGTACGTCATTGGTTCAATCCAGTTTCAATCCCTCTTCTAATCCATTATTTCGCAATGCCGTACAAAAATCATGCGAAAAGGAGAAATGATCGATGGTTAGCACCCCCCCACTTCAATTGCACTCAGTTGGACAGCTTACGAGTAACGGCATAGTGCTTAATCTTATTACTTTATACCCTTCTATCATCCTACATAGGTCTCCTGGTTTTTAATTTTACCCATACATTTTGTTCACGGGCCTGCAGTCTATATGTATGTAAGCCGGGTTTCCTACCTAGTCGTATTAATTTTTTTCAAATTATTTATTTATGAATGACAATAAATAACAAGTACATGCTGGGTACGCTTCCGATTGGTATAGCTTGAACTTGAACATCTTGATTATCTGTAGACCTACAGTGGTCTATGGATAATTCAGGTGTGCTTAGTGTAAGTAGTTAGTTAGTTAGTTAGGTTTGTAGTGTAGTGTAGTTCTCATCGTATTTTAGTTTTGTTAATAAAGACTCTGCCCACCATAAAAAAAATACCAAGTAGATCAAACTTATAACCTCACGATTAAGAATGCGTACGTACGCTCTGTTAATGATACATTATAAAGTCGATCACCAAGTCCCGTTCGAGTTCGAGTTCCAAGAGTACCTAGTCTAGGGGACATCGAGCTTAAAAATGAAAGCATAAATCTCGATCTTCGGCCCTAATTAATTCCTCGGGCCTGCGCTAGGGAGGGGGTGGGGGGTGAACGGGTGAGTTATTCGAAAAAGTTACCTCTTTCGCTACTCTGGTTATTATCTTTGGTTAGTCACCTGTGTTCGGTTTTTTGCACGATTTGGCTTAAGCAAGTAGTGGCTATAGACATTCTTTATAGATAATTATGAGAGTTAACTACTGTATGAGGCATTTATCTGTTCAACTTTAGTTTCAACCGCATTCGGCGGCCTTTTTCAAAGCTGTGTGTGCGCACGGTAGTTTCTAGTTTTGGTTTAGTTTGATTACAAGTATTATGAGGTCTTTGCAAAATTTTAGAAAAAAACCTGTTAAAATTTGTTGACTCTATTTTTTGTGATAACGTTTAGCTTTGGGATGCGTTGCCGGATAGTTTGTGTCCGATGGTGTGATCTTAGTGATGATGGTGATCATAGTGTTTTCAAGCTAAGAGTGAATCCGTTTCTTTTAGATAAGCTCCAACGTAGACCGCATCGGCATTATCATTAACCGCTATCAGTCGAGATGGCGGTTAAATGTATAGTCAATCTACGATATAAAGGTTAAAGAAAGAAACCGTACTTTATTACGTTATATGTGTGGCATTAATGTTAATTAATATCTAATTTTTTATCTAATCTAATCTAATCTTATCTAATCTAATGTTAATTATCTAGTAGGTAGATAAATCTGGTAATTTCGTGGCGTTGTCAGTTATTTGACATTTTCTTAGGAATGATGACAGATATGGCTAAGTCTGTTATTTTGAAAATCACTTAATTATGGTTTTTCACAAGATAGTGTGACGGGATGAGCAAGTCAGGCATCTGATGGTAGGTACGCAGACTCATAACATTACATGGAAGTACAAATAAGAGTAAAATAATAGTTTGAGATTTAAGAAACAAAACTAAAGCCTGTTTTTTTAGAAAAGTAAACTCTGAACAAGAATAATTTGCAAAAGGAACCTACCCACACGATACCAATGTCGAAGGCGATATGAGTGTCAAAGAACGAATAAAAGTCATATTTTCGTCATCAATATTGTAATGTAAGTATAATAAATACATAGAATAAATTATTTAGTACAACATATAAAAAAAACTTCATTATAAATAAGAAACGATTTTTTGTAGGTAATATACAAAATTTAGCCAAAAATAACATTTCTAAAACTTGATACTATGTGAAATGTAACTATTTGCAAAGTTGGTCCAAGGTTTAGAAGTATAGCATGTTTCTTTAGAATTTTTTTTTTCTTTTATAGGTTTTCACTTGACCGCCATCTCGCTTGATGTTAAGCGACGATGCGGTCTACGATGGAGCGTGTTTACCTAGAAAAAACCGATTCACTCTCGATTTGAAGACACCAAGATTATAACTATCGGGGAAAACCCACTCAGGCAACTCATTCCACAGCTAAGATGTTCGTATCACAAACGTAGAGTCAGTCCGTGTCTTTGGAATATCCACCATGAAACGGTGCCGCTTCTTTGAGTTACGAGAAGTACGATAGAAAAAAGGGCAAGGAAGTATTAGATCATGCAGATGAGTTGCACACTCTCCGAAGTGTATCCGATAAAAAACCGATAAGCTAGCTATCTTGCGGCGATGTTCAAGACTATGAAGTCTTTTTCGTGCTAGAATGTCTTTGCCTATGAGCCTTTTGGCACGCCTCTCAATCGATTCCAGAGCCTCAAGCTGATACTTAGCCGATCCATCCCAAAGGTGCGAACAGTACTCCATACAAGAGCGAATCTGTGCTTTGTTATAACACCTTTTGTTGAAGTGTTACTATTTTAGTAGTACCAAGAATATACGTTATTAAATCGCAATTACAATCGTAATACAGTTACCACCACCTACCGTCAGAGTGATTGAAATCAATTTCGAACTACTTCGATTGATTGTCCCCGTATCACTTGATTTTTTCCACGATTCAAAATCCAACTTTATCTCAGAACACTAAGGTACTATTCAGTTTTTACAAATCATAATTTCAATGATTTGATACCACTTTTAGTTTGCTTTTGATAAATTAAACTATGATGTGTAAATAAGGTTTGTGAACGTAGATTTAAGGTTTATTTTAGAGAATTTCTGAGTGTGATAGATGAATAGATAAATTTGTCAAAGTTCAGATGGTTTTCTATTAAAAGTTGTGTTGTAAAAAGCTCGATGAATCGTAGTTTTGATACGAAAGGTTCCCATCGATGATTTAAAAGGCCGTTTACCAGTGCAATGATACACTATAGATGCAATATTCGACACATTCAAGTAACATATACATTACGGACGAGTATATGCATAATATCAAATAATAAAGAAATAATTAAAAAACAAAATATTTGTTGCAACCATAAAAGATATAAATCATAAGTAGGGTATCTCTTAAGTTCGAATTACCCACATTGTGTAAAATTTTATTAAATCACACATAATAGATAAAACTAAAATTGTATTTTTTATTATTTTTCTGAGGACATTTGACATACTTTGATCAAACAATAAAGATTATAATATTTATATGAAGTATTAGAAAATATTAAATTGTTTGTTGACCATTTTAAGATGTTAGTTTTTAGAGAATAGAGAGTTAAAGCAAAAGTCACACGAAGGCCGACCGAGAGTACTGTATACAGATGGCCATCATGTACCAAAATGCGGTCGTGGTGAAGGCGCTGAACTGGGAGGAGGCAACTTAAAAAAATAGCAAAATCGGACTAAAGATCACTAATATCAGGTTGAGACTGTTCCTTTCCTTCCCCTATTTTCCTCTTTTCTTCTAATCCAACCAGCGAGCAACACGGAGTAGGCATATACAGCGTTTCCCCTCTGTCAAAGTACAAGTCCGCGTGTACCATGGAGTTTGATAATAAACTGTGGCTGAGGACGGGGCTAGATTTGTAAATGGTGCTTTATTTTTTACGTGTTAGTGATTTGGCTGTGTGAGTATAATCGGCAATGGATCGGTAAAGGTATGTTTTATATGTAATAGTGCGCTTTGCGCTAGTGTGCAACTTTCCCCTCCCGCAAGAAATGACAGAAAGATTTGAACAATATTTTTTAGCTAAGCCCTTCCGTGCTTGCGCTGAAGATCGAGTTTCTCCCTTCCTTCCACTCGACACCACCAAAACACACCGATGGTGTCGTTTTGGTGGTGTCGAGTGGAAGGAACGAGTTTCTCTATAAATCTAACAAGCGACGACCCGGAGTTTATAGAATTGTTAAATAATAAATAAAAATATTGGACTTACAGACACACACCGTAAATAGGATCTTCCATCAGAAGCGAAGCAATATTACATCCGATTTCGCAGTATACAACAATCCGAAATATTACTCCGATTCCCAGCTGTGTGTTTTGGATTAAGTTTTTGTCCAGAGCGATGATCTGCATTCGATTTATAGAAATTAAATAAGCGAGTCGAGTACAATCGGCGTCACAAAAACTTGAGGAAAAAGACCAGGCGCCGCGCTTCCAATGAAAAAAATAGAGCTACAGAAACTGATCGACCAGAGTCAGTACCCGGTAATGTTTTGTAATGATACCTTGCTCTTTTTTTCTTGACTGCTTTTAACTACGAAGAGTGACATCGTTTCATGCTTGATGTTCTGAAAATATTTTTTTAAAGTATAGACCGATTTATTCTACTAGATACATATACATACATGAGAAGTCCACTAAATGTTCTCCCACAACTAGGATTCAGAACCTTCTCTTGAAAAGAGAGAGTCAAGGCCACAATCCACAACTCTGGCCCAGTGCGGGTTGGTGGATGATGCACGACCTCGAAAGATTCCAGTTACGTGTTGGTTTCCTCACGATGTTTCACTCATCATTTTAAGTTAGCAGCATTACATAAACATAAAATACACTCAAATATGGGCTTTATGTCATTCAGTTAAGATATAGATTACATTGGCAACATAAATTAGCAGACTGCTGTCAGCGAGCGGTCTGCTAATTTGTGTTGCTAATGTAATCTCTATCTTAACAGGTATGGCATAAAGCCCATATTTGAATGCATTTTATTTGTCAGGTGATAGACGAGTTGTATAAGTCGTCGCAGAGTTTTATTCGCAACTTCCAGTCCGCTGTTCCGCTTACGCTACGCTACGTTGCGACATTACCATGTTGGTAGCGCGAACCCGTAACATTTTTTTACTATACATAAAAGTGCTTACACTTAGCTAAAAATGATTTTTATAAAAAAAGTGTTACAACGTATATTTTTTGATATAACTGTGGTGTATTTTAATATTCTACCAAACCACTCCATTGTGATAATTATTTTTGTTTTATTTTGCTTTGCATCAGGCTATTATGGGGGAGTAAGGAATAATTTAAAAACATTGTAATCTTAATGGACTCTGTCTAATACTAATTACTGAAGGAATAAAAAAGCGCAAATAGCTATTGGTTCCGATTTAAGTACGATCAGCAAAAAAGCTGGATATTTCATGTCGCGTTTAATGAAAAGCTATTTAATTTAGAAATACAAACAGATACTTTTTGATTATACAAGGATTTTTGTAATATATTGTTTACAGATTTCAAAATAAGATCTTTAGTAACTATTTTATTGATAAGCACGCTCTTTCGTAGACTGTCTCGTCACTTAAAATCGGGTGAATGGCGGTTAAGGGCGTGTGGGCCGTAATTTTGAATTTTTAAAACAACTTTAAGACCTTTAAAATAGTGTATTAAACTCTGAAAAAAATATATGTATTAGTTAAGGATCTAATCTAGTGCAATTCGCAGTCTATAACACGATTTAATGAATTTTACTTAATAGAAAAAAATCCCAAAGTTACCCCTTTTCAAAAAGTTGTTTCAAGTTTATGACTAAACTAATGAATTTTTTTATTCAATTTTTGTACTCAACGAAAGCCACTAAAAAGTTATAGATGCATTCGCAGAGTTTGACTTGATAAAAAGTATCAGTTATTCACTATGTTTTAATATCTACCATATATATAGCGCGCCGTTCGGCAGGCCTGATCAGTCGCGTTTCGGCGCTCACGGACGACGGGCCTGTGCTTGATTTTGCAATTTTGACAACCAATAAATTTTAAATATTACGATCATAGTGCCACAGCATAACAATATCAGTAGGTATTACTAGTGAAGCACGCTATGATCTTGATTTTTGATACCGTTTTCATTGGAATTGCAAATAGACGCTGATACTAATTAGTACGCTGTTTACTTTATATTGTAGACCAATAAGGGAGTCTCAAAAAACTGACGTCGATAACACATGAGTAAAAATTCAATGCGGATGCAATGGAAAATAGATAAGTATCGGTAAAATATTCGTCCGTCAAATCAGAGATCGGGATAAGGAAATAATGAGAGGAGAAATCCCTGCGTAAATCTAATATAAATGCAAGTTAGGTATCATAAATGATACCTAACTTGCATTTATATGCCATTTAGGTAAATTCTTTGGTAGTAAGGTACTTAGTACTTGGAAGAAAAGTCCTCACATCCAGATTTTACCACTTTGGAAGAGAATCTTGCGCAAACTATTCTGTTTAGAAAAAAATTCTAGGAACTTCAATACAATTTTTGAACACCTATCCATAGATACACGTATGGTTTTAATAGATTTTTTTTTTAATTTCTTTTCCAAGTTTGTGACTCCACCAAAATTGATTGTTGTTTCTTTTGTTGTATGAAAATGTTAATATTGTTCGTAGAATACATGCCAAGTTTTAATAGTATGCTTCTTATAGTTTCGGAGAAAAATGGCTGTCACATACGGATGGACAGACATAACGTATATTTTAAAATTTGTCTACGAATCCCTAAAAACCCAACTTCGTTCATTTAAAACATATTAAAAATGAAATTTAGACACTCGACCAAATTTGATAAGAAGCCTTTTAGGCAGTAAAATTACTCGTAGAATTTAACTCTGTATTAAATTTCCGATTCGTATTTTTTATATAAGGTTTAGAATCATTTCCTGAGCATAAAATTACAAAATAATAACAAATCCAGGTGGAGCTTCAAGCGCCAGCTCGAAAAAACGTTTTTGGCCGATATTCCGAAAAAATTATACAGCCTATTATTATTGTAGAAAATAAAATTTCCCATCTTTTGTTGCCAGTAAACTGTTTTTTCGAACTTACCGATTACGATTTATTATGTCCAATTTAATCATAACAATGTAAAAAAATAAGATGTGAATTCTGTTCCCAGTAGCATAAACATGTCTCTTTTACCGGAATGGAAGAAGGGTTATGTTTTCGCGCGTATCTTTATGTTTGTAAAACTTTTATTTCCACATATCTTCCAAACGGCTGGATGTATTTTGGTAACTAAGATATTCTAAGACTAGTTTCATTCGCCAAAGCGTCCTTAGATAGTAGGTAATATTTTTTTACGTGTAGTTTTTTTTGTAGTCGGGGTTTTAAATTAAAGTTATTCTATCATATTGCTCGTTGCTCGAATAAACAGCACCGTTCATCATCATGATTGAAGAGTTGAACAAAGAGTTTGGTCTCCACTTTTGTATTAAGAACAACTAAGCTGTGAAACGCATTGCCAGAGTGGGTTTTTGTCGAAGGTTCGAACCTTGGGGTTACGAGGTACACTGTGTTTGTTTCTTTTAGAGAAGCAAGTTCCATCGTAGACCACATCATTTTCATCCACTATTATCGGCATCATCGCAACCGTATCATTAAATGGGTTATAAATCGTAAACGGTAAGTTTTACAAAAAAAGTTTACTAGCAACAAAAGATGCAAAATTTATTTTCTACAATTATTGTCAAAATATATAGTTTACAAAATATCGGCTAAAACAGTTTTTTTTTCTATTGGCGTTTGAAGCTCTACCTGGATCTGTGAGCATTTTGTAATTTTATGCTCAGTAAGTGATCTTTACCTCATAAAAAAAAATTGGTTTAGAAATTTAGTGCAAAGTTGACCAAAAAACCTTCTATTTTTACTGGACTTTCATTACGTTTCAGCACATTTTTTTAAATTTTTGACGAACTTGTGAATTATTAGGAAACATTTTAAAAAGATGCATGAAATTGGAAAAGCCGTTCTCAACTTATAGTGTGACCAAAAAAGAAAAGGTTGAGTTTTGTATACCTACGAGTATAAATAAATTTAATATATCTTCGTTTATATAGCAACTAAACTCTTATCATGAACAAACAAACATAAACAAATCTTGAACAAAAAATGAGTTTAAATTACATTGTCCAATATTTTAATGTTCTTTCTGCACTGTGGCACCGATTCCGCGGTCGGTGACGGTCGCGAGAACAAGACAGCGTTAAATGCCTACTTTGACAGAATTACCTGGCCTTAAGTAAACATACTATTGTTCAAATACTTGACACTGTGTGTTTAGGCGGGCGTGTTGCTTACCATCAGGCACATGTTCTGCTCGTCCCATTACTTTATACCAGGTTAAAAAAGTTATGTGAAATGGTTTTTAAACAGGTATAACTTAAAATAAGTTTAGTGATAAGTATAATATGTTTTTTTTTGCAACTCGTACTAATTTAGATTAGCCCCGCAGTATTCCGCGAATTTTTTCAAATGCGCACCCCCGTGGGAACGCTTGGAGGTAGGGCGTGAAATGGCTGCTTTCCAATACAAATATCATATTTATTGTCTTTCTGAAAGAAATATCTCATTTGCTTGTGAAAACGTTTTGTAAATAGGCAATTTGTAAAAGTAAATTAGATATTTTGTGTTAGAAAAGAAATATCTGTGAAATACTGGCTGGCTAAGGTTGAGACTGAAACAGCGAATTTTCGGAATTATGATTTCATTTGTCTTCCACTACGTGTGGGTATTATTAACCGACTTCCTAAAAGTAAGAGGTTATCAAATTGGTTGTATGTTCTTTTTATGAATGCACGTTACGCGCTATCGCCGCCAATTGGGAATCGATTTTAATGGTTCTCCTCTTGTTTGGTGGATCATAGTTCAGAGGTGTTTCCATACAAATTTAAATTTTATCGAAATCTGTGTAGTGGTCTTGGAAATATGAACAAAAACCTAAAATTTTGTTGCATGTATTTACTTGTAGACGATTCTTAAGGTACAAGTTCGCCCGGAGACCGCGACACGATACCGCGACGCGAGACCGCGACCGGAGACCGCGACAGGCACTTGCCACTATAGAATTGTATGGGAGTCAGTTTGCGCTGAGACCGCGACAGGAGACCGAGACACGTGTCGCGAGACATGTGTCGCGGTCTCGGCGCGAACTGGCGCCCATACAATTCTATAGTGGCAAGTGCCTGTCGCGGTCTCCGGTCGCGGTATAGATTCGTCATGTCTGTCTGTCTGTTTGTCCGTCCGTATGTCACAGCCACTTTTTTCCGAAACTTTAAAAGTTATACTATTGAAACTTGGTAAGTAGATGTAATCTGTGAACCGCATAAAGATTTTGATATAAAAAATTGAAAAAAACAAAACAATTTTAGGGGCGTCCCGTACATAGAACTGAAACTCAAATATTTTTTTTGATCAATACCATACGTGTGGGTTATCTATGGATAGATCATCAAAATGATATTGAGGTTTCTAACATATTTTTTTTTAAACTGAATAGTTTGTACGTGGTAAAAAGTGTGTGTCCCCCTGTAACTTCTAAAATAAGAGAATGACAAAAATAAAAAAAGTGTATGATGTACGTTACTATGTAAACTATCAACGAAAATTGGTTTGAATGATATCTAGTAAGTAGTTTTATTTTAATACGTCATAAATTGGCTATTGTTAAATATTGTTGCAAATATTTGTGTGATGAATTCATGTTTGCATTTTGCCCTGTGTCTGGGTGTTTCTAATATGTATAATAAGTATGTATTTAAAACTATATAAGTATTATATCAGCTATCTGGCTGCCGTCACACAAGCTTTGCTTAGTTTGGGGTCAGTTAGTGTTGTGTGTGAATTGTCCACCAATATTTATTTATTTATTGTTAAAACACTGATTAATGTAACAACGAAGTAGGTACAAGAAAATTGGTATTATGTTACTTGCTGTTACGGAAGCCTTCATGGGCGAGCCCGACTCGCACTTGACCACTTTTTTTGAAATCAGTCCAGTAGCGCCTAAGCTTAGCGCGTTGAAACAAAAAACTATATCAGTTTTATAATATTAGTATAAACAAATAAACTGACACACATTTAGAGTCGATATTTTAGTATCGCTCATCGAACCCCCAACCAAAAGTGCTCATCAGGCTGGCAGCATTCCCATGCTGTATGGCCAGAGAAACATTTTGGGGCATATATTTTGTATGAATATAATGCATGCGTGTTCCGCTTTCACCCAAAAATTATCGAATGGATTTGGATAAATTTGTTGAATAAGATAGATATATGGTCTAGAATAACACATAGACTATTTTTTATTCCGAAAAAATTACGGAATCGGGAACTAATATATTATATTAAGTCAAACAGACACAATTGTGTTGAGGCAAATATGGCTCACATCATAATATCTTCTATGTGTAAAAATGTTATGTTTGTTTGTGTATGCTCCAAAAACTCAAAAAGTTCTGCACCGATCGAGCTGAAATTTTACAATGATATATAATCCGCATCAAGGATTGTTTTTATCTAATTTTTGCATCACAGTGTGCCACAGCGAAGCGTGGCAGGGTACAGCTAGTTTTGTATATCTTTATAACCAGGTCTATATTATACTGTTGAACTCCATTGAAACAAAAGAAAACTGAGCCGAGCAGAGAATTTGCACTCAAAAAATGACAGTCGAAAAAAGAAAAAAAGGAGACAATATTCAAGTTAATGATGACGCAGGAAAAACAATTCGGTAGGCCATTGAAAAGGAATGAAAAATGAACGGAATCATTCGCCGGAAGAAAGCCTTCAAAATAATGGTAAACGTGAAAAGAATGGAGACAAAAGGGCAATTGAAGGCGAAAATAATGAAGAACAAACAATTAACACACGACGGAGCTGAGCTGTTGGTACGAAGCTGGGCTAGGCTAGGAGGTAGCTTATTGTATCAATGAGATACAAAAGATTTCAAAGTCTTGAACATCACCGGTAAATTCGGGTAAATTCTAGATAATCGGGTTTTCATCAGATTCATTTCGGCATATAGGTAACTGATCTGCAAGATACCATATTTTACCCTTTTTCAGATTGGTCGTAGCTCGAACAAGCGACATCGTTTCATGGTTGACGTTCTGAAAACTCGAACGGAGAGGTTTGACTGTATTTTTGCGATCAGAAAGTTTAGGCTGTGCGATCTCTTGCCTGAGTGTGTTTTCCGATGGGTGATCTTGGAGTTTTTAAACCGAGAGTGAATTGTTTTCTTCTAGGTAAGCATGCACAGGTATATCACATACCACATCGTCGTTTAGCATCAGGCAAGATGGATGTCAACTAAACACCTAAAATAGTTTTAAAAAAAAGTTTTTAGTTTAGTTTGGTGTAAAAAAGTTTTGTTACGAGCATACAGTTTTTTATACTATAAAAAAGGTGAAAATCTTTTGTTTCATAGCTACTATAATAAAGAGTATCACACTAACATTATAAAGACAAAAATGTGTGTGTTTGATTGTTTCCACGTTTCTCTATATCGGCTGGACAGAAGGCTGAAGTTTATAACACTCTTCCCAACATACTCGTAGTTATATCGGGCCCAAGTTTCGGCAGCTTCAAAAACATATTAAAAACATATATTGCTGGCTTATCGATCAAACTTTTTATAGTTACAGCGAATTTTTAGAGAGAGATGGCAAAGTTCCCATAAAAATGTAAATAAATAAATTTGACATAGGTTAGTACAATTGCAATAAAGACATTATACTCGTATAATGCTTGACAGTTTTCTGTACAATAATGATTGTACGAGTAATACAGTAAAGTAGTAGTTTCAAGCTTTGAAAATGTATACAATTTGTATGCTCTTTCTTTTGTTATTATTTTTTTATTAATTGACGTGTAAATTGTACATTTATGAATAAAGTACTTTGATTTTGACTTTGACAGATTTGAATAAAGTAAAATTAGTACGACGTTCTTAAGACGCAGGTTGCACCACAGTACGTAACTAAAATTAAATAAATCTAAATACCTTACAGACGGTTTGTCTAGCTCTCCAACTAGGCACAGTAGCTTCGAGAGAGAAATCTATGTATTGTTTTGGTTACTTTTGCTTTAAACACTGGAAGGGTTGTGAAACCCACCCCTAAGAAAAAATTCAACTCGAATGGAAAAGAATGTGAACGGTTTTTTTGTTCAGCCCGCTACTTTTTTGTTTTTCAAATTGTTTGTTTCCTTTGATCGAAATGGACACAACAAATTATTCCGAACTTTTATTTTTGTTTAAATATTTTTAATAATTGGCTTTGTAAAGCTTTTGGAAGCTCAAGTATTTTTTTGCGAAAGTTATTTTGTTCTGAATTTTTATGGTCAGATGCTATTTAATATTTTTTTACTACACAAGTTAAATATAATAGATGAATTATTTTATTTGTAAAAAAAAATTAGATTTTGAATTGTTTTCCAGTTGGTTCTAAAACATAAACAATTTTTTTAATGTATTTTTTACCGTAAATTGAATTTTTACTGTGGTCATTATAAATTTTATTGATTGTTTTATTATTTTCAGATTTCATTACAATGCGATCTATACTAAGAGTACACTAAGCATAACATCTGAATTATCCATAGCTTAATAAAGATCTAAATAATATCAAGATACCAAGCCCACTTCCGTACACTATACTATACATACTACACAAGCATACTACGTACCAGTTGGAACGTATATGTGACACGCATCTATTGGTACATGAAGAGTCTAATACACTACCTAGCATTGCACTGCAATGCGCGCCACCCAGAGATTTATTATGATTTTTTCCAATTGCTCTATTGATTAAACTGGGAACATTGCCTTCAAAACCGGAATACACAAATAACTTTTAAAATTGCGGTACGTGACCACCCGGACTCTGCAATGAGTCCAAACACTCCAAAAATATTCGATTGTCTTGAAATTGAGACTGATTCTGTTTCTATTAAGTAAAAAACTATAAAAAGTGCCTTAATGTCAGTAGTACCATTGATTTGTACCATTGATGGTACAAATGACACAACTTTGTACCCTTAGTACCATTATTGGTACTAGAGACAATTGTTTGGGGATCAGTACTACCATGTAGTACATATAATAGACCACATTGACACTTACCATCAAGGGAGCATTTTTTAAATAAAATAATTAAAAAACTATCGAAACGAAAACACCGTGTCAACTCATAACATCACCTTGTAAGGCACAAACCATCACATTCGTGACTAACAATTTTCGTCAAAACCACGTTATTTTACCGTCATAAAAACTATATCAACGCCAAATTACACTCTAACCCCTTTGATTTTAAGACAAAAACCTCAAGATTTTTTTTCTAGACAGAATAATTAAGTTTGTAGATGAAGCTGATAACATCAAACACGGTTTAAGCGTCTGGATTGCAGATAAAACTAACATATTATAGTGAATTTTTGGAAACACCGCTCCTGTACCATAATTGGCCCAAAGTTTATCTTTTCAAAGAAGTTATGGTCATTTATGGGCCACGTTGGTCTCGGTAGCTCGAAACGGAAAGCGTTCTTTCCGTTAAATTATGAGTTCATGACGGGGGATATAAAACTTGTGATATTATTATGGGAATGTTATAATTAGTGAGTCAGACTATTAAGACGTGACACAAAGATTTGTGAAATTATGTACAATTTTTTTTTCTTGAAACTCTAACGTCAAGCCGTCTTTGTATTTAAAAGACTTTAAAAAAGACAGACAGACAAAAACACTTTATTATGGACACCAGAAGACATTTACAGTAAAATAAAAATTGTAAAGAAAATAACTTAGAACTAGTGTCATAAATGGCAGCCTTAAGTATCGCTTATAGTGATTTCTTCCAGATAACCATTAAAAGCCAAGATGTGAGAAAGCGAAAAACAAATTGAGGCTATGGTGCGAAAGCAACAGCAAAAAAAAACAATAATATTGTAGTCATTTATACTAGCTAAAAAAACTACAGAAAAGATATATTGATGATGTTCTTCGATTGTATGTTTTTTTTGCACTTAGGTATGTTACGTAATTGCTCTGCCAATTATGAATTGATTCTGATTGGTATTTTTAATTTTTGTTTAACAGACCATACTTTAAAGGTAGTTTTACTGATATTGTTGGTAGTTTGGGGTTTTTTATAATTTTCGAACAAAATTTAATTATTGCATTACTGTGACCTAGATAGAAAGGCAATGTTTACAGAAAAAAATACAGTCGGTTTTTCGTGACGAAAAAATTTACTTTTGTCATTTTTTTCCTAAATCGTCAAAAGAAGTCTTAACTTAAAATAAAAAATAGTGATGAAAAATTTATAATAAGAAATTATATAATTTTAACTTAATTAAATTACTTTTAGAATGTTTTCTGCCACACAGTCAGCATGCGCCTTTTGTTGACTGACCCCCGACTCCGAGACTGTGTGACGACCGGCGGACATTTTATTTTAATATTTTTATTATACAAAATAATTTTCATCAAACTCAACACGGATGTCGGTCACTTAACACAATATATTTTACACAAAAGTTCCAAACAAGTAGTAATAATATTAAGAAAGTAATAGAAGATGAAGAATCGTATAATAATCAGAAGAAACATAGTCATCATCACACATAGGAATCTCACGCTCACCATTGTATTTTCGAAGTCGTGTGCATATTTCATATCGTTAGTTTAAAAACAGTGAAAGAAAACATCGTGCGGAAACCGGCATTAGCTATAATTATAATCGTTTGAATGAATTTCGACCACTAGACTTGGTGACATCTAGTTATAATTTTAATGCAATAGTAGTGATTTTTATGGGAAAAAGTATTTTATGTTATTTCTGTTTGTAGAAGATAAATATAGGTATACTAAGATCTGATACAATGTCCACGTCGAAAGAATCCAACAGTTAATAAATTTTGATTTGGAAAGGCGTTATTTTATTCGAAAATCATAATTCTGTCGCCTCCGAAGCCGAACAACTTAATCATCGTATCGATTTCTTCGAAAAAACCGAACGATATTTGATATTCACACTTTATAATAAAAGTTTACTGTGAATCTGCCACAGTGTAACAATACAGTAGAACCATTTTCCTAGTCCACTATCCACTGTCGTAACAGAACGGCTAAGTTGTTTTGTACTGGAATGGAACTCGCTGTTTGCTGTGCGCTGCTGCAGCAGAATTCTATATTATGCATGTTATATGTTAAGGTTGTAATCTCAGTAAGAGAATTTATTGTAATTCAATTGAGATTAATAAATATTCTTAAACCTCAAGTTGTGGAAAGCATTAACTGAATTGGTTTCTTCCGATGCAATGGTTAAAAAATTTGTATCTTTTTTTTTGTAGATTACTGTGTCCGGTACCTTTGTCGTTTGGTTTTTATTAATATATATACTTTTAATCTTGAATTAGGAAAAGAAAAGGAAAATAAGGAATAGAAGGGAACATTTTCAACCTAATTCTAGTCCTCCTGATGTTAAGCAACGATGTAGCTTGAAACAAGCGTTGGCGTTTTTATTACTACAGCGGAGTCGGTTTGACTCCGCTTTTGTAATAAAACGCCAATAGTAATTGGAAGGTTAATCACGAAACGATGTTTTTTTCCGAGCTACGTAAAAATACTGAGCTTTCAAAGACCATCATGTACACCAACATGCGCTTGGTCAGCGTAATGGAATATAGACTGTATCGTTTCTTTGTGAGAGAAAACCCGTTCCGTATCACAGCAGTAGATTCAAGTAGATATTTTAGCCTTTCGCCTAAGTCATCCCACTGCATCTATCTCCACTGGTGCAGTGTGTCTGTCCGCCCGTCCAGGCCATAATTCCTCAGTTTATGTCTCACTTGCAGGCTCCCGGGCGGGGTCGGGTTGCATGCCTTGTTTATTTGAAGATTCGATTGCACGGCTGTTGTATGGAATGATTTTTTTGTTTATTGATATTTATATGTTTTAAGATATCGCACCTGACTGTAAATTTAGTAAGGATTTTTTTACTGTGTTAGTAATGATGCAAGTCCTGATATTTTGATGCAGTGTCATGCAGCGTGTTTTACAAATTCTTTTTCTTTTTTTTAACTTATATATGTTTATACTTGACCGCCATCTCGCCTGATGTTAAACGATGATGCGGTCTACGATGGAGCATGTTTACCTAGAAGAAACCGATTCACTCTCGATTTGAAGACACAAAGATTGTAACTATCGGGAAAAACCCTCTCAGGCAACGTATTCCACAGCCTAGACGTTCTTATCACGAAAGTAGAGTCAAATCTCTTCGATCGTGTCTTTGGAACATCAACCATGAAACGATGTCGCTTTTTCGAGCTACGATCATTCCGATAGAAAAAAGGGCAAGGTGGTATTAGATCGTACAAATCAGTCGCACACTCTCCGATGTGTATCCGATAAAAAACCGATAAGCTAGCAATTTTTCGGCGATGTTCGAGACTTTGCAGTCTTTTTCGCACGAGAATGTCATCTATGGACGTTGGAGCGAGACATGCGTGCAAGAAGATAACCCATCGTAGATCGCATCATCGCTTAACACCAGGCGAGATGGTGGTCAAGTGCGAACCTACTCTAGCTAAAAAAAAAGTTGGATGGATGAAGTTTTGTGAGTTCGCGTGACCGACACACATAATAGTGTGTAATTGGTGTATCTGTAGCTACATGTACAGAGTCTACCGACTTACTCAAACTGTCTTAGCGTTGGTACCGCTGTCTCTTTTCTTTTCTTTTAAAATGACAGGGACAGCTATAGCAAAGCCAAAGTAGATTTAGTTATGCGGTTGACCCGCTAGTGTTGTATTGTGCTACATTAGTGCTGTTTGATACCAACATGAAACAATAAGTATGTATTCAAGTCCCGTCAAGTAGCGCGGAACCTACATCGGGTCGGCACCGGATACGATTAATCATGTGAAAAAAAAATGAATCTACCCTCAACAATTTTGAGGGTAGTTTAAAAAAAACATGTCATAAGTGAATATCAACAAACAAATTCTCCGGGGTCAGAAAAAAAAAACTATACATACTTATAGTATTTTTTTAATAAAAAGTGACGAGACGAGCAGGACATGTGCGTGATGGTAAGCAACATGCCTGCCACATAACAGCACAGTGACACACAGCTATTGGAACATGAAGAGTCAAAATCATTACCTAGCACTGTATTGCGCTCGTCACCCAGAGATCTAAGCAGTTATATCTCGAAGCCCTGTATTTTTCTGGAAACATTGTCCTTCAAACCGGGACACAGTAATGATTGCACATTACTGCTTGGCGGTAGAATAACTAACAAAAAAAGAATAAAAAAATAGTGAAATAAATGAACAGAGTTTATCTTAAAATGAGTCTTAAGTGACGAGTTAAACTGTATAAGTATTGTATCAGTTTTCTGGCTTCAATAGTACAAGTTATTTGCTTAGTTTCGGGTCAAATAGTATTTTTTGTGAAGTATTATACCAATACTACAATAATTCATTGTGAGTGAGACGATTTTCTTAGCATTCCATGGATTCACCGTGCGGGTGCCGGGTCCATCGTGTGGCAGAGAGAGAAAACCCGAGTAGTTCCCGAGACTTGTGACTCGGGCGTAGGTTTAAGGGACCCCTTTCTGACGTACATCAACCTATTACCTCTATATAGTACCTCTATTATAGTTTAGTGCACGTAAATAATTCACTGAAGAATTAAAAGAAAGTCTTTGTACTACAAATTCAAATTAATTCAAAACATTTCTCCATAGTTTATCGCGGCATGTAAGGGAATACCAATAAGTCCCAGCGCGCACCGCGAACACATAATATTTTTCGCGATATGACAGCACCGATGCCCAGATAGCGGGACAGATTTGTGTGCGGGAGAGCTTACGTAGACGGAATAATGGGTTTATATTTAAATGTTATACCCAATTAATCATAAACTCGTATTTTACTATTCACACCATTTTCTTTCACTATGAAACCAATCAAAAAAAGAAGTGTGGCACTCGGGGACTGCCGCGGTAAAGCTATTGCAAGTTGCATGCATTTTTATCAACATAAGCAATAGGGATGTTAAAAATCTTTCGGAATTGCTTTTATTTTAAAGAGTGACATTTGTTTACCATAAAAAATATCACGGGAAATCCGTTAAGTTGGCAACACTGCTAAGAGAATTTAGTCTGTAAAGCTAATACAAATAAGATTTAAAGTCAAATGACCGATTGGGGAGGACGGCGTTACAGTCTTCCATCCCTCTTTCTTGTGAACATAAGATAGAGATGCACGATCACTAAAATTCGGTCCCCAGGCCCGCGATAAAAGCTATGCAATGCTATGCATGATATGTGCCTGATGGTAAGCAGCATGCCTGCTACATAACAGCACAGTGGCACGCAGCTATTGGAACATGAAGAGTCCAAATCATTACCTAGCACTGCACTGCGCTCGCCACACAGATCTAAGATGTCATATCTCTAAGCCCTGTAATTTCTCTGGAAACATTGGCCTTCAATACGGAACACAGTAATGTTTATAATGTACTCATAGCGTTTTGTAGTTTTACCCGCTTTGTATCCCGTAGTTTATAGCGATAAAAAGTAGTCCATTTACTGTTGTAGACTATAATCTAACCGTGTACTTACCTTCCCCTCCCTCTCTTTGGACCGCGCCTACTAATGTTATTAATATTACCTTATTATTATTGTCTGACCTCGTGGCTTAGTAGGTAGTAACTCTGTCTGCGAAGCCGAGGGTCATGGGTTCGATTTCCACCCAATCCAAATATTCGTGTGATGAATTCAAATGTTTGCACTGTGGGTGTTTCTATGTATAATAAGTATGCTTATACAACTATGTAAGTAGGTATTATATCGGCTATCTGGCCGCCATAGTACAATCTTTGCTTAGTTTGGGGTCGGATGATGTTGCGTGTGAACTGTCCACCAATATTTGTGTGATCAATTCCAATGTTTGTACGGGGTCTGGGTGTTTCTATGTATAATAAGTACGTATTTACAACTGTATAGGTAAGTATTATATCAGCTATCTGGCCGCAATATTACAAGCTTTGCTTAGTTGAATGCCAAAACAAATAAGTCAACAGCATACAAGTGAAATCAATAATCCGTACGACACCAGACAACACAACAATCGTAAACACCGCGCGACACAGAATGTACAGCAGTCAGTACCAACCGGCGCGGGCGCAGCATCTTAATTTGTAGTGCGCACACGCATACAATAAATAATTTAGAAACAATGAATACGCGCGACTGTGGTGAGGAGGTACGAAACAGAAGTGACAATCCCCACGAAAATCCTACTACACTACCACGAGGAACAAAAAGATGAAGTATTATTAACTTCTTGCGTGTAATTAGTATGTACGTACATAGACACTGGTTTTAGTACCATTTTATTTTAAAAATATCAAGGACAAAGTCGGATATAGTCTCGCTAAAATAAAAACTGTGTCCATCGAGTCGGCCACATAAAATGCACGTGTGCGCTGTCACATACAGGCTGACTCGCACACATCGGTGGGTCATTACACGCGCTACTTGTGTATGTGTGTGCGAGTCAGCCTATCAGTGACAACCTGACAACGCACACGTGCAAATGTGGCCGACAGCTTTTGTTTTAGCGAGACTGTGCCCGACTTTTTATGCGTCCGTGAAAAAATACTCAAAAAATAATTTATTTAATAATACTGGCTAATATACTAGCTAAAATTGGTCGTAGCAACTCAGAAACTTTCACTGGCTCATACCATCGAGCAACTCGATCTTCCGCGCAAGCACAGAAGGGAGTAAGTAGCCTTAGCTAAAAAATATTGTTCAAATCTTTCTGTCACTTCTTGCGGGAGGGGAAAGTTGCACTCTAGCGCAAAGCTGCACTATTGCATACAAAACATATCTGTACCGACCCATTGCCGATCATACTCACACAGGCAAATCCCTAACACATAAAAAATAAAGCACCATTCACAAATCTAGCCCCGCCCTCAGCCACAGTATTATCAAACTCCATGGTCCACGCGGACTTGTTCTTTGACAGAGGGGAAACGCTGTGTATGCCTACTCTCTTCCGTGTTGCTTGCTGGCTCATACACATTTACTTTGATAAATATCATCACATGATCAAATGCATAGTGAACGATTCTTTAAAAGATTTATAGACAAAGATTATTTTATTACATATTTATTAAAAATTATATTATTAACTTTATGATTTTGTTTCAAATTGTCACCTCTCTAGTTTCGTAGCTCTGCGATCCAGACACGATACGGCACTGTGACACTAACAGAAAAATCTAAATCGTAAACCTGCGCATGCGCCGCGCCGCCGCGGCATCGCATTGCACCCGAGCGCTGCATCTTAAGTTAAGTTGTATCCTAAGTTATACGGTTGGTCTTGTAGAACGGCAACTGCCGATCCGGAGACCCTGGGTTCAAAACCACAATCTTTTCGAAGTCATGTGCGTAATGCCGCTAACTTAAAACGGTGAAGGAAAACGTCGTAAAGAAACCGACATGCGCTTGGAAAGTTTCGGGATCATGTGTCATCCAGCAATCCGCACTGGGCCAGCGTGGTGGATTATAGCCTTCGCTCTCTCCTTGCGAGAGAAGGCCCCGAGTCCCAGCAGTGGGAACATTTAGTAGGCTGCTTATACTGCATCTTAATACATGTCTGTATCTGGCAGGCATGTTACTTACTGTCAGCCACATGTCCTGCTCGCCTCGTCACTCTCTATTTAAAAAATAAATAGTGTTCAGATACCGTAGCTATATTGTAGCGATACCGCGGGAACAACTAGTTTTTTTAAATACTTAGGTACTTATTTATTTATAGAAACACCAAAAGTGTACATATATTAGGTTAGTGGAAGACATATGTTAATTATACAATGTGTGATTTTTATTAATTCAATGAGCACACAAAACATAATGTAATAAACACAAACTATAACATAAGAGTATACTGTACAGAACTGTATTATATTCCAAACTATGTGGGCCTAGAAACAACATTTGTTTAAATACAGTGGTTTGATAATAATAATAATATTAAATTAGAGATAATACATAAAGAAAATTAGGCCAACAGATCTGAACTTAAAACAAACATGCTTTAAAACAGTAGTTGACATAGAACATTATAACACAAAAGATAAGTACTTACATAAAAATTGTGAAACAACTTACTGGCCAAATTTCAAATTTATAAGAAAGAAAACTTTGCAAAACACAATAAAGGTTCCATTAAGATGAAATGTATAAACAAATAATATAAAACGAACTCATAATAATAGTATTTACAGTAGGCACAACAGGGTTATTCTTTTAGATTAAAGTGTAAAATTTCTTTGATTTTATAAATATACTAGCCGCCCGTTCCGGCTTCGCTCCCATAATAACCTCGGTATCGACTGTAGCACCATCTGCCGGGCTGATTTGTGAATCTAAGCCGTCCAGGGCGTCACTCAAACTCATGCAAATCGATCCAGCCGTTTAGGAGGAGTTCATTGTCAACAAACGAACAGAAAAATTGTTGATTGACACAAATGAAGAATTGTGAATTGTCCACCATTATTTATTTACATAAAATAATTAAATATTGGTGGACAATTCACACACAACACGAACATATTTGCTAATAAAAATACGACTACCTGAATAATATGGCTTGTTACCTAATATATAACATAATAACCTAATACATAATATAATTTATTGATTTTTTTTTTCTGTGGAGACTTCAACTGTCCTATTCCGAAACATTGGTTAAAGACGATTATTAGAGTAATACTATAATATATCATTAATTACCTAAATCTAAAATAATAATAAGTCCCTAAATATACATAATATATGAATATTTTTCTGTAATAGGTACGTTCATCTACTGCCCTAGTGGCTTAGTTGGTAGTAGCTCTGCCTGCGAAGCCGAGGGTCGTGGGTTCGATCCCCCACCCAGTGCAAATATTTGTGTGATGAATTCAAATGTTTGCACTGTGTCTGGGTGTTTCTATGTATAATAAGTATTTATTTAAAACTATATAATTATTACATCAGCTATCTGGCTGCCATCACACAAGCTTTGCTTAGTTTGGGGTCAGATGGTGTTGTGTGTGAATTGTCCACCAATATCCACCAATATTTATTTATCTTGTGTAAAATTTTAGACTTGTATTTTGTGCCATACTGTTTTTCTTTTAACTGTAATTTTTGTATAATGTGACTTTTGTTAATATTTGTATGGCTCATAGGTATCCGAAATAAAGTTTATTATTATTATGATAGTCATTGAACGTTGTATTTTTGTGAATACATTTTAACTAAATATATAAATACCAGAATAATTTGGTTGGTTTCGTCGGATTGATACGTTTAGTTTGTTTAGTAAGTTGCTAAGTCTTCATTCAAGGGCTATATTTAGTGTACCCTTTAGAAGAACGATTGACCCTTCTGGAGAGAAGCCAGGAGATATTCTGTTGACGTATTGTCTCGTTGATCTAATTGTCATATATAATTAGCTATGAAAAGTAATGGCTCATTCTAATTTGATGCGATTTTGTGACATTAATACATTAGTTAAAGCTACATAGTAGATGGAATTAAACGAATACAAATTTAACATGCGGATTTAAAATTATACATTTTATATCTTTACGAAATTATGGATTATTATTATTTGTTTTAAATGCATACATATATATATATATATGAATAAAATTGATGTGTATCTTTGCTATTCTATATTAACAACGTTTTACTAAGAGTAGTAACTAAAAGTAGGTATATAGGTGCATAGACAACTAGTTTATGTTATTATTTATTCTTTGCCACTAGCAAAAAAATATGTTTGTCTCTCTGAATGTTTGATTAGGCTAGCCTCCAAAACGGATGGACCGATTTTAAAGAGACTTTCACAGATAGCTGATGTTTTTTTAATAAAGAGTGACAAGACGAGCAGGACATGTGCCTGATGGTAAGCAACATATCTGCCACATACAGTGACACGCAGCTATTGGGACATGATGAGTCCAAATCATTACCTCGCACTGCACTGCGATCGTCACCCAGTGATCTAAGATGTTTTATATCTAAGCCCGTGTCTCTGGAAACATGGCCCTTCAAACCGGAACACAGTAATGTTTGCACATTACTGCTATAAAATGGTAAAATAACTGGCAAAGGTGTGGTACTTCCCCAGCGGGCTCTGCAAAAAAGTCCTACCACTACAAAAATTAAAATAAGGCACTTTTTTTTTAATAAAACATTTAGTTCCGTGAAATAAATATAAATAACGTATGAAATTTAATAGATAGAAGAAGCCGCTGGTTACCGTGGGGCATAGCTAGTTATTAAAAAAGGTTTTTTTCATAACGAATGTTAATTAATATTTACTTACTTTTTCTTATTTTTTGATGAATACTTGCACTGAAGATTAGCACCTACATTATGGTACGAGTGTGTTATGTTGGTGATTACCACTGAGGAGGCGAGGGTCATAATACAGCTGAGCACGGTAATCATCAATTCACACGTGTATTATAAGACGTTTTTCACACACTTGCTAATAAAATATATGTAAAAAATCATTTTAACAATAAAAACTCGTTGAAAAATGTTTTGTTATGGCGGAAAAAAATAATCAGTTGTCAAATACGCGCGCAACTAGCAATGGCGACCAGCCACAGACTAAAAAAAATAGGTTTCTTTTTTTTTTCTTTCTACGGATAGCGTTTTAGCCTCGTACAAAATGTAGAATTACTGTAAAGTTTTCTTTACGTAATACAAAGAAAACATAAGTTATATTAGAGTGAAAGTTATATTTTAAAACACGTACATGTTGAATTTAACTGTTTAAATCAAGCTGCATAAAATAAGCAAGCAATAGGTAGGTACATTAATTCATATGATCTATTAATTGAACACGATCTTTTGACGTGACAACGTCTTATAAATTGGTTTGCCGGGTGACACTTCAAGAAACTGCGTTACGCTCCGCTCACGTTATGCGCTCACAACGAGAGCGAGTGAGAGGCACGCGTCCCTTCCGTAAAATTATTTTACCACTCAAAGTCGTTGTCACTTAAAACTTTCGCCCGTATACCGACTTTACAGGCAACCATTTTTTATAAAGAACAAAGCGACCAATAAAAAGAAACTCTAAAGCCCACTTGTGAATAATAGTAATACAAAAGTCACAGTTTGATAACAGGTGTCATTATATGCCTGATTGCGGTGAAATTAGAGCCACTCTTTGAGTAATTATGTTGAAAATATATTATGTCTATTCTATAGATTAATTTACACTTCTTATGGTGAGGAATACAGATAATAAAGTTAATAAATTAAACGTCTTTTACTGACTTCAAACCCTATTTTCGGGTATTCATAGGAGGCCCAGAGGCCATATAACGCATCTGCCTGTCCGTCTTTGATCTCACCACCCATGTCGAGTTACTTGGGTTAAATTATTTGCACGCACAAAGGCAAAAACTTCACAACGATGTTTATGATTTGTTAATTATCTCTTGAAATATGCATTTAATAAGCTACTTGGTGTTTCTGTCAAGATATAAGTTTCTGTGATGCCAAGATTCAAAGTAAGTTACGACTTGTCTGTTCATGTGAACGGCTACTGTCGTTCTGGAGCCCTGGTTTGAATCACACGCGCACCGCTGTCTTTTCGAAGTCATAATATGCTTAATGTCACTAAGGTTGCCTGCAAGAGATCGTTACTAGCGATAAAGCCGCCGATCGTCACACTAGCTTATATAGTAGATGTAAAATGTTCTACTTGTAAATTATTTTTATTTCGTGTGATCAATAAAGTGTATCTATCTAATGATATTAACCTAAAAAACGGGATTAAAACATGGTGAGGAAGCCGATATGTTTCTAGACTATTGCGGTGTCATTCGTCACCCACCAACTAGCACCGGGAAAGCGTAGTGGATTTTGGCCTTTGCTCTCTCCTTGCGAGAGAACGCCCCGAGTCCCAGCAGTGGGAACATTTACTTGGTCACTAATGCTGTTTGTAAAGGTTAACAGAATATTGGCCATTTTGGCTCAGTGGGGAAAGCTTACAATTTCAGAAGAGTGAAATCGTAGGTTCAAGTACCATCTTAGAATTTTGAGTTTTTACAAGAGCAGGGCACAGATTTCTAAACAAAAGGGAGCAGGGTAAAAGTTTGTATGCCAGCCTTGTTGAAGAAAACATCGTGAGGAAAATGGCATGTTCCTATTGAGATATGTTTCGACGACCTTTTTACAGTATAGAGTGAAGGGACTGGCAGGACATGTGCCTGATGGTAACCAACACACCTGCACAAAACAGCACAGTGACACTCAACTCATGATGAGTCAAAGTTATTTATTACCTATAATAAATATAACAATGGTGGACCATGACTCAAAAGGATAGGGAAAGATAAGAGGCATTCGAAATGTAGTGTTGGAGGAGAATGGAGAGAATCAGCTGGAAGGAAATGAAGAGCAATGAAGAGGTTTTGAAGATGGTAGAGGAGAAAAGAACATTAATGGAAACAATAGAAAACAGAAAAGGGAAGATGTTGGGACATCTGATACGACACGACAACTTCATTAGAACAAGAATGGATGGTAAATTAGAAGGGAGGAAGAAGAGAGATATACCTATGAGAAGTTACATGAACCAAGTGAAGGAGAAGATAAATGTAGTGTCGTATCAGGAAGTCAAGGAGAAGACGGAGTGTAGAAGTACATGGAAGGAACTCTACCGACAAGAGCGTCGCTCTTAAATTATGAATGAATGAAATAAATACAAAACTATATATTTTATGTATTATTTCGGCTATCTGGCTGCCATAGTACAAGCTTTGCTTAGTTTGGGGTCAGATGGTGTTGTGTGTGAACTGTCCACCAATATTTATTTATTTATAATATATATTTACTAACTATTCGTTCCCGTTCCTGTTATTTTCTTGGGTCAAAAAATGTTTCTTATGCCTTCTTCCAGACTATTAAATTATCTATGTTCCAAATTTCAGTCCAATCCGTTCAGAAGCCGCGACGTGTTTGAGCAACAAACGTCCAATAATTGACATTTATAGTATTAATAGGATGCATGTTACATTTTAACATCTCCATCTGGTAGACACATACGTTTTGCAATATTCGTCTTGATCAGCTACAATGCTATCTAAATCAAAATCAGTTATTTTCAAACACAACCCGTACCATGAACTTGTTTAAATAAATAAATAAATATACCCAGGTACACAATTCACACAGAACACCATCTGACCCCAAAACTTGAAAGATGGCGGCCAGATGGCTGATATCATACTTATAAATACATACTTATTATACAAACATAGAGACACCCAAACACAGTACAAATATTTGAATTTATCACCGGTTTGAAGGGGAATGTTGCCAGATAAATTACAGGGCTTAAAGATATAACAACTTAGATCTCTGGGTGATGAGCGCAGTGCAGTACTAAGTAATGATTTGGACTTTTCATCCAATAGCTGCATGTCACTGTGCTGTTATGTGGCAGGCATGTTGCTTACCATCAGGCACATGTCCTACTCGTCTCGTCATTCTTTATTAAAAAAAAAACTATTTTTTTGTACTGGGTGGGAACCGAACCCACGACCCTCGGCTTCGCAAGCAGAGTTACAACCTACTAAGCCACGGGACCAGTAGAGTTTATGCCTTTCCATTCATAACCCTTCAAAAATGGACTTTCCTGGAAGCCTATCGTAGCCTGGAAGAGATCGATTGTAGCGATAAGGTCATCTATCATACACGATTTTTGTTCGTAGATATTCTCCATTTTGTTATTATATTTTGCTTATAATCCCGGAGTTAAAGTGATTGCCTCATTGCCCTGTATTTTTTCTGAAAACATTGCCCTTTGAACCTGAACATTTTTTCTCATCTTTGAACACTGTAATATTCGTGTATTACCACGATGTGGTAGAATAATTGGCAAAAGTATGGTACTTCTCCAGGCAGACTCCACAAAGAGTCCTACCACTACAGTTTCTATTCAGCTATTGTTTTGATTCGTTGAAATCAAAATTAATAGAAGTGAATCATGAAATGATCGCAATAAGAACAAACAGTATGGGCCCAGCATTGTCGCAGCGACCACCGCCCACGTACACTCGCGCGCATAACCGCAACGATCATAAAAATAAACCAAAACTTTTCAATAAGGAGCTCGTCAAAAGGCAATTAAAATGGCGCATGACTTCAAATTATTAATATTAGCTATCTGGCTCCATAGTCCAAGGTTTACATTGCTTAGTTTGGGGAAATGGTGATATGTGAAACGTCCACCAATATTTAAATTTATTTTAAAATTAATCTTCTTATTCCTCTGGGATAATTTATAATATATCGTGCGGTTGAAAATCGTGAAGTTGTTGTGTTGGATCCTGCCAGTATTTCTGAGTAGGTATTTTGATACAAAAATATATGTTCAAATCCCACTATAAGTATCAATAGCACTCTTTGCCGTGTCTCTCAATCGAAGTACCTCATCTTTACCAGTTATTCCACAGCCAAGTAGTGTGCAAACATTGTTGTGTTCCAGTTTGTGTAGTGTTGCCAGAAAAATTACAGGGCAAAGAAATAAATTCCCTTATAATATATTCACGCGACGAGTGCAGTATAGTGTTAGGCAGTGATTTTAACTCATCATAGGAAAAATGTGTGATATTCTTCTGTTTTGACAGGCGTGTATCTTACCATCATGCTCTTCATGCCATCATCTGCTTGACTAACCATTTTATGTAATGTATAAAAAAACATATAATTAATGCGTTTCTCTACTCCGCACTAAAACGAGTTAACTCTTTCTTGAATTTTTCGTTAAACTAAAAACATTGGTACAAACTTTAAGAACCAGCAACATTTTATCTTCGTGCTGTCAATAGCATTAATATATTAGCTGTGAGTCAAAAGCTGCGCCAGCGCAGGATTAGAGACCTCACCATCGGCACCCGCTGAAATGTGGCTCAGCGATAATTATGATTTATTGAGCCCCTTTGAAGTATGCCAACTAAGATCTGTATTCCCCGTTTTCTTAACAACTTGTGTGTATTTGCGGATACACTTTACACCTCAAGTAAGCATTAAAGTTGTCGAAGGTGATTTACGCTGATCCACAAAATATCTTTTCACACCGTGAGTACTAGGTAAAATATAGTTTGCTAGAAAAATCTTAATTTTGCTTAACAAACCATAAACAATTTTAAAATAAATCTTAAAATGAAGTCATAAATTATGAGCTTCTAATATAATCTTTTATCACTAAGAGTGGTCTTTTCCAGGCGACCGTGCGATGAATTAAAATTTCAATTACAAGAAGCCGGGAGTATACTAAAAATAGTTTAATTGTTTGCAAAAAAATGTAAATTTCTTAAAAATTTATGGCTCAGTTGTCCAGAAAAATGAAAGCAAATTTTAGTTTTTGATGATGCTGATAGTGTAAAAACCTTTATACCGATTTCTATAAAATTAACGATATCGGTGGTTGGAATCGGTGGCTCCATATAGAACTCCGACGTATTTTCTAAGAAACAAAACAAAGGATCATCAAATATGTTGGGATATATTGCATAAAAAAAACATACAACCGCGTTGAGCACTTCTTCCATTTTGTAAGACGATTAAATAGATTCCATCCTAAAATTTGCACATACTAAGTATTTATATGTTAAAAACTGTAGCTTATATCTTATACGTATAAGTCTGGCAGCTTATTCTTCTCGTTGGCAGTACGAATAAGAAAGCCAGACTCAAACAGTATTTCATCCAATAGTAAAAGATATATTTTTGAGCTCGACAGTACCTAGTCATTGCCAAACTAAGTGGGCGGCGTGTCGATTACTCTCCATCTATGTACCATTCAATTGCTAAGGAGTTTAATATCACATATCAGAGTGTTATTCTTAGCCAACTTCGTAAGTTGAGGTTTTGTTATTACCTAATAGCTTAGCAAGATGTTTAGCCGGAAAAAATCTTAAATAAATGTTGTTTTGGGCGTAGAGTAGTCCGGCCAAAAAAAGAATTGAAATGACAAAGATCACGGAACCCGAAGTCTGTGGAGTGGCTATATACTCGTATATAAAAAAAGAAAATAAAGTAGTCCAACAAACTTGATATTTGTTTATTCGAGATACATCACATGTTCTCGAATGGCAACTACGAACCGGAAGACGCAGTGTTGGACGGCCTCCCACTAGATGGACTTCAAAAAGGTCGCTGGAAACCGCTGGTTGCAGGTTGCGCAGGACCGTTCGTTGTGGAAATCTAGGGGGGAGGCCTATGTTCAGCAGTGGACGTTTTGCGACTGATGATGATATATTGCAACGTTATATCTATAATTAGGGAATATTTAGCAAAATGCACTTCAAATGGTACACATTTTACATTGTTGTTACGGTATTACAGTCAGAGCCGAGTATCTGCTAAAATAGATGTCAAAATTTAGACCAATCTAGTCGAATTTTTTGAACTATTTGTGTTAAAATTTGGAACGTAGTTTGTAACCTGGATTAACATATAGACTATTTTTATTTACACTGCTAGTATGTTATTAAGTATACATATAAAGTTATATGTATACTTAACAGTTATCTTAAAAACACACCAAACTATGACTAATTAATTATAAAAATAGATGAAATACAAACAAAACATTAAAAATAATATACAAATACACATAATTCACAATTCACGGCGGTATTTGTCGAATTCAGTCAAATGTGAAGAATTTTTCCAGCCAAAAATCTGGCGAATGACGTTTGTGACTTCAAAGAAATCGAGCTTGAGCCATTTGTGGTTCCACGGTGTATTGAAAAAGCGACATCGTTTTATATTTGACGTTCCATAGAATCGAAGGAGGAGGTTTGACTCTACTTTCGCAATAGTAACGTTTAATCTGAGGGATGCGTAGCCTGAGTGGGGTTTCCCGTTTGATATAATCTTCGTGTTTTCAAGTTGGATGAATTAGTTTCTTCTAGGTAGGCACACTCCGTCTTAAACTGCATCGTCGCATAGCATCAGGCGAGATGGCAGTCAAATGCAGACCTACTATTGTTAAAAAAACATCTACACAGCAAATCATGTAAGCTCGTAAACTTATTAACTTGACGCTCCATTAATTTCCACATCAAAATATTGACTCACGAAGCAGTTCGTAAAATAATATTAATTTTCAGTTGACGCCAAAATAACTGAAAGTAACTTATAGCCGCCGTTGCGTTATTAGTGCAATCATAGTGACAGTTCCTGCGTCGGTAGGGTGACTATGACTATGTAAAATTTTGAAGGGAAAGTTTAGGTGCGTTTTAAATAAATACTCGGGTAGCTCAGTGCTAAACGAGCAGCCCGAGTATTTATTTTATGGTACACGCACGCGCACTCTCCTTGAAAAAGATCGCCGGACGCGATCTAAACTTGAGTCGGACTGGACTGACTATACCAAACGTCAGTTACCCGTCTATTTATTTAAAATGTGTAATAACCACGTCAGTTTTCGTACTAAAATTAAGGTGCGTTGTTTTGTAGGGGTATATCTTGTGGGTTCGCGACAGCGACATGCTTATGTGGCGGAGCAGCGTTGCGGTGGTTGAGGATGTCAAAACATGAGGTTTTTTAAGTTCACTTCATGATATAATATGGAATAGCTGTACATTTGTATCAATTTAAAACTATAATTTAACTATGTTACAAACTTGAACATAATTCGCTAAGCCTCGATATGATTTAGCAATCCAAAACATCTAAACTTTCGTATTTAAAGTATAAGTATATTATTTCGTATTTAAAGTACAAGTATATTATTTCGTATTTAAAGTATAAGTATATTATTTCGTATTTAAAGTATAAGTACATTATTTCGTATTTAAAGTATAAGTATATTATTTCGTATTTAAAGTATACATACAAGGCTTTATATAATCAAAATGCGCATAAATCGATCAGGTTTCATCAAAGTTAGGATGTTTGTTGCACAATCACGTCGGAACAACTGAAGGGATTGGGTTAAAATTTGAAACACAGGTTAAAGTTCAGAATAATACATATATAGGCTACATATAATCACAGGAGAACAAAGAGAACGGGATCTGCACTAGAAAAAGTGCGACGCTGCTAGTGAATAACATTACATGTATATCTACTTCTCTACGTTAAATATCTTAGTTTTATTTTTTTCGCGTCTTTATTAGGTAGTATAAAAAATTTAAACACAAATTTCAGTATTGAAACCAATTTTATTTAAAACATTAAATTTTATGACGATATGTAGATACAATTTTCAAAACTAAAATAATCCACAAAATTTGGAATTCTCAGTCACCCTACCCATCAGTGACAGAGTACTTGTATTGATTTATACGTCTCGATCTTATTTATTGTCTTTTCGTTTTATTAATGCGCGGGCGCAGGATCGCGGCTAGGGGGGAGCGGGGTGAGCGGGTACCGACGGCTTAACGGTAAATACACCTAATCCTACAAATCCTACCAATATTATAAACAATGTTTGTGTGTTTGTTACTGAATTACGCCGTAATGTATGGACGAATCGGGCTGAACTTTGGAAAGTAATTAGATTATAGCCTGGAAGAACACTTTAACTACTTTTTATCCCGGGCAAATAACGGAAATAGGAACAAAACCAAAAAAATATGAACCCTATTTGAGTGTTTCAGTTTAATACTAAATAGAATTCGGATGTTGTTATTTCCGAAAAAAATCTTGAATATCGCACCAAAATTAAAAGTCATCAATATTAAATCAGAGACATTTCTTTATATACAGAATAGTGTACACCTAATCTACGTGTTCGCATATTACTTTGTTTTGTTTATGTCAGACAGAAATTTGCTAGATGTAGTTATTGCACTTTTCTTACTACTAGCCGACCGCAAACTGAAGTAACTGAGAATTTCATGAATCGATGTATTTCAGATACCGAGTGTTTATTAGCTGTGACTAAATGATATTAATGTAAAAGATAGTTTTAGTAGGAAATTCTGTTTAGCTGCTTTCTCATTCGGGTCGAGATATTTCTAGTATTCAATATAATTATTATCTATCGTACGTTCGACTGCGTTATATAACTTGATATAAGCTCAATTTATAAAAAGAGAAGTATCTCTCAATTCTGAATGTTTTTTTGTTTGCATGTTACGTGATAACCAATTGTGAATCACTTCTGTTGGTTCTTTTTTGGGTTGGTCGCCGACTCATAGTTCAGAGGTGTTTTTTTAAAATAAGAAGTGACGAGACGAGCAGTACATGTGCCTGATGGTAAGCAGCATGCCTGCCACATAACAGCACAGTGACACGCAGCTATTGGAACATGAAAGTCCAAATCTTTACCTAGCACTGCATGCACTGCGCTCATCACCCAGAGATCTAAGATGTTACATCTCTAAGCCCTGTAATTTCTCTGGAAACATGGCCCTTCAAACCGGAACACAGTAATGTTTGCACATTACTGCTTAGCGGTAGAATAACTGGAAAAGGTGTGGTAATTCCCCAGGTGGACTCTGCCAAGAGTCCTACCACTACTAAAACTCTTAAAGTCAAAAGTCAGAGCTCTTTATTGATAAATGTAAGTACATTTTACACGTCAATTTCATCAATATTAATCAATACATTTAAATTTTAAATTGAACATTATATTGTACGATAATAGTATTTATTGTACAAATAGGTGTCAAAAATTAAAATATATGTACTTATTACAATTGTAATGAACAATGTCAATCATAGTTATAGTTAGTTAGGTTAGGTAGGTAGGTCTTATAGTTACAAATAAGCTTACGGTGCTTCCCCAGGCGGAATCTGCAATCAGTCCCACTACATGTATTCCAGAGATACGTTTTAAAGTTAGGTATTTACGCCAGAAATTACCCGTCAGTCGATAATTTATTGTCATAGTCTAATGAGAGGTAAAAAACTGTATTCAAAATTAAACCCTAATGGATTGAAATCTACAAATAACCTCGTCAGTTCTCAAAAGAATTGATTAATAGTCCCAAACAGACAGTAGCTAAGGTGTTTTTTTAGACGTCCGGTCGGACAGGCTTTGTGTTGGTTCATTTATCAAGATATTTCATCGAGTCGATCCGATCGAAATACTATCGATATATTTTTTTACGTGTACAGTAGAAGCAGTAAGGGCGTTTTATAGGTAACCGAACGTTCGTAAATACAACTTCTTGAGAAGAGCAAGTATAGTCGATGAACTAAGTGAAGATAAGTAAGACAAAAAAGTGCGCGCTTTTTAAGGCTTCATGCCATATATAAGAGCCCTTTACCTATTTTTTGTTTAGAAAGGGATGCCAAAATGAATTGCCTTTGAAATAAACCAAGCTAATTAATTTATCACATATTATGAGAAAGCGGAATAACTATTTACAAAAATTCTACTTAAATTGCGTTTTAATTGTATTTTTTAAATTACATAATCCATTTGAAGACGCATCAAATAACACAATTTACGCAAAGCAGTCGCTATATCCGAAATCAGCTTTCAATGCGTCAGGCCAATCATTATCAGCCATAGGTGACTTGGGCCAATTGTACTTATGTGAGTATTTTAAATGCATGGAATGATGAATGGAATGCATATAAGGTAATTTTTGGTATGCTTTATGCATACTTTCAGATGTGTTAGATGTCGTACGGATATAATATTTTACTTGATCACCTTTAAACTATGATCTACTAAACAAACAAAAAAACTATCAAATCGATTCATAATTGGCGGAACTATCACGTTATAAAATATTATGTAATAAAAATATTATGCACATACAAAAAACATCCCACTGAATTGATCACCTCCTCTAATTCTGGAAGTAGGTTAAATAATATATGACATTCAAAGTTGGTAAAATCAAACCGCACGACTTTCGATACTGCATTAATCTGTACTGTGACATTATACTTATCGATATTATTATTGGGATCGCCTCGTTTTATTTTGCTACTGGGCGTTCTTTGATGAATAATCCTCACGGAATGTGAGACCAGTGACAGGTTGGGCGATACTCATACAACGCGTTGGATTTCTCGTTTTTAGCCGCCGGTTAGCTTTGTAAGACGTTTTTTGAACTTATCTTATCAGGTGTTAATAATAAGTGTTGAGCACTTTTGTAATTGCGAACTGCAGTCTTTACGTACACACACATTGCCCTTTTTTCTATCAGACTGGTCTTATCTCTTTTATTATTTAAAATTGTGCAGTTTCTGCAGACTGCGAGGTCTGTGACCTTAGTAATTTATGTTGACTTTTTAAACATATGTCTTGGATAAAGAGAAGAAGAAAACAACAGGGGGAATAAGAAACATTTTTAGCCTAGTGCTCTTTAGTTCGATTTCGCTTTTTTCTAAATCGTCTCATCCCAGTTCAGAACCTCCACCACAACCGCATTTCTTACCCTGGTTGCCATCATCCACTCGTAGCTCGACAAGGCGATAACTTTATAGACGTTCCAAAGATTCGAATTAAGAGACTAGACTCTTTTTGTGATATGGACGTTGAGGCTGTAGAATGTGATGCCTGAGTGTGTGTTTTCAGATGGTTATAAAGTTGGTAGCTTCAAGTCGTGAATGAATCGGTTTCATTTAAGTATACACTCTCGATCGTAGACGGCATCGGTGCTACACTTAACTAGGCTCACATAGGCAAGGCAGCAGAGGCCATCTGGAACCGACTACCATAAGAAGTGCAAATAACACCTGTGGGTAAAGCACCTACCATGATTTTTCCGGCAGTCTTATGTACCATGTTTTTTGGGTACATTCGCAAATGTCATCAATACTTACTAAAACTGTAAAATTTGTTTCTTACCAATAATCCAAAACTATAATGCCATTGACCTCAAAACTATCCAATAAAAACAATCAGAGAGCGAAGTGTGGAAGTATTTTATAAATGGATGTCGCTGCGCAGCCGTCGAACGCTGTTCGATGGCAGAGATTATCTATCAAGCGGACACTATCGGGAGCTGGAGATCTGGCTCTCCGTGTGGCAGTCATACAGGGTGATGCGGTTTCTCCAACAATTTTTAACATAGGTTAATAAAATATTACAAAAATATAATAGTAAAAAAATAATAGTCTTTTTTTACCATTATTTTTGAGAAAAAACCTGGTATAAAATTATGAATAAAGTTTTAATCCAACTAGGATTCTTAACACGATAGCGCTTGGTTGATCAATTACGTCGGAACCGTTAAATAGTTCGGACCAAAATTTTGAACATTGATAGAAAATAAGATGGATTAACACATAAACTACCTTTTATCAAGGTAAAACAGCAGCGATGAAAAAGAACTGTGAAGTGACGTAAGTGGATCATATAATTAACAAACTTGCGGACCTAACCGATATTTTTAATGTTTACAAAAATTTTTGGAGGTCAATAGACAGAAAATAAAAATATTTAATTGCCTTTATGAATCGGAATCACAATCGTAAGATTGTAGGGTCGAGGCCCATCTTCCACCCTTAGGTTTATTTCTAAGAAAAGATGTACAAATTTATCGTTATAGTAGCCGTGACCCAAAAGTGACGTGGAGGGGAAAAGTTTGAGCATGTGCACTTCCACCAAGGAGACCTTAAAAAACGTTTCTGCGCAGCCATGCGCAGCTAACTTCATGAACAGGTCAACATGTTTGCCTGCAACTATACCGCTGGCATTAACGGTAAAGGATAACATTGTGAGAAAATTAACATGTGCCAAGAATGACAGACTGACCGAAAACCCATACACCAACGTGGCAGTTTATGGCCTTGATTTTCTACTTGTGACAGAAGCCTCTGTGTTCCAGCAGTGAGAACAAAAAGTCAAAGGTATGCCTGCACGCGTCGCATTTTCCTGACATTATTTATAGCACTTAGCATGACCTTTGCTCGTTTTAAACATGGACAAAGCAACGTTTATTTTTAAATTAAACCTAGCTAGAAAATGTATCGGCACCGAAACCCCCTACAAACCAAATTTCATGATAAACAGTTGGGCCCGTTTCTGAGATTCCGAATTTTTTATGAGAAACTTGCTCGTTTAAAGATATTAGACAGATAGATAACAAACATCCTATATACAAGATGCAAGGCAGTGGCTACACAGATCAGCTCACCGATCTATCGGGCCAATACCGATTATCTTTACCCGTGGACTAATCATTTTTATCTTTGGCTTCGGACAACGCTGATGGATTGACGGTATAGGTTTTAGAGACTGTGTGGTGACGGTAATTGGTGGTTTACTCATTGATCGGTAAGTGTTGGGTCTTTAGAGCTGTGGTATTGACAAGAATACGACGGTACAAAATTTTGTGGTTCACTTGGTAGTGAGCCTCAGGTCATTTTTTTTTATTAGTTTTGAGAACTTCTAAAGTTTTTACCCACCGCGCCGGTTGGCTTTGTAAATCGTTTCTGAGACCTATATTATCAGACGTTAATAATAAGTTTTAAAAACTTGCGTGATTGCAAGCTTTTGGTATTTTTTCTATGAGCTCGAAAAAATTATATCATCATGGACGCTCCAAAGACTCAAACGAAAATGTCTCTACTTTTGTGAAAAAACGTCCAGGTATTGCAATGACTTGACTAAGTAGGGTTTTTTCTGATAGTTACATTGTACCTTACTGACCTTGTTTTGTGTGTGTGTACATTGTTTTGAAGACACCAGAATTGTACCTGGTACAACCCAGGTGTCTTCAAAATAAGAGTGAATCGTCTTCTTCTACGTAAACACGCCCCATTGTAGACCAAATTTTTGCTTAATATCAGCAGAAATGGTGGCCAAGTGTAAACATAAATTATTTAAAACAAAAAAACAGTAACTTACCTACACTCAGAGATGGTAGGTGATACTCAAGACCTTCACTTAGGTCAATGAATGAGCTGCCGTCTAAGTTCATCACCCGATCACGGCCGTCGGTTCTTTTGACGATCAATCCATCGGCTCTGACGAATGTCTTTGCATATTTTTGTGTCAGGAATCGAATGCCACTTATCTCCGCTCGATTTGTTACCGGATCGATTGTGACCGATTCGGAACGGCAATTTTTCAACAGTCAGAAACTACTGGAACTAACCCGATGGTTTTTGCTTCATGGCTTTTGCTTCTTTGTAATTTGTGGATACAACTGTCCGGGCACTGATCTGGATTTTTGACAGTATAGAGACGCGACAAGTAAGGCATGACCCTGATGGTAAGTAACATAACTGATATTGGAACACGAAAAGCTCAAACCATGATCATTACTTTGCGCAGCACTGCGCTCGTCAGCCTGAGATATAATAGGTGAGCTGACTTTTCTCTTACCCTTTGTGTTATAAGCACTTGACTTTTGATGGACCCTATGCTTAATACCAGTCAGTATGTCACTAATATTTAAAACCAGCAAAGTCTTTCAGCTTTACCCACATAATTCCCGTTCTCGATATTTTCTCGTAACAAAAAGTATGTTAAGCATATATTTATGTTATTTTAAAACTATAATCTAACAGGGTTCAAATTTCCATCCGATCAGTACAGGCATCACGATGTTCTTGAGCAGCAAACATTAAAACTTGGACATTTGTAATAGGTACGAGTATGAGTGGGATCTAATACTTATAATTCGAAACACATGTAGGTACATGTATACTTATTATCACAAAAATATACGGCACGGGATATACACGTATAGTTTTACACGTGTATCAATAAGCACGGCTAATATACATCTAACATCTATTCCTCCGTACAAATTTTACTCAAATTTTATCTAATAATCATCAGTTTCATAACGAATAATCAAATAATACATATTATGTCTCAATAAGGTAGGTCATCCTCTTAAATCGATTTGTCCCGAACGCGTTTCGAAGCGACAAAAAAGCCTTGATACGCGGCGTTCAATCAAAATAATGGCTTTATTTAACATTGACAATAAAATATCGCTTCCTCTATTGTGTTCTGCCGCATAAGTAGGTGGATAACTTTAGGATGGTATCGAGTGAGGTGGGGTAAAAGTGGCGTGTGAATTTTAATATTCACAAAATACTTTGTGAAATAGATATGGAAAAATTTGTGTACAAAACGTATTGAAATCGTCTCTTGTCTGTCGGTCTGTTTAGTCGACTATAGATTAATATATTTTGGAGCGAAAAAGAAAAAAATATTGGTCAAGTGCAAGTTGGACTCGCCCATGAAGGCTTCCGTAGCAGTTAGTAACATAACATAAAAGTTCTTGTAGTTCGTTGTTATTTTAATCAGTGTTTGCACATAAGTAAATTTATGACGTATTAAAATAAAACTATATCTATAGAATCTATAAGGGCCTAAATAATATATGTTTGGCCATTTGGCTACGGAACCCTAAAAACTTATTCATCCTAGACTAGAAAGATACTAGAAAGATACTGAGAACGTTCTGGGTTTCTTTTTGTAACTATTATAATGTGTAGGTAGGTAGGTTTATACTTGACCGCTATCTCGCCTGATGTTAAGCGACATTGCGGTCAACGATGGAATGTGCTTGCCTATAAGAAACAGATTCATCAATCTCTTCATTAGAGTCTTTGGACAACCATGAAACGATGTCAACTTTTCCAGCTATAAGCAGATGAAGCAGATCAGTTGCACATAAAATGTATTCGACAACTTAGATGTTGTAATTGTGAAAGCGGAATCACACTACTTCTTTCAAGTCTTTGGAAGATCAACTGTGAAATGATATAGCTCTCTCGAGCTATGAGCCATTTTAAAGAACGTTTTCTGAAATCAGATCAAGTGCTCACTTTGTTTGTGTTTCGCAGCCATTTCAAGCTTTTCAGTTCTTTTATTAGCTGCGATAGGAATTTTATTTATAATACAAAATCTACAGCTCTTGGAAAAACAAAAATCATATAATTTAAACAGAAATATAATATTTTATAATATATCTCAAGTCCAATACTGGATTTACAATATATAAGCTTACTACAAGATTACAGTGTAGTTCAAACCAAACCAAACAACAGATCTCAGAATGCAAGTAAAAGCTAAATTTTAAAATAAAACGTAAGTAAACAGCAAACACACCACGCGCATTTGCAAATACATTATATGTACGATTGTGTGTGTGCATGTAAACCAAAATGATGTCCTAATGATTATGATTTGTTTTACTTTATCACATCCTTGTGGTCTGAAGCTTGCAACAATCACATCGGGGATTGCATGTTATTCTCCAGTTATGTAATAAAACTATGTTTACATGTAACAATTATATCAAACCGCTGAAACAAATAGTACTTAAATTAAACATTTTAACGAAAAAAAAAACACAGCTACCAACTTTACCCCGCCTCACCCTGGAATATCCATTGAATGGCCGATCCAAGTCCAAAGCTGACAATACTGATTGGCTCCCATAAAGAATCGTATTGAGATATCCGTCATTGGAGACAATGCAGGTTCGATTCCCGCCAGTACCGCATTAGTCGTGGATTCGTGATCGACGGCGATCAATATGTGGGAACAATAAGAGTTATTTATTACTACATTTTAACCAACTTAAAAAAATGTGGTTTTTGTTGTGGTTCTTTGCTGAGTACGCTTGAGGAAGTTCCACACCTTTGCCAGTCAGTATCTCAGTATACTATACATAAAGTATAGTGCAGACATTGCTATGTTCCGTTATGAAGAGCAACGTTTTCAAAGTAATGTATCTCCATGTCACAAAAGAAGTGTAGCTTGGTCTCTTCATGTTCAAAATGCTTCGTTATACTTGTCCATTATGGGCAAGCTTCTTACTTACCGTTAGGTGCATTTCACTCTACATTATAAAAAAAATATAGACTTTTAGCAAAAAGTTGTGAAACATTCAAAATTCGACATTATAATATTTGTATTATTATCCCCCGGGGGAAATGTCAAAGTAGGACGACACCTTTTTTTGCTTTAATTTAGTAAAAAAAAAAGCAGTAAAATCATGGTTTAATAATAAATAGTAGGAATAGGAGGATGAACAATACTCTAAGACTGATTCCTACTAAATTTACATTGATAAGTTAATAAAAATTGGTCGAGCTGTTTCAGAGGCGCCCGAACACATCTAAACACAACACATTGTGCACGAGATATTTAAATATATCTAAATATAAAAATGTTATGTTGGTTTGTGTACGCTTCAAAAACTCAAAAAACTCTGCACCGATCGAGCTGAAGTTTTAGAATGATATATAATCTGCATCAAGGATTGTTGTTATCAAATTTTTGCATCACAATGTGCCATAGCAAAGCGTGTCAGGGTACAGCTAGTTAATTAATATTAATCATTAATTAATAAGGATTTTACCACTTTAAATATAGATATGTATGTAGACCAAAGAGTTTACATATACTACGTACAGAGTTGGCACAAACGCTTTACACCAAAAGCACGGGTAGCATCTTTCTTCCCTTGTCGCTCTTGTGGAAGTATCATACTTTTGTCGCGGCACATCACTCAGTTGCCATAAAAAGTAAGCACGTCACGCTTACGTTACGTCACGTTACGCTTACGATTGCCACAAAGGAACCGTGCGGAAAATCTAACTCTATACGTAATATATATAAACTCTGTGATGTAGACTATCTCTGTACCATATTTCATTGAAATCCGTTCAGTAGTTTAGTCGTGAAAGCGCCACAGACTTCGGCATACAGTTACATTCGCATTTATAACATTAGTAGGAAAACTTGCACTCACAAACCACAAAGCAAATCCATAGAAAAAATAGCGATTAATGATCTATTCAACCAGCACCTTCCCTCAGGCTTTCCAGGCAAAGAAACACAGCGGATGGAGACCCATCGAACCCTCGATGTGGCAAAAACAATGGCAGATAGACCTCTTATTGTGGGCCGGATCCATCATTACGGGGACAATCGACGAATGATCCTCCCGACTAATAGGTACTAGAGTAAATGACGATTTGTATCTGAACGTACAGAAGAGACGCGCAAAAAAGTTTGCCTAAAACGATTTTACTTCGTAGAGGCTAAAACTAAGGTTTCTTCTAGGTAAACACGCTTCATCGTAGACCGCATCGTCGCTTAACATCAGGCGAGATGGCGGTCAAGTGTAAACCTATAAAAGTTAAAAAAAAAAACTAGGATTCCTATGATAAATAAGTACAGTAACTGTGATGCTTTTAACCTATTTTAATACGTTTATTTTATTTTTTATAATTAAGTGTGACAGCTCCTGTGATTTATAGTAACCAACACGCCTGTCTATAACAGCACAATGTCGAACATGAAGAGTTTGACTTTTCATGATCGAATACCTGCGTGGTACGAATACGTGACACTGCAGTAATTAGTCATTCATTACCTAGCACTGCGCTCTTCACCTGATAAATAAGATGATTTCTTTTAATGCTCGTTAATTTCTGCGGAAACATTGCCCTTCAAATCTAAACACAGTAATATTTGCACATTGCAAAAAAAGTGCTGTGCCAAGCCAGTGAGATTACAGGCGGATGCATGTTTCTCTCTCACCTTGAAAAACTCCAGATTATGTCACTCAAAAAAACAGGGAAGCTAACAGCTATTTTCACTTTTTGGCTGTACTAATAAGGTGAGATATTTTGGAAAATTTACAATAAAACGGTGAAAGGCCAATATTTTACCACTAGTTCTGTAGTGAAATACAAAATACAAAAATCTTTATTGCTGTTTGCAGGTAAGATAAGATGATACAAAACATTTAAATAATTGACCCATACAAACTGGCCTCTTCTTCTAGAGGCATGAAAGTGAATAAGTATTAGAATTTTGGATTTGTAGTGAATCAATTTGTCTCAAATTTCTCGTAAAACCACTTTTATATTGCTTGTGACGATTGTCGCAAATATTTGGAGAAATACTCTTTGACCATTGCTTCTACTGAAACTCAGGGCTGTCGCGTCATTAATGTAAGTGACTCTCAGTTCGATGTGCAGACGTTTTTTGTCTGTCTACTTGATTGATAAAGAAATGGTAGGGATACGACACTCTTTCACGCAAACCTTTCTATTTTTCCAATCGAGCAATTTTATTATGAACCGTATCTCTTTAACATAAGATCGAACACAAAGTAGAACAAATGTAAATTTAAGTTGTATAGAAACCAATCCTCCCTTACAATCTTTTCAATGACAAACTTTGATGTGCTCCTGACAACTGCAACAATCATTCAATTCTAATCCTTATCCCCTGACGATAATGTTCTATTTCAAAAAGTTTAGTTGTCTAGAAGTTTGTTGATGAGTAAAATCATTCTATGAGATGGTTTTGAATTGGTTTGCAAGTGTTTCGTCGTTTCAATGTAAAATAATGGATGTACAATGGATTGGTTTCAGAGGGACGTTTAAAATGATTCCCAGTTGTTGTGCAATCTATAAAATGACAGAAAATCTTAAAAACCTATATTTTATAAAGCCATACATTTTCTTTTATGAAATTACCAGTTACTTTGACACTTGAGCCAGTGCAGAAGATGCAAAACATTACTAACCTGTAACAAAAGTCAAAGTTAAGGTCAAAGGAGGTTTCGTAATAGTAGTAGTTTTATTCATAAAAAATGTGCAGTTTCCAAGTCAAATAAAAAAACACAAAATTAGGAGAACAGTATACATTTTCAAAGTTTACAAAATACACTTTCAGTGTACGATAGTATTATTATCGTTCATTTTACATTTATTTATTACAATATTATTGTAACAAAAATTCTAGTAATTTATTATGGCTTAACTTTCATTACTGGGAAGGCGCTGAAAATTTAAAAAGTTTGATCGATAAACTAGTATTTTAATTTGTTTTTGATGCCTTCCGACCTTGGCCGGTTTAACTAACTATACTTGGGGTACATATTTAAAACATAGGTACGAGTACCTTAATACATATAGCTATATACAGATTTCACAGAAGGACAACTTATCTAAAGAAGATAATTTCTCTTTAGGAAAATGGAAATTTTTTATTATACTTTATATTACTTGTAATTACAAAGTACTTTTGAAAGCAGCAACCCTAATAGGTACATCGCAACAACCAAAGTCAGCTGTTCCAAACAATAAATCCGATTGGCCTTGAGAAAATATATGTAACAGCAAATTATTTTTACTCTATTTTGATATACCAATGGAAAAAAAAAATCATAGGGATAATTTCAATGTAACCAATATTAAATACCAAGACTAGCATCTGCCTGAGACTTCGTTTGCGTAGAATTTACATAAGAAATATCTCCTACGGAACGGTGCGGTTTGAAGATGAAAAGTAGCTTTGTTTACTTTTGTGTTATTCAAGACAATTTTTTTTGCCAATTAAAGCAAGCATTGCCATTCAGCGTGGTAATGCCGCTAGCATGCTGGGTACGCTTCCGATTGGTAGTGGGCTTGAACATCTTGATTGTCTGTAGACCTACTGTGGTCTATAGATAATTCAGGTGTGCTTAGTGTAAGTAGTTAGTTAGGTAGGTTTGCAGTGCAGTGTAGTTCTCATTGTATTTTAATTTTGTTAATAAAGGCTCTGCCTAGACTATATTTAACTGTGTTCCAAATATCAATATGATTTGATCCGCCGTTTTGCATGTGTAATAATACGAGGATCACACTTTAGTATTCAAAATAACCATACACAGATAAGAACTAAAAAAAAACATATTACACATATATGGATCTGTGTGAAATGAACGCATGACTGTGTGAAAGGGTGTATTCGTTTGTGAGAGTGTGATCTCGTATCTGTGTTTGTACGGGAGAGATAATCATAATTTTGTTTATTTATTTTCAAATGTTGAACTGATTTCACTGAACTTAAATTTCGACATAGAAAATAAAATAGAAAACACAACAAATGGGAACAAATTTAATAAATTCAAGCGTCTTTCAGTTTTCATTGAATATTTTTAAACAAGTAAACATACAAAAAAGCATTACGACAAAGAAATTATATAATTAAAATAATGTTAGTAATCTCCTTGGAACCACTTAGTATGATGATGATATTTTGAGAACTTTACAAGTATAAAAATGCCTATAGATTTTGTCGATTGCGTCAGAAAAACGATTCTAATAAAAAACATAAGAAGTCAAGATTGAAAGGAGTCACGCGACAGGAAAGTTACGGGACGGTAACTGACAATAATACGTTTTTATGTCACAATTCGAAAATCACGCAACCCTAGTATCGATAAGCCGACCAATCACACAGGTAAGCAAATATATCCCAATTTTTGGGGATCCGCTACAAAAGCTTGTTTTATTAACGTTAATTGTTAATCCTAAAATATTTTTAGAAATAATTATGACGTTCGATTTTAGGAATATACCGTCGAATTCATCGATATAAACCAGTGGATATGCCTTCCAAATTTCAGACGCACGGAATTATGTCATGGTTGGGAAGAATGCGCTCACTCTTTCCGAGTTTCCTAGTTTTTTTGTTTCCTAACCAAAATAAGTAGATCCATAACACACCTCGCTGCTAGTGATTTTAGGAGTCAAGTAGATCGGTGACGTGTAAACCACTTAACACACAAAGACGCAGCTTATTACCCATTTTCTAGGTTCTCAGGGAACATCTAATGGATTACATTGATGGTCTTCTTTGTATATAAACAAAAACAAAATATTTTTTTCCGTTTCACATCCAAAGAGAAAGAAACATATAAAACATAATAAACACGTTAATAAAACTGAAAATCTGAAAAGTAAATAAAGATACTTTATACAAACACCTACATCTAAGTAACACAATTATTACACTTTTTTTTTTTAATAAAGAGTGACGAGACAATCAGGACATGTGCCTGATGGTAAGCAGCATGCCTGACACATAACAGCACAGTGACACGCAGCTATTGGAACATGAAGAGTCCAAATCATTACCTAGCACTGCACTGCGCTCGTCACCCAGAGATCTAAGATGGTATATCTCTAAGCCCTGTAATTTCTTTGGAAACATTGCCCTTCAAACCGGAACACAGTAATGTTTGCACATTACTGCTTGGCGGTAGAATAACTGGCAAAGGTGTGGTACTTCCCCAGGCGGACTCTGCCAAGAGTCCTACCACTACATTTATCAAAAACTAGCAGCGGTCCGTGGTTTTACCCGCCTAGTTCACGTTCTCGTTATTTTCCCGGTATGAAAATCTGTGTTCTAATTTTCTATCAGAACCGTTCAAACGTTACGACGTGATTGAGCAACAAACATCCAAATATATAAACATCCAAACATTGAAGTATACAATATATATTTGTTAAATAAAGAGGGTCGAGACGAGCAAGAAATCTGCCAAATGGTAAGCAACATGCCTGCTACATAACAGCACAGTGACACGCAGCTATTAGAACATGAACAGTCCAAATCATTACCTAGCACTGCACTGCGCTCGTCACCCAGAGATCTAAGATCTTATATCTCTAAGCCCTGTAATTTCTCTTGAAACATTGCCTTTCAAGCCGGAACGTAGTAAAGTTTGCACATTGCTGCTTGGCGGTAGAACAACTGGCAAAGGTGTGGTACTTCCCCAGGCGGACTCACCCAATAGTCCAACCACTACCAAATATTATTAGTATATAACAATCTATGGAAAAATATCAAAATAATACTACGGAACACCACACACAAAATCCATATTGATCCACCAAAACAACGGTATCAACGATTTCTCCACAAATACACATCAACAGTCCTCTTAATCCTCTTAAGTCGAAATCTTCCATACAAAAAAATCGAAATGAAAAAATACACAAAAGCTCAGCTACAATAGATTTTTTTATTTCCCAAATGAAAGGTTGACACAGCCATTGATACCCCATAAAAAGTATCGTGGGAGTTGGCAGGTAGGTAATCCCAATCGATATTATGACCGCTCTGTGTATCGATTCTATGATGGGTTTCGAGTTGATTTTAAACAGGTGACCTTTTACATAGCAAATAAGTTACTAGAAAGCAGTGATGATCTAATGGCAAGATAAATGGTAGGTTATTAAATTATTAAGTTATTAAATTACTCTACCGCCGAGCAGCAATGTGAAAACATCATTGTGTTCCGGTTTGAAGGACAATGTTGCCAGAGAAATTACTGTGCTAAGAGGTAAAACACCTTATATATCCGGGTGACGAGCGCAGTGTAGTGCTGGGTAATGATTTGGACTCTTCATGTTCAATTTTTTTTTTTTTAAACTAGAATAGGTTCTCACTTGACCACCATCTCGCCTGATGTTAAGCGATGATGCGAACTACGATGGAGCGTGCTTACCTAGAAGAAACCGATTCAATCTCGATTTGAAGACACCAAGATTATTACCATCGGGGAAAACCCACTCAGGCAACGCATTCCACAACCTTGTTGTTGCGTGATTGATCCAAAACCCAAAGAAAAACACCCAAGCCCAACGTAATCAAAGATCCAGACTTTTGCCAGTTATCCTGCCGCCAAGCAGTAGTGTGCAAACATTATTGTGTTCCGGTTTGAAGGGCAATGTTTCTAGAGAAATTACTGAGCCAAAAGCTAAAACACCTTATATCTGTGGCTGACGAGCGCAGTGTAGTGCAAGGTAATGATTTGGGCTCTTCATATTGCAATCGGTGTGTGTCACCGTACTTTTACACCGCTTTAAGTTAGTGGCATTACGCACATGACTTCGAAAAGACAGTGGTGCGTGTGGGGTTTACACCCGGGGGTCTCCGGATCGGCAGGCGCCGTTCTCCCGACTAGACCAGCCGTAACTTACTACTTGCTACACGAAGATAATTAGTACTAGCTTACTAGCTTGTTATCCTAGCTTGAAAAACTAGCCTCGTGTCGCTAGGGCATAAGTGCTATGAGCTAGATAGGTAAGACGAGCAAAGTCGGGGCGTATCACTAATAAAATTATAAATACGTTATTTGTGGCTATAAAAATAGTCTCTGTACATTTCGTCAACAAATTGAATCTAAATCACTAAAGTAACGGTTTTTATTTATACTTCGAACGATTTACAGCGTTCGAGTTCAAGATTTAATACTAACACGGAACGTTCTAATAAATTACGTCATTTTGACGTTTGTCGGAATCATACTGCATTCGTACAAACTTAACTGTGACAGCGAACGGCGGCGCCAGTGTTGCATTCACATAACACTTCTGAAAATAATTTAAAGGCAATAACTTCTATTATGACATACTATTGGAATCGTTATTTTTCATTATGATTGCAATGAGTCAAAATTGTAAATACAATACAATGATTTCGGAAAAATACTTCAATGTGTAAATATTCTGGGGCATTGATTGTATTCAACATAAGTTTTGAATTATTAATATATTTATTTATGTTAAAAAAATTAAAATGTGGGTTAAATAAATTAATAACCTCATAAGGAAAGAACTCAATTTGAAGTATGCTATAAATTTACTACCAATAATAAGAAAATAATGTTGGTTAATTTTAGTAAAAAAAGGTCAGCATTTTGTTCACTTGTAAAATCGGCATCGCCTAAATACAGATAGGTATAAAGTAATTGTTCTCAGCACTCGAATACCATGTTTTTATTTCAATTTCTTCTCTCTATATCTACCTATTCTAGTACCTATATCTAATTTTTTTTAGGCTTTTCCAAATTTCTAGAATTAGTTCTTCATTTATCCAACCACCTACATAGGTTTGTGTTACTGTAACACCACAACATATGATTTTGTTTGGATATTATGTCAAATGCAGTCTTTGATGAATTCCAATGAATTTGTTTGATATTTTTCTGGTTTGATTTTGAGAGTGTTTCATTTTTGGGTTTGATTCTGTGGCGTGTTCTAATTATTGTTATTTTTAGCTAACGCACAGGCTGATCTAAAAAGATATAAATAATCAGTCGATTTTTGTAGTGGAAATTCCTTTGGCCGCTTTTTAGGGTTCTGTAGTCAAATGGCAAAATACGGGACCTTTACAGATACGTCATGTCTTTCTGTCTGTCTGTTCGTCCGTATGTCACAGCTGCACCATTTTTCTCCGAAACTATAAGAATTATACACCATTGAACCTTGGTAAGTAAATGTATTCTGTGAACCGCCTTATAACCGAAATTATCATGGGGGTGTCCCATACTTCAAACTGAAACTCAAACAAAAAATTCCATCAAAACCATACGTACCTATGGGCTATCTATGGATGGGTCTTCAAAAATAATATTGGGGTTTGTAACATTTTTTTTCTTCTAAACTAAATAGTTTGTGCGAGATAAGTACTCTTCCGAAGTGGTAAAATATGTGCTCCCCCCTGTAACTTTTAAAATAAGAGAATGACAAAAAAAAAAAAAAAATGTTCCATGCAAATTCCCACTGAAAATTGATCCGAACAACACAACACAAGCACTTTTTTTATCGTCATGATTACAGTATTATTAAAACATCGATCAAGGTTACAACAAATTACATTTTTTTATAATATGCTACTTACTGCTATGGAACCCTTCATGGGCGAGTCCAACTCGCACTTGGCCACTTTTTTAGATAGATGAAATCTTGTGAGTTTGAAAGCGAGAGAGTTTTATAGAGGTTTAAACGCACAGGTCGCTATTTTAGGGCTGGAAGCTTAAAATTTCAAACACGTAGACCTCTTATACTTGACATACAAATCTACCACGGAAGACTTTTTAAAACTCAACCACCAACTTAATTCGACGGTTATGTTACTCACCCAATTCGGTCTCTACTATAGTAACTAACAGAACGCATACGAAGCCGCGGGCAAATGGTAGTCTATATAGATTACAAGTCACCAATTTAAAATCGAATCAAGAATATCAATCATCAACAATAAACCCACACATAATAAAGATCATTTTATTCTGTTCACGCAAAAATAAATAAAAAATTCTTCCACAGACGTAAAATCAATATTGAATGCAATCGACGTAATAATGTGTTTCGTAGCAATAAAGATGCAGACCGCACCGCGGGGGCGTATTCTGGAGTGTATTGATTCGGTTTCGATGTGGTTTCGATCCTGATGTTACAACTCTTCTGATGACTAATTACCTATAAATATGATATGACGATCTATCTCCTAGTCACGTAATTGCACTGGAAATTTTGCTCTCGAAACCGGGACACAATATTGATGGCACATCATTCTCTAGTACTCCCTAGTGGTAGAATAAACGTGAACTACTTTGGGTATTGTGGCTTTGAAATGAAATTAAAGTAATTTAATCCAGTTTAAAAAACCATATTACATTAAATTGATAAAACAATAATAGAAATGTTAAATTAAACTTAATTGATAAATTAAAATTACTGCAATTTTGAAAATTTAAAATTATAACATTAAAATTAATAATTGTCAATAAAATTATATTAATAACTTTTTAATGTTTTTACTATGATATTGTGCTGTAATGTGTAGATGTGTTGCTTACTACGCCTTACGTCCCGTCACGCGAGACTATAAAATAACTTTTACGTCACTACAGAAAAATATTCATGGCATCAACTTGTTTGTGTAAATTGAGTTTCGGTGGGAATTGTACTCACAACTTACAAGTCAGTATGTGAGTGAGTAAAAGACACTACAAACTAAGGTACCCGAGAGTTTTCACTTCACTAAAACTGTATTTATTATAGATATTTATCTCGCTTTTCTTTTCAATTGAAATTATAGTTTTAGTTAGGTGATAGAAGGTTGGGTCAGTCAGTAGTGACGAAGTACTCGTATTTTGATTCCAGAATAGAGCCCCTGCGCAGGCGCCACCGCCGCTCTCTAATTTGTAAATAGCGCCGACTAGCGCCATCTCTTTACCGGCGCTGGCTACTGTTCAAAGATACTGAAATTAATAGAGGATATTTTAACCAACTTGGAAAGATAAGATTTTAAATTCAATTTTATAAAATATACATTAAAAATATACCCAAAATTTTTTATTTTATACCCGTATACATAAGTGTAAGCAAATTTTAGTTTTTTTGTTCATATTTCAAAAACCGCCACACTTATAATGATAAAATGTATAAGGGTCTACCACTCAAGTATTTCTGCAAATAAAATCATCACAATCATTTCAAAATTAGCGGAGCTATCGCGTCAAATCAATCAAATTGTCATACTTTTTGTAGTAAAAGTCGTTTAAAAATAGAATAATCTGAAAAAATTGATAAGCCGCGGGGCGCCACTAGTAGAAATAATCATAAAATCGACTACAGACATTTGCAGTAGCAAATTAAAATTTACAATCACACAGTAGCACTTAACTCCTATAAATCGATTCCAGAAAAAGAGTGAATCGAATCCAACTCGATTGTAACGATGCAATTACGATCATCGACTCGAATCGAGAATCGATGGCGGCGTCTTTGAGGAGAGCAGCCAATCAGCGGGAAGACTCATTTTGATGTGAGGATTTTTACGATTTGTTTTAACAAAAGAATAAATGTTATTCAATTCTTTATTTTTTAAGAGAAAACTCCTTTTGGTAAGCCTTGAAAAAATTTTCGTGGGCTGTGAATTGAAATCTAGCGTCACGCTCGGGTATGATAATAGCTTTTCGGGTTAACTCGGGATGCTAGAGCGAGAAACAAAATACAGTGAACAAGCCTGTCAGAGCGAGAAAGATAACATAGTCCCTGTGTACCATGTGTTTATTAAATTTATGTCTTTTTATCGTGACATTAACTTCTAGGTACTTACCACATTAATTGAACTTGTCACGAAATATAAAATTTGCATTTCACATTCGTTGCAAAAAAAGTTTTTATTGTAATATACTCGTATTACTGTTTTGTCACAGCACTCACACTACTTAAATATACAAAATGATACCTTATTTCATTACAACACTTACACATACACTATAAACACAACATATTTTTGCATTTTTTGCGAAATACGTATTTACATATACAATAAATAAATAGCAAATACTAAAAAAATTGCTAGTCAAACGTCACGTCCGTCAGTCAGTCCGCGTATTTTTTAAAATTTATTCTCGGCTATGATTACACACACTATTCATTCAGCCGCATGTTATTCTCGTGTTGCTGTGCTTAGTAGGTAAATACTAATTTATAATTCCTAAATAATATTTTTTATAATTATTAAAATTATTTAGTGGTCTTTAAATATAAGTATTTCTTATTTTAGTTTTCACTTCTGCTGTGCGATCTTAAGCGTACACATTTTTTTTAAGTTTTTATATTCGATATTTTATTCAGTACCAGTGACAAATAACAAATGTTTTTGAAATTTTCAACAATTTGCACACTCACCAAAGTGTATCCGACAGTAATTGATAATTTTGCGGCAAAATTTCAGACTTTGAAGTATTTTTTAAGAGAGACGTCGCGTCTTTGCCTACGAGCTTTTTGGCACGTCTCTCGATCGAATCCAGAGACTTCAGCTGATAAATAATTATCCATCTCAATGGTGAGAACAGCACTCCAAACAAGCTCTATGCTTGGTTGTTTTAAATGTTCCTATGGTATTTGCCTAATGTATATGAGCATAAGACTTGGAACCTTCTCTCACAAGGCAATAGTCAAGGTCGTAATCCACCACGCTGCTCCAGTGCGGCCTGTCGAATGACACAAATATGTTCTCAAAAATGTCTTCCTTTGAACATGATTCTTTCTCACAAAGTTTTGATCATCAGATCAGTAAGAAAAATAGTCTGATTTGCAGGCAGGATTTGAAACAACGATCTCATGGTGAAATTTAACCGTTCTAACCACTAGGTCATCAATACTCTATGATTGAAATGAATTTGGAAGCTGTGAATCTGAGTCAATTAACTTCTGAGTTTGAAGTGCCTGTAACATACCTAAACCTAAACAACCCACTAAATTTCCCCACTGCCGGAACTCAGGGTCTTCATAACTATAGAGAGTCATAACTCTCTTCTTGCGATAGAAGACCCCGAGCCCACAGGGTCATGTGTCATCCACCACGTTGACCCAGTGCGGGTTGGTGGATGACACATGACTCCGATTGATTCTAAGGTAAGTAAGTACATGTCAGTTTCCTCACAATGTTTTCCTTCGCCGTTTTAAGTTAGTGGGATTATGCACATGACTTCGAAAAGACAGTGTTGCGCGTGGTTTTGAACCCGGGGTTTCCGGATCGGCAGTCGCCGGCCGTTCTGCCGACTAGACCAGCCGAAAGTGGTGATGAAAGATCGTTTTGGTCGCAGATAATATGATATCGGTCCTTACGGAGTTATATCAAATGGTTATATTAGAAAATACCTGCCTAGTTGCTTACTTGAGTAGAAGTTCCACATGCCGATTGGAAAAACGATATGAATTTATGTTAACAAAATTATGTCGGTTGTCCATATCCTGTATATTTTTTTTATAATTTTGGGTTTGGCATGCTAAAAAGGTAAAATTACGAGTATGGTGCCGCATTTGGTATATTGGTATACTGTTTACCAGTCTACCAGTGACCAGTTACAGACAAAATAATATAGAACATACAACTTCGCAAAATAAAATTATGCCATCAAAATCCTAATAATCAAAAAAGTACTGATTCGATTCCTCATTTTAAAATTATTTTTATGCAACTGAATTGCGATCGATCACAACATTCAGATACGAATACAGTTCAAGCAAATGTAACCTGTCTTATCTTGATTTTGGGTTTCATTTACCCTAAACTCATCTCAACTTACACCATTTCGATCTGTAACTAAAAATTATAAATCTAAAACCACGAGCGAGACGGCAATATCGGTGTCAAAGAAGAGTGAAAGTGACGGAGATGACGCCATCGGAATGAGTAAGACCAGTAGCGACCTAAGGCAATTACCTACGTTGATTTCGATGTCGGGGCAATTTTCTTGGATTTCCACTCAGTCTTGAGAGATAATTAGGTAGGTTAGTAATCGAAATGTGTGCGGTGGTCCGTCTGTTGTCATTATTTTCATTATTCTTTGGCGTTTTACTGATTGAAATGTGTGATTGTTTTGACGACTTTTTTTATCAGGTCAATAACACGTTATTTCATATGTCTTGTTGTGTTAACACAAAACGCATATTGTTGATTTTTTTAAAGAAAATGTAAAATAGTGTGTATTGTATCTACAACTTCGTGTATAACTGTGCGACGAGAGCGATGTAGCGTTATGTAATGATACTCGTAGGTGACCCTTCAAGTTCCAATAGCTGCGTGACATTAGACACTAAACTGTCTAGAAACTCAAGTGTCAAAATTAAATTAAGTATAAACAAACGATACCGCTAAAAGTGCTCTTGAGAATAAATGAGCTCAAACGGTACAAGTAAGGCGGCACTTCATATGCTGACGCATAAACACCGCACTTATGTAACCTGACACCCGTTTTTTCCGCCGAATTTGTAAATTCAGCTTAATACTATATTATTAATATTAAGCGCCTAATAGCTGCCGATAACGCCGAAAGCGCCGATACTAAATAAAAAACCATAACCTAAAAAAATATTATTTAAAAAAACACACTACTGCCATCTAGCACGTAGCTAGGAACTATTTGTTTTTTTTTCTAAAAACCCCTCATTAAATAGACCCCAACAATCACTGGAAACGTAAACTATCAAATGTCATTAACCTGTCACAAAAAAACATGGAAAAGTCAAAACAGCTGAACCCGTCACGCGAAGACCAATCTCCCCTCCCCATCTCAGACAATCACGACGACACTTTAGATGTACCGATAATATATTATGGTATATATTATTAAAATTTATATCTTATTCTTTAATTCTTAGAATTTATTAATCGGTAATATGAATTCTGATGGTGCTTTACGAGGTCTGATGTTGTTTTTGAGGTTTAAGGTGCAATGGGTTTTCTATTTTAACTATTGATTTGTTGATGAATACCTATTGTAGTAGTGGATTCGTAACGATAAATTGTGATAAATCTATATGTCCTGTAAATAACATAACATTGCAAGTAAGATTGCCTCTCAGCTCGGAATACAGGGAAGTTTTTTTTTCTTTCTTTTCTTTCTCAGGTAAACTCTGCAAAATCCTTCCCCAACAAAATTGACATTTAAGCAATGTTAATTCATTAGGAAACTTTTCAATATAAGTACATATATAACGTGATAAGAAATCAAAGGGACCTAATTATTATGGTTTAGGCTATAGTATTAATTTTTTACAATAGGAAAATACAAATAAGCCTTCTAAAATGCAATTCATATTTTCAGAATGGAGGACAAAGATATGAAATTGTCGACGAATTTATGTTAGTTGTATAGTATGTTTGTTGCTCAATCACATCGTAACGTATGAACGGATCGGGCTGAAATTTGGAATACAGTTAAATTTTAGTCTAGTCTAAAAACACATAGGCTACTTTTTATCCCGGCAAAATAACGGGAACGAAACCGGCAAAACCGCGGGGTGCTACTAGTAAGAAAATAAAGACCTGAATATGTTGCCATACTATACACAGAAACCGTTACTCCACCACATCGTCTTACATTTTTTGTCGATATATTTAATGCCTTTTTTTATTGTTGCCCGTATATAATTTCATTGGTATTTGACTATTGATTAATTTAATGGGTTGTGTATTTGCATAATTGTTTGTTTTGTCGCCAGTCTATAGGTGTGATGGATTTTTATTTGATTTTTTATAAATAGCTCTGTTGGTTCTAATCACATGTGAGGAAATATATTATAGTTTGCTTAATTGAAAGCAAATACTTTATATTTATTTTTAAAATTAAGTGTTGAAGACTTAAAGAAACTAGCTCTTCGCTCGGATACATTTCGGAGAGTGTGCAGTTTATCTGTATAAATTGGCTTAGTCGTTTCAAGTTTATTAGTTCTTTTAATAGGGAGAATTATGCGAAAAGTATACCCACATATGCGTGCGTTTTAATTGGTGATCCACGTAGGTATACCGGGTCCAGCCCAACTCTGCCCATGAATGACCCATATGTCCTATGACTCACCCTGGATCCTGGAAATTTAAAACTATTGGACCTTGGTCTGGGTTATGACCTGGGTCAAAAATGTATTATGGAAAAACATGGGACAGAATTTTAACCAACTGATTAAAAATCGACATAAGATAAATACACGTCTGCGTATAGAAATCGAAAATACAAATAATGATACGTACAATGAAGTGACGTCAATGGAAACTTAACAATAAACTGGCAAATATTTGAAAAGGTACATACTTCTGGATGTTCATTTTTCTATTGATATGAAATGTTCGATATTATCGATGTGATTTTGGCACTGTAAATAATGGCATTTTTACCTATGTAAACTCGGATAAAATTCAGACTGCAATAATGACAAGGGCAAGAGATTACACCTTCTACGGAATAGGTATAGGTATACTTCGAGAATGCTTCGTGTGAGCTGAGTATGCTATACGTATCTACGTAAGCAAATCTAGTATTATTAGTACACTGATTGCAATTTCTGCGTTGGTTCATGATTTGGTGGACAGAGGAGGTCATCTGGCGAAACTATCATGGGTCGAATTATAATAAAAAAGAGAACTCGTAATATCTGTAAAAAATTGGCTGGCATAGGAACAGCCGATAGAAGTGAAAACTTATAACTCAGAACTCGATAGCTTGTTTTCGAAACTACGCGGGTGAAACCGGAGGGTGGGGCCGTGAGCATGGCCATCTTGAATTGCCGACGCATTTTAACCATGGTCCCGAGTTTACCTAAAGATTTGATATTTTTCCCAAGCGTGACGCTAGAATTCAATTCACAGCCCACGAAAAATCGGTCTCTGGCGTGCCAAAAAGAGGTTCCACTTCAAAATATTGCAAAAATATTACAGAAAAACTCTTTTGACCTATAAATTCTACGAGCAAAAAAAACACCACATCGTGGCAGGACACTTCGCTTCACAGAGGCCGCAAACACACAGAAAGTGTTCACTCATTTGTCGAACTCCACGCATATTAATTTATTGCGGACCTTTGAATACCTGAGATATTTATATTAATTTGCTGTTGGAAATTAACTTTAATAATCTTATTTTCATAACATCACAGTTCCAAATCGAACGATTTTGTTTAAGTAAACAGAATTTAACGAAATCAATTTTATCGATTCGAATTTGGAAATAAATTTATTTGTTCAATTCAATATACCTATATCATGAATCTTATTTTAAGCTAAGTAAGGGTCAATATTGAAATATTCAAGAGTAGAATAGGGATGTTCATCGACAAATGTAAATAAATTACGAATCTATGGTGTGGTCGTTTAGGCCCGCCACCGGTGCTTGGGTGTTAATAGATTATACTGCCTTGTTTTATTGCTTCATTTTAGAGTTCGAAGGTTCTAGGGTTGGATAACATTTTTGGAATCGTTTTAAAAAAATAGATCTGAATCGGATTGGGATTCCACAGTTGAAAGTCCGTATTTTGCGTGTGTGTTCTGAATATCAATTACATAAAAGATAATAATTATTAAATATTTTGTTCAAAATTAAAATGTAATTACAACTTATGGTTACGAGTATGGTGTTGTGTTTGAGTTTCTGGCTACTTTTACAACACACAGAAAATACACGGAATAATTTATTATTAACATGTTATTTTCGTACGTTTAATACGTAAAATCAAATAAACAAATAATAGTAAATGATTATAATGTAGTACTTTTTCTGTTCTAACAAGAACAGAAAAAGTTACGAATTTTAAACGATTAAATTTTGACAAAATTCTTAACACATTTTTGTTTGTTATTATTTTATTAAAATTTATTATTTATTTATTTTTAAATTAATTTATGAATTACTAATATGCAGCTTGGAGTAACTTTAATTTTTTCTACAATCTATAATCATTATAAGGATCAAATCTCTATAAGTACGACCTACCAAATAAGTATTGAAAAAATACGGAACCAGCATCAATAAACTATTCACACACTAATACATATTTTAGATATTTTATAAGATGTTCACGTAACTAGATGTTAGTGAAGTGATCTATCGCATCACAGTGGGCAGGTTATTTATCGTCATACCTGTCCCTTGTTCTTGTACTAAACTTAATTAATTAGCAATTAAATACAACACAAAAGCCATTATAAAAACTGGTAATAGATACTTCTGTGTTTATGTAGTTTTTATGCGCGAAGTAGCTTCTCATTGCTTTTTTAAACGACTTCAAAAAAGGGTCTCAATCCGGTTATATGTTTTTTTTTGTATGCGATAGATTTGCCAATCGAGAACCGATTTCTTTTTTTTTGGACTTTTAATAAATAAAAAAAATTAAAAAATAATATTACAAATATATATATTACTTATAAATATATTAAAAAATAATCCCATTGTTTTATTACTCGCCTAGATTACAACTAAACTAGAATGATTCCCTTTTGAAACAATATAAACACAAACGAAATCGTTCACCAATTTGGGAGCCACGATGCCACAGACACACACACTCAAGTACACAGACACGTGAAACTTATAACACCCCGTCGCTTTTGCTTCGGGGGTTAAAACATTTCGTAGTGCAAGAGTTAGTTTGAAGGGTCCTTGTTAGTTAATATTGTTAGTTCTAATCAATTCAGGAGAGCACAATGGGAGATGAATAATAGCGTACAGAGAACCATAGACAAAGAATAAAGGATACAGTGACCGTAGACCACAGACATAGAACACGGATCTAGCGTTCATTGAATTGGCTTATTTAACAGCACAGAACAGCCTGGTTTCATAACTATACATTTTTATAATACAGTGACAAGACGAGCAAGATATGTACCTGATGGTAAGCAAGCTTGCCCATAACAGTCAAGTCCCACGCAGCTAATTTATCATGAACAGACGAAATCACTATCTAGCAGTGAACTGCGCTCGTCACCTGGAGATATAAGATATCACTTAGCCGAGTATTTTTTTCTGAAAACGTTGCACTTCAAACCGGAACACAGTAATGTTAGCATATTATTGGTTGGCTTGAGAATAATTGGCGAAGTTGCGTCATTTCCCCGGACGGTATCTACAAAGCAGTCCGATTGAGAAATGTAGTAGTAATAGTTATGAATGAAATATGAATGTGTAGAAATGTAGTAGTAGTTGTATGAATTTAGTAGTGTTTTTTTTAATTTACTTACACCAAGTTTATTTATGTCAACTGTAAGTAAAAAGTGGAAGGTTCTTTTTTCTCTATCAGACGGTTGATAGATCGAAATATACGAAGCAAAATTTAACTCTACGTTTGTGATAAGAACGTCTAGAATGTGTTATGCGTTGGGTTTTTCCTGATGGTTACAAATGTTGTAGTCTTGTTATCTTCAAATACGAGTGAATTGATTTAATTTAGATGCGATCGTAGAACGCATCGTCGCTTAAATTAAGGCAAGATGGCGATCAAGTGTAAACCCATCACAGTACACAAAACGACCATAATATACTTAGTATATTATAGGTTACCTTATAAGTTTTGCGTTCATTATGTCTCTTCCATAATCTTTACTTCATCGACAATATTAATATGTAACTCCATGCACGTGGGTGTTTCTTGAGATCGCGAGCGAACCCGCGTGTAAATAATACCTTGTCCGAGCATCACATCTGTCTCGCTGCTCTGATAGTGATAGTGGTATTGCGAACTCTTTGATTTACTTGGCGGTTTTATAAGCTCTAGGACACAAATGCGCATATCGTCGTTGAAGTTCTAACACCACGTAAGTCACTTTTTGGCTATTTTGACTTTTTGACACGTAACGACCAATAAAACTCGTGAAATTAAGAAAAAAATGCAATTACACGGGATCCACCAAATCAGCGTTATGTTTGGAAACAGCACGTAAATCATTTAATTCCATACTGAGAAACGGACTACCCGGTTGTTCCTAACAATTTATGGAAAAAAGGTAAAAAAATATCATTACATTATTAAAAGGCTGTATTTTTAACCCCCGACCAAAAAAAGGGGTGTTATAAGTTTGACGTCGATGTCTGTCTGTCTGTCTGTGTGTGTGTCTGTCTGTGGCACCGTAGAGCTCAAACGGATGGGCCGATTTCGATGCGGTTTTTTTTATTTGAAGGTAAATATCCGTGCGGATGTTCTTAGCTATGTTTGGTTAATATCTATTCAAAATGGCCGCCTCCACAAAATGGCGGACAAAATATTTTTTCACAACCTACCTCAATATGGGTATCAAATGAAAGGGCTTGACTAGTAGAATACAATACACTATAACAAATTTCAAATCCAAGATGGTCGTCACCACAAAATGGCGAATTACATAATTTTTTTCACTACTGCCTCAATATGGGTACCAAACGAAAGGGCTTCACTAGTAGAATACTTTGAACTATGACAAATTTCAAATCCAAGATGGCCGCTACCACAAAATGGTGAAATACATTTCTTTTTTTCACAACCCTTAATATGGGTATCAAATGAAAGGGCTTGTCTAGTAGAATGTTGTACAGATAACAAATCTGAGGTAGTCGGGGGTTAATCAAAATTTTTAATTTTGTTCTTGTTAGATTTTTTAAGATATTCCTATTTTTTTTCTCTCCTGAAAAGTTGCTATTTTTGACATACGTGGTGTTAGAACTTCAACAACGATATGTGAATGCGCGTTTGCTTATCAAAAAAGTCATGATGGGAGTAGTTGCTTGAAAGAAATCGCTACAACCGATAATAAATAATAATAAATATTGGTGGACAATTCACACACAAGACCATCTGACCCCAAACTACGCAAAGCTTGTAATATGGCGGCCACATAGTTGATGTAATACTTATATAATTTTAAATACATACTTGTTATACATAGAAACACCCAGACACAGTGCAAATATTTGAATTCATCACACAAATATTTGCACTGGGTGGGAATCGAACCCACGACCATCGGCTTCGCAGGCTTTCATATATAAAGCTGTCATGTATGCTATTAGTTTTGGCTGTTCAAGTTACGGCTGGTCTAGAGGGGAGAACGGCGACGGTCGGAGCTCCTGGTCAGAAACTCATGTGTACTGTGGTAGTCATGTAGTGGTAGGACTCCTAGCAGAGTCCGCCTGCGGAAGTACCAACCCTTACTCAATACTCAAATGTTTATTGCGTCATATGTACAATACATGCATGTGTGGTTAAAGCTATTTGTGATTATTACATATGGCCCTATGAGGGCATGGCAAAAGTGGCAATGGAACGTTCCATTTATTCCTTTTATTCTACCGCCAAGAAATAACGTGCAAACATTACTATGTTCCAGTTTGAAGGGCAATGTTTCCAGAGAAATTACAGGGCTTAGAGATATCACATCATAGATCTCTTGGTGATGAGCGCAGTGTAGTGCTAGGTAATGATTTGGACTCAATGTTCCAATAGCTGCGTGTCACTGTGCTGTTATGTGGCAGACATGTTGCTTACCATCAGGCACATGTCCTGCTCGTCTCGTTACTATTGATTTAAAGCAACGAGAACGGCGACTGTCAGAACCTCTGGTTCGAAAGCCACGTGTACTGTCTTTACGAATGTATGACATGATGTATGATGTATGATGTGCGTAATACCGCTTATTTGAAAACACGGCGTAGGAAAACATCGTGAGGAAACCTACATGTACCTAGAATATTTCGAGGTTTCGTCATCCACCAACTCGCACTGAGCCAGCGTGGTGGTAAATAAATAGCCTTGATACTGTCTTTGAATGAGAAGGGCAGTCCCAACAGTGGCAGCATTAGTACCTAGTAGTAGGAAAGAGTTTACATTATTAAATTTTAAAGAAATTACAGGGCTTAGAGATATAAGATCTAAGATCTCTGGGAGACGAGCGCAGTGCAGTGCTAGGTAATAATTTGGACTCTTCATGTTCCAATAGCTGCGTGTCACTGTGCTGTTATGTGTCAGGCATGTTGCTTACCATAAGGCACATGTCCTGATCGTCTCGTCACTCTTTATGTAAAAAAAAAAAAACATTTCAAACCGATCCGTTCATGCGTTATGACGTGATTGAGCAACAAACATCTAAAATATTAAATAATCAAAATATATCTCAAAAATATAGTCTCATATATATCAGTCTAATCCGATCTAAAAGTCAAAGTTGGCGAGAGCCAAAAGAGCAGCGGTAACACGCGTACCCTGAAAAAGGCCGCCGGAAGCGGCCGAAACTCAAATCGGACTAGACTGACTATACATCACGTGAGCTGCCCTTGTATTTTTTTTTAACTATAATAGGTTCGCACTTGACCACCATCTCGCTTGATGTTATATTTATTGAAAATGTGTAATAACTATGTTAGTTTCCATATAGCTTGACTGCCCTAGTGGCTTAGTTGGTAGTAGCTCTGCCTGCGAAGCCGAGGGTCGTGGGTTCGATCCCCACCCAATGCAAATATTTGTGTGATGAATTCAAATGTTTGCACTGTGTTTGGGTGTTTCTTAAGTATGTATTTAAAACTATATAAGTATTATATCAGCTATCTGGCTGCCATCACACAAGCTTTGCTTAGTTTGGGGTCAGATGGTGTTGTGTGTGAATTGTTCACCAATATTTATTATATTTATTTATATCATGTATGTTTTAATTTATTTATTACTTACTTACCTACCTATTATCAAAGCATGGGAGACACAAAGACACAACTAAGCAGTAAAACAATAAAATCCGTCAAAGCCTTCCTAAAGAAACGTCGTGCAGTACGTGACGTCGTCATCGAGATCTGACTATCGCGCTAACCATCATGGTCAGAGTTCGCTCCGTTCTCGGAAACGTTGACCTACGGGGAATCGGAACTGTGGAACTTCGGGGAAAGGGTTAACATCGTTGTTCACTAAAGGGTTAAGTATTTTGTCAAGATTTTTTAAACTTTTATAGGTGTACACTTGACTGCCATCTCGCCTGATGTTAAACGATGATGTGGTGGTCTACGATGGAGCGAGCTTGCCTAGAAGAAACCAGGGTTGGCAGGATTAAATCATTTTAATTTAAATCATGATTTAAATCACGATTTAAAACAAATGATTTTTTCAATAAAAATCAATGATTTTCAAAAATGTTTAATTTCACTTTCTTTCCCAGAAATCAACATAAAAAAGAGAATTAGAAATTATAATTTAGTTAAAGACTAGGGTCGCTTAAATCTGATACTTAAATCATAACAACACAAGCTGTACAATAATGTCATTATTATAATAATTTTATTTATAATAAATTGGTTACGCACGCACCACAGCACAGCACAGTTTACAAAAGTAAACTGAGCTGAAGGAATGAAGTAAGGTCGTAATTGCAAGCGAACCGTACAAAACACTGCGCGGGGATATCCTTTTGCTTGACATTCACATGTCAGAGGGCCCGTTCCGTTTTGCGCAAATATATAGTTAAATTAAATAATAAAATGAAAAAACAAAAAAAACGTGATTTATTAAGATAAAAAAAAAATCGTGCTGTATTCGATTTTTTTTTAAATCATGGTTTTTTCCAACCCTGGAAGAAACCGATTCATTCTCCATTTACAGACAAAACAATCCAACCAACAGAAAAACCTCACTCAAGCAACGCATTTCATAACCTAGACGTTTTCATCACAAAAGTAGAGTCAAACCGCTTTGTTCGAGTCTTTGGAACATCAACTATGAAACGATGTCGCTTTTAGGGACTTGGTAGGGACTTAGGATTATGCACTGCAACTGAAGTATTATTGAGATATGACGCGTTAGGGAAAAATTATGAGAAAGATGAATTTTTCGTAACTGTGTGCGCGTAATGCTAGGGCCACACTAACGAGAAATGCCATTAATCATCGCGATAATGAACGTTGACCGTAGGTGTAAAATACACCTAATGGACGCTTACCAAAGGTGTGTTTTACACCTAAGGTTAACGTCCATTTTCGGCATATAATGGCATTTCCCGTTAGTGTGGCCCCAGTATAAGTGTGCGTGTAAGTTATAAGTTTTCTCTTCTTTCTACAGTGCCTGATTTTGATCGACGCGATACGCACTTGACTTGGTAAATGTAGTGGATGATAGTCTTGACTCTCTTCTTGTGAGAGAAGGTACGAGTCCCAGCAGTGGGAACCTGTAATGGGCTGCTTAAGTCAGTGTAAAAACGTATTGTATGTAACGTGTCTCTCTAAACATAAAAATAATTTATTACCAAACTTGATAAAATATGACAAATAGACTTCTAATTACAAAATACCAGAAAGATTAACGATTTTCCACTAACAATTTAAATTCCGAAAAAACGTGTTCTATTTTTAAAAACATTTGTTGGTCTTGTTCCTTCATCGGAATGTATTTTGAAGATCCGATCTTTCCGATTGAATGGGCAATGCTACCGGACCCATCGAATGCAATAAAACAAACATAATCTGTCGTTCAATACCATTGTAACATGTTAAAATAGATCTTAAATCCTTGTTTTAAAGTGTTAGTGTATTTTAAGGAACTGAAACGTTAATTTTGTAAATAGTTTTTGTTACAATAGAAGATTTCATTCGTATTTAAAAACTGTATGCAATTTTGATCTTTGCTGCATAGAAATTAAATTATTATATTGCATTTTTTTAAGTGAACAATTTTGTTGCAAATTAAATAATATTTATTTTTCATACTTTTCCGTTCGAACGCGCAGTGTTCATTGGCCCGTAATAGAGAAGTGTCAATCGAAGTTGTTAATTTAAAAATTAACATGTCAATTTGACATGGATTTTAATTGAATTTGGGTTGTATTTTCAATTGTTTTTATTATTTCTTTAATTTTTTGTAAGTTAATTTATTTATTTTCTTTTTCATGTTTGTGTTCAAGCGCCTTAACAATAATGCATAATGAGTAATTATAGAATACTAGCAGCACCTTACGGTTTAACCCGTATGGTTCCCAATACTGTATATATACAATAAATTAATAGTTAAAACAGCTAAAAAAAAACGCTTACCTATACAAAAGATCCTACTAAAAAGTAAGAAAACATTTTGGTTGGAAGCATGAACGTATAAAAAAAGTCGGACGTAGTCTCGCTAAAACAAAAACTGTGTCCATCGAGTCGGCCACATAATATGCACGTGTGTGCGCTGTCACATACACGCTGACACGCACACATCAATGGGTCATTACACGCGCTACTTGTGTATATATGTGTGCGTGCCAGCCTATCAGTAACAACTTGACAACGCACACGTGCACATGTGGCCGACTCTAGTGACACAGTTTTTGTTTTAGCGAGACTACTTCCGATTTGTTTACACGTCCATGGTTGGAAGCGTGTTTTTATTAAATCGATTACGTGCTAACGAAACGTCATACATACTAATATAACAATATTATGTGAACCGCGATATACATAATTTTATTATTAATTGATAACACTACCGTAATCTATTTTAAATATTACAGTAGTAGGTATTATAAATGATTCAAATATCTTATAGCCTAAAATAACATAGGTATAAACTACTTTTCATCCCGAATAAATGCAGACCATCTTATAGAATAGCTTTCTAAACTTTATTCAAACAAAGCTGCGGGCATACCCTAACTCACTACGTAATAGAAAAAGCATACCCATTAATTCACTGTGCAGTGGTGTAAACACCGAATTCGGGAGACTAAGAGACAAAATAACAAAATAAATTACGAGGGTATAATATATTTTTTTCCAATAACCTCCCAGCGGGCGACCGTATAGCCGTTTGACAACTAAAAATAGGGACACCCAATGCTTAACTGAAGAAGACATACATTAAACAGGTAATAATTATAATTCACCGAGGACATTGCCTGAGACGCGGGGAGTAGGCCACGAGAGGTAGCGGGAACGGGGTTTTTTACACTAGTGTTTAATCTGGTGTTATGTAGTTCCCATGAATTGTTACATTGCGCAGGATGTTCTGAAACTTGACGTAGTGATGATAGACGTAAAGCTGGAGGCAGCGCCTGGAGAGAAAAAAAAAAAATATTGGTGGACAATTCACACACAACACCATCTGACCCCAAACTAAGCAAAGCTTGTAATATGGCGGCCAGATAGGTGATATAATACTTATATAGTTCTAAATAAATATGAATATGAGAGAGCAGCCTCTCGCCCCGCGTCAGTTGTACAATTAAGAACAATAATATAATCGGCAGTGTATACAGTGGCGTGGTCTCATTTCCATCTCCAACACCAGTAACACCTACAAAGCCAAGGATTTGGTTGAGTCGTATCATCCGAGGGGCTATCTAGTTTTCTAGATATCATCTAGCAGTGGACTAGGGTGGGTTGATGATGATAATGTTTAGTTATGTTTTTGTAAAATTGTTTTATTTTATTCCAAATTTGTTCTTATATTTTCTCCTTACATGCAATTGCGTTTTAAGCTGCTGTAAGCAGCACACTAAATGTTGGGAACATGTTGGGAACAAATGTTGCTGCGACTCAAGGCCTGCTCTCGCAAACAGAAAGTCAAGGATATAATCCACCACGCTGGCCCAGTATGGGTTGATAGACATAATGACCTGGAAAGATGTTTGGTACGTGTCGGTTTCCTAACGATCTTTTCTTTTACCGAAGTTAGCGGCATTACGCACATAACTTCAAAGACAGTGGTGCACGTAAGATTGCGCGTGGTATTTGAACCTGGGTCTCCGGATCGGCAGTCGCCATTCTATCGACTGGACCAGCCGTAGCTTACAAGACCAGCCGTAACATAGGTACTAGACTAACTGTAACTTGAACTGCATACACTTCTTAAACAAAATGACAATTTAAATGGCAGCCTCATCGCCTTTCAGGTAACTCGGATTGGACTCTAAGAGACGATTTTCTTAGCATTCCATGGATTCACCGTGCGGGTGCCGGGTCCATCGTGTGGCAGAGAGAGAAAACTCGAGTAGATCCCGAGACTTGTGACTCGGGCGTAGGTTTAAGGGGGCCCCTTTCTGACGTACATCAACACTCACCTTCACTACTCGTTTTTTTCTCCCTGCCCAATCAAATCTGATATGAGCCTACTAGTGCAGCTTTAGATACTCGTTCTAGTAAAGAACTTACTGCACTTCTGGATAAGCCAAGGTCTTTCAGCAGGTTATAGAGAGATTTTGCTGGTATACCTCTCGCTCCCACTTCTACAGCGTATAAACTAACTACATAGCCGTTTTTTGTTAATTCGTTTAGGAGGTCGTAATACTTATTTTGTTGCATCACATGAGCATCAAACATTTACGTAAATATTGCAATAACAAAAAACGCAACCGTTATGGTAAGCCCGTGGTAAGTCTAGTCCCCAACTCTCAGTATCACGCTAAGGCCTGAAACTGCGTGACGTGGTTCCATACAAAACCGCGCTGGTGACCGCGTCACGCAGTTTTGCCCCTAAGTTAATACGCTATCCTCTTGTTACTTGTGCATTTAAACTAAAGCCCATTTAAGCCATATACTGACGATTATTGCTCGAACGCTGTATTGATGCTGTATTCAGTAATTTGTATTTTGCAATTTATTTTTAAACGACTTAAAGTAAAGTTACGATTGTGAGTAACTTTTGTATGATATCGGTAAAATGTAGTTGTGGCGATTTGTAGTTATCGCATAGTAGGCATTATTGCGAGGACCTTTATCATTTGTCTTGAGAATAGGATTTTGTTACATAGATTTTCTAGTTGAATATGGATATGGCTTTTAAAAACACAGATAATTCATATATATAAGTTACGGCTGGTCTAGTCGGAAGAGCACTGACTTTTTGAAGTTACGTTATGTGGCTTAAGACACTAACTAAAAATGGCGAAGGATAATATCATGAGGAAACCGGCGTTTTCCAAGAATATTTTGGAGATCTTTGTGTCATCCACCAACACGCATTGGGCCAGCGTGGTGGATTTTGGCCTTGACTTCCCCTTGCTTGCAAAGACACCCAGTTCCAGCAGTGGAAACGTTCAGTGGGCTAATTATAGATAGATACTCTTTATTGTATGTAACAAAACAATAAAGACAAAACAATAAAAACTGATATTACAATCGGCAGCCTTATCGCCAAAACCAATCACTTCCAGGTTTTTTTCCAGTGGTAGGACTTTTTACAGATTCCGCCTAGGGAAGTACCGAACCTTGCTAGCTATTCTAACGCCACACAGTAATGTACTAATATCAAGTGACCCAGTTTGAAGGATAATAATGAGAACGAAGAGATACATTATCTTGAATATATGTAAGTATATCTGGGTGAAAAGCGCAGTGCTGTTCTGGATAGTGATACGGACTCTTCATGTATGATAGCTGCTTGTCGCTCTGCTGTAAATTGTTGCTTACCATCAGTCGGATGTTTTGCTTGTCCCGTTAGTTTAAATATAAATACGTATATAAAATGTATCTATGTAAAATAATATGTTATAAAAAAGTCAAATAAATAGTAACCTCAAAGTCTATCTAGCACCAAATTATTTACGTCTAGATCCTCCATTGCGTAACACTCGTAATAAGAAACATCCCAAACATATGTCCTCTTATGATATGATATGTTCTAGAATAAGATTGTCGCAAAATATTCATACAACATTTCTTGAAAATTCGTTGTGTATGCTTTGTCTTAATGTAGTAATTGTTATCAATGTGTACGACATTTAGAAGAACAAATTTATATTGTTAAGTTTATCATAAGTAGTTTATTTAAGTTTTGATTTGTTTATTGCTATCGTACCGATAAAAAAAATAAAATAAAAAAAAAAACGTTTCATTTTAACTATGAGTATAGTGGGATAAGTGAAAACAGATTTGAAATACTAACCTAAAATTTGGCAATAACACTCCGCCATATTGCTTATTTTTTTAGAGTATTTGAAAGAAATCTAACGATATATTAATCGACTGTCGAAATCCATCCAGCCGCTTAATAACAGACCATGTTGTTGTGTGTAAAATCATATCATTTATTTATGTTATGTCTGAAGACTACCTCGGCAGTCATGCAAAAAGTATTTATTTTTATTTTTAATAGGTAAGTATCGTGATCTCAAAGCAATAACAAAAAAATTAGAATACCCTACATTCAGACGCTTCTCATCAAACTTATCCGATTTCGAAACAAATACGTATTATATTGCTAAATAAAAAGGCGATAACCGAAAACGGAATTATTGCCACTCGAGGGTGGTATGGCGTTTGGTAGGGCGAGAGTGTTGCTATACTCACTTTCATAAAAAAAACCCGACTGCGAAAAACTAAAAGATAAAAAACATTATGTAATACAATATACTGTCTAAAGACACTTGGGTGATTGATCTAACGATGTCTTAATTGTTAAAACCTGTCCACCCGTTTGGAAGATTTAGAAATAGATTTACAAACATACAAGATACCCGCGAAAAACATAACCCTTCTTTCAGTCGGGCAAAAAAAGTGTTTTGAAATTAAATTATCGTCGAAAATTTAATGTCTCTCAAAATGTTATCAAAAATGGCTAAAATTTGTGACTTAGATAATTAACAGGTCCAACACACGGAGTATTCCTTAATATTAAACGTCAAACGATTTTTTTTAACCATTTTCAAAAAAGGTAGATGTTCTCAATTATGTTGCATTTTTTTGTATGTAAGTCACACAATAGCTCCGCTAATTGGGAATTGATTTTAAAAGGTTTTTTGTTTTGTTGATCATAGCTAACAGTAGCGTATAACGTTTATCAAAATCGGCGTGGTGGTTTTTAAATTTATTTATTATTATTATTACTAGCCTAGATTGTCCCACTGCAGGGCAAAGGCCTCTCTTCCCTCCTTCCAGATAGCCCGATTTACGGCTTTGGTGGCCCAGTTTCTATCATGGGATTCTAGTTCGTCATTATTGGTTTTTAAATATGAAGAAAAAACTAAACTTTGCTTTATCTGGACGATGAGTGAACTATCATTTCTTACGCAATTTGGTCGAGTCTTTATCTAAATTTATTTTTTCATTGAAATCGGTTTGTTATTTTTGCGGAGCAAATAAATTATTTAAAGATTTATTATCAGGATTTATTTATACAGAATTATCAGGAGTAATTTTTACTCTAAGGGTAAGGGTCAGATGGTGTTGTGTGTGAATTGTCCACCAATATTTATTTATTATTATTTATTATTACTCTAGATTTGAATACAACCAGGTTTTATGAATTAGAAAACAGGATTAAATCAGTTTTAAGTAAGTACCGTTTTTATACCAAACCGTAGATCTACATCTCTTTAGTTAGTATCGGCTGAACTGGGTATGACATTTGTCGGGGTGGAATGGAACATTTAAAAAAGTTTGATTGAGATGCGCAGAAACTTTTGATTGTATCTCGAAGATACGGGAATAAACACAAGGCATAAATAATACGGGGGAATAGGACAATGACATTGCTGTATGTGGAAATTACATTCCGATTCTGTGTTACAAAATAAAGAAAATATATAAATATCTTGTGTTTAGATGGCTCTTAACGTTAAAGTTAAGATGTCTCTTACATTATACCCCCGTGGTTCTACGCGCGTATTCTTCATTTTCGTATTTTTCGTGGTATAAAAAGTAGCCTAAGTATGTTCTATTCCAGACTATTTTTGCCGCCATTTGTTTTGTGTCACAATAAAGAATTTTCTATTTATCTATTTTTTACTGTGTTTAAAATTTCAACCCGCTCCGTTTATACGTTCACAATATCAAACAAACATTTAAAATTTGAAATGTATAATACAAATATTAGCTGGTAGAATTAAAATATCTCACACAATTAAAACTATATAGACACTACTTACCTAACTACTTATGCCTGGTAGGTACGTTTGTATCTTCAGAAGATGGGTGCAGGTTGCGGCCATATTATAAAACGAAAATTGATAATGCCATAAAAGTATATAGTATATTATAGTAAGAAAAACAACGACGTGTGCATGGACCATATCGTCAGCTAAGATGGCAGTCAAGAGCAAACCTATTATAGATAAAACAAATCTATTCTGCAATTTTTAGAGTTTATATATCGTGGTCCCTTTAAAAGTTAGTTCGTAGATATGAAGATGAGTGACAGAACAAGTCAGAAGAGTGGTGAACTTTGATAAGATAATTTAATCATATTTTTGTCAAACAATTCACTTAATAACTGAGAAGACCCTAAATTATTCGTTTACTCGTGAGATGAACTCGGAGACAACTGATATTTCATTTAAAACTTAAATAACTTCAATCTTTATATAACATGTCCCAGGGATTAGGAATATATCTGGCAAAATGGATTATTCCCAAGAAAACAACAACATTTTCGTACCGTATAAAACATTTAAGTTTTAAAATGCGTAACCTGAGTATAGGAATTTCGTAATGCATGTAATCCCGTGTGGTACGGCAGTGGCCCCGCCAATTTGCATGTCTTCAAGTTTAGCGTGAAGTTTAATTTTTTTAAAGATTTGGTTTCTCCTGAAGAAAAATGCCAAAAAGATGCCTAGTTTTCTGTAAAAAAAAAACAGTTTCTAATCATCATTTGGCCCAATCATCACGTTGTTATTATTTTATTAGATACATATTTTTTTATTTCTCACGCAACAAAATTAATTATACATGTTTATTATAAAAATTACATTAAATATAGCAGCTACCATTTAAGGGCGTGTGGGCCGTAATTTTGAATTTTTAAAACAACTTTAAGACCTTTAAAATAGTGTATTAAACTCTGAAAAAAATATATGTATTAGTTAAGGATCTAATCTAGTGCAATTCGCAGTCAATAACACGATTTAATGAATTTTACTTGATAGAAAAAAATCCCAAAGTTACCCCTTTTCAAAAGGTTTTTTCAAGTTTATGACTAAACTAATGATATTTTTTACTAAATTTTTGTACTCAACGAAAGCCACTAAAAAGTTATAGATGCTTTCGCAGAGTTTGACTTGATAAAAGTATCAGTTATTCACTATGTTTTAATATCTACCATATATATAGCGCGCCGTTCGGCAGGCCTGATCAGTCGCGTTTCGGCGCTCACGGACGACGGGCCTGTGCTTGATTTTGCAATTTTGACAACCAATAAATTTTAAATATTACGATCATAGTGCCACAGTATAACAATATCAGTAGGTATTACTAGTGAAGCACGCTATGATCTTGATTTTTGATACCGTTTTCATTGAATTGCAAATAGACGCTGATACTAATTAGTACGCTGTTTACTTTATGTTGTAGACCAATAGGGAAGTCTCAAAAAACTGACGTCGATAACACATCAGTAAAAAAAAAATGCAGATACAATGGAAAATAGATTAGTATCGGTAAAATATTCGTCCGTCAAATCAGAGATCGGGATAAGGAAATAATGAGAGGGAGAAATCCCTGCGTAAATCTAATATAAATGCAAGTTAGGTATCATAAATGATACCTAACTTGCATTTATATGCCATTTAGGTAAATTCTTTGGTAGTAAGGTACTTAGTACTTGGAAGAAAAGTCCTCACATACGGATTGTACCACTTTGGAAGAGATTCTTGCGCAAACTATTCAATTTAGAAAAAAATGTTAGGAACTTCAATACAATTTTGAACACCTATCCATAGATACACGTATGATTTTGATAGATTTTTTTTAAATTTATTTTCCAAGTTTGTGACACCACCAAAATTTGTTGTTTTTTTTCGTTTTTTGTATGAAACTGTTAATATTGTTCATAGAATACATGTACTTACCAAGTTTTAATAGTATACTTCTTATAGTTTCGGAGAAAAATGGCTGTCACATACGGATGAACAGACATAACGTATATTTTAAATTTGTCTACGAATCCCTAAAAACCCAACTTCGTTCATTTAAAACTTATTTAAAATGAAATTTAGACACTCGACCAAATTAGATAAGAAGGCAGTAAAATTACTCGTAGAATTTAACTCTGTACTAAATTTCCGATTCGTATTTTTTCGGTTTAGAATCATTTCCTGAGCATAAAATTACAAAATAATAACAAATCCAGGTGGAGCTTCAAGCGCCAGCTCGAAAAAACGTTTTTGGCCAATATTCCGAAAAAGTTATAAAGCCTATTATTATTGTAGAAAATAAAATTTCCCATCTTTTGTTGCCAGTAAACTTTTTTTCGAACTTACCGATTACGATTTATTATGTCCAATTTGATGATAACAATGTAAAAAAATAAGATGTGAATTCCGTTCCCAGTAGCATAAACATGTCTCTTTTTACCGGAATGGAAGAAGGGTTATGTTTTTCGCGCGTATCTTTATGTTTGTAAAACTTTTATTTCCACATATCTTCCAAACGGCTGGATGGATTTTGGTAACTAAGATATTCTAAGACTGGTCTCATTCGCCAAAGTGTCCATAGACTCCTTAGATAGTAGGTAATATTTTTTTACGTGTAGATTTTTTTGTAGTCGGTTTTTAAATTAAAGTAATTCTATCATATTGCTCGTTGCTCGAATGAACAGCACCGTTCATCATCATGATTGAAGAGTTGAACGAAGAGTTTGGTCTCCACTTTTGTAATAAGAACAACTAAGCTGTGAAACGCATTGCCAGAGTGGGTTTTTGTCGAAGGTTCGATCCTTGGGGTTACGAGGTACACTGTGTTTGTTTCTATTAGAGAAGCAAGTTCCATCGTAGACCACATCATTTTCATCCACTATTTTCGGCATCATCACAACCGTATCATTAAATGGCCTATAAATCGTAAACGGTAAGTTTTACAAAAAAAGTTTACAAGCAACAAAAGATGCAAAATTTTATTTTCTACAATTGTTGTCAAAATATATAGTTTCCAAAATATCGGCTAAAACAGTTTTTTTTCAATTGGCGTTTGAAACTCTACCTGAATCTGTGAGCATTTTGTAATTTTATGCTCAGTAAGTGATCTTTACCTCATAGAAAAAAATGGATTAGAAATTTAGTGCAAACTTGGCCAAAAAACCGTCTATATTTACTGGCCTTGCATTACGTTTCACCACATTTTTTAAATTTTTTGACGAACTTGTGAATTATTAGGAAACATTTTAAAAAGATGCATGAAATTTTAAAAGCCGTTCTCAACTTATAGTGTGACCAAAAAAGAAAAGGTTGAGTTTTGTATACCTACGAGTATAGATAAATTTAATATTTATTCGTTTATATAGCTACAAAACTCTAATCATAAACAAACAAACGTAAACAAATCTTGAACAAAAAATGAGTTTAAATTACATAGTCCAATATTTTAATGTTATTTCTGCACTGTGGCACCGATTCCGCGGTCGGTGACGGTCGCGAGAACAAGACAGCGTTAAATGCCTACTTTGACAGAATTACCTGGCCTTAACTTCCTACACCTTCGCTTTAGTACAATTCTAACCCAACCACATACGAATAAAATTATTAAATGCGTCAGTTCTCAACAAAGTTAGATTGGATGACATCGAACGATGGCAGTCTGACGGATACATCGTAAAAATGCTGAAATTGGACTTGCGTCGCGACATGAGCGTCGACGGGTTGAATTAAAATTGTTGTTTTTTTGCTGAAATTTATATAAAAACACAGTTTTACATCATCAAATTCTAATTATATTTAAACTCTTGTTCATAATTAAACAACCTATTTTACAAGGTTATATTTAACTTGCCCTGTTAGTATGGGAAAATCTAGCGAGTTAAATTAGAACCACTTCCTGTAATTTGATTAGAAATTTGGTTTTACTTACGTAACTACGGTGACAATGCAATTATATGGTACCATGAGGCTGATCTCAAGGTGGAGTCGGAAGGTGGCCATGGGAACTCCTTAACTAATCAAGATAAATCCATCGAATTTTTACTCGATTGAATAGTCTCGACTAGCACTATTGTGCTACATGACAGCCAGGTCGGGAACCTACACATGGTACCCTGGGTATCAGACAACAACTTCTGTGGTATTCGGCGGTCTGCGGAATGTGATGTCTGAGTGAATGTGTTCGGAAGCGTGCAAGCTTGATGTGTTGAGAGTAAACCAATTTCTTCTAGTCTCCGACGTTGCTTAACGTCAATCTAGAATTAGAGGTTCCCAAACTTTTTTTTCTCGTGGACCACTTTCTAAATTAACTATTTTCGGTGGACCCCCTGCTGATACATTTCTACTGTATTCGCAAAACTTCTAAAAATATCAAACTAATTTGAAGGTGTTAAGAAGAAAAGAAAAGTACCTAGTACATTTTCTTGTGTCCTATTATTTTAAATGATATTTGTGGTTAGTTGAGGTTATACAGAGCTATAAACATTTATTATTACAATCAACAATGGACAATAAAATCAACTATTAACTCTAAAATGTAAATCAACAGTAAAAAATAGTCATACTTTTAGTGAGATGGATTTTGATTGAATCTTCTTACACTGACTGACAGATTTTTTTGTGGACCCTCACTTACAAATAAACTTGTGAACCCCTGTTTTCTTTACAAGTCAACGTGGCCCCTATGTGATCTCCTATGGACCCCTGGGGGTTCACCTGGACCACTTTGGGAACCTATGAATCTAGATGATAAGGCAAGTGTAAATATATTATCGTTTAGCTGTTCCCGCCCTTCCCGCGGCTTCATGCGCGGTTTAAGGATATTTACTTTGTTTCGTGGAATCCTGTAAATTTTCCTCAAGTAATAGTACTTTACTAATGTAATACAGTAGAACATCAGCTATCTAGTAGTGTAAATTCCGTCATAATCTGTCCAGCTGTTAAGGAGATTAGCAGATTATAAAAATCGTTCGCTTTCTTATTTATATAAAAGTCATGCTATTAGTTTCCTAATTATAAAAACTTGCTAAATGAAATTTCCCCTAATTCCAGGGTAGTAACGAAATTGCAAACTTTAGCAGATTAATAGACCGTTAAATGAGCGGCAAATATCGGCCTGTCATCAATCCACCCCCAATGGACGAATTACCGATCATGGGCAAAGAATAGATAACTATTTAGAAAGATTTATGATTTAATTTTTAAATGTTCTGAACAGTAACAAGAGTCCGTCCAAAAAATAGTTTTTGTTAAAATTAAAAACATTTGTCGCGTTAGCAGGAGTTAATGAAATGAGTCTGAAATGTATCCAATAAAAATTAGCAAAGTTCATGGAGGACCTAATGAGGCCTTTTCCAGATGCAGAAAGACTTGTCAAAGATAGTTCTAAATATTGCCAAGTGTGGCACCACTGTTGGTTTTTGTGAAATTTCTCCAATAAAATAAAACAGTGGCGCCACCTCCGGCGAAATTGGGAACTGTCTTTGACAGGTATTTTTGCCTCTTGAAAACCCTCCATTAATTATTTTGCTATGGCCTAAATGCAATAAGAATATTTAACCTTTGAAATGGGATTCCTGAGTGGGTGTTTCGAATGCATTACAAAATACCCACCTAAAACCGCCTCTACAAATGAAACCTATGATGTCAAGTAAAAGGTATAGTAAGTAGCCGTTTTCATTTTCTATTAGTGCGGAGTTTCTGGTATATATATCGCTCTAAAAAGCTTATTACAGTTGGCTAAACTTAGTAACTGGATGCTGAAGCAAGTTAGAAGCAAAAGTGTAAAATAAAATGAAACTAAGTATTCTTTGAATTTCTTTGGTTTCATTTTAATGGCCATGATCCCCATTACAGTAAAATTTTCATAACTGTTTCAATTTGAAATCGTTTTTTTCTGTGTCTGTTCTATATTATATGTATCACATCATCTTTGACAGTCTATAGTCATATTATTTGACGTTTAGACAGCCACTGCTCAGTAGCGAAACTGACGGAATTTTGATTTACGATACCAATGACGTTTTAATGATAAATTTGTAAAATGTGTTTGATGTAAAATTAGTACACACCAAAGAGTTTACAAATACTATGTATAGGGTTGACACAAACACTTTACACCGAAAGCACGGGTAGCATCTTTCTTGCCTTGTCGCTCTTGTGGAAGTGTCCTATTTTTATCGCGTCACATCATTCTGTTGCCATAGAAAGTATGCACGTCATCTGCTTACGATTGACACAAAGGAACCGTGTGGAAAATCTAACTTAACTTAGTATATGTAAACTCTTTGGTAGACCCCTTTTACGAAAAAAAAGTGTGTTTACACTTATATCACAGACTAAGTAGAGAGATACATTCCCAAAAAGACAGATCATTTTGGTGAATCTTTCTATGTGCCAGGTGAAGTTGAGGGATTTATTTTGCCCCGCTACTCATTAGCTCAATATCTCCTCACTCACCTGATCAACTCAATATCTCCTTGTTGGGATATAATAGAAGAGCTATGGGACAAGTTTCCAGCTTGCCTCAAATACGAGTACCTTCCCAAAAATTTGGTGCCATTTCTCGAAATTATTTAATTATTATTAACAATATTATTTCCTTTATTCCTGGTGCTAAAAAATCTAACTTTAACCCTGCAATAGAAAATGTCTCAAACGCAAGTAATATTAATAACGCGAAGTTAATTATCATATTTACTTTAAATGCAACTACACTTTCAGGGTGCCCATTTTTAGTACTTGTTTTGAGCTCGGAGGAGAGAATGAAAAATAAACTCAATATCGTGTGGTTTCATTAAGTATGTTAGGTTAAGATCTTTTCAAATGACCCTCGTAGCTACTTTCTGGGTGTAAATTTTTCGTGTTTGTGTGCGAGCGAATCGTAGAATTTAAACATACCTAATCATTTTTTCCTATCTCATCAAAAGTAGTATACTCCTTAAACCTTCAAAAAGCCTTGGCGACCCATGAAAACACATAGTTGCCGTAGTGGACTAGTGGGGAAAAAGTCTAGTTTTACAATCTTGAGATAACAGATTCGAGTCCCTAATTATTATTATTGTTGTAAACGCAGATGTAGCAAATTGTCACATTCACTGACTTTATTGCCAAAAAAAATAACGTGAGGAAACTGTAATATTCTTAGAATCTGTCAAAAACTTGTGTCATGCGCCAATTCACACTAGGCTAGGCTGGTGGACTATGGGCTTCACTCTCTCCTTGTGAGAGAAGGCTCCGATTCACAGCAGGGAAACATAATTCGGGTTGTTAATCTTAAATTTATCATAATATATATGTAGGTGATTTAAAGAATAACCCAATTGATTTTCTACCGTTCTTGCCTTGTTGCATGGTTGCTTTGAACAGATCGCTCTAAGGCTCTAAGCGATAAGGCCGCCAATGAATATATCTAGCCCACAATATACTTTAGTTTTTCTTTCTTTTTTGTGTCTAATAAATAGTTTTATTTTGTTTGTTTAGTTCCAAGCATTGGCTTCTTCCATCGAAGTTTACGGGAGCAAAAAATCGGACATTCTGTCCGAACCGTTGTCCGTTCTACGTTTGTGACGTCAAACAAACTCAAATAAACAAAATGGAGCTTAATTCAAAATTTACAATATGCCGAAATATTGCCTCGTCATAGTTTTACTACGCAACGTTCCCAAATACCAGTGTTTATGCTTTACCCACAATTCTTTATAATCGAAAAACCATACTAACGTATGTTAAAATACATTCGTTCATTAAGCTGATAAACAAACGGGCAGTTAATATTAATCCGGCGATCATCGCGTGTTATACTAATTGACTTCTACAGATCATCCAATGTTCATACGATGAATTTGGTCATCAATACTTTACTTCAAACTAAAACGACACAAGCGTCAACATAAACCACAGAACTTTTAACCCAATCTTGTAAAAAATAAAGTTCAAATTAACAATAAAGCTTGGCCCACTTGTGACGGTCAAAAATAAGTTCATATAATATGGACGCAAGCAACTAATTGTTAAATACGTTTGACATCCGTTCGCGCGTATCGTGTCAACGACATCTAAGTACCCTCAATTTTTCAACTTGGAATTCGTTCTGATTGGATGTTATTGGCGTTAATTAGCTGCCATTGGGTAATGAGTTGTTATAAAAAAGTCGCAGTCATTTACTTAAATGCTGTGTTACTAGTAACCAACCTGTACTAACCACTCTACTTAGTCTGTGGTACTGACTAGGTACTAAGTAATAGCTAACTCATCGATATGTCACCGGAAAACGAATCGTTAGTTGATCAATTTATTAGAAATACAGTAAATCGAATAAAAATACTTTAGGTACTTACTTTACTTACTTTAAAATAATTACTTACTCGTAAATAATTATTTTAAAGTAAGTAAATAATACTTTACTAGTAAGTAAAGTTTTTACTTACTAGTAAAGTTTTTACTTACTAATAGAAAAGTATGTTTTACTTACTTTAAAAAAATCAAATTCAAACAAAATTAAATAGTAAATGATACTTTACTAGTAAGTAAAGTATTTTAACTTACTACTAGTAAAGCATTTTTTACTTTGCGCCATTCGATTTTATCCGCGTATTAACCGATCCAGTTGCTTGCCCGCATTAAAAAATAGTCTATAAGTATACTATTAAATATTAAGATTTTTTTTAGATTTGTAAATTAAAGTAGGTATACGGTTTGGGGTGGTCAATAGTCATGGCCCCTGTGAACCCAAAGGTTCTCAATTCGGTTGTATGTTTTCAATTAAACCAATGTTTCTTTTTTTGTTTAGTAGATCATAGTTCAAAAGAGACTCAGTCCCTTTGAAACATTGATTTAATTGAAAATATACAACCGAATTTAAATTTTATTGAAATTAGTTTACCTGTTTTTGAAATATGAACAAAAAATTAAAACGTTCTTTCATTTATCTGGACAGCATAGAGACTGCTTCTAAGGGTCAGCGCAGACAGAACGGCGCGCAGGCGAGAGCATTTTATTAACGCACTTGAAATGAAACTTTAAAATTACAACAATAAAGTACATAAATGCTTGAACCTGCAAAAAAGATCCTCGCGTGTCCTCGAAGATACGCGGGAATATGGTGCAAACATTTATGCACTTTATTGGGATAATTTTAAAGTTTATTTTTTCAAGTGCGTTAATACAATCCTCTCGGCTGCGCTCCGTTCTGTCTGCACTGACCCTTATGAAATTTGGCCGAGTATTTGAATCTAATCGGAAATTGACTGTTTTTTTTCGGAGAAAACTAATTAGCTTGTAGTAACAATGTATGATGTTATAAAATGTTATCCGAACAAAACCGGGACAAGCATCTACTATCTGTTCAAAAGAACTAAACACAAATTAAAGCAATAAATCGTCTAAGATTGAAACCATCAAATGTCAACCCATTCACGCCAGCTTTCATATAAAAATTCTAATTAATAATTCCATATTAATTCATGCGATAAATCACACCTCACGTCACGGCGCATTGTGCGGACCCACAATCTGTTGGGACAACAAAAACGACTTCAATACAGCTGGTGGGCGTATCTTTAAACTATAATCGGGGGATACTTGTGGTTCTCGAAAGAAATATACCAAAGTTTCAGAATCATTAAAATCTTGAAGCAATCTCGCTTCTTTTTTACAATCTGGCTGTAAATGAAAATTGGAGCAATGTCCTACTTTTACTAATAAAGGACAAAAAAAATGGTTGAAAATATAGATGTTTGTTGCTCAATCTATACTAATATTATAAAGCTGAAGAGTTTGTTTGTTTGTTTGTTTGAACGCTAGGATCTCGGGAAGTACTGGTCCGAATTGAAAGATTATTTTTCTATTGGATAGTCCATTTATTGAGTAAGGCTATAGGCTATAGAAAATAACGCTACTATTAATAGAAGCGGAGCATGAATCAAGAATGTAAAAAAATCGGGAAAAAATATTCCTTTTTGAGAGTTTTCGTACGTTTCGTGCTTTGACATGACACATGACAGCATGTGTCTAATATTGCGTCATTGAATATCACAGATTACATACCTCTTGAATATAAAACCTTTGCTAATAAATTTTTTTTCTCTACTTGAAAAAAGCTGCGGTACACGGCTTTAACTTAAGTTTGACTGGAACAACCTCATCATCAGTGAATCATCATTATCACTTCTAAAAGAATAAAAAAAAAAGGAATAAAAATATTAGTACCAGCACCAGATTCTTCAACATACTATGCCTATTTAAACCCCTCGTAATTTCCTCTAAACAGTATCGAATACACATGGTACCTACCCACGATACATTTGTATTATTTCTCAAGCTCACAATACCATCAAGCACAGATCCGTACAGTTTCCTCTCGAATAAAATTGAATCTGAGTCGCCATTCAAATTAGCTGATACACTATGTGCTTTTATTGTTTTGTTACTTATGTTTTCTTTATAAGTCCTCTTGTGATCTGGACGGAAAATGAAGATGCCTTTTAAAAATGTTTTTGTAAAGGATTCAGTTTTGACTGCGTATTGTTCCGTAACCAAATGGCAAAATACGGGACCTTTATAGATTCGTCATGTCTGCCTGTCTGTCTGTCTGTCCGCATGTCACAGCCACTTTTCTCCGAAACTATAGGAGCTATACTATTGAAACTTGGTAAGTAGAAGTATTCTGTGAACCGCGTTATGATTTTGATACAAAAAATACAACAAAAAACAAAAATTTTAGGGGTGTCCCATACTTAGAACTGAGGAATCCGTAATGAGGATATTCGCAAAAAACGAAAGTGGCCGACATAGCTCAAAGAGTAAGCAAGCTGAAGTGGCAATAGGCAGGCCACATCGCTCGCAGAACTGACAACCGATGCGGAAGAATGCGGAAGAAAGGTTCTCGAGTGGCGACCACAAACCGGAAGACGCAGTGTTGGACGGCCTCCCACTAGACTCGACTAGATGGACGGATGACCTCATAAAGGTCGCTGGAAACCGCTGGTTGCAGGTTGCGCAGGACCGTTCGTTGTGGAAATCTAGGGGGGAGGCCTATGTTCAGCAGTGGACGTCTTGCGGCTGATGATGATGATGACTGATAAAAATGGTTATTGTGGGTTATTCCTAAGAGATAGACATATACAATTGCACACTTTTTATAGGCCTTTTGAAGGGATACAATATTGCCATACATTATTTTGTTTTAGCTCGAAGGGTTCAGCCAGCGTTTGCAGTGCAAGTCCAAAAAACGTGTATGACATTATATTAGAAACATTTAAAATATCAATATTTTTCTGCTATTTTATGCACGTATTATACATATAAACCTTCCTACTGAAACCCACTATCTACTTAAAAAACCTTTCAAAATCTGTTTGGTTGTTTTAAATACCTAAGAATAATATGCTACATACATATATTATATGTATAGGAACGGACAGACACGGGATGTTCTGTAGTACTATGTAATCATGTTTTGTTTATGTTTTTTTTAAATTATATCTTTTCAAATAATTAACAAATAAGTAGTTATTTGTTAGGCTGTGATATAGACTCTTCGTGTTCATATTGATGCCTGGCATTGTGCTATTAGTTGCAATCGTGTCGCTTACCATTATGAATATGGCTTTCTTAAATAAAATATTTAAAAAAATGTCGGCAAAACTCAGCCAAGTAGCCACAACTAGCGTACCGTATTACGTGGCTCCGGTTTGAACGCGACTTGCGCCTACGCACCCGAGGAGGTAGGATTGTCGCTGCCGTGTCATACGTCTTCACGTCATCAAATTATACATTAGAAATAATTAATTTAATATAATCAAATTTTTAAAACTCTTCGATTAAATTTATAGGGGTAGGAATCTTTGCAAAATCCTCCTGGGGAAGTACCACACCTTTGCCAACTATTCTACCACCAGGCAGTAATGTGAAAACTTCGCTGAGTTCCGGGTTGAAGGGCAATGTTTCCAATGGAAGTTCAATGCTAATAAATTTTATACCTTTGGGTGACGAGCGCAGTGCGTTGATAGGTAATGATTTGGACTCTTCATGTTCCAATATCTACGTGATACTGCTGTTATGAGTCGGTGTGTTACTTACCATCACGCACATGTTCTGCTCGTCTCGTCACTCGATACTATAAAAAAAATAATGTTAGATTTACATTTGACTGTGGTCAAGTAATGTTGATCGACAATGCTGTCTATGGTGGAGCGTGCCAACATAGAAGACCTAATTCACTCTTGACCTAGTCGTCAAGATTGTCAACATCAAGTAAAACCCACTTAGACAACGTATTCCACAGTCTACAAATTGTTAATACGAAATTCAGATCAAACCTTCAAGTTGAACGTCACGTGAACTATGAAACGGTGTCTCTTTTAGTTTAATCCCTAACTACATCCACAGCCCTACTCCGAGCTTCACTGAATCATTCTCATGTGCAGTAATATTTCTTCCCTCAACTATACGCTTTGAGTCAGGAGCCTATTGTCATACGTTTAACAATATGGCCGTGCTAATGCACCCATATTCTGTTTTTACATTTATTTTGCCACCTTCAATGTGTGGTCTCATTATTACGAATGCAAATTTAGTACCGTATTGTAGACCCTCTGTAGATCACGTCGGGGTCACCACTGTAGACCCTCTGTAGATCACGTCGGGGTCACCACTGTAGGTGTTGCTGGTACTGGAGATGGAAATGAAACCACGTCACTGTATAAACTGCTGGTTATATATTGATCTTCTGTACAAGTGACGCGGGGCGAGAGACTAGCTCGCTCTCCGCTGTCCTCCACTTATGTACTACATCAGTCACGTACACCTACGTGCTCCTACATACACCCCCTTCTTAAAAAGAGGAGAAAAACATATAACAATCCAAAAAAAAACATCATTAACTCACAACTTGTTTACAATATCGAATTACAATAAACTTGTCTCATGAACATATGTTTCCTTGCTAACCTTGGCACAATGACTTCGAACCGTTTTGCTCACTCAGCGTTCTAGCTTGACCTATTGTTTAAAGCGAGTTGTTTGCTCTTTTGCAATTTCCGTATCTTGGAACGCGGATGTAAATGTGGTCGATTCTACGCGTGACAATGCATCAGCGATGTATCAGCATATGTGCTCCCATTACGTGACGTATATCACTTGCAAATTCACTAATAAACAATAACTGTGGGGCACGTCTCGGTACTTCCTTATTCAACTTTATTTTCTAACACATATATATGAGTGGTTTGTGGTCTGTATAAACCGCAAAATCTCTACCTTCACTCAAATCTCAAAAATAAATTATACCCGAATAAATCGCCAAAAGTTCCTTGTCGTATGTACAGTACTTTTCTGGGATTCCGTGGGTTGCAATACCGCGCCTATACTAAGGTCTGACGCGTCTGTCATAAGAGTTAACTCTGCCCCTGGACTCGGGTGCGATAACGTGGCAGCATTTTGTAAGTTTTCCTTACTCCTTTCAAATGCTCTAATTGCCTCTTCAGTCCATACTATTCTACTCTTATCCTTTTTTGCACCGTGTAAATACCTGTCTAAAATTCCTTGTACTTGTGCAGCGTTTGCTATGGGCGCTCTACAAAACTTTAACATACCCAAAAACCTGCGTAACCGCTCTACCGTCTTCGGTTTTGGATAGTCCTGAATAACCTTGACTTTATCAGGTAAAGGACTTATTCAATTTTCCGAGACCTCGTAGCCTAAAAAATCTATTTAACTTTTCTCAAAAACACATTTTCCTATATTCATTGCCATTTTATATTTCTGCAACCGCTCCTAGTTTTCCGCTTGCTTCTTATTTCACGCACATGGCTGCTCGCAACGCGTAGCATTTTCCTTGAACCGGAAATGGAACCTGCACAGCCAATCTGGATCACCTGGAGCTCTTCTCTTCCGTGAACCAGACCTATTCTCGTTCCATCTCTGCCGGCTCCTGCTTCTCCCGCGCTCTCGGCCTTGAACCTCGGTGCGTAATGAGGCCACTTCTAAAGCAAGTTTCTTCATCTGATCTTCATTCTCGACGCTCCCGAATACAGCAGCAATGTCGTAGGCGGAGGTGTTCTCTACGATCATGTCCACCATACTTGCCAAACTGTCCAGCGCCTGGTCTTGACATCCCGCAATAACTGTTCTGACGGAGGCTGGCATCCTGGATAGCCACAAGCTTTTTATCGTCTGCTCCGAAACCTGCGCTGTTCGTTCCAACTCTCTCATACGCCGGAGCAGATGCGTAGGCTTCTGCGAACCCAGTTCTAACTCTGACACGAGCTTCTGGAACTGTCGCTCAGCACTCTCCTCGTAAACTTGCAGCAGCCGGTCCTTCAGCGCCGTATACTTGTTGTTTTCCGGCGGCGCTGTCAACAGGTCACTCACCTGTCGAATTGAGTCTCTCCCCCATTTTTGAGATGTTAAATCTCGTCTCATCTCCTTGTTTCCGCGGTGTCATTACTGCTTCAAACTGGGCAAACCATAACCGCGGCATGTCAACCCAAAAATCAGGAAGTCTCGTTGACACACCTATAGCGGCCAGGGTCAACTCATCGGAATGTGTCCGCTCATCATTCTTGCCTTGCTGACCCGCTTGCCCGCTTACCGACGTCGTTTGCGGAAACATTGTTGGAAGTATACAAAAATTACGCAGCAACACCAAAAAATATTCTGTATCTTCACTGTTCAATTTTCTGTCGGGGGTCACCACTGTAGACCCTCTGCAGATCACGAGTTCGAATCACGTCGGGAACAGATCACGTCGGGAACAGATCACGTCGGGGTCACCACTATAGGAGTTGCTGGTACTGGAGATGGAAATGAAACCACGTCACTGTATAAACTGCTGATTATATTGATCTTCTGTACAAGTGACGCGGGGCGAGAGACTAGCTCGCTCTCCGCTGTCCTCCACTTATGTACTACATCAGTCACGTACACCTACGTGCTCCTACAGTATCATGAATATTTATTCATAATTTACACGAGAAAATAAGATGTATTTACGATTTCTGTTCAGCCTATTTTGATGTTCGTGACAAGCAAAATAGAAAAAAAAACAGTAGGCACCAATAATGTTCTTTATACATAAAAATCTTATGTGTACATTGTTAAACATATGTCTTATCATATGTTTAACAATGTACACACATATTTCAGAAGAACCATCGAAGAACAATGCCAAGAAGTGAGGCGCTTAAGGCTATTAATGTCATTAGTTAGACAGATTGATTGAAGAACGTTAAAGTTACTAGTCTAAAGTCAAAGTCAAAGTTATGTATTGATAAATGTACTATGTACACGTCAATTTTAGAAAAAAAAAGAAAGTACGAGTATACAGAGAGTATTCATTTTTAAAGTTTAAATTGAATATTTTATTGTACGATTATAAGTATCGTACAAATAAGTGTCAAAAACTAATATATATGTACTTATTACAATTGTAATGAACAATATCAATTGTGTTATTGTAAAAAAATGGTGTTTGTTTATGGTGTGTGATCTAGTCGGGAGCCCCTGGTAAAACGGAAAAGGAGATACATCCTGAGGAACCTGTTTGTTGGAGATGATTTAACTGTTCAAAGACAAGTTAAGTCTATCAATCCCCAACTTGACCTTGGTGATTATGGTCTTTGAGGAAAGGACAGTTGGTTTGAGTACTTGGTTAGGGAGACTCGTGTCTCATTAGCCAGGACTCCATGAGTTGATTCGGATGCATTGTGTAATGTATTTTTCCTAAATCTAAGTGTAGCTCTCTACCATCCATCATCATACAATTTTTTATTCAACCACTTGACATGTCTCTTCCTCCCATTCAACGTATTTGATCATTCAATTCATTCATACAATTTTATCCGTAATTAATTATAACCAAACAATTGTCAAGGTTATAATCAAACTCAGACAAGTTGGTGACGAGAAATGACAAGAGAAACTATTTGTCACCACACATCATATTTATATAGGGTTAGCCTGAACCGATCGATTGGGAAAGGGCGTTTTATAACTGCTGATTAATTTTACAATTAGTTTTTGACTTTTTTTACGTCAATTTTACTTTTCATCTTAATCTCTAAATTTATTACAATATATAATTAAATACCAACTGTTTCACTACTTTTTTTTTAACAGCCATAATGTTTTACTACCAATCTGTCTGATGGTAGGCTATGGTATTGTATAAGGCGATTCATGTCGAATAAGAGACATCTTTCACTCTCACCGTGAAAAACTCCAGATTATGTCACTCAACAGTGAAGCCAACAGCTATTTTCGCTCTTTGGCTGTACGAATAAGGTATTTTAGACATGAGTGAGGCATGATAATTTTTAGTTTTTCGCTTTGCCTCAAATTAAATTACTTTTATATCACTTGTGACGATTGTCGCAAATATTTGTAGTAATATATTTCAAATACAAATACATAGAGATAACAAAATAATATTTCTACACACACACATTTTATGTACGAATGGTAAGGTGTTAATACTTCTTCTCCTTATTTTTCGTATGTCTTCGTGCTAAAAAGTTCAAATTCGAACATAGAACAGACAATATCTTAAATTCATGATATTTACCTAAAGTTAGTAACAATGTTCGTCCCTACTACCTAACTTCAGGGTGCTGATTATTCGTGACGTTGATTTTTTTAATTAAATGATCTACCAAACAAAAAATATTCATCAAAATTGATGCAGGATTTGCGGTGCTTTAATATATCGGCTGTGTTTTGAAGTGAAAACTCTTGTGGCGCACCACAGACAGGTTTTTCGTGGGCTGTGATTTGAATTTATTCCAGGCGCGGTCCTAGCTTCGAATTTTGGAGGGGGTCACCAGTACGCAGCCTCAGATTTTGGGGGGGGGGGGGCACCAGTACAAATACAATGAATCAAGTAAAAAATACTTTACTACTAGCGCCTCACGATATTTCCCCCGCGTAGTAGCCGTTCCAGTTGTTTTCCTGAATTTAAAAATAGTCTATGTACTATTAGATATTCCCTAATTCGGACCGCGCATGATTTATTCTAGCGTCACGATCGGAAATGATAAGAAAGCTTCGGGTAAACTTGGGGCCTTGCTCCATTGCTAATATAGCAATTGCGTCAGCATTTGTAGAAGATCATGCTCATGGCCACGCCGTCCGGTTTCACCCGCGTTTCCAAAGTAAGCTATCAAATTCTGAGTTACAAGTTTTCACTTCTGACAGGTTCTATGACTGCCATTATTTTATTTTTATATCAAATTAATACAAAAAACCATTTAAAAAATTTATAAGGAGGTGTAAAGAAAAACGGAATTCGTACGGTTTGATATAAGAGTAGGAACTCTTTCTGTTTAACCTAAGCAGTCAGATTGTATGGTAAATGATATTAATAAAATGACAAAAGCCTGTATTTGGGCTTTTGGATGGAAAGTGGGAGTGACGAATTGACTTTCAACAGTAAACAGTTTAAAGATGTAGTATATGTAAATTTACAGATAGAACGAATCATTTAGTGAATTGTATTCAAAGCTTGGGATAATGAGAGGGTCAAAAACATATCATTCTAATTCTTAGTCTGTTAGGTACCTATATAAAAAAAATATGAAACACGTAGTTTTTGTTTTATCAAATTTATTAAAAATTTATAAATATATAGACGATCAAAATTCCGGAGTTGTGACGTCAAGTCTACATAAAAGTCATATAATTATACGTGATGACAGTCGAAACTTCTAAGTCTTTGTTAATATTTGTTTTAAACAAAAACATACGTTAAAATGGGCAATGGTTTTTGTAGACAAATTACTTTGGTAGTTACCTTGCTTATTGTGGAGCCTCTGTATCGAGAACGTTTGGTTTCACAATCATAAGGTAATAGACTCAGATTCCACCGCTCCCGCTTAGTATTTTTCTCAATGAAAATAAATGAGTTTGTAATCACAAAAAAATTAAGCAGCGAAGTTAAGCATTGTGAAAAATATTTCCAAAACGACATCATTTGAAAAAGGCATCGTCCACTAGCCCACAATTAGCTAGCGTGGTAGGCTATAATCTTAAATCTCTCCTTATTAGAAAAAGTTCCAAGTACCAGTGTGGGAACATGACTTATGGGTTAGATATAAGCAATTGTTTTCTATGCGCAGTGGCCTGGAAAATATCAATCTTAGCAATAAGGTCTTCAATTGTGGTAGTTTTGTTAAGTGCAATAAAAATCGGGTTTCCAATTGTTTGACTAATAGAGGTACAATACGTTTTTTTAGCTTTTATAGTTTTACACTTTGCCACCATCTCTCATGTTAAGCGACGATGAGGTCGACGATGGAGCACGTTAACATAGAAAAAACGCCAATTTCACTGTCAATTTGAAGGCACAAAAATTGTAGTCATGTACACGTAGGTACATGTAGGTGTTAATTTAGAACCTATTTTATTACTTGTCTGACAGCACAACGCACAAAGCTGTCTATTTAATTGAAGAACACTTTTCAAAATGACACAAACTTAGTTAGTTTGTAGCTAGTACCGGTAGTCTATTCACTTTAGGCCGTGAATTTGATTTCAACGGTAGAATATATTATGGATACCTACGAATATCTTACCTACTAATGTTTAGTCTATGTCGGGGTCATTTCGATAATCAAAAGTAGGTATGTAGATACTTTATTGTGTATTATGTGAATCATCCTTCCATTATAAAAGCTTGGTTATTATATAAATATTATCTCCCACAGCGTTACTTGTGAGGAGTATTTGGAAAAAATGTTACATCTAACCTCCATGATAGATATAACATAGAACATGAAGTAACTAAATAAACATCGTGTATTGAAAACGTCGTTGACGAGAGTTAAATGCAGACAGCGCCATCTAGTTACGAAATATGTATTAAAATGGACAACATTTTTAGACCTGTCCTATTACTAAATTTGATTTGATTTTATTATTGTCTCTAACAAACAAACTGACAAAAAAGTTGTAACAAAAAAAACAATATTGTGACACCATAACGTCGTGTCACACTAGTTTTACCCGCGTTTAAATGCTTCCCTTTTTTCACGGAACCCTAATTATTTTCCTCTAGTAAAAGTATGTATGGCTTAAAATATCAAATAACTGGTAGTGCAAGTTCCGCCATAATCGGTCCAGGCATTTTGAAAATTAGCCGTAACAAAGAGACAGACAGAACATAAATGATAATAAAAATATATTTTTAGTTGTAGTACTCATATTTACGTATAGGTATACTTTCATTTGAACTAAGTAAAACGCTGTTCAATTTATATTACTAACAGAAACGAGACACTCCAATTTTATTAAATAAAAATTAGAGTATCTGTTAACATTTAATTCTATTTGTATTAATGTACAGATGACATGGAAAAAATCCAGCCGGTAGGTACATATAACCTCTCACAGTGTTACCTGTAAGGAGCATTTAAAAAAGGGTTGAAACTGAGTGTTCTTTCAAGCTAGGTCCGCGTGATTATATTACACAGTGACTTGTAAAATACACATTTTGTATTATGCATGTTGCTATCGTGTCTTAGCTACAAGCAGCGCCATCTAGTTTTATTTTAAGTGATGAGTGAAAATAAGCATGCGTTGCGCCTGTTGGTAAGCGGTAGTCGTCGCTTATGAATATTCATCTTGACGATGTTTTTTTTATCCAAACGAGGTGTTTAAAGAAATTAACATACGAATAACTATTATCTATTTTATACAATATCTATATTACCATTAACCTATTTAATTGCTTTTCTTGTCAAAATTCACAGGATAATACCTCCCTTTCTTCCTTGTAAAAACCTTCGGATGAAGAGAAATTCACAGCCTGTAGGTATGTGGTAGAAATGAAAGGAAAACCCAGACGTGTGATATTACCAGCTGGGCAGGTTACAGACAAACCGTTTCACACGGGTTTTTTACCTTTAATATTATTGTAATGTCAATTTAAAAATCTTTTCTAAAACAGCTTCCTAGTTTTTCAAATTTGATATTAATTTAACAAATATGATAATGATTTCAGTAGATAGACAAATAAAAACTGATTAGGCTAAGAGATTAACCAAAATGCCTACGTTAAAGGATCAAGGTTATCGCCATAACTCAATGTATTAGTAAGCTAAAGTAGCGGGAACAAATTGAAACTTCGCGTAAGACCGATACTGCTGAGACATAGATAACAGGCAAAATTGAAAATCGATGATGTGACAATGTATGTTGTATAAGAGGTATCATGCACAAGCCGGAAAAGAAAAGTCAAGAATAGGGCTGAGTGACATACCATCGCAAGGGCATACTGATGATGGTGATGAATAAAATGTGATCCTTTCAGCCTAACAAGTCGTTTCAAAAACGTTCTTTGAAACGCCTTATCTACAATTTTCCCTCAATAATTTCAATCCCAAAATCAACATTACTTTTGTTATTTAAACCGCGGTAACTTATTACAGATTCAATTCATCTTTAACAGTATGACCTGCTCGAAAAATGTCAAAAGATAAGAAAGATGTTTGAAAATTTGTTTATGTGACGGATAATTTTGTCTTGTCTGTCTATTCTCGTTTGAAATGTAAAAACACGTATATAGAATAAACATTACAGGTTGTTTAATTTTGAATGTTATCAACGCTTTTTAGATGTATCCAGCGCCATCTAGTTATGAGTTGTAAGTATAAAGTGAGTATAAAAAGTGATTCTTATCAAAAGTGATGCTTGTAATGTTTCAAAGTCTGTAAATAAAGACGATAGAATTTAAGAATTTTAGAAGGAGCTTGCTCTTACTTAGTGACCACATCTGATGTGGTCACTAAGTAAGAGCAAGCTCCTTCAGATAAAATAGGAGCAAGACAATTTGCAAACAACATAACCTTTCTTTTAGTCGGGTAAAAAACTTGCTGTATAATATTATTTTTGGTACAATCGTCGCAAAAATAAGCCTGCCCACGAAGTTCCTTAAGCTGCAAAAATTGATTTGTGTTAAATTGGACATATATGAAGATATTGTTAGTTATGAACAAACCTCTATTGTTTTTTAACAATATAAAGGAAAGAAAAAAACACACTAACGGTGACTAATTTGTTACTTGTAGGTATTTATTTATTACGGTATATTTGAATGTAAAAATTTCTTTGTTCCAAATAATTTCTCAATAAGTTTAATACATATTAGCACTTATGTTACGTTATTATTTTTGTTTTGATTGGGTACTAATGAATACGAAAAAATATATTTTATAATAAATTATGATTGTTTAGTTACAATCGATTTAATAATATTTTTGAAGCCAAATATTTTCTATGGATTTTTATTCTAGAAAGGTGTATTACAATATAAGATATAAAGATATTTTCTAGTTCCACTTGCATCAGCTTCGACTATGCCGTCGCTAACCACCAGGTGAGTGGTAGTAAAATATGTTGGTCTACAATAGCCTATCCTTAGTCAAATAAGAACAAGCAGAGTACATTATTACAACAATTTATACAATCCGAAATTAAAAAAAAAACTTTAATTTTTGCTGAGATCGAAACTTAAATATTTTTTATTTAATTGAATTTGTTTAAAAAAATAGAAACATTGTAACGTCATCAACTGATACTACATTAGGATAGTAAATATTGTTTTTTTAAACAAGAACGTATTTGATTTTCTAGTCATTTATATGATGTTCAACTTTCGACTAATTTGTTACTGTTTCCGTTTAAAGAAGCAGATATACTCGATTATTGGGGCTACAGAGAACAGATTAAAAATACTTTCTACGAAGTTTTTTCTCCATTCATAACTAGATGGCGCTGTCTAAGTCTAAAACCCGATAATGATATTTAAAATGAAATTATTCACAGTATCTGCTGCTAAAGTCTTACATTCCAAAGGAAATAAGAATGCCTCGCATTCATATTCCGTCATACGCTTAGCTTTTATTGATATACTTCAGCAGGTCACATTGTTGAAGGTATTATTATAGCTATTGTAAGTTGCATTAAAGCAAAAATACACGGTTCTACCAAAATGCATCACATTGGTTGAACGGAACAAAAATGAGGGGAATGTTGTTGACACAGTATCTGAAAAGTGAACTGTTCCACAGATACTCGTATTCTTGGAAATGAGTATGTCGTAATAAATTAGGCCGCAGCGATGCGTTTAGGAATTGTATCACCTCTTTTTTATATATTGTAGAGTGACGAGAAGCAGGACATGCGCATAACAGTTCAGTGGCATGCAACTATTGGAACATAAACTGTCCAAGTCATTACCTAGCACTGCACTGCGCTCGTCACCCGGAAGATGTAAGATGTTTTATCTCTATGCCCTGTTATTTCACTGGAAACATCGCCCTTCAAACCTAAACATATTTGAACACTTCTGCTTGGCGGTAGAATAACTGGCAAAAGTGTGGTACTTCCCCAGGCGGACTCTGCAAAGAGTATCACTGCAACCTTTCTTGAAGTCGGTTAAAAAATGTGAATGGATATGTTACATGTTACATGTTACACAGTTACCATTCCCGCAAATTTAGCAAAGCTCGTACTCGTATCTACTATACTGTAGGAACTTTAGGAACCCCATAGCTAACCCCTAACCTTAGCAGATATAAATCGAGTCATAATGTTTGTAATGTACAAGACTTAATCACGATTTAATTCATTGTTTAAATGAGTCTTCTCGTGACCACGGCGGTTGTAACGCTGCCGAAACGTCGAGGTATTTAAACAATGAATTAAATCGTGATTAAGTCCTGTACATTATAAACATTATGTGTTCAAATCGCGAAAGTGTAAAAACAATACAAATCAAGTCTTCTGATAATTTACCATATACTGAGTCCCTCAGACCAAAAAAGAACTCTTAAAGGATTAGCTCCGGCTGGCCGGGCCCACAAAGGTGGCTCACGTCGCCACGCCATTGATTTATGGTATCAAGCGAATAAACCTTACTTTCAATGGCTATTCAATGAAGGAGGAAAACTATACGTTTCTATTTGTTTTTTATGCTAGCTGACTTTGCATTAGGCGAGACGGCTAAAAATAGTTATTTGTTATACAAGAGTGCAAAGTTGATTTTTAACCGCGTGCTCAATTTTGATGACCGAGCAAGCGAAGGATTCTAAAATTTTTAAATGTTTTCGCGCTAAGCAAATTAAAAAAAAGTAAGTACACCAAGGAGGTTCCGAGTCTGAGTTTTTAACATATTAAAAAAAATTTATGATGCATTCAGCACCAAGGAGGTAGAAATAAATAGGTTGAATTATGTTTTGAATTCAAAACCTCAGTACACACGATGTTCTAAATTCAAATTTTTTAACCTCTAGAGGGTAAAAACGACTTTTGCGCCCTGATATCGAGGAGCAAAAGTACTCTTTCCGAGCTGGTGGGATGAAAAATTAATTAATTCGTCAGATAGGTAGATCATAAAAAAAATGTAGTCGTATTTTTTCTTATGTTTCACAAACAAAACACGAAGATACAGTGCTTAGAAATTTCGAGTCACGTCACGATATGTTTTTTTTTTTTTATAGCTTGACGTCACAACCCCCCGTAGCTGCTATATTTTTGTAAATTTTTGATAATTTGATAAAACAAAAAATATGTGTCGCTTATTTGTTCATAATCTACATGACGAACTAATTTAAATGTTATGAATATTTTGACTCTGTCGTCATTTCTACAGAATGACATCTTATACCTTTAAACGAGCAATTCTTGTAGGTATATATATATATATATATATAGAATCTGAATCTCGGAAACGGCTCGAACGATTTTCATGAAATTATGTATACAGGGGGTTTCGGGGACGATAAATCGATCTAGCTAGGTTTCATTTTTTTAAATATCATTTTATGCGCGTTTTTAGTCAATGAAAAACTCCTACAGTGTCATTAGAATACGATAACTTATTTCGCCATTGTTATTTAAGTCTAAATGGCTCAGACGGAATGTGCTCGCCCTCGGAGTCAACAGGCTCCGGTCCGAATCCTGATGGTTACATTCGGGTCTTTTCTTTTTGTTCTTTTTTTTCTCAGAAAATCTTTTACTTAGAGCCCTAAATAAACGCATTTAAACCGAGCAAAGCTCGGTCAACTAGGTACTGTTTAAAGTAAGGCCATACCTCGTGTTAATGTTAATTCATATTACATATCTAAGTGACGGTCACAGTGCAATGCTAGGCAGTAATTTGGATTATTCGTGTTCAAGTAGCTTTGTGGCACTGTAGTGTAATGGACAGGGGTTTTGCTCATCCTATCCGTTTACGAAGCATAAGGAAGCATAAGCATCCCACAAAGTGTCCTTACTCCTGAGACTCGGGGTCTTCTCTCGCAAGAAGATAGTAAAGGCTATAATCCAACGCGCTCACCTAGTGCGAGTTGGTTGATGACTCAAGACCACGAAAGATTAGGGTTCGTCACGATGTTTTCCTTCGACGTTATAATGATAATGTTAAGCTAAATTAGCGGCATAACGCACGTGCCTTTGATCATATTATAGAGGTGTATAGAGGTTCAAACCAGGGACTCGTTATCCCGAATAGACCAGCCACAACATCTTACCATGTACACAAAAATAGTAGAATTGCATTGAAAAATAAAGCTTTGGGACAGTAGCAGCAATACCACACTGAACGGAAATGCTCATACGTAGATTGTACTAAATAAACACTATCGCTATAGTAGCGCGTCCACCAGCCAGCCGCTTGAAAAGTTTGATAATGTGATCTATTCTTGCTCCAAATATAAGTTTACAAATGACTCATGGCGCTCAATGACGATTAAAACCAGCTATAAAGTTTTAACATCCTAATTCCAGATCCAATACGTTTTAAAACACTGATGATTGACTTCCTCTAGCGTGGGTGTGTAGTGATGGGGCAAGCTTATCGACTTTTTGTATCGATATGAAGACAAACATTTTCAACGACGCGACGGCTAAAACAAATGATCATGGGCGTTTTCATGTAACAATAGCACAATTTCTATTTCAAGAAGTAATGCTACCGTGATCGGGCTTTCAAATGAACCGATAGATTTTGTTATAAATAATATGTTCTGTAGTTTGTTCATCGGTTTTTTTTCTAAGTGTGCTTCTTTGATCGCAAATTTTCTTTACATTAGCTAATTTGTCAGCCAAACATAAGCCTATTTTTGGTTAAATAAATAAATAAGTTAAGTAAATTAATTAATAAAAATTCATTAACGTATGTTATAGGCAATATCTTTAAAAATAAGGCCACTATACTCCCGACGCTTTAAAACCCCTAAAATAATAAAGTTTTAAAAAGTCTGTTAAACAAAACGGCCGACGGAAAGTGTCTGAGAGTATTGGGGCCTTATTTTTAAAGATATTTCCTATAACATACGTGAAAATCAGTTATCAGAAAATACGTGACGTATTGTATCTTCTGGACCCCATATCTCAAAATGGGCCGTCTAAGCAAGTTAGCGGGTAAGCATGTGTTCTTAGTACGTACTAGCTCTACTCAACGTCTGGCGGCCCTGGGATCTTACTCTAATACGTCGACGATCACGTTTATACCTAGTAGCTTTAGAGTTTGTAGTAGTTTTAAGGTCTATCGATAATAATGACATGTAAAACAGCCTACAGCACATCACTAGTGGTATCATAGGATTAAATTAACATGATTAGATTGTTCTTAATACGTGTGAGACGCGGCGTCGATGGTAATTACTGACTCATGATCGCGGACCTCATCCTTGACATCCCTCGATGATTTTTTGAAACGAAATTTCTTTAGCACTTTTGGTTTGCGGAACGCGAATTTTTTAGCATGTTTGCGTTGTAGACATGCCAGTGGGAAGCAGCGTAGCGTTGGAGTTGAGGTGGAGCAGTTGGAAGTGGGACGTGTGCTTTAGAAGTTTTTCGGATGAAATTATGTGAGTTCACTTCACTCAGATACGAGTAGTAGCGTGTAGTACAATATTGTGCTACTTTAGTGTTGTGTAATACTAGAACCTTAAAATATAAGTTTTAACTTCTGTAGGCTCTATGCCTGCCAATTTTATTAACGCACGAATCTTCGAGTTTTCCTACCAACTGTGTTCCAGTTTGAAGGTCAATATTTTCAAATTATTACTGCCCAAAGAAAAAATAATCATTTTATATCTCCGCTAGTTTATATACAAATGCTAGGCAGCTATTTAAACTTTTCGTGTTCCCATAGCGGCGGGTATACTGAAACGTTATCGACGTATTGCTAAACATCATACTCAAGTATTTATTACTCGTGAAATCACTGTATCCTGTTGAAACCTCGCGTGATGATATACTACGATATCGAAGGTCGAAGGTAACGCTGACTTAAAATTATCTTTATAAAAATTAAAGAAAATATTAAAAAAAAAAATAACGTGTTATATTGTATCAGGAAATAATGAATCTGGAAGTTTATTCATTATTTTGGCCGAATGAAGAATATCTTTTAACTCAGCAAACTCTTTAATCGTTGATGTCTCAAAGACTCCAACTAAGTTATTTTACTCCACTTTCGTAAAAAGAACCTCTATGTAGACTGAGATTGCCTGAGAGGAGTTTTCTAGACCTACAATTGTTGCTGTTTTAAAGTCGACACTAAATCGATAATCGTGGACCGATAAAGCATGCTTAACTAGAAGATCTATTAATCAGGCGAGATGTTATGTTATGATGTTAATGAAATCTAATACAAAGTAAAAAAAAGTTACAAAAGAAAATTTGTACAAGAATGAAATATTACAAATATACATATTTTCTAAATCTGAAAGAATGTGCGCATTTAAAACGTGACCTTTTCATTTTAGCACGGTTCTGGCTAAGCCTGTCTGCAAAAACTGTTCACTTAATGTCGAGTAATAGTCGAAGGAGTTTCAATATGTAACTCCTCGCACGCGGATGTTCAGTGTTTGGTTACGTGTCACGTGTGGCGTGTGGTTATACTAAGACAAGTACTCAAACTTCAATATGCGTGTACCTGCAAAAATTTACATCGCTTCGTGGTCCTAAACTTCAAATACAAATACAAAAATATTTATTGCTGTTTGTAGGTAAGATAAGATGATACAAAACATTTTAAAAGTTGCCCCATACAAACTGGCCTCTGCGAGAGGCATGCAATATGTCTGGCAAGACAATTTGTTCTAGTCTTAATTTATAATTTTTTTTTTAATAATAGTCAGCTGATTAAAGTCTTCTTCTTCCTCATCTTCTATTCATTTCTGGTTTTTATTTATGTCATCTGATTTTTTTTCTTAGATTCATTTCTGGCTTCTATTTGGTTGTGATATATTATATTATATATATGTGTGAGATAAATGCTTGGTGAGCACAATTTCGTCAACGTCTTGTGTTTCATCAGGATTCATTTTCATTCGAAAAGGCTGTATTTTCGTTTTAAGAATATCTAAATTATGGAAAGCGCTGTTCACCCAGAGATATGAGGTGTTTTATCTCTATGCCCTGTAATTTAATAAACAAATATTGTTGAACGATTCACACACAACACCATCTGACCCCAAACTAAGCAAAGCTTGTAATATGGAAGTCGGATGGCTGATATAATACTTAAATAGTTTTAAATACATACTTTTTTTACATAGAACACACCCAGACACAGTACAAATATTTGAATTCATCACACAAATATTTGCACTGGGTGGAAATCGAACCCACGACCCTCGGATTCGCCACGACACCAGTCAGTCATTTCACAGGAAACGTTACCCTCGAAATCGAAGCAGTAATGCGAAGAACATTACTGCTTGGTGGTAACTGGCAAACGTATGGTGGTACTACTACTCCACGCGAGCTCAGCAAGGAGTCTTACCACTACTATGTTTGATGATGATTGGATGCTAGTTGCTCAATCACGTCAAATCTTATTAAAATTTAATAAACTGTTAGATTATAATCTGGAATATCACAAAAGCTACTTTTTATCACGAAAAAAATAATGGGTACTGCGTGGGTAGTCGTGGAACACCACTAGTTTATAATATTACCAGGATATGAGGGTAAATAAAATTGTGATGTATGAAAACAGAGGTCATGATGCATTAACAGATTACCAAGATACCGAGTCGATCGTGCCGCTCTCTGTCACGAGTCACAGCGTACAGATAAGTGCACGATAACATGCATGAAGTTTTAGTCTTGTTCTTTGACCTTCCTAGTTAATAGCTATATTTATTTTTAACCCCCAACCAAAAAAAGAGGTGTTATAAGTTTGACGTCGATGTCTGTCTGTCTGTTTGTCTGTCGGTCTGTCTGTCTATCTGTCTGTCTGTCTGTCTGTCTGTCTGTTAGTCTGTCTGTCTGTCTGTCTGTCTGTCTGTCTGTCTGTGTGTGTGTCTGTCTGTGGCACCGTAGAGCTCAAAGCTCGGATGGGCCGATTTCGATGCGGTTTTTTTTATTTGAAGGTTATTATTTGTGCGGATGTTCTTAGCTATGTTTGGTTAATATCGATTCAAAATGGCCGCCTCCACAAAATGGCGGACAAAATATTTCTTCACAACCTACCTCAATATGGGTATCAAATGAAAGGTATTAACTAGTAGAATACTTTGCACTATGACAAATTTCAAATCCAAGATGGCCGCTACTACAAAATGGCGAAATACATTTCTTTTTTCACAACTACCTCGATATGGGTATGAAATGAAAGGGCTTGACTAGTAGAATGTTGTAAAGATAAAAAATCTGAGGTAGTCGGGGGTTAGTCAATTTTTTTAATTTTGTTCTTATTAGATACTTGATTACCCATCTTATAGAATACAAGTGCCGTTGTCTGGCAAACATCGCTCCGGTTACTTGGCAACCATCGCTCTAAACATGTCTGGTAAGGTCAGGCCTTGTCAGGTTGCCTATTATTGCCATCATTATTGAAATTATTGTGGGCCTCATAACGAAGCTCAAATTCATAGAGCGAGCTATGGAGAGGGCTATGCTCGGGAGTCTCTTTGCGCGACAGAATCCGTAATGAGGATATTTGCAAAAGAACGAAAGTGGCCGACATAGCTTAAAGAGTAAGCAAGCTGAAGTGGCAATAGGCAGGCCACATCGCTCGCAGAACTGACAACCGATGGGGAAGAAAGGTTCTCGAGTGGCGACCACGAACCGGAAGACGCAGTGTTGGACGGCCTCCCACTAGACGGACAGATGACCTCACAAAGGTCGCTGGAAACCGCTGGTTGCAAGTTGCGCAGGACCGTTCGTTGTGGAAATCTAGGGGGGGGAGGCCTATGTTCAGCAGTGAACGTCTTGCGGCTGATGATGATGATGATGATTATTGAAATTAAAGGGCATAGTTACAAATACAAAAATCTTTATCGAAGTTTGTTGGTATAAGGTGATCCAAAAGATTTTAAAAGTTGACCCATACAAACTGGCCTCTTCTTCTAGAGGCATGCAATATAAAGACAATTTATCTTATATTTTTATAGAGATAAATTATCTTATATTTTGGGTCATTAACGCTATACAGTGATATGATTTTGACTACTTATATTCCATTAACTATGCGGCAGTATGTTAAATTATAGATACAGGCTACATACAGATTTTTCAAACGTATAACACCCCGTTGTTTGCGTCGGGGGGTTAAAAATAATTTACATCGACAACCAAATCGTCACGTAAGTTGGTAGCATGACAAATTAAGAGTTTCTGTATGCAAATGCAACTCAATGAGAAAATCTATAATGTAGGTATGGTCGTCATTGTATGGTAAATACGTCACCATTAGGGCACAAAGGACCCATAATAAGGAGGAAATTGGTCTGAGATGGTATCCCGGGAGTTAATTGTTACCAATGATTTGAATATTATTATTTAACCGGTGTGTAGTTAGAGTTCCGTTTAAAAAATGAGAAACGAATATTAAGATCTCTTGTATTCAGAAAAATTAAAGGGCAAATTTTTTTAGGGACTTTTAGCGATGCAAATTACACATTAAGAAAATCGATCAATTTCGTAAGAAGCTATCAACATGTCGTCCAGATAAAAGAAATAAAATTTTAATTTACTGTGCATATTTCCAACCAACGCGCACTGGGCCAGCGTGGTGGATTTTGGCCTTGCCTCTCTCCTTGTGGGAGAAGGCCCAAAGTCTCAACAGTGGGAACATTTAGTGGGCTGTTTATGTGTATGTTCATATTTCATAAACCATCACATCGATTTCGATAAACTTAACATGGGACCACTTTCTAAACAGTCACCGAAACAAAGAACAATCAAAACCCATTCACAACTGGTGGAGCTAACGTGTAACATTGAACCTCTTCCTTTCTTTTCAAATCGGTTAACAAAAAAACACATTTGCGTCACTCTTTGCGACATGTACAGGTATTTCAGCATTTGGAAAAATTCTCATTAGTAACTTAGCATAAAATACAATTATACCTAGTTATATCATTATGTCGCAGTAAAAATATTATATGTCCACTAAATGACATATAATGTATGCAGAATATTAACATAATTACGTGTTAAAATATTCAAATCGCGTTAAAACTTGAACTATAACACGACTTCGGTGATTTCTCAGAAGATTCGAGTTATCGGTATAATGACATGAGCGGCGTGTTTCGTTTGATGTAATGATATATTTTACAATATCTTGATGTGTAAAAATTTCGTGTTATGTTATTTGTCCGCGATGAACTCTTAATCAACTGAACTGATTTCGATCAAACTTTGCGCACTGTGTGTGTTTGGTAATAAGTCTTCCTGCAAAGGTGTAGGTCGTAGGTTTGTTCCCACCCAGTGCAAATATTTGTTTGATGAATACAAGTATGTATTTGTGCTCTATGTTTTTTTTTGTTAGTTAAAATTCATTTATTTCGAGTAACAATTATTCGAGAAATTACAGGGCTTAGAGATATAAGATCTTAGATCTCTGGGTGACGAGCGCAGTGCAGTGCTAGGTAATGATTTGGACTCTTCGTGTTCCAATAGCTGCGTGTCACTGTGCTGTTATGTGTCAGGCATGTTGCTTACCATCAAGCACATGTCCTGATCGTCTCGTCACTCCTTATTTAAAAAAAAAAAAAAAAAAACAACAAAGACTCATACACTTTAATCATTCATAAAATTAATTTCGTCACATTACATTATAATTAGAAATAATTCAATTTTACATTTTATCATTAAATTTAACACATGTCATTATATAAAACAAATATGTATAGTTTTGTTGTAATGTCAATTAAGTACATAAGGCTGCTATCCAATTCAATCTCTGTGTGTAACATGAAGCTGACAACAATGAGCTATGTATGGACTATGGAGCTATGTATAGGTAATTTTGTACTTATGTGTTAAGGGCATACCCCGAGCCCGAAATGACCTTGAGTATTTCTTGCCTCATCGCACACCGCAAGAAAGAGCAAGAGAGAAACAGTAGGGTTTTTCGCTGTTTTACGCTAAAATATTAGAATAAACTCTTTATAAAATCAGATTTCGGTCTTTTGAAAAAAATATTTGTACCAAAATGTTTATAATGGAATTGCCTATTCGTTGGTGTATGTAACAAATCCAAATAATGGCGGGATTTTGAGTAGATGCATGATAATTACAATTATTTCTATTTTTTATGGTTTCGTTGTGAGGAGATTATTCAAACAATAAATTTATTAACAAAAAAGCAAACTACCATTTGAAGCCAAGAAACTGTAGAAATTTATTATGTATTTTTAACTAGTTCATATTTTATTTAGCTAATGAGTAGAGAGCTTTGAATACTGGACAGAAAACTCGTTTTGATGGGGGACGCCCCTTAATCGTCGTTTGTCGTGTTTTGACGTCTCACGGGAACGTGATAAAAATTAACTTATGTCCTTTTCCTGGTCCTAATCTAGCTCCTCACATATTTTGAGCCAAATCGGTTCAGCCGTTCTTGAGTTATAAATGGTGTAACTAATACGACTTTCTTTTGTATATATAGATAATATTCTCGCTATAAAAATAACCTCAGTGATATTCCTGCCAAAATAAATCTGTGTTCCAAATTTTTTTATTTTTGATTGATTGAACAACAAACATCCAAACACTGCCATTTATAATATTCGTAGGATTACTTATCATAATCAGCGAATACTCCTAAAAATATCTGACTAGTGATGTGAGCGTGGTTCAATAATTCGATTTTAATCGGCTCATTCGTGGATGCATTACGATCGGCAGCGATATATGAGAGGCATTACTTTTACAACGAATGATTGCTCACTCGATGATTCCAAAGGCGAGTTGAATGCGATACTACGATTATACTTTATTCAACTTTTTTTTTGAGATTATAACTAACGATGTTTATGCCATTAGGTTGTTAATATTGATTTTTTTTAAGATATTTAAAGAAATTATGTTTTAATAAAAAAAATGGCAGTCTTAGGACTTGCCAGACTCAGACTCAGAAATTGAAAACTCAGAATTTGAATGCTAAATTTGAATTTGAAACTTGCTTTTTTTTAAATGAAGAGTGACGAGACGAGCAGGTCATGTGCCTGATGGCAAGCAAAATGCCTGCCACATAACAGCACAGTGAATGATTGCTATGCTTGATTGATTTAGACTTTTCATGTTCTAATAGCTGCGTGCCACTATACTGTTATGGATTGCTTACCATCAGGCACATTTACTGCTCGTCACCTCACTTTATACTATAAACAAGTAGAAACTTTAAAACGAGCTGCTTATACGTACCTGCTAAATCAGTTTATCTTCGGGGCGCAGATTACTACCTATTTAAGTACTAACCTTGCTAGGGAGTGATTTGAACTTCTTACGTTCAAAATACTACATGGCAATGTAGTGCTACTACAGACAGATTGCTTGTTCACTATTAAGTTATTATCTATGTATATATATCGTCACTTTAAAAACGTATCAGTCTAAACTCTCCGATAGGCTACCTTTTGTTTCGGAAAGAAACGATGTTACTTCTTGTTTCGATACGTAAATAACAAAACACTATTTTTATAATGGTTCGTTATTGTGATGTGTCACGAGAATAATAGAATTTTAGATAATTATTTTAAGCCTGCGCAGGAGTTGAATTGGTTTTAAATGAGACACGGAGCGACATCTAGCGGTGAGTAGCAGAGTTTTTCTGTTTTCATACTTTTCGTGTCTTTCAATGACGCATTAAATTGAATATACTCGTAGATAGATGGATATAAATTATTTAATGTTCACAACACAAAAATAAATAAACAAAAGATAGGTACCTACACTCTTAAAATTAGTGATGTAAATGACGACCTTATCGCTATCAGGAAACCGAAGGATGGCTGGTAACGTTAAACAGAAAAATAGGCAATATCTACGCAGAAATTATTTATTTATTATTACAAATTTTAAATAAATACACGGGTAACTCACTTTTCTCTGTGCTAAACGAGCTAGGAACACGCACGCTCACTTTCCTTGAAAAAGATTGCCAGACGCGATCGAAACTTGAGTCGGACTGGATTGACTATATCAATATAACGTTGTGGAATGGTATAGTTATATATATTGAACGTCTAGGTTGTGGAATGCGTTGCCTGAGTGGGTTTTCCCTGATGGTTACAATCTTGGTGTCTTCAAATCGAGAGTGAATCGGTTTTTTTCTAGGTAAACACGCTCCATCGTAGACCGCATCGTCGTTTAACATCAGGCGAGATGGCGGTCAAGAGTGAATCTGTGAAAGTCATAAAAAAAAAACATTTCAAAATATTAGTTGGGATATTTCAAATTTCTTTAACAAAATTAAACATTAAGGTATCCATGGGTACATTATTTACTATTGAGTGAAACGAAACTGAAGACGCCTTTTAGCCCAATACTTGACCGGATTCCTGACCAAAAAATCAACTAAACTGGCGCATCACAAAATCAAACGTTACAATTTTGTTTGATTGACTAAAATATGACGTCACAAACATCCCAAAAGTCTACAGGTACCTAAGTACCAATTTGACTTTGTTCGCCTTGGTTTAATGTTTGGAATAAGTACTAAGTAGGTACTTACGGCGGCGCTAGGTTACGGCATTTAGATATGATCAAATTCTAACAAGACATAGGTACATAATTATAATTTATATTTAGGTAGTCGTATGAGACGATCTTCTTAGCATTCCATGGATTCACCGTGCGGGTGCCGGGTCCATCGTGTGGCCGAGAGAGAAAACTCACCTTCACTACTCGTTTTTTCTCTAACTCGTTCTGTACCTATTGTTCTTTGTGGTATGTAAAAGTAGTGGTAGGACTCTTGGCAGAGTCCGCCTTGGGAAGTACTACACCTTTGCCAGTTATTCTACCGCCAAGCAGTAATGTACAATCATTACTGTGTTCCGGTTTGAAGGGCAATGTTTCAAGAGAAATTACAGGGCTTAGAGATATAACATCTTAAATCTTTGGGTGACGAGCGCAGTTCAATGCTAGGTAATGATTTGGACTCTTCATGTTCCAATAGCTGCGTGTCACTGTGCTGTTAAGTGGCTGGTATGTTGCTTAACATCAGGCTTATGTCCAGCTCGTCTCGTCACTCTAAATTATAAAAAAAAACACAGGAGAAAGATTTATGTGAAGAATACAAATGCTTGTACTGTGTCTGGGGCTTAACTTATTACCTACCTATCTATCTTCTAGCTAGCCTTCATAACACCCCAAACTAACCAATATTCATTTTTCATCGTCATTTTTAACAAAAAAAAAAGTTGATATCTACTTAGGTAGGTACAGTGTTTTCTTGTGGTATCATTATTATTTCTTAGCGTACGTGTAGAGCGCGGTATTTTTGTTCGTGTTTCGTAAAAACTTATTGTTTAATGTAATTACAAAATCGTGTTCATATTTTGATAAGTTCATCTATTTTTCAGTTCCCACAACTTCTCCCTCAAATCTCGAAATCTGCGTTCATTGCTCCTCACGCATCCTCAATTTGTAAACACAGTATGTCAGACATGAGTCATCCCTTCATAAAAAAATTAAATAAAAATTTAGAAGTCCCGCGTATAAAGCAATAAAGATAATTTTAATACAAAGCTCAGTACACGAGCTACATCGAAACAAGATCAAAATCTTGCGCCCGCGCCGACCAAAACACGTTCTTTATCTGATCGATTAATGGGCGTGGCTGATCTCTCGAATCCTATACCCGTCTCTTTTTAACATACTTATTATTCGTGTGCCAGTAAGAGACAGCACTCGTTTCGCTCGATCGATTCGGAGGCGAAATTTTCTATGTTTTTCTTGGAATATTAGGTATGTATTATTGAAGTACGTGCAAATATGTGAATTCAGGTTTATTTTAAATTTCTTGTGAGATTTATTACTGCGATCTTATGCTTTATGGTACTGGGTTTTTTGTTGATTAAAATTGAAAATAAAACATTATAAGTTCGTGTACCTAGTATATTACAGTAGGCAGTGGCGGATTAGCCATATAGCAAGAGTAGCAAATGCTACGGGCCTCGCGCAAGCTAGGGGCCCGCGCTCCGACGTCTGTGTGACTGTAAATATGTAGCGAAAATATCTGGCATAACTTGACCCTTCCCTTCCTAAACCTAAGCAAACCAAGTGCCCCTTGACAGAAATTGCTACAGGCCCCGCGCTGGCTTAATCCGGCACTGACAGTAGGCAATTATTAGCTGTACCCCGTGGTTTTACCCACGTAGTTCCTGTTTCTGTAACTATTCCACAACGAAATCTTAAAAGTTAATCAGTGCTACGTATTCCACACCTACAATAATAATTACAGGTGGTATTATAGGTAATATATAATAGTAAATCTAACTGGGTTGCAACCTTCAACCCGATACGTTCAGGCGTTCCGATGTGATTGAGTAAGAAACCTTAAAACTTTAACATTTGTAAAATTAGAAGGATAAGGTCGTGGCAACGCAAACATGCCTTCAAAAGGTGTCTTATTGAAAAAAAGTGTGCTGATTTCCTCACAACGTTCCACGATCTAAACTGGCTGTGATGAAAAACTCAGAGGTGCAACCAGGATTTTAACCTACAACCCTAAGAGTGTGGAATTGGACACACTTGCCACTAAACCACCACGTTTTCGAAATAATGTATTGTTTTTCAATAACAGCCCTAAGTCAAACAGACAGACAGACATGTGATGATTTCTTCTAAGGTCACATTTATGAAAATTTTATATTTTTTACATCATTTACATAATACATGGATTATAGAAAAACACTGACGGCCTCCCACTAGATGGACAGATACCTACCTCACAAAGGTCGCTGGAAACCGCTGGTTGCAGGTTGCGCAGGACCGTTCGTTGTGGAAATCTAGGGGGGAGGCCTATGTTCAACAGTGGACGTCTTGCGGCTGATGATGATGATGATGACTGACGGCATTATCGCTGAAAGCGATTTCTTTCAGGCAACCTTAGGAAGGATAAACCTTGGAAAAAAAACTCGTAACGTAAACTAAGACTATTGATACATTAACTTGATCTACCTGTGGAGTTAGAGGTCGTAGGTTCGTTGCCCTCACATTAGTAGTGGTAGGACTCTTGGCAGAGTCCGCCTGGGGAAGTACCACACCTTTGCCAGTAATTCTACCGACAAGCAATAATGTGCAAACATTACTTTGTTTCGGTTTGAAGGGCAATGTTACCAAAGCAATTACAGGGCTTAGAGATATAATATCTTAGATCTCTTGGTGACGAGCGCAGTGCAGTGCTAGGTAATGATTTGGATGTGCTCCTGATGCTCTTCATGTGCCAATAGCTGCGTGTCAGTGTTGTTATGTGGCAGGCATGTTGCTTATCATCAGCCACATGTCCAGCTCGTCTCGTCACTCTAAATTATAAAAAAAACACAGGAGAAAGATTTATGTGAAGAATACAAATGCTTGTCTGGGGCTTAACTTATTACCTACTTATCTATCTTCTAGCTGGCCTTCATAACACCCCAAACTAATCAATAATTTGGAAATTAACCAAATAATGTTTATACCTATTTTACTGTACTAAGTGAATGACAACACAAAATAAATACTAACAGGTAGTTTTTTGTTCGGAAATCTAACAATTTAATTTTCTTCGAAAAAAAACCCAGTTCAATTTACCACTTTGAAAGAGTCCCTCGCGCAAACTATTAAGTTTAGAAAAAAAAGTTAGGAAACTCAATATCATTTTTGATGACCTATCCATAGATAACACACAAGTATATACATACTTTTGATAAAAAAAAATTTTTGGGTTTCAGTTCTATGTAAGGGACACCCCTAAAAATGTTTGTTTTTTTCTATTTTTGTATCAAAATCTTAATGCGGTTCACAGGTTACATCTACTTACCAAGTTTCAATGGTATACTTCTTATAGTTTCGGAGAAATGTGGTTGTGACATACGGACGGACAGACAGACAGACATGACGAACCTATAAGGGTCCCGTACATTTTGCTATTCGGCTACGGAACCCTAAAAACACCAAAATCGATTCACTATCGGAGATCGGAGGCGTAGCTATCGCGTAATATAAAAAAAACTAAGGTACGAATTGAGAACCTCCTCCTTTATTAAGTCGGTTATAAATCCCACATCAGACCTGCATTCCTTACCTTCGACGGCCCGGGACCTCTCAATCATCCAGCCTTGATGCGTGTAATTATTTCGATATGCAACATTCAAACGTACTGATGAGCCCTACGGCGTCACGCCTTTCCTCCCTTCGAGCTTTTAGTTTAAAACAAAAAATGTTTTAATTGCCATTCAAATCAATGATTTTTTGGGTGCATCTGCCGATGGCAAGGACCGTTCTAGCTCAAGTACAATTTTTGAGGTAAAAAATGCGTTACAGCTTGTTTTTTCCTCAAAAATTACATAAAATGGATCCTTGCTTGAGTTCAATTTAAGTCTTGTTTTTTTTTGAAGTGAAACCTTTTTTTGGCGCGCCAGAGACATTTTTCGTGGGCTGTTAATTGAATTCTAGCGTCACGCTCGGGAATGATAAGAAATCTTCGGGCAAACTCGGGACCATGGCTATCTAGATGGCTATTCTCGCGGCCACGCCCTCCGGTTACACCCGCGTAGTTTCCAAAGTGAGCTATCGGCAGTTCCTATGAGTGCCAAGTTCTTTAATTGGCAGCCATAGAAACTTTTTAGATTTTTTTTTTTTAGTCATAGAACAGAATAACGACAGTTATGCCTACTACTTATTACAAAATATGACTATGTTAAGGCAACAACAACAATGTTTCCGCTGTAAGAATGCGTTGCCTGAGTGGTAGTATTCCAATGCTTACAATCTTGGTGTCTTCAAGTCGAAAGTTAATTGGATCCTACTAAGTAAGTCGGTATACTTCATCGTAGACAGCGTCATCAAAACATCTGGCGAGAAGGCAAGATGGCAGTGAATACTATACAAATCATTGTTAAAAAAAATGTTATTGTCACAAACGCCAAAAATTTTACAAATAATGGCAAGATTCTTTGCAGAGTCGCCTGGGAAAGAAAAGACTTAAATAAACATTTTGAACACGACGGTAAGTAATGCAGATATAGATGCATGTTTCATTTGGTGACCCATTTTATCCAGCAGTTTTTTGCTTGTGTTTATTTGTTATAAAAGTTACAATATCTAAATTTGGTTACAAAGTATTTACCCCAAATGGGTGGAAAGTTCCAAAAAGTGGCAAATCCGATAGGACACAGAGTAGTAGCGCGTTTACCAGCGAACGAGCCATTTTGCGCTCGATATACCCGCCGTATCAGGATGGCGGCAATTAAAGGTGGAAGCTGAGGAACTGGGAATATTGGATATGGCAAGACGAATAGCAAAACATAATATTGTAACAGGAATGACAAACCTTAGATAGCGAATAAGTAAATAGATCAGGTTTTTCCGCACGGTTCCTTTGCACCAATCGTAAGCAGATGACGTGCATACTTGCTATGACAACAGAATGATGTGGCGCCTACCGCGACAAAAGTATGACACTTCCACAAGAGCGATAAGGAAAGAGCGATGAGACCCATGCTTTCGGTGCAAAGTGTTTGTTCCCACTCTATACGTAGTATTTGCAAACTCTCTGGGTACTACAGAATGAAAATATACCTACAAAATTTTTAATAGACTTAACTAAAAAATACAAAATTTGGTTAAATGACACAGACTTTTTTGTAGTTTTTTTTCTAGTAAAATAAATCACTAGCGCCATCTTTGACGAAATTGAAAACATTATTTGGCGGATAAATCCCTCATTATATAATGCTGGTATTATTACCCTACATTGAATTTTAAACAGAATTGGATTAATTTGTTTTATGAACTGTATTTCTTGGGATAAAAAAGCTTACGTACTTGCTACTTCAAACTACCAAAAGATCTAAACGTCTCGTAGGGTACGTCTTACCCACCGTCGTCGTATCTACGTTCCAAATTAAGAATAGTTTAGTATTGTAATGAGTTAATTACTTACAATAGAGCAAAAAACGGCTTCAACTTTTAATTAAACTCAAACATATTTATGTCCATCGTATATCACGTATAGATGGACAGATGACCTCACAAAGGTCGCTGGAAACCGCTGGTTACAGGTTGCGCAGGACCGTTCGTTGTGGAAATCTAGGGGGGAGGCCTATATTCAGCAGTGGACTTCTTGCGGCTGATGATGATGATGATGATATTGTGTATTGTATGTAGTTCGAACTCTCAAAAAACTGTCAATTCGAATAAATTTGAGGATTTTTGTGAAATCTAATTTATGTACAGACTTATCTAATTAGACAGCGACTTAAGCAAATTGTAGATTTTTGTTGATATACCAAAATAAAATGTACATGGGACCAATTATTATGAAGCCTAAAATAGACCTATTCCTCAGCCAATAAGGGACCTATTTCTTTTGGTAGTGTTCTAAAAAAGGACTGTACCAATGAATGCATATTCAGCATATCCACGTTTCTCACATCTCTACCAAAAACTGAACAGTGCATAGCGTTTTTACGGCGTTCGGCGTAACCGTATGACTAGACGCGGCGGGCCATTAATTCCGGAGTTTCAGATGTGAGCGCAACGATAAAAATTATGTCCCGCGCGCGCCCAACCGTGGCCCCAGAGTCCCACTCGCCCGTGACGTCACCGGGGTCTTACATATTGAGGACTGCAAAATCGAGTTTATGTTGGGAAAGAGAATGTTTTTATCAACAAAAACTCTATTCTGGAGCAAAGGTTGGCTAATCCCATGCAACGTTCAACACGGCGAGCGTCATTGGGCATCTTTGCGTGAGTGAAAAACCCATATTCGGAGATCAGTTTCGATCGATCTACGATGGAGCGTGCTTACCTAGAAGAAACCGATTCACTCTCGATTTGAAGACACCAAGATTGTAACCATCAGAGAAAACCCGCTCAGGCAACGTATTCCACAACCTAGACGCTCTTATCACAAACGTGGAGTCAAATCTCTTCGTTCGCGTTTTTTGAAAATCAACCATGAAACATATTTTGACATTAATTAAAATGTATTTTTGACTAATAGACTGCAGGCCCGTGAACAAAATTTATGGGTCATATGATACAGCAGGAGACCTATGTAGGATGATAGAAGGGTATAAAGTAATAAGATTGAGCACTATGCCGTCACTTGTAAGCTGTCCAACTGAGTGCTGTTGAAGAGGGGGGGGGTTCTAAACCTCGATCATTTCTCCTTGTCTCATGATTATTGTACGGCGTTGCGAAATAATGTATTTGAAGAGGTATTGAAATTATAACCGGAACATAGTAATGTTTGCACATTACTGCGTGGCGGTAGAATAACTGGCAAAGGTGTTGTACTTCCTTGTATTGGACTCTGCCAAGAGTCCTACCACTACTACGAAACACAGCGACACGATAGTGACAGCAGACAGACAGCAACAGCTGACTGTCTTTCTTTCACGCAAACTCGGGGGTCCCGAGTTCACCCGAACGAATCTATCACTTACGAACGAAGCTTCATTCATACGGAAATTTTTGTACGAAGTGCCCCAAAAGAAATCTTCACTTCAAAGAAAAGACACGGCGGCGTTGTTTTTGAACTGATAATGATGATAACTTACCCAATTGTAATTAATCATTACACGCCTTACCAATGGCATAAAATTTATCCATGTCAATAATAAATGACTCAACATTACAGAGCAAACCTCTCCCTGTCATTTAAATATCGCCTGAAGCGCCACACCGGTCTACGACCAGATCGAAGCCAAAACTGTTATTAAATTATCATTAGGCATTGACAAAAAACTATAAACAAGCAATAAAAGAAAGAAAAAATACCTCTTATTCAAATGAGATAGAGTCTTATTTAGCTGTAAAGCAAAGTATGTAGAACATGTAGTAATTTGCTACATGGAACTGTTTTCATTAATGAATTAAATACTGCTCTTGTATTGGGTTAGTTTTGATTGATTGATTGAATATGTTACGTGTGTGTTGTAGCAAAAAAGTCATGGTGGCCGTAATCGTAATCAAAACTAACATGAAACATGAAACAAACAGGCAAACATGAAGCTGCACGAGAGCGTGCCTCATGCGGTCGTCGCAATCTCACGGCACACAAGGGACTTCACGTACTACGCTGACGACACCGACGACGCCATCGGTCGGTTCGTTCGGCGAGCGTTGGCTGCACCACCGAAGACCATCCGAGAGTTCAATTTGCAGATGGCCATCAAAGACAGAAATGCAGTCGTGGTGGAGGCGCTGAGCCGGGAGGAAGCGGTTTAGAAAATAAAATAGGCCTAGAATTAGAATAAAATGTTCCCTGCTCCCCCTATTTCCTTTTCTTCTCCTAATCCAAGATTCATATACAAGAACAAAATTAAAAATTTTAATTAACCCGCGACTATCTCGGATTTGTAATTTGTACAACATTCTACTAGTCAAGCCCTTTCATTTGATACCCATATTGAAGGAGTAGTGAAAAAAGAAATGTACTTCGCCATTTTGTGGTGGCGGCCATCTTGAATTTGAAATTTGTTATACTGTATAGTATTCTACTAGTTAAGCCCTTTCATTTGATACCCACATTGAGGTAGGTTGTGAAGAAATATTTTATCCGCCATTTTGTGGAGGCGGCCATCTTGAATCGATATTAGCCAAACATAGCTAAGAACATCCGCACAATAATTAACATTCAAATAAAAAAACCGCATCGAAATCGGCCCATCCGTTTGAGCTCAGACAGACAGACAGACAGACATCGACGTCAAACTTATAACACCCCTTTTTTTGGTCGGGGGTTAAAAAAAGAAAACAAATGACAAAAGTCACAGACCCCGGAGTCTGTGGAGTTGGTAAATTCAAATAAAAAAAGTCTTGGTGGTAAATGACCATAATATCCGTTTTCTAATAGATCTAAGGTTGTGAATTCAACTCCCGGTAGCACCTCTAAATTTTTTCTTTTTTTTTATTTCTCCACGTAATGTATAGGTACATTTTTTGTGTTAGTTACTTGTTAAGATTTGTGAGTAGTTCTAATTTTAATTAAGTTTTTTTTGATAGCCTCGATCACGAACGTTTAGTATCAACGGTAATTTTGTTTTTTTATGTATTTTACTTTAGACACGCTTCATCGTTACTTAACATCGGCGAAGTGGAGGTCCAATGGAAGCGTGTCATTGTGCTGTTATGTGGCAGGGATGGCTTACCATCAGGCACATGACCTGCTCGTCTCGTCACTCTTTATATAAAAAAAAATGGAAGCATATCATTTTGAAAAACAAGCGATAATTAAATTCGCGACTTTGTAGACTAGTCTTCACAGATCAGTAAAGAATTGTATTTTTGTATCATTGTAATGTTGCTTACCATCAAGAGATAACATGGTGTTGATAACACGAAACATAATTTAAAGGAATATCTAACTTCCACGACAAGCTTTGCTTAGTTTAGAGGTAAATGCTGAAGGAAAAAGTATCGTCCAAAATTCGACCTAAAGAACAGACCAGTCAAAGCGTTTTTCACTTTTTTTAAACTATTTATAGGCTTTCACTTTTTTTTTTTTTAAATAAAGAGTGACGAGACGATCTGGACATGTGCCTGATGGTAAGCAACATGCCTGACACATAACAGCACAGTGACACGCCAAGCAGTAATGTTTGCACATTACTGCTTGGCGGTAGAATAACTGGCAAAGGTGTGGTACTTCCCCAGGCGGACTCTGCCAAGAGTCCTACCACTACTTGACCACCATCTCGATATGCATAGAAAAAACGATTCATTATCGATTTTAAGACATCAAGATTGTAACCATCGAGGAAACCCCACTCAGGCAACGCACTCCACAGCCTAGACGTTCCTATCACATACGTAGATTCAAACATCTTCGTTCGAATCTTTGGAATGTCAACCGTGAAACGATGTTGCTTCTTCGACCCACGAGAAGTTCGATAGAAAAATGCCAACGCGGTACTAGATCATGTAGATCACTTGCACACTCTCCGAAGTGTATCCGATGAAAAAACCACTTTGACAATTATGACACTAGTCTAATAAGGCAAGGTTACATTATTCAAATTAGTTTCACACACTGTAAATTTATCGTTTTAAGTAAAACAAACGTTGACCAATATTCGACCTAAGGAACCGATCAACAAAAGCTTTATTAGCTGAAATTTCCCTGTTCACAGACGAATTCATGTAATTGTTACCTTCTAAGTTGTTGAAACATATCTGAGTGCACGTTAGCGGGACAAATCAAAGTGCACTTCAACTAACTTGCTATTCCGATCTAGGTATTCCCACTGAGACTTAGATGAACTCTCGGAGGTGTGTTTGGACTGGTTTAGTTACCGTCACTAGTGAGAGTAGCTAAAATGGATTAATATGCGAATAACTGGTTTAGTTGGTGGCAAGTTTGCTTGCGAAGCCGGAGGCTATGGGTTCAATTCCACTCAGGATAAATATTTGTGTGAAGACAACAAATATTTCTTCTGTGTCAGGGTGAGTCTTTTTATATATATTACTTATTTTTTTTATTTTTTTTAAATAATGAGTGACGAGACGATCAGGACATGTGCCTGATGGTAAGCAACATGCCTGACACATAACAGCATAGTGACACGCAGCTATTGGAACATGACGAGTCCAAATCATTACCTAGCACTGCACTGCGCTCATCACCCAGAGATCTAAGATCTTATATCTCTAAGCCCTGTAATTTCTCTGGAAACATTGCCCTTCAAACCGGAACACAGTAATGTTTGCACATTACTGCTTGGCGGTAGAATAACTGGCAAAGGTGTGTTTCACTTTAGAATGTCCACTAGACCCCGAGGGTTCCCGCTTTGTGGAGACTGGGGACTCAGTAGACATGGGCTGTTGTTCCCCTACGATGAATTTAAGAGGAACCCACGGTGGGGCCGCTCGTCTAAGCTTTGTGTCAGGGTGGCTCAGTAATGTAGCTGTGGCTTGTTCATCCACGATAAATTTAAGTGGAACCCGTGGTGAAGCCACTCGTCTTGGTTATGTGGGGTGGTCGCAGAGGGAAAAGACCGCCGGTATATCGGTGGACCGCCCTCCCTGAGCCTTGCGGCCTGAGATTGCAAACGCGGTGAGGCTACAACAGAAGAAGAAAAGTGCCGATTTAGCGGTGCGCAGCTCTCCCTGTACTGGGCAGTTGAAAAGTTGTAGATAGCGGGAACACAAATCTGACCCGTTGCGGAGGACCAAAGATGTCACGGTAAGCTAACGAAAGATTGTTGTTATGTGTAATAAAAACTACTAGACTACGAGTACTAGCGGCTACATTTTGAGAGATATTTATTTTTTGAAGTATGTATAGAATGTATAGTTTTTTATTCATAGTATAATATTTGTGTGCGAAGTAGATTTTTCTAGCAAACCAGACCAAAAACCTACACTAATTGACTGCCCTAGTGGCTTAGTTGGTAGTAGCTCTGCCTGCAAAGCCGAGGGTCGTGGGTTCGATCCCCACTCAGTGCGAATATTTGTGTGATGAATTCAAATGTTTACACTGTGTCTGGGTGTTTCTATGTATAATAAGTATGTATTTAAAACTATATAAGTATTATATCAGCTATCTGGCTGCCATCACACAAGCTTTGCTTAGTTTGGGGTCAGATGGTGTTGTGTGTGAATTGTCCACCAATATTTATTTATTATTTTATTTATTTACTAATATTGCAGACGGAACTTGTATTAAAAACGAATTAAATGAACAAATAATAACGTTAGAAAGTCGTTTAGAATAAAAAGTTATTGAAGTAGTCACGACTTTACTAATTAATGTTTTCAATGTTCCAGTGGAATATTCCTCTAACTGTACCCTACCAAATCTACTAATCATTCCATCTACTCGCCTCACTTAAAACATTTCTAATACACCAGTTCACCACCTGTTGGAGTGGAACTCTTCAACACGTGTGTCGTGTACCTTACCAGTTACTTTGTAAGTGGTAACACTCTGGTGAATTGTAGAGTTGATGTAATAATGCTTCTTCTTGGTCTTGCAATAGAAGAAAAAAGTCTATGTTATTTTTACCCACACTTGACCTAGCTTGCTGGGTGATCCTGGGTTCTATATTTTTTCAATTTAGTTTTTTTTGCTTCGAGTTTTGATGACTTACAGATTGCTATTGACTCACAACTTATGTTTTGTTTCCCTATTCCATTGTTCCCCAACAGTTCAAACGCTATTTGATACGATTGATTTCCTGGGGTCTATTAGAAGTCATGTTAAAAAGTATTGTTTGTCTAATTTGCAGTCACAGTACGAGTGGTATCGTTATTCTTCTACCTTTTCCAATAGAATTTATCTACTACATTATAGTTAGTTGCGGTTCCACCTATGTGCCCACATTGCAGTACTTGCTTGTCCTTCCACTGAGAACTCTGCTAATGAGAGTGCTCGCAGAGGACCATCAGGAAGACTTAGGAATATTACTTACCCATTAGGAGTATCAACTGATGAACTTTCCCAAGTCTTCCAGTCCCTTTTCCTAACTTTTTTTTAAATAAGAAGTGACGAGACGAGCACGACATGTGCCTGGTGGTAAGCAACATTCCTGACACATAACAGCACAGTGACACGCAGCTATTGGAACACGAAGAGTCCAAATCATTACCTAGCACTGCACTGGGCTCATCACCCAGAGATCTAAGATGTTATATCTAACTTCTATAACCTAACACTGCTGCTCCAGGGGAGAAGAGGGTGAGTAGAAGTTTCCAACCCGGCCGGGATTCGCCATCACACAACCAGATACCACCAAGCCAGCGCTCCCGGCCTCCCGGCAAGTTGTTTTGTCATGCCCAGGATACACCACGTGGAGGCTACCGAATCACGCATCCCATATAATAACTAGACCCTAATACATCGTTTGTGAATACGTTTAACTGTTCCGATGACATTGGTCCTCTGACGGCCAGTACTCACAATTAAATTTCATTTGAGTTTTTCAATCGATATTTTGTAATAATTGTAATGGGGAGTTTTCAAGACGCAAAAAAACCGGTCAAAGACAGTACCCAATTTCACCGTAGGTGGCAACACTGTTGTATTTTGTTAGAGAAATTTCACAAAAACCACACACCACGCTTGGCAATATTTTGAACTATCTTTGACAGCGTACCCCATGCGGTTGTTGCAATCTCACGGCACACGGGGACCTTCACATACTACGCTGACGACACCGACGACGCCATCGGTCGGTTCGTGCGGCGAGCGTGGGCTGCATCACCAAAGACCATCCGAGATTTCAACCTACAGATGGCCATCAGGGACAGAAATGCGGCCGTTGTGGAGGCTCTGGGCCGGGAGGAGGCAGCTTAGGCAAATGGCAAAAGGCAATTAGGCAAACACTCGATGTCGAGTCGATTACTAGCGGAATCCCAGCCGGTAGTGATCGGCTCTACAGACGAGCACTAGAATTAGATTTTAAATGTACCCAACTCCCTCCTATTTTCCTCTTCTTCTCCTTATCCAAAATATGTGTAAAAATAATAATATATAATTGTAATAACAAAGATCACGGACCCCGGAGTCTGTGGAGTGGCTAATTTAAATATATATATAAAAAAAAAAAACTATCTTTGACAAGTTTTGATGCATCGGGAAAACGCCTCATTGTATTGGGTCTTTTGTTAAACGAATTGCATTGCAATTAATTGGCAAAAAACGCAGTTTAGTTTGGTAAATTATTCCACTATGTACTAATACAAACATAACCGTAATGATTTTCTTCTTAGATCAAGTAAAATAAAAACATATTTATATTCCATCGAAGTATCTTAAATTTTCGACAAACTTTATACCTCGCGAAATATCTCAAGCAAAAAAATAGTACACTTAAAACCGCTTCAGTTCCAAAGTAGATAGACAGTTGAAAAAATCTCGAACTTTCCACTCAAGAACTTTCATAACACCCTTTGCGGTGAAAGGATGGACGAAATACGAAAAAAAAAACAACTTATTCCCCAAAACACACTTAAACAAGACAACTCGGGAAAAACCGGCCTCAAAAGCGTACGAAAATATTTCGGATATTTAACAAATGGTGACCACTAACGACGTCGCTTAATATTTGAAATATAAAATAAAAAATCCCCCTTTGTCGGTCGGCGAACTTTTTTTCTGTGTTTTAAACGCTGTGGTCCGTTTGAAGGGAGCGTGGAAAAATGCTCGGACGGGAAAAGTTTTTTGCGGTAAGAAAAGGTTGCTTTGTATTACAGTTTGTGGATTTTTTTGCGAATGTACATGGTATCCCACATCGGGCTATGAGGCTCATCGGTCGCGGCGGGGCGCGGGGTTGTTCAAACATGATGTGACATGAATCACACAATTTTAATCGGCTAGTAGACGAACATGTAAAAAAATTGGGTTCGTAGCCCGTTCATGGACGTTTAAAAAAAGTCGGACGTAGTCTCGCTAAAACAAAAACTGTGACCATCGAGTCGGCCACATTTGCACGTGTGCGTTGTCAGGTTGTCACTGATGGGCTGACACGCACACATCAGTGGGTCATTACCCGCGCTACTTCTGTATATGTGTGCATGTTAGCCCATCAGTGACAACCTGACAACGCACACGTGCAAATGTGGCCGACTCGATGGACACAGTTTTTGTTTTAGCGAGACTACGTCCGACTTTTGATGAGTAAATTATCAACATCAATAGCAACCTGACAACGCACACGTGCAAATGTGGCCGACTCTAGTGAGACACTTTTTATTTTAGCGATACTACGCCTGACTTTTATAAGTCCATGAAACCAGTTACAACTTTTCCAATAGCTTTATTACATTTGGCTAAACTTAGTAAACGAATTCAGATGCACATGTAGAAGAAAGGTTGGGTAGTGGATTGATCTTATTCACGAAAAAAAAAAAACAATTATACTCGTATGATATTATTTATTGACAGTGAACATATTTTTAAAACAAAATTGTAGTATCTTTGTCAATAAATTGAAATTTAATTCATAAAAAATAGTCAAAACACACAAATTACATTTCAAAATATCGATTGATAATATTAACTAACCGCAAACTTTGATCGAAACAATGTTCTGATGTTTAGATAATTGGATATTTGTTGCTCATTCACGTTGGACCCGTTGAACAAGTTGGTTTAAAATTTAGAACAAAGATAAACTTTAGAATAACTATTTAATCAGGGAAAATGTAGAGGACCGGGAAATATGCGGCCAAAATCAAGGGATGGTACAGACTAGTCTTTATAAATCTACATATTCTGATGAATCTGCTTGACGAACTCAATATCTTAGATCAGCTAATCAACTTATCTACCAAACCAGACCTAGAAACATTACCACAAATAATTCCTTGGCGAACTTATATCATATGAGTGAGTTTTTATTTATGCATATACATTGCAAATAGAGCTATCTTGCCCAATGCTTTATGGTATAATTATTCAAGATTGTAAGGACTTGCTTAGATTGGTCTTAAAATATAATAGATCATTCAAATGTGCTTAGTGTAAGTAGTTAGGTATATAGTGTAGTTATATTAGGAATTTATTCAGCGCGGGTTGGAAACAATCGGCATTATGCTGAGCTGGGGCCGGATTGTGACAAAAATGTGCAAATGTGAATTATAATTATGTAATGTGACCCAACTCTGAGGCCGGCGTTCGGGATTGAGACTGGCAGTCATATTTATTATCAGTTAATCAGTAGTCAGACGAGACAGCGACTGCATAGGTCTTAGTTTTGGACTGTGTCTTCGGAGTGGGGTCCAACAATCATTTTAATACTAGAATAAGTTTTTGTCTCCATAAAAAGTTTGTCATTTGTCATAAATATATTGTTATTTATTTATTTATAATTTAGTTTTAAAGTCAAAGTCAAAGTTCTTTAATTATTAGTAGTTATTATTAGATAGTTAGTAAAGGCTCACAAAAAATATCCTACTAATAATGGAAGTATAAAAAATCGTCTCCTTAAAATAACAAGTTTGTCCATCGAGTCGGCCACATAATACGCACGTGTGCGCTGCCACGCACACATCGGTGGATCATTAGACGCGCCAGTTGTGTATATGTGTGCGTGTCAGCCTATCAGTGACAACCTGACAACGCACACGTCCAAATGTGGCTCACTCTGGTGACACAGTTTTTGTTTCGGCGAGACTACGTCTGACTTTTTTATACGTCCATGCTGTTAGTATGATACATGTCAAAGTTAGCCTGTTTCGATGTTTGATGCTCAAGCACATCTGTACAGACTTCAACCTATCCTGATTTGATATCCCGTCGAAGTACTGTTCCATTCCAAATTTAAATTTGCCGCCAACAAGATCGATGAATGCATCGACCTAAGAACTAAACGCGCGCGCAGCACTAGCGCCGCGATGCGTTGAGAAAAGAAGAAAACTAGTGTGTGTGTCAAGATTTTTCGGTTGGAACGTGGAGCTGCAAAAGCTCCTAAAATCAAATTGTTCTTCTACCAGTGAAATCCTACATTCAATTCCCTGTGGGATTCAATGACTGTTTAGCTCATAGAAATTTGTTATTTGGTGAAAGTGCGTACGTACAGAGATACCGGCCGGTCAACTCTCAAGCAGTTCCGTCGTTGGTGTGCCCCTGTCTACGTCCTCCCTGTACTCCAGGTAAGTCGTAATTTTTCCACCCTACCAGGATTTCTAAAAGGCTAGCAACAGATACATGCAGCGGCCCATCCAGGGAATCTCATACAACATCGGAATGTCTACACGAATAGGGTTGAAATTTGGAAAGCAGTTATATTATAGTCCCGAGTGGCTACTTTTTACTACATTTAATATGATACAACCGATTAAAAGCTACAAATGAAAAAAAAGAAGAAGACTTTATCAGCTGACTATTATTATCATTCAGACCAATGGAAACTGTGTTGTCAGACATACTGCATGCCTTTAGAAGAAGAGGCCAGTTTGTATGGGTCAACTATTAAAATGTTTTGTATCACCTTATCTTACCTGCAAACAGCAATAAAGTATTTGTATTTGAAACTAACGGTAATGCGAGTAAAGCTGCTACCACTACTAGTAATTTATATTTTATCAGAACTCGACTTTTCAAGGCTGTACTCGTGCACGTATAAAAAAGTCGGACGTAGTCTCGCTTAAAGAAAAACTGTGTCACTAGAGTCGGCCACATTTGTACGTGTGCGTTGTCAGGTAGTCACTGATAGACAGACACACACACATATACACAAGTAGCGCGTTTAATTAGTCACTAATGTGTGCGTGTCTGACTGTATGTGACAGCGCACACGTGCATATTATGTGGCCGTCTCGATGGACACAGTTTTTGTTTAAACGAGGCTACGTCCGACGTTTTTTTTACGTCAATGGCTATAATCATGTTGTTTTCTTCTTTAGCAGCAATAATGTTCTTTAGATATAAACATTTCAATGTTTTACAATCATTTATTTCCCAGTACACTTCCAGTATGAAGCAAGCCCATCTTCCAATGGATTCTGCTATCAACATGGCCGCACAATGGACTCTAATTTGAATACCATGGCCGGCTCCGATGGATAAAAATATGAACAGCGCTTGTGGCCACGTCAAATACAGAATATGGTTGTCGATACATTATTATTAATATCGTCATATACTAAATCTTATTCCTTTAAGCGCCCAATTCTTGTAGGTCTATAGGTATATATATATATAGAATCTGAATCTCGGAAACGGCTCGAACGATTTTCATGAAATTATGTATACAGGGGGTTTCGGGGACGATAAATCGATCTAGCTAGGTTTTATTTTTTAAAAACATCATTTTATGCGAGCTTTTAGACAATGAAAAACCTATAATATCATTAGAATACGATAACTTATTTGGCCTCTGTTCTTTAAGTCTAAGTGGCTCAGACGGAATATGCTCGCCCTCGGAGTCAACAGGCCCCGGTTCGAATCATGACTCTCATGACTCATCATGGTTTTTTCTATTTGCTCTTTTTTTTCTGAGAAAACCTTTTAATTAGAGCCCTTTATAAACGCATTTAAACCGAGCAGAGCTCGGTCAACCAGGTACTTAAAACATTAACTCTACTTCCAAATAATATTATTTGTTAAAGTTTGAATGTTCGTTGGTCAATCACTTTGTAACGTCTTGACGGATCAGGTTGAAATTCACGACGTTAAATTAAGGTCTCGAAGAACATAACATGAGCTACTTCATGGCGGAAAAATAGTAGGGGTCTGCTAGTAACTTATACATAATATAAATGTATCATTACAGAAAGGAATATAGGCTGGCCTGGCGGCTTAGTTGGTAGTAAGCTGTTGCGAAGCCGTGGGTCGTGGGTTCGATCCCCACCCAGTACAAATGTTTGTGTGATGAATTCAAATATTTGTACTTTGCCTGGGTGTTGTCTATGTATAATTAGTATGTAGTTAAAAATATATAAGTATTATATCAGCTATCTGGCTTCCACAGTACGAAGAAGGAGTGTGAAGTGTCCACCCATATTAAAAAAATATATATCGTTGCCAATAAGCACGTCATCGTCTAGTATATCGGTCTGAGCGCCGGGCTGTGATCGTCGAAATCACCGTACCATATGACGAGAACCTTGTAAAGTCCGAGAAAGACAAGCTCAGCAAGTACCTTGACTTGGCTCATGAGCTTACCGCCAGGTGGGATGTTGATTAGACTATCATAGTCCCGATAGTGGTGTCAGTGAGGGGACTTTTAGCAAATAATATCGACTAACATCTTAAAAGGCTAGACGTTTGGTTCAAAGGTCAGATGCAGAAGACGGTCATTCTCGTCATCGCGCGCATCGTCTGTCTCACTCTGCAGACCTAACTAGCGGGAGCTTGGGCCCTGTTCTGCTACTGGAGCTACCTAATATTTAAATTTTGGTCAGTACCTTAAAAATTAAAAAGAGAAGTAAATTTGTGAACAAATAGTACTAAATACCGTTGGACATTACTCATCCAACCCTAACTTATTTACATGCGACCTTTGAGGAGGCGCATGGAGTTCGTATTCCCAGACCATCAGACAACAATAACTCACTAGGAATTGGGAATTTGTTGTCTAATGCCCAGTGGTCACCATCTGGAGGTTCTCACCCCATCAGCTAACTTCCATAGTACAAACAAGTTTTGCTTAGTTTGTGCCATGTGGGATCTCCCACATGGCACAAACTAAGCAAAATCCACCAATCCACCAGTCCACCAATTTTCATTTATGCATTACTACATAAAAAATATTTTATTTCATGGTAAAGTAGTTTCACAAAATTATTTTAGTGTCAGCCCTATGTCAGATGTAATAAACAATGTCGCAGGGACAAATATGAAAATAAGGTATCTACCGCACAGGTATCGGCATGCACACAACTCATTTGCCTACCGTATTGCGGACACTCGCGTACAAAAAATGCATTAAAATTATTTTATACTATACTAGATGACCGCTCCGGCGTCGCCCGTGGTACAATATATAGCACTCATCAGGATACATATACAATGGTGAAAAAATTACTGAAATCGGTTCAGTCATTCCTGAGAATATCGCTTTCAAACAAAACACCTCTTCAGCTACCTGCTACGCCACCTGTCGGAAATTGGTCGTACCAACTCAGATTTAGAAACAAATTTGATTAGCAAAGGTTTTATATCCAAGAGGTATGTAATCTGTGATATTAGACACATGCTGTCATGTGTCATGTCAAAGCACGAAACGTACGAAATCTCTCAAAAAAGGAATATTTTTTCCCGATTTTGTTACATTCTTGATTCATGCTCCGCTTCTATTAATAGTAGCGTTATTTTCTATAGCCTATAGCCTTCCTTCATAAATGGACTATCCAATAGAAAAAAAGATCTTTCAATCCGGACCAGTACTTCCCGAGATCCTAGCGTTCAAACAAACAAACTCTTCAGCTTTATAATATTAGTATAGATTCTAGGGTATTTATTCCTCAAATGTCAAACTCGCCTGTTATTTTTTGGGACTTAACTAGATTTAACTAGAAAACGGCTGCAAGAATTTTTTTGTCACAAGAAGCAAGTCAAAGTGATAATACTCACTGGTCAAGTGCGGGTTAACGAATAACACGTGTGCTCCAAAATACATTTTGTTGCTGGTTTCTTAATAAAACCAATGTTTGGGGACCGAGCCGTCTCTGTCCGTGTGGAAGCTGATTAGATAAATGTGGGCCCCAAGTGGTGCTAATGAGATCAAAGTAAAGGTGACAGGCTTCGGACGTAGTTGGTGACCACGTCGTGGAGTGTAGCGGGATCCCTGAGGCTTTGTCTATCGGTTGCAGAGTAGGAATCAAGAGATAGCTAGGCTCATAGAACATTTGAGTATGAGGCGTCGGACGCAGCTCAGCAAAAGTCCCTATCAGCTCAAATATTCACTGAGGAATTTTAATGGTCAATGTGATCATAATTACTATCCGAAACATAACTGAAAAAAAAACTTTTCAGCGATTTTTCTTTTCTCAATTTAAAGTATTTTTGTAACAAAAAATAAATTAAAATATTATAAGAATCAGATCAATTTATTTGATTTAAAAAATATAAATATTTATAACAGCTTTTCGTCTCGCTTGTACTTTAAACGATTCAATACAAGGAACAATCACAAGACGATATTTTTTGTTCTTCAGCTACCGTAGATATTGTCCCACAACTCCATGGTCACAATTCTGTACATCTTCAAAGATAACTTGACCATGGATTTTGTGGCCAAGTTGGCTTATTGATTTTTAATAGCCCGATTTCTTGATACAGAATAAGAAGAGTTGTGTTAATGTGGACAATGTTATTGCTCTTTGTCTGTGGAATTATGTATCTGTGGGATTGGATTTAAGATTTCATTACATCTACATTCATTAAATCCTGCTGCAGTAGTCAAACAATAGAATCATTTTGATATTTTAAAAATAGGTATTCACTACCTCTACATAAGAACATTTAAATCATCGCGAAATTAGGGCTGGTCTAGTCGGAAGATCGGTGGCTGCCGATCTCCCGTCTTTTCAAAGTCATCTACGTAATGCCGCTAACTTAAAACGGCGAAGAGAAAATTCGTGACGAAACCCACATCACCTATAACTTTTTGAAGTGTGGGTGTCATTCACCAACCTACACTAGGTCAGCGTGGTGGGTTATGGTTTTGGCTCTGTCCTTGTGAGAGAGGTCCCCGATTCCCAGCTGTGGGATCATTTTGTGTACTGTTCATGTTTTATGCTGTAGACTTTGAATTCATAGAAATACGATGCGTGCAAATAAAAAAAAAACATGATAATTTAGCTGAATATTTTATTAGCCATTAGGTTACTTTTTAACCGACTTCAAAAATAGAGGAGTAGAAAAGAGGAGAGGAGGTCAATTCGATTGTGTGTATGTTAAGCGATAGCTCCTCTGATAGGGATGTTAACACTAATCACACATTAATGTTTAATGTTAATTTTATGATAGTTTGCATTAATAGAATATCGAAAATCACATTACTATAATTTAATATTACGTAGTAAATTTATTATAAATAATATAATTTATTTTTGTAGTGGTAGGGCTCTTGGGAGAGTCCACCTGGGGAAGTACCACACATTTGCCAGTTATTCTACCGCCAAGCAGTAATGTGCAAACATTACTGTGTTCCGGTTTGAAGGGCAATGTTTCCAGAAAAATTACAGGGCTTAGAGATATAAGATCTTAGATCTCTGGGTGACGAGCGCAGTGCAGTGCTAAGTAATGATTTGAACTCTTCATGTTCCAATAGCTGCGTGTCACTGTGCTGTTATGTGTCAGGCATGTTGCTTACCATCAGGCACATGTCCTGATCGTCTCGTCACTCTTTATTTAAAAAAAAAAAAACACTTCGTCAAAGTTAATAGATCCAACCGTTTATCCTCTTTTTGACAGCACCAATAGAACGTAACTGCGTCATGTTACGCAAAAGTTAACTTATAAATGCGAGGTTTTAAAAATATGACAACTGCTTAAATTTGCTCCTTGATCCCGTATAATAATCATCTTTTACAAAATAAGTCCATAAGCGCAGTAGTTTTTTTATAAATTCCATAAAATAACAAACGTTTTTAAAAAATTACGTTCTATGGCTATCAACATAGTGATGTTACAGAAGTTACGATTGAGATATCGATATTGTTTATGAACTATTTTTACACGGGTGTTTTCCGTTCTCGGCACATAATATCGGATTTATTTTTATGTAAAACCGTTATATTGATGCGCCTCAGGAAAACATACAGCATTATTTGAAGACGTGTTTATCTCCTGGTGTATATCCAAAAAAGAACAAGGTTATGATGACTGAAACATTTGAATACTTATTAAAATAAAGTGTTAAATAACATTTTGTAGTTAGGTAAATTAACAAAGTTTATTCATGTCTGATGTAAACTTTGAAGAACATGATGTACCATTTTCGTTAATTTCTAAATAAATTAACCTGATATGCTTAATGTGTTAAAATATTTCCAAACTTTTAAAATGTACATAGATATATAGTTCTAATGTAACGTGTTGTCTGCAAATAATTAGGCGACATGGGGTGAGTACATACCACCCATATGTGTACTAATACTGTTTTAAGTAATAAACTGTTATTTTAAACCAAACTAATCGGTGGCCGAGTGCGAACTTATATTCGTTAAATATGTCATAATATATAGCTAAACATATCAGCATTTTTTTAATTTTTAACTTCAACTTTTAATTATTTGGATTAGACTAAAGATATATTATGACATATTTAACGAATATAAGTTCGCACTTTCGTCTGTGGAATTATGTATCTGTGGGATTGGATTTAAGATTTCATTACATCTACATTCATTAAATCCTGCTGCAGTAGTCAAACAATAGAATCATTTTGATATTTTAAAAATAGGTATTCACTACCTCTACATAAGAACATTTAAATCATCGCGAAATTAGGGCTGGTCTAGTCGGAAGATCGGTGGCTGCCGATCTCCCGTCTTTTCGAAGTCATCTACGTAATGCCGCTAACTTAAAACGGCGAAGAGAAAATTCGTGACGAAACCCACATCTACCTATAACTTCTTGAGGTTAGGTGTCATTCACCAACCTACACTAGGTCAGCGTGGTGGGTTATGGTTTTGACTCTGTCCTTGTGAGAGAGGTCCCCGATTCCCAGCTGTGGGATCATTTTGTGTACTGTTCATGTTTTATGCTGTAGACTTTGTATTCATAGAAATACGCTGCGTGCAAATAAAAAAAAACATGATAATTTAGCTGAATATTTTATTAGCCATTAGGTTACTTTTTAACCGACTTCAAAAAAAAGAGGAGTAGAAAAGAGGAGAGGAGGTCAATTCGATTGTGTGTATGTTAAGTGATAGCTCCTCTAATAGGGATGTTAACACTAATCACACATTAATGTTTAATGTTAATTTTATGATAGTTTGCATTAATAGAATATCGAAAATCACATTACTATAATTTAATATTACGTAGTAAATTTATTATAAATAATATAATTTATTTTTGTAGTGGTAGGGCTCTTGGGAGAGTCCACCTGGGGAAGTACCACACCTTTGCCAGTTATTCTACCGCCAAGCAGTAATGTGCAAACATTACTGTGTTCCGGTTTGAAGGGCAATGTTTCCAGAAAAATTACAGGGCTTAGAGATATAAGATCTTAGATCTCTGGGTGACGAGCGCAGTGCAGTGCTAAGTAATGATTTGAACTCTTCATGTTCCAATAGCTGCGTGTCACTGTGCTGTTATGTGTCAGGCATGTTGCTTACCATCAGGCACATGTCCTGATCGTCTCGTCACTCTTTATTTAAAAAAAAAAAAAAACACTTCGTCAAAGTTAATAGATCCAACCGTTTATCCTCTTTTTTGACAGCACCAATAGAACGTAACTGCGTCATGTTACGCAAAAGTTAACTTATAAATGCGAGGTTTTAAAAATATGACAACTGCTTAAATTTGCTCCTTGATCCCGTATAATAATCATCTTTTACAAAATAAGTCCATAAGTGCAGTAGTTTTTTTATAAATTCCATAAAATAACAAACGTTTTTAAAAAATTACGTTCTATGGCTATCAACATAGTGATGTTACGAAGTTACGATTGAGATATCGATATTGTTTATGAACTATTTTTACACGGGTGTTTTCCGTTCTCGGCACATAATATCGGATTTATTTTTATGTAAAACCGTTATATTGATGCGCCTCAGGAAAACATACAGCATTATTTGAAGACGTGTTTATCTCCTGGTGTATATCCAAAAAAGAACAAGGTTATGATGACTGAAACATTTGAATACTTATTAAAATAAAGTGTTAAATAACATTTTGTAGTTAGGTAAATTAACAAAGTTTATTCATGTCTGATGTAAACTTTGAAGAACATGATGTACCATTTTCGTTAATTTCTAAATAAATTAACCTGATATGCTTAATGTGTTAAAATATTTCCAAACTTTTAAAATGTACATAGATATATAGTTCTAATGTAACGTGTTGTCTGCAAATAATTAGGCGACATGGGGTGAGTACATACCACCCATATATGTACTAATACTGTTTTAAGTAATAAACTGTTATTTTAAACCAAACTAATCGGTGGCCGAGTGCGAACTTATATTCGTTAAATATGTCATAATATATAGCTAAACATATCAGCATTTTTTTAATTTTTAACTTCAACTTTTAATTATTTGGATTAGACTAAAGATATATTATGACATATTTAACGAATATAAGTTCGCACTCGGCCACCGCACCGTCTTGTCTGGTGCTGAGAACAGTGCTGTTGACAATGATTCGCACTGACCTAGAAGTATTTTATAAATTAATTCTTCTGTGAGTTTATGTATGGTACAGGTATGTTTTGTATGTAATAGTGCGGCTTTGCGCTAGTGTGCAACTTCCCCTCCCGCAAGAAATGACAGAAAGATTTGAACAATTTTTTTAGCTAAGGCTACAGTACTCCCTTCCGTGTTGCTCGCTGGGGATGGCAGACATTAAAGTCTGCCGTTTGGTACCAGAAAATAGTAAAGTTTGAGCAACCCCAATTCCAATTTAAGCAAACGAAATCTAATCTTTTATTTTTGTTTATTTATTAATCAAAATCAGATTCATCGTTGCTGTCACTCGAGCTATTGCCGACATTTATAATTAATTGTTGACTCATATAATCTATCGCCACGTGTTTATCCCAATCTGCCATTATAGTTTCTTGTGTTTTTTTAATTACATTTTGCCAGCTTTCCGCAGTTACTTTCACACATGCATTTTTTAATAAATTTACCATTTTGATTGCCGTGAATGGGGGTTTTGTGTTATTTCGAGCAGCGTGTCCTTTAACTTGAGCCCATATTAATTCAATGGCATTGTATTGACAATGATAGGGTGGAAGTCTAAGAACCCAATGACCATGTTCTGCAGCTATTTCGTCGATCACATATCGTTTTGGGAAGTGTTTTTTTGTTCGTAATATATTTAGTAATTGTACTTTTAGTAAGGAGTTATCAACATTTTCGCCATGTCGTTGAAGCCAGTCAATGATTACTTGTTTTTTGTCGGCCTGGGTCGGCATTTTATCAATTTGGCGTGAGTGATAGGATGCGTTATCCATAATAATAACTGACGGTTCTTCCAATGATTATACATTTCCTTAAACCAACTTTCGTAAACCTCAGAATTCATTTCTTCGTGGTACTCAACTGTTTTTTTGGATTTAAAGGCCAACAAAGCATCTGGCATGAATCCTTTCACAGACCCTGCATGGCAAATAATTAGACGTTCTCCTTTTCCCATCGGTACTGAGGTAGTGGAAGCAGCGGTGTCATCAGTCCAGCTCTTAGACACTGTGTGGTTCGCATTCAGCCAAGTTTCGTCAGTGAAAACAACATTTGACCAATCTGTAATTTTTTTGGCTTCGCTCAAAAATTCGCAACGAGCAAAAGCTACGTCGCGACGCTCCATCAATATTTTGCGTTTGTCCGATTTTTTATAAGTAAATCCAATTTCATTCAAGACCTTTGCCAATGACGATTTTTGACCTCGGAACAAATCACATTCACGCAAAGAAGCAACAAGTTTTTTAAGTGTTGGAACTTTTTTACGTAAGTAATAGTTATATATATGACGGCGTATAGCGTCTGCGTCAAAGTTGTCAACCGATGTCACACGACGTGGTTGGCGTTTTTTCTTCGGCGTACGAAGCTTATTCTCCTGCATGCCGCTTGTTCCGTAGGCTTCGGTAGTAATTTTGTAATCGTAGATGTACTAATACCTAACGCGGCCGCAACGCGCTCTCTCACTTGCGACAATGGTAAAAGCGGGCCGCCATTTTGATACTCTGCTTCAAAGTAATTACGAAGCTTGATCACCATTTCTCTCGTCTGTCCTTTCAGCACTGATCCTTTCGGCATTTTATAGTTCCAATATAAAACTCAGCAAATAATTACTAGCACGGGCGTCTTGTTGCGAGTGACAGTGACAAATACAAAACGGCGGTGGACCATTGACTTTTGCTACCTTGATAAAATACTACTGCTTACCCATAGACAAAAAAATTGGCAGTCATAGGAATTGCCGATAGAAGTGAAAACTTATAACTCAGAATTTGATAGCTTACCTTGGAAACTACACGGGTGTAACCGGAGGGCGTGGCCTCGCCATCTGGGCATGGCCATCTAGAAATGCGTCAGCATTTCCCATTGGCTGATGCGTTTCTAGATGGCCATGCCATGACGGCCTGTCCACGCCCTTTCAACATTCCCCATTGGCTGACGTATTTCTAGATGGCCAATAGCCATGGTCATGGCGCCATTCCTAGGACTATTCTCTTTCCGTACAGACTCGATAGAAAAATGAATCGAAATCGTGTCCACTATAATCACTTGGTCACAACACTTTAACTGACAAATTAGATCTGTCAAAAAAGAGGATAAACGGTTGGATCTACTATAAGTACTTTGGAAGTTTTAAAACATTTGAAAATTGTAATAGACAAGCAAAAATAATCATGTCGTACAATTCAACTGCTGGTCAAGTCAATTTCTTAATCAAAATTATATTAAAACTAGCGGCCCGCCCCGGCTTCGCCCGTGGTACATATATATAACCTACAGCATTCAAGGATTACGTACATATGAAAGAGCGGTGAACGATTCTTTTAATCGGTTCAGTAGTTCCCGAGATTAGTGTTCAAACTATATATATGCTATAGGCTACTTTTGATCCCCAAATTATCGTGCTGGTTACTGGGTCAGAAGTGACACCTATAGACAACTGGCGGGGATAACTAATTAAATGAGGATTGATAAGTTATCGACCGGGGATTAAAAATTATTAAATTACTAAACTGGCTATTAAAAAATAAGGGTTGATCATAGAAGGGTGAAAATTGAGGATTGTATGTATTTTTGAGTGTTGCATCATAAAAAAATAGAAATTTAAAATTTTGTCTAAAAAATAAAATTCTAAATTTTGGGGTGGACTACCCCTAACATTTAGGGGGATGAAAAATAGATGTTAGCCGATTCTCATAGATACCGGATAAGCACAAAAAATTTCATCAAAATCGGTCAAGTCGTTTCGCAGGAGTATGGCAACGAAAACTGTGACACGAGAATTTTATATATTAGATAAACATCAAAATCAAGGATAAAATCAAAATGAATACAAAAATTAAAATCAGAACAAAGAATCAAGACGTATCAAACAACAAAACTAAGGTAAATTTAAAGACAAAATCGAAGTTACAATCAAAATAAAAGTCAAAGCAAGATAACAATCAAGACTAAAAACAAATTTAGTATCAATAAAAATAACAATCAGAATGAAAACAAAATTAAAATCAAAGTCAAAACAAAATCAATATAAATAGGTATTAAAATCAAAGCAAAAATTAACACTAAAATCAAATGAGATAAGTGATTCGAGTGAGGTTTTACAGTGGAGAAATCAATCCAAACATTAAGTCAATCGTTAGGTATGAGTGCAGGCAAGCTTATGTGTGACTTGTACGTGCGCGTGGGTGTAGGTGTGTAGGGGTGCAAGTGTGTCTGAGGAAGAGAGAGCGCGGAAGAAATATTAGGCATAATGAGGTGATTCCGAGTAAGTTTTCGGTGTCATGATAGCTTAAACTCCTCAACCATTTGTCAAGTGTAGTTTTGCATTTTATCAGATTCAGACTATATAAATATTTAATGACTTGTTGACTCGGTTATACAGTCGTGAACTAATCGCTTCGTACTGTCGATCAGCTAGCGCTGTACGTGTGCGCATTATCGAGCAGACAGAGTAGTTTCTGCGCTTACTGGACTGATTATAAGGGAGTGTCGAGTGCTTGCGAAGAAGTACCCGCTTCACGTACAACTGTCTCACCGTGAGCACAGAACAGTCTGCATACAACTGCTCAGTGGGATACCTACGTCATTACGTCACTAGTCGCAAAACAAACTGTCGAAACTGATTAAACTGTTTACTTTTCTGTATTTTTATTATAGTTTGCGATCTTAGCGACGACGATTTTGATTGTTTGTATTCAAATAATGATAAGAAAACACATAAACTCGACATACAGTCATGAATCGAGACCAATGTTTTGCGACTAGTGACGTCATGTCAGTCGTTAGTGTTTTAGCGGCAAAATTCAAAATAAGTCTAATATTGTATATTTACTCATCGAAAATACTAGATAATATTTTGAAATAAAATGTTATTTTATAAGGTAAACAAGGGACAATCTTCAAAATAAAAGCAATTCCGAAAAATTGTTAACATCCCAATTGACCTGAATCGATTTTGCTGATTTTTTTAGCAGAAAACTTCAGAGATGGTTCCACATACATAGGTAAAGATTTCGATGTTTTTGTTTATAGGTAAATTTTATTAATATCATGGTAGCGTTTTGAAATATAAACAGAAATCTAAACCTTGTTTTTCCATTTATCGGGACGACGTAAGTAGGTAACTTCTTATGAAATTTAGCCCAGTGTCTGAATTAAAATTGACAAATACAAAATACAAAAACCTTTATATTACTGGCCTCGTGGCTTAGCTTACTTATAATGTATCACCTAGAGAATCAGTACGGGAGATGTTCAAAACTATTAGCATATTAACAGTCCCTTCATTGTATATTTATGAATGTATAATGTATGTAAGAAAAAATCGAAGTCGTCTGCAGAAATTAACTGATCTGAATCCAAAAGCGCACCATAAACACAAAATTGTGTTTCCTAAATGCAGACTTCAGGAAACAAATAACTATTTCAAATGTAATGGTATTCGCTTCTATAATGCAATCCCTGTACAAGTGGAAGGTCTCAATGAAACCAAGTTTAAAAATGCAATAAAAAGCTACCTATTGAGCAAGGCATATTATAATATAGACGACTTTGTTAAAGATAGTATCGTATTGAAGAGAAATGTGTCGAAATTAGAATCTTGTAATAAGGTAATAGATGTTTAAGACTTTTGATGTTACATTGTTTGTACTAATGTAGTATCTGTATACTGTGTGTATTGATTATTTGTTATTTTGTCTTCGACAAAGCCTTTTTACATCTGCATGTAATTGACTAGGCCCCTTTACAGCTGCTTTATTCTTTTTGACGTTGTTATTTTGTCATATTATGTACACAGATTCTTTGCTTTTTTGTAAATGACGTTACCAAGTGTTCTTATGAATTTATGGTATGTAGAAATGAATTGAATTGAAGTGGGTAGTAGCTCTGCCTGCGAAACCGAGGGTCGTGGGTTCGATTCCCACCCAGTGCATATATTTGTGTGATGAATTCAATGTTAGCACTAAGTCTGGGTGTTTCTATGTATAATAAGTATGTATTTAAAACTATATAAGTATTATATCAGCTATCTGGCCGCCATAGTACAAGCTTTGCTTAGTTTGGGGTCAGATGATGCTGTGTGTGAATTGTCCACCAATATATATTTATTGCTGTTTATAGGTAAGATAAGATGATACAAAACGTTATAAAAGTTGCCCCATACAAACTGGCCTCTGCGAGAGGCATGCCATATGTCTGGCAAGATAATTTGTTGTAGTCTTAATTTATACAATGAAAAAAATTTAATAACAGTCAGCTGATTAAAGTCTTCTTCTTACTGATCTTCTATTCATTTCATGGTTGAAATTGGTTTTTGTTCTTTCGAATCAAATAAATTATTTTATTACGTGTATAGTACAAGTTTTGCTTCAAACTAGTGTTATGGGGCTTGATAGTGTTGTGTGAGCAATGTTCATCAATATATTTATTTGCCATATATACCATATAGTATTTTGGAACGAAATTCTTTAAGACAGGCTTGGGGGATTCTGCGGCGCGCCTGAATTGAAAGAAATGTTACACTAAAACCATAAGAAAAATACATAACGGAAGTGACGCGTAAACTTGCCTGTCACCAGTGATTCCAGGTTTGATATAGTCAGTTCTGTCGGAAGTTTCTATCGCGTTCGGCGATCTTTTTCGCGCGCGTGTTCGCAGCTCGTTTAGCACGTTTGCTGAATAAGCTGCGAATACGCGTATTCAGCATCATTATCTTCATCAGCCACAAGACGTCCACTCCTGAACATAGGCCTCACCCTAGATTTCTATAACGAACGGTCTTGCGCAACCTGCAACCAGCGGTTTCCAGCAATATTTGTGAGGTTATCTGTCCAACTAGTGGGAGGCCGTCCAACACTGCGTCTTCCGGTTCATGTTCGCCACTCGAAAATCTTTCTTCCCCGTCAGTTGTCAGTTCTGCGAGCGATGCGGCCTGCCCATTGCCACTTCAGCGTGCTTACTCGTTTTCTTTGAGCTGTATCAGCTTCTTTCGTTCTTTTCCGAATATCCTCCTTTGGCTTCTATCGCGCAAAGATACTCCAAGGATAGTTCTCTCCATAGCTCGCTGTGCGACTTTGAGCTTTGTTATATGGCCTAATACTGTATTGGCTCCAACTTATTCAGAGAAGCGATGCGGTCGGCTTCGTGTTTTATTTGCTCATCGAGTTGCGATACTCTCAATTGTGGTACAAGTGACAAAATTATAGCTATTCTGATAGTTGGATTATAGTTTGCAGTCGCTTTTGCATTTTTGTGATAACGAGGCATTTCAAACAAGAGGTAAGAGGTATCTTTAAATGTTTCCACTTCTGGGACTCGGGCCATTCTCTCGCTAGGAGCAAGTCTAGGAAATAATCCATTAGGTACGTTGGGTTAGGGCAGTTTGGCGAATGATGCATAACCTACAAACAGTGCTAAACGAACTGCAAACACGCGCGCGCACTCTCCTTGAAAAAGATCGCCGGACGCGATCGAAACTTGAGTTGGACTAGACTATATCAAACGTTACCCATGTATTTATTCAAAATATGTCAAAATGTGTAAACAAACAGTCTTTAAACATCCCGGTTTCCTTGTGATCTTTTACTTTATCGTTATTAATATTATTATAAAATATATTTTCAAGTGTTATTTGACCTTTATCAATCAGTGGTACAACTGAGGGTAATATAAAAAAAAACCCAGTGGAACTAGCTTTAAAGCTAAAAATACTAAGATGGTGGTAGTCTGGTGGTATTAGGCCGGAATTGAACCTATTAGCTCATGATTGCTACCGCACGTTTTAAGCACTAGGCCGCAAAGACTTCATCTAGATTTATAGTAAAAATTACTTTTGAAGGCTTACATTCGTAAATTAAAAAAAAAACGCTAATCTCTTGTAACTTTCTCTACAACCTAAAGGGGATGTCAGAATATACGTCAAACGTCATCGGCGTTGAAGACGGCTCCACGGTTTGATATCACGTCTTATAAATATTATACTTTGTGTATACGCCTTAAATCTTTACATTTTTACACAATATTTTAGACTTTATCTAAACAACCCAAGGTTGATATTGAATTGTGTGTTAGTTTCCATTTGCAGGGATGGATATTAACAGATTGACAAGTTGAAAAGCAACCAATTATAAGTTAGTTTGATATTACTCTTTAGGATCTCGATTTTTCGATATTTTTCTTTTATTGGCGTTGGGCGTTTGTAATTAAATGGCGGATAGGAGTTAGATGGATTTTTTGATAGATTAAAAAATATATTTATGCAGTATATTTATGCTTATATGAATCAATTACTAGTATTTTTAAATTTAATATAGAGTAACAAGACAAACAGAACCAACGTCTGATGATAAGCAACATTTTTGCTCGTAACAGCATAGTACTGCCAACATATTTATTTTTTCGCAAATCATCAGTTTCCTAAAAAAACTCGGATCGACCCTGGTGAGGTGGATATTGTAAAACACCCTTTATCGAGATTTGTAAACTACGTTTTTTACTATTCTTTCAATTCGTATAACGCTTTAGAAATTAAGATTTATTAGTAATCAAGTTTATACATTCCCACGTCCCACGGGTGTAACTCAGGCCTTCCTTTCGCAAGGAAAGAGTCGAGACAGTAACCCTAACGCTGGTCAAGAGCGGGTTGGTGGATGACAAATATAGACGAGACGATTTTTAGAATAATCTTGGTTTCCTCACAATGTTTTACGTAAAGCCTAAGCTAAAGCGTAAAGTGGTAATGATAAACTCATACTGGGAAAAATACTTAAGTATAAACGCAGACGGGATTTGAACCGACGACCACAGAATTGTGAAAGAAGACGTTAGCAATACAGTTTCCATATTATATTACGTAAGTTGCTTTAGAGTTTTAAAACTTTAGGTATAATCTTGAGTAACATTAAAAGAAATTAAAATAAGAGTTGGTTATTTAAAATTAAATTAAAAGGATTTTTTTCTTTCATCATCATCATTCTCAACCTTCCTGATCCTACTGCTTGATAAGCACGATATCTTCCCCTATTACGCCTCTACGCTGCCTCCGCTCGATAATAATATGTTGGTTCTGCGAATTCATAAGATTTCCTTTAACCAAAAGTAACTCATCGATTTATTGCTTAAGAAGATTTATTTTAAAAATGAATTTAAACAGATAAGTAATTTCGCAAACTCTTTTTATTAAATCGATTTAAAACATCTCGAGTGGTTCATCTCTAATCCGGCCAATACCTACGTCATTCACACATCGTCAAGTTTCATACTTTAACCCTTGACTGCACAACTACAAGAAATAAAACCGGTATCTATAACCGATATAATCCGGATCGGGCAAATGTAGCCCGCTGAGTTAAACACGTGTCAATTGATGTCAATCAAATCGTAGGTACCTGTGAGCTCAGTCAGTTTGTTATACATTCACGTGCTTTTGTATTTTGGACTTTATTGACTTTACTATTTTTTACTCAGAAACCCAGCAAACTGATGTTATATTTTGTATGTTTGAGTGTGTACTATATTTGCTACTTATAAATTATTTGTATTTTATGGCAATATGGTTAAAAATAGAGTGTAGAATTATTCAAGACATTAATAATCTTAAGAAGCCCACTTTATATTTCCACAGCTGACAATGGTTGTCTTCTCTCGTAAGTAGAGGGTTCAAACCTAAAAATCTGCCACGATCCTAAATAAAAAATCCGAAGCCTAGATCGGGTTGGCAGATGACGTGTGACCTCGGAAGATTCTTGGAACATGCCAGTTTACAAAACAAACATCTTTTTGTTCTGATTTGAAGGTCGATACTTCCAGAGAAATTAAAGTGCGTAAATATTAATCATTTTTGGGTGACGAGTGTAGTGATTAGGTAACGATTTCGAGTATTGCAATAGCTGCATGACAACTGTTACAGGCAGCCACGTTGCTTACCAGCAGGCGTATGGCTTGCTCATGCAGTCACCCTTTAATTAAAAAAAGTTGCCGCACGATGTTTTCCGTCATCGTTAAAGCCAATGGTGATGATAGCCTTCTACATTCGCACTTAGAAAAATACTCTGAGGATCAGAAGAGATGCGATCCCATGACCTCACAATAAAATTCTCATTCACATAAAATGTCATTAATTGTCGCACTACTGTAAAATGTATTGTTCTTTTTTTTCTGTATTTAATTTTATTTGGTGTGTCAATAAAGAGTATATCTATATATCTATCTAACCACTAAGCCACCATGTCTTCTATTGAGTGTTAGCCGCGAAGTATATTAACGATTGACAAGCTTAACCCATGACTGACAGCCTCGCATTAAATATAAACCGGTATTTATCCACATAATGATGAACGATTATTAAATCATCAATCAAAGTTAAGGTTCTGCTTTCGAAGATCGTCTTTAATTGTTAGTTAGCGTTATTGATTAATTTTTATAATCAACGCCTCAGGTTTGAATTTGAATTTTTTCGTGGTGATTATTTTGTGTCATCAATCATCACTTTTAGGTGATATTTTAGTTGAAGTGAAAGGAAAGAGCAAGTAGAGAGTTTTGAGCTATCATGGTTATTTAATATACCATTATTATTAATTACGAAACATTACATGTTTTAAGTAAAAACAGTGGAGCAAATCCCTCGTACTTTGATGCAGTTTACTGAATAAAACATACCTTCCTACCGAATGATTCTCAATTATTCTTGGATTGATGAATGATGGAATAAAAAGGAATTTTTAAAAGGGGAGCAGTGCCCACCTCCATCAAAACGTATTTAAATCGATGTGTTGTATTTTCAACCGGTTGTTTTTAAACGAAATCTTTTTTTATTCTTAGTCTGTTTTACACTTGACTGCTATCACACCTGCTAATAAGCGACGATAAAGTCCAATTCACTCTAAACTTAAAGACACCAAGATTGTAACTATCGGGAAAACCCCACTCAGGCAACGCACCACCTAGACTACATTACGAAAGTGGTGTATATGAAATTTTTTTAGTACAAGTTTTCGAAACTTCAATGAAACGATGTCACTTTTTCGAGCTATAAGCAAACCAGGATTGAAAACAAGGGTAGATTTTTAAAGACATGTTGGTCTTTTATCAAAAATATCGCATCTGTCGTTTTTTTTTTCTAATTAATCCAAATCTATAGTTATCAAACGTTAAAAAACCCGATGCCACGGTTTTCAAATTGTATAAATCTGGCGCCCAGCTGCGCGGATACAATGCTTGTATCGAGAGTATGATACGTGAAATGGATTTAGAGATCCTTGAAATTATCGTTATCGATATCCAACTTAACATCAATTATATTTTACGTAAAAAAATCTTAGTTTTAAATTGTTTTCTTATCAATTAAAAGTAAGGATCATATAAATGTGTAGAGTCGTACCATGAAAAGTTAAGTTTAAACTTTGAAGATGTATATGTATGCTATTTGTATGCTATTTCTTTTTTGCTTTTCATTGATATTTGACGTGTAAATTGTGCATTTATGAATAAAGAACTTTGGCAATAGAATTTTGTAAATAGCAGTGGCTTGCAGTTGTGCCCGCACAATTCCCATTTCCAAAAGATGTGTTATTCTAGAATACGATCAAAATGTATTCCGAATATCAAACCGTTGCGTTCAGACGATATGAAGTGTTTTGTAGCAAATATCAAAACATCTACACTTCCAATCATCCAAAATTTCACATTTATATTATTATTGAGAATTAGCGATATAGTATAGGTAGTATAAATATTGTTTTTTTTTTCAAAGATGTGTTTTTATCCATAATTTAAAAAATATAAGCTGAAACTTAAGCTAAATAATGTGCGAAATTTAGTTCTCTTCCTTACGCGCCATTTTTGTAAAAAGGGATATAAAGTTTTTGCTTTACTCCTACTCCTACTAATATTATAAATGTTTGGAGTTTTCCATGCAATCTGTTCAGCAGCAAAGACGTGGTTGAGTGACAAACATTCAAATATATAAATATATAACGCACAAATATGCAAGCGTCAAAATAAACAATCGACCAATCGTTCTAACTTTCATTTTAATTTTCAATGGAAACAATAGATGTTTATAATAAATAACATACAGAACCATAAACCATTAAATCTATCATCGCCCACCGCTCCACGTTTGAAAATAGAAAAAAGTAGCGTTTCGCGATTCGACCTGCGTTCAACCGCTGTCAGACTGATTGACGCGAAGCTTGCCCCGCCACGCCCGCGCTTCAAACCCTGACCTTATATTCCACTTGTTTTGATTTTGTTTTCGTTTGGTTATTGTTTTGGTATTAATTAACTTTCGTTTTAATTTATGATGTATTTTTAATAATAAAACCACCGATATCAGCAGCTCTCTACAGTTTAACTCACGTAGTTTGAATTCCTGTTTTCTTTTCTATGACAAAAAGTAGCTTATGTGATATCACAGGCTATATGTGGTCTAGAATTCCACCTGATCCGGTCTAGCGTTCCCACGCGAAAGCGCAAGAAACATTCACACTTGCATTTACTAGGATCATTTAGCTAGTATATTATCCAAAATTTCTCTCCGAAAGCAGCTTAAGATTAGCTTTTGGGTACTTTTGAAGTCACAGAGGCTTAGTGCTGTGAACAAGCGATTTGTAATCGTGAAGAAGAAGGTGCTCTCGTCTTTATCTTTGGATATCTTAATTGTTGTTGAATGTACAAGATTTACAAGACCGACATCAAAACTGGCTTTAACGATGAAGGAAAACATTGTAAGGAAGAATTAGTTACGAGGAAATGCGTCATCTGGCTAGCTGCACTTACTAGTCGGCGTATTGTATTATGATCTTGAATGTTACAAGAGAAGGGTCCGAGTCAAGACTATAACTAGTTATTCATAGCTCATTAGATTCAATATTTTTTTTAACCGACTTCCAAAAAAAGGAGGAGGTTATCAATTCGACCCCTATGTTTTTTTTATGTATGTTACCTGATTTCTCGAGAACCTCTGAACCGATTTTAAAATTTATTTTTGTGTTCGGATGGGTATGCTTCCCGAATGATCTCATATAAATATTTTCGAAATCGGTCAAGTAGTTTTTGAAATATGAACCAAAAACTGAAAATTTGCGTACAATTATCTGGATGACGTAGATGTAGATTTTACAAAAGTTATGAATCTCGACCCTGTCAATACAAAATTGTATAAATGCTTTAATAAAAACTTGTTTTTAACCACCGACCAAAAAAGGGGTGTTATAAGTGACGTCGATGTCTGTCTGTCTGTCTGTTGTGGCACCGTAGTAGAGCTCAAACGGATGGGCCGATTTCGATGCGGTTTTTTTAATTTCAAGGTTAATACCCTAGCGTATGTTCTTAGCTATGCCTGGTTAATGTCGATTCAAGATGGCCGCCTTCACAAAATGGCGGACAAAATATTTCTTCACAACCTACCTCAATATGGGTATCAAATGAAAGTACTTGACTAGTAGAACACTATAACAAATTTCAAATCCAAGATGGCCGCTACCACAAAATTCCGAAATCCATTTCTTTTTTCACAACTCCCTTAATATGGGTATCAAATGAAAGGGCTTGACTAGTAGAATGTTGTACAGATAACAAATCCAAGGTAGTCGGGGGTTAATCAAAATTTTTAATTTTGAATTTTGTTCTTGTACACTAAAAAGGGTAAAATAAACTATTTTCGTACAAAAAATTAAACCAACTTCAAAACCACAAATAGGCACTCAAAAGCGAAAAATAAACTAAAATCATTATTATACTCGTAAGCGCTACTCACTCATCTATTTGAAGTCGGTGCCAGTCAGGTCAAGTTAGTAGATTGATGCTATGTAGGTACATGGTAAGTAGGCACAGGTAAGTAGTATATATCCACTACCTGGCACTAGATTTCGCTGGCACCGACTTCAAATAGATGAGTGAGTAGCGCTTATAATAATGATTTTAGTTTATTTTTCGCTTTTGAGTGCCTGTTTGTGGTTTTGAAGTCGGTTTAATTTTTTTGGACGAAAATAGTTTATCCTTAGAAGCGAACTTTAGCAAATAATATCTTTCAAAATAAGTTTGTATGCAAATACGAGATACTTTTGTTTTACTTTTTTTTTAACGTCTAGGCTGTGGAATACGTTGCCTAAGAGGGTTTTTCCCGATAGTTACAATCTTTGTGTTTTCAAATCGAGAGTGAATTGGTTTCTTCTAGGTAAACACGCTCCATCGTAGACCGCATCATCGTTTAACATCAGGCAAGATGGCGGTCAAGTGTAAACCTATAAAAGTTAAAAAAAAAAAACAAATAAAATAGAATAAAATTCGAAAACAAAATTGATGGACAAAATGGACTAGCAGTCCCAATATCATACTCATCCATTTTGTTTTCGAACAAAGACATTACATAATTATGACACTATAACAAAGAATGGGGGGACATCAAACACTCTAATAAGACAAAGCATTGAATGCAGGGGTCTTAAAAAGAATGTTTGGGGTAAACTCAATACGGGATCTCCGAGACATCCATTAGGTAATATTGAAAATTTTAATATCAGGATTGCTGACTTCTTACTAACGACGACACGATTGTTATTTTGCCTGGGCGGAACAATGATGTTCGTTATTGGAACAATGCTGCATCAAGCAGCTTTTGTCAGTCTTGGTGCAATGTCGTATTCTCACCTTTTTTGGGCATAATAATACATATAGCTATTAAGCGATTTGTGGTCCAGGGATAGGTTGAGGGTACCAGACCATGGCGGAGATCGCCTATGAACAGGACTGACTAGATAGAAGCGGTGGTTATTGGTTCATCATCAGTACACGAATGCACAAGAAAGGCGGCCATCAGAGAGGAGTGGCAGCGTGTTGTGAAGCTTGCCACTAACACCTGAAGTGATGACCACGACCACTCTGTCAAGAGTGATACCGACGAAGAAGAAGAAGAAGAAGATTGGAACAAAATTATTGTTTTTTAATATGTTAAAGACAAAACGAATATATATATTTAGGTACTTTTTATTATACAGACAGACCAGAGCAAGTCGACTTATAACAGAATTTGTCCCCCCAAGAGGTCCCGAATTGACGATGTAGCTCTCAAACTGTACTGAAAGGCTCAGTAGTTGGCGGAGCTACAAGCTTTAGTAGTGGTAGGACTCCAAGCAGAGTCCGTCTGGGGAAGTACCACACCTTTGCCAGTTATTCTACCGCCAAGCAGTAATGTGCAAACATTACTGTGTTCCGGTTTGAAGGGAAATGTTACCAGAGAAATTACAGGGCTTAGAGATATAATATCTTAGATCTCTGGGTGACGAGCGCAGTGCAGTGCTAGGTAATTATTTGGACTCTTCATGTTCCAATAGCTGCGTGTCACTGTGCTGTTATGTGGCTGGCATTTTGCTTACCATCAGGCACATGTTTTTTTTTTTTTTTTTTTGTTGTTCCACCTGTATTTCCCCCAGCACAAGCCGGGGACATTGTCAAGATGAACATTAGCAGAAGCAGTTTTCTGTTTGTTACACAGATCGGCCAGATATTTAGATTATCTGCCTTATGTAATACGCAAGTTAATTTTTTTTCTAGAAGGTGAGTGGATATTACCTAATATGCTGCACACCTTCATTTTCTACTTACTTTTATTTATCCACCTGTACATTTTTATTAAATCTTTAAACATGATCTGGTTAATCTACTATACTATCAGATATCTATATGGTTGCAATATATTCATAAATATATCCTACATATAGTTTTCTCAAAATAACTAAACTTTTACAACTTGTCGGAGTGTCGTATATTTACATTTTTGTCTTAGGGTATACCTACTTCCCAAACTGTACAACCATGTAGGGGAATCAAATCCACAATACAACAACAACACAACACATTCCAGCATCGTAGTAGCCTATATATGTTACATAACACATATTACTTATTCCTTTTATTACACATTTTTGTCACATATTTACAAAATTCCAAAAAGCGAATTCTACTATTCTCATCCTGAAGCCACTCGGTCAAGTTACTCCGTCTCACATCCTTTTTGTATTCTATTTCTAAGAGTGTTCTTTTCAGTATATAAACAGGGCAGTCAACAACAGCGTGGATAGTTGTCTCCTCTACTTCCGGGATCAGGCACATGTCCAGCTCGTCTTGTCACTCTAAATTATAAAAAAAAAAAAAAAAAGAAACCTGAGGTGGAACCGCTAGCATAGGCTTTGTTTTCAAGCTGATGAAGACGCGGGGATGTAGGTTGCGCGATTTATTATTTTGGAATATACTTGGAAAAATATACAGAGGTCGAGGATTCGAATGAATAACCTGAAAATTGTGAACATAGATGTTTTTTTTAACTAGATTAGTTTCGCACTAGATCACCATCTCGCCTGATGTTAAGCGATGATGCGATCTACGATGGAGCGTGCTTACCTAGCAGAAACCGATTCACTCTCGATTTGAAGACACCAAAATTGTTACCATCGGGGAAAACCCACTCAGGCAACGCATTCCACAACCTAGACGTTCTTATCACAAACGTGGAGTAAAATAGCTTCGTTCGTGTTTTTGGAACATCAACCATGAAACGATGTCGCCCTTTTGTGGAACGAGAAGTCCGATAGAAGAAAGGGCAAGGTGGAATTAGATCATGCAGATCAGTTGCACACTCTCCGAAGTGTATCCGATAAAATACCGATAAACTAGCAATTTTGCGGCGATGATAAAGACTTTGAAGTCTTTTACGCACAAGAGTGTCATTGCCTATGAGTCTATTGGCGCGTTTCTCAATCGATTCCAGAGTCCCCAGCTGATACTTAGCCGATCCAGTACTCCATACAGGAGCGAATCTGTGCTTTGTGCACGCTTTTGTGTTCTATTAACAAAGCCGGAACGGACGTTACGCAGCTTGAGTAAAATCCTGACTTACATTCTATTTAATACGTGGCAAAGCTTAGAATGGTTTGTTTCAGATTTATTTGTAAATCGTCGAATGTAAAAGACATGACACGGTTTTAAAATATCGCCTTATTTGAAAATATTACTCGTTTTCAACGTTTCAATTTGAATGAAAGGCCGGGCATTGTTGTGACCATTTGTGATCATTTTAGTTAACCGCAATTTTATGGATCCTTGAAATTGGTAGTGGTACGAGTATGACTCTTTGCAGAGTCCGCTTGGAAAAGTATCACACCTTTGCCAGTTATTATACTACTGAGCAGTAATACGAGGGTCAAACTGAAAGTTCTTAGAAAATCAAAAACTGATTACATTAGCCAGTTATTAGTTTTGTTATATCTTTTCAAAATATTGTCCATTCACGTCAATACACCGCTGCATGCAATGCAACCACTGGGAAAAGCACTTTGCCCACTCGTCCTTAGGGGTCTCTTCAATGGCATCGCGATACGCAGCCACCGCTTCTTCAGCATTCATAAACCGCTTTCCTTTAAGTTTTTCTTTAATTTTTGAAAATAAATAAAAATCACAAGGCGCGAGGTCGGGGCTATACGGCGGGTGACCCAGTAATTCAACGTTTGATGTCGCCAAATAGTCGATCGTTCGCTTGGCGGTGTGCGATGAGGCGTTGTCGTGGTGAAGGAGGATCCTACTGCGAGGTCGTTTCTCTCGAACTTTTCCAAGACAAGTGGCAAACAATTGGTAGTGTACCATTCTGCAGAAACTGTTTTTGATCCTCTAACACAATTGTTGCGAAATGACCTATCCTTCCAAAGAACGAGGCCACCATTTTTTTCCCCGCACTTCGATCTCTCTTCACTTTAGTTGGCAACTCCTCGAAAGGAAACACCCACTGAGCAGATTGTCTTTTGGTTTCAGGATCATAACAGTAAATCCAGTTTTCGTCACCTGTTAGTATGTCGAACACAGCATTTGAGTCACCTCCGTTAAATCTTTCAATCATTTTACGGCACCAATCCACACGATGGAGTTTTTGAGCCTCAGTCAAATTATGAGGTATCCACCGGGCGCAAAGCTTCCTGACCGCTAAATGTTCGTGTAGGATTTTGTGCAATTTACTCATACCGATGCCTAAGCTTGTCCGAATCTGCTAATAGGTCACTCTTTTGTCAGTCTCTATCATACTCCGCACAACACAGATGTTATCTTCAGTCGTCGCCGTAGAAGGCCGTCCCTCACGTAAATCATCAGTGAGATTAGTGCGACCACGTTTAAACTCATTAAACCAGTTGTAAACAGTCGCACGAGATGGGGCTTCATCGTGAAAGGCCAATCGTAGTCTATCATAACGTTCTTGTTGACTTAAATGACATCGAAAGTCATAAAAAATCATTGCACGAAAATTCATGTTGATGTGACACAGACAATTTTCAATTTGCCGCCAAATCGTAAAACAAATGACAAATGAATGAAGTATATACTCAGTAATATTGGCAAAGAGTTCTATTTTCAAATTATAGAATTATTTTTTTATTATATTGTTTATAAGTGGCCAGTTCTAAGAATTTTCAGTTTGACCCTCGTATGTTAACATCACTATGTTCGGATTTAACGGCAATGTTTTTTTAAATATCACTGAGCATAGAGATGAATCGTCTCTGGGTGACAAGCGCAATGCAGTGCTATGTAATAATTTGAATTCTATTCTTATATAACCGCGTAATACTGTGCTGTTATAGACAGCCTTGTTTAGTTACTAGTACTGCCAGCAATCATTTGAATTCTTTATTTTTCTACTAACCACATGACACTGTTCTGTTATAGGCAGCTGTGTTACCAACCATCAGGTCCATGTCCTGCTTGTCCCATCTCTTTATACTTACAATAATAAAACATGTAAGAAAAAGTATTTTCTGAGTCAAGGTGAGATATATCGGACCTATACGTGAATAAAACAATGTATCTAAAGTTTAGCTAGTTGCTTAAAAATTCATATTTATATGGACCTATACGTGAATAAAACAATGTATCTAAAGTTTAGCTAGTTGCTTAAAAATTCATATTTATATTGAAAATTTATTTCATGTTGGTTTATTTGTTTCTTTCACACGAAATAAATAGCTTTTAATAGTAATTTCATTTATTATTATAAAGTATCTGTAATTAATACATATATGTATTTTTGTGTCATGGATACGTAGTGGCTAAATCATAATTTTCACAAGCCTGAGGTCGTTTAAATTTCAACATTTCTGAGTATATCAATGGCTAATGACGATGTTGAGTCGATTACTAGAGAAATCACAACCGGCAGTGATCGCTCAACAGACGAAATCAGACTAGCACTAGAATCGGGGTTAAATGTTCCAATTCCCCCCTATTTTCATTTGCTTCTCTTAAACCTCGAACTGTGTTAAAAAAAAAAGAGAACCTAAATGACAAAAGCCATGGAACCCGGAGTCTGTGGAGTAGCTAAATAAAAAAAACTACTTAACCAGCGTCGTGGATGTCTATGACTCTCTCCTTAGATAAGAAGGCAACAAGTCCTAGGAATTGGGTCATGTAGTAGGTTAGCGCCTGATGTGTCGAAGAAAAATAACATGGAAGAAAACTTATTATACACTTTTGTACATAACTTATAAATATCCCCAACATACGAAGAATATCCCCCATAAAACGAATTCATACGAACTGCCTATCACTTGGAAATAAAAAGCTTTTATTAAACATCACACAGAAACCAATATGACAGCCATAAACAAATTATTCGAAAAACCGGTATTTTGTTAACCCTCAACAGCCGCCATAAAAATATATACCGGAACATCGCAACGGGCAAAAATGTCCGACCGTAATAAAGAAACGCGATAAACCGTGCAAAAAAATTACGGACATGAATTCATTGGTATGACATTTGGGGTTTCACCGAATGGCGGAATAGCCGGGGGAGACCACTAGACATATTTCCTTCTTATAGTTTTATGGGATCGGGCCCATCTTTTATTGGTCGCCCGGATTCTTGTCAATCGTATAACTCGATTTACGCCGGGTCGTTTGGACCCGTCGACCGCTTTTTAGGGTTATGACAGATATTGAAAGTTCCAATTGTTTAATTTGTGGGTTTCATGGGGAGGGGTTTGATTAAAAATTCTTTACGCATCTTTTATCTGGAGGAGATCGTAAATGGTAAGTGGTTTCCTGGGAGACTCTTGGAATAAAGTGCCTACGTAAGTGTCTTTGTAGAACTGATTGAAAAATGGGTCAGGCCGAAAATTGGCAATTAATAGGACGATTAAATCAACTTTTGTTACTTGGAGACACATTATCTACATATACCTACTACTACCTATTACCTCTATGAAGCTAAAGAAGTTTTTGTTTGAACGCGTTTATCTCGGGAACTACTGGATCGATTTCAAAAACTCTTTCCCCGTTGGATAACTACGTGATCTCTAAGTGTATTATTGTGTACAATGTGCAAAGCCGAAATTCTAAGTAAATTATCATAGGTTGTTTTTTCCACGGGCTGCGTGATTCAAAGCGTCAAATGGGATAACTACTAATAATGCGAAAATAATCTAGTTTGTCGCTATGTATGACGTTACGCTTTCATGCCCGAACCACACTGATTTTGATTAACTGTAGTAGAGAGATACACCCTTAGAAATTAACGTTATTGAATTAATATTTCAAAAATTTATTTCATAATTATTAGATACTAGTAACACATTCATCTAAAACGCAATTCAAGGAAACTAAACTAGACAATCATACAATGGAATCCTAACAGGGATATTCCTGCTCCATACATCGCAGTTTCATTCCGATGATGCATACTCAAATTGCAAATACGGGAGATTTACGCACAGGCCATTAGGCTGTGTGTACAATGTACAAGACCGTTTAAATCGCGTCCTATCTTCAATCTTGCCGCCGCTAACAAACAACTAGTGCTGGTGCACATTAGGTGGAAAGCTCCACTTGTGACATCTAAATTTCGGGTAGCCGCACGGTTGGTGGACGGATGTGGGTAGATTGCAAGGCGGCATTTTGTTGTGAGCTCTCACGGTTACTTACCACACTCTATTAATAGCGAGATATTTACAGACTTCAAAACTGCGAAAATTGCTGCGCCAAATAACTACATTATTATTGATAATATTGGTGTATGGTGGTGTTTGACGAAAATCTTTGATCAAATACTTTGAAAATCAATTCATCCACGAGTCGTACTTTCGACTCTCAACCTCTCAACAATTTATCCTCCGAAATTATGCCGTCTTACTCTACCCTTTTTCAATAGATTTCAGGTTCGACTCGCAATTACAAAAAATAAAATAAAAAAAATGTTACAATATCGTTGACCCATCGTGCTGGGTCAACTGGTTAAAAAAACAAAAAAATAATACCGACTGAAGTCGGTATGATTTTTTCGAACGCAACTGTTTGCCATATGGAAAAACCATCCAAGCATTTTACAGTCTAACTGTATGTGCGATGAAAATTATATCATAAATATTTATGCTCAGGTACTTGAAATTGTAAAGAGAAGATTATTTACTGTCAACCTTTCTTGCTAGTTTTTTTGCAAGTTAGTGAAGTACTTACTAGTAATTCCTCCCTTATCACATAAGTCGACGTTGAATTTAGGTGTTTAGGTTCCTAAAGAAGCAGGACCTCTTAATTGGCTCTCAATATCGATATTACCTTTGGATTGCGTACAATACAGTACAGGATGGTGTACAGTAAAATTAATCTTCAGTGTCATAATTATATGTAGGTATAGGAAAGCTATGAGCTGGTTTTCTTGAAAAGGATCTTGTGTCAAAGTCTTGTAGTGGTCAAATTGTGAACTACGTCAAAAATGTATCATTATTTTATATTCTAAATTAATTCATTGACATAAATGATGGTTACTAGTTAACCATGGGTGGATTGTGTATTTTTTTTAGTAAAAATAGTAACAAACCACCTCCAAAAGTTATAATCATCGCGGTACAGCCGCGTCCGCCACCGTATCCAGGGCTGCGAGACAAAACGTATCGGTGGCCGGCACAGGCGCGCTAGAAGATAACTTACCAACCCTAGCTGCAATCACCGCTGCTGTGTAGGTGGGGAGACATTGGGAGATACTGTTAATGCTAATTGGGACTACTGTTAATGCTAAAAAAATAGTTGATTGCTGCGGTGACAACCCTGTTATTTTGAAGACCAAATGAAAGTGGATAAAAGTTTTTTTTTTCAAGGAGATGACCCGTATTTTCTTCAGTCTTATCGTGACTATGGTACGAGGGGATGTAATTAAAAAAAAACATTAGGATTCAACCAATCACATATATTTTTTTCAATATGAGTTAGATTCGTGAAATAGCAAATACTGGGAGATACCAGTACTACGACTAAGAAAGGCTACTAAAGCCTGGGATATATTACCAAACGGTAAGTATAAGACAGGAAAAAAAATTGCCGATGAACACTGAATACTACGCTAGAATGACCTGTGACGTAAGTTTCCAAGTTAAGCCTTTTGCATAATGCATTTAACATGTATTGTAGACAAATTAGTATAGCTAAAAAAATATGTAGGTATGCACATATTTTTCGAGATAAGACATATTTTAGGCATTTGGCAGAAGTCATTCTGAACTCATTAAGCAACAACCATCTAAACGTCCATACGTCACATAAACCAACCAATTGTGGGATCAGGTAGTGGTAAAAGTAGAACCTATTGTTACAAAGCTCCAAAATACCTTGGCATCTATCGTAATAAAATCAGTCGTCACTCTCCTGCACTAAAAATGCATGGGTGTGCTAAATGGTGCGATCGAAAACCCAGTGCTAGGGGCATTCGGAACTAGCCAATTTGAAGGGAGGGACATCAAATCTCCCGTGTCAATCAATCTCCGTGCCATTGTGTGTGGTCACATGCATTGTGTACATATTGACACGAATATAGAGTTACGCTAACACTTGTACTAGAAATGAAACAAATCTGTTCTTGATAAAAGATGAACTTTTTAAACGTGAAGTACTTTCGGCTCGTCTTTTGGTAGCAAGCTAATTTAACCCTTGACTGAAAGAAAGAAAGAAAGACTCAATTCATATAATAAATAATTAAAGTAAGTTTGTTTTTATTATGTATATTTATAAAGGTTTTTAATTAAATTATTTTTCTAAGTGAAAATTTCTGTTGGCGCACCAGAAAAGGAGAAGAAGAATAATGGACTATTATTATAAAGACATGATGATGATGACCAAAACAAAAATATAAAATATAATTGTGTATATAGGTTCCTACTCAACCTAATCTTCACTGACCTAAATGCTGTTTTTTTTTTCAATATAATTAAATAATCTGTGTGTTTCCTGCTATTAATTACTATTTGATCTACCATATTGCTTTGCAAAATTTTTTCAATATAATTTATTTTCGCTAAAAAAAAACATAGCCGACTTCAATTTAAATGATATTCTCACTCTCGACGAAACTTTATAAGAAACTATCATTAAGTCATCCAGGTATTATTATATTTATTATGAAAGCAAAAAGGTATGAAATTTGACATTGAAATTAAATGAAATTTGAAACGAAATTTGAAATGAAATTTGAAATTAAATTTGAAATGATTATTTTAACTATAATAGGTTCGCACTTGACCACCATCTCGCCTGATGTTAAACGATGATGCGATCTACGATGAAGCGTGCTTACCTAGACGAAATTTATTCACTCTCGATTGGAAGACACCAAGATTATAAACATCAGGAAAACCCCACTCAGGCAACGCATTCTACAACCTAGACGTTCTTATCACAAACGTGGAATCAAGTCTCTGCGTTCGCGTTTATTCAGTTTAAAACAATACAGTTTACTCACATATGTTCACATACACAAAATGTATGTGAACATGTGTACACTGGTACCCACACTTAAGAGTACAAAAGTATTTTAGGCGAAGCTATCGCGTAATATGCATACAAAAAAATAAGTTGGCGGTCATAGGAACTGACAATAGAAGAGAAAACTTATTATAACTCAGAATCCAATAGCTTACTTTAGAAACTACGCGGGTGAAACCGCAGGGCGTTCTTTTTTTTACCTTTTATAATAGGCTCACATTTGACCGCCATCTAGAAATGATAAAAAGAAGTCGGTTAAAAAGAACTCTTTTTTTTGTATAAAAGTGCAAACGCAGTTGTATTTGTTTTTTTCCAAACGATAATTTACTATTCTCGAACTTCGTATTTGGAACTTTGTATTCATATTAGTGACGTACTACATAGACTGCGTGAATAGGTAATTATAAGATGTCTATGTAAACGTGACAACGTCTAATATATCGATGAACGCCGGCTGCATGCACGAAAAAATGTCCCGTTACACTCATTCTACGCTTGCGCCGCATCTACCAATGCTTTGTTATGACGTTGTCGCGTTAAACTATCGTCCGTAAAACAATTGACTTACAGACAACCAATAATTTATTACTCAACAGAGCAACGAAGAACAGTAGTAGCTAGGTACTCAAGTATTTGCTAGTGAATTGCAATTACTAGCATAACAGCATGTACACTCAACAGAGCAACGAAAGGCAGTTACTCAAGCTTTTACTAGTAAATTGCAATTACTAGCATAACAGCATGTACTACTATGCTAGTAAAAAGTATTTGTTATATCAAGGCAGTTCGCTTCACCCCAGCCGCCTGCAAAGTAGGCAAGCAGCTGAAGGGACGACCTGAGCCCATCAAAAACCGTTTCGCCCTATACAGGACATTGCCAAGCGTTACCAAGGCCCAATAATTTCCTTACTCAATAGATTGAGGCACGAATCGAACTCGATCAACACGTCGAGGCATACGAATGCAATATATTAAACGCTACCGTGATTGAGAGACGTACAGCGCCATCTAGCTATGTTTTACGAACTAAATAAAATACTAGTTTGTAGTAGTAAATTTACCTCTTTAGTTTAAACTTTATTTGCTAAATACAAAGAAATCGGAAATATTTGGCTAAATATTTTGAACGTTTTTATTTAATTCTATTATTTTGACAAGATAATTTTAATACTCTACGAGTATGTAAGAGAAGTGTAATTGAGAATTTGTTTATTAATTGCTGAGAACTCTTTCTACTGTCAGGGAGTCAGCGAACACTGTTTGAGAAGGAAAAATAAAACGCTGTTGTAAACGCACTTTATTATTGAATGAACTGTTTTCATGATAATACAAACATCTGTTAACGTTTTATGTTTAGGAACGTACAGGGGTTTTCCATGAAATATGCTCGATAAAAAATATTGTTCAGGTAGAGATATATATAAATATATATACTACGGTACTCTTTATTGTATACACCAAAATAATACAGTAAAAGTAAAAGAGCAATAAAAAACTTGTGTTTTAATCGGCGGCCTTATCGCTATATAATATATAGGTACTTATATAATACTAGCGGCCCGTTCCGGCTTCGCTCGGATATTGTCACATAAAGCTCATTAATCGAAATAAAAACTATCTGTGTCCAAATTTGATTAAAATCGGCTAAGTAGTTTAGGAGTCCATCGCGGACAAACATCGTGACAGGAGATTTATATACATTAAGATATAGGTACTTACAGTGAACATTTAAAGTGTACATATGTACACTTATATTGTTACGTACACTTTTAATGTATTTTATGTTATGTGTCAGGCATGTTGCTTACCATCAGGCACATGTCCGGATCGTCTCGTCACCATTTATTTAAAAAAAAAAAAAATATTTTTGCGCTAAGTAACGTAGATATACTTATTACCATATTTATGCTACTATTTTGAATAGTTAATTAAATGCTGATGGTTTGTGACGTCCGTTTTTTTATTAACTATCTGAGAAATTTATTTGAAAAGATATATTTTTGTGTGGAAATTCAAGTCATGAAGGCGATTAATGATACGAAATCGTGTGAGAAGCCAAATGCCTAAAAACGCATTGAGTCCGTAAGTTATATTTGAAATAAAAGCGGCCAAGTGTGAGTTGGACTCGTCCATGAAAGGTTCCGTAGCAGCAAGTAACATATTCCACAGGTTCTTGTAGTTTGGTGTAACTTTAATCGATGTTTTAATGATAGTGAATTTATGACGTACTAAAAACTACTCTCTAGATCGATTTCAAACCAATTTTCGTTGAAAATTTGCATGGTAATGTACATCATATATTATATTTAGTAGGTACTTATATAAAAACATATTCATATAAGATATATTTTTTTGTTTTATCATTATCTTATTTTAGAAGTTTACAGGACAAGCGCAGTGCAGTGCTAGGTAATGATTTTGACTCTTCATGTTCCAATAGCTGTGTGTCACTGTGCTGTTATATGGCAGGCATGTTGCTTAGGTACATGTCCTGATCGGCTCGTCAACTTATTTTAAAAAAAAACGTTACAACGGGGAGGGTGACGACACACATTTTACCACTGGAAGTGATGTCACGCAAATTATTCAGTGTAGAAAAAAATTATGTAGGAAACCTCAACATCATTTTTAAAGACCTCCATAGACCATATAGATCCATAGACATCCCACATGTATAGTATTGATGGAACAACAAATTATCAGAATCTACCTAATAAGGTCAGGTGCTCAGGTCTTTGAGCATTGTTTTGACCTGAGCACAGTGAGCCTGGAAGTTGGGCTCCGAATGAACATGTCAAAGACCAAATTAATGACCAACAGCGTAAAACGCAGAACCTATGTTGGGGATGTGGAGATTGCATATGTCGAAGAGTACATATACTTGGGCCAAATAGTTTCATTCCAGGCGAGACAAGACAATGAAATTACTAGACGCACCGAAAACGCCTGGAAGAGCTTTTGGTCCATGAAAGATCTGATGAAAGGAAACCTTCCTATATCCTTAAAAAGAAAACTTTTGGACATGTGTATTCTCCCCATCCTTACGTACGGCGCACAGACGTGGTCTTTGACACGCAAGCAGAAGTTCAAACTCGGGGTCTGTCAACGCGCAATGGAGCGCAGTGTACTTGGAATTAAACTCACCGACCGCATACGCAACACAACAATACGCTCAAAAACTAAAATAATAGATGCCACTCAAAAAGCAGCCATGCTCAAATGGGACTGGGCGGGTCATGTATGCCGAATGCCGGAACAACTCTGGGCAAAACAAACAACTATTTGGGTCCCACAATATGTACGACCAGCCGGGCGACCCAGGAAGAGATGGCGGACCGAACTCGATACATTTAGAGAAGATTGGTGGACTGTTGCTCTGAATAGGGAATATTGGAGGGAGGGGAGAGAGGCCTTTGCTCTGCAATGGGACAATATATAGGCTGAGATAATAATAATAATAATACCTAATAAGCTTATTAGATTGGTGTATTTCTGGGCCAGTCATCATCCTAATGGTACAGGTATTAGGTGCATTTATTGGTTTGCTAAATACTGACAAAATGCCGCAAGCTCCGAGTATCTGAATACGTATTTTAGCGCCTAGATTAATGACTAGAACGAATCCCTAATCAAAGCAGCGCGTGTCAACGTACGTGCATAACAAAGGGCCTGTTACATCGCACAGAACATGGAAACACAGAGGGTTAAGCTACGCACAATCTTATCGTAAACGACGTGCGAGACATATCTCGACTAAGATGCAAGAGCAAAGACGGAAAAACTGGCTCATGTGACAGCGCCTTAAGTACACAGTAATTTATTGAAAAATAACATATCTTGTATTAAGGCATATTTTAAATTCAAATCGCCTTAAATGTTGGTTGGTAAATAGGACGTTCTATTTAAAAAAACTAATGATATTGTGGACTGGAGCAGAATGATTTAGAGTGCATTGAATTAGAAAATTTACTACAATTCAATGAAATGCGGTGTCAGTTAAATTTATCGATAAATAAAAGTTAATATCGATGCGACCGTAAAAATCCTATGTTTGTGATATTGTTTATATTGATATTATTGTATTTTAACCATTCAATTGAGGTTAACGCTATTAAAAACCAACCACTTTATGGACGGGATCCGTGACTTTTCTTATTTAGATTCTTTTTTAAATTATGTATATTTTTGATTAAGAGAAAAAAATAAAAAAAATAGGGAAGAGTAAAAACTTTTACTAGGTACCTTATTTCAGTGATCAACCAATCACTACTGGTTGGCACTTTGCTAGTAGTCTAATCGACATCATCATTTGCTATGTTTAAGTCGCCGGCTCAGAGACTCAGCCACGACTGCATTTCTATCGCTAATGGCTACTTTCGAATGGTCATCGGTCACTTCTTCAATGCAACACGCATCCGAATCCACCAATAGCGTCGTTGGTTTTGTTAGAGTAGTGTGTGAAATAGGCCTCATCTAGTGCTTCGGAATATTCCGAGTTTAGTCTCTGTTTTTGCTATGATCTGTGCGGACGCGGATCCGTCATGAGATTATCACCGCGTGTCGGCCGGACAAGCTCTCCAGATTTATGCGCGTATAAATCACTATTTCAATATTAGCACAATATCGCGTCTTGTAATTAGACGTGTTAGCCGGCGCATTGTCGGTAATTTTGATTAGTGCGTTCAGGAGATGGAGCTAGTAAATTAAATTTAGGATCTAGATTAAAGACAAAGGTATCGGGAATGGGCATTTCTCATACAGTACAATACAAGTATGAAAACTAATGTGGTTGTTACACATATTTAAATGATTTAGAGATTAATAAGTTGCGTATGTGGATATAGTCAGTCTAGTCCGATTTAACTTACACTATGGTCTATTTCATACGTGTGTCGCTCGACAATTTTTCATTCATTTAAGTTATCACAAAGGGCCGAATATTTGTTTTTAACTGTTTACAATAAAAAAATATGGGATTCATTTTTTTCCCCGCTACTCACTAGCTAATGTGAAACAAATCAACTTATGCTAAGTTACCTTATCAAATTCGTATCAAATTCTTTTTAACCACATTTTGTGGTATCAGTTTCATCTGCCATTATTGTACTTGTATTTTGTAACTTTAATTTTTAATTGTTATTTGTTTTCCTACTGGAGGTAGGTAGTAGTACATTTTGAAGTAATCATACTTCATAGATCACGCGCGAGCAATTTTCTTGAAACAGAACAATTGACCGGACCACATTGCACGAGAAACTCATGAATTGATAAAACATCAAATAAAAAATGTGGGCTTCACAATAAAAGGTACCTAATTGTTATAATTTTTTCCAAAATGTCCTTTTGTCTTCAGTATAATAAGCTCTTATCCACGTAAATACGGTAATGCTTACGCATTAGTCAGTGAGCCCGCCACAACCTTAGCCTTACTAGTGCACCCATCACCAAACACCCATGGTATGTCGGGACCATCTCAGGACTAATCAGTATTTGGGTGCTAGACGCCTATTCACGCCTGAATACTATTGGTCTTACGGGTTAGATATTCTGGCTGTCGCTTACCATCATTCAGCTGCAGAGAATAGGGAGAACAGTACACCGTAATACGGCACTAACACAACGCCCGCAACTCGTTCCGTCGCCATCTCCTTCCCACAACCCACTTGTCACCGTAACCTTCCACCAAAAAACCCTGGCGAGTACCACCTCCGGTATTATAAGTGCTCTGTGCTCTATAAGCACCTTTCTGGAAAAGCTGAGGATTGTTACGTGATCGAATATCAACCAAGTCACATTACTGTGTTCCTGTTTGAAGGGCAATGTTTCCAGAGAAATTATAGAGCTTAGACGTACAACATCTTAGATAGATCTCTGGGTGACGAGCGCAGTGCAGTGCTAGGTAAAGATTTGGACTCTTCATGTTTCAACAGCTGCGTGTTACTATGCCGTTATATGGCAGGCATGTTGCTTCCCACCAGGGACATCATATATCCTGCTCGCCTCGTCACTCTTTATTTAAAGAAACATTCCTAAGTCGTTCTCGTCCCACCCCTCCAGGCCACGTGGTTCGACAGCGTAGTTCGATCAATCGGACCACGTGAACTTTTTTTTCCTGCTTTATATACACTGTTTCAAGAGAAAATATCACGTAAATAGCCCAACCCCCAACGGCCTACACTAGCGATCGCTGGGCAAGAATCCGCTAGAGATTAGGAAGTCATCCACTGATCCTCACTGAGCATCATGAGGAGGTCCCTGAGCTCCTTACAAACATTCATCACACAACACTAACTGGCCCCAAACTATACAAAGCGTGTAATATGGTAACCAGAAAACTGATAACTTACGTCATCAGAACAGACACAACCCAAATATCCACTTTCATCACACATATATTTCGGTGGGACTTGCACCTACAAACTACAATAAGTATGTACTCATTGTTAATTATCTAATTGGACATATACAACATATTTCAAATATTTCTACATACCCTGCATTAAGGGTGTTGTAAAGAGTAGTTTCGCTTCACCATCATCACCCGGGCCCTCTCTCGCAAGGAGACAGTTAAGGCCACAATCCACCACGTCAGCCCAGTGCGGGTTGGTGGGTAACACATCATGATTACGAAAGGTTCCAGGTACATGTCGGTTTCCTCACGACAACTGAACGTTGAAGTATTATGTAAGATATTCTTTTTTAAAGTTCCCGAACCGTCCCAAGCAGGTCCTAATCCGCACAAAAAGGGCCGGGCGCGTGCTCCGTCCTATCGGATTGATTTACGGCGTTCGCTGTCCGCTTTCCGTCGCCCGCCGCCATTTCCCTCTGTCGCTGCTAATTGCGACAATAATTCATGTCTAATAATCTTGTGTTATTATCGGATTGTACAGGTGAGTGGGCGATCGTGTGTGGTGTGGAACGAAGTCACTTTGTCTCGTCAATGTTGGAGGACCCTTGCAAGGTCTGCGTGGAGAAGTACTGTAATTTTTCCAGTTACTCTACGGTCATACATCTTTGTCAAAGTCAAAGTACTTTATTCATAAATGTACAATTTACACGTCAGTTAATAAAAAAATTAAAACAAAAGAAAGAGCATACAAATTGTATACATTTTCAAAGTTTGAAACTACTACTTTACTGTATTACAATAATTATTGTACAGAAAATTGTCAAGCATTATACGAGTATAATGTCTTTATTGCAATTGTACGAACCTATGTCAAATTTATTTATTTACATTTTTATGGGAACTTTGCCATCACTCTCTAAAAATTCCTTGTAACTATAAAAAGTTTAAACGATAAGCCAGCACTTCTGTTTTTGAAGCTGCCGAAACTTGGGGCCGATATAACTATTTTGGGAAGAGTGTTATAAACTTCCGGTCCCATAATGTGAGTTAACTTCTGTGACCTCGTGAGAGAGTGTGGTATAACATCCAGCTTGTCGGCGTTGCGGATGTTGCGAGAATGTCTCTCTCCTCGCGTGTTGTACGATTCTAGATTATTTTTGACATACACAGTCTCTGTTTGTGGTCGGGTTTTGAATGGCAATGGTTTCAGAGAAAGTTTTGCGCAGATCTAACAATACAGCGACATTTCAGAAAATAAATAAACGAATATTTCATGCATGTAAGTGAACTATGTTTTGAATTTCGTTGATAAAATTTACGTGAAATTTAATGTGAATGTAAATGTGTGTTTTTATTTATCATAAGTTCATTTTCATATAAACTATTTCTCAAATTTATCCAGTATTTTATCGTAATGGGTCAAGTCTGAACAGTTGCTCACATTATATCAAGCACAGATTCGCTCCTGTATGGAGTATTGTTCGCACCTTTGGGATGGATCGGCCAAGTATCAGCTGGAGGCACTGGAATCGATTGAGAGACGTGCCAAGAGGCTCATAGGCAATTGTCAATAGACACTCTTGTGCGAAAAAGACTTCAAACTCTTGAATATCGCCGAAAAATCGCTAGCCTATCGGTTTTTTATCGGATACAATTCGGAGAGTGTGCAACTGATCTGCATGATCTAATACCACCTTGCCCTTTTTTCTATCGGAATGCTCGTAGCTCGAAAAAGCGACATCGTTTCGTGGTTGATGTTCCAAAGACACGAACGAATAGATTTGACTCTACGTTTGTGATAAGAACGTCTTGGCTGTGGAATACGTTGCCTGAGTGGGTTTTCCCCGATGGTTACAATCTTTGTGTCTTCAAATCGAGAGTGAATCGGTTTCTTCTAGGTAAACACGCTCCATCGTGGACCGCATCGTCTAGGCTGACGAATGTGTTGTCTGAAGGGGTTTTTCCTGATAGTTACATTCTAAGCGTCTTCAAATCAAGAGGAAATTGGTGTCTTCTAGGTAAGGACGCTCCATTGTAGACCGTTTCGTCATTTGAGATCAGGGATAATGGTACAAAATGTCACAAAAAACTGACACCTTAGATTCTGTAATATGGCGTCAAGGAATTGTAAGATTGCCAAAAAACAGACAAAAGATTGATCAAACACAGCTACCTTGTAATGGACTGAGATTAGCAAACTGATAATATTGGCTTACATAGCCAATATTATCCAGCAAGCTTGTGTTACATCAAATCACTCGCTCGACTCAAGCAATAATCAAGAGCACAATAGGCACGGGCAGCTCATTGATTATCGCCCGGATGTGGCCATGATTTATCACCCTGACTTGTCTCGTCTAGGCGCAGTACCACAAACTTATTCAACTCACTGGTGAAGAGTGGAACTAATAACTTTGATATGATTGTTAATACTTGACTACGATAGTAGCTACGCTGTGCAGTAGATAAAATAAATGTGTAATAATGTATTGTTCTACTGGGTGTCCATACAGTATCGATTAAGGTTATGATTGATCACGGCCCCTGACTTGTCTCGTCTAGTTATTATCTGTATCTATGGATTACTGCAATAGATTATCGGCCATGTAGCTCGCAGAACCATTGGGGAAGAGAGGTTCTCGAGTGGTGACCACGAACCGGAAGACGCAGTGTTGGACGGCCTCTCACTAGATGGACAGATGACCTCACAAAGGTTGCGTAGCATTGTTTGTGGAAGTGAGACCTATGTTCAGCAGTGGACGTCTTGCAGCTAATGATGATGAAGATGAATATCGGTTTTGTAATTGTAAGTACAGGAAGGATAGAGATGGGACTTAGCACAGTATAAAAGCCAACCAAATGTCCCCACTGCTGTGACTCGCGGGCCTTCTCTTCATTTTTCTTTTTTTTTCGTGACGTCTATACCTAAATATATACCTTTATACATTTTTTTTAAACTATAATAGCTTCGCACTTGACCACCACCTCGCATGATATTAAGAAGCGATAATCCTACATTGATTTTGACCTTGAAAATACATAAATTTTTAGAGAATAGTCCTTTTTTCGTTTAGATGTGTAAGCATACAGGGTTGTCACTACTAAGATACTATATCATGTAAACACATACCAGTCTAAGTGCAGGCTGCGAGCTGATTTGAGAAACCTCACCGACTGCAGCGGGCAGGCGCAGACAAATAGAATTGTCGCGTCGTGTCGCGCGCACCCCTGCAATTAGTTCGTTATGAAATACGGATGTATGGATCGAGGAAGATGGTGTTTGGCAAACGGGCGGGTTTTATACACTGAATTAAACTTTTAATTTTCAAGTGAAAACTGCTTTTGACGCGCCACAGACAGATTTTTCGTGTGCTGTGAATTGAATTCTAGCATCACGCTCGGGAATGATAAGAAATCTTCGAGTATACTCGGAACCATGGCCATTGGCCATCTAGAAATGCGTCAGCATTGCCACGTTGGCCACGCCTTTCGGTTTCACCCGTTTAGTTTCCAAAGTAAGCTATCAAATTTTGTGTTAGGTATAAGTTTTCATTTCTATCTGCAATTCTTATAGTACTGCACTATGCTCGTCACCCTTATACATAAGACCTTTTATCTCTATACCATGTAAGCTGTAATCTCGCTGGAAATATTCAAACTAATACTGCATTTTTATAGTGGCAGGACTCTTTGCAGAGTCCGCCTGGGGAAGTACTACATTTTGCCTGATATTCTACCGCCAAGCCGTAATGTGACAATATCCCTGTATTCTAGTTTGAAGGGCAATGTTGCCGTAGAAATAATATGACATGCAGTTATAATCATATCCTGTTATCATCATATCATCGTCAGGGAGAGATGATGAGAGTTTTTACGACGCGTACACCGTCTCGAAAAAACCCTGAAACTCTGAAAGTAGTTAGTTAACATTGTAGTCTCATTTTAATCAAATTCAATTTAATACTTCTTGCGTTGGGGATAATATTATCTATTTTATATATAAAATTAGGTTTCCTAGCACAAGGATTAAAGGAAAGAAGTGTTAACTTTTTGCATGCTTACTTAAGTAGATACACACAGACACACTTATTATAATACAGTGCAGAGGTTGAAGAGATTGGAAGTATTTTCAGAGTAGGTTGACATGATATGGACGTATGAAGGAGGCTTCCTGACTACGTATGAATCCTGTTGCTGCAATAAAATTAGTCCGCCCCTGGTCGAAGATCTAGAGGCCTTACTTAAAACCAGGTGAAGGACTAAAGTGCAAAGAGACATGAAATAATGCAAGCTAACCGATCTCGATGTCATAGATAGAGCGAAATCAAGACGTAAAAATAGCAAGGCTGACCCCACCACCATGTGGGATATATATATAGAGACAGAGGATTTTAGGAATTACATCTTTAATCCTTTAAGGCATGGTCCAGTAATCCGTGATGGTTATAATTGATCATAAACAGCATATTTTGTGTTCTTCTGCTGGGACTTGGAATCTTCTCTCAGAAAGAGAGAGTCAAAACCAAAATTTACTAAACTGGCTCAGTGCGAGTTGGTGAATGACATGTGATTTTGGAAAATTCTTGAAACATATCAATTTCCTCACGATGTTTTCACTTTTTTAACTTAGACGTTGCGCATATGATTTTGAAAAGATAGTGGTGCGCGTAGGATTCGATGCAGGGCTCCAGATCAGCAGTTGCCGGTCTACTGCAAGCTGTACAAGCTCGCTGTTACCTCGTACAAGCCTTGACAATTGTTTGACACACAGTAGTATTTATTAACTTAAAGTAATCTACTGAAAACGTTCGTCTACACGAAACCAGAAATAGTTTCCACCCTATAACATATGCCAAATCCATGGTTCAAACGCTTTGCATTCGCCTCCCTTTCGGATGACGTCAATATGCAACCTTACGACAACCCAAAACGCACCTAACCTCACTTACACCAACACTCTGATTTGAGTCCTACCATGACTTCAATAGAGCAGTGTTTTGTTTGCGTGTTGTCCCAATCATAATCTATATGAAGATAATTCATTCAATGTCAGGTTGCAGCAATGAAATAGTGGTGCCTTCATTGAATCGGTGATAAATTGATACTGGGTAAGGTTATTGAATAACAAGTTGCGTGCGATCTGTCGGGACGTGGGTAGGGAGCTTTATTGGCTGTCTGTTGTGTCAGCTTGTCCCGTTCAAGTTATGACCTAGGTTTTTTCAAACCAAACAATTACTGTCAACAGCTATCTTTGAAATGTGAAACTTTTCGGAAATTTAATGGGTCGCCCAAGATACAGGCTAAGCCTAGTTTGGGGCCCAATAGTACCTCTTGTAGATTTATTTAAAAAAAACAAATTTACTAAATTTGATACATGCATTTCTCGGAATGCTCGTAGCTCAAAAAAGCAACATCGTTTCATGGTTGATGTTCCAAAGACACGAACGAAGAGATTTGTCTCTACGTTTGTGATAAGAACGTCTAGGCTGTGGAATACGTTGCCTGAGTAGGTTTTCCCCGATGGTTACAATATTTGTGTCTTCAAATCGAGAGTGAATCGGTTTCTTCTAGGTAAAAACGCTCCATCGTGGACCGCATCGTCGCTTAACATCAGGCGAGATGGCGGTCAAGTGTGAGCCTATAAAAGGTAAAAAAATAATCTAGGGTGTACGTACATAAGTACACACGCAAAAAATTAATTCTTCTTCCGAATATTCCTCGTACTAAGAGATTCGAAGTTACTCGTAATTACAAAAAGATGGATAATAAATATTTCAAACGCAAGAAATGTAAATGTGTAGTATTTTAAAGTTTGTTAAAATGTTTGTTAAAATATTTACTAGCTCACTTCATGGTGTCGGTTTTTCGTGACGGTAATGTTTTTTTTTTAATAAGAAGTGACGAGACGAGCAGAACATGTGCCTGATGGTAAGCAACATGCCTGCCACATAACAGCACAGTGACACGCAGCTATTGGACCATGAAGAGGCCAAATCATTACCTAGCACTGCACCGCGCTCATCACCCAGAGATCTAAGATGTTATATCTCTAAGCCCTGTAATTTCTCTGGAGACATTGCCCTTCAAACCGAAACACAGAAATGTTTTCACATTACTGTTTGGCGGTAGAATAACTGGTAAAGGTGTGGTACTTCCCCAGGCGGACTCTGCCAGGGGTCCTACCACTACAAAACTATTATACTATGGTGATGGTGAGAGCACGCATCAAAAAAAAATACGCAATTTTTTTTGCAAGGCTATATATACTAAGTATAAGTTAAAAAAGCAAACCTTACAAGTCTGATTTTTTCAGAATGTATAAGTTCCAAGTAGAAGAAAACCAGTCCGTGCGGGTAATCTCACTTTGTTTGTAAAATATAACAGTCTTTGATTCTGAAATGTCCAAAAATAAATAATTACTTGCTCTATTCATTTTGTTTAATTTAAAACTATTTTAGTGTTGTTTTATTACACTGCTCTAAGTAAAGATATAATTTTTAATTATTTGTTTATGAAGTAAGGCTCTAAATATTTCTTCTATTAAACCATTTTTCTTATATTCTGCAAATTGGTACCTATCAGTTTTTTTGCTTACTCTTGTAATGTAAAAAATACTTCAAATCTATAAATATTCACACAATGTTTTGGTACAATAAACGTATTTTTCATTTAAATACATTTTTCATAAATATGTTGGTATTTTGTTTTGAATTTAGGCAAGTAGTTAACTATATTTTATTTGTATAATATATTGTCATATACTAGTATCCTTCTTTTAGGTTTTGGGATATAAAACTATCGTATTTTTTTTATTTCGTTATCAATTATTTTGCAAAACAATCTGGCTGTATTACTGAAAAGCAGACATCAAGATTAAAAACTAATTTTAAATTAATAATCGACTTTTATCAGCATCCCACGGTTTTACCCTCGTAATTGACATCCCTATATGTTTTCTTTTTTTTATTTTTTTTTAATAAAGAGTGACGAGACGATCAGGACATGTGCCTGATGGCAAGCAACATGCCTGACACATAACAGCACAGTGACACGCAGCTATTGGAACATGAAGAGTCAAATAGTTATTTTCCCGCATCAAAAGCCTATCCCGTGTGCTATTCTAAACTGAAATGTAACTGTGTCAATTTCAACCCGACCTGTTCAGACGTTTCGACGTGATTGAGCAACAATCATCGAAACTCTCGAATTGATATTATTAGTAGAAAGTAGGATTGGATTGGCGTTTTAGTTGTTATCTCTTTATGCCAGTTACTGTTCCTTTCATAATTTGGTATATATAATATACATAAAATATATACTTTAGTAAAATATAGTAGGCACATTCATATTAAAAAGGCTATCGAAAATGTTTTATTTGATTATGTTGTATGATACATTAAAAAAAAAAAATATATTACCTATGTATAATTTTTCAACTGACATATATTAATTCCATATGCCAGAGATCTTGGCAAAATAGAATGATCGCTTAGTTAAATTTTATAAACATCTTAATATTGGACTCTATTTTATATGGAATAAATTTCATTTCATTTCATTTCATTGCTCTTATTTAAAAAAAAAAAAAATATATTGGTGGACAATTCACACACAACACCATCTGACCCCAAACTAAGCAAAGTTTGTAATATGGTGGCCAGATAGCTGTTATAATACTATAAATACTGATAGTTGTAAATACATACTCATTATATGTACATAGAAACACCCAGACAGTGCAAATATTTGAATTCATCACACAAATATTTGCACTGGGGTGGGATTCGAACCCACGACCTTCGGCTTTGCAGGCAGAGCTACTACCCACTAAGCTACGAGGCTAGTCTAGTAGACTACTAGTATTAGAGGCTAGTATTTAGTATTTCATAATGTGTAGTGCAAAGTCATTACGTCACCCTGTTCTTCGATTGCTTTCATTTTACCTACATTGGAGAAAAGGGAGCTATGCAATAAAGAAACAGTTTATTAATTTTAACATATCGCCATGATGACGTAGCGGTAAAAATGTTCGATTTGCAGTCGTAGTCGTAAGGTAGTAGGTTCGAAATCCGCCTGCACCTGTCCAAACCATGAAAATGAATCTCTACAGCCTACCTCAATATGGGTATCAAATGAATGGGTTTGACTAGTAAAATACTATACACTGTAAAAAAATCAAATCCAAAGATGACCGCCACTACAATATTATTTTTTCACTACTACCTCAATATGAGTATCAAACGGAAGGGCTTGACTAGTAGTAGAATACATTGTATTATGACAAATTTCAAATCCAAGATGGCCGCTTCCACAAAATGGCGAAATACATTTCTTTTTTCACAACTCCATTAATATGGGTAACAAATGAAAGGGCTCTAGTAGAATATTGTACATGTAATAAATCCAATGTAGTCGGGATTAATAAATTTTTTAATTTTGTTCTTGTATCTAGTATAATAATTACTTTGCATTAGATCACTAGAACGATATTTTTCCATGTAATTGCTGGCTGATCACGGTTGCACACAGCTATCCAAACACCCGAGGCATCGCAACATAATTTGATTAATTTTCGACTGGCACAAAACGGCTGCTAATTAAAACTAGTGTAAGTGGCTGCGAGCAGATAAGGGAAGTTGCGTCTTCTTGCTTAGACGGGCATCGGGTTCGCTAGTCATTCGTTGTACGCTTAGTTTGGGTGCGAGCGTTTTGTTTGGGTAGCAAATAGCTAAATCTACATGCTAGCTTCTTAAGCCATATAACTTAAAGTAAGGTGAAATTGTGAAAAGAAAATACATTTATTGAATAAATATAGATTAATTAATTCATTATAATAATACATTTATTTGCTCTGCAGCTTTGTCGTGAATTTTTATTACTTTTGATAAACTTTGACTAAAGCAAATTGTATTGCTAAACGTATTGCATGTTTTACGAAGATGCAAGTATGTATAGGACAAGTTAAATAAAGTATTCTGTGTCGTCTTATTCTACTTACAAACAGTAAATATAACAAAAAATTGCGTGTTTGTATCTTTAAGCAAAGTTACATGGCCGTGGTGGTGAAACAAACGTTAATTCCACTTATACTTCTGGGTATTTTTATTAGTGCAGGAATAAAAATTTATGGATCTATTTATTAATTGATCTAAAGTTTCACTAAACATTAAAACAAGTAAAAGTGTTGGAGTAAAAACCACATCACAAAATAAAATAAAAAATACAATTATTATGTCGGAAATCAATATTACAAATACTTATAGTAAAGTTTAGGGTCAGTATTTGGGTGGTTTGATCAGATATTTGTTCTATGTTTGGGTGTTTTTATATATGTATTATAGATATGTATTTAAAATCATATCAGTATTATGAAAAACAGGTATGATTTTCATTGTACAAGCTTTGCTACATTTGAGGCTAGATGTTGTTGTGTGAGAAATGTCCATCAAAATTAAAAATAATTAGTAGATATGTAGAGATTTATGCAAATCGTAATCCAGTAACAGTTCCTACTTAAAGTTGAAAAGAAAACAGTTTTATTGATATTATTTGTCTAAATTAAAAATTGTTTGATTAGTTAAAAAAAAAGGCTTAAAATCTGAATCATATACTTTTCGTTATCGGTTTGAGTCAGGCCTGAATATGTCACGAAAATAAAACTCAAATTGGGATAATTTATTCTTATACCGAACTTATTTAACTATTTTTATACCACATAAAAATGTGGTATAAAAATAGTAACAATCTATGGAATAATTAATCGATGTCTAAAATCGCACGCGTCTCAATCGAACAACCTATCCATGAAACTTAACCCCTAAGTAGCTATAAGTGGCATTTGACTTTGACAAGAAATTATATACTTAACAGATCCAATTTTGTGTTTAAGTAAATTTTAACACGTAACAACCGCTTTTAGTTTATATTGCTTTTAGAGGGTAGATGTGTCAGACATTTGATACCGAGTAGTTGAAATAATAATGGTGACACGTGGAGTGTCAGTGCTTGTTAGCTGTAACTTTGTACGAAGATGCCATGTTTGTTACGTAAATAAGACAGTTTTACCTAGAAATCAACAAAGAAACTAATTGAGACCATTTTCCATTCAACATCATCAAGCCCTAAACCATAAATTCGATAATATTAGATAGAATAGAGTTCCTTCAGAACGATGTGTCCGTGTTTTGTCGAGAAAGATATACCAACATCGGCTCCTTTAGTGGTCAGGATAGGATCAGTCGGGGGAACGGTGGGATCCGGAAGCCCTCCCGTAGTTCCAACCAACATTGCATGTTGATGGAACATCCCAGGGTGTTTAGTGGCTGGGCCATCATTTCCATGACGCAGAGTTTCATATAATCAGTGGATCCATCCGGGGGCTGGTGATACGTAACCTATTTTTCCTGGTTAAAAAAGACAGTGCCCTCAAGTGGTATCTATTGCCTACCGATTTTGGGTTTGCGCAGAAGGTTCAGAACCCTACTGACATAATATCAATAGTTAACAAGGGAAGACTATGTTAGGGACAATTAAATTTGTATTTTAATATATTTGGACTCTCTAGCTTATGCCCTACTAGTTTACCTTTCACTTCAGTAAATGTTGTGTTTAACAATAAATTAACACAAACATTGAATCTGATCACTGCAACAATGATTTTGTAGCTACGCCATTAGAGAGAAAATGGACACTTGTAAACTGTGTAGCTTCTACACGCAGTGTTGGAATAAGTGATACATCTTAAGACAACTACAATGATGATATCACAACTTTTTAGAAAACTTACAACAAAAAAACATTTTTACTACACAGGCCATTTTACAAAAGTAAACAAGAATCAGCTGCATCAAACCAAAGTAGTATTTTTCGGACTCACCATAATGTAAGAAACTGCAAATTTTAAGGCGAATTTAAGCTCAAATAAACTGCCCAGTTTATGTTCTTACAGCTGGAACTCCGTACTTTTTCACCAAGTAGAGAAAAAAGATCACAATCCACCATGCGGACTGTAATGACACATGTCCTCAAAATACCTCGTCTTGGAATATTCGGTTTTCGGCCTTTTCTTTTGCCTTTAAAGCCAGTGGTAAGAACAAAATTGTACATCTGCATTTAGACAAATACTCAGAGATGCAAGCCAGATCCAAATTCTATGACCACACGGTTGTGGAGTAGTTTATTCTTGCTACTAGGCTACCGCAATATCTTTTACATAGTTTTAACGTTGGTTTTCTGTAAAATTTCCTAAGAACCTCTGTAAAACCCGATGCAACTCCCAAATTAAAATTCCTAGTTGCATATAACTAGATAGCTTATTGTCTTGAAGAGTCTATATAACAATACGATCCAGACAGACGTGTCTATCCAACCCATTGAAAAACCCTACATTTCTCTTCTGGCATCGCAGTACTTAATAGCAACTTAGCACCCCCTACTCTACCCCCCTCTTCTGTCGTCTGTCAAACATATGACAAGCGCAGATTCGCTTTGTACTTGTCAAAAATATAGCAAACAAAAGATACGGGTACGAATAAATGAAGTGAGCTGATATATCTCGCTTAGTGCTAGTGATGGGGTTATGTTATCGACACTGCATAGAGTAATAAGATTTTATTAGTACATTTATTGTCAAAATTCGCTGTTTATAGCGACATTTAAAATACAATTATAAAATGATCTTAAATAGAATATACAGTTGGCTAAAGACTAGGTATTACAAGTAATATTGTCTCGGTCGCGGGAAGTCGGTGGATGGAGGCGGCACAAGATCGGTCATTGTGGAAATCATTGGGGGAAGCCTATGTCCAGTAGTGGACGTCTGCAGGCTGCAGATGATGATGATTACAAGTAAGTTCTTTCGGCCGTAATCTAAAGATTTTATAAAGATCATCAAAGAGCTGTCAAATTTTAAAACAAAATCAATCAATCCATCATGGTATTTTTTGATGTTTCTGCAAAATGTTGATTATTAACTTTTCTCAAAAAACTAAAATAACAACAAGCAAACATCCTATCAAGACATAGGAATTCTGAAATAACGATTTCTTTATTTCTAGAGACAGTTACTTCTTAGGAAACCGTGGCGTAATAGCAGCGTGTATGTCCAAACCAGAATATTATATTATAGTGAATCCTAGTAGTGAAATCCAAGACAGCAATTTTATCGATGAAAAATTATAAAGACAAAATTACACAAAAACATTTTGTTTAAAATAATATTTTAGCGACAGTGTCTTCCCCATCCCTATCGAAGCAATACGTGTAGGCACACAATATAAGTGACGTATCGCACTGACACCACGGGAAGTATGCAAAGAAGTTGCGCGTACCGCGACCGAACAGTCTTGACAGTTGAGCTCGAGCCCACGGGCACACGACTTTTGACAGCTCATTTTGTACACAAAAGTTTTGATATGTGTGAGTGAAGGGGTGGATAATATTGGAAGGTTTTTCTCTAATCTTCTAATAATAGGCTTTTCGAGTGAAATACATTCTGTTTTTTGTTCACTTACGGCAACCGACCTTTAGAAAACTTATATCTCCGATATAGCGTATTAGCAAGCTGATCGTAGAATTGATAACCGTTGAAGTAGACAAATTCTAGAGTGAACTAGATGAAGAGACGATTTATGAAACGAAGTTGGTGCTCGTTGTTTGGTTGGAATAGTGAAGCTGAAAATCAGGGTAATTGTTTATTTTAGAAGACGCTTATGCAGTGGACGAATACGGACTGATTAAGAAGAAATTAGGATGGAAATTAGATTAAAAGAACCCCCTTTAATATAATACTGATTTTAGCATATCACTGTATCGTTACATGCAGTTATATATAAGTATATAAGCATAAGTATGTTGCTTATCATCAGGCCTGCTTCTTTGTTATCCTTTATCCTTTGACGTGACTTACGAATTAAAAAGTTCTACACCGACGAAAAATTACCAAAAATTTTAATTTAATATGGTTTTTAAATCGAAATCCAAAATGTGTACTTGTGTTTGATAGGTAAAAAAACCTAAAAATAGTAAAAAAATAAGCGTAAAATTTTTAAAACTCGTTTATTTCTTAACAGCCTAAAACATAATATTTATAAAAATTGTATACACCTACATTTTTCTAAAGTAATGTAATATCTAATTGCTAAAGTTTAAAACACACGCACATTTATAAAATAACTCGGCGTTAAAAATATTTGACACAAAAGCACCCATCACGCTGACACCATTACCTCCCTGAGAAGCGATAAAAAAATCTTCGTACCTAGTACAAGTCAATTACAGTACTAAAATAAATATTCCTCTAAAAGTATCAAACCATGTTCATCCACAATAATATCGACAGTAGCTCCAACAATAATAGTTCCGTATCCCATTTGAATATTAGAACATCCATCTAGTGAAGATTTCCCCCCACCCCAACCCTACGGGGGAGGCACGCACACAGATATACCGCCATAGTATTGCTAGTTGCTATGAAAAATAACACTACAAGTTATTTGCGCGGTTTTACGCGATTCACCTTATGATATTTCATAATTATTTTGATACTCAAATATTTATTGCGTAATTTATAATGCATAGCACTTATTCGTCTCAACTTGTAAGCTGTGCCATTCTGAGTGGTAATATTGCCAGCATGTTCGGTAAGCCTTTAGATTTATTTATTTTAGATTATCTCTAGACCTTCATCGGTCTGTGAATAATTCAGATGTGCTTAGTGAGTACCTAATGTAAGTGTGTAGTGTGGTTAGTACTTCCCCTAATGTAAGTATGTAGTGTGGTCAAAACTTCCAGGTTTGACTACCTCTGGGTTTCAACACTTCACTCGACTCAATGATAGATAGATAGATAAACTGTTTATACACTTACATTACAAATAATAATAACAAATTGTTGTTATTATTTTTGTATTAACAAAAAACTAGAGATGCGCCGAGTAAGACTTTTGCCGAGTAATGAGTATCGAGTTGTACTCGGTAATTTTTTTTCTACGGAGTACTCGGCCGAGTAACACGGTTCTATCAAATTCCCATTTCGCTCGCATAACCAAGTACAAACAGGGCTACTCATTTATAACCAAAATATAAATTTTGAATTTATTATGTGACATTGTCAAAGATTTCTAAAATTAGTGATAAAAATTAAAAATTAGTAGAGGTTGTAGTGGTAGGATTGTAGAAGTACCACACCTTTGCCAGTTATTCTACCGCCAAGCAGTTATGTGCAAACATTGCTATGATCCGGTTTGAAGGGCAATGTTCCAGAGAAATACTCAATACTCATAATGTTCTTTCGAAAAAAAAAAAAAATCAGTTTACCTACCTATTAATATTTCTGTGTCGAAACTTCCACAGACCGATTCTACAAATACAACTACATAACTTATTATACTACACAGTTATATTATCATACAATTTAAAACTTAATTGAGTATGAATGAAATTCCCAGTAGTGGGACGATTTATATGAAACAGAGTTGATCCGTTGAAGACATCACCCCTCCCGTCCCAACAGGGTGGCGCGCACACATAGATCCCTGTATTGGTATTGGATATGAAAAATGACTCGTTGGCTATGGTTAATATTGTTGGCTACATTTATTTTTGATGTGACTGATATTAAAGCAGCAATGTATGTCGCTTGCAACCATTCGTATTGCAATTTCAAACTCTGTAACAGTATATATTAAATTAAAACTTGAAAAAATCACCACTATTTGATGAGTGAGAAAACTAATTAACGTATTATTCATTTTGGAACAAGATGACAAACAAAAAATGATGAAGATACAATGCTACAAAATTTCGAGTGCCGACACTTCATTGTGCTGATTTTACGAAGGTATGTTACAACCCCCCACTCATAAGTAAAGCTAATACGTGTTACGTGTTATACGTTTAAAATTCTTATGGCACTAAAAAAAAGGTCACTAACTTAAACTAATATGTATAACTTTGGAACAAACACATTGATATTATAAAACATAGCTAAGAACACGCTTGACTAAACCCTTCAATCAAAAGAATGCCAATATAAAAATCAATTCATCCGTTCGATGCTCAAACCCAACTATTGTAAGTCCTCAATGGTTCGATAATGTTCTGCGATGAGACAGACACACACATACACAACACACACACACACAAAGAGAGAGACGACAAACTTTCAAGTAGTGTCAGTAGTCCGATTATTAGTTCGGTTAACCAAACTACTGAAACTTTTTAGTGTCAGTAGTCCGGTTGTTAGTTCGGTTAACCGAACTACTGAAACTTTTTAGTGTCAGTAGTCCGGTTGTTAGTTCGGTTAACCAAACTACTAAAACTTTTTAGTGTCAGTAGTCCGGTTGTTAGTTCGGTTAATCGAACTACTAAAACTTTTTAGTGTCAGTAGTCCGGTTGTTAGTTCGGTTAACCAAACTACTGAAACTTTTTAGTGTCAGTAGTCCGATTATTAGTTCGGTTAACCAAACTACTGAAACTTTTTAGTGTCAGTAGTCCGGTTGTTAGTTCGGTTAACCAAACTACTAAAACTTTTTAGTGTCAGTAATCCGGTTGTTAGTTCGGTTAATCGAACTACTGAAACTTTTTAGTGTCAGTAGTCCGGTTGTTAGTTCGGTTAACCAAACTACTGAAACTTTTTAGTGTCAGTAGTCCGGTTGTTAGTTCGGTTAACCAAACTACTGAAACTTTTTAGTGTCAGTAGTCCGGTTGTTAGTTCGGTTAATCGAACTACTGAAACTTTTTAGTGTCAGTAGTCCGGTTGTTAGTTCGGTTAACCAAACTACTGAAACTTTTTAGTGTCATTAGTCCGATTATTAGTTCGGTTAACCAAACTACTGAAACTTTTTAGTGTCAGTAGTCCGGTTGTTAGTTCGGTTAACCAAACTACTAAAACTTTTTAGTGTCAGTAATCCGGTTGTTAGTTCGGTTAATCGAACTACTGAAACTTTTTAGTGTCAGTAGTCCGGTTGTTAGTTCGGTTAACCAAACTACTGAAACTTTTTAGAGTCAGTAGTCCGATTATTAGTTCGGTTAACCAAACTACTGAAACTTTTTAGTGTCAGTAGTCCGATTATTAGTTCGGTTAACCAAACTACTGAAACTTTTTAGTGTCAGTAGTCCGGTTGTTAGTTCGGTTAACCAAACTACTAAAACTTTTAGTGTCAGTAGTCCGGTTGTTAGTTCGGTTAATCGAACTACTGAAACTTTTTAGTGTCAGTAGTCCGGTTGTTAGTTCGGTTAACCAAACTACTAAAACTTTTTAGTGTCAGTAGTCCGGTTGTTAGTTCGGTTAATCGAACTACTGAAACTTTTTAGTGTCAGTAGTCCGGTTGTTAGTTCGGTTAATCGAACTACTGAAACTTTTTAGTGTCAGTAGTCCGGTTGTTAGTTCGGTTAACCAAACTACTGAAACTTTTTAGTGTCAGTAGTTCGGTTGTTAGTTCGGTAACCGAACTACTGAACCTTTTTAGTGTCAGTAGTTCGGTTGTTAGTTCGGTTAACCAAACTACTGAAACTTTTTAGTGTCAGTAGTCCGGTTGTTAGTTCGGTTAACCGTACTACTGAAACTTTTTAGTGTCAGTAGTCCGGTCTACTGAAACTTTTAGTGTCAGTAGTCCGGTTGTACGTCATCACCGAACTGTTGACGATGCGGAGTGTCAGTAGGTCGTTTAACATCGTCGTTTTTGCGTCAAGGATAAAAACACTCAAAATTGTGTAATCTGTTTTTTTTTTAACTCTAATAGGTTTACACTTGACCGCCATCTCGCCTGATGTTAAGCGACGATGCGGTCTACGATGGAGCGTGTTTACCTAGAAGAAACTGATTCAATCTCAATTTGAAGACACCAAGATTATAACTATCGGGAAAAACCCACTCAGGCAACTCATTCCACAGCCTAGACGTTCTTATCACAAACGTAGAGTCAAACCTCTTGTCATTAGTCCGGTCTACTGAAACTTTTAGTGTCAGTAGTTCGGTTGTACGTCATCACCGAACTGTTGACACTGCGGAGTGTCAATAGGCCGTTTAACATCGTAGTTTTTGCGTCAAGGATAAAACACTCAAAATTGTGTAATCTGTGCACAAATCAATAAAATAAAAATGTCGCAAAACGCGTTCTGTCAACAAAATATTTCGTTACGTAACTCGTAACACAAGAAACTTGAAACGTTCCGTTCCTGTACCTCAAGCGAATAACTCATTTCCTCTCCAATTCAATCTTACAAAGCAACTGCTCAAAACAATATGACCCAATTCTACTTTTCCAATAACACTTCACGCTCGCTGAATAATTCAAATAAATTCAAATATTCAAACTTAGCGAAAGATTTGCACACACACAATCTTCGGAATCGACAATGGGGTAGTTAACACGTAAGAACAGTAAGGATTAATTATCATACACATATGTATTACATTACTTACTAGCCTTAAACAGCGACTTTCTCTGTCTCTCTCTCTCTCTCTGTGTGTATATCTGTCTCTCTCTCTCTTTATCTCTCTCTCTCTCTCTTCCTCTCTTTCTCTCTCTCTCTGTGTCTCTGTCTCTCTCTCTGCAATCCGCAAATGACTTGCTTATACGAGTAAACCGTTGGTTTATATCCGATACATTTCGGAGAGTGTATAACTGATCTGCATAATAAATATTGGTGGACAATTCACACACAACACTATCTGACCCCAAACTAAGCAAAGCTTGTGTGATGGCAGCCAGATAGCTGATATAATTTTTATATAGTTTTAAATACATACTTATTATACATAGAAACACCCAGACACAGTGCAAACATTTGAATTCATCACACAAATATTTGCACTGGGTGGGGATCGAACCCACGACCCTCGGCTTCGCAGGCAGAGCTACTACCAACTAAGCCACTAGGGCAGTCAGATAGTCAGATAGTCAGATAATGTAATACCATCTTGCTATTTTTTCTATTGGAGTAAGTAGCTCGAAAAAGCTATTTCGTTTTATGGTTGGCGTTCTTAAGACTCGAATTGAAAGGTTTTTTGACTCTTTTGTTGTGTAAGAACGTCTAAAGTATAGTATAGAATATAATATAATAGAGCAGATCAGAGCATAGCAGAGTAGAACTGAACACAGAATAAAATTTTACAGGTTTTTCTCACTAGATACTGCAGGGAAACAAGATAACGAATCGATACTCACGAATCCTATCACAAATCTACACAAACATCGGATCATCGAGAAAAACTCACTCAGGCAGTGAATTTTTTTCAGTAGCTACATCCTAGTATTTTCAAGTCAACCCTTTTGTAAATTTTACTATATCATAAAGATTGTAGAGTGAAAGTAATCAAAACGCCCCAATTATAAATAGACCATACTGTCACAGGGAAGCTATCAAATCAAGACAATAGAAGGGGAGATTGACTGGAGGCGAATCTGTGACGAATGCGCGCCTTTAATTGCTTGTCTCGTTGAACAACCCTATTGTGTACATACGTGAGTATCGATTCTCCATGTTGTTTTCCTTGCGAAAGCTATAGAAATAGGAATAATTTATTTTTGCACACAGAAATTTACTTTATACACAAAACATCACAAGATATTTGAAAAATAAAGTATTAAGTTCAGATCTGTTGGCCTAATTTTCTTTATGTATTATCTCTAATTTAATAATATTACTATCAAACTACTGTATTTAAACAAATGTTGTTTCTAGGCCCACATAGTTTGATATGTAATACAGTTCTGTACATCCTGTTTTGTGTGCTCATTGAAGGTATAAATAAATAAATGAATAAATAAAAGGATGATAATAATTATGATACCAGTGTTTCTGTACATAAAAGACACATAGCGGGTTTCATACAAAGAACTGAGCTTGTATCTTGAGGCCCTTGAGGCACAAATCTTCCTGGCCTGAAGATTGAATTGCAAGGATAAATTTAAAAAAATATGCATTTTCAGTAGTAACATGAAGTAAAGAAATGAGTGCTAATAATAAAATAAACTGCTAAGAAATATCAGTGATATTAAATTTATTCTTATTCATTTTGTCATCACCATCATCATCATTTTCTCATCACTTTTGACTTAAACTAGCTGAACCCTCTACTTCGTCTGCGTACACAGGTGTTGCGGCCGTAAGTAGGAAAAATGTTTGGTTGCGTGGCCATTTGCAAAAAACCAAGAGAAATCCTTTTTTTAAATAAAAAAAGTTACATAATTATCGCATTTGAGATCAAATCTGAATTTTGATATTGGATAGTATATAGTACTATGTACTTATATAGTACAACATCTACCAAGATTATGCATCAAATTTTATTTAGATACTGTTGTAGTTTTTGCTTAGAAGAGTAACAAATATTCAATATTGATACTGTTTTGATATTTTTTTACTCTTCCACACCCATTGTTTTTTCACTTCTATCGGCCCTTCCAGAGTGCCGGCGTGCTTTTTTATAGCAGTTGTTATTATCTTGTATAAGTTTATATAGATAAATGGGCGGATATACTGAAGTAATAAATGTGTCTTCAAATCGAGAGTGAATCGGTTTCTTCTAGGTAAACACGCTCCATCGTAGACCGCATCGTCGCTTAACATCAGGCGAGATGGCGGTCAAGTGTAAACCTATAAAAGTAAAAAAAAAAGTATAAAAAAACTATTTTTACCACAAAAATGTAAAGGAATAATATTACGATGAGTATTACTAAAAACTTCTTATATTTTCATGAAAGCGTGGCCTGCCTTAGAATTTTCGTCTCGCTGAAATTAAATCTTTAATTGTTATTTACAAAAAAGTTAAAAATGACGTCGTCATTATCACTTCACAAGTCACATAACTCTGAAAAAAATTTTTTTTGTTTTTAAAATACTAGAGTAAGATCCTAGAATAACTACTATGGCTACTACTAATGGCTACGAATAACTACAAACATCTACGGTTTGTCGATATTGCTACGAATGTTACAATCATGCTACGATATTAATTCGGTACATTAAATTAAATCGAAAGATTTGTGTTAATTTTTTTTTCTGGGCAGAGCTTTTATTAACAAAACTAAAATACAATGGGAACTATACTACACTACAAAACTACCTTACTACTTACACTAAGCACACCTGAATTATCCATAGACCACTGTAAGTCTACAGATAATAAAGATGTTCAAGCCCACTACCAATCGGAAGCGTACCCAGCATGCTGGCGGTATTACCACGCTGAATGGCAATGCTTATGCGTTGGGCCAAATAAACGCCAGCATTTTGGTCACGCGTCGCGTCAACCAAGCGCTCGGAAAGGGTTTTGAAGATGAGGTGAGCTCCCGGCTCCCACGGGCCCAATGTCTCAACCCCACATTTAATTTAGATTGTACCTCAGACAATAAAACTAGTTTTCCACTTCTACTCAAGTTAGGTCAAGAGAGTGATGTGTGCTTTATCACACGCACATATTTACAGAAACGCATAACATATAAACAAGGATAATCTCATAAATAAGTAGTATCTCAGCCGGCGTAGTGACTAGAGCACTTGATTTCAAAATCTCGAGGTGTTCGACTGAATCGGTGGACTTTCATCTGCATTCAGTATTTTTCTGCTTTGAATGCTAGGACTCAGGTCTACTCTTACAAGAAAAAAAGTTAAGGTTATATTGTACCATGCTGGGCATGGGTAGACGGGTGACATAATTATATCCTAGAAAGCCATTCGCCTTTAAAAATAGTCATCATCATCAGTCGCAAGACGTCCACTGCTGAACATAGGCCTCCCCCCTAGATTTCCACAACGAACGGTCCTGCGCAACCTGCAACCAGCGGTTTCCAGCGACCTTTGTGAGGTCATCTGTCCATCTAGTGGGAGGCCGTCCAACACTGCGTCTTCCGGTTCGTGGTCGCCACTCGAGAACTTTTCTTCCCCATCAGTTGTCAGTTCTGCGAGGGATGTGGCCTGCCCATTGCCACTTCAGCTTGCTTACTCTTTGAGCTATGTCGGCCACTTTCGTTCTTTTGCGAATATCCTCATTACGGATTCTGTCGCGCAAAGAGACTCCGAGCATAGCTCTCTCCATAGCTCGCTGTGTGACTTTGAGCTTCGTTATGAGGACCACAGTTAAGGACCACGTCTCAGTTAAAAATAGTGGTTACGACTAATTGTTTAATTTTTTTTATAGTATAGAGTGACGAAACAAGCAAGACTTGTGTATGATGGTAAACCACGTGCCTGCCTTTAACAGCACAGTGACACGCAGCTATTGGAACATGAAGAGTCCAAATCATTACCTAGCACTGCACTGCGCTCATCACCCATGTTGTATCTCTATGCCCTGTAATTTCACTGCAAACACTGTCTTTCCTTTCTAACCTGAATATTATTCCTTGGCGTTACAATAACTGACAAAAGTGTGGTACTTCCCCAGACGGACAATGCAAAGAGCACCACTACACAAGAACAAAATTAAAAATTTTGGCTAACCCCCGACTACCTCGGATTGGTTATTTGTACAACATTCTACTAGTCAAGCCCTTTCATTTGACACCCATATTGACGGAGGTGTGAAAAAAAATTATTTCTCCATTTTGTGGTAGCGGCCATCTTGGATTTGAAATTTGTCATAGTGCATAGTATTCTACTAGTCAAGCCCTTGCATTTGATACCCATACTGTGGTAGTAGTGAAAAAAATAATGTAATTCGCCATTTTGTGGTGGCGGCCATCTTGGATTTGAAATTTGTTGTAGTGTATAGTATTTTACTAGTCAAGCCCTTTTATTTTATATCCATATTGGGGTAAGTTGTGAAGAAACTTATTGTCCGCCATATTGTGGAGGCGGCCATCTTGAATCGATATTTACCAAACATAGCTAAGAACATCCGCACGGTAATTAACATTCAAATAAAGAAACCGCATCGAAATCGGACCATCCGTTTGAGCTCTACGGTGCCACAGACAGACACACACACAGACAGACAGACAGACAGACAGACAGACAGACAGACATCGACGTCAAACTTATAACACCCCTTTTTTTGGTCGGGGGTTAAAAATACTACAATGCGAAACCTAGTTCATCTACCCTTGATAAAGCACCCAGAAGTGCAGTCGCAAATTTGATCCTATGACCTTACGCTTGTGAAACGGTCCTCGCAACTAACTTTCCTTGTCGAATCATAATCTAATTAAAAAAATTGGTTGCCTGTAAAGTCGGTATACGGCCGAAAGTTTTACGTGACAACGACTTTGAGTGGTAAAATAATTTTACGGAAGGGACGCATGCCTTTCACTTTTTATGTCTGTCTCTCTCGCTCTTAGGCGGACTAACCATGCCCGAGTGGAAGGGACGCGTGCCTCTCACTCGCTCTCGTTGTGAGCGCATAACGTGAGCGGAGCGTAACGCAGTTTCTTGAAGTGTCACCCGGCAAACCATTTTATAAGACGTTGTCACGTCAACACCCATTTAATTTTAACACCACACAAAAGCTTAATATCACTCCTATCAATTTTCACCCTCACAAAAAAAGTACAACAAAAACCTTAACATTTACACCTCACATCGAAATGTTCGATTATAATATAAATCGTCGAATTTAAACTCCCCCCTGTGGGGGAAAAATGACGTGGCGATATTAGAAAACGTTATAAAATACTGAACCATGTCTATGTTCAGTATTCGAAACAATATGAAAATGCTTTAAGAATTGAAAAATATTTTAGTTTGTGTTATTGATTGTGTAATCTTTTTTTTTTAAATAATAAGTTCGCGCTTGACCGCCATCTCGCCTGATGTTAAGCGATGATGAGATCTACGATGGACCGTGCTTACCTAGAAGAAACCGATTCACTCTCGATTTGAAGACACCAAGATTGTAACCATCGGTTACAATCATTGATATTTGGGGTTAGTTGGATACGTGCGTTAACCCTGGGTGCTTTAATAGATTTTATATGTATATGTGCCAAGGGTGAAGCCGGGGCGGACCGTTAGTATAGTTATATTTTGCATAACACGTGTAATTAAATAACGTTTCTACGTTATTTAATTTTTCTACACAACTTATTTGCGCACCCCGTTTTTTGATATGTCCATACATTACTTTCCATCCAAATGTTGCCTTGAAGAGATCGCTTTAGCAATAAGTCCGCCAACTTGTAGTTTTAAGGTTTATTGTAAATTGTGTAACCTATTCTTTTAGTTTGTCAATAAAGTGTATATCTATCTATCTATCTAATCGTACATTAACATCAAAATGAGAATAATTTGCTGCGTGACTCTGTTATTATTCACTGTTATACACTTCGGAGAGTGTGCAAATGATCTGCATGATCTAATAGCACCTCCCCGTTTCTTCTACTGGACTTCTCGTACCTCAAAAAAGTGACATCGTTTCATGGTTGGTATTCCAAAAAACACGAACGAAGATATTTGACTCCACGCTCTTGCTAAGAACGTCTAGGTCGTGGAATGCGTTGCCTGAGTGCGTTTTCCCCGATAGATACAATCTTGGTGTCTTCGAACCGAGAGTGAATCGGTTTCTTCTAGGTAAGCACGCTCCATCGTAGATCGCATCTTCGCTTAACATCAGGCAAGGTGGTGGTAAAGTGTGAAACTATACTAGTTTAAAAAAAATGGGCAGGCGTGTTCCTTGCCATGAGGCACATGTCCGGCTTGATCCGTCACTATATACTACAAAAAAATATGTTTTCTAAATACACGAAAGGAACACTAGATAAAGACATGCAGTTCTCCATTTGTCAGCGTCTGACGAACCACAAAGAGCTGTCCCGCGCGCGGAGATGCCTTTAGGCTCAGTCTGGTTTGAGATTTCTTTGAACATTGATTTTTGAACGAGAGATTAGTTTCGTAAAATAAAAGAAAGTAATTTAAATAACTTATTTGAACAGAAACCAAGTTCAATTTAAGGTTAAACTCGGACACTTGCCCAAATTTCATAGGAAACCAGCAATCACTAAGTCATCTAGCCTACATGAAAATAAATTTAGCTTTTTGGACATATTTTTAAAATCAGCCGCATTGATTTCGATAAAATTAATACGAGACCGCCAACAATGTTTATTGTTCAAAGACATTTATCTATACGAATATTATAAAACTGAAGACTTTGTTTGTTTGTTTGAACGCTAGGATCTCGGGAAGTACTGGTCCGAATTGAAAGATTCTTATTCTATCAGATAGTCCATTTATCGCGGAAGGCTATAATAGGCTATAGAACATAACGCTACTATCAATAGAAGGGGTGCATGAATCTAGAATGTAACAAAAACTGGAAAAGAATATCCAAGATTGCGTCATTGAATATAAACCTTTGCAAATCAAATTTGTTTCTAAACCTGAGTTAATACGACCAATTTCCGACAGGTGGCGTAGCAGGTAGTTGAAGAGGATTTTTTTGAAAGCGACCTTCTCAGGAATTACTGAACCGATTTCAGTCATTCTTTCGCCGTTGGATATGTACGGGATCCCGATGAGTGCTATTTATGTACCACGGGCGAAGCCGGGGCGGCAATCTAGTTCTCATATAAGATAATTATCACTTCCATGAGAATACTTATAAATAAAAAATAAAAAAACATTAGGTAGTTCGTCGCCACAGAGAACTTAATAATAATAAATTTACAAAAACAAAAACAGTTATAAATATGAATACAATAACAACAATAATACACATTCAAATAAAACAGATTTAGATTAGTTAGGAACTTAGGCTGCACTTGCATCGTAAGTATATGCGCAATAAGTCGCTTTTTGAATGCGTGAAACGAATTTATTTTTTTAATATCTTAGGGTTTTTGATTACATATACTTACAGTGATATACTTGTACATACTAAGCAAAAATAAACTATCAAAATCGAATCACAATTGGCGAAGCTTTCGCATAACACACACACAAAAAAACATACTGCCGATAGAAGTAGAAACTTATGACTCAGAATTTCATAACTTACTTTGGAAACTACGCGGTTGAAACCGGAGGGCGTATCAATGAGCATAGCAATGAGAAATGCTGACGCATTTCTAGATAGGCAATGGCCATGGTCCCGAGTTGACCCGAAGATTTCTTATCATTCCCGAGCGTGACACTAGAACTCAATTCACGAAAAATCTGTCTGAGGTTCGCCAATAAAAGATTTCACTTCAAAATTTAAAGCAAAAGAATGTCACTTGTGTTAATATTATGGATCTGTTGTGTTTTCACTACGCCACCACGAACTGTCGTTTGCCAAGTCAGCAAACGACAGCTTTAAAAAAATGTGTACCGATGTAGTTATAGTGACTCAGAAATCAACAATTTATCTCGATTTCAAAAACAATCTCACAAAGCGCACTCACCCTTCCATCCCCTAAGTGGCTATACATCTACAAGTTACCGTTATTGTAAACATATTTCAGCAGATATGGCTCATGACGCAATATTTGAAGCCATTTGTATTCATTCGCCATATTTTAGGCGCGAGCAGTTAGCGGATTGTGAGATATTGATGTATAGTTTCGGTGGGTGATTTTGTTTGTGGGTTGATGTAACTATTGCGCTGAATTACAAAATTTAAAACTAATTTTTTTTTCTATTTTAGTTCAGTAGACGTTATAGTCAATAAAACCATCAATACTGATTTTATTTACATTATGTGTTCCAAGTTTCAATTCCATTCTTTTAGACGTTCCGACGTTATAGAGCACCAAACATCCCGGTGAAATACCGAGAACTGGATTTATGTAGGTAAAACCATGGGGAATTGCTAGTATTTGTTAGTTAGTTTAGGAATTGTTAGTTTATTTGATGGTAAGCAACATGCCTGCCCATAACAGCCTTGTGATACAGCTATTGGAACATGAAGAGTCCAAATCATAGCACTGCACTGCGCTCATCAACCAGCGAGATATTTTCTCTCGATAGTCTGTAATTTCACTAGAGACATTGTCCTTCAAACACAGCAATGTTTGCAAATTACTGCTTGGCGGTAGAATAACTGGCATAGGTATGGTAATTTCCCATTCGGACGCTGCCAAGAGTCTTACCACTACAAAGTAGGTACTTTAAACCTTCTACACACGAGCCCGTGAAGCCCGTAGAATCAGAGAAAATTACCTAAAACTAGTGGGGAAGACCCTACATTGCACCATAAATCACCAATCATATGGTGCGATGTAGACTCCTCCCCACTACTTTTACGTCATTTCCTCTGATTTTAGGACTCGTGTGTGGCGCATAAGAGAGATATTTTATCTCAATAGTCTGTAATTTCACTAAAAACATTGCCCTTCAAACCGGAACACATTAAATTTTGCAACTTACTGCTTGGCGGTAGAATAACTGAGATAGGTATGGTATTTTCCCATGCGGACTCTGCGAAATGTTCTACCACTACAAAGTACTCACAATATAATAAATAAACTGTATTTTTGAAAAGTCCCCATTTCCTACCAAACATTTTACATAAAAAGTGACGTCACCGAGCCAAATGCCGTCTAACTGTAATAAAACTACTCAATGACTGCGTTACAGCCATAACAATATTCCCCGGTATTGAGATATCAAGATTAAACTAAAAAGAACACGTTTAATAGGCTTTTGTTTGTGCAATAAGGTAATTATATGCAGAGAAGGAATGTTACTTTGAGGTTCCGTATACTATTTTTTTTTGGTTTGTTAATGACATTTACTAATAATAAACGCGATCTCTGGCATTTTCTTGTCAAGGGATTTCGCACCGAAGTCCGTATTCAAGTCGTCTAACTTTCTTTAAAATAAATAGATAGGATAACCTTGCGCGATAGGCGGAAAGTTGGTGACCTTTCATTTCTCCATAAGCTAATTCACAACTTCATTGACTTCCTTCGATTTTGGGGGGTGTTTCTGTAAGAGTGCCTCATCGTTACCCACGACATAAAATTACAAATATTTTTGAAGTTACACGTGCTAAAACTAATTTGGTACATCACTCTCCCTTGCCCAGAATGAGTCGTACCTGTAACGAACTAAATGCTTCCTTGAATGATATGGACATTTTTCGAGACTCACTTTGTAAGTTCAAAACGAAATTGTTTAGGTACTTTAACAGTAAATAAGTTATTTTTATGGGGTTGTAGTATCAGTGGCCTTGTCCTTGGAATCTCTGTTCTTAGTTTGATTATTATTGTAACATTTGTTTTTTCTTGTAATTGTTTTTTTTTTTGTTTAGTTAATCGTCTAATGTTGTAAAGAATGCTGTAAACACCTGTTAAGGGTATACATGTCAGGAAACATTGTAAAATTGTAAATTCACCTTTGACTTATTTAATATGTGTACTGTTGGTGTTTCTTTAAATAAATAAATAAATAAACTAAATGGTGAATATTGAAGTTAGTGGAATCAGTGTAATGAAAAGACATATTTCTTCCCATTCGATGTATTTTTTAACGTACTGTAATTCTACATTATTTATTAAAAACCCCGATTGCAAAACATTGAGACGAATCTCAGCATCATCATTATCAGCCTATCTTAGTCTACTGCTGGACTTAGGCCTTTTCCATGGCACGCCACTCAGTCCTATCCTCAGCTATACGTATCCAACCACTGCCTGGTGTCTTCCCTATATCGTCACTCCATCTAGTCTCAGGGTGTCACACTACGTTTATGCGAATCGACAAACGTAGTGTTCGCCACACTGAGACTCTCTCCACTCCAAGAACTCAAAAGAATCCAAAGAAGAATCCAAGATCTCCGCTCAAGAACTCGTCTACTGCAACGGTTATCGGTTCTGCGACAGATATGACCGACCTATTGTCACTTCAGTTTTGCTACTGCGTTGAGCTATGTCCGTTACCTTGTTTCTCTAACGGCTCATTTCTAACGGAGACGAAACTAAAGCCTTAATTGTAGAAATCCAAAATGTGGGAAGTAAGAAATTTACAAATAGACAAGATCCGCGTAAAAACTATTCCCTGCTTTCAGTCGGGTAAAAACAAAACCAGGATTTTTACATATACCTTCTGACGGTGCCTTCCATCTATTATGTAGTATATTAATACCAGGCTTGTCTGTTTAAGCGATGAAACATAGCATCACGTGATCAGAGTAGGTTGAGACACAGGGGCAGACTGAAGACACCTAGTCATGCGCTCGCTAAGTCTACGAAGTCGGTCTACGTGCGTGGTGTGACCTTGTACAACCACCTTGTACAATATGTGTTTTGTAGTGGTAGGACTCTTGGCAGAGTCCGCCTGGGGAAGTACCACACCTTTGCCAGTTATTCTACCGCCAAGCAGTAATGTGCAAACATTACTGTGTTCCGGTTTGAAGGGCAATGTATCCAGAGAAATTACAGGGCTTAGAGATATAAGATCTTAGATCTCTGGGTGACGAGCGCAGTGCAGTGCTAGGTAATGATTTGGACTCTTCATGTTCCAATAGCTGCGTGTCACTGTGCTGTTATGTGTCAGGTATGTTGCTTACCATCAGGCACATGTCCTGATCGTCTCGTCAATCTTTATTTAAAAAAAAACCTACCGGAGGTTATGCAGGATGCAGAGATCAGACAGTTCATTTAATAGTAGATTAAAGCTTCTTTTAGTAGAAGAGGCGTACACACTACTCTGTTAAGGAATATGCAAATGAGAAATAATGTTAATTTTTAATAATACACTATGACTTTTATTGTTATTGATAAATATGTACACTCCGCGAGGTATAAACTGAGCTTTGCATTAGTGTGACTGATCACCAATCAGGCAGGAGCTTGAAATTTTGTCCGCGAGGTATAGGCTGAGCTTTGCATTAGTGTGAGTGATCACCAATCAGGCAGGAGCGCGGCGAGACGGAATGGCGCCGCGCCTAAGGCCGGTTGTCACACCTACACTATCCATGTACACTCACACAAATGCAAAGCTCAGCTTATGCCTCGCGGAGTGTACTCAATATGAATTTATGTGATATGTGACGTGTAAATTATTTTGATGTTTTAATAAATATTTGTATTTGTATCTGTGTACATGTCACCGTGAAATGATCGACACAATTAGATCACAATTTAACGCGTGAGATTATAATTTTGCGGTTGTTTAGGTAAGTTTGTAATCTGACGGCATTAGATTACAATCTGATGGTTTTTACAATTTTACGTTGACAAAGATAAATAGAGAAGTGCATGTATTGGCAGTGAAATTATGTAAGACTAGATGCCCGCCCCGGCTTCGCCCGTGGAACATATATAGCACTCATCGACATCCCGCACATATCCAATGGTGAAAAAATTTAGAAATCGGTTCAGTCATTCCTGAGAATATTTCGAGCTTTCAAACAAAACACCTCTTCAGCTACCTGCTACGCCACCTGTCGGAAATTGATCGTACCAACTCAGAGATTCACAAAGGTTTTATATTCAAGAAGTATGTAATCTGTGATATTCAATGATGCAATCTTGACACATGCTGTCATGTATCATGTCAAACCACGAAACGTACGAAAACTCTCAAAAAGGAATATTTTTTCCCGATTTTGTTACATTTTTGATTCATGCTCCGCTTCTGTTAATAGTAGCGTTATTTTCTATAGCCTATAGCCTTCCTCGATAAATGGACTATCTAATAGAAAAATAATCTTTCAATTCGGACCAGCACTTCCCGAGATCCTAGCGTTCAAATAAACAAACAAACAAACTCTTCAGCTTTATAATATTAGTATAGACTAGCTGAACCCGCTACTTCGTTCGCGTAAGCAGATGTTACGGACTTATACATTAGTTGAAAGTACGTCAAAATTAACTAAATTTGGATAAGTAGCTATTGAAAACCCAAGTGAACTTGTTTTTTCACAAAAAATATAATTAATTATATCATCTTTAGTATTCTTCTTTTAAAATCTAACATACTTTAATAAGTAGGTTTCGTAGTAATGAACACAACCGCAATTGTTAAGTTTGTAGGATTTTTATAGGATACATTATGTAAAGCTGTTGTGCATGATCTTATAACTACTTATCTCTTTTTCTATAGCTGTTACCTGCGACTTCGCCCGCGTAAAATTTTGAATGAAGCCTTCAAAATGATTAATTTATTTGAGTTTTAATCTTACGCATGCAAGTTGAACCTATAAATCAAAGCAAAATCTAAGTGAAATGTTAATGTATAAATTTAATTGTAACACAGAAAAAGAATCAAAGAACGAAAGAATCCAAATTCGGCATAAGAATCATTCTAGCAGAAAAAAACTCATTAGTACAATTAGGAATACCAGTAACGCCACCTAGTGATGAAAGAAAAAATACATACCACAATAGCAAAACATTGATTTAAATGGGGTTTAGTGTTTGAGATTTAAACTGACATTAGCGCCATCTAATGAGAATATAACGTTGCTTGTTATTTTGATTGTGCATCCAAAGCACCTGTATTATCTACGCCAAAACGGGTGCATATATATTTAATATAATATGGAGTTAAATTAAAATATAGACTTATTACCCCATGTGAAATTTTAGACTCTAAACTATCTGCATTTCGTAAGTCAAACCAATTCGTTTTGTCGTTTTAACGTTAATATTTGTTTCCTTAGGGCCACAGATTACATACCTCCTTAGGGCAAATGCTTCTATTCGGGTTGATAAGTAGTCTATGTGGTATTTCAGACTATAAGCTATTCAACTGTTTCATTTTTCTACCAAATTTGCTTAGTATTTCTGACGTCACAGTAACCTATAAGTAACCGATTTGCTATTTTTGAGTACTTTCTCCTTCCGAATGTGTTCAGCCGTTCCCACGTTGTCCTGTAAATATTATGAATGTCAATGTTTGGATGTTTGTTACTTAAGCATGGCGGAACGTATTTAGTGATCGAGTTGAAATTTTCAATACAATTAGATTATAGTTTGGAAGAACACATAGGCTAAGCATTGCTACTTAAGCTTAGCCAAGATATAATGTGTTTCAAATTGTAACTCAATACATTCAGCCGTTCCAACGTAATTGAGCAGCAAAAATTTAAACATTGGCATATTTGTATAATATTGGTAGGATAGGATTTTACAAAATTTTAGAAAAAAATAAACCGGTCAAGTGCAAGTGGGACTCGCGCGCGAAGGGTTCCGAACCATTAGCAAATAAACGGCTTTAATTGTATGGGAGCCCGCTTCATAATTTATTTTAATTGATTACATTTAAAGAGAACATAAAACTAAATATTATGTGAATAGGTAAAGCGTCTGTGACAGGCACGTTATTAGTTATTAGTATCGAGCAAGAAACGGGAAAAAAATATGACGTTGTATGGGAGCCCCTCTTAAATAAATATTTATTTTATTTTTAGTATTTTTTGTTAAACCGGCAATAGAAATACATCATCTGTGAAAATTTGAACTGTCTAGCTAACACCGTTCTTGAGATACATCCTGGTAGCAGACGGACGGACGGACGGACAGCGAAGTCTCAGTAATAGGGTTCCGTTTTTACCCTTTTGGTACGGAACCCTAACAACGGTCTGCTTCGGTCACCGAAGTTTGTTAAACACTACCTTAAAATTTCAAACAGTATTTGGATTGAAATAATACGTTTTTTCATAAGTTACGGCTGGTCTAGTAAGTTACAGCTGACCTAGTCAGGAGAACGGCGACTGTCGATCCGGAGACCTAGGGTTCAAAACCACGTATCCACGTAACCACGCACCACTATCTTTTCAGAGTCATTCGTAATGCCGCTAATTGAAACGGTGAAGGAAAACATCGCGAGGAAACCGAAATGTCCCTAGAATCTAAGTTCTAAGTCATATGTCATCCACCAACCGACACTGGGCCAGCGTGGTGGATTATAGCCTTGACTCTCTCCTTGCGAGAGAAGGCCCCGACGCCCAGAAGTGGGAACACTTAATGGGTATTAAATGGCTATTTATTATGCTAATATGTTTTCTTCTAAAGAACAAAAATCTACTTCAATGACAGGTAATTTAATTCTGTACAGATATATCTAAGCTGATTTTAGTTTTTTGTTGATATTTGAAAAACTACCTCCCTGTTTTCGATATGTGAAAGTCTCTGAAGTCCTCTGAAGTATTTTCTACCAAACAAAAAGGAATTATCAAAATCAATTCACAATTAGCGAAGTTATCGCGTAAAATCAAACCAAATAAAAAACATGCAACCCGATTGAGAAAATCCTCCGTGTTTGAAGTCGGTTATAACCGAATGATGTTTGTTTTTCCACACAAAAATATATTTTTGATAATTATTCTTTCATTCAAGACGACGCGACGCGATCACGTGGTCACGTTCTTGAATTTAGAATCTAGATATTCTGTGGATCGTCTGTGAGACACAGAATACTTAGAAGTTAGTATGTACCGAACACGCCGCGCGTGTCGTTATTATTTAATGTTTGTGTAATTTCCGAACCACCAGACCGATAATGTTCAAATTTTGACGGGACAGTATTAAAAATATGGTCTTTCTAACAAAAAAAGAATTAATGAAATCAAACAACGCAAACATGAGTTACAACCAAATACACATTCTGACTTTCACCCCCTCCCGCAAGAAAACCGATCAGAATTTGGGGATCAAAAGTAGCCTACAGCAATCTCCTTAGTATAAACTAAAATCATGCCAAGTTTCAGCTGAATTGAATCAGTAGTTTCGGCGTGATGCGTGATCTCTATACAGAAAGACAGACAGACAGACAGACAGACAGACAGACAGACAGACAGACAGACATGAAAGAAAAAAAATTGCAGATTCGCCATCAGTATCGAAAATAGAGTGCCCCAAAAAAAAAATTTCAAAATATCTTCAATGTACAGAATTCGACCCGTTACAGTTTTATTATAAGTATAGATGTATATTCGTCATCTTTCTGTAATATTTTTGTGACAGTTTTTCTGCATTGCCGAAGGGTCTCCAAAATAATAGCCCGTTTTGAAACGTTTACTTAAGTCATTGGTCGGACAGTAATTCAGTTTTATTGCATATTTCTATAGAAGTGGAGCCATTGTGGAGATAACGAGTAACCTCTTTAGGTACAGGTTTGTTTGTTAAAATCACTCGAAAACGTGACTTGTTGGTTTAATGTGTTCAGTTTTATAATTTTAAATTTATTCTCTCTCATAACAAATAAGTAAAACACGAACAAGGTAAATGAAAGCATTTAAAAAGTAAACATAATTGAGGTGACGAGGCTACTGCCATGTCAGATGTTGATTCAACGACCATATTTTTTGACGTGCCAACGTCTACTAAATGTATGAACGCCGGCTGCACACACGAAAAAGTGTCCCGTTACGCTCATGGTCCCGTTACGCTCATTGTCCTGTTACACTCAATGTACTCAGCTTGCAATAATCAGCTTGCTGCATCTGCTTCTCATCTACTCGATATTCTTCCATCCATATTTCATCAATGTTACTCGTATGTGGTGACGTTATCACGTTAAACTGTCGCCCGCAAACTGACTTTAGAGACAACAATTTTTAACCCGCGACCAAAAAAAGGGGTGCTATAAGTTTGACATCGATGTCTGTCTGTCTGTCTATCTGTCTGTCTGTCTGTCTGTGTGTGTCTGCCTGTGGCACCGTAGAGCTCAAACGGATGGGTCAATTTCTATGCGATTTTTTTTATTTGAAAGCTAACATCCATGCGGATGTTCTTAGCTATGTTTGGTTAATATCGATTCAAGATGGCCGCCGCCACAAAATGGCGGACAAAGTATTTCTTCACAACTTACCTCAATATGGGTATCAAATGAAAGGACTAGACTAGTAAAATAAGTATTCTACTAGTCTAGCCCTTTCATTTGATATTACACTAGAAAAAAATTCAAATCCATGATAGCCGCCAAAATGGCGAATTAAATTATTTTTTTTCACTACTATCTCAATATGGGTATCAAACGAAAGGACTTGACTAGTGGAATACCAATGTATTCCACTAGTGCAATAGTGCAACTAGTGCAATCACTATGACAAATTTCAAATCCAAGATGGCCGCGTCCACAAAATGGCGAAATACATTTATTTTTTCACAACTCCCTTAATATAGGTATCAAATGAAAGGGCTTGACTAGTAGAATATTGTACAGATGACAAATCCGAGGTAGTCGGGGGTTAATCAAAATTTTCAATTTTGTTCTATTATAGGTTGAAATATGACCGCCATCTCACCTGATGTTAAGCGACAATGCGTTTACAATGGAGCGCACAATGAAGACACCAAGATTGTAACCATCGGGAAAATCCACTAGTCCCGATAGTAGTGTTGCTGAATGGCCTTACAGTAAAAAGTCTCGACAAACACCTTAAGAAGCTTTCCGCAGACGCAGACGGTTGCACAGCAGGCATTATGAGCTGGTCCCTCGCTCTGCAGTCTTAACCACTGGTAGCTTGGACCCTGCCTCGCAAACTTTAGTTTTAAAAATGTTGTAACTACTTCTTTACACTACTTTTGGAGCGTCAGCCTAAATTTTAAGAGTAAATTATTACGGAAAGTGACTATTGATAAAAGTGAAAACTTACAATCTAGAACTTTACTCAAAAACAGCATCAATTTAATATATTGATACTATCACAATATATCCTGAACATATAAATATTTATTGCTACCACGCATAACATGATTACCCCCATCGAAAACGCTTTTAGAGAACTATGCTATAGCTACTACCTTAGATAAAGAATAAGAAAATAGATTAGGTTTTTCCGCACGGTTCCTTTGTACCAATCGTAAGTAGATGGTGTATGTTAGCTATGGCAACATAGTGATGTGCCGCGACAAAAGTATGATACTTCCACAAGAGCGACAAGCCAAGAGCGATCAGACCCGTGCTTCCGGTGTAAATCGTTTGTTCTAACTCTGTACATATATAGATAGATAGATACTCTTTATTGTCCACAATACAATAATACACATGTATATTTACACTCTTTGGCTGATCACATCTGATATACTTAATATGTACTACAATTGCGAATGTCAGTGATGCGAGTTCACAACATATTCCTGCACCAAAATATGCTCAGTTAAAGAAGTTTGCCATATAAAAACCGGCCAAGTGCAAGTAGGACTCGCGCACGAAGGGTTCCGTACCATTAGCAAATAATCGGCGGAAACCTCTTTTACTGTATGGGAGCCCCTTAATTATTCATTTTTATTTGCTTTGATTAATTATATTTAAGAGTAACATAAAACTAAATATACCGTGAATAGTTAAAACGTCTGCCACCGTTGTTAATATCGATCAAGAAACGGTAAATGTATGGGAGCCCCTCTTAAATATTTATTTCATTTTATTTGTAGTATTTGTTGTTATAGCGGCAATAAAAATACATCATCTGTGAAAATTTTAACTGTCTAGCTATCACTACACTTGAGATACCACCTGGTGACAGACGGACAGACGGACGGACAGTAAATACTCAGTAATAGGGTCCCGTTTCTACCCTTTGGGTACGGAACCCTAAGAACAACAATTTTGTCAATATTTCGAAACAAAACAGCGCGTTTTTAAAAATCAACATTATTCATGCTCCATCCGATTTGCTAATCAAAAATCGCAGTAACAATGACGTCACTGGAAGCCACTCCCAGAGATCAAAGGATATCGGGCGCAGGGAGCGTGACGCATGCATGTGCATTCGATGGAATATGTATGAGAGTGGGACGACGGAGCAACTGACAAAATGCAATTTTATACTTGTAGGATTCTTTGTAGAGTCCGCCTGGGGAAGTACCACATCTTTGCCTGTTATTCTACCTCCAAGTAGTAATGTGAAAACATCATGCTGTTCCGGTTTCAAGGGCAATGTTTCTAGAGGAATTAAAGAGAAAAAAGTTAAAGCACTTAATGTTTCTGGGTGACGAGCGTATGTAATGATTTGGACTCTTCATGTTCCTATAGCTCTGTGACATTGCTGTTATGAGCAGGCGGTTGCTTATTATGAAGCCCATGCCCTGCTCTTCTCCTAGCCATAATTATAATGTAAAAAAAATGTATCAGCCGTATTTTCTGACTTGTCCGCACATTATTTTCCATCCAATGGTTACCTGGAAGATATCACTTTTAGTTATAAACCCGCCAACTTGTCGCGCTAGTTTCGAAGTCAAATGAAAATTTGTGTATTAAATACATAAAATTGCGTATCCTTATTATTTTGGTGAGTCAAAATAGTGTTTTAATCCACTGAAGTACTTGAAACGGTCTCGTGAAAAAAATTAGTAAAATGTACTACTCGTAAACACAAAAAAATAGTTTTGTTTGTAAGTTTTGTCTAGTCTAGGTTAAAATAAAAATACAAAATTTATATGCACGTTCTTGGTTTTTTAAAAACCCAAATCTTCCGCACTTTTATGAATCTATGCGAAACTTTTGTAGAGGTAGGACTCTTGGCAGAGTCCGCCTGGGGCAGTACCACACCTTTGCCAGTTATTCTACCGCCAAACAGTAATGTGAAAACATTACTGTGTTCGGGCTAAAGGGCAATGTTTCCAGAGAAATTACAGGGCTTAGAGATATAACATCTTAGATTGTGGGTGATGATCGCAATGCAGTACTAGGTAGGTATTGATTTGGACTTTTAATGTTCCAATAGCTGCATGTTACTGTGCTGTTATGTGGCAGGCATGTTGCTTACCATCAGGTACATGTATAGCTCGTCTCATCCCACTTTATTAAAAAAAATGTGTTTGTCAATTTACACATATGGCAAATCCGACATTACCCGGCCAGCCCGTAAAAGCACCGCGACAACCTTTGATCGTGATTACTAATGACAGCCGATGTGAGTATTCATGACTTGCATTCGGTAAGCGTTTAATGCTGTTATTCTGTTAGACAAGGGTTTGTCTGTCTGTTTCAGGCTAGTGTTTTATAAGCGCGTAAAAGATCTTTATTTTTTAACTTTTATAGGTTTACACTTGACCGCCATCTCGCCTGATGTTAAACGATAATGCGGTCTACGATGGAGCGTGTTTACCTAGAAAAAACCAATTCACTTTCGATTTAAAGACACAAAGATTGTAACTATCGGGAAACACCCTCTCAGGCAACGTATTCTACAGCCTTGACGTTCTTATCACAAAAGTAGAGTCAAATCTCTTCGTGCGTGTCTTTGGAATTTCAACCATGAAACGATGTCACTTTTTCGAGCTACGAGCATTGCGATAGAAAAAAAGGCAAGGTGGTATTAGACCGTCCAAATCAGTCGCACACTCTCCGAAGTGTATCCTATAAAAAACCGATAAGCTAGCAATTTTCCGGCGATGTTCGAGACTTTGCAGTCTTTTTCGCACGAGAATGTCATTGCCTATGAGCCTTTTGGCACGTCTCTCGATCAATTCCAGGGCCTCCAGCTGATACTTAGCCGATCCATCCCAAAGGTGCGAGCAGTACTCCATACAGGAGCGAATCTGTGCTTGGTATAACGTGAGCAACTGTTCAGACTTGAAGTACCTTCGCATCTTTTTTTAGCCCCCGACCAAAAAAAGGGGTGTTATAAGTTTGACGTCAATGTCTGGTCGCCTCCACAAAATGGCGGACAAAATATTTCTTCACAAATATAGAAATCAAATGAAGGGACTTGACCAGTAGATAGTATTTACCTTTATTTAATTTTATATTTAATATTATATAATTTATTTAATTTTTTAAACCTACACATTGTAACAAATTTCCAATCCAAGATGGCCGCCATCACAAAATGATGATTTTTTTCACTACTCCCTCAATATGGGTATCAAATAAAAGGGCTGGACTTATTGAATGCTGTATAGATTACAAATCCGAGGTCCGAGGGGAAATAAAATTTAATATCAATAAAATTAAAATTTTGTTATTGTGTAAGGTTCAAAAGTTTACACTCTTGACTACCGTAACGTCTGATGCTTAGCGACGATTCGGTCTGCAATGGAACGTGCTTATCTAGAAGAAACACATTCACTCTAGACTTGAAAACACCAAGATTAGACTAGAAAGGCAGTTTTGGAAGCAAATGTAGGTGCGTATAGGCGCGTGTTTTGCCACGCAAAAGTTTCAAGAATCTTTACAGGTCATGCGTTATCCCGCAATTGGCCAGAGTGGTGGATTTTAGCTCTTCACGAGAGAAGGCCTCCAGTAGCGGGAACATTTACTGGGCTGCTTGTGCTATGTGAGGGGTTTGAAGGCAGATTTATTTTAAGTAATTTAACACTCAAACGTACACACAAAACAATGTAAATTTCATTGGTCAAACGTCTACGTATTTAAAAATACAAAAAAAAAAACCATGGAAGCCCATTACCCATCCCTCAACTGAGTAAAGCTTGTCATTTCCGTCTACACTACTAAACATTTGCGCGATTCTACATAACACATAGGTATTTTAAATAGAGGCACATACATATGATACTTACAAAGAAATCATCGACTTGAATTCGTTGATTCGTTCGATTCGTTAACTGAGTGAGACCACGCGAAATCATTAATTAACATCAGCTACATCATGTTGTAAACATACATAAAATATTACGAATACTTGTTACACATACAAATTTTACTGAGTTCAAAAATAACGAGTTGTCGAGAGAATAGTGCCATTATGGCACCCAAAAAGTGTAAATGGATATTATAGTGAACAATCGTGATAGCAAAATAAAATGTCTACACAAAATAACTTTCTAAAATAACAAAGTCAAAAGCCCTTTTCATTCTACCGTATCCCAATATCAAATTATATCGTTGTTAACAAAGCACTTACCTAAATCAATAAACCGAAAAATTAATAAAATCCTCTATCTCAAACAAGACTGATATCAGCTCCGATTTTAATTTTAAACTTTGTTAATCTAAGTATAAAGAGTAAACCACAAAGAGGCCGGATCAAAACGATGAAAAATTATTGAAAGGGGGTCGGAATAGAAGGGTGGGGGAGGAGGCATCGACTGTTTTAGAAATACCACAAAATATATGCTACCCATTCCGTAACAAAGATCTCTGTGCGCCAAGTAATAAAGGTTAGTATAGATTGGGTAAATTTTCCCAATTGGTCGGTGAAATCTGGAATTTTTCATAGAAGGGGGGTTGTAATAATCGTGATTTTTTAATCAAATTTCATCTGTTCAAGGGAAGAGGCGGCTATATTTTTTCATTATTTAATTTTCGGTCGGTCGCGGCTTTGTACTCCTTCAAGGGACAGCGTTTGAAGCTTTTTTTCGGGATTTCCAAATACAGTCGTGTGTCACACCGAAATAGCAACGTTTACCAATCATAACCTATAAAATTATTTTTTTGACTTAGATTTTTTTCCGGTCAACTGTCCAACGCTGCCGCACGATTGACGCGTATAAAAAACCGTGCGACCTTCCCTGTTTCCTGTTATTTGTCTAGAAAAGTTGCCTTCCAACCGCAACACATTACTTAATAGAGCATATTACTGCTTGGTAATAGAACAACGTCCAATGATGTGATACTTCCTGAGTCTGCAAAGGGTTCTACAATAAGTTTGTACTTAAATATAGTAAGAGCAAAACATCACGATTTCATTAAACACTTGTTAACTTAGATTACTTATGCCTACTCTTTCTTAAATCATTCTATGATGCTGTAATTTAAAAAATATTCAACTTGAATTTATTTTAAAAGTAGTGTCAGGAGGTTGAATATTTTTTGTCGTGACCTTTACACAGTCCATCTTAAAAAGTGCCACATTTTTGCAGTTATTTTGCCGCCAAGCAGTAATGTGCAAACATTTCTCAGGTCATTTTTCCAGAAAAATTACAGAACAAAGATTTGAATTACCGTTTGTAGGTGAGCGGATAGCAATGGTAGGAAGTAATTTGGATTCTTTATTTTCAAATGACGTGTGGAATAGTGCTGCTATGCACAGGCGTGTTGCTTACAACCAGTTACATATTTTGCACGTCCCGTCATTCCTAACCGCTATTCTAAGAAATCTTTATAATCAGAAGACGTGATTCCGAATTATTCTACAATATGTTCTCTCCACTGCTACGCTACGGTGTAACAGGCGGTCCCTATAAATTTTAACCGTTCATTTCACGGTTAATATGGCAGATCGTTTGTTCAGGTTCCAGTAGAGTTGTGTACGTAATTATTGTGTAATCTATTTGCGAAGAGTAATTGGATTGTTTCGGTACATGTGGACAAAACAGCAATGAATCAATGGTGTGTAATTATATTGAAAATGTACAGGACAAAATCTTTTGTTTTTTTTGCAATAATAACGATAAATAATTAGTAATTTGCTTTTGACTTGAAGACTCATTTCAAACGTTGGAATTCCGCTCAGGCCACGTAGCTCATCATTGTGGTGGATTCACAGCCTAGACATTCATTTCTCAAATGTGAAGTTTTTGGAAAGTCATTCACGACACTATGTCGCTTTTTCGAGCTAAGAGCAGTTAGATGACAAAACAGGTATGGCATCGCAGCCATTATATCATGCAGGTCAGTTGCACATTCAGGGAAATGTATCCGGCAAAATAGGTGATAGTATAATAAAGACGCCAATACATAATGAACGACGGCACGATTGGCATTGATATCATGCTTTTTCGGTGGTTCTCATCTTACCAACGGCGAGTGCTTGCATAGACACAACGTAGTAGCCATGATGATCCAGCAGCAACACTAGCCTACTATAAGTAAGTACTTTTTCCAGTTCTAGAAAATGCAAAAAGCAAAACCTTTAAGCTAATTCCACTACATTGGTTCTAAATTCTCAACCATTTTCCAATAAATCGAGTGTAAAAGAACTCGAGAATTGACAAAACCACTCGTTGTATATTGAATTTCAATCGACTCCATTTCCATTCAATTACGCACGGGAAGTGAATCTCGCAGTTAAAAGTGAAATTCGCAGTGCAAAGTAAAATTCACAGTGCAAAGTGAATCCCTCAGGTTGGAGTGAATCCCGCAGGTTCAATTAACAGGACTGATTTTTAAACGCCAATATGCAAATTGTAATCCCGATGTCCGATATCGTTAAGAATAGAGATGGGAAAAATTTCGCCGCACAAAAGTATTTTTTTTTGTATCATATAATTTCTGACTTACATGATAATAATCTGATTAATCCTAAAAAGCGGTTAAAATTGCGTGAGAGGGATTAGTAATAGTAGTAGGTAGTAATAAATTAAAGCTGCCATTTTGTTGGAGCTAGCTTATAGAAAACTATTAAAATTCATCGTGTTTTATAGTTAAGTTGGATTAATCTGACTTACGTTGCATTCTCATACGACGTTTTGTTTCGACGGCAGTGCACTCGCGTGTTGTTTGGTACCCAATCATGCCATCATCATCACTGTCATTAAATCGCAGCCCAACTGCCAGCCATAAACCTCCTCTGTTTTCCCAATCTTGACTTTGCTTTAAATTCAATTGCTTAAAAAAATATCTAAATGTAATATAGAAACACAACATCGATTTCGATAATATTATCGAACCGTCCCATCCCTCAAATGTTTTTCAAAGTCCCGGGTACAGCGCGGACAAGTTCAGCCATTGATAGGTTCACGCCGAGTTTTTTTGCTGTGGGACAGCGATTTTCAGTGATACGCTGAGAAGATGCTCTACATAAATATAGTGTAGTAAGAGGAGTGACGGATAATAGCTGTATTAAAAAAAATGCTTACATTGTAGGTTAATTATGATATTATGATTTATACTCACATATTTTTCTAAGTTTATCTGCTACGATAACTCTCAGCAGTAATATTAGTAGGGTCGGGGTAGACATTTAAATAGAAAAAAAATCCGAGGAGCGATTTCTTTTTTAAAACGTCGAGATCGTCGTCGGGATGGTTGGAAGTATAAATCTCGATTTTCTAATTAATCCCGGTAAAGGATTCGCCGCCATATTGTTTTAAAGTTTTTTTTTTGTGTTTCTGAAATAACTCGTTAATTTTCAACTATAGAGCAAAAATTGTAGTATCCAAAGTTGTTGGAAATTTAATTTCTCACAAGTTTCGTCATGATCGTTTTCACACTAGGATCAATATTTGCAGAGTGATTGTAAACAAGTTTAAAAATCAAGTAGAGCATATTACCAAGTGTTTCAGGTAGTTCACAGTTCGAACCTATGTTTATAGATCACTGAAACCATCGGAACGTGTGGGCTCAAGTGGGGTCTTCACACTCGTCTGCTATCTCTGTCGCACGTTGGTCGATAGGTGTGCTGTCGTCCTTGTCTAGCGCACCATTGAAGGATATCGAATGTCGATGCAACAGGTATCGGTTCAGGGTTGGCAGTTTGATCGGTTTTCAGAACAGATTTTTTAAATTTTAATTTTCATTTTTGTTTGAAAATTTCAAAATTCATTGTATAAAGTTAATTTCAAATTATGATATCTCTATAAAAATGAATGTAATATTACCCATGTATGTACTACCTAACAGGGGAATATGTTGCCAAGTAAATATTTAGATAATGTTTTTCAGAATTGTTTCAGTTTTTTTTGTAATGATAGGCGTTATTGAATTTTATGTGGATTACAACCGTAGCTTTTGCAATTATTTTACCGCCAAATTATAATTTGCAAACAAAACTGGGCAACGTTTAAAGATAAATTACAGAACAAAACAAAAAATCATGTTTTTTCTATAGGTGACAAGCCCTGTGCTATGCTTGACTTTGGACGTTCATTTTGGAATATCGGAACGAATTTGGTTCAAACTATGCACACATTTTGCTGGAATAACACATAGGCTGATTTTTATAGCGGGAAAATAACGGGAACGGGTACTACGAGGGCAAAATCCCACGGGGCGCTGCTAGTTTATGTAAAAACCAAAAATTCTAAATAACAGAAATATCAGTTTTGACAGCCCTACCCCGTCCTATCGTTTTTCAGTTCCCATCGAAGGTCCCGTCCCGAACAGGAATCCGTTATTGATAGCGCTACACCTGTTCGCGTTTAACGGAGGCTTTTGTGATTTTAACGGCTCCCGTCGTGTTCTAACAGGATTTTTCTTTCGAAAATTGGTATGAGTTCACAAATGGGGTGAGTTTTCATGAATTTGAATTTTGTTTTAGATTAGTCGTGCTAACAACGAATTAACGGATTGATTTTTGGATTGCGCTACGTAAAACAATTGCGCTTTGGAAAAACAACTAATTAAAACCTTATCCAAAACAAGGATTTGCAAGGCTTTGAAATGCGTTGCCTGAGAGTAATTTTCCCGATGGTTACAATCTTTGTGTCTTCAAATCGAGAGTGAACCGGTTTCTTCTAGTTAAAAATGCTCCATCGTAGACCGCATCGTTGCTTAACATCAAGCGAGATGGTGGTCAAGTGTAAACCTATAAAATTAAAAAAAAATAACATTAAATTGCATACGCTGCAAAGTTTGGATATTTAATCACATACAAATATTTTTCAAAGTTAATCAATGAAAATTTATATTTTAGTATGATTTATGAGGTTTAAGAATATTTTTTAATCTCAATTGAATTACAATAAATTCTCTTACTGAGATTACAAGCTTAACATATAACATGCATAATATAGAATTCTGCTGCAGCAGCGCACAGCAAACAGCGAGTTCCATTCCAGTACAAAACATCTGTCGTTGTATCGCATTTTAAGTTTTTTTTTTTTTTTATCTACAAAACAAAAAATAAACATAAAAATTGATTCACAATGGAAACAAAGAAATGGCAGCCACAGGTCTACTTATAACTCAGAATTTGATAGCAAACTTTGGAAACCATGCGATTGAAACCGGAAGACATTGCAAGTCTGGAATAAACGGCCATGGTTAGATGGGTAAATGTGTAATGGTAACCATGATAACACGCCATGATCCCGAGTTCATCAGAAGATTTCTTTCATTCACGAGCGTGACGCCTGAGATCATTTCACAGCCCATGAAAAATGTGTGCCTGGTGCGCAAAAATAAGTTTTTTAACTTCAAAAACAAAACAACGAATTGAAATCCTTCTCCTTTTTTCATGTCGGTTAAAACTAAGGATTTTAATTCGAATATCACTGCATATTTGCGACCTTTTGAGTTGAATATAGGTTTTTGTGTAGATTTCAGAACGACTATCACCAATTACCATGGTTACTTACTTATAACACCAGATCTAAACCAAAATTTAGATTAAGATAATAGTGTTTGAAGATTTTGTGTATTTTTGTCTGCGTGTATTTAATTTGATTTTATTTTAAATTTATTTTGACATAACAAATAATTTTTAATATGTATGTATAGTCTTAATCTGAAATAAATGAATTAATAATATACTGTTAGCAGAAATGTATGTAATTTAGGAATCGTAAACAACTCCTAAGAAATGTATCAACATTATCATCAACAGCCCACTAAATGTTTAAATGTTCCCACTGCTGTGACTCGGGCTTTCTCACGCGAGGAGAGAGTTAAGGCCATAATCCACCACGCTGGCCCAGTGCGGGTTGGTGGATAACACATGACTTCGAGAGGTTCTAGGTACATGTCAAATTGTAAGCGGTATTGGAGTCAAATCTCATGAGATTTGATTCCCCTTTGGGGGTGACAAAAGAGGGGTATCGAAAAATCATCAAAATTACCTCACGTAATTTATGATGCCCCCTTATTTAACACATTTCCAGATGATTTTAGAAATTACATTTATTTCCTAGGAATCATATACAATGACAGATTACATGCATTTCAGTTAACATAACTACAACTACTAGATTCCGACATTAAATCACAAATATCCCAAACTATCAACAAATCGTGAAGTTAAAGGTCATGACCGGAAGTGCCAAACCGATGGGCGTTAATTTATGTAGGCCAAGGGTCCGAGGGTCTATCGAGAGGAGGTGAAGAGGAAGGTGTGAACTGATGAATTTATCATCGGTTTGATTTTGGACTTTCACACTTTCGATACTGAGGAAAGACCCGCGTCTTTGGATTTGTAAACTCCGTTAAATGGAGATTGAAATCAGGATTGAATGAAATAATGATTGATTGACCTGGCCTGATTGATTGATTTGGCCTGTAGAGCTCAAACGGATGGGCCGATTTCGATGTGGGTTTTTTATTTGAAGGTTAATATCCGTGCGGATGTTCTTAGCTATGTTTGGCTAATATCGATTCAAGATGGCCACCTCCACAAAATGACGCACAAAATATGTCTTCAAAACCTATCTCAATATGGGTATCAAATGACAGGGCTTGACTAGTAAAATACTTTGCACTATGAAAATCTCAAATCCAAGATGGCCGCTACCACAAAATGGCAAAATACATTTCTTGTGGTCACTGGGGGGCATGACCCCCCGAAAATCATATAGGTACGTTAAAATAAAAAATCCAAAAAAAAAATCCAATAATAGACTATTTTTACCATGGTAAAACAACTGGAACGGGAACTACGTGGATAAAGTCGTGGGGCGCTACTAGTCAAGTATTTTGTACTCGATTTATTGTATTCCTACTTAACTGGTGACCTCCCAAATTTGAGGCTAGGACCGGGCCTGGATCACGCAGATCTGATGTACTCTACGAAATCTATCCAAATTAATGTTAGATAAAAAAGTTGAATAATCCTTTCACCGCTAGCCAAGCTACATACGCCTAAGGCCAAACTTACCAATTTTACTCACCCATGAACTGGTCTATCATTACCGTCATTTGGTTGAAATTTCCAATTGGTTATACTTTATAAGACGTCTATCGATTCTGTGAGATTATAGCTTTTAGGTATTGGCGATGGTTGTTATAGAAAATTACTTAAAATTTCGCTCTAGGGTGCCTCAATCTGAACATGCATGACTAAGGCTTAACTATACAAGTAGATTTCGTAGTAAAACTCTTTGAAGAATCCGTCTGGGGGAAGTACCATACCTTTGCCAGCTATGCTACCGCCTAGCCGTAATGAGCAAACATCATTGATGTCCATATCATACGAATCTATGTTTATACTAATATTATAAAACTGTAATGTAATGTGACTAGAATATTGCACATAACTGTGTTCCGGTTTGAAAGGCAATGTTTCCAGTGAAATTACAGGGCGTTGAGATAAAAACATCTTATATGTATGGGTGACGAGCACAGTGCAGTGCTAGGTATCTAGAATTTGGAGTCTTCATATTCCAATAGCCGCGTGTTACTTTGCTGTTATGTTGTTTACCATCAGGCATATGCCCTGCTCGTGTTGTCACTCTTCGTATACTGTAAAATATGTATATGTGTTTGTAGGTATGTAAATGTGTTCATATCGTAACAGCTGAGCTGAATCAAATTAGGTAAATAGATGGACTCTATTTAACTGTCCACAGCACAAAAACAAATAAAAAAAAAAAAAAAATTACTGTCATAGGCACTGCCAATAGAAGTGAAAGCTTATAAAGTCAGAGTTTGAAGCTTAAACCCTCTATACACGAGCTCTAAAATCAGAGGAGATTTTATTTATTTATTAAGAAGTGACAAAACGAGCAGGACATGTGCCCGATGGTAAGCAACATGCCTGCCACATAACAGCACAGTGACACGCAGCTATTGGACCATGAAGACTCCAAATCATTACCTAGCACTGTACTGCGCTCATCACCCCGAGATCTAAGATGTTACATCTCTAAGCTCTGTAATTTCTCTGGAAACATTTCCTTCAAACGGGAACACAGTAATGTTTTCACATTACTGTTTGGCGGTAGAATAACTGGCAAAGGTGTGGTACTTCCCCAGGCGGACTCTGCTAGGAGTCCTACCACTACTAAAGATTACCGTAAAACTAGTAAGGAGAACCCTACATCGCACCATAAATCACCAATCATATGGTGCGATGTAGCCTCCTCCCCACTATTTTTACGTCATTTCCTCTGATTTTAGGACGCATGTGTGGAGCGTTTTACTTTGCAAACTACGGAAACTGGAACGTGAAACCGGCGTGGTTTTGAGCATAGCCGTCTAGATAAATATCCTGACGCATTCCTAGAAGACCACTGGCATATGCTGAGCATTTCTACATTTCTACGAGTAGATGCCCAATTAGCATGGCCCCGAGTTTACCCGAGGATTTCGTATCATTCCCGAGAGTGACGCTAGAATTCAATTCACAGTCACGTAAAAGGTTTCTGTGACCTTATCGCTAAAAGCGGTCTCTTCCAGACAACCGAATTATAATAATTTAAGTACGTAAAAAAATACATAACACTTTATCAGGTGAAAGTAGTGTAAGGCCGTAGATTGCACCGCGGGGTGCAGCTTAGCCTACTAAGTAATATTATAATTGCGAAATTTTGAAATTTTAGATGTTTGTTGCTCAATCACGTCGGAAATTCTGAACGGATTGGATCGCAATTCGAAACACATGTAGATTATAATCTGGAAGACTACTCTTTATCCCGAAAAAATAAAGGTAACGGGGATTAGGCTGGTAAAACCGCGGTGTACTTCTAGTATTATACCTCAATATCAGTGGTTCCCAAACTTATTTTGTCTGCTGCCTACTTTGAAATAAAATTATTTTTTAGCGCCCCCATTTTTTTCACACACTTAAAAACCACTGTTAGGGACTTCGACTTAAATGTAGAGGTTCTTGATTCGCAGAAATGAGAATGCTTCTTATGATGATTTATAGGACAACGTCAACGTTTATTAAGCATGATATGGCAACACAAATTATTATTACACCTATGTGCACATCTTTTGTACAAAACTCACTCATGTTGTATGCAAATAAATATATCTTTAGCTTTATTGCGATTTATAAAAATTTACAAAAGTTCATATGAAATGACAAACTGGGGTAATACGACTTGATATGACATAAAAAAAAATATGAAATCTGTACTCTGAAATCTAATATTTATGTAATAATACGTTCGCTGCGCGCATTACATGCACTTATAAAGACGTAGTGGGGTAACTAGTGATGCGCTTGAACAACCACTATTACTTCCAATGAAATTTATTATTATTGTAAGCTATATTAGCGGAGATTAAATATTCATTAAAACATTAATATAGTTATGTAGATATGTAGTAGTATCATTAAATTAATGTCGCTTCCCCCGCCTACGAGTATATGTGGGTTATTTTCTTTTTTGCTGGTTGCCAGGAAGAGATTGCTCTTAGCAATAAGGCCGCCACTTGTGGCACTAGTTAATAAGTGTTTATTTGTAATATTTTAATTTGTTTGTGTCGCAATAAAGAGTTTCTCTCTATCTATCTCAGTATCTAAAGAATACTCTTACAACAACCAGCAAGAGTTAACTTGAGATCTGAGCCCAGTAGATAATAAACAACGTACTCCAAACCTCTACACAACTTTCCTTTTTTTCTGGGTCTCTTACCGCCCCCTTTTAGCCCTGCAGCGCCCATATGGGGGGAGTTATCGCCCACTTTGGGAAAGTCTGCTCTATATTACGATTAGTTACAGTGCACTGGTCCTTTCAAATATCCGTCAAACTTGGAGAACACCACACGCGCTAGCTTTAGCTTTGAGAGCTAAGCTTTGTGTGTTTCAAAGGTCAGTTAGCTAACTTAGATTTAATGTAAGTTAATTTTAATAAACATACTTGAACATAGATTGTTTTTGAGTCTATCATCATTTAGCGTAAAGGTACAAGTTTGAGGTTGTGAGACCGTGACACGAGCCTGCGACAGAAGACCGCGACCGGAGACCGCGACAGGCACTTGACACTATGGAATTGTATGAACGCTAGTTCGCGCCGCGTTTTCACTTGACCTAATATGGATTAACCTCGACGTTTCAACAGTGTTACTGACGCCGTGGTCACAAGAAAACTAATGAAACTGCAGGATCTTTCATTGGAAAAGGTGATCTTCATTTCATCATCATCATCATCAGCCGCAAGACGTCCACTGCTGAACATAGGCCTCCCCCCTAGATTTCCACAACGAACGGTCCTGCGCAACTTGCAACCAGCGGTTTCCAGCGACCTTTGTCTTCATTCTTGATCTTCATTTACTCTTATTTAATCTTCAAAATCAAATTTTATCTACACGACAAACAAGTCATTCCGCAATCATCATCATCATAATCAGCCCATATTTGTCTACTGCTGGGCATAGGCCTCATCTATACGCCACTCAGCCTGATCCTGGGCTTCACTTTTTCAACCGCCGGCTCCAGCTATGTTATGTCGCCGTGACGCACTTATCACACACCCCACAATGCATACATTAAGTTATGATATGAAAACATTCATTGCGATGGATACCCATTATTTCCACAACACCGATAACCGAAAATACTTGTAATTAATTAATATTTAACATCGCGATTGATTCCTGTGATTTTTTTAATAATAAATCCAAACTGCTAAAGTTTAAAACTAAGGTATATCCATATAATGTTATCGTAGCTCTAATAGTCACTTGGATTCGTGTATCTGCTTTCGAACAATTCCCCAAAATTTGGTCCGACACTGCCAGTAACCTCTGCTAGCCTCGTCCGCTTCGATACGCACTATATGCTTCTATAAAATTATACTCAGACAGACTATTAGTTCAAAGGAAATCAGTGATAGCTCAAAGGTACGAGTTAGAACCGAGTTCAAAGCGTTATACAAAAAACTTTACATAAGTAGATAGAACAGATATGTAATGTTTATTGTACCGATAGAGTATTAAAAGTACACCATCATTTGTACGGGAGAAAAAAAATTCACCGAAAAAACAAAAATCAACATTAATTTAAAATTACATTACCCGACAAAATTAAATAAGAATCTATGACGAAGTCGTCAAAGTAAACGTAAGTTAATGTTTGTTTTTAGGGTTCCGTGCCCAAAGAGTACAAACGGGACCCTATTACTGAGACTTCGTTGTCTGTCCGTCCAGGCTTTATTTAAAAAACGGTGATAGCTAGACAGCTGCGATTTTCATAGATGATGTATTTCTATGACCACTGCAACAACAAATACTAAAAATAAAATAAACATTTAAGGGGACTCCCATACAATAAACTTGATTTTTTTGACGTTTCTTGCTCGATACTAGTAACGATGACAGGTAGACGCTTTAACTATTCAATGAATATTTAGTTTTATGTTCTCTGTAAGTATAATTCATTAAAATTAAATAAACAACAAAGGATTATATATATATAATCCTTTTTTGTTTATATATATATATATATATATATATATATACCATACAATAGCAGAGAAAACCGCTTCTATTTTTCGCCGTTTATTTGCTAATGGTACGGAACCCTTCGTGAGCGAGTTCCACTCGCGCTTGGTCGTTTTTTTTACATTATTTAAAAAACCATGACACCGATTTCGATAATATTTATTTAGACTCATCTTTAAAACATTTTCTACCAAACAAAAATAAACATTAAAACCGTTTCAGAAATAACGGAGCTATCGCGTATCAAAAAATACGTAACTACTCGTACATACCTCTAAAAAAACTGAATTGAGAACCCTTTCTTTTTTTGAAGTCAGTTAAAAATAACAAAAAACTGTGTTAAAAAGCGGTTTTTAAAAAGTTTTACATTATCAATTGTTTTAGTAGTAGGAAATCAGCAAAATATAGTGAAAGGTCTTTTAATAAATCAATCTGAACTTGATCAGTGTCGTGATTTGTAGCCTTTGCTTTGATCTTAGTAAAAAAAGCCCATAATCTTGGGAACAGTGGATATTTAAAATGGTATGGCGATTTTGTACGAAGCTTTATGTACTAACACTGGAAATACGAATCATCACTTGACAAAGGGCTAGATCGCAGTTTACTGTAAGCCTATACCTAATAGTAAAAAAAATGTAGTTTTGCAAACGGTTTTCTTTGATAGAACTAGCATAAATATGTGGTATTCCAGACCATTATCTATCTATATACCAAATTTAATTCAAATCACTTATGAAGTTTTTGCGTAAAAGAGTACCAAATATACATTCTACTAATATTCCACGTTAATTGTCTTGGTAGGATTTTTTGCGTGACGGATAATTTAAGTTAAAATGCATTCAAAAATCGTACTTAACTTATAAACATTTTCCAGCCAAACTTTTGATGTTACCATATCATGCCCAAATACCGTTAAGTACTGGCTACCATCGTTTGATGAGTGCGCATGCAAAGAAGTTATCCTCACATTATTAAACGTAATAGTGGATCAAACGAGCGCAGAGCTATGTTTACATAGAAGTGAAATATTACTGATTTTGTACATACATTTATTGTCTCTATTTGAGGTTATACTATAATATAGTTTCGTACTCTCTGAATCTTTTTTTTTTTTTTTTTTTAACTTTTATAGGTTTACACTTGACCGCCATCTCGCCTGATGTTAAGCGACGATGCGGTCTACGATGGAGCGTGTTTACCTAGAAGAAACCGATTCACTCTCGATTTGAAGACACCAAGATCATAACTATCGGGGAAAACCCACTCAGGCAACTCATTCCACAGCTTAGATGTTCTTATCACAAACGTAGAGTCAAACCTCTTCGTCCGTGTCTTTGGAATATCCACCATGAAACGGTGCCGCTTCTTTGAGTTCCGAGAAGTACGATAGAAAAAAGGGCAAGGAGGTATTAGATCATGCAGATCAGTGGCACACTCTCCGAAGTGTATCCGATAAAAACCGATAAGCTAGCAATCTTGCGGCGATGTTCAAGACTTTGAAGTCTTTTCGCGCTAGAATGTCTTTGCCTATGAGCCTCTTGGCACGCCTCTCGATCGATTCCAGAGCCTCAAGCTGATACTTAGCCGATCCATCCCAAAGGTGCGAACAGTACTCCATACAAGAGGGAATCTGTGCTTTGTATAACAAAAGTAATTGTTCAGATTTGAAGTACTTTCGCACCTTTGAGAGGACACCTAGTTTTTTGGCAGCTAATTTAGCCTTGGACTCGATATACGAGCCAAAGTTGAGCGTAGAAGTTAAGGTAACGCCCAAAAGCTCAAGATGATCAGTAACCGGCACGGATACACCTCGAAAAGTAGGAGTCAGTTCAAATTGACTCCTTTTTGCGGAGAACAGACACGCCTGCGTCTTTCCCTCGTTAAACTTGGCCAGATTGGTTTCGCCCCATTCAGAGACTTCCTCAAGGGCCATGTTCAAACGATCTTCTTTGGTAGCTTTGAAAAATAAGTCAGAAAGTATTGTTCATCCCCATGATCCTCCATGTTCATTGTTGAAATGGAAATTTCTTTTGGCACACCGCACAAAGGTTTTTTGGTAGGCTATAAGTGAGCCTGACCAGTCACATTCTGAGGTGACAGGCTCGATCGGGTGAACTCGGGAGCGATGATATTTATATACAGTCAGCTGCTCTTCACAGTGGTGTCGCTGTGCTTCCTATTTTTAATTTTCATGTAATAATTGTCATTATTATGCTAAGATATGATTTTCACTCTTCAAGTTCCAATAGTTGCGTATTACTGTGCTTTATGGTCAGGCATGTTGCTTACCATCAGACACATGTCATTCTCGTCTCGTCACTCTATGTATACGATAAATAAAAAAAGGTTATGTAATGTAATAACATTACTGTGTTCCGGTTTGAAGGGCAATGTCTCCAGAGAAATGACAGGGCTTAGAGATATAACATCTTAGATCTCTAGGTGATGAGCGCAGTGCAGTGCTAGGTAACGATTTGGTTTCTACATATTCCAATAGCTGCGTGTCACTGTGCTGTTATGTGTCAGGCATTTTGCTTACCATCAGGCACATGTCCTGCTCGTCTCGTAACTCTTTACTTGAAAAAAATGTACTACGTACATAAAACGTTGGTTATCGATGTATAAGCCAGTTCTGTCCGTTCGCGTATCTGCATTGCTTCGGGCGATATTTCTGCAAAGGTTCGCTCAAAGGCGATACGTGAGCAACTCCGCCGAACTCGCAACGGCTAGTTTCAGCCACTTACACAGCCCACTCAAGCTTTGTACACACATATATAGAGGTACTTATAAACATACTAATGTTCGGCTGTGAAGCAAAATAGAAAATAGTATGTAGTTTTTTCCCCGGTAACTCCAATACGCACCTTATAAGATTACAAGTATTTATTGAAAACTATAGAGCGATAGGAAAACCGTGACACGAGCTTCATTAAGCTCGTGTAATTAATTAATTAATTACCTTAATTACCATTGTAAGTAGCACGCTTGATCAAAACTGCATAACATATTACACACTTACTGAAACAATGCCAAGTCCAAATCATAAGCACTGTAATGCTCACGTCACCCAATTATATGAGATGATCTCCATGCCCTGTATTTTTTCTGGAAATGTTGCTCTTTAAACTAGTTTAACTTTATTTACAGTCAGATATTTGAAATAGCGACGACAAACGAAGCAATGTACACCAGCCTTTAATGGGTTGCAACTTATGGACAACTTGAAATCAACGGATCGTAAGCTCGACCGATCAAAGCGAGCACTCAGTTATGATTTACTTTTGTTTTACACATAGATAAATTTACAAGAGTTAGCATGAACTGTACTTTAGTTAATTATTTACATATATTTAGAACCATTGCATCGCAACTGCAAAGCGAAATTAATTTAAAACCATTTAAAAATGTCAAATCTGCCCAATGATCGAAATCCGTTGTAGACGTGTTTTTGAGTTGAGACAGTAAATCGACAATAACTTCACAAAGTTTTCCGAACACCTTGAGACTAGATGGATTGACGATATACGGGAAACACCAGGCAGCGGATGAAGCTGCCTGGTTGACTATTGACTTGTACCGAAAGTATGCAATAAATGAGTATGAGTATGAGTATGAAGACTTAGAGATGAGGATTAGGGTAGTAAGGAACTATGGAAGACGCCCGTGGCTTGCAGTGGACTAAGTTAACTATTTACACCTTAAAAGTACTAAATTAATAAATGACTGCAGCAGCTACAGTCTCAATATGTCTCTATTTTGCGTGCATACGTGTTGCGTCAAGTGGTAGTTCACCACATACCGAACTACTGCCTACATCTTGGATCTCTGGGTGACGAGCGCAGTGCAGTACTAGGTAATGATTTGGATTTATCATGTTCCAATAGCTGTCACTATGCTGTTATGTGGCAGGCATGTTGCTTACCTGCCTGAGCTAGGCACATGTCCAGCTCGTCTAGGTCGAAAGATAGAAAAGAAGACCTGTAGACGTGTGAACAGCTCGTAATGTTATCTAGATGCATCTGCCAATGTCTGCGAACGGTCTTGATGACATGCAAACACTCGATGTCGAGTCGATTACTAACGGAATCCCAACTGGTAGTGATCGGCTCTACAGACGAGCACTAGAATTAGATTTTAAATGTACCCAACTCCCCCCTATTGTCTTCTTCTTCTCCTTATCCAAGATATGTTTAAAAAACGATAATTGTAATGACAAAGATCACGGACCCCGGAGTCTGTGGAGTGGCTAATTTAAATTAAAAAAAAACGGTCTTGATGAAAACGAAGAGATGAGGATTGAGCTAGTCAGGAACTATGAAAGAAGCCCGTGGTGTGCAGCGTACTAAGTTAACACCTTAAAAATACTATGTAGTGTAGTGTAGTGGCTCACCACAGACTGTTCAATAACCAACCTACAGCATACAGTCGAAAAATCAGCCAACAGACGTGTGATCAGCTCGAAATGATCTGCAGATACATCACCCAATGTCTGCGAATGCTCGATGACGACGCTTGATGCATTAGACTGATGATGATGAAGAAAGTTGATAGCAGTAACCAGCCTCGATTTCCCCGAACACGCCCGATATACAGCCGTCATCGGGGCGCGTTCCAAAGCCGCGTATCACCGCCGACGAGCCGCAACGATTTATTCCAACACATTTTGTTTATAAATGATATAATGCGATACAGGGAACGTTTCGCAAGAGAATACGATGCGGGAACGAGTTCGGTACACGCGTAGAGCTGATGAAACCAGGATCTTTTTATTGCTCGAATTTACGAACATTTACTAACCAACTAAGTACTATTATTCCTTTTACATTTTTTTATGAACGGCCAAGTGCAAACCCATCAGGTTTGCACTTGGCCGCCGTTTTGTCTGATGTTGAATGACCATAATGTGTGTGAAACCAATTCACTCTCGACTTAAAAGCACCAAGATTGTAACCATCGTAAACGCTAACGCCTGACGCCACAGGCTTTCCCAGTGGCTCGCACCCATACCCGTTTCTTCCTCTGCAGAAGAGACTGTGGACCTCTCTCGGCTTTCCTCCGCGATATTATGACGGTTTCTCAGAAGGAGACTACCACATTGCACGACTACTCATTGTCGAGTATCATAACTAAGATAGTTTTTTTAAAATAAGAAGTGACGAGACAAGCAAGTCATGTGCCTGATGGTAATCAACATGCCTGTCACATAACAGCACAGTGATCCGCAGCTATTGGAACTTGAAGAGTCCAAATCATTACCTAGCACTATACTGCGCTCATCACCCAGAGATCTAAGATGTTATATCTCTAAGCCCTGTAATTTCTCTGGAAGCATTGCCCTTCAAACCGGTAGTTGGCATGAGAGGTCCGCTTCACGACCGTGGCTAAAGATTGCCGTGGTTCCTCCTCTCCCCAGAACACATTTCACTACCTAGACGTTTTACTACGTACGTGGAGTCAATCCGCTTCGTACATGTCAATCATGAAACAGTGTAGCTTTTTCTACTACTTACTACTCTTTAAACTACTCTTTTTGAGAGTATTGCTACCAACAAACTGTTGTACAGTTTTGCAGAATTACTGTCAATGATAGTAAGTAAAGTTTTGTGAGATTTAGTATAGAAAAACGAATCGCAGTGAAAAAATAAACCCTTTTTAATGTAATTTTTCTTGAATTATTTTTTGTTTTGTTTATAATTGATTTGCACTTGACTGCTATTGCCATATTAGTAAATATGTACCTTTGTAAAATTATTATGAATTATTATGTAGAACAACTCTATAACCCTCCACCACACACGGGGTGCTAAGAACGCTCACGTACATTTTCTAGCACTCCCGTCTTTATGTAGGGCATTTATTCTTAGAGCTACCACCCTGTCGCCGTGGGGTGGGACACACCCCACTTATGTGTTTTGTTTACGATGGCTGTTTTATCATCGTGTATTGATGTGCGTTCAGGTGATTTGGGGTAATTGGACGCTTTTATGAGTTAAGTGCGTTCTGTTATAAAAAGACATGGTCGGCTTTTACAATCTCGATACGCAAGTTACAGAAAACAAGAAATATGTCACAATGAGTTGTTTTTTGTTACCTGCTTCATATTCATATTCATTTATTCATACAGGCAGTACACGTCAATTTTACAGAGAAACTATATAAACATTAATTATAAGTCAGTACAATTACATGTGATAATAATTCATAATCAATCTAATTTCATGTTCAATAGTTTCCTTAGTTGACATCATCAGAAAAAAGTTTAGCTTATCTTTCCAAAGTCTTCTTCTCCATTATCTCATCTTACACTATCTGGACAGGGGCATCCCAGGTGTTACAACAGTCCTCAGTCTTGAACTATCATTACCAGCTAAAATAGGATCAATTTCAGACATTTCTTTAATTACATTGCATCAACATATTATCTCTGGCCCTAAATTTTAATACCATAACTATTGCCTGACTTCACTGCACTTATCTTGCATTCTAACTTATATTCGTGATAACTTACTAATAATAGACACAACATAATATTGTGTTATTTTATTAAAACGGAACCAGTATCAAGTATTGCAGTAACATTTATCAGAAAAGTTTTCGCAATAACTTAGTTAACGCCACACCCTACAACATATTTCCTAATCATAATTATACTAATTAAAGAACATCTCTTTTGCATTTCTATACCCTAACCCTTATATAACAGGGGGGTACTTTGTGCCCCGCGAGATGGCGATCGCGAGGTGGCGGTTACCCCACAAGGTAGCGATTGTACCCCTGTGCTAGGTGGCGATTTATCAAAGTATTTCTCACTCAATAAATAACGCACACATTCGCTTTATACTGGTATGAAATACGTGATATTTTAACGGAGGCTTAGATTGTGATCGGAGACGGGGTGTAGAGGATACAGGGTTTCAATTAGACAAGTGTTGTTCTGCTGTATTAACGAGAATCGTATAACGGGGAAGATTTAAAGCCAAGAGATTTTAATCTTGAATATAAAATATTGTATCGGGGTATATGTGTTCCTATTTGGTATATTTGAAAATAAGTCATAAAGTATTTTTTTCTCTGTTACTCTATTTATATTGTAATTTAAGCAACGCATAGTATTTATGTAATTAAACCATCTTTCATTGACGTAAAGTAACTTTCGTGAAACGAAGTACATTACAAAATGATGGGATATTTTTACATTTATTTAGTTGTTAAATTAAGATTTTAATTTAAAATTAAATTTATATAATGAAAATTATACAACCGGTGAAATAATAATTCATCATTCTTCAAAATACATATTATGTATATGACGACGCAGGATGGCCCAGTATTGTTTTAGACACCATGACGTCGGCTGTGCCAATGTCCTTATTATTGAAGTATTCCATTTCACGGATCATTAAAAACACCCAACTTTACTTCAATCGAAATTCACATTTAATCAGCATAGATTACAGGAATTTACAATAGATTAGGTGTTTACTGTGACAGACAAGCGACTGTGTGCTCCGCCACAGCGCGCGCCTTTTTATAGCACTGTGGTGGGGCGATCGTAGAGGGGCGAGTGTTGTGAGTCACTTGTTTACGCCCCGTTCAGAGCGTTGTTCGAGAGATGACGTAGCATGTTGCATTTGCGCCGAATTCAACTTTTATTGCATACATTTCGTTTTATTTTCCTAAACAAACTTATTGGTCTTGCTATATTATATAGCTCTTAATAACATTTTATCATAAATAAAAACAAACGTCTCGTTAAATTTGAGAACCAAACCACAGAAATATTGATACATCGTTGAAACAACTCCCCGATTCCAGCCACGCGTGCTAACTCACAAATCATTAAACAAACGAAACCGTCTTTCGAGAGAGTTTTGTTAAAACACGCCAAATCCGCCAGTGCTCCGTTTGGAAAATCGCAAACATGGGGTATCTTCGACTTCTGCTGCACCCTATTGTTTTACGAGTGGCTAAAATGCTGCTTTTCAAATAAATTGTAAAATAACTGTAAAATCTTCGATTATTATAAACGTGACGCGATTGTAAGATTAAAGGCAGGTTCAAATCCTGCATACAGTTCTAAGTATTTACCAAATGTAGACATACAAGTGTTATTACCATTGGTCTTAAAGACGAAGGTTTAACAAAATTTTTGAAAACATGTAGGTATTTATGTGTTATCCACCAGTTTAGTTGGGCTTTTCTCTCACAAAGAGAGAGCCTTGTCTTTAAATCACCACGGTTGGCTAATTTACGTAACAGATATAATATTAAATCCTAGAAAGACGTCTTACTCGTAACATGTCGGTTAATCAATAGAGATAAATCTGTCTTTGATCACCAATTCAAGTCATGGTAAATGATTATGTCGTTAAAGGTAATACCTGCTATTGGAAAAGATACCTCTTACTATATTAAAAGTAACAGTTTTAAATCTTTTCAATTATCTCCAAGAATCTAATGAAGTCGGCACTTTCCCCACAATGCTATACTTCACCGATAAATCAAGTTGTGATGACCAATTTTAACATTTCAATTAGAAAACTATTATACATACATAGGGCTGGTACATAAATGACGTAATAATAAGTATCAAGTATAAGTACAAAGCAATGTTTTTATTTTTTAATACATTTACATGTCGTAGAACGGCATTTTAGTTCCCCGATTTCCCTAAGAAAATCGCTACCCCTCACCGCTGTTTTCTTTGTTCTCTCGCCCAATATTTGAGCTAATTATACACTTGATTTCACACTTACAAGCTTCCGACGTTTGTCTTCCTTAACAATCGGAATTCTTTGCGCTGACAAAACATTGGAGGGCTTCTGTTAAATTCTTGTTCATGGATTCGATTTTGGTGTTCTGAGCATTCGAAGCTCGCGTTATATTTGTGTTACATCTTTTGTTCTATATTATTTTTGGGCATAGTTTAATCTCCAAATACATATTAAAGTGAAAACTACACTACAGTATCCTACACAATTAACTTCTTACACAGAAAATCTTTAAAAAATCAATAGATTAATGAAGGTTTAGAGACAATCAAAATGTTCAAGACAACCAGTTGGCATGACATGAATGTTAAATTGTTAGCATATTCAACATACTTATGGAATAACAACGCTAAATTAAAATACTTAAACATTGTACGTACTAAATAAATGGAATTAAATATTATTATTAATATTTATTTCTAAACCAGGTAGCTTATATTGATTCTGTTATGATTTATCTTATGACGATTTGATTGAATTGCTTTACAAATATTTACAATGATAAAAATTTGGAACAATTAAATACCAAAATTGAAATATGATAAGTATGTTGTCAAAATTATATTAGTATTAGTAGCTTTTCCCGTAGTGTCATCCGCGTTTTAAGGGTTCTCAAGAACCCTAATTATTTTCTTCAAATTAGAGTAATGTATATTATGCCTTTAAAAAATCTGCTATTTGGTAGTGAACATATAGTTATAATCAGCCAAGCCGTTTCGGAAATTATCCGGTACAAATAGATAAACAAATACAAAGTTAGTTTTTTTTAGATAAAGCAGCTAGTAAGTTACGCCTGTTTTTCTCGGGATAAGTAAAATTTCACAAGTCTACAAACGGAAGATACCCTTTTAAAACAAAAATATTTTAGAAATCTCGTACGACAACAACAAACAGAAATATTTAATAACACCAAAACCCAATAACTCAAGCCACATCATTTGTCAGAGTAACTTTCAATATCAGCCCTATCCAACTTCATATCCATACCTCCGAAAATATTTCAATATTATGATTTATGACATAATACTGAATGATACTATTTCGACCCCACAAATGCAAAAAGATCCCGCGCGCCGCCTACAGGGTTAAGAAGTGGGGACCATTTACAAGTGGTTGATGTTTCGATAAATATATTTTTTCTTTTTCTCCCCTAAGGTATGCAAAAATATCGCGAAGATATGGTATATTTGGGATAACACTAAAATAGCGAGCGCCGTTTTTGTTCATATAAATCTTCAATGGAGTTAATACAGCGAAGTGCCATCGGATTTGGGTATGAAGAATAGGTGGGAACGCAGGGTGGCATAAGGATATCTTTTATGGGCTATTTATATTGTTTACTAGCTAAAGTTATACAGTATGTTTTTACAATACTGAATATCATGACAAGACTAAAGACAAGATGGTTAACAATGTGTCTACACATGGACACTGCAATGAGACACTTTGTGCAAGAGTTCAAATCAATGTCTAATACTGCATTGCGTTCGTTAACCGCAGATAAAAATAATCCATGCCATATTTCTCGAAACTTGGCCCTTCAAATCAGAACATAATACGTACATATATATTATGGCAGTAGAAAAACTAACAAATATATTGTACTCCTACTTCCTTAGTAGATTCTGTAAAGTGTATTGTCACTAAACAAATTACCCTACCTCTACAGGCAGATCAATAATTAGTATCGACCAAGTTTCAATTTCTAGTTAAATAGAAAAAATATCACGCAAAGATTTTTTTGTGGAAACCGATATGCACTCTGCTGTAACCAATTTAAAATTATAACTTTAAATACAAATGTATGCAAAGATATAAGTAGATTGCTATTTATATTTCCCCATTTGGAACTTCTAGACGTTGAAGATTCCTTCTCTTAGAAGGAGAGCTTAAGAGACAGACAGACAGACACACAAACAGAAACTCTTTATTATGCACACCAGTAAATTACAAACACTTAAACAATAACTTAATATTTATAAGAAGAGAGTGTCATAATCCATCACGCTCATGAACTTAGTGTAAGCGGATCACGCATGGCATCGAAAGAAGTTTAGTAACAGTTTAAGCTTAAGTTATCATTCATTAAACGCGTTTTGAAGATTTTGACTTTAAAATAAAATCTACAAAATAAAAAAAACTCCGAAACAAAATCCAACCGATTTTAAATTAAATTCAAGCTCTCATTATTTTGGTCTTGTTTTAAATCAACTAAACACACTGATTCAATGAAAAGCGAGTAAGCTAAGTAATGAGTACCTACGAATACAAGTTCGGGGTTAGCAAATTTTAGATTTTTGTTGATATTTTAATTTCTATAATATCTATAATCTACCAAAAAACAAATCATCACAATACACAATTAGCGGATCAATCTAGAACAATACATAAAAAAACACAACCAAATTGAAAACTTTATCTTGTTGGTTGGTTAAAAAATCAGGTTATTTCTAATGACGTCATAAATTTTACTAGAGTACTTACGAGTATGTATGTCCTTCCTATATGTGAGTCCACAGAGCCGAGACACTTCAACCATGCAACGTCTAACGAAGCGAGTCCTTCCAAATCATTAATTTAGTGTTGTACATTAGCCAAGACAATCGATAGTTTATGCATAATTTATCGTCGTTGCAATATATTTACAGTCAGTGTTATAGGTTTGGAAATTTCTGTTACTAAAAAAATCGTTGTAAATTACATTGTAATTGTAAATAAAAATGTTTTCTGACTCGTTTTTTACTCGATTACAGAGTGACTAGATGAGCAGGACGTGCCTGATGGTGAGCAACGTGCTTACCTATAACAGCACAGTGACATGCAAAACTATTGGAATATGACGAGTCCAATCAATTAACTGGAACAGCACTGCGCTCGTCACCCATCTATTATCTATCATACGAAATATTAACAACGCATCGTAGTTTTATTTAAGTAGTTCCCGTTCGAGTTACTACCCTACGTTATTTTTATCGTGAAAAATATTCACGATAAAAATAACATAGGCTTTAAGTTATTTTTATTTGTTTTTTTTTTATTTCGGACTATAACATAACTATATCTAAACTCCAACCCGATGCCCTCAGTCATTCCGATGTCATTAAGAAAGACCCATGAAACAACAATAAAGGTTTTCGGTGGAAACGTAGAGTTTTGGTGTCTTCTTTGGTGGTTGGTGTCAAGTCGAGAGAAAACTAACTGTTTTAAACAATCAAAAGCTGACACGTTGTTTCTCATCAAGCAAAACTGTGGTCAACCATACACTCATTATCTTTAAAACACCACTGTTCTCAAACCGAACAATGTGTGTGTGTAATAAGGAAACAGTTATGTGACAAAAGTTATGTAACTATAGAAATTTGCTTAAAAATATCCGGAAACATTAATTATAAAAATAAAATAAACAATAATTTATTTTTTCTGTACCTACGATAATTATTATGCTGAAAACTTCAGCTTTAGTTCTCTTTAAATTTTAAAAATTTACGTATGGTATTTGTATGCCTTAATATGTATTTATATAATTATTAAAATATATCATATATTTAATTTGTTTCTTCTTATGTGGATGAACTTTGTGTGAAGAAACTTTGACTTTCATCTTTCAAGAACGACATTAGAACCTATCTACGTTTATGTGGGCAGACGTTACTATTGAGTGAAGTTTATGTACTGTGAATTTTGAACGCAGTTCTATCTCTCCAAGACGCCGAGGGACCGAATCACTACTGCAAAGATTAAACATTCGCAGTGAGAACTATTAATCAGATCGGTGATTGCACAGACTAAACACTATTTTAGAGTTGTACTTTCATTTCGATAAAACAGTGATCAACAGGGTCTAATACCAACTTGCGCTCTTTTTTTATCGGCATGCCCGTAGCTCGAAAAGCGACATCGATTCATGTTTGACTTTTCTAAGAATATAACAAAGAGGTTTGAGTCTGAAATTTGTGATAGGAACGTCTAGGCTGAGGAATGCGTTGCTTGAGAGGATTTTTCCGGATAATTATAATATTGTTTTTTTTTTTTAATTATCAGCGCAGAAAGAAAATACAACCCAGACTTTGTCAATACTAGACTGGAGTCAAGCCTCCTCGTTCTAGTCTGTGGAACATGGAACCATGAAACGATGTCACTTTTTCGGGCCATGTGTAATCAGATGGAAAAAAAATATAATACAGTTGCACATTTCCAAAACGTATCCAATAAAACTCAAAAAGCTAACAAATAACGGCGATGGTCCAGACGTTAAAGTATTTTCAAGCACGTTCAATACAATAATAAACTGGATTTGGGATAAAGGATTTGGGTTTTAACTATGAATATTTTTTTCTCAAAAATGCTGCCATCCCTGCTCTAGACAATAGCTGCTCCGCGAAATTCTAGATGTTATAACACCTCTAGATGTACTCGTAGGTACGAAAACGGAATAATTTAAAGATTATTACGTATTTCAATTTAATGAAAAATGTAATTTAGCTGTATTATTTGTAAAAGTTTTTGCTTTTCTATTTGCTTTCAAATGTTTTGGAATAAACATTGATTAATGTGCATTAACAGCAATCTTAACATCACTTTCAACACATCATCAATAATGCACGTCGATGTTTCAAAGGACTATCGACAAAACTCTAATCACCACCCTACGAAGGGATAAAGGCTCGGTTAGTGCGAACTAAATGAATCATTAATAATGCAAAGTTAGCGGGTGCGAACCGAATACATCGATGTCGATCTAATTTGTTGAGATTACGCCCATCACTAATGGGCTGGGAGACGAGGTTCCTTTGTCAAACGGTTTTTAGCTGTAGACGTATGTATATACTAGCTGTACTCCACGGTTTCCCACGCGTATTTCTCATATTTTTCCGCATAAAAAGTAGTATCGACTATAATTATTTTGTTACAAACAACCCGATCCTTTCAATTCCAACTGTACTTCTGAGTATGAGTAATCAAGTCCAGTAAAAAAAATCAGTTCGTTCACGGACGTATAAAAAAGTCAGACGTAGACTCGCTAGAACAAAAACTGTGTTAGAGTCGGCCACATTTGCACGTGTGTGTTGTCAGGTTGTCACTGATAGGCTAACACGTACACATATAGATAAGCACCTAGCATGTGTAATGACTCACTGATGTCTGCATGTGAGCCTGTATGTGACAGCGCACACGTGCATATTATGTGGCCGACTCGATGGACACAGTTTTTGTTTTAGACTAAGTACGTCCGACTTTTTTTATACGTCCATAAGTTCGTTCTTGTAACACGTAAATTTATGCTTTTCAGTAACTCATTCAATAGTAACTGGGAGTTGTGTTGGAGCAATGAATTATTTAGGTATTGTGATCGATTAGACAGGATCATTGGCGACAGGCGTTAGCTTGTAAACCGTTTGACGCGAAAGGGAATCAGTGAGTCATCAAACACACGCTACATTCAAACAGGGATCAAACGCGCTTAAGTTTGAACGGTTTGATGATTGTTTCATTAATTTGGAATTTAAACTACTTCGCTGCCTACACTAGCGCCACCCAGACGAAACCAAAAATTCACTCTCGATTTGAAGATGCCAAGAATGTAACCATCGGGAATAAGTCACTCAGGCTACACACATTTCACAGCCTTGAAACGTTAAAGGTCTTATCACAAATGTAAGGGTTAACCTCAGAGTCATTTCTGAGGTCGAGACTTGGGAACATCACCCACGAAAGAAGTCGCTTTTTCGAGCTATGGGATAAAAATCAGATAAGGTAGCAATTTTAGCAAATATTTAGTTGTAATATTAGTATGTATTTTATTCGGAGTTCGGTGGGTGAGCGTGTCTACCTACAATAATAGTGACGTGACGTGAAACGGCCAAGTTTCCAATTCAAAGGGATATTGGATGACACCTCGCCGTCCGGTTTCGGACGATTGTCATCTGCTGATGACGTCAGCGTAGGGTTGACAACAAATGAAAATTGATTTGTTTTATAATAGAAACGTCTAGATTATATGAAATTTGTGGAATGCGTTGCCTGCATGTTTTTTTCTGATGATTATAAACATGGTGACTGGATTTTTCTAGGTGGTTTTAACCATGGCATTTTCAAGTCTAGACTGAATCGGTTTCATCAGATCATCACGCTCCTTTATCTGACCCCAAACTAAGCAATGCATGTACTATGGCGGCCAGATAGCTGATATAATACTTATGTAAATACATACTTATTTTACAATAATAAGTATGTATTTATATCAATCAAGGTTAAGTGCAAACCTATGAACTGCTTAAAGAGTTTAGTTAGAATATATTTAAAACCATACATGAGTTACGTAAAAGTTGTAGATATGTAATAATATCCTAGTAGTTACGTTTGGAGAAAAGAAGGAGTGGTTATGTATATCTTGGTTCTGTACATTTAAAGGTGATATTACAATACCACGAAATAAAATTTTGTTCATTTATGAAGGATTTAAAACAAAATGTATCTTAATTACTTCATTATGTAGCAATATGATTCCCGTAAGTTTAAGAGGTGTTTGTTGGCGTACTGAGTATCTGCAGTAGGTATTTTTAATGATAACGTGACAAAATATCGGAGGCTCGCACCATTATTTAACCATGCTAGATATCTCATAATTAATAAAACAAAAGCGATGGTTATACATATAACAATGTTCCACATTTTACAGCCTGTTTTGTTTTTCAGTGTTGGAGCATTTACCACCCAAAAATCATAGCAAAAACAACATCAGTAATATAAGTAAAATTTACAATCAAAGCACATCAAAACAAACCTTATAAAACTACACAACACGACCCAAAAAGCGAAAGGCCAAGAAATCCTCAATAAATAATACTCGAAGTGACAACCCTCAAATTGTCGTGTCATGTCCAAGCCCTTTTCAAAATGGCGGCTGTCAGGGCGGCGGTCAGCGACATCTTTGTATGTAAAGATATTATTTGTTTGATATAAGAAGGGGAGTTTGACAGAATTGGGTCTGGAGATAGGCTTTGATTACAGATGTTACCTGTCTGTCTGTTGTTATGGGTTGTGATGGGAAGGAATTTCCTATTTCAAACTCTGTAAAACTGACCATAACCCTGTATCTGAATTAAAGGTAAAAAGACTAACTTTTAATTTTATCTATTTTTGAAGTTAATGCTTGTTTTAGGCACGGTGAGTATTTGTTTGAGACTGGAGAAAATAATTGTTTAACACTGTTACTGTTTCTAATACGAGTGCGTATATGTTTAGAAGTACGTAGTATATGTTTATAAGTACCTAATATAATCTTCCTTCTTAAATCTATGATTATATGAGATACTTGCTGTACCCTGCTTTGCTGTAGCACATTATGATGCCAACATTAAAACATTAGATAAAAACAATCCTTGATACGGATTATATATCATACGAAAATCGGTTCAGAACTTTTTGAGTTTTTGAAGCGCACACAAACCAACATAAGATTTTTAAATATAGAGATTTATGATGTAACTGATATACCCGTACATATTCCCATAAAATACAAGGTTCAAGATCCAAAAAACTATATCCAAAAACCAGATTAAAACAAATTTTAAGAAACAGAATTGCACTTAGTCAAGTTTTTGAATACCATTGATTTAGTATCAGTAATTTTTTAATTCAATGAATCCTTAAAAATAATTACCACTCCTTCGCGTCGTGCAGTCTGGTAAAAAATCACATATCGAGAACTTTAACAATGTTTTTGTGAAAAAAACTGGAAACTAGAAAAACGTCGTGAAGCTATCAATCAAGTGGAAGGTAATCCGCAGTGGCTAATGGTAACCCTTCTCGTGTCCATCGTATGTCATTTATTATACGCAAATCCGCGAGGGTACGCAGCCACTGTTTCCTTGATACTGTAGCAAGGAACACACACTCAGTATATTGAGTTAGCACTATTGGTCATTTCGATATTTTATTTAATCTTTAGTGGCGATGAAAACTTTTCAGTGAAATACGTATGCGAAATGTTAAGTTTCTAGCCCCTAAGCCTTGAAATGTACGTTTTTAATATAAAAATTGTATCACTTGTTTTACCGTCTTTAGGGCAGAATTTTGGAAATCACAGTAATTTAATACCTAACTCATTAATTTTGCCTCTCTCAATTCATATAAATTTTCCCCCAATTATAAATGTGACCGAAGAAAAAAAAGTTTCGTACAAACTTTTATTCCCTATTTCACCCTTTTGGGGGTTCAATTTTGAAGAATCCTTCCTTTGTGAATTATATTAATAAAAAAAAACATTATTAAATATTCATCCATAATTGAAAATAAGCTTTTCTCATCTTATCCAATACTCAGCTTTATTTATTTCTTCAAAGCAAAAAACATATGTACATTTTTTTAAACAAATTAACCCTTTAATATCGTGATATTGACTCTTTGCAAATAATTAGGTCCTACCAACGTACCGCAAAACGCAAGCTATCATTTGTTGGGGTATAGCAACTTTGTAGTGCATTTCATTTTTTTGTAGCCAATTTTCCAAACATTTCCCTTCAAACCGGAACACAGTAATGTCTGCACTATTTAAATAATGTTTACGCATTACTGCGTGTCAGTAGAATAACTGGCAAAGGTGTGGTACTTCCTCAGGCGGACTCTGTCAAGAGTCCTACCACTACAATCGAAATACATAAGTTGAAATTACGAACCAAAATACTAATTCCGGTGTGAAGATTGATAACTGTCCTCCACGTTTTGATATCGCGTCTTATTTATTGTCAAAATGCCAACGATGGGGCGAACACTATTTGTCATTGACAAAGCTTTTCAGATGCGACATATCCTTGGGCAGGCGATGGCAGGGGTATCGGACGAATGTTTGTGTATGCAAATGATGGGGATGTTTTTTGGGCAAATTGGGCTCGTTTACAGATTGACTCTTGGTTTATGGCTTTAGGAGAAACGGTTTGGTCGAAACACTTGTATAAATAAGGAAGTATTTGGTATATTTAGTTGTATTACGGCTTGGAAAGTAATGGTTCCATTGAATCTGCAGGGTAAAAATACAAATGATCGTGGCTGACATATTCGATCATTAAGTTAAAACTAACAAACTTATAAAGAGGCGAGCCCAATGCTAGGCGTTGTTTTGGTTATTTCGTGTTGATGCCCGTCTTGGTCGTAGCGTCATTCTGTAATACAGAAAAAAAATCGCCAAGTTCAAAATAATTATCGCTTGGGGCTTATGCTGGGTAAAAAAGCTATCACATTTTCTAAATTTTAAGATTTTAAATGAACTGTAATCATATTACAGGTAACGCGTTTCATGTTCTTATGATTGGGGCTCCGGTGTTATCGTATAAGAAAAAGGTTCAGGCTATCACGCTTGCCGAGTGCGGGTTACAAGATTTGTATTGTATGTCCTAGGTCCACTTTCCTTGACCATACTGGTTACCTCTGGGTTTTCATTAGTTATCAGCCTGAACAGTTCTGTTACAAACATCGCCAATCGCAAAAATACTTAAATGCCATGGTTACGAATAAAATGTTGGTGGAAATTTTTCACGAAAAACTATTAGTAGAGGAATCTAAGTAAGATCAACTTTCACCAATAGCTTAGAGACATAACATCTTAGATCTCTGGGTGATGAGTGCAGTGCAATCTTCATGTTCCAATAGCTGCGTGTCACTGTGCTGTTATGTGGCAGGCATGTTGCTTACCATCAGGCACATTGTCTACTCGTCTCGTCACTCTTGATTAAAAAAAACATTTATGCGAATAAAAATCAATAACAAATGCTGACTAAACACGTACCATTGGGGGGTAGGTAAACATAGTACAGTCATGGATCAGAATTGGAATCCAAGTATATATAAGTAATTTTCCTTGAAGTGAGTAAGTTTTGCAATTTAATACTAAAATAAAAACAATACTGCAAATTAGAACGTCATTTGGAATAATTTTTGGCTTCTGAAAACTGTTCTATATTTAGAAATAAATCCATCCTATATTATTACCGTTCGAGTAGTTCAGATCAGTCCGTATGTAAAATTCAAAGATCTCAAACTATTCACACCCCAAGAGCGGCTATTCCCCAAAACGTGCAAATTTCCTCCAAACATTACTCATGTGTGACCCATTAGGCTATAAGGCGTTAATGCCGAGTGACATATCGAGGTAATATCTCACCGGGCCCGGATCCTTTCCCATCGGGTCCCGGCGCGTCACGGCTTCCGGGTTGTCTATGAATTTTGATTAGTTTTTGTGAAGTGTTGAATGGAAGTAGGGAAATGCTAGAGGTTAGGGTGGAATTATTTTGAGTCTGATGGTCCAGTGTTTCGTAGTCAATGACGATTTGAAGTGTCGATAAAATCTAAGAAAATTGTTTCGGATCGAAATGAAACAATATTCATTATTTTAGATACAATAAGTACTAAATATTAAGTTTTTTCTTCTTATAAGTATTAAAGGTTTGGATTAGAGCACTATCTTGCTCTTTTTTCCATGGGCCCGCTCATCATCATCATCATCATCATCATCAGCCGGAAGATGATCACTACTGAACATAGGCCTCCCTAAATTTCGGCCTGCTCGTAACTCGATTTTTTTTTTACTATAATAGGTTCGCACTTGAGCACCATCTCGCCTAATGTTAAGCGATGATGAGATCTACGATGGAGCGTGCTTACCTAGAAAAAACCGATTCACTCTCGATTTGGAGACACCAAGATTGTAACCTTCAGGGAAAACCCACTCAGGCAACGCATTCCACAACCTAGACGTTCTTATCACAAACGTGGAGTCAAATCTCTTCGTTCGTGTTTTTGGAACATCAACCATGAAACGTTGCCGCCCTTTTGTGGAACGAGGAGTCCGATAGAAGAAATCAAATAGAAGAAATTGACATCAAATGACAAAAACCATCTAAAAGACTCGAACAAAGACGATTAGCATCGCTATTTGAAGAGTTGTCGATATTTGAGACTAGTTGGTGTTGAATATGTTTGAAAATAGTTGAAATCCAAAATTATTTTTTTACATAAACATACTGTCTGTTCATTGGCAACTCGCCGACCCATAACACAGTACCACGCGGCTATTTGACAATCACAAGTCTAAATCAGCTCCTAACTCTACAACGCGCTCGTCCTGTGTCTGAAGCTATGAATCATGTCTTCTTTCTGTTATTTAGTTGAAAAATTTTAACTCAAAATCTTTAATATAGTAAATACAAATACAAAAATCTTTATTGCTATTTGCAGGTAAGATAAGATGATACAACACATTTAAATAATTGACCCATGCAAACTGGCCTCTTCTTCTAGAGGCATGCAATATGTCTGGCAACGCAGTTTCCATTGGTCTGAATTTGTACAATGATAATAAAAGTCAGCTGATAAAGTCTTCTTCTTCTTTTTTCATTTTTAAGTTTTAATCGGTTAGTAACTTAATATATACATATATATATTAACTTTCACATTTCTACTTGACCGTAGAATAATTAGCAAAAATATCAGGTATCTAGCCCCCATGTACAGGTTTTGTTTAGTTTCATGTTATATGTAGCAATTGTTTTTTTTTTTTTTTTTAATAAAGAGTGACGAGACGATCAGAACCTGTGCCTGATGGTAAGCAACATGCCTGACACATAACAGCACAGTGACACGCAGCTATTGGAACATGAAGAGTCCAAATCATTACCTAGGACTGCACTGCGCTCGTCACCCAGAGATCTAAGATCTTATATCTCTAAGCCCTGTAATTTCTCTGGAAACACATTGCCCTTCAAACCGGAACACATTAATGTTTGCACATTACTGGTTGGCGGTAGAATAACTGGCAAAGGTGTGGTACTTCCCCAGGCGGACTCTGCCAAGAGTCCTACCACTACAATGTTTGTTGTTTATTTACTATTGTTTATTTATATTACCCTACGTAATAAATATTAACTAATTAGTACGAGCACCTATTGCAAACATAATTCCAATTTGTATGTCAAAGTTAACATCTTTTCGTAAAGGTTTTTTGCTAACATATTTTAAATATAGTTGCTACAAAAAAAGCTTGTCATGTTTCCCAAACAACCAATTTAAGGATAATTTTTCTTCTCAGATCCCGTAGTGACGTGGCAAGGGTTGTAATCGGCCGGTGATAAACGACCGGCGACCGGACCGGCGGATAACCGGGTCACAGCCGGCGCCGGTCGGCAGATAGTTTGAATTGATGGATTCTTGTGACGTTTGGATCGTGGACACTCGACCGCATAGTGGAACATTTTGGATGGAAGGTTGATCTGGATAGGATGTTTTCTTTGGAGTTGTTGTTTTTCACTTTCCATAAACATTATTTACAGGGCTTAGATATCAAAGATATCATATGTGAACTGACTAACGCTGTGCAGTGCTCTAAATATAATGATTTGGATTCTTTATGTTCCAATAGCGGTGTAACATTGTGCTGTCATGATCAGGCATTTTAGTATTAAAATTAACGTGGTTGTTACACATATTTAATTGGATAACTGACACTCACGTATATACATACGGTCGGTCAATCCGACTCGAGTTTCGACCGCGTCCGGCGGCCTTTTTCAAGGAGAGTGCACGCGCGCGACGACTGCCCGTTTGGCAATGCTGGCTGCCGCACGGCGCGCACGCAAGCTCAACGGCTGTTGCGGGCGTGCAGGTGAGGGGGTGCGAGAGGGTTGCGCAGGTTTACACTCGAACTCTTCATGACTGGTGAGCTGCGAGTCGAGAACATTGCAGCACACTGAGCTCACTGTGTCTTCAATCATATCGCGAACACCATGCCGAGTACGAGACATTTTGTTTACCAGGCACATGTTCTGCAATAAATTGATATAAACATTTGCGGAAACTTCTTTTATATGACTCATTTTCAGGACAAGGTTTTTTAAAAGGTAACTAAACCTTTGTCTATTCTACCACCAAGCAGTAATGCGCAAACATTACTGTGTTCCGCTTTGAAGGGCAATGTTTCCAGATAAATAACAGAGCTTAGAGACATAACATCTTAGATCTCTGGGTGACGAGCGCAGTGCTAGGTAATGATTTGGATTCTTCAAGTCCCAATAGCTACGTATCACTGTGCTGTTATGTGGCAGGCATGGTGCTTACCATCAGGCACATGTACTGCTCGTCTCGTCACTCTACCTATGCATAAAAAAGTACATTCAAATACAAATTTTTGGACTAATCATTGGTAATCTGTGCAATCGGTTCCCTAATTTAGGTAAAGCTGAGGCATAACCAGTCAGACAAACTATAAATAAAAAATAACATTTACAATATTAGTGGCAATGAGTCTAAAAAACGTAACTGGTCAATCAGTTTCAATTTTTCTTAGTCAATCATTAGCTAAACACTAATGAAATGAAGTCACGTAACGTGTCGTAACTCCAATAATTCCGGCAAACAGGCCAATATTTCGAGGATCCCCATTACACTGTAATATCGGTATGAATTGTGACCACTGCAACGCTCCATTAGCGATTATTGTCCAACTTTGCACTAACAAACTGGACATTGTACCGAGTTACAAATACTAGAAGAGACATGAGGTTTACCGCTACATCATAAAACATTCGCTGAAGACTTATGCAAGCTGAAAACTGGTCATAAATATGTTTAAGTAATAATTAGTCAATGAATGGAGAATATTATGGCTTACTTAGAAAATTGTCTAAGCTAATTAAATAGTTTCACAAGCTCACCAACCAAACACTTCAACTAACAAAGACAAGACGCGGTTTCAAGACGCTTTGACAAGTTTTCCTGAACCTGACAAAGACTGTATTTTGGGTATTCGGTTTACACCCACAATTTAGCACTTGGATTGTACTCACATATAGGTATCAGATAGAGTTAAAATTACAACGTACCACCAAGCGCAGATGGCTCAAGTGATACAACTTAGCCCAGACGCTACCTTCCGGATGCGGAGGGTAAGATCGTGTGATACAGGGACGGCTAGCACCAGGATGATAATCACACCTCACTTCCCCAGAGACAGTTTCTTCAGGCCCCAAGCCCCGGAAAAGAAGAGAACAGGAAGACGGAACTCTGGTAGGGCACACTAGTACTGAGGAAAAAATAATGAAAGGCCGTTGTTGTGATGATTTAATTAATTATTATACTTATGTTAGATCATACATAAAAACTAGCAGCACCTATACTCGTAGTCTTAGTACGTAGTACCCATTAATTAATAATAATTTTCCAAATAAAAAGTAGCTTATATGTTACAAGCATTCAAGAGTATAAAATAACTGTGTTTTAAATTTCAACACGATCTGTTCCAACAAACCACAATTGGGCAATAAACATCAGGATAATGGTATAGCATAGGCAATCTACTAATTATTCTCACTGCTGGACTCGGGGCCTTCCCTTGTAAGGAAAGAGTCAAGGCCATAATTGGCAAATGACGCATGACCTTGAAAAAATCTTGGGTCATGCCGGTTTCATCTTTTAAACACTTTTTATAAAGTTAGCAGCATTAGGTACGTAGCTTTGATAGTGGTGTACGTAGGGGTCAGACCAGGGACTTCGGATTGGGCTCGGCTAGACTAGCCGTAGTTTCAGTCCAGCCGTAACCTACCAACTCCCAAACTTTTTTAAACTTTTATAGGACCGCCTACTCTACTCTACTTGACTGCCATCTTACCTGATATTAAGCGACGATGCGGTCTACGATGAAGCGTGTTTACCTAGAAGAAACCGGTTCACTTTCGATTTGAAGACACCAAGACGATATTCATCAGGGAAAACCCACTCAGGCAACTCATTCCACAGCCTAGACGTTCTTATCACAAAAATAGAGTCAAACCTCTTCGTCCGTGTCTGTGGAATATTAACCATGAAACGGTGTCGCTTCTTCGAGCTACGAGAAGTCCGATAGAAAAAATGCCATGGTAGTACTAGATACAGAAGTGTATCCGATAAAAAAACAACTTTGGCAATTATGACACTTGTAGGAAGTACAAAGTGCTTACAGTGACACATCTAGTATCTCTACCGCCACTGGACTGGACACAGCGCCTGCCAAATTCTTTGTAGTTATTTACGCTGCGTATTATTTATCACCCCGTATCGAGAGCCACGTGCCAAGTGCGCTATTAGTTGGCGACTATTGTTCTTGTCTCTTTCTGGACGTCGTAAATCTTTGGTCTTTTCTTTTAGGTTTTAACTTAGTGTCCAATATAAAAGGCCGTGGTTGGTCAATGCTAGTGATTAATCCTACAAAAACCCTACCAATATTATAAATGCCAAAGTTTGGATGTTTGTTGCTCAATCACGTCGTAACCTCTAAACGGATCTGACTAAACTTTGTAACACAGATTATAGTCTGGAACACATAGGCTACGTTTTATACCGAAAAAAATAACGGGAACAGGAACTACTTGAGTAAAACCGAGAGTTTTGGAGGTGTGCTGCTCAATCACGTTGGAATACCTGAATGGGTCAGCTTAAAATTCGGAACATAGCCTGGAATAACACATAGACTATTTTTTTATCTCGAGGAAATAACAGGAACGGAAACTAGGCGGGTAAACTACTAGTTATTAATATTATTTCAGTTGCCTGGAAGAGATCGCTCTTAGCGATAAGGCCGCTATTTGTTTCACAAGATTTAAGAATGTATCTTTTGTTTATTAAGTTTTGTTTTTGTGTTGTGAACAATAAAGTGTTTATATCTATCTGTCTATTATATCAAAGAAAATTTGAATGTTTGTGGCTCAACCACGTCATAAACTGAACAGACAAGAAAATTTGGATTCGATTTCGATTTGGCTGGCGAATAGATTTGGCGAATAGTATTTGGAATACATAATTAATACGTGAATCAAAAACTTCGTAATCTTTGTAGGTACGACGAGTGTAAGGACGAGTACCTATAAAACTTCGCACATTTATAGTTTACTAGCGACCCGCCCCGGCTTCACCCGGGTGCAATGCTGATACTAAATATAAGTACCTACTAATAAAATTCCGGTCCGGCGGCAAGACGTTTCGTTTTACGTAGTCACATAAGTCACAGTTTTTTTATGATGGATACTTTTTTGGCGCAACGGACGCACGCAATGTGTTGATTGATGGAACGAAACGTGCTTCACATTACACAATAATGGCGACAGTGGTTTGTTTGTTAATGCCACCAAAATTTTACGAAATTCTCCATAATCCGAATTTTGTGGACATAAAATATGTTATCGACTCAAAATCAATATTTTTTATGTTTTGTTATTCATATAAGGTTTCGATCAAGTCTACCATACCCCTTGACGAAATCATTAATATAGATAAATGGACATTGAAATTCAGAATGCTTACTTACAAATTAAAAAAAAACACATTAAATAAATAAAAAAAAACATTGGGGTCGAATTGATAACCTCCTCCTTTTTTTGGAAGTCGGTTAAAAAAACACTATCGACATACACAACACACACGCCTAAATGCTCTTTTGTTTATTGGTCTGTGGTAATTGAAAATAGATTAATATTGCTTTATGTTCGAATATCGAACACTTGGCGACCATTAATATAGGTAAAATCATAGTGAACTAAGGGTGTGAATACACCAGATGTGTGAATGATTCGGATGACCGGCTGACCGGAGAGTTCACTGGCTTGGACAATGCCGTAACTAGATAAAGTTGATTCCATACTGTGTTATAGGTATTATATTTTATTATATTATATTATTACAAAGTCCTGATAATATTGGAAATGCAAAAGCTTGGATGTTTTGGTACCTATTTGACTATTAATTGCTCAATCACGTCTGAATATAATATAAGCGGATAGGGTTGAAATTAAGAACTCATATTTTAATCCGGAATTCATTTTTTCACCGGAAAACAGCAGAAACGGTCACTGTGCGGGTAAAATTGCGGGACAATGCTAGTACTTAATTAAGCTCGATTGTCTTATTTATTACTTATATTTATCATAAATACATATTTTTCTGAGTAGAATTTTAGAAAATTTAAGATAAATTAGCTGCCAAAAAATTAGATGTCGTTTCAAATTTGCGGAGGCACTTCAAGTCTGAACAATCACATATGTTCATGTTATGCCATGCGCAGATCATTTTTATGTAGAGTACGCGCTTTTGGGATGGTTTGGCTAAGCACCAGCTGAAGACTTTGAATTCGATCAAGAGACGGCCAAAAGGCTCATAGATAACGCTATTCTTGTTTGAAAAAACATAAAAGTTTTGAACATTACCGAAAAATTGCTAGCTTCTCGGTTTATTGGATTTATATCGCAGAATGTGATGCTGATGACGTATGACCTATTATACCTTTTTTTTACCAGACTCGTTGCAGCTCGAAAAATTTACATCGTTTCATGTTTGACATTCCAAAAACTCAAAAGAGAAAGTTTATTAATATTTGTACCTAAATAAACAGAAACCATTCTGTCATCCTCTTAATTAACACATTCGAAATTTGAAATCGAACCAATGAACGGCAATGCAATCCGTGCATCGACAAGTATAACTTATACATGAAGCTCTACAAAGTTCGACTTTATTCCAATACAATAGAATTCATACTAGTTGAAAAATTTCATAGCAAACATTGCTATGAATGTGCAATTGATATTGCGAGGTATTGGCGCGTGATGTCACACGTGTTGTCCGAAACCTATGGACTTGTATTGGATTAACTATCCAATAGTGTAAACTCGACTTTAGAGATTTTATGAAACTTTTGGTATAGAGTTTTTAAATAGTTTTTCGTTTGCAATAACATCCACAAGAATAGGTAGTGTGTTTATAAGTCTATCTTCCAAATCTATTTATTCTTGAAACCAAAGAAAAATCAATTATCAGATAATCAAGAATGATAAAAGAGAATAATCAAGAATCATGGGGTAAGCCGAGTTCAACACCTTGAAAGTGCTGCCCCTAGCGATTAAACCTCCACTACTTTAGCTGGTAAAACTCCCACAACCAGCCGCGACCCTGTCACTGCCATTATTCTTACTGGGTCACCTTGCCAGGTAACGGACCCCCGATTTCGTTTTGCGTGAAGCATTGAAAGCTGAAACTCAGCGACATCGCGGCCCCCACTTGGGCATTTCACCGTAAACTTAATGGGCAAAGCCCTGGCGAACGGCATTACCTTCTAGAACGACTTTGGTCTGTTACTCGGTTAGATTAAAATTTCAGAACTGTACAATTTGATTACTTTAGCATAATCTTGTAAATATTCATGTACTAAAATTCTAAGTTTGCATCTATGGGCAGTCAACTGAAAACTTATTTTGGCGCGCTACAGATAGATTTTTCGTTGACTGTGAATTGAGAAGCCTCGGGAATGATACGAAATCTTCGGGTAAACTCGAGAACATGGCCATTGGCTATCTAGAAATGCGTTAGTATTTCCCATTGCTCCATTCTTCTTTTCTCCGGGGTCCGTGATCTTTGTCATTACAATTATCTTTTTTTATATTGCTCCATACTCATGGCCACGCCCTCCGGTTTCACCCGCATAGTGTCCAAAGCTGCTATCAAATTCTGAGTTTCTAAGTTTTCACTTCTATCGGCAGTTCCTATGACTGACATTGTTTTGCCAATCTCACCTGATGTTAAGCAACGATGTAGTATATGAGTATGCGTAATTTAAGCACAGAAACATTTAAATCAGAGCAGTTAGATGCAAGGAACGCCGCAAACAGGTAAACAGTCGTTGCATACGTCTTGCTTAGAGCGCGGCGCGTGTTTTTAAGTCTCGTGCAGATTTATAAGTTTAGCGGTAACAGAGGGAACTTACATGCCATTGACGGCGGCACGTTCCAAATATGATACTTTGAGATATTTAATCCTATTTATATTATTGGCTGTCCTACCGGATTACCCATTAGTAAGTCAGCTTTCAAAACCCCTTGGTAAATATTTGTGTTTGTTTCTATTTACCTATACCTTGTATGTATTTACCATTATACAGCCTGCACCCTTTTAAGGGCAAGTTATATTAAAAATATCAGATTTATTCTACAATTTCAAAAATTGGTATTTTTCACAACCAAAAAAAGTGTTGGTTTTAGCTCCGTCTAATTAAATTAACGTTGGTTGTGCCTGGTTGTGCCGGACCGTTCGTTATGGAAATATAGGAGGGAAGGATTATGTTCAGAAGTGGACCTCTTGCGGCTGGTGATGATGATGAATTACGTCTAACTCTACGTACCAAGAGCACGCGCAGTATTTAATTATATAATAAAGTTTTTTGGGAAATATGTATTGAGTTTTAACTAAATTTGTAGAACAAGAGTTGTTTGTTTAAAAATACATGACACACCCGGAATATTAAATGAATACCGGCTAAGTACCAGTAGCCATTAACGCCGTATAAGTATTATATCAGCTATTTTATTTCCAGAGTATATAGGATTTGCTTTGTTAGATGGCGTTATATCTCCGGGTTGGCAGTGGCCGTTCTCCCCACTAAACCAGTTGAAACTTAATAAATAATTATACTAACCACAGCCTAATAAGTAGACTAGTATGAACCAGCACCGCATAAGGGTAGTTTCAGACGAGGCGATGCAATCGCCGCGCTAAGGCCACCTTAGACTCCATACTTTATCTGCACTCACAATTAGTTGTCGCGTGATGGCAGGTGAAACTACAGCACAAAGAACATGTAGAGATTATTCGTTCTAAAAGTTACTCTGAGCAGTTTTTTAGTCTTCGAATTTAGCAGATATTAAAAAATGTATTAATTTTGCCTTTTTGTACCTATATATAATAATTAATGTAGGACATTTTCAAATAAAGTTATTTTTTAGGTAGTTTTTTTAGCCGTGCAAATAAATATTATCTGTCCAATCGGAACACAGAAATATTTGTACAATACTGCATGGTGGTTGAATGACCTGCAAATACGGTAACACTTTTTCAATTAAAAGTCTGTTTGTCCTGCTCGATTTTCACTTCTCTTGAATTTAAAACAAAACATAATTATCATCTACAAATAAAGACTTCAATCTCCTGCATATATATCATAAATATATAAATGTATATATATTTATGAAATCTCTTTTCAAAGCGATAGTCGAAATCTTTCCACCGGGCGTCTCTACAGGTTTTCTGCGCCCGCTTGAAGCGTCTCAGCTCTGAAGTCGTTAGTAACAAACTCTCCACATTTGTGTCACCGGATACAAGCCCATTATAATTTTAAATTTAAGCCCATTTATTTATGTAAACGCTCGATCTATGCGCAATCTTTGATGCGATTTTAATATTTTGCTCTGACTTTTTAATAAAAGAGAAATAACAAAATTACTAATTTTGATTTGCTCCCGACCATTTTGGATTTCTTATTTGTCATAATGTATTACTATTCAACTAGTCAAGCCCTTTCATTTGATATCCATAGATATTGAGAAGATTGTAAAAAAACACGTATGTCAAACGTCTAACGTATTATACCCAGTCGGTTTAAAAAAAAAACACTTTTAATCAAAATAGGTAATTAGTGCGAAATCATGTAATGGATGTATAATATAAATTAAGTAAAAGTAAAACTTCATTTTACGATGATGATCAGCAACTTGAGGCTAAGCGTTATTTTCACCAGATAATTCTAAAAAATTGTTTTTGGTTGAGAAAAATGTTATGGTGTCACGGTATACGGGCAGTTAAGGTGTCACGGTATACGGGACATCCAATTTTTTGTCGGATAAAAAAATTGTATAAAAATGTTGATTTTAGGGACACTTCCAACAAAAGTGATAATAAAAGTGTGTGAAAACTTATACTAATTTTAGTTTTTAACAGCTACTAATTGTAACTGCTACCTTCAACAGAGAATTGCGCAATAATTCCCTTATTTAGCGGACACTTTTTCGTGCATGTAGCCGACGTTCATCGAGTCATTGGACGTTATCACGTCAAATATATTTACCGACTTTAGTTTAAAATTGATTCTGACACTCGATCAAGTATCTATCACTACGTCGCGTCATCTCAATACATTAAAGAAAATTTTAGTTTTTGTTTGTATTCAACTGCACTCATCTTACAAGTGACGGCATAGTACTGAATCTTATTACTTTATACCCTTCTATCATCCATAATATACAAACAAAAATAAAAAATTTTTGAAGTCGCTCAAAAAAGACACCAAACAAACACAATCCTGAAACGCAAGGACATAATAGAATCAAACCCAACCAAAACAATACACCTGCGCGTAGGAAACTGTATAAGAACGGAACGGACACAAATTCTAATTAAATAAAACTGGGAATATTTTAATAAGTTTATGAGGGCGCGGCGTTGCTTAAAACAAATATTATGTCTGCAGCCAACGTGGAATTTAAATATAATTACTGTACGTTTTTAATTTTATAAAAGGGGTCTTTGTTTAGCACACCTGTAGTTCGGGTCATTCTGGGAACGTTTCTTCTGTTTCGTGAAGATTCAATTTAATGTTCGGCTTAAAATAAATAAATACGGTAAGTAAAGTAAGTACGGTAAGTAAATTGTTTATTGTAGCTTACCTTAAAGTCTGAACTCAGTTATATCCTTGATTCATTTGATTTTGATTAGTAGATTTACCATAAAGTTCGGCCTAAAAACAGACATACATACAGACAAATAAAAAAACTCGAGTTCTAAAATATCTGATAAAGGGATCCACGACACGGGCCCTGAGCCTAGTGTGGGACCACTGTATAAATCCATAATTATAATCTATTTTTGTACAAATAAAGTGTTTAGTGTTTAGGTACGAGTATAATATACAATGACATGATGAGGATGGCATGTGCCCGATGGAAAACAACACGCTTGCTATAACGACACAGTGTCACGTAGCTATTGGAACATGCAGAGTCCAAATCATTATCGAGCACTGCACTGTGCGCGCCATACAAAAAAAACGCGATGATTTATCTCAATGCCCTATTATTTCTTTATAAACTACTGTCCCTCAAACAGATATACAGTAATGTTTGCAAGTTGCTATACGGTAGTTGAACTGGCAAAGGTGTGGTACCGATAGATCGTTTTAGCATCTAGGTATGTAAATTTTAGGATGCCCTAGAACTAATTATTTCAACATTTTCAATTAACAGAATTCGATTCGTTACAGATCTCACTCATAAATTCTAGAGTTTTGTTGTATGTTGCTCATTCACATCGTAACGTCTGAACGGAATGGTGACCCGTACCTAGATAGGTCATGATCGGAATAAGACAGCCTATTTTTGATCACGGGAAAATAACGAAAACGGAAACTGTTCGGGTAAAACCACTGCTAATAACATTTATTAGTTTAATATTAATAAAAAGGTATGGTGTCATGGGACACCAAGTAGTTACGAAGTACCTTCGCAAAATATAGAAACAACACAATTTACAAAAAAAAATATGATTTATTTTATTATTTATAATACAATCACCTAAAATATAAAATAGGCAACACTGGTCACGGGTAGTTTTCGGCGTCACTTCCGTCATTTTTTATTTTTCTTACGGTTTTAGTTTCACATTTTTTTTCAGTTCGGTTACGCAAGAAAATCTCTGTTTTCTCCAAGCCTGATATAAGGAACTTCCAAAATTGATTCCTAAAAGTGTAAAAAGCAAAATAATTAGTTTTCAATGTCATATAATTTATCGGACTACCCTCAACTTTGTGCCGTCGCGACTCGGTTCCTCACTCAATCAGCATCTGACTTTACGAGCTTCATACCAGCGACTGGAATTTATACCTCACCGTCTCACTTTATTAAAATCGGGAAATAGCGGGACTGCAGTTTCTTGGGTTGGATTCCGTAGGAAATGATAAAAAAAAACAGATCCCGTCAACGTCGTTTTGCCATTTAGACTTTACCGTAAATAATGGGGCAGACAGGTTCTGAAGTGGAGACCGCGAATCGGCAAACGTAGTGTAGGACTCCCTGAGACTAGATGGAGTGACGATATTCGAAAGGTAGCTGGTGGCGGTTGGAGAAGTAAGACCGAGGACTAGGCTGAGTGGCGTATCATAGGGGAGGCCTATGTCCAGCAGTGGACGAATACAGGCTAATGATGATGTAAACAATTTGGCGCTACAATTTAATATTCCGAAAGTTGGCACCGGTTGCTGATGCCCTTGCATCACCATCTACACGTGCTGCACGAAGATTTGCTAGTCGCAGATCTTTGGCCGGTGCTCAATAAAGTGTATTTATTGAGTGCTTTTAAAATGTTGAAGATAAGCGTAAATGTTGAAGAATTTTGGGTAGGAATTTGAAGCAAGCTTAAAATTTGTCACATGCCTCTTCTGTCATACCTAACTCATTTTGCTCCGCTACACACCAGCCAGGTCTGCACCTCTGTGTTGGAGTTATTAATAGGAGAGCCATTTGACAAGTTTTATACTTGCCTCGAATACCTTCCTACCCAAAAATAGGTACCAACTTTTGAAATAAATGTAAATATATACACTACTTTATTCCTACTACACACTATTGTACACTAATTTACTTTATTTCTTAGGTTAACACCACATATCGGGTTTACGCCTTGGCCACCATCTTGTTTGATGTTAGGCAACAATACGGTCCACGATGGAGCGTGCTCACCTTCACTGCCAATTTGAAGACAAGGTTGTAACCATCGGAGAAATCTCACTCAGGCAACGCATTACACAGCCTAGACGTTCAAAAATAAAGTTCAAAAGTAGAGTAGTAGAGTAAAGTCACTTCGTTCAAGTCTTTGGACGAAACAAATAGCAGCTCTGACGTTTTACTATATTCTATTTGTATTCCAGATGTTTTTTTTTCAATTCGTTCCATACAGGCTTATTTACCGACTTGCTACAGTAATAAACATCCAAATCTTGACATCATACTAATATTATAAAATCAAGCGGTGAAGGAATATGTGGTGCCGGATTATCTTGAACCAATTTTCAGACATCATAGCTGCGAGTAAGAACACTGTCGATTTTTCACCTTTCAAATAGAAAAAAAGCAAAATCTTACAGACAGACAAAAACGCGAACGTAGTCGCAGACTCAAACGCTCTACACACGAGCCCTAAAATCAGAGGAAATTACGTAAAAAAAACGGGAGGAGCCAACATTGCACCATAAATCACCAATCATATATTATGGTGCGATGTAGACTCCTCCCCACTACTTTTACGTAATTTCCTCTGATCTCACACACAAATACGTTAAACCTGTCATTACAACCAATCGTTTTTACGTCATGAGTTAAACATCATATGTATTTATGGCCACTCCAGGGTAAAATATATTTTAAAAAAATGTATTTTTAATCGGATATTGTTATAAAAATGTCGTATAGTACTACTTTCAGGAAAAACTGGACTATGACTTTGCCTGAGTGGGTTTTGACTTGAGCTTAGATAGAGAATTGTAAATAGATCGGTTTTTTCCGCACGGTTGGTTCCTTTCTACCAATCGTAATCAGAGGACGTGCATACTTGCTATGGCAACAGAGTGATGTGCCGCGACAAAAGTATGACACTTCCACAAGAGCGACAAGACAAGAGCGATCAGAGCCGTGCTTTCGCTTTTGTTCCAACTCTTTAGAATACGTAGTATATGTAAACTCTTTGGAGTTGAGTTTAATCAAACCGATGAAACCCTAAAAAGTAGAAACATACTACTAAGCGCAAGAATATTGGAATCAAAAATTTTAAGTGCTCAAATTCTTCACTCGTCTTTATTGGTACAAATATTGGCGGTTTTATTGACGGGACGTGACGGAAGGGATCATTTGGATCTAATGAAACGAAGTTTAATGCGACAAAGCATCAAACAAAAATCTACCGAATTTGGTGGAAAACGAAAAAATAACCAACGCCGTTTTTAACTCCACCGAAAAAATAATAAGGTGTTAAAATAGGATAGATGATAGGATATCATAGATCTCTCTCTCTCACTCTCTCGTTGCATCTGTAAGCATTACCTGCCATTTGAGGACAGCTGTAATAGGTTACTGTGAAAAATTATGTGTTTAAGACCGCACGGCAGAAGATAAATATAAGATAAAGATAAATATAAGATATAATACTTTAAAATTATTACATATAAATCAAAAAACTCTGTGTATGGTGCCCCAAAAGAAGTGTTCACTACGAAAATGATATTTGATTAAGTTAATTAATTTAGTACAAATTTAAAGTAAAAAAACACTTGCCTTAAAGCTACAATCATTTTTTTCCATAAGTATTTTTTTATTGTTTTTGATGTATACAATTTAGAGTATCTATGTATAAAATATACCAGAAGACCAGTGGCAGAAGTCTTGTGGAACAGAGTGTCTCATGAAAGAACTGAATGGAAAATGTTGGAAGAGTCAATTGTCGACTGTCAAAAAGGTCAAAAAGATCTACATAGCAATGATAACTAAAGAACAGGCATTTGTTTAAATAGTTTATTTATTCATAGCGTCAGAGTGGAGCGTTAGTTTTATTTAAATTACTTAAAGGATTCGACCAAAATAATTATTATAGCTAAGATGACTGCTGCCTTCCAAGTTGGGTTTAGCGCAGGAAACACAGGTCCTAATTAACCACGGTACTTTGGTACTAGTACTTAGGGGAAGTCAGCTCAAAGCGGCCATAGGAGGCAAAGTGGCCATGGTCTATAACTCGGTTATCTTAAATTTTAGCGTGCCTTTGCCATTTGGGGCGCATTGACAATCCCCTGCCCCGCGCCGGGTCGCCGCGCTCCCGTATTCGCAGCATGCGCAGAGCCATGGTGTGACAAGTATGATTTTTATCCGTGCGACAAAAAAAATGGCTGGTAAATATTTGCTGATTTGGCCCAATCTTATAATATTTTAGTGTTTGTGGTTCAATTGTATAATTAATTGTTTCATTGCAAACGGACGTGTAGCTTTGCTTTCTTTTCAAAATAGAGAAATGGTGGGTACAATTTACGTTGAAAACAAAATGCCTGAAAAGGCAAAGCGGCCCGGGCAAAGTGGCCACTGTCCGCTTTGCCATACCTGCAATATCTGAGCATTTGATTTGATCAATTGATATCATAATTGATGAGATTACCTACGTAATCACAAACTGAAACTCAAACTGTGGATTATGGACGAGCAACACTATTGATTAGGTATTAAAAAAACTCACAAATTGTTATTTTAATCGACAACAAACCTTCGTCACCTGGTCTTGTTTATTCTGAAGAAGTACTCCTAAATCCGACTATTGATTTATACAAAACGCAAAATTTGTTGATTGTTAAGTAAAGTAGACGCCGAAATGAATGTTTTAATGTGGTTGATTATTATTTTAGTTTTTAGTCAATGCTCTGAAATGAGATTGTTATTATTAAAGTATCTAATCCTTAAAATACCTACTTCAACTCAAGTACATGGACTCAGTCCAAAGAGAATGTACTCAGTCTCGTATATCGTCATGTTTTATTGTCAAAAAGTCAAAGAATGTCCTGTTAATTAAGTCAAAAATAGTGCTGGCCACTTTGCCCATTCCTTGTGGCCGCTTTAGGCGACCACTTGGGCAAAGCGGATTTAGGACAACTTTTTCAAATTTTAAAAAAACATTTTGTTAAAACGCACATTTGGAGATTCGGCTTACATGTTGTGAAAATATAATTAACTCTCTATCTATTCATCAAAAAGTCTGTGAGAATATCGTTCGTTTTGTCATCTATTATTAAAGTCAAAGTTAAGGTGTCCGCTTTGAGCTGACCTCCCCTACGCACTTACGTTAAGGGTATTTAGAGGTATACATACATGCAGTTACGGCTGGTCTAGTCGAGAGAACGACGACTTCTGATCCAGAATTCCTGATTTGCATCCCACGCGCACCAATATCTTTTAAAGTCTTGTGTTTAAAACTAAAAATAAAAACTTAAATACTGAAATCTCTCGAGGTCGTGCAACATTCATCATCCCACACTGGCGATTACGATGCGTGGTGGATTATGGCCATGAGTCTTCTTGCGAGAGAAAGCCCCGAGTACCAGTAGTGGGAACATTATTTAGAAGGCTGCTTATGTGCGTAAAGGTATACAAGAATTACTCTTTAATTTTATAGTACTTACTGTACACAATTATGACTATTTGTGTGAAGGCTTAGAAGGCACAATAGAGACGCAATTTGTAGAGCAAAAATAACGTATTTATATGTTCAGAATGTTACAAAAACTTCACTAAAATTAAAATTAATGTGAAAATATTGCTCTAGTTTTTCTGTGTCGTATTTATGCTAAAGCATGGTTCCGTATGAAAATTTTCAATTAAAAAAATCGTTCGCTGTAATAATCTCTTTGCTTTCAATATGCTTGATGTATGCTTTTAGATAAACTTTACGTATGTGCGTAATCATAATTAGTTATTTAAGGTTAACATTCAGCCGCTCTGACGTGACTGAGCTAAATACATGCAAACTTCCTAGAATTTTTTGGACATTTATAATACCAGTTGAATTACGAGTATATCAGCTGTCTGCTTCACATAATACCTACAAGCTTTGCTTGGCTTGGGCCTAGTTACTACAGCGAGGAGCATATCCCCTGCCAAAAATCATAATATTAATATCATAAATGACAATGTGTCAGTGTGTTGCTCAATCACGTCAGAAGAACTAATAAAACAGATTGTGTAGATTAGACTTTTCATCACAGGAACATAACGTGATGACGGGAATGTGTACTGCGCAAGTAGAACCACGGGGTGCTGCTAGTTTAATAACGTTTCAACGTATTATGCGTTTAAATATTTTTCTCAAACGAAGTAACTAACCCAAAAAACTCTGCAAATAACTCGCGGGGCAGTCACACCTGCGCGACCGCGCATTAACTCACAATTTGCGGCGGTCGCGCGCTAATGATGTTTTTATTTTACGTTACGCTACGGTGTGATTGAGGATGCAAGTGTTTTATATAGTGACTTTCTTTTTATGTAGTTTTTTTTTTCAAGTTTTTTTTTAAGAATATTTAAAAACGGTTAATTATTTTATTTTCAAAAAATGTTTCTTCGTCTTCTCGTGACTATAGTGAATCTGTGTGAGTTCTTCAAATCGAGAGTGAATCGGTTTCTGTTAGGTAAACACTCTCCATCGTAGACCGCATCGTCGCTTAACATAAGGCGATATGGCGGTCAAGTGAAAACTTATAAAAGTAAAAAAACCTTTGAAAAACTTGCCCAAAAAACAATAGTAATAGAGTTCTTAAATGTGTTTGGAGTTATTTGATAATCCTTTAAGCAAAAACTACTGACTTAATAAAAATGGATGCCTAGATGGATAATAATCTTGAATAACTGCTGAATAATGATTTTACCATTACAATAGACATATCAAAAGGGCTAATTCACAATAGTTATTTCATTTCAAGTTTAGCGGCCGTGGATTCTCAACATTTAAAATCGTAGAACGTCTGCTCGACAAACCATCGTTATTCAGGCGAGATTTAAAAGACACAAAGTACACAAAACGCTCTTGCCTCTGAAACCCTTTCGTCTCATGTCCATAGCAACCGCAGCGGAATCCTAAATCTTGAATGATGTCCTCCTCCACTTCGATCGGATATTATTTATGCCGCTAAGTGGGTATAATTCTTTATGAAGTATTTGTGGTCATCTGTCTTGTGTTCAATCGTTTGACACTACACAGTTCGACACAACTTCTGTTTTGACACGATTCATTCTCATCTTTTTACTGTTATTCCAATTATGAGGGGGCGATATTATCGAAGGTTCAACGCTAACAGCTTTTTGAGACTAATATATACGTATAACATAAATAAATAAACTTAAATAGATTTATACCCATATATCCCAATACAAATGATAATACCAACATCCAATGGGATTGGAACCAAAGGATCTCCCAACTAGAGCAGCCGTAACTTTATATTTTAATACGGCAGTTAAAATCGATTCTCCATCGAGTTACCTCCATTAAAGTATCGATGTTTATAAAGCGATAAATCGAGTCGCTACTCGATGTCAATGTGAATGATTATAAGAACCGTGGAGATTTACAGCGTGCCGTGTTTTAATGACTCCGAGATTGCTGATATGGGATCAGGTGTAGATGAGGTGTATAGATGAGTCAATACCATAAAAACAAACCAAAAAAATCTGGTTGCCTGTAAAGTCGGTTTTACGGGCGAAGATTTTACGTGACAACGTCTTTTTTCTCGGTAGAATATTTAAGGTTCAAATTTTTGCTAAATAAATTTGAAATTAATGAAAATTTGTAAAATAATAATTAATTAATTAATTAATTTTAAACTAATAATTTACTTAACACTATCAACATTTATCAATAGTATGACATAACCTATAAACTCAGTTTCTCAACTTTTGTGTCAATCTAACAATTAATCAATCAATCATAGTTTACGATAATGAAATATCAGTGTACAATTATTTACCTTTATTGTTGTAGTTGTTGTAAATGACGAATCTAAGCACTCCACATTTTCACTACAGACACAGCTGACGATACTTTAACCACACGTGTGAACTTGTATTATGACGCTTTCTTGTTTTTCCAACGCCAAGAACGTTCGAGAAAGACAAAGACAGAGACACAAGCATGCGCCGATTCAATGCGCCTAATTCTCTAGTGCTGCGCGCGCGGCAGACCGATCATAGTTGAGTGGGAGAGAGACGCAAGGCATTCGGCGGGCCTCTCTCTCGTTCGGTGACTCATCGTAACGTTACCGAGCGTTACACTTTTTCATAAGTGACTCCCAGCCGCAACCTAATTTAAGACGTTGTCACGTCAAAAAAACAGGCCGAAAATGTCATAGTAATACATAGGTAATTAAATAATCATAGTCTAGATAATTATAATTTAAATCGTGAAGTCTTGTGTAATGTTTGCAATATGTCTAGAGTGTTCTAAATAAATAATTAAATTTTCGATCGAAAATGATCGCCGGACGCGATCGAAACTTGAGTCGAACTAGACTAACTTTATCAAACGTGAGTTACCCGTGTATTTATTTAAAATGTGTAATAGCCACGTTAGTTTTTTTTTTTTAATTAATAAAAGGTGACAAGACGAGCATGACCTGTGCCTGATGGTAAGCAACATGCCTGCCACATAACACAGTGACATGCAGCTATTGAAACATGAAGAGTCCAAATCATTACCTAGCACTGCACTGCGCTCGTCACCCAGAGATCTAAGATATTATATCTCTAAGCCCTGTAATTTTTCTGTTCTCTAAGCCCTTCAAACCGGAACACAGTAATGTTTGCACATAACTGCTTGGCGGTAGTTTTCATACTCAAATGTCTATAATGGTGTGAATCTAATCAGTTCAAAGCATTAGACTGAGACCTCTTGTATTTCGACATCAACTTTCCCAGCAACCGCCATTTTATTCGATTCCTCTTCTTCTCAGACTTCAGTTTTAGTTAGTTTTAGACAGTTTTCTTCCTTTCTGACTACGTACTTAATGTAAGACGATGGAGGAATATTGTAGATAGTCTTGTCGTGATTTTGAGCATCTGAAGTATTCAATTATGGTTTGATGCACTGTCCAAAGTTCCCCGAGCTTTCTCTATCAGTACATCTCAAAGCCATCAATAGAAAAGGAAAAGGGTGTCCTACAGTTGATAAAAATGGAAGTCCATTTTAGCAAAATCGAATACACTTGGCAGCTGACATTTCTCAAACAATTTCCTTTATCACCGCCCATTGGACTATTTTATGAGAGTAGTGAGATCACAATAAAGATATCAAAACTCGATCTATAAGCCGTTGCCCGGGGCATTGTGCAAATACATCTTGTTTATTTGAGACGGGGGGAAAATCCCGTCAAAAAGTTAGCCTAGCGCCGTGTTGCAAACTTTTTTGTAAACAAAAAAATATAAATATTGAGACATTAGGAGCGCGTAGTATTCCTAACGCTGAGACTCGGGGTCTGCTCTCACAAAGAGATCGTCAAGGTCCATCATTCTGGCCAGATGTGGTTTGGCGGAAGACACATGTCTTCGAAAGTTGTTATGATTGGAACATGCCGTTGTCTTCACGGTGTTTACCTTCACCGTTAGTACTAGTGGTATTGAAAATTTGTTAACCTGCTCTCGGAATATCTGGTGGGGTTCGGACCTATGTCTTCGCAGGTGTAAAACTGGTTGATCTAGTGGATAGACCACCACTAAATTTTTTGGAGAAGCATTATAAATGTACTTCAATATAATACTAATTTTAATTTATTTATTTGGAACTTATTAATTACACTTTATAAAAGGAATGAAGAATGTGGAATACGTCGTTTAAATAGGTTTTACCCGATAGTTACAATTACCCTCAAATCGAGATTGAAAAGATATCTTCCAAGTAAGCACACTCCACCGTAACATGGTTGCTTAACATCAGGCAAGATGGCAAGATGGCCGGTCAAGTGTTAATATAAATAAAAAAATTGAGGGTTAACATTAAATTAGTTGTGGTGTTTGAAAACTCACTTGGCTAAAATAATTGTGACCTTTATGGAATATATATAATTATAGTAGGTACATCTGTGATGCTACGAGATAAGTTAAATTAATTGTTGGATTTTTTGTAATCATTGATCGGTTTTTGCTTCATTGCCATATCAATTGATGTTTAAGGCATTTATATTTGTACATAGTGTAGACTGAAGCCAAGCAGGACATGTGCCTGATGGTAAGCAACGAACCTGCCCGTTACAGCACAGTGTCTTGCACAAATTGGAACGGGAATAGTCGTAATTGTTACTTAGGACTGCACAGCACACGCCATCTAGATATATAACATGATTTGTCTCTATGTAGTTTCTATGGCAATATTTACCTTCAAACCGAAGCAGTTATATTACCTTCTAATATTATAAATGCGATAGTTTGTATGTTTGGGTGTGTGTGGTTCAATCACGTCAGAACGGCTGAACGGTTCCAAATTTGAAGCACAGTAAACCACAAAGGCTACTTTTATCTCGTCAAAACGATAATAACAGGAAATACGCGGGTAAAACCGCAGAGCAATGCTAGTTATTTATAAACATAAAAAAATACAAAAACAAATTTTACATACAATAAAAGAGTAAAATGACCGAACAAACTCTCAATACCGTAAACATATCGGAACAACAAAGTTTCTTTTATTTCCTCTCCCAGTGGGAATCGTCTCCGATAAATAAAAGGTCGGAGTGGAGAGTACATCCGACCGCTAACGGACCGAGTTCCGAACGCGGATATTTATGGACAGAAGGGGTGTTTTATTGCACCATGTTCCATTTTAACCCGGTTGCCCCTGGCTATCCGCACTCGTTGGCTGTGTATCACACCAATAGAAAACCAAGAACATCCCAGTGTTGTAACCTAGCTGTCACGCGGTTTCCTGCTAGGGAGCAATACACAAAAACTAGGGTAGTTCCCGTTCCCGTTATTTTCTCGTGATAAAAAGACGCCTCTCTACTGTTCCAGACTATTCTGTATACATCTAAAGGTAGCGGTTCGCCCGGAGACTGCTACACGAGACCGCGACGCGAGACCGCGACCGGAGACCGCGACAGGCACTTGACTCTATAGAATTGTATGGGCGCCAATTCCCGCCGAGACCGCGACAGGAGACCGAGACACGTGTCGCGAGACATGTGTCGCGGTCTCGGCGCGAATTGGCGCCCATTCAATTCTATAGAGTCAAGTGCCTGTCGCGGTCTCCGGTCGCGGTCTCCTGTCGCGGTCTCGTGTCGCGGTCTCAGCGCGAACTTGTACCTTAAGTCTTCCAAATTTCAACTCGATCAATACAGACGTTATAACGTAGTTGAGTAACATCTAAATTTTCGCGTCCTAAAAATTTTAAATAATATTAATCATAATGTTTGGATGTTTGTTTGTTTCGATATGTTTTACTTAATCACGGCGAAACAGTTGAACAGATCGGGTTAACGTTTTGATTGGACTAAATTGGACTGTATTCTAAAATAACATACAAGCTAATTATTATTGCACTTAAATTTGGTTGTTTTTTGTTCTTGTGTGTTACGCGATAACTCCGCCAATTGATTTAAAATATTTTGTTTTAAAGTGATGATTTGTTTTTGACATTTTTTTTTCTTTTGTACTGTATAAAATTTTATTGAAATAGGTGTAGCTGGTTTTGAAATATATGTAAGTTACAATGTAAAGTTTAATTTCCTCGGTGACGTATTCGTCCTACCTCACTGTCTAATTTATGTAATTGTGTAAAACATTTAATTGTAATTAATATGAAATTTAGTCGAGTGCCTAAGTTTAATTTTAAATTAAAGCCTGTTTTTTGTTTGGATAAAATTTAATAATTTATCATAATATATTGTTTTAGTAAGAAAATAAATATTTGTATGAGCTCCATTTGCTTCGGTGTAACAGGCTGTCAGATTTGTTCGCAGTTTGGAAAAATAACTTTATTTTTATCTGTCTATTTATTTGGCACTGCGGCCCTTCCCTTACGTCCGATACGGCGATCTCAATATGCTATATTGTATCTTTTTTATTCTTCTTCTGATATGCGAAAATTGTATGTGATAAATAGGCATTCCTCGCAAGGAAAACCGTGCAAAGTCAGTCGGTTGTAGAAATACGTTTTGACTGCAAATTTATTGTTTTAGAGTTAAATGGGTCACCAGGATTGGAAATGAAGACGATTATGTTTTATCAAGCGATACTCTGCAACTCTTACCATTGGTAACTTAACCTCTGCTAAAAAGTGAATACCTGCGTGAATAATGTTATTAATTTCACTAACGTAGTCTTATCTTCAGATAAGAAAGTCTAAACTGAGGAATGAGTTGCCTGAGTGGGGTTTTCCCTATTGTTATAATCTTGGTGTTTTCAAATCGAAATTGAATCGGTTTCTTCTAAGTAACACGCTCTATTATAGACCGCATCATCGTTTAACGTCAGGTGAGATGAATATATTTATATATATATACATTTATTTATTTTAAAAATAGTCGTATTGCTGGATGGTCTTATAGCCCAAATCAACATCTTACCTGTATCTGTCCTACATACCTAACAAAATAATGTTTAATACTAAAGCACCCGTAAAGGAGCCTTGTCAAAGAGATGAAGCTGTAAAGACTGGCATATTCATAATGACAAATAATCGAAATAATAAGTATACATTGTGTCAAGAATTACACTCAAAAAGATTATAAATAAAGCAAGAATTGTAGCTTAGCTAATTGTAGCTACCGTGGGTTTTGTATAACTCTGTATTCAGAAGACAAGAAAATGCTCTCGCCAAACGCGTCACATTGACGTCTAGCGAATTGGCTGCGATCCGTTGACAGATGGACGGACAGATGGACAGACGGGCGGACGAAGCGTCCGGAAGAAAAATGTGATCGAATTTGGGGAAATTGTTTCTGAAATTGGTACGTGCTACTGCTTGGAGAATTGGGAATAGACACCGAGATACAACTTTTTTCTCATTTATTTTAGTTACCTAGTATACGAACGTATCTATACTAACATTATAAAGCTGTTTGTTTGAACGCTAGGATCTCGGGAACTACTGGTCCGAATTGAAAGATTATTTTTCTATTGGATAGTCCATTTATTGAGAAAGGTCATAAAACATTAGGCTATTATCAGTAGCAGCGGAGCATCAATGAAGAAATATTCCTTTTTGAGACCATTCAGCCGTTCCGACGTGATTGAGCAACAAACATACTAATAACTAAACTTTGGCATCTATAATATTAGTGGTATGAATACATTGCACGTCCTTTAAGGCAAATTATTGATACCAAACGTAAAATACCGTCATTTAAACACAGTTTTTTTACCATACATTTTTGGTACTATTTTCGGTTACCTGGAAGAGATCGCTTTTAGCGATCATGTCGCCATTTGTTTCACTAGTTTAAGGATATGTCATTTTGTATATTATTTTTTGTATTGTGGACATCTATCTATTTTAAAACAATTTGAATTATTAAATTTTAAAGAGATTGCCCTCTTCATGTAAATGATATCACGTCAATATTTAGATTTAGTTGATCCTACTAATATTGGAACGCCTGAATGGATTAGATGCATGCAACACAATTAGATTATAATCTGGAATAGCAGGCTAACTAATAGACTATTTTTATCGCATAAATAATACGCAAAATGTAACAACGTGGGTTAAGCCACAATGAGCTGCTAGTATTTCTATTATTTATGCATATGGAATAAATAAAAACTTTGTTACCATTTTTTTTTAATAAGGTGTCACGAGCCGAGCAGGAGATGTGCCTGATGGTAAGCAACATGCCTGCCACATGGAACATGAAGAGTCCAAATCATTACCTAGCACTGCACTGCACTCATCGCCCAGTGATCTAAGATGTTATATCTCTAAGCCCTGTAATTTCTCTGGATTAAGTAACTAATTAAGTTAATTGAGCCCTAATAATGAATTCTTTGGCACGTGCATTTTATAAAGGCTATTTTAGATAGGTCAAAATAATCAATTATAATTTTAATGACCTCTCAACAAACATAACCTAGCCCTCACATCTTTATAGTCAGTAAACCACGTAATTCGCTAAACAACGACCGACTGGGTCACTAAATTATTAACCCTAAAGAAGCGCGGTCAGCGGATAAAAAATATCCCAACAGCATTGAAAGATTGAAAGGGTGGAATCACTTAACATAGCCAATTTATGGGGAAATCTCACCCGCGGGACCTTCGTGGCTGGACTAACAATATTAGGTAAGTCGAAAAACTTATAAGCTTCTCCTGGGAACCGGGATTCTTGCCCGGGAAATTGATAGGTCGGAGCGAGCGATTTTTTCCCTCGGATTTTTAGGGTTGATTGATTCTGATGTCTGTTTTGGGGCGGTGAAAAGTTGCAGACGATTTGGGAGATTCACGTGTTTCGAGGATCATGTTAGGCTGGCTCCCATAAATAGACTTTTCTTACGTACTACAATATTAGTATTAAAATTAACGTGGTTATTACACATATTTAATTGGATAACGGGACACTCACGTATATACGGTCGGTCAATCCGACTCGAGTTTCGGCCGCGTCCGGCGGCCGTAACTCGAGCCGTCCCATTGTCCAATTAAATATACTACAATATCTTTTTTTTGAAGTGAAAAGTTCTTTTGGCGTGCCACTTAGAGATCGTGGGGCTGTGAATTGAATTCTAGCGTCACGTTCGGGAATGATAAGAAATCTTCGGTTACATTCGGGACCATGGTCATTGGCTATATAAAAATGCGCCAGGACTTCCCATTGTCGTTTAAATACTCTAACTACTCTAATTAGAGTAGACTTAGAACATTTAAACGTCAAACGATGTTCGATCGGAAGAAACGAAGTAAAACCGTATTACCGGAGTAGGAAAGTCGCAAGATTATTTCGAAATTAAGTTTTTCGTATAAAGAGAGTAGACGTCATGATTTGCGATTAGATTTGAAGACACCAAGATAGTAACCACCGGGAAAACCCCACTCAGGGTACGCATTCCACATCTTAGACGTTTTCGTTACAAAAGTGATGGCAATCCTCTTCGTTCATGTGTTTGGAAAATCAATAATTCGCAAAAATTGCGACATCGTTTCATGATGTCGCAATTAATACTATCACAACTACGGCCGTGATCACAACTAATATGCGAAACAAAAAGCTATCAAATATTTTAGTAGAGTTAAGAAATTCTGATGTTATTTTTCTGATCTTCGAGCACTCCAATGGAAAAAATAGCATGGTGGAATTAGATCATGCAGATCAGCTGCACTTTCTTTGAAAAGTATCCAATAAAAAATCGATAAGCCAGCAACTTTGTGGCAAAGTTCAAATCTTTGAAGTCTTTTTCGTATAAGGATGTCGTTGCCTGTGAACCTTTTGGCACGTCTCTCGATCGATTCAAAAGCCTCAATCTGGTACTTAACCAATCTATCAGCCTATCACAAAGAATTTCTCTCACTTATTTTCTAATTCAGAATTTTAAAGTTAAACTTCTTTTGGTGCGTTGGGAAAAATATGAGAATGTTTTTTTAAGATGCACGCGCACAACGTCACAAAAATCCAACACCCTGAAGACAGCTGATCAACGTTAGAGTAAGCATTTTAACTAATTTTATTAGTGGTGGGCGATTATGAATGATCGGCATAATCGGTTTATTTTTTTGTATTACTAATGTTGATAATAATCGATTATGGAATTAATAACTAAATACGTTTTCATAATCGAATGATGTTACTAATTAGTACTACTAATCGTGTTGTATGTATAAGTCTACGACAGTTGTTCCGTGACTTATGTTAGTAGTAGACTTGTGTTAGTAGTATAAACATTGGTTTAGTTTGGTTTGTTTTTATTACGGTGGAGTGAAACGTGACGCTTTTTACTATTATAGTGGATTTATTTAACGGTAAGTTTACCGATTTTCGGATTGATATATTGTTTTATACCTTTCATTTTTAGGTAACTCTTTTCGCTCTCTCGCTTTGTCCTCTCCTCACCCCACGCGGCTGTGCTGTGAGTGAATTGAGTCAACTCGCGACCGCGTGTGCCTCTCTGAGTACTGATTAGTAACTACTAATTGTCATAATCGAGATATCTCGGGACGTTCTCATATTCGAATTATTTTATTAGTATATCTCATAATCGGCCACCTCAAAATTTTATTTTAGGTTCATACGTCTTGCGTTGTAGGTTGACTTAGCACGAGGAATAATGATAAGATGTATCCATCTCTTGAGTGCGTACACATATTGCACGCAAACTTTTTTAGCGTGTCTCCTTTGGCGTTAGTCATTTTGCGTAAGCCTAGCCGAGAAACTCAATAGGTCATCCTTTGTCTCGTGAGATGTATAGCTGGTCGGAATATGAATACGGTCAACGATGGGTGACCGATGCGGCATGTAACTCGGTCTTGTTGTATTGAATGCGTGCTTGGATCGGTGACTTACTTGTACTCGTATCTACGGGATGTATAAATCGACGCTTGAAAGGCAAAAAGATTAAGCGACATCTTCGACGATTTTGAGTTATATACATTATTGAAATTAGTAAAAAATTCGCGTCCATTGGTCTTACTCTCGTCTTGCTTGGACGATTTGATGTCACTTTGTAACCTGTCAAAAAACATTTTGTAATAATCGGTGACCGAGCGTCTAGAATTTTACCGATTTATGAATAACTTTTATCAAACACAATTTCATCATCATCAGCCTATCTTAGTCCACTGCTGGACATAGGCGTCTCCCATGGCTCGCCACTCAGCCCTATCCTCAGCTATACGTCTCCATCCACTGCCTGCTGTCTTCCGTGCATCGTCACTCCATCTAGTCTCAGGGTGTCCTACACTACGTTTGCCGATTCGTGGTATCCACTCAAGAACACGTCTACTCCAACGGTTTTCGGTTTAAACACAATTTAGTTTGACATTAAAAATCAAAAAGAATGAATTAATTGTTGTTGTAGTTGTCTAAAGGCATTTTTTTTTCTGAAAATACGCCTGCACTTAAACTTCTCTATAGCAAAGTTGTCAAAGTGTCGCTTGGTAATTTCTGCCTTTCAAGCATCGAAATGTATATTTTTAACGACCTCTCGCTAGATGTTAAGCGCTGGTGCGAGCTGCGATGGGGGGTTCCTACTTACAAAATCAGCCTGTCCCAAATAAAATCTTTCAAAGATGTGTGTAAACCTGCACTTGGCTAGCATGGTGGGTTACGACCTTGACTATTAGAGATCTCAACTGATGTCAAGCGATGATGCAGTCTACGCTGTCTACTATGAAGCGTTCTTACCTAGAAGATTTCGATTTAATTTGAACACAACAAGATCGTAATCATGGGGAAAAACTCACTCAGATAACGCATTCCACAGCCTAGACGTTCTCTTCACAAATATAGAGTGAATGGAGTCATATCACAGTGATATAATATGTTTTATCCCTATGTTCTGCAACTAGAAACATTTTCCTTCAAAGTGGAATACAGTGGTGTTTTCACATTTACTGTTTGGCGGTAGAATAACGTTCAAAGGTGTAGTATGTTACTGTACCCAAGCGAACTCTGGAAAGAGTCCTATACGCAAAGAAACTACTACAAAATAGAAAACATAAGTTTATTTTGTGTTTTTATTTCGTTGCTTTTAATAAGATTTTTTTTGTGTTGTCTTCAAATAATTAAAAAATAGTTAATTTATAGATATCACCCATATTTGAAATAAATACACAAGTAAGTCACGTTTGAGTTAGTCACTCTAGTCCGACTCAAGTTTCGATCGCTCATTTGGTACTACTCATTCAGTGCTAAACTAGAAGCGACCACGCGCGCGCACTCTCCTTGAAAAGGGTCGCCGGACGCGATTGAAACTTGAGTCGGACTGGACTGACTATATCTAACGTGTATTTTTTTTAAATCTGTAATAACCATGATAGTTTTCATAGTAAAATCATCCTATATGTAAGTTAAATCGACACCGTGCGTTGTCGCGTGCTGCATTGTCGCCGCGCCGCTCCGCCGCGCTTCCGACCGACTGTTTGTTCTACCTGTCATTCTTCCTCGCGAGACCAGCCGTTTGTCTACCTACCTCGCTAGATCTACTGATTGTTCTATGCCCCTTTGTTTTAACACGTGTGGTCACAGATCACGTATTTCTTACCTTCCGTACAAAAATTCAAGTTACACACATTTTTTTCTAATTCGTTTATAAACATGGTTAGCTAAGTACTAGTTCGGTGCCAAAAGGTTTATATATTATGAAAGAGCTTTATCTTAAAATATGAAAAAACTATGCCATAATGTTTGTTCACAATCAATTCTTCACCAAGTTAACCGAAATTCACGTGTAATTTGATCACTCATCATCTACATCATCATCATCATGATGATGAATTTGAACACTGTTATCACTTAGACTAGGTATAAGACTAATTTATGCGTAGTCGTAGAAATAAAAACCGAATGCGATTGAAAGACGTGCCAAAGGGCTCATAGGCAATGACACTCGTGTGCGTAAAAGACTTCAAAGTCTTGATCATCGCCGCGAAATTGCTAGTTTATCGGTTTTTAGCGGATATTCTTCGGAGAATGTGCCACTGAGCTGCATGATCTAATACCACCTTACCCTTTTTTCTATCGTACTTCTCGTAACTCGAAGAAGCGGCACCGTTTGTGGATATTCCAAAGACACGGACGAAGAGATTCGACTCTACTTTTGTGATAAGAACGTCTAGGCTGTGGAATACGTTGCCTGAGTGGGTTTTTCCCGATGGTTACAATCTTTGTGTCTTCAAATCGAGAGTGAATCAGTTTCGTCTAGGTAAACTAGCGCCATCGTAGATCGCATCATCGCTTAAATCAGGCGAGATGGCGGTCAAGTATAAGCCTATAAAAGTTTTAAAAAAATCTTTACAGCATCAAACATTGATACAAAAACCAAGCTCTGAACTAAAGAAAAAACAAAACCATCCCTCATAAAATAATCATCCCGAACGGGGATTAGAAAAAGTGAAATTAACATCAAAGACAAACAGCGAATTCGGTTTTCTATTCGCAAAAGGATCATCAATAATTAATCAGCCATCTCCTGAAATTATCCATCGTTCGGGGTTAAACACTCTGTTTAAAAGAAAAAAAGTATATTTTTTTCGCGAACCCTGAGGGAAATTTTATATAGGAACTCGGCGTATCGACTGGGGAAACATGGAGAGTTTAATACTAGATGTGGCATTCTTTGTGTTAATCTTTAATTATAAAACTAAAGAAGAAAACATACAAAGTGAAAAAAATTTAAAATAAAATAACCTGTACTTTTATAAGCCTAAACATACAAATAAAATTTAAGTAACTGTTTAAAAATAAGATATATGGTGATACTCGTAGATGATGTATCTCTGAAACATTTTAAAAAAGATTTCCTTCTACCAAAAACAGATCAGCTTAGAAATTTTCACTTCAAAAAGCTCTTCCAAAGTCTCTTCCATCAAAACTATATCCGCCTCGCGACCCTAGACGATGAATTAATGAAAAATGAAATCGACTTGGCAAATTTAATTTTTTTCCCGAGACGACCGGTTCGAGGCAATTTGACTCGTTGATTACCGCACTTCTTTGCAAATACGACTTGTACTGATGGTTTCTATTGATTAAGCATTTCAAATTTTGATGAGCGAGAAGTTTTATTCGTCTGAATTATAAATGTTAAGCGAAATTATTCTTAAAAAGCCAACAATTTATTATTTATAGATTGTTTTGCAGACTCAACCTGGGGAAGTTCCACAGTTTTGCCAGTAATTCTACCGTCAGTTTTGTACAAATACTTATCACGTATGTTCCAGTATAAGTATAATACTTAACAATACACATAAGACCACAGGGTCTTATTAAATACACAATATTCGCAACACCTATACATTTTAAATATCTATATATATAAAAGAAAGTCGTGTTAGTTACACCATTTATAACTCAAGAACGGCTGAACCGATTTGGCTGAAAATTTGTGAGGAGGTAGCTCAGGACCAGAAAAAGGACATAGGATATTTTTATTACGTTCCCGTGGGTCGTCAAAAAACGACAAATATCCCGTTCGACCGCGTTCCCGTGTGACGTGACATAAAACGTAAACGACAGCTAAACGTCATTTCATCGTCGCCATGTCAACGGTGACATCACCGAATGGAAGCCAAAAGAAAAAGTTGATGTTGAAGAACCTTTGCTAATCTTTGTTTCTAAATCTGAATTGGTACGACCAATTTCCGACAGGTGGCGTAGAAGGTAACTGAAGAGGTTTTTTGTTTCAAAGCGATATTCTCAGGAATGTCTGAACCGATTTCAGTCATTCTTTCACCGTTGGATATGTATGGTATCCCGATGAGTGCTATATAATGTACCACGGGCGAAGCCGGGGCGGACATCTAGTTACATTATAATACTATAATGTAGTACACATATTATATAGTATCTTAAAATCATTTATAATTAAGATATTTTAAAATTACGAGACTTTGTAACGTTTTGTCCTTCAAGTATGAAAGGCAACGTTACCAGAGGAATGACCGGGCATAAAGATCATCTCGTATATGTTGGTGACGAGCGCAGTGTAGTGCCAGGTAATGGAATCTTGCTCTTGATCGCCATCTCCCCTGCTGTAAAGCGACGACGTGGGAGTAAGATGGAGTACGTTTACACAAAAGAAACCAACGTACTCTGAATTTGAAGGCACCTAGATTATTTTGGTAATGTTTTATCTCTTAGCCCAGTCATTTCTCTGGAAACATTTCTCTTCAATCCGAAATACAGTAAAGTTTGTACAATACTGATTGGTTGCAAAATAACTGGCAAAGGTGTGGTACTACCCCAGACGGACTCTGCAAAGAGCCCTTATTATATCGATTGGGAAAAAAACCCACTGAAGCAGTATATTCCATTGAAGTAGAAGTTGAGTAAAACCGCTTCGTTCAAGTTTTTAGAACGTCTACTAAACACCGGTGTCACTTGATCAAGTTTTTGGATGTCCGATAGAAGAAAACTCGGTTGGAAAAGATCATAGTAAACCTTAAAGAGATTGTTATCAGCAATAAGGCCGTCATTTGTGGTGTTCATTAGTGTTTTACTGTAATATCTCTTTTCTTTTGTGTTACAATAGAGAGTTTGCTATCTATATCTGTCTGTCATTAGGTGCAGAAACATACTCCGAAATAAATCCGATGAACAACTGACAAGGAAACTATGTATTGTGTCACAGTATTCGAAACTTTACAGTTTTGACCAAAATAAACTTTTAAACAATCTTGAAGTCTTCTAATTGAGAGTGAATCGATTTTTTTCTAGGTAAACACGCGTCATCGTAGACCGCAAAAATATAGTTCAAAACAAAATTGAAAAATGAAATTGCTTTATTTTTTTAGATTCTCCGGCTGTCGATACAAGTTGTATACTTGTACGCCTCGTTACTTCTATAAAAACAAATATTTTCGCTTAAAAGCAAAATCTCTCCCCATCAAGATGCATCACAAAAAAAAACTAAAATTATTTCCATTTCGCAGATAAGGGCTGAAACTCAAAGCCCTTGAGCAACAAATTCAAAAAAATCTCATCTGTTGATTAGCTGCTTTTTATTTTTTCGGGGGTGACATTAAACACAGATTAATCGCCCCCTTATCCCACAGGGGTAAAAGGGGGCTCAAATTATACTTAGAATTAATGACAGCTTAAAAAATTCACCCGGAAGGCATCGATGCATTTAAGATTTGCCAGTTCGGCGAGGACTAGCAATTTGGCTGTAAAATGCAGATTTTTTAAAAGAAATCTTTAGGTGCTAAACGTTTTTTTGAAATAAAAAAAAAAACAATTAAATTTGGCATTCAGTTGGGTGTTAATAACACACAGTAGTATAGTATAGTTCTCTTTGTTTTTTTTTGTTTTTTTCTGATTTCAAAAAAAGAGGAGGTTCTCAATATGTTTGTACATACACCTATACTAATATTATAAAGCTGAAGAGTTTTTCTGTTTGAACGCTAGGATCTCGGAAAGTACTGGTCCTGGTAGAAAGATTATTTTTTATTGGATAGTCCATTTATCGAGGAAGGCTATAGGCTATAGAACATAACGCTACTATTAATTTATTGAAGCGGAGCATGAATCAAGAATGTAACAAAATGGGGAAAAAAACATTCCCTTTTGAGAGTTTTCGTACGTTTCGTGCTTTGACATGACACATGACAGCATGTGTCTAAGATTGCGTGATTAAATTTCAGTAATCTGTGCATTGAATATAAACCTTTCCTAATGAAATTTGTTTCTAAATCTGAATTGGTACGACCAATTTCCGACAGGTGATGTACCAAGTAGCTGAAGAGGTGTTTTGTTTGAAAGCGGTATTCTCAGGAACGACTGAACCGATTTCAGTCATTCTTTCACCGTTGTATATGTACGGGATCCTGATGAGTGCTATATAATGTACCAAGGGCGAAGCCGGGGCGGACATCTAGTAGGTATATGTATATGGGCGATAAATTAATTTTGATGGACCTTTTTTTGTTTTAATGACCTCCTTATTCTAGAACTTCTATTTATTCATTATAGTTCTTTAGACATTTGTATGGGGCGTTTTGAGGATGCAAATAGATTTTTTCTTGTGGTATAGAGTTATAACGTGAGGAGACGAGCACAGGACATGTACCAGCCACCAAACACCAGCGCTATTTTGTGGTAACTGCCATCTTGTATTTGAAATTTGTCATAGTATTCTACAAGTCAAGCCATTGTTTTTTTTTAATAAAAAGTAACGAGACGAGCAAGACATGTGCCTGATGGTAAGCAACATGCCTGTTACATAACAGCACAGTGACACGCAGCTATTGGAACATGAAGAGCCCAAATCATTGCCCGTTACTCCACTGGGCTCGTCACCCAGAGATCCGTTAAAGTTAAAAGATAGTTCACAATTTCTCTGTGTTGGCACGGGCCTGGTTACACTGGCCGGTAAGAAGCAAACATTAGCAGAAATGAATTCGCAACGAATATTCGAGATGGATCATTTCAAATTTCGAACTAGTCCCAAGCGTCATGTATTTTGACGTGTCATTTTTACGTTTTTTACCGCACTGTTTTATTTTTTGCTGTTTTGAGTTCTTTAGAAATTTCTATAAACTTTTTCAGAATAAAATTTATAGATTCATAAAGATATGGCAATAGGGCCAGTGTTTTTGAAGTGGAAACTTCTTTGGGGCACCACACACAGAATTTGTCGTAGGCTGTGATTGAAGCCCATTGTCACGTTTGTCAGTGAAAAATTCGTTCGGGTGAACTCGGGAAAGAGTCGCCAGAGCGAGAAAAAAACACTCAGCTGCAGCTGTAACTGTCTTTTTTTTAATTTATTTTTGTCTATGGATTTATACTTGTCCTTTAGCCGCATCGGTTGCTATCGTATTGTTAAATATGTAATGATTTTTATTTTTATCATTAAAATTATTGAATAGTTTTTAACCGTTATTACTTTTATTAGCGTTCATTTCTAGCGTACCGTTTTTGTTTTTGGAAACTGTCGCTATTTAAACGAAACATTAGTGTCAACTATTATGAATTGAGAACTATCTTTAACAGGTCCTTTTGTATGTTAAAAATGTCTTATCATTATGATTCGATTAAATTTAATCGATTAGATTTTACTCAAAATGCAGGTAGGTTTGGCTCAAGAAACTTTTGAGTAAATATCAGGAATACGTCGGTTAGACGTATGTTTTATTTCTAGTATTGAGTAACTTGACAAGTAAAACATGCTCCTGATGGTAAGCCAATCGCACGTCTGGATATAAAATCTCAGTGTCACGCAATTATATGAACGTTGTTGGTAATAAATCTGCCTGCACAGATGTGGGTCGTGGATTTGATTCCCACCCAGTACATATGTAGGTAGATATATAATTTTTCTGTGTCTAGGTGGTTCTATGAATAAAATTAGAATGTACAACTTGATAAGTATTATTACATAGATTAAAACATGTTTTGCATAATTTGGGGTTAGATGGTGCTGTGTGAGAAATGTCCACCAATATTAAGTTTATTTTTGAAGACTCAAAAGTACTGCTTAGCACTGAAAGAAAGAAATAGAAAATATTTATTTTCGATGCTAGTTACACTCACAAATATCCATTATAATTACATCATGAGTATTTCCATGCAGACTCGTCAAGCACAAATTTATCAGGTATTACATTGATATTTAATATAATTAATTTTAATTACAAGAAAACTTAATTAATAGCTTCAGCTGTAAAAGGGCTGTGTATAGGTAAAATTCTTAAATTTGCGATAGCAACAGTAAATAAATGAAAGCGACAGCAAATATTCTCATAAATTTTAACAATAGATGCAATGATCCAAGATATCATTGCTGGTCAATAGGGTAAAACAAAGTTTTAAAATTGACTTACAAATTAGAAGATCACTTTCCAACAATCGATTGTCACCGATCCCTGTAATACGGGACCTACCTAGCTTGAAATAATCAACAATAGATCCCAACACTACTATTTCACCAAACATATTTCACACTAACATTTCACCACCACGCCCTGATAATTTTCACCGCACATAAATAATTTTATACTTTAACTTATTGCATAACATGTTGATGACTGGCTGATGTTCCATGAGATGAAATAACTGTACTGTACTCTCAAACTGAAAGTGTGACGGCCTAGTGAAGTCTGCAATTGACCAGCATGGTGGATTATGACCTTTGGACACTCATTAGAGTGTAAGCTCAATAAAACAATTACTTACTTAATTTTCTCCGAAATTATAAACATCGACTTCAATGTACATAGGCTGCGCACAAGCTGCCAGCGGTCCCACATTCCCTCACCAAGTCCTCCAGGTTGACTCATGTCATGGCTCCGATTGTCTACAATCAGTTGCCCCTTGATGACACAGTGATCAGGAGCTTAATTCTATTTAAAATAAATCTTAAAAAATGGCTTGTCGAGCAGTCTTTCTATGACTTTAATGCATTATATAATTTCAATGTAATAGCTTTGACATAGTAAGAAATTTAATGTATGCTAAAATGCAACGGCATATTTATTAATTTTAGTTATTATATATACAGGGTGTTCTGTAGTGGGTTAGGCAAACTTAAAGGTTGTGTTCAGGGACCCATTTGGAGAATACAAGTTGGCTAAAAAAAATCCCTGACCTCCTATTTTTTTTTCAATATTTTTTTTGTGATTTTCGCTGTTTTCGCCTAAATTTTAGCTATTAACCACCATACATTTTGTAAAATCTGTTTTAGACCGGAGATTTTTATTTCCAATATTTTTTATTATCCAAATCAGTTATTTAGCCCTGATGTGTATCTAACTCTGATTTGCATAACCTGTAGATGTATCAAAGGCCAATTCAAATAAAAATCTCTGGTCTAAAACAGATTTTACAAAATGTACGGTGGTTAATAGCTAAAATTTCGGCGAAAACAGCGAAAATCACAAAAAAAATAGGAGGTCAGGGATTTTTTTTAGCCAACTTGTATTCTTATGTTATTCTTCTATGTTATTTTATTTGAGTAGCAGTCTTTAGTTTAGCAGTGTTGTCTTACTAATAAAACTAAATTACAATAAGAACTAATATACTACGCTCGTACATACCTAACAATCACCACCAAGGACATCTGAACTATCCATAGAACAATGAAGGTGGAAGACATTTTGCTTATGTTACACATGGCAAAAACATTATACGTCCAAGCAGTTTGCAAATACATAATAAAGTGTGAACTAAAATTACCGAAACGCTGAATACATTAAAATACTAGCTGATGATCGCGAGTTTGTTCGTGCATCATTTTTTTTTTTTTGTTATTACAATAGTAAATTGTGTGTTTATGTATTATAACGACAAAAACATATTATATATATATATATAGAACTACATTCCGAATTTCAAATTTTAAGCCGTTAGAAGTGATTGAGCAACATACATCTAAACGTTCACATTTATGTTGATAATGAACTATCATCATCATCAGCCTCTCCCGTGATACGCCACTCAGCCCTTTCCTCAGATTTTCTTGTCCTGCCACAGTCAATAACCTTACGTATATCGGCACTTCATCGAGTTTCGCGGTCTCCGCTCTAGAATCGACCTAATAATACGCTCTAGAATCTACCTAATAATACGCTCTAGAATCTACCTAATACGTTGAACTATGTCAATAACATTGGTCCTCTGGCGGATGATTTCATTTCGTATACGATCTCTCAAAAACACCGAACATAGTTCGTTTCATAGCATAATGTGCGACCTTAAACTTGTAAACGGTCTTACTAATTATCATATTTTGTCTGTCATGATTGTTGTACCATTTATATAATCCATTTTTAACACAAAAGAAATTGGTTGTCTGTATAGTCGGTTGCTATACGGCCGATAGTTTAACGTGACAAAACAAAACATTGATAGATGCGGCGCAAGCGTATAATGAGCGTAACGGGACATAACGGGACACTTTACTACTTACACAGAATTAATGTAGTTTTCTAATTTCAGATTCGACTGCGGAGCGCAAAAAATTTGGCGTTTAAGTAATGCTAAAAACCAATGTACCAGGGTACCCATACAACTACAGGGTACAATTCAAGTAAAATATGGCTACTAATATATTTACTAAAAAAATGAGTTTCTTTGCCTAAAACATAGAGCAATATCCATATAGCTGCGTGTCACTGTGCTGTTATGTGTCAGGCATGTTGCTTACCATCAGGCACATGTCCTGATCGTCTCGTCACTCTTTATTTAAAAAAAAAAAAATATATATAAATTGCTTGAGGACTAAAATCCCTTCAATCGAATACACTTGTATTTCTAAATGTATTATGTTCTAAATTTAATTGGCATTTCTTCTTGTAAATGAAAATATCGTCCACCTCACAGTACTAAAATATTTTATGTAAAAATAAACCGCGGGCAGATGTAAACAGGTGTGATTATGTTTACTTATATATTATACATACTTGATGAGTGTATTAATTTTTCAGGTGGATCTCTTAGTATTACTATTTTATAAATTTAATATTGGTGGACATTTTTCCACAACCCTCACGAAATTTTATTTATAGCCACAATTTTTAAGATAATTAAAACCACAAAGCTAAAAAAAAGATTATTCAATTTACAACAGCACATAAGAAATAGACATTCCAATAATAATCCTTATGTATTCGTAAATACGTGCTATTAACAAAACATAAAAAAACAGTCATTAATTAAAAAAATCGTGCATTAAGATGTACCTACTCCCGCGACTAGACGAAGCTATGATACCAAAATTAACCGAAAAAGTGTTGTTATGATTTTAAAACGGGTGCTTATTAAACTAGGTTCTTTTTAATCACATTATTCGCCTAAAAAAATATAAGTTATCTTTTAAATTACTAAGTCGCCCACAGCCAACACACGTCGGAATAATAGTACATCAGCCACTAGTTTTCTTCTATGTAAGCCACTGTACTCGTAAATATAAATAACTCAGCATGGTGGTATATTTAGCATTAAAATTTTTAACATGCATTCAAATAAAAATAAAATAAAAACTTAACCTAGCTAAGCTTTGTATAATATTTATAATACAATAAATATATTGATTGACTGATATGCTTCTGATATTTAAGACATTAACTCATTTCTTGTAATTTAGTTTACTAGTAGAGTTTACGCTTTAATATTTGGCAGTGAAATAACTGCCCAAAATCTGGTAAAGACGTAGCAATACAAAGGTTGGTACACTATCTATTTCCAAAAAAATACTATTAATATACATTTATATGATATACGAGGGTCAAACTGAAAGTTCTTAGAACTGGCCACTTATAAACAATATAATAAAAAAATAATTCTATAATTTGAAAATAGAACTCTTTGCCAATATTACTGAGTATATACTTCATTCATTTGTCATTTGTTTTACGATTTGGCGGCAAATTGAAAATTGTCTGTGTCACGTCAACATGAATTTAACACGAGAAAATTTTCGTGCAATAATTTTTTATGACTTTCGATGTCATTTAAGTCAACAAGAAAGTTATGATAGACTACGATTGGCCTTTCACGATGAAGCCCCATCTCGTGCGACTGTTTACAACTGGTTTAATGAGTTTAAACGTGGTCGCACTAATCTCACTGATGATTTACGTGAGGGACGGCCTTCTACGGCGACGACTGAAGATAACATCTGTGTTGTGCGGCGTATGATAGAGACTGACAAAAGAGTGACCTATCAGCAGATTCGGACAAGCTTAGGCATCGGTATGAGTCAAGTGCACAAAATCCTACACGAACATTTAGCGGTCAGGAACCTTTGCGCCCGGTGGATACCTCATAATTTGACTGAGGCTCAAAAACTCCATCGTGTGGATTGGTGCCGTAAAATGATTGAAAGATTTAATGGAGGTGACTCAAATGCTGTGTTCCACATACTAACAGGTGACGAAAGCTGGATTTACTGTTATGATCCTGAAACCAAAAGACAATCTGCTCAGTGGGTGTTTCCTTTCGAGGAGTTGCCAACTAAAGTGAAGAGAGATCGAAGTGCGGGGAAAAATGGTGGCCTCGTTCTTTGGAAGGATAGGTCATTTCGCAACAATTGTGTTAGAGGATCAAAAACAGTTTCTGAAGAATGGTACACTACCAATTGTTTGCCACTTGTCTTGGAAAAGTTCGAGAGAAACGACCTCGCAGTAGGATCCTCCTTCACCACGACAACGCCTCATCGCACACCGCCAAGCGAACGATCGACTATTTGGCGACATCAAACGTTGAATTACTGGGTCACCCGCCGTATAGCCCCGACCTCGCGCCTTGTGATTTTTATTTATTTTCAAAAATTAAAGAAAAACTTAAAGGAAAGCGGTTTATGAATGCTGAAGAAGCGGTGGCTGCGTATCGCGATGCCATTGAAGAGACCCCTAAGGACGAGTGGGCAAAGTGCTTTTCCCAGTGGTTCCATCGCATGCAGCGGTGTATTGACGTGAATGGACAATATTTTGAAAAGATATAATAAAACTAATAACTGGCTAATGTAATCAGTTTTTGATTTTCTAAGAACTTTCAGTTTGACCCTCGTACATACAAATGTGCTATGCGTACTATGCATTTATTTAAAATTGAATAGGCTTGACGACTACTAAAGGCTACTCAGTAACTGAAACATAGGTGAAAGAATTACTTGGTTATCCTAAAAACTTCGAGTGATATCACGATTTTAAAATCACAATTTTGGACTCTCCCAAAAACGCTTCTTACAAATCACTACAGAAACGTGACGTCACACTGTCGTATTTTCTATGCGTCGCGCGTAAAGTTTGTATGGCAGCTATAAAAAATATTGCGTTTAGAAAACTGGTTTCATAACAAAAGTTACTTGAAATTGAATGGGTTATTCAATGGTAAATACATTTTCTAATAATTTCGTACTTTTAAAATGGACTAGCCCCCATCCAGCTATAAATGATCATAAAGTAAGTTAAATTAAAAAATATCAAAATTAAAATTGGTACATATTTTATTATATTTAAATACTGTCATTAAATCAAATTGTATTGTAATTTAATATAACTGAAGGACCTGTCGTCACACCTATTGCGACACACAGCTTATGCAACAGTGAACATATTAATGCAATCAATTTTATTTATATAATTTAAGTTACCGTTTTCTCAACCTGAAATATCTTCGTAGTGCAGTGCTAGGTAATGATTTGGTATTTGTAACATAACACTGTGCTATGGGTAGGCGTGTTGTAACCATAACTCGCATTATAGGCATAATGACTACACTAAAACAATCTAATTAGTTATAGTTAACCGACAGTATTACTAAAGATATACACATTTTTTTTTGTGACACAGACAAAAAATTACAAAGATACGGTGCTAAGCAGTCTTGAGTGACGTTACTTCATTGTATGACTTTTACCTAGACGTGACGTCACAACCTACACTCCGGAAGTTTGATGATCTACATCGTAATAGTTTTTTTTTTTTAAATATGGAAAAATATAATAAGTGTTTTATTAAAAAAAAAACTACCTGAGAGACCATTAATTAGAATAGTAAGTATATTTTTGAGTCAGTCATTGCCCAAATTATCCAGTGATTTCTTAACTAAAAAAAGCGAATGTGGCTTTAGATCAAACACAAATGGTATAACCAAACATTATCACCAACAAATTTTGTATACACTAAAATTTATTCAAGTCTCTGTTCAATATTCATTGTTATTAAAAATAACCTTAACAGTTGTTTTAAAGATTGAACGTGGAAACACGTGTGTCACGTGTGCAAAAATGAAATGTTCAAATTTAAAGTTAGATTCGATCCTGCAACAATGGAAAACCCAATTTTTGAAACAGGTACCTATAAAATAAATTCCTTGGTCAACAAATCTATTGGTGAGAATTTTCGCCACACAATCAATCGTTGGTTAAAAGTTCGATTTCCGTCCGTGACTTTCGAGTTTATTTTAAGTGAAAATGTATGTCATCATCACCACCGGATTTAACAGTGAAGGACAAAATCGTGAGATAACTGGCATATGCCATCTTGAAGATCTTTTGAGGGCATGTGTCATCATGCTCACTTGGCTAGCTCAATGGATTACGTCCTATAGTCACTCCTAATGAGAAAAGGCTCTGAATCCTAGCAATTTTATTAATTGGGAGGCTTGAGTTGCTTTTGGATATAGGACCGTCTCTCTATCACACTTTTGGCTATAGACTCTTATTTTATCCCTCTCTCGGTCCTATGCTAATGGAGTCTATGTTAGTGACAATATCGTGAACTTATCTTGCTTGTTCATATAGTCTAGTTGGGAGAACGGCAACTGCCGATCCAGGCTCCGACTGCCCCTGGCTCGAACACCAAGAGCATCAGTTTCTTTCCGAAGTAATGCTGCTAGCTTCAAAACGGTATAACAAAACCGGCAATGAAGACGAGTATGTGTCATTCCACACTTCCAGACTATAATCTAGATGTTTTAAATTTCAATCCGATTCAAACGTGAATTAGCAACAAGCTTTCAAACATCAAAACTTTTGCATTTATAAAATTAGTAGGATCTTTGCCATTAATATAGTTAGTTTACAAGATCAGAAAGTGGAGTTCTGATTTTCTACTTTTTGTTTTGCTCTAAGATTGCTATGAGAAGATTACTATCGGACGGCATGTAACGCAGGTTATGATTTCAATTTGAGAATTCTTTTGGATTTATGTAAACCTACCTATTATTATTTTAAACTTTGAAAATGTACAAGAAAGAGCATGTATGCTGTTTTTTTTATGGATGTGTCTACGTGGATTAGCCTCACAATTCCGCCAATGTCACGTTAATGATAGGCCGTCAAACCAAGAGATAGGGGCCAGTAATAGGACTATTGTACTGAAGAGAGGATTTGTAATGTCTATGTTTTACTAGGTCGCAAAAAGTGTTTATTTTTTGTTAATTGACGTGTAAATTGTACATCTATCAATAAAGAACTTTGATTTTCCTAAAAAATTCGTGGTTTGAGTACTGTCATTTCTGTTAACTTGAATTTTATCACCGTGGTAGATTATGGCCTTGTCTGTTTCCTTGTAAGAAAAGAACTTGAGTCCCAGCAGGACAAACAAAAGTGGCGTATGCGGGATTAAAACTTACGACCTCACGATTTTGACACCGCACGTTCCAGCTACTGGAACACCACGGCTTTCTTGACCACCACGCTAAATTCTTGATAAATGGATATTGTACTCTAGATTAAAAAACCACAAGCTTTGTATTTCAGTACCATGTATATTTTGTTGTTTTCTTTGCAGTGTTTTGTAACTTCTGGTGTTACTCTCAATCTTTCTGGCATCGGTTTTATGATGGGATTCACTGTGGCACTTCTGGATCAGCTAAAGGACCCAAATTCTGATATAGTGATCAACGACGAAGAAGGTTCTTGGATAGGTAAGTGTCAACGAGACTTCAACTGCGTTCAAGATTTTTTAAACAAAAAAAAGCATCGTAACCACTTGACAGTTAGCGCTAGTAGATTTTCTTCCGGTCAACTGTCCAACGCTGCCGCACGATTGACGCGTACAAAAAACCGAGCGACATCTCTCGATAAAAACGTTCATTAAAATCGAATAATGAAAACGATTCCAAAAATAAAAACACATTTAGATAGATAATGAAACAAAGCATCAATTCAGCTAAAAATATGAACTTCAAACTTACGAGTTCATACCGACAAACAAAATTGAAACTTAAATTTAGTAATTTTTTTATCCTGATTTCCCGCCAATTTTATTTTATTTTAACACAACAAACTTACGCTATCTGTTACAGTTTTATAAACTTATTGAAAAACTAAGGTATATTTTCTCTCAAATAATGATAAAATATAATTAAATGATACATGAGAAGTCTACAAAATTAAATAAATGAAACGATTCATCACAACGCGGCCAATGTACCCGACACGCAAAGGCTAAATGGCCGAAAAAAAATAAAACCTAGTTAAACGCCATCTGTGGTTATTTCTGAAGATTATATAAACCCACAGTCAATACATATCTCTGCGCTACAGATTATTAGTAAAATCGTGATTCCGAACGCTTCGTGCTTGTGGCACTACAATACCAGTAACAGTTGACCGGAAAAAAAATGTGTTACCGTAGTGACCAGGGACAAGCAAGTAAGTGAGTAAGCATGATAGATAGGACAAAGCAGACTTTTGAAGGGTTGAAACAACATATTTTTAAACTATTTCTCTGTAGTAATTCCATGCTCCGCGTTCCTGTTCATGTTTTTTTTTTCAATTTGTATTTTGGATTTCTATTTAATTTCTAATCTTGGACGCACAAACAACAAAGTATTGTATTGTGAGTTTGACGTGTCTGCCTGTGTTGGCATCGTTGTTCAAAAACGGATGTACCAAATTTGATTTTGTTTTTGTTTTATTTGAAAGGTAATTTAGTCGTACTTGTTCTCAGCTATGTTTAACGTTATGATAACTTTGAAACTTTATGGGATTGATGCCTTTTAAGTTTCAAAGTTATCATCGCTTGCGCTAGGTGTGATAGGGATTTTAGATGCATCCTGATTATTTGCTTTACTAGCAAACATACGTGTGATAAATGATTAAACACCCTGTTGATCGGCCATGAAACGAATCTGCCTAAATTTCCAAGTCATCAGCGGGGGCGAAGGACGAGGTAAAAAGCCGCGCTGTGATAAGCCGAGTATCCGTATCACGTGCACTAATTTCCACTAATGATCGGACAAAACGAGAAAGACTTACTTCTACTTCTAATGAGATAATGAGAGGAGAGATGAGGATCAAACTTCAAAGCAGGATACAAAGAAAGACATCAACGGGTTCCCATTTCTTTTTTTATAATATTTGTTTTAATTTTGTAGATTGATGATACTTTGTTGCCTAATTATTGTATTCAATTACTTACTTTTGAAATAATATACCATCCTTTGTAAAGCTGGATGTCCTGCTATTCTTTCCGCGCCAATTTACTGAGCAGAAACTCATACGAGTATTTTATATTTTTTACGGTTTTTTGCCAGCTCTCTTTCGGTCAAAATCAAAAGCCTGACTGACTGAACTCGCAACCAGTATAGTGCAATTATGCTTATAAAACGCTAAGGAGGAGCAGTCGGACGATCAGTCAAATATCCGTGGTCAAATGGGTATATTGTCTTTGCATGTGACCTATGATTTGAAACAATGACGTTGGTTTTTTTTAATTTTAATTGCTCATTATTCATATTATACTATAAAATAAAATTAATTGTTTCAGCTTCTATACCTGGACTGCTCACGTTTCCTGGTGCTGTCTTCGCAATTCCAATAATGGGAAAATATGGACCAAGGACACTTAACTTGATCAGCATTATACTCCTCATCGTAGGGTGGGTTCCCATTATCTTTGCACCGAATGTAGCTGTAATCTACGTAGCAAGAATTTTACAAGGGATTAACATGGGAATGACCACCACCTTTGGATCTATCCTAATAGGAGAATACACAAGCCCTAGATACCGAGGAATGTTCATTATGACTATATCTTTGTCTAGTGCATTATCAATCGTATCTTCACACGTAATTGGTGCATATTTGCCTTGGAGGATCGGTGCTTTAGTAATCACAATCGTAACAGTAGCAAATTTGGTCATTGTTTTCTTTTCACCAGAATCTCCAAGTTGGTTAGCCATTCAAGGTAGATACGAGGAATCTAAAACAGCGTTTCGTTGGCTAAGAGGTAATTCAGAAGAAGATGAACTAAATAAATTAATGAAAACTTGTATTCTCAAAAGAAACTTGAATGAGCGAACGGACGCATCGAAATCAGTTATTACTAAAGCAAAAACAAAAATTGCAAATTTTAATGCCGCTATTAGCAAAAAAGAGTTTTATAAACCAATGATAATTATAGCTCATTTAAATGTTTTAATCTCTATGAATGGTCTAATTCTTTTAGTTAGTTATCCAACAGATTATATCAGGCATATAAGTGGCAATGACGTAAATGTGTCTTTGGTAATAATCTCTTTGGATTTACAAAGATTCATAGTATGTATTTTTTTCGACTTACATGTTCAAGAACACCAGAAGGCGTGTAATGCTATCAGTCACAGTTTCAATTAATGTCATAGCATTACTTTCAAACACATTGTATCTCTACGCTAAAAAACCATTACGAGCTTCCTTGTGATCATCCAATAATTGGAATTCTTTTAACACATAGCATCATGTTTTCTATAGCTTTAGGATCATCTTCATTACCTTACATAGTTGCTGGAGAAATATTACCTTTAGGACAGAAAAATTTGGGAGGAGCAATCAGTACGTTCATATTTTCAATCTACAACTTCATGTTATGTAAAACATTGCCATTTTTATATACAAATGCCGGTGTAGATGGCACCATGGGAATATATACAGCCATTGTTTTCTATACCTTGGTCGTATCTTGGTTTATACTTCCAGAGACTCAAGGTATGACTTTACAAGAAATCGAAGAGGAGTTTAGAGGGAAGCCGCTTTCCGATACAAACGTGTCGTCCACGACAATCGGAATATAAAACAAATCTTTTAAAAATAGCCGAAGGGCTTTGTGGATTTCAAACTTTTGTGTTTTTAAATTATCTGGATGTTTGAGGAGTCCACGTGAAGCCACATCTGTCGCAATTATTCTACTGTCAAGTAGAAATGCGCAAATTTTACTGAATTTACTGTGCTCTGATTAGAAAAGCATTTTCAGTGTAGTGCCCGGCTGCGATTTGGACTGCTATTTCTTAAATAGCTGCTGGCGAGAAATGTATTGCACTGTGACACTTGGCAGTAAACAAGTTAAAACTGTACTACGGAAAATCGTTGTGTGTTTGACAAATGTGTGATTTGTTTATTAAGCAGGAGATTGTTTATCAAAATGTATGTCTTGTTGTACAAATTACATATATTATCATTGAAAGAAACCCTTTAAAGAATAAAACTACCTCCGTTTTCTTCTTTGAAGGGTTTCTTTTAATGATGATATATGTGTGTACTGTGTAACCTTTAGTGAAAAATTTGGTGTAAAATAAAATAAATGCAATTAAAAGGAATTAACATTCCAAAGTGTCTTTTCATTTTCGTGTGCTCAAACCCCATAATACTGGTATCTTAAATAGTAGTCTCGTGTGTCTATTATTATAGTAAGTTATTTGATATTTTATGGACGCCAATATTTTTATCCATACTAATATAAAATGACTTACTAATCTAATTTGTCTTTCGAAACAAAAAATACTGTAAAACAAATTTGGATTTAAAATCCGGTCACAAAAAGTAATGTTCCGATATCTATATCCCTCTTGTTATAAAGGGTTTTTTGTAAAAAATCCCGAATAACGGTTGACTACGAAATGTCACGACACTGAATTTCAATACATTAAGATTTTAAATACATATTAGTGAGACCGATACTTGTGGCGCCATTTGCAAACAATTTTTCCTTAATTCATCAAACATCCATCAGCAATCTTATTCAGATTTATTCGATCACTGTCCACATCACATTAGCATTACTGGAACAGGGAGAAATAAGGCTTGAATAAAAATACGAACAAAGATATGATAGAACAATTATTTTCTATAAAACATTTGACTGGGAAGTTATCTATGACAATAGTCGACTCAGGCTATTTTTTTTATTCGATAAACAGTAGAAGTTATCTAAGAAAATGACAATGAACAGGGAGAAATTTAGCTGGAATAAAAATACGAATGTATGATAGAACGTATGATAGAACAATGATTTCCTATAAAACATTTGACTGAGATGTTATCTATGGCAATAGTCGACTTAGGCTATTTTTTTATTCGATAGCCGTTGAAGGCATCTAAGAGAAACCAGTATATCTATTTTGTAAAAAAGTTTTTAAGCTACATTCTTCTTAAAAGGATCCCATTCTGAATTTAATTGTTCGTAGATAAAGACGGATATAAAAATTAACAAAAAACAATAGAATTAACATAGAAAACATCTACGGGAAGAAATGACTAGCGGCGCCCTTACTGTTGGAACTCGAACGAGTAAACCTGGACAGGACTAATTTTACACGAACGAAAATCTCGATCTGGCTAAATTATGGTATGTTCAGTTATCATTGAATGGTTATTCATAAACAAAACATACTAAGTACGGTTACAATACGATGCCACTATAACATCAAGGATGAAATTTTTAGAGAAGAACCCATAACAATAGAAAAACATTGTCATTGGTTAAATGGATAATTATTTTCATATTTTTATTTGTACGATTTCCCAACTAAAAAATATTTTTTTAAAATCTATCAGTCGGTTTTGGTTGTAATTTTAAAAGCAAATCTGGCTAGTTTACCCTTCAATACGATTCATAAAACTGAATCGAAATATCGGGTGCTGGCTTCAGCATGTACCTTATTTTTAAAACTTTCCCGATTTTCACTCTTAAACATAACATAGGATTAAATTACGATCTAAATTATTATTTTAATACCTCGACGTATTGGCTGCGTTACAATCGCCATGGTATCAAGAATAGGTACTGTAGAAATTGCGGGTCGTCTCATTAGGAAATTAGGAGATCTCCATCTTCAAAATTCGCAGGGTTGCCATTACGACTGGTCTAGTTGGGAGAACGGGGACTGCCGATCCAGTTTCCCGAGTTCAAACCCCACGTATAGCACTGTCTTTTCGAAGTCGTAAATGAAAACATTGTGAGGAAACCGATATGTACCTAAAATCTTTCGAGATCATGTGTCGTCCAATCAACACGCACTGGGCCCGTATGGTGGATTATGACCTTGACTCTCTCCTTGCGAGAGAAAGCCCCGACTCCCAGCAGTGAAAACATTTATTTAATTTATTACCATTACGGCAACAACATTAACTTTGAAACAAACAAATAAACGGTTTCTATTTATTTTAAAATAACGACTAAAACTGGAAAGACTCATGTTCTCGTATTTCATGCGACTGTTCCTTAGTAGTGGTCCAAAGGAAGCATTGATTCCTTTTTTGCACTCCCTCGGGGAAAGATTTAAGTAAAAAGCAATAATCATTAAAAATAAAATACCGGATCCTCCCTAGATAACGTCACTCTGTTTCGGCTATACTTGAATAATTAAACAATGAAATTAAGAAATTAAAATGCAAATTTTATAAATATTGGTGGACATTTCACACACAATCTATAATATAAGAAAGAATATAGTACCAACAGTCCTTCATGGTTTTACCTGCGTAGCTTTTCTTTCGTTACTTTTCCGTGACAAAAAGTGTCGGGTACTTTATTTATGCACTATTCCATACTATAATCTAGCAGTCACAGATTTCTAAACAGATGAAACCTTCGTGAACGACACTGTGAGGCCAGTAATGAGTTATGTATGCGTGACAGCCCTCACCGACGTTGTAAAATTACTCACGTTGGTGTGCGTGTAATGTTCCCAGTCTGAAGAAAAAAATCTCACTATTGTTGTCTTAGCTTCGGAAATCTTTGCGTATAATAAACACATATATTACAATGTTAAAAATTTATTATTACACCGATTATGCAAGGATTCATTGTTATTACTATTTTCATCCTATGAAGTTAATAATTTAGATTTTGCATGCAACTAAAAAATTCGAATATTCGTATAAAATTTGGAATAAAAAGACATCGCCGAATAATAATAAAAGTCATGTGTGTGTTTATTTTAAGTATTATATCGGAGATTCTTGTAAAATTTTGAATATTATGCTTGACAAAAAGTGGCAACTACTCATTTAATATCGGTGAACACAGGAGATGCAGAGAATTTTTGTCAATTGATTTGGTGTTGGGGGGGCAGATCATTCAATTTGTTTACTATCCAATCTTTGTCCGTACGCGTGTCGCAAACGAAAAGTTCACCTTTTCAAAAATGTTGATACAAACCAACGAAAACCGTCTAAGAGTTTTAGTTTACCAAAACTCTTAGTTCTTAGTTCTTAGTCAGTTGAACATTATTCACATCGCCACCCAAAGTTCTGTCGTCCAAGTACCAAACGTTTAAATTGGACTGGAGACGTTAAATGATAGAGTGAATGGCCAGGGCGAAGGTCGCATGACCGAAGGTTCACCAAGTTGATAGCCAACGGAAGATAGCATAGGATTGTTTTGATAATTTTGTGGGTCCGCCATAACATTGCCAAAGAAAATTGTAGAGGTCAAGAATTTTATTCTTCACTTCGGACAACGGGGCTCCACCATCTACCAAATTGAAGGCGTTTTCGACGTCCACCTTTAACAGCCCTCTCCCCAATTTTTGATAAAAAAAGTCAGGACAGAATGAATAGCAGCCTCACGTCCACCCAGAGAACCAAAATCAAGTTTGTTGGGACAGGGAGCTCGAAAGAGCAACGTTTTATACCTACAACCCACCTTGGCAGCAAGGCCAGTATTTGTGGTGCCAACAGCGATTGGCCTGATCCCAACATCTTTTTTTGGGTACGTATGTACGTACAAATTAGCACCGTATAAAACTTCGACAATGTCACTACTGACTCGACTAGATAACATGAGGTCAATTAAAACGATTAGATCTCTCAAAAGACCTCGCCTACTTTTTAAAGCTCCGCTATACCTACTTACAAGTTACAAGTATTTAAAACTTGCTTCATAACTATAGTTTTCATCAACACTATTAGTATTTTTATAAACACTAGTAATGACGTGGATTTGTGCTAGACGCATTTGTGCATTGATTCACATTAAATTAAAAAAATACTATTATGAAAATAGGGTTTAAAATAGAATAATACAATCTACATAAATAATTTGGTCTACAAGTATCTTCAAAAAAAATCATAATCTATATATTACCTTCACTTTAGGAAAAATAATTTCAATTTAGTATAGCAACACTAACCAATTTTCGTTGAGGTGTTGTGTTTCTATTCATCAATCGAAATTAAATCGCTTAAATTATATAAATAGCAGTAAAAATATTCAAACTTTCCTATGAAATGATATTCCTCTTTCCTTTTCTTATTTTTGGGAATAATGTTTGCAATGTTTGAAGACACAAGACGGCATAATCTTCAACAAAACTTAAAATAACACGGGACTCCTGTACGAGACGGAAATCCGTTTCGTACTGACTGGAGTTTGTATTTGCTTTGGCGTTTGATATTTGTTTTCTGAACCTCAGGATCTATGTTCCGCACGTTCCATATGCCTTTTGTTTTAGAAATCTGTGCTAGCAGTAATCAACATTTTAACCAAATCCGTTCAGAAATTTCGACTTGATTGAGCTATAAACATTCAAACTAGAGGAGTCTTAGTAAAATATAATTAAATTACTTATCAGAAGTTGTATTGTTGGTTAAGCTTTGCTTAATTTGGGGCTAGATGGTGTAAAAGTGAAAAAAGGTTAGTAAATCGATTATTTTCCATTACTTATATAACAAAAGAACGTAATATAATCGTCACAGTATCAAATAAGAAAGAATTGGCCCAATATTCTCCAGCTTATAATCTGTTTCGGGCCCCTCGGAAGCCCCAGGTTTGCCAATATTTCCCAATATACGATAATCGACGCGCCATCATTACTGTCTGCCTAACATAAATTAATATGAGTTTTCTTACTTGCGACTGTTTGGGGTGTGTTAACGAGTAGTGCGATTCTACACAGTAGTATAACTGATACTGAATTATACTATTTAAGTGTTTAATAGAGCCTGGCTAACGAAAGTTGAAACTGACAAAGCGCAGCAAATTTAAAATATATCAGCATGGCATCCCTATACTCAAAATCTCGTCAAAAATAAACACGAGCTAGCCACTACGAAACATCAAAAAACACGCCATTTTGTTGCGTCAGATATGGGGATACTTTACACTGATCCTGATTCTACTAAATGTTTCTGATAATCGCCGAAAATTAATTTCTTAAAAAAATTAAATTGCACAAGCTTTTCCCTATTAAATAGCGTAATTAATGAATATATTTACTAGGCCAACTTAAGGCTTAGTGTTGCTCTTGAAATGATCGCCAACACGTACAAGTACATACGTCGTAATTATTTTTGTTGAATACAATTTTGGAACACGTACGAAGTTTTAAACTTATTTCATGTAATGTTCAAATCACTTTGTTTCAAAAATGCCTTTTTGGAATCGAGTGTACCTAAGTACTTTCAGTTTAAAAAATCCCAATTTATGGGGTTAATACCCGACGGTAGGAACACTTAAGTGTTGTCATGTAAAAAGTTTGCAAAAAAATCCAGTATCTACTTTCGTTAGACAGACCTACCTACCTTTAAATATTAAATTCAGAGTTAGCTAGCTGCAAAGATTTTTGAACTTTTATAGGTTGAACTATGACCGCCATATACGATGCGATCTACGATAGAGCGTGTTTGCCTTGAATAATTTACTGTAGTAATTTATAGTCAAAACAACAAACCACAAAAATATTAAGTTACTTTATTAGTAAAACTGGCTGGTTTTGTGCCTTAAAAAAAGCACTGATGCGCGTGCAACGCGTAATTTGTGAACAAGTAAAATTTATTCCGCGCGCTTTTTCTTTTCGCTGTATTGTTTTTATAAATGTCTTCAGAGTTTTATTTACTCGTATTTCCTCGCAAATATGTTAAAAAACGTCGTATGTCATTGCGCTTTGATCAATACAGCCTTTGGTTTCTTTTACCTTTGATTTTTTTAGCAAATTTCGCTACGGCTGTAATTATCAACATACCGCATTTATATCATAATGTACTATTTCACTTCACAATGAATCACAAAAAAAATTCTAAATGTAAATGGTCTAACTGAACAGTTTCTACTGTGGCATTTAGTTTGAAGTTAATAAAGGGCCACAGATCGTAAGTATTGATGTTCTTCCTCTCTTTCTTTCGATTATTGGCTCTGGGAATCTTCGGTTATGATATCACCACTTTACCATACCACACTACATTTATACTATCTATTAAATACGCATATATATGATTAAAATAACTGAGCACAATCTTACTTGGTAGGATGGTAAAACCAGACTGGAGTTTTTAGAACTACCCTCAGTCAAGACCTAACATGCCTTTCCCTCAGGATAGCTCCATCTCACTTCACTTTAATTAATGCACTACACTATGTTCATCTTATCCTATGTGTGTAATATGTAGTCTTTTTGTATTCTTACTAACTAACTATGGGTACATTGTTTTTAATGTATAGATGTTGTCTATTCCTCATCATGATCGGTCTCTTCTTCAGATTCCGATATCTCTGCTCTTATCTTCTTGTTCAATGAAGAAGGTGGGGACACCGACAGTGCTCTCTTAGTTCTGACTGTCGCTCCTGATCCACCAGGCAGAATCATTTGTTGTGGATCTGTTACTCCAATGATATCTGCCCATTTCTGTGGTGGGGGTATGTCTATATTATCGCCTGTTTCACTTTCACTATCATATCCTTGTGATTCACTTGTTTCTTGTGCTTCCTTTTGAACTGGAGTCCCTCAACTCAGCATCTGGTTGATGTGTCTTGTCAGTAACTTTCCATTCCATCGCACTAAGTATCTGCACACCCCAATTCGCTTTTCTACAACCCCATGTAGCCAACGTGGTCCTTTAGCATAGTTTCGTATGTATGCAGTCTGTCCTACTTTAAACTCTCGCACTTTGATATCTTCATTTCCTTTTTCTTTTAGGCATTTGTATGACAAAGGATTTAAAGAGTCAAATTTGGTTTTAAATCGTCGGTTGTTCAAAAGCTCTGCTGGTGTCTTTTCATTCACTGTATTTGGTGTAGATCGCAATCCATATAACATATTGGGTAGACGTATGTGCCAAGGTTCATCAGTTCTTTTCTTCAATTTATTTTTTACTGTCTGCACAGTACGTTCAGCTTGCCCATTAGAAGCTGGATGATATGGTGCTACTAAAATTTGCTTTATATCATTTTCCTTAAGGTAACTCTTGAATTCCTCTGATATAAAACTTCTTCCATTGTCAGTTACTACGGTATCTGGTAACCCTTGTCCTGCAAATATATCCCTGAGAGTTCGGATTAATGTAGAGCTACTCATGTCATGCACAATTTTACTTCTGGCCATTTTGAAAATGAGTCTATTAGGATCAAAAAGTTTTCCTTGAAAAGGTCCAGCATAATCTAAGTGTATTCTGGACCATGCCTTATCAGTTTTGAGCCAATGGTGAGTTACTTGTGCTGGCATATTTCTGTTTTCAGAGCAAATAGTACAATTTTTATCATTCCTTCAATCATCTTATCCAAAGCTGGCCACCAAAAATAGCTTCTTGCCAGAGCTTAAGTGATAACAATTCCATCATGATTTTTATGTAACTCTCCCAATACATATGATCTTATTTTTTCTGGTAATATTACTCTACTGCCCCATAAAATGCAATTATTGTGTACTGACAATTCATTCCGTTTTTGCCAATACACTTTAAACTCTTTATCTACTCAGGCAGGCCAACCATTCCGAATCCAATACATTACTTTAGCTAATGTCTGGTCTTTTTAGTAAGTTGGGCCACCTGAATTGCAGTAAAATCCAGCCCTACTGGAGTCTCCTCTATCAAAAGGACCCCAGAATATTCTTCCTCTACTTCACATTTCTCCTGTTCTTCAGATGGCCATCGACTCAATGCATCCGCATTTCCCAGTTTTTTGCCCTCAACATATTGAATTTCATAATGATATGAGCCTAATAATAGTGCCCATCGTAACATCCTTGGAGAAATAATGTTTGGAATTGGTTTTCCAGGTCCAAATATCCCCAACAAAGGTTTGTGATCCGTTTTAATCACAATTTTCCGCCCACTGATGTATTGATGGAATTTCTTTAGACCAAAAATGATGGCTGCAGCTTCTTTGTCTATTTGTGCATAATTTCGCTCATGAATGTTCATAGTCCTTGAGGCAAACATTATTGGTCTAACTGTTCCATCTGCCATTTCATGTTCTAGCACTGCCCCGAGTCCATATTCAGAGGCATCACAAGACATTATCAGCTTCTTTCTACTATCATAGTGTACTAAGGTATCTTCACTTGAAATCATTGTCTTTAAGTTTTCAAAAGCTGCCTGACATTTCCTGTTCCATATCCATTTAGATCCTTTTTCTAGTAATCTATATAAAGGTTCGGCTATATTAGCTTTATGTGGTAAAAAATCTATCATAAAAGTTTAATAACCCTAAAAACGCTTGCAATTCCTTTAAGTTTTTTGGTGCATTTGTTTTCAAAATAGCTTGTATTTTCTCTTCAGTAGGGTGTATTCCAGATTCATCTACAATGAACCCTAGAAATTGTACCTTTGGTACTGCAAAAAGGCATTTCCCCTTTGTTTACCCGTAGCCCCGCTTCTTGTAATCTTTGTAATACAATTTCTAATCTAGTATTATGGCTTTTAATATCACTACCACATACAACGATATCGTCTAACAGTACCGCTGTCCCTGGGATTCCTGCGAGTAGAGAAGACATTAACCTTTGAAAAATCCCAGGACAAGCTTTAACTCCAAAAGCCAAACGCTTTACCTTGTATAATCCTTTTGGTGTATTGAGGGTAAGTAGATTTGCAGTACTCTCATCGACACGTACCTGGGTATACGCTTGTTCCAAATCAATTTTTGAAATACTACCCCCCTGCAGTTCTACAAAGCTTTCATTAAGGGTAGGCAATGGATATGTATCTGTATTAGTGACTTCATTTACTGTTGAACGATAATCTCCACATAACCGTACCTTGCCATTTGGCTTTGGAACAACCACTATTGGTGTTGCCCATTCTGAGTGAGTAGTTGGTTCCAAGACATCCTCACTCACTAGTCTATCAATCTCCTTAAAAACCTCATGTCTTTGTGCAAATGCAACTGGTCTACTCCTCAGAAATTTTGGCCTTGATCCTTCTTTTGGTGTAATGTTGACTATTGGTCCAGTATATGTCCCTAAACCCGGTTGAAACACCTGTCCATATTTATTAAGTACTTGCCTTACTCTATCTTTCTCAAGTGTAGTTATTTTGATACTATTCACTCCTTGTATTACAATACCTAGATCAGCGAACCAATTTCTTCCAATAAGGCTTGTACCACAGCCTCTTGTTATCAATATTTTCAAATGTTTCCTAATGTTTCTATAATGTACTTTAACTAATGCCTGTCCAAGCAAAAACAATTTACCATCTGTATATGACTTTAAAGCAATATTTGTTGGTTCAAACTGTGGCAGCTTTCCTTTCCATATGAGTCTGGCTATATTTTCATTAACTATTGAGTATGGGCAGCCTGAATCCACTTCCATCAGTAGCTCTGTTCCATTCAGCAACACTTTAATTTGAAATAGTTCCACTTTATCTTGCCTAATGCTATTTAAACCAACCTCAAACAATCCATTACACTCAGATTTGTGCTTTGTTTGTCTATCCTTCATCCTGCATGCTGCTTCTATGTGTCCTGTCCTGCCACAGTGATGGCATTTACTCTAACGGAATCTACATTCACTCTTATGCTGCCTGCCACAACGAAAGCAATTAGCATCGCTAGATTCTTTTCTAACTGTCTTGAAATTAACTTTATTTATTTCCATCGGAACCTCCATTTCCTGAGGTGCCTCACTTGTGTTTGGCCTGGTCTGTACAATGATACTAGCATCCAGGTTAGCAGTTTCATGTGACAGGGCAATATCACAAGCTTGCTCAAATGTTAACTGAGTTTGTTGTAACAGCTTTTTTTGAATTTCTTTGTCATTTATGCCACATACTAATCTGTCTCTTAGAGTACGATTTAAGTCTGTAAAATTACAATGGAGACTTAATTTCCTCAACTGGGCAATGTAATCCCTCACTTTCTCAACTACTTCTTGGTTTCTGGTGTGAAATTTATAGGATTCTACAATTTCGTTAGGTTTAGGGTGAAAGTGATTGTTCAAAATGGCTACCACATTTGTAAAAGAAACTTCACTTACATTTTTGGTGAAACTAATGATGTTACCAAATCATACAGATCTGAACCACACACTGCAAAAAAATTTGCCTTCTTCTTTGCATCTTCCTTTATTTCACTTGCTTCCAAGCAGTATCCAAACCGTTCTATGTAATTTTTCCAACAACCATCATTAACATCAAAATTATCAAACTTTATACCCATAGTTAAGTTAAATATTACAAAGTGTTTAACACAACAGAACACAGTTTTCTAACACTTTTGTACTGTTTTTCCTCGTCGCCACTATTAAATACGCATATATATGATTAAAATAACTGAGCACAATCTTACTTGGTAGGATGGTAAAACCAGACTGGAGTTTTTAGAACTACCCTCAGTCAGGACATAACACTATCTATACCAATATTATAAAGCTGAAGAGTTTGTTTGTTTGAACGCTAGGATTTTGGAAACTACTGGTCTGAATTAAACTCTTGTTCAACTGGATGGTCCATTTATCGAAGAAGGCTATAGGCTATACAGCATTAAGCTACTATCAACAGGACCAGAACATGAATGAATAATGTAACGAAAACGAAATACTATTCCTTTTTGATAACTTTCGTAACGTGCCTACCTAATGTTATTTATAACATCCCTTGTATATGTGCAGTGTACAGATAGACTGTTATTATGCGTGTCGATGCTTAAATACATCGATATAAACCAATGGATGTGCCCTGAGCACTTTGAAATTGGTAAGCTGCTCTCTCTGTGTATAAGTGGTTTACACACAATCGACCTACTTGACCCCTAGAATCGCTAGCGGCGAGGTTGTGGTTACTTATTTTGGTTGTTGACAACATTGATAGGTAAAAACGTCCGGCGTTTCACCGTTTTCTGCAACCGACTAGAACGATGACATAATTTCGTGCGCCTGAAGATTAGAAGGGCACATCCAATAGTTCATATCGATGCTTTAATGTGCTATTGCATCTAATCCGGAGCTAGACATGAGCTATGGTGCTCTACTATTCCGCCGTCTCCACGTAACATCAGCATGTTGATAACGCGATATCATACGATTTCCCTGCCACCGAAAACTGCTCAACACTAGGTACCACAGAACATCTAGTCTTATAGAAGTTTTCGCTTCAAAAATATCAATAATAGTATTGTAAAAAATAGTACTTCAAAAATAGTATTGTATTGTATATCAAAGCATAAACCAATTCATAAGCCTCACAAAATAGGTCGGTAATAAACAAAATTCATTACAACAGAACCATCGAGAGACTCCCTCGCTAGTTCCCCGCACCGCCATTTATTCTCATGTCTTCTGATCATTAGCTCGCACCCACACTATTGGAAAAAACCTTATTATCTTATTAGAAATTACTACCCGCTACCCCGCAAACCACAATGACACTTATTTCGAAGAGCGAAGGGAGGAAATTGGGTGGATTGGAATGTGGACTGAGTTTATGTAGCATTCGGTTGGTATGAGAGGTATTGAGAAGGTTAGTGAACTAAAATTTCTAGAAGGGGCTTTTGTTTTCGTTTTCGATAGCAAGTAGTAGTAATTAGTGGTAGGACTCTTTGCAGAGACCGCCTGAGAAAGTACCTATTTTTTCCAGTTATTCTAGCGCCAAGCAGCAATGTGCAAACGTCACTGTGTTCCGGTTTGAAGGGCAATGTTTCCGTAAATATTATAGCGCAGTGCACAGCTAGGTAATGATTTGGACTCTTCATGTTTTAATAGCTGCGTGCCTCTGTGTTGCTATGGACAGGCATGTTAGATAGATAGATAGATTAACTCTTTATTGCACTTAATATAAAAACAAACAAAAGTTACTTACAACAAACAAAATAAAGTAGCAATTGGCGACCTTATCACTAAAAGCGATCTCTTGCAGGCAACCATAGGATGGAAAGAGAGATTTGATAATAAGGAGGAGGAGAAGTACAAAAAGGAGTGATTAATACTGAGTGATGTTGTTTACCATCAGGCACATGGTCTGCTCATCCCGACACTCAAGATACTCGGCTCATCTAGTCTCACTTCGTTTCACCTCTCCTCGCCTTACCTCGCCTCTCCTCGCCTCACCTTACCCACAGAAATTGCTAATTTCATATCTAGTATTAATGCGGCGTATAGTATCCGTGTCCGCTAGTGGACTCTGTATGTCTGTTATTACTTCTGCTATCTCATGTCGCCACACTTTGACAATAAGATCTTCGTTATCGATCGCCACTAAGCTTCTTGCATTGCACAATTGAGGTAAAATCATTTACGAGTATTACAATTAAACATCATCATCATCCGCAGCTTTTTTCATCTCTTGCTCATTCCTGGGTTAGGTACATGGTTTTTTTAATTAATTTTGTTATTTTTCTAGGTCTTATGCCAATTCAGTCTCGATCATAGACGATTTGATCACACCAGAACCTAAATCTTTTCAGGTGTTTTAAATTTTGTTTAGCATAAGCGACCCACATAATATTCCCACTGCTGGGACTCGGGACCTTCTTCCGCAAGGAGAGAGTTAAGGTCATAATACACCGCTCTGAGTCAGTGGTGGTTGGTTCATGACGCTTGACCTCGAAATATTCTAGGAACATGGCGGTTTCTTCACGATGATTTCATTCACTGTTTTAGTAGCGGTATAACGTACATGACTTCTAAATAGCAGTGGTTAGTGTGAGATTCGAACCAGGTGCTCCAGATCGGCAATGAGGTGTTTTCGAGATGCAAAAACATCTGTCAAATACAGTTCCCAATTTCACCATAGGTGGCGCCAATGTTTTATTTTGTTGACGAAATTTCACAAAAACAAACAGTGCTGCTGCAGTGGTGAAAATTTATTTCTGCAAATTTTTATTTATTGTTTTAAAGTAATTTCGTCATTTGAAAATTATTATACTATTTATATTTAAAAACACTGAAACATTTCATGTATTGAATTAAAACAGTGTATTTTCAAAGAGATGCACTAAAGCTGGTCGTTGGAAGCTTCGAAATACAGCTAAATAGAATTGCAGAGTCCTAACTTTACATTTACTAAAGATCTGAAAAATTAAAAAATATTCACTCTGTATTATTTACACATACCTACTCGAGATTGACGCGGAAAACATTTTGTCAATTTTATGTGCTAAGTCGATTTGACTGACTTCGTATCATACTTGGTAATAAGTGTGCTCACAGGAGGTTTTGATTTTCACTAAGTAAAAGTATTTGTGCAATAAATTTAGATACGGATGATTTCTTTGTTTTTGAATGTTCCTATGTATCGTAAGTATATAACATTAAGTTTTGTGGGTCAAACTTAGCTAAGTTTGGAAATAGACGGTGCCAAGAGAAAAATATATTTTATGCGTATACAAATTTTCAATGAATGTGTCGCTAAGCTGGAGTCAAAACATACAAGTTATAGTTTAGCTGTTGTAGTAAGTAGTAATATAGTTGTAAATGTTCAGAATTAACGTTAATTCGTACAGTAATCACTGCCACAGACCTCTCTAACATCATTAAAATATGCTGCATGTAGCACACACATTTTGTATATTTTTTCTCTCATAAAAATATCATAGAGTAACATTGGTGACAATGAAAATAATGATAATTTATTTTAAAAAACTTAAGTAGCTGCCAAAATATTCTTAAAACAGACTATTTGTCCAAGTTAGCGTCCAAATTCTATACAATACTGTGATAGATGTGCAGAGCGGTATATTTTTTTAGATTTTATGTGAAACATTATTGAAATAGTTTTGAAAATAAGACAAAGTTTCTAAAATTCAAAAATGCATAACGTATAGAAATCATAGATCCATCCTTTTTTTAATAATAGGCAAAGATTTTTTTTGAAACGTGTCCATCTGTATTTTCTATACACTCTGTGGTAGCACAGACTCGCACAGATCTGCTAATGTGTATAGGAGGATTAGTGTTTGGTTTTAGTTTAAGGTGTGAATAGACTGTAAAATTTTGCCAGCAATGTTTGCATTATTTTTTGTTTTTTGACTATGTACATATATATATGTATATCTTACATATATTTATATCTTGACTATCGGTTCTATTCTATTTCTAGTGTAGGCGTAAAACCGTAACAGGCAGATAGATGGAGCTACTTTCGCATTTTCAATTATAACTAATATTGAAAACAATTTATAACTACGCGGGTAAAACCGGGTGCTGCTATTATAATAAAAAAGTGGTGTCAAGGGACACCAGAGGGTCTACCGCCTAACTGAAACTGTCTAAGGTTCAATATTGCTCTCTCTTTTCTTTCCGCTTGAAATGATAGAGACAACAATAGCAAAGCCAAAGCCGATTTAGTTAGGCGGTAGAAGCCCATCTAGATAGCAAGGAAGTTTCTTTGGGTATTATGGAAGCAGCACAATTTACAAAAAAATTAGTCATCGGTAAAGTCGGTTGGTTTACGGACAATAGCTTAACGTGACAATGTCATAACAAAACATTGATAGATGCGGCGCAAGCGTACAATGAGCGTGTCGGGACAATGAGTGTAACGGGACATAACGGGACACTTTTTTGTGTAGGCAGTCTGCGTTCATCGATTTATTAGGCGTTGTTACGTCAAAACAAAATATTATGTTGGTTCGATCATCTGAAAAATTAAGTTGACCATACTAACCACGGCCAGTTTTTGTACGTTACTTCCGGTTTAATGATTTTCTTACGGGTTTAAGGTCTGCGCACACTTACGCCTCCGCTTCCACCCGATAAATAAAATTCACTCAAATATGGGCGTTATGCCATGCGCATTATGATGTAGATTACGTTGGCAACATAATTTAGCAGACGGCTGTCAGCGAGCGGTCTGCTAATGTAATCAGTATCTTAACGTAAATAGCATAAAGCCCATATTTAAGTGCATTTTATTTGTGAGGCGCCGATCTTAAGTCTCAATTTTTTTTCAGGTCGGCTGCAACAAAATTCTTAAATATATCAACATATACAACAAATGCATAAATACCTATATTACCCTCCAAGTCTGCCAAGTCTCCAACTCAAAGAACTTCGTTCCAATATTATAAAATATATAACCCACAGTGTGTTCACAGCCTAGATTAGTCCATTCTGAATACGAGTATATTTTTGTCGGAAGCTTATGGCTTTTAGATATTCCTTTTAATTCCCGAGTTCCCATCCAAATAGTAATAAAATATACTGGTATCCCCGAAAAGCAAGTTTAAGCCGCAGTGGCTTAGTACCTAGAACATGAGACTTTACAAGCGTCAAGATGTAGGTTCAAATTCCGGTTGCATCTAAGTATTTTAAAATGGACTTTTTGCAGAGTCCACCTGGGGAAGTAAGTACACTTTTGCCCGTTTTGCGCAGTAATGTGCAAGTATCGTGTTCCGGTAAGAATAGCGTATAGATCTTCAATAAATGGACTATCCAATAAAAAAAAAACGATTCTCTAGTATTTTTTTTTTGATAATGAGTGACGAGACGAGCAAGATGTGCCTGATGGTAAGCGCCACGCCTGCCACATAACAGCACAGTGACATGCAGCTATTGGAACATTAATAGTACAAATCATTACCTATCACTACACTGCGCTCGTGACCTAGAGATCTACTAAGATGTTATATCTCTAAGCCCTGTAATTTCTCTGGAAACATTTTCCTTCAAACCGGAACACTCTAATGCTTTCGCATTACTGCTTGACGGTAAAATAACTCGCAAAGGTGTGGCACTTTCCCAGGCAGAAGGTAAAACCGCGCAGAGCAGCAAGTAATATTATCGTAAAGATATAGATTTTATATATATCTGACATTGTAACTACCCTTCGCGACAATCTAAGGAAAACCATAAGAAAAACAGAAGTAGCCGAAAATAATCTTATTTATCGCGGGGGGATGTCCGCCGTAAATGGGATTCGATGAGTAAAAGAGCACTTAACGCTTTGATGTCCACCCTGAACCAGCCTCCCTTTATTTCCGGGTGGTACTTTATTGTATAAGCGATAGCGATTTTTGTGAAACTGACATATAATAGTAGAGTCTATAGTCAATAGTCATGTAATGTAATCTTTATATTCAAGACTGGAAAGGCTATAGTCGTAGAAACCGAAATCTTTCTGGCTGATTTTGGCTTTCTCGGCTATAACGTGGTTTCTAGTAATGCGACGACGATGTTTGCGCGCGCGCATGTGATTGAACTAACCGACTTTTACTTGGAATGTACAGTAGGATCCGTTAATATGCCGTTATTAATAGACTACAGACTTTTTTAATCCATTATTCCGCAACGCCGTACAAAAATCATGAGACAAGAAGGAAAGACCGAGGGTGGCAACCCCCCTTCTTCAACTTGCACTCAGTTGGACAACCTACAAATGCCGGCATAGTGCTGAATCTTATCATTATATAATACCCTTCTATCATCCTACATAGGAATCTTGGTGTGTCATATGACCCATACATTTTGTTTACGGGCCTATAGTCTATAAAGCTATAGCTCATATTGGAGCATAGTCTCATAATGCAACTACGCTCTTGTTTGAAAATTACTTGAAGTTTTTGAGCATTGCCGCAAAGTAGCATTCATGGTTTACGATCCAAATTCTCGAACGGTAACGTTACATGTCAGTTTTATTAACTACTAGCTGTACCCTGCCTCGCTTGGCTGTGGCACATTGTGATCCAAAAATTAGATAAAAACAATCCTTGATGCGGATTATTTATCATTCTAAAATTTCAGCTTAATCGGTGCAGAACTTTTTGAGTTCTTGAAGCGTACACAAACCAACATAAATAATACTAAAACTAATTTAACTAATTTTAATACTAAAACCAACATAACCTTTTTCTAAATAGAGATTTGTACTTACAAACAGCATTTTAGTAGGTTCAGTACATTCATGTGTCTCATTAGTTAGTTAATTAGATGCCCCTATAAGAGCATGGCACATAGCTAGATAGATACATAGATAATTCTTTCTTGTGACACAAAGAACAGAAAAACAATACAGTAAAACACTGATAAACTAGCGCCATAAATAGCGCATGGCAAATCTTATTACTGTGAGTATTTGTATCTGACATTTCAAATATCGCTTCTTTTTTTTCAACAGGGAAAATTCTTAATGAATTTCACTGGCCTCTGACGGAGCACAGTATATGTGGAACTCTCCACGAATGGTGGCCTACCCACTAAAAACCCTGCTACATCCATGCGCCGTCGTGCTGAGGCTACGAAAACACTTTTGCACTCTACCGCGGCCCCGGCGGCGCTTGCATTGTATTTTTTTTATTTTTTTTAGATAAATGGTAACGAGACGATCCGGACATGTGCCTGATGGTAAGCAACATGCCTGACACATAACAGCACAGTGACACGCAGCTATTGGAACATGAAGAGTTCAAATCATTACCTAACACTGCACTGCGCTCGTCACCCAGAGATCTAAGATCTTATATCTCTAAGCCCTGTAATTTTTCTGGAAACATTGCCCTTCAAACCGAAACACAGTAATGTTTGCACATTACTGTATGCATTGAATTAGTGTGGTAGAAGGATTAGTCAGCCGGTGCGAACACCGGCTGGTCCAGGGTGCGCCGGGCATGGGTATAGGTATCACTCGTATATGCCGCTCGGGGAGGCTCGTTCTATGCACCCCACCCAAATCGCTGCTACCGTTACTCCGTCCGCTCCCTTACTATCACACGCGGTCGCCAGATATTCCTTCTTTGATTACCGTCTGCCATTAGACTTATTTTTCCGCTAATATATGATTTAGGAGCTTACACCGGCCCGGCTCATTATGGGCTTGGGGGTTATTAGATTTGAGGTTGCACAGATGATCTTTATGGCGCGCGAATGTAGTTTAAGAAAGATGAAATTGTATCGATCACCCTAACGTAATAAAGGCGAAAATTTGCGAATTGTGTGTCTGTTTGTTCCAAAGTATATTAGGTTGATCTGATATGAATGAAATGAAATAGCAAACTAACATAAACATATTTATCCAGCCCACAAAATGTTTCCTCTGCTGGGACTCTGGGCCTTTTTCTCGCAAGGAGAGAGTCAAGGTCATAATCCACCAAGCTGGTTGGGCGCGGGGTGGTTCATGAAATTAAATGGGTAGTAACTACAAAAGTTTTCTATTGAAAAATCATTGTAATTATTATTAAGTATCAAATACATCGTTCTTCTTTGTGAATTCTTATGGCGAATCCTACTAGGATCGTAGGAAGTGATAGAAGTTTATATAATATGGAAATGTAAAATACATTTTTGTTACATACATATTGCAAGCCTCACAATTCAAAACCATTTGAATTCAAACTGGCCACATGGTTCAACCAGTAATTAGTCTACTCGCTGAACAATTGTGCGTAGGTAAGTGAAAAAACAGTTCGTCGCGGCTAAAGCAGAGAAACACTTATCAATTAAGTAAGTACTCGTATCTAGAATCCAACACTACAAATAGCACCAAAATACACATCACTTTAAAGTTTAAAGTGATCAACATTAAAATTAGTCCCCAAAATAGGATCCTGAATGCTATTCACACTCATAATTTACACTTATTTGTGATAGTTGCAAATCGTATCGAATTTAATCTTTACAAAGTAATCGCACGTTAAATTTCAGCGCCACAGTTTTGTTATCGCACGATTTTCAATAGCAAATGTTTTTAACTAGGTTAGTTCAAATTTTCGTCACAGCTTCCGTGTTTGTATAGAGTGTAGGAAGGAACATGAAATGCAAATCAGCTGAGGTGTCACCCATGACACGTTGATAGAGGGAGCACCGATTGCGCAGTAAGCAATACCCGAGAAACTATATTTACAGAGCTGATAAAACGTTTGTCAGAACTTTGTGTAGATGACATGCTTGGGAACTACAGTACTAACTTCGAGTGTAATTCTTTATTTGGCCTGCTTATTAGTTGTTAGCCTTGGTTTGAACTGTGTTGGTCTACTCTAGTGGAAGAAACTTGTCAAAACGTTAGTTTGTAGTTCACATTACCTTTGTATCTCTGAATGTTTTTTCAAACGGAAATGTATAGATTTAACACCACCACTGATTTTGACGGCGAAAAAAACCGTAATTTGTAAACCAGTATGTTCTACGAGGTCATGAGCCGTTTGCCAAACCGCACACCCTCTGTGTATCGGATTATTATAACCTTGACTCTCTTCTTGTGATAGAAGGCCCCAAGTTCCAGCAGTACGATTTAGTGGGCTGTTTATGATTAATGTGATATTATTATCCAGATAATCGCTATATTGCGTATAGGCGTAATGCTTACCATAGCAGCGCAGGCACTAGTTTTGCTCATCAATCAATAATAATAATAATAATACGCGCCATCGTGGGCGTGTCGCAATGCACATCCGTCAGACCATATTTTAAAGAGCTTGGCATACTTACGTTGCCTGCAATCTTGATCTACCAAGTAGCTCAGTAGCTAGTATGTCAGAAACAACTTAGACTCATACGACACGCGAGGAGAGAGACATTCGCGCAATATACGTAATTCTGACAAGCTGGATAGTATACATGACTCTCTCGCGAGATCGGAAATACTGACTCACATTATGGGACCGGAAGTTTATAACACTCTTCCTAAAATAGTTAAATCAGCACCGAGTTCGGGTAGCTTCAAAAACCGATTAAAAAGCTGGCTTATCGATCAAACTTTTTATAGTTACAGCGAGTTTTTATATAGTGATGGCAAACTCACAATAAAATTGTAAAAATTGACATTGTTCATTACAATTGTAATAAGTACATATATTTTAATTATTGACACTAATTTGTACGATACCTATTATCGTACAATATAAAGTTCAATTTAAACTTTAAAAATGTATACTCTTTGTAAGCTCTTATTTTGTTTTTTTATAAAATTGACGTGTAAATTGTACATTTATCAATAAAGAACTTTGACTTTGACTTTAATATATTATGTTCCTACTCAGATAAATAAGTTGTATTATTTTTAAGTCTAGATATAGAGATAATCTAGATAAATACTGACAAAAAGAGTTGGTTGTCTGTAAAGTCGGTTTGTTTACGAACGTACTCGTAGTTTAACGTGACAACGTCGTAACAAAACATTGATAGCAGCGCAAGCTTACAATGAGCGTAACGGGACATAACGGGACACTTTTTCATGTATGCAGCCGGCGTTCATCCATTTATTAGACGTTGTCACGTCAAAAACTTTCACTCATAGTCTAAGTCTTGTTTGTAACGAGCTTTATATATAAAAATAGTTCATTTGCTCTGTATGGCATCACATCAAGTATTTGAAGTGTGTTCGTAGTTAGCTGCAATGAAATGCATACAATTTAAGACTATTTAAGTCGTTTCAACATCTCTTTGCATGTCGTAAAGAACCGAAGACGGCTGTCTTGTATAATTTGATTTGAATTTAATTAAGCACTAGCATCGATTCCCGGTGCTGTCCGGACTCGATCGGAATGTCATTGGGGTCCGTCAATCTGTTTGTTTGTGCAACTCGATGATTTCTGTTCGTGATGTTGGGAACGTAGTTTATTCTACATTAAGAACACAATTAGTCCATAAACAAAACAGCTATGATCAGTCAACAGCATTATATTTCGGAATCAGTCTTTCATACCAAGTTATTCACAGCTGTCTTGTGCACCTGAAGTACATGTACACATTTTGTGTACATAGTACATTAATTAGCAAAAGTGCAAGTCAAGTGCGAGTCGGGCTCACCCATGAAGGCTTCCGTAGCAGAAAGTAACATAATACAAAAGTTCTTGTAGTTCGTTGTTACTTTAACTGTTTTACCAATAGTCAATTTATGACGTATTTAAATAACACTACTTACTAGATATCATTCAAACCAATTTTCGTTGATAGTTTACATGGTAAGGTCATACACTTTTTTTATTTATGTCATTCTCTTATTTTAGAAATTACAGGGGGGGATAACTAACTGTAACTTTTTACTACTTTGGAAGAGTCCCTCGCGCAAACTATTCAGTTTAGAAAAAAAAATATGTTAAAAACCTCAATATCATTTTTGATGTCCTATCCATAGATAAACCACACGTATGGTATTGATAATTTGTTTTTTTTTTTTAGTTTCAGTTCTATGTATGGGACACCCTTAAAAATGTTTGTGTTTTTTCTATTTTTTGTATCAAAATCTTATTGCGGTTCACAGATTACATTACTTACCAAGTTTCAATAGTATAGCTTTTATAGTTTCGGAGAAAAGTGGCTGTGACATACGGACGGACATACAGACAGACATGACGAATCTATATATCCCGTATCTTGCCATTTGGCTACGGAACTCTAAAAACGCTTTACAGTACCTTAAATTCAGTACCAGATGTACAATTATCACTTTTACTTAGATATTTACTTATTACCGGTTACTTATAATATCGAAAACTTTTTAGTTAAAACCTTTCGCTTGGACTTGCTGCCGTATATCTGTATACGATTTTTTAACAATCATGTTCTGAGGAGAAAAACGAAAGCATCATTGTTTCCCGCCAAAACAATCACCACCCATAGACTACAAACAAATCATACCCGGAAATTTCTGGTTGGCATAGAGTGTGTTTCGGAATTCTTACTATTCCTTCAATACCAACTTCTATAAATTACTAATATTGCTAACAGCTTGCTGATCGTAAACGTTGGTCTCAAATTACAGATGCTGATTTCAAAACAATTAAAATAATACTATTTATTTTACGTGGGTCGATCCTTGTGTGATAAATTCAAATATTTGTACTGTGCCTGGGTGTTTTCTATGTATAATAAGTATGTAATTAAAAATATATAAGTATTATATCAGCTATCTGGCGTCCATAGTACAAGCTTTGCTTAGTTTGGGGTATGATGGTGTTGAGTGTGAAATGTCCACCAATATTTATTTATTTACAAAAAAAAAAAATATGTAAGTTAGTCATAAACTTTGATATTACTATTTTCTGTGAGAAATCACTACATAGTATAAAACAAAGTCACTTCCCGGGTCTGTCCGTCCCTATATATGCTTAGAACTTTAAAACCACCAGACAGATTTTGATACGGATATTTTAATAGATACAGTGATACAAGGGGAAGGTTTGTATTGTATAACATAAGTAAATAAAATAAAAGAGGTGTTTTTAAGGCTATAAACGGTTTATCTTGATTTCCGGGAAAACTACAAGACCTGTGGAAAAAATTGAATGACAAAGTTACCTATAGAAAATAATAGAAGGATATAAACTTATAAACACTTTTTTCAAATAAAACCTCAAAATATAATTAAAAATTCAAACAAACAAATTTCTCTTCTTTTCTCTTTCTAAAATTGGTGAAATCGGTGAGGAGTTTTTGAAATTTCAACATAAAACTAAAATTTTGCTTTCATTTATATATTTGTGTGAGGAATTCAAATGTTTGCACTGTGTCTGGGTGTTTCTATGTATAGTAAGTATGTATTTAAAACTATATAAGTATTATATCAGCTGTCTGGCTGCCATCACACCAGCTTTGCTTAGTTTGGGGTCAGATAGTGTTGTGTGTGAATTGTCCACCAATATTTATTTATTTATTATTTATTTATCTAGACGGCGTAGTCATTGCTTCTTATGAAATATAATCGAATGCCTAATCGAATGGTTTAATCGAAGATGGGTTTGGTTTTTTCAAAGAAAATAAAATTGTATGTCAGTATTATAATGCTTTAAAATGTAGCGTAACTAGATTTGATTATGTTAGCTTAGTTTAGAAAAAAAATACTTCAACTTTTTTTCGGCACCATTTAGGCAGTGTTGGACGGCCTCCCACTAGATGGACAGATGACCGACAAAGGTCGCTGGAAACCCCTGGTTACAGGTTGCGCAGGACCGTTCGTCTAGGGAGGCCTATGTGTCAGCAGTGGACGTCTTGCGGCTGATGATGATGATGATTTATGCAGTTTGGAGAGCTTCTGCGCTAGGTGGCAGAAAATGAAACTAAACTGAAATGAACACGCTAAACTAGTAAAAGCTAGTAAACAGGCTAGGCTAGTAATTAAATGTCATAGATCCAAGTCATTAGCTGAATATCATACAGGAACTTGGTTAAACGGCGCTGTTTAGTACAAAGGCTAGGCTGTTGATAGAATGGCTGATTTAGCTATTTGCTTGCGACACATACAAGACTTTGACTACTGAACGCTGATTGGTGTGTACCAAGAAACTCTTAACAAGGCAGAAAAAACCTAAAGACTCAGTATTGAAGCGTACAACTCACCGAATTTTTCAAAAGTTCTTACTAAAAATGCATTCACCGAAAACTCTTCTAATTTTTAACTTTCTCACTCACGATTTAAGGGTCAAAATCCAACGTGGCGAGTGCTTCTTTGAAAGCGGCTGGCTCAATTAATTTCTTCCAAGCATTCGTATTTTCAATACAACGTCAAAGACTTACACACGACTATAATAACTTCGGAACTCTGAACAAACTTGTTGAGTTGGAAATCCGTGGCAAACGAGGTTGCAAATATGATTTTTTTAGCTCAAGTAAAAGTTATTTTTTAAGCCAAAGTTAAAATAAATTTTTCATAAGAACAAATCACTAAGCGATAAGGCAACACACATACGTACATATATGTTTTATAGTATATAAAGTGACGGGACGAGCAAGACATAGGTCAAGTCAATGGTGGTCAAGTGCGAACCTATTATAGTTAAAAAAAAAAAGACATGTGGCTGATGCTAAGCGTGTGTCCATAACAGCGCAATATCACACAGCTATTGATTTGTTTTTACTTTAATAGGTTCGCACTTGACCTCCATCTCGCCTGATGTTAAGCGATGATGCGATCTACGATGGAGCGTGCTTACCTAGAAGAAACCGATATATGAAATATGAAGAATACAAATAATGATGAAATGCAGGGTCCACCTCCTAAATGAAGTTAACTATTCCGATCACTGCTATTGTTTTATTGAAACTAGTACCCGGTTGACCGAGCTTTGCTCGGTTTTTTAAATGATATATAGGCAGGTACGAATTACGTAGTGATACTTACTTAGACCTACTTAGATACGAATTAAATTCGTTTATAAAAGGATCCAAGTAGAAGATTTTCTCAGAAAAAAAAAAAATAACGAAAAGAAAAATCCCGAGTGAAACCATCAGGATTCGAACCGAGGCCTGTTGACTCCGAGGGCGAGCATATTCCGTCTGAGCCATTTAGACTTAAAGAACAGTGGCGAAATAAGTTATCGTATTCTAATGACATTGTAGGAGTTTTTCATTGTCTAAAAATGCGCATAAAATGATGTTTTAAAAAAAGAAAACCTAGCTAGATCGATTTATCGTCCCCGAAACCCCCTGTATACATAATTTCATGAAAATCGTTCGAGCCGTTTCCGAGATTCAGATTCTATATATATATACCTACAAGAATTGGTCGTTTAAAGGTACAAAGATAAGATAAGATAAGATGATAATTATGTAACTTCATTTATTTATGTTCCTTCTATTTTTGAATAGATACATTTTAAATTTGAGCGACATTGCTACGTCATGATTTGGATTGGACTCTCTCGCTCGTCATCAAGAGATATAAAAAATGAATTAACTGTAGATATATCATGTAATCTTTTCATCCTAGTCGAACTAATATTTATTTATTGATTCAATGAGCACACAAAACAGAATGTAATAAACACAAACTATAACATAAGAGTATACTGTACAGAACTGTATTACATTCCAAACTATGAATATTGTGTGTATAAATACGAAAGTTTGGATGTTTAAGTGTTTGGATGTCTGTTTGTCAATCAAATAGGAACAGGTCAACGAATTGGGTTGAAATTCGGAACACAGTTACCTATATTATAGTCTGGAATAAACGCATAGGCTACTTTTCATCATGGGACAATAACAGGAATGAAAACTACGCAAGCAAAACCGTAGGGCGCTGCTAGTAAGATATTATAGTAAGATTATTCTCATCGTCACACCCCATGTATAGAGTATAATTTTTTTTTTTAAACTTTTATACGTTTACACTTGACCGCCATCTCGCCTGATGTTAAACGATGTGTACTATTCCACGTTACCACGCAATTACACTTAAATAAATGAAAAATTAAGAGATAATGTTGCGGCTGGTGTAGTCGGGAGAACGGCGACTGCCGATCCGGAGCCCCAGGTTCAAATCCCACGCGCTTTACTGTATTTTCGAAGTTATTCGCGTAACACCGCTAACACTATAACTAACACTATAATTACTTAACTAATAACTTAACAGTGAAGGAAAAAGGCGTGAGGAAACTGACATGTGAGTACATAGAATCTTTCGAGTTCATGTGTCATCCATCAATCAACCTTTAGTCCGAAAGGGTGGTGGATTTTGACCTTGACTTTCTCTTGCGAGAGAAGGCCCCGAATCCCACCAGTGCGAACATTTAGTGGACTGGTTATGCTTCTTTATCCTAAATAAAATAAAAAAGTGCTTAAATAAAGTTCTCAAAAAACTCATTTATAAACTCGTATAAATAAATAAGAGCACATCTCTGCTCATCATACTTACTATATCGATAGATATAAGGCACCGCGTTCAAATAGATGTAGGACCGCATTAAATAGGTAGCCCGGGGCTTCTTCTTTTAAATGAAGAGGAAAATTTTAATTTCCTATCGCAAGCCGTAGTGATGGGATAAACTAGCAGACAGTTATCGATAGAATTATTTTTTTTTTTAAAAAAACAGTTGATTTTAAACGTATTAACATTTACCCAAGAAAAAATAAGATTAAAAATTTGCTAATATATAACTAAGAAACTACCTCTATAAATTACAAATGAAAATTACAACACAAGAGAGTAATTACAGAATAACATTTGCTAACGTATAACATTTCAATCGGCAACTTTATTGCTTAAAACGATATATACCGGTTGTATGGCAATAATGATTACTTTATTTCAGCTAAATTCATAAGTCCAATATCACACTACAGTGAAATATGTACGTACAATTTTATTGACACTGACCAAGTTATGGCAAACCTTCCCATCAGGTTCATAATCAGCGCATTAAATGTTCCCACAGCTGGGACTAGGCTGGGAGTCTTTTTTTTTTTTAAATAAAGAGTGACGAGACGATCAGGACATGTGCCTGAAGGTAAGCAACATGCTTGACACATAACAGCACAGTGACACGCAGCTATTGGAATATGAAGAGTCAAAATCATTACCTAGCACTGCACTGCGCTCGTCACCCAGAGATTTGAGATCTTATATCTCTAAGCCCTGTAATTTCTCTGGAAACATTGCCCTTCAAACCGGAACACAGTAATGTTTGCACATTACTGCTTGGCGGTAGAATAACTGGCAAAGGTGTGGTACTTCCCCAGGCGGACTCTGCCAAGAGTCCTATCACTACAAGCCTACTAATGCGGTCCTACATCTATTTGAACGCGGTGCCTTATATCTATCGATATAGTAAGTATGATGAGCAGAGATGTGCTCTTATTTATTTATATGAGTTTATAAATGAGTTTTTGAGAACTTTATTTACCTACTCATTTCCCGCAAGGAGATACTACAGGCCATAATCTACAACGCTGGCCCAGTACGGGTTAGCAAATGACGTACGATTTCGAAACATTCTTGGTACATGTCGGTTTCTTCACCAACATAGCCTGTGCTAATGATATCTCTATATATAAAAATGTTATGGTGGTTTGTATACACTTCAAAAACTCAAAAAGTTCTGCTCTGATCGAGCTGACATTTTACAATGATATATAAGCCGCATCAAGGATTGTTTTTATCTAATTTTTGCATCACAATGTGCCACAGCGAAGCGTGGCAGGGTACAGCTAGTATACTTATAAATCTCTACTCAGAGGTAGAAACGGGATTTGAACCTATGATCTCACGATTGTGAATAGCAAGTTCTAGCTACTAGATCACCATGGTTTCCATCAGGTCTGAGCTAGTTTAATTGTTCTTTCTGAGTTCTTGGCATTGTGTGATTACATTTTGTTAATATTAATTTAGATTTACATACACCTAATATATATATATATATATATATATAATAAGGTATCAAATAACTCTTTATTTGATTACTCCCGTCTTTCTATATATACTTTAACTTCTTTTCCATCCCATGGTTGCCTGGAAGAGATCGCTTTTAGCGATAAGGTCGCCATTTGCTACTATTTTGTAAGATTGTTTTTTTTTTTAGTTGTTTGTTTTGTTAAGTGCAATAAAGAGTTTATCTATCTATCTATCTATCTATCTAATTTGTTAAAGTTAAGAATGTTTATCGTTAAGTATTCAAAAAACTAAGTTACGACTGATCTAGTAAGTTTCGGCTGGTATAACAAGTTACGGCTGGTCTTATCAGTTATGACTGGTCTAGTAAGTTACGGCTGGTATAACAAGTTACGGCTGGTCTTATAAGTTACGTCTGGTCTAGTCGGGAGAACAGCAACTGTTAATATGGAGACTCTGGTTTAGATTTTACACGCACTACTGTATTTTTATAGTCGTGTGCGTAATGCTGCTAACTTGAAAACGGTGGAGGGAAACTTCTTGTTCCGGAAACCGGAAAGTTTTCATAGAATCGAGTTTCCTAGAGGTGGTCATACGTTTTTCACTAACCCACACTGGGCCAGCGAGGAGGATTATGGCATTCTTTCCTTGCGATATAAGACCCAGAGCTCCAGCTGTGGGAACATCTAGTTCACTTAATTATTATATCTGAGCTCTTGGCATTGTATGATATAAATTTTGTATAATTACAAATACATCTGTATTTAAATCTATCACTTGTAGTAGTAAAAAATATTTTCATATATAAAACAAAGAACTATCCAGAAAGTTAAACCATTACGCGTATCGCTCTGTAAAAAATGTTTTCAAACATTCGAAGTCAAATATCAAGTCGTGTACCTTATAAATCATCAACAATGATGCTAACAATCATAACATCATTAAACATTTACCAATGACAACATGTACTAAAAAAATCGATGAATGAACCAATAAATTGGTCTCTATCAAACTAATCGAATCACTCGAATATGGGGCAAGTTCGACCGATGTGACGATGATGTCACACGACTATTGTACAGTATGGACGATTTAATATTTCATAATACTTGTATACTTAAGAGTGATGGCACCAGCATGATATGCACGTGGTAGTGAGGAACACAGCTGCCTAGTGCCATGAAGCTATTTATTTGAAAGAAATAGCGTAATCACAGCATAAGTGCAGTGTAAGCACAGCATAAGCATAGAGCAGCACAACGTAAGCAAAGCGTAAAATCGAGAATCAGGCTGAGTAGCGTATTATAGGAGTGACCTATGTCTAGCAGTGGGCGAACATAGGCTGATCTGAGCTAAGCACACCAGCTTTCTTGTGTGATGATGTTTATCATTCATCTTTCTTGATTTTCTTTGCTGTAAAAACCAGTGGTGATGACAAGCTTGTACATTTTAAAAGATGACAGAGATGCAGGCTGGATTCAAACTCACGACTTGTTATTGTGTTGTGACTTTTTTTAACCTTGAGTTTGATTTGTGATTTGTAAGTTCGAGTTATGATTTTTGTACCTTCCAGCTACTGCAGTTTTTTAACCACCTTTTAAAAGTTTTATGTTTGTAGAAGCACGTATGTGTCCGTGACAATTGTAGTATTTAAGCGGTTGGCAGCGGAGAGCGAGCGAGTCTCTCGCCCCGCGTCACTTGTACAGTTAAGATCAATATAATCAGCAGTTTATACAGTGACGTGGTTTCATTTCCATCTCCAGTACCAGTAACACCCACATGTTATTTTATTAAATCATTATTCAAAGAATAATATTACACATTTAATTTTCGTATTCAATTACTCAAAATAGCACGGGAGTCGATTACTAACAATTTGTACGTTCTCGTAATTAATCTATCGTAGCTTCAAACTTTTTTTTTGGCTGCAATAATACAATAATAATGTAGATCACTAGTCTAACTGTGTCTCGGAGAACGGTGGCCTCCTGACCTCCTCTCAAGGTTTGCAAAGGATATTCAGTAAGATTGCCTAATAAGTGAAATTAAAAATCTTCTTCGGATTTTTTTCAACTTTTATAGGTTTACACTTGACTGTCATCATGACTTGACTTGACTTGATGCGATCTACGATGAAGTGTGCTGAACTAGCAGAAATTAATTCAATCTCCATTCGAATATACTAAGATAGACTCAAGCAACGCATTTCACAAACGTTCTTATCTCAAGAGTAGAGTCATACTTCTTTGTTTGAGTCTTTGGAAATAAAGTCATAAACAAGAACAAAATTAAAAATTTTGATTAACCCCCGACTACCTTAGATTTGTTATCTGTACAACATTCTACTAGTCAAGCCCTTTCATTTGATACCCATATTAAGGAAGTTGTGAAAAAAGAAATGTAATTCGCCATTTTGTGGTAGCGGCCATCTTGGATTTGAAATTTGTTATAGCGTATAGTTCTCTGCTAGTCAAGCTCTTTCATTTGATACCCATATTGAGGTAGGTTGTGAAGAAATATTTTGTTTGCCATTTTGTGGAGGCGGCCATTTTGAATCGATATTAACCAAACATAGCTAAGAACACCCGCACGGATATTAACTTTCAAATAAAAAAAACCGCATCGAAATCGGCCCAACCGTTTGAGCTCTACGATGCCACAGACAGGCACACACACAGACAGACAGACAGACAGACAGACAGACAGACAGATAGACAGACAGACAGACAGACAGACAGACAGACAGACAGACAGACAGACATCGACGTCAAACTTATAACACCCCTTTTTTTGGTCGGGGGTTAAAAACACGTAAACACAAAATCAAATCACGAAACATTGTCACTTTTTAGGGTGCCGTAGCCAAATGGCAAAATACGGGACCCTTATAGATTCGTCATGTCTGTCTGTCCGTCCGTATTTCACAGCCAGTTTTCTCCGAAACTATTAAAACTATACTATTGAAACTTGGTAAGTAGATGTAATCTGTTAACCGCATTAAGATTTTGATACAAAAAATTTAAAAAAAAAAAAATTTGGGTGTCCCATACTTAGAACTGAAACTCAAAAAATTTTTTTTGATCAATCTTATACGTGTAGAGGGTATCTATGGATAAGTCATCAAAAATGATATTGAGGTTTCTAGCATACTTTTTTTCTAAACTGAATAGTTTGCACGAGGGACTCTTCCAAAGTGATAAAAAGTGTGCCTCCCCCTTGTAACTTCTAAAATAAGACAATGACAAAAATAAAATAAAAGTGTATGGTGTGCGTTACCATGTCAACTATCAACGAAAATTGGTTTGAACGATATCTAGTAAGTAGTTTTATTTTAATACGTCATAAATTGACTATTGTTAAAACACTGATTAAAGTAAAAAAAAAAAAAAAAAAAAAAAAAGTAACAACGAAGTACAAGAACTTTTGTATTATGTTACTTGCTGCTCCGGAAGCCTTCATGGGCGAGCCGGACTCGCACTTGACCACTTTTTATTCGAGCTACGAGCCGTTAATCAGTCCTTACTGTTATACAATAGCAATGATGTCACCGAATCACGCCGTCGAACCATCGGCCACGAATTGATTGAACCGTATTGCATCAATTTGTGCATTACGAGTACATTGCGATCAGATAGTGTCATCGCTCCATCGCTCCATTGCCTCGACCGATCAATTGATCTATGAAATTGTTTCAGATATGCGTGAGATCATCAGTTTAGAGTTACAGTGGCATGTGTAGGCATTTCTATATTAATCTTGATTAATACGAACTTGGGTCGAAGGCGTAGTGACATAGTGGAGATAATGTGATCCATAATTGTGACAACGTAGGGTCAAATCCAGCCTCCATCTCTTGTATTTCTGAAGAAGTAGATGAAAAAGATGAGATAAGATAACTAGGTACTACTAGTTTTAACCGTAAAATGATGTAGAGAAAACCAACACGTGTGAATTTTCTGTCTGTGTCATGGTTTAAAGAAATGCATCATTTGCCATCCCACATTTTGCTAACGTGACGACGCTATTTCTAGTAGAAGAATGTCTTCTCCCTCTTCTTCGCTGTCGCGAGTCTCAGTGGTGGAAGCATAGAGGGCGCTGTTTATGCTAGACATTCTTCTGTTTTAAAAGTAATCGTAATATTTTCAAAACATTTTATCGATAACCCGTTTCACATCCCTAACCAAACGTCCGTCGTTAAAAATATTGCTGTTTGAACGCGGAGTACGCTTAGCGTTTTAATAAATTTGGAAAATTAAAGATTCATATCGGATCCGCTCCACTAGTTGACACGCGCGGGGTTACTCGCCTCGCTGTAGATCTTAGTCGTGGAGATTAAGATAAAATTTTGCGAAATTGAGCGAATTTTACACAAATATTCGTGATATACTGATATTATGTAAAATCCCTGTGAGATTTTTTAATGTCACCTTGCGTTTTATCTTGCATATCTACAGCCCAAACGTCTTTTCCTAGACTGGACACTTCTGTTCCTTTTTAGGGTATACATAAATCCAAAAAATACCCTTGTTTATTCACATTCTATACCAGGCAAAAAATGAAAAATCTTAGCTCTTAAACCCAAATTAGAAATATTACGAAAAGATTCTCAATAGGTCCATGATATGGGACATATTATAATGTCACATGTACAACCAATTGCCTTAATAACTGCGAAAGGATACGAAAGAAAATTCTGCATTAACTAAAAAAAATACTACAAAATATAGAAAGACTTTCCATCCTTTGGTTGCTTAAAAGAGGTCCCTTTTAACGATAAGGTCGCTATTTGTTTCAATATATTTAATAAAAGAGTTTCTATCTATCTACTTTAAGGACAAAACATTTCAAACTCCGTACTTTTAAAGTACCGTATAAATAGTTATGAGATACCTCTTAATACTATTCACAAGCCCTATGTACAGGGTCTTATATGTATGATACAATACAATGCAACACAATACAAGACAATACGAAACTCTTTATTACACCACAAAAATATTACAAAACAAAAATTAAACTTACCATCAAAACATTTTGGGCACAAAAGGCGATCTTATCGCTAATAGCGATCTCTTCCAGATAACCTTTTGGTAAATAGGACAAGGTTAACAGATAAGGGCAGTACCTATGTACCTATTTTATAGCCTCTGGGAGCGTATCACACCTTTTTCAGTTATTCTACCGACAAGCAGTAAGTAATACGCAAACATCATAGTGATCCGGTTTGAAGCACAAAATTTCTAGATAAATTTAATGGTATGGAAATATAATCATTTTTTATCTCTAGGTGACGAGTGCAGTGCAATGCTAGGTAACCATTTGGGCTCTTCGTGTTCGAATAGCTGTGTGAGACTGTACTGTTTTGGACAGGAGTACTACTTACCATCAGACACATATCTGTGTGCTATGTCCAGCAGTGGACGAACACGGGCTGATGATGATGATTCATGCAAGCGAAGCCGCGGACAGCTCCTAGTCATTTTCCATTTTTTTTTAAATAGTGAACTGGTGTTAACTGCATTCACGCTTCGTCGTTCATCGTGTGAGTTACTTAACAGTTTAGATTTAGATGATTCTAAATCATAATATAGGTAAAGCAATTTTTTCTTCATCTACTTTTTTTATTATTATTACTTCTTCTTAAACTTCTTATTGAGAATCATCTAAAATTAAGTCACACCCACGATGAATGTCCGGAATGACAAATAGGTTTTTAATCGCAGAATGTAAACCTTTAACATTTACCATGAAACGATGTCGCTTTTTCGAGATACGAGATATCCGATAGAAGAAAAGGCAAGGTGGTATTAAATCAAGCAGAAAATAGTCTAAATTGAGTCGTTTTCTTCTAAGTATGTAAGCCTAAAACAATCTATTCTTAAATGTTCTCAAAAGGTTCTATCACACATTGCATCATCGCTTAACATCAGACGAGATATCGGTTAAGAGCAAAGTTCATTCTATCATAATTTAAGAGCGACGCTCTTGTCGGTGGAGTTCCTTCCATGTACTTCTCCGCCTTCTCCTTGACTTCCTGATACAACACTACATTTATCTTCTCCTACACTTGGTTCATGTAACTTCTCCTAGGTCTACCTCTCTTCCTCCTCCCTTTTAATTTACCTTCCATTATTGTTCTAATGAAGTTGTCGTGTCGTATCAGATGTCCCAACATCTTCCCTCTTCTGTTTTCTATTGTTTCCATTAATGTTCTTCTCTCCTCTACCATCTTCAAAACTTCTTCATTGTTCTTCATTTCCTTCCAGCTGATTCTCTCCATTCTCCTCCAACACCACATTTCGAATGCCTCTAATTTTTCCCTATCCCTTTGAGTCATGGTCCACGTTTCGCTGCCATACAATCCAATACTCCAGATGTAGATCTTAATCAGCCTCTTGCGAATATTCTTTGATATTCGGGCTTTAAACAGATGCTTTTTATTGTTAAAAGAGCAAAGTTACCCTTGTTAAAAAAAAAGTTAATCGTATACAGCCCATCCGAAAAGTACTTCATTGACGGATTTCTTCCTTTATCTCCTCGATATCCCCAGTTCATTTGATATTTATTTTTAATTAGCAAAAAAGCAACAGTCTTAGACACTCCTAATTATTTTCTGCGTTATCTCTCATGATTTATTCAAAGCTTTTTTTAAGATCGGTTCTTTTTCTGGGGGTTTTATTCAATTTATGGACAGATAGCCGGGGGCTGTGGCGTGATTAATTATTAAATAAATCATTTGATAATTTTCTACCGTTATCCGTTGCGAGATCAAAAGTTACTGTTTTTTATTCGGGAGTACGTAAATAAATTATACTAGTATTTGCCCGCTGTATTGGTTTTTGTATAATGGAGAAAATGGTTTTTGTAAATGAGAAATGGAGAGAGAATTCCTATTTTCTGAGGAACTTTGCCCTTTTTGGGATAAAAAGTAGCTTAACACATATGTAGGTGTTCAATTCAATTCGCCTCGTCAATTAAATGCAGCTGTACAAAGGGTATGTCAAAGTCAAAATAACAAATGATTTATACATGCAGTATAGAGTTATATATTAGTAGATTTCCATAAGTATTATTTTACGTAGTTATAATATTCTAATTTCGACACATTTCTCTTCTATATTTTTATATTCTAGTCTATTCAAGACGTCAATTTAACGTGTTTCAAATTTTAAAAAAAATTACGGGAACGTTATGGCAAAGGGAAAAACGCGGGGCACTGCTAGTGCTAACTCTATACATAAGAATACCCAGATTCAGAGCAAACTACATACAGGTATGAAATTCATTAGTGTTGAGAAAATTTACACACAGTTTACAATATCATTGTTTCATTCAACATTTGATACTACATCTATAATAATATTTGTAATAGCAATGGTAAAAGAACACAAACTCGCGGCCCGCAACCAATATACAGGCGTTAATTAAAACGACAACACAAAATAACCGTTGACTTCAGTTGCAGTCAAAATTCGCACTATTCCAATGCGAGAATTAATTAAATACTGCCTGAATACACGCTGTTAGTAACGCTAGATGAGACAATAAAACTTTAAATTTAGTGCCGGCTTGCTGTGTTGAGTTTTGGTAACTAATAGTTTTATTGAAACTCAAACAACTTGTGATTAGGTAAATAAAATAATATTGGATGCAAACAAATATTACTTTATTTGTTTGCATAAAAAAAACACATTATAGTTTTTAAAGTTAATTGTACATTTTCTCTTATCTTATCATGAAAATATAAAAACTTTAATATATAACTGGTTTAACAGACAGCGAGGTTTTGAAGTAAAAGAGATTCATAAATTTTATAGATTTAGTTGACGTCGCGTCGTTTTGAAAACATTAGAGACACAGTAGGTACTTGATTGCGGTCTAAATAATTTTAACTATCTTGTTATGTTTTCGTGGTTGTGTTATAATGGACTTTGTCACTACATAGTTCCATCAAATTATATTTTTTTGTGTATAATATCAAGAATTGTTTTAATTATTGAAATATTATAAATTCCTTAACAAAACATTATAATATCCAAACATGAAGCTAAACTAGAGTTGCAAAGACTATTGCAATAGGCGTTTGAGCTTAAAATAGCGTCAATATAGTTTCAAGTCGTTATGAAATCATTTAACGTCACATAGAATGAGGCGATCACTTGGAGTGCTAATTCATGGGTATAGTATTAGTAGTAGAAGTAGTCATTGTATAGTAATATTGAAGTTTTTTATGTATGTACGAAGTATCATCATAAACTGATTTTAATTATAGGGGGCATTCAAGTACTACGTAACGCGAGTTTCAAAGATTTTATACTCCTCCTCCTCCCTCATAACGCACTTTAACATCTTTTAACACCAACCTGGGGAGATTTTAATTTTCTGACTAGTTTTAGTTAAAAAAATACCATGATGTATACTATTCAAAAGACACATTTCCTCAACCAAATTGCGTTACGTAATACTTTAAAGTCCCTAGCTGACTTCAAAAAATGGATGAGGTTTCCGAATTCGACCGTATATTTTTTATCTAGCTATCCATACAATAACCAGTAAACCACTGAAGACCAATGATAAACCAGATTTGTTTTAAGCTTTTATATGTTTACCTTTGACCGCCGTCTCGTCTGATGTCAAGCGACGGTGCATTCTACGATGGAACGTGCTTACCTAAAAGAAACTTTGTAACAGAAGATTTATTAATGAAAAATACATACGTTTTAACCGACCAAAAAAAGGAAGAGGTTCTCAATTCGGTTGTATGTTCTTTTGTATGTATATGACGCGATAGCTCCACCAATAGAGCGTCAATTTCGGAAGTTGTTTTTTCTTTAATGAATCATAGTTCAGAGGTATTTTCATATAAATATTATCAAGATCGGGGAGGCGGGTTTTTAAATATGGGGAAAAACAAGATTTACGTTTATTTAATAAAAAAAACATCACTTTTATTTAAAAAAAAACTTTTATTGCTCTAGATGACTTAGTCATAGCTTCTTAAGAAATTTCTGAAAGTGAATTTATTTTAAAATTTTAGTCGGTTTTTGTTTCTTCGCTGAAAATATTTATTTATAAAAATAATTCGCCACATCTAGACAATTGAAATCGAATGCGTACCACGGTAGACAGTGCGGGCCATAAATTGAGCGGCGCTGTCAATTGCACACGGCCGCCAATAGTTGCGGTCGCGGCCCGGCTGTTGGGCGTCGCTACACGCAGTTTTGTCGCCAGTTTTTGCGATTGAAAAATACATTTATTTTGCTTTTTATAATATTCATTGGTTTTGAGCTATTGCATTGCTTTTATCGCGGGCCTGGGGACCGAATTTTAGTGATCGTGCATCTCTTTCTTATGTTCACAAGAAAGTGGAATGGAAGACCGTAACGCCGTCCTCCCCACTCGGTCATTCGACTTTGAATCTTATTTGTATTAGCTTTACAGACTAAATGCTCTTAGCAGTGTTGCCAACTTAACGGATTTCCCGTGATATTTTTTATGGTAAACAAATGTCACTCTTCAAAATATAAGCAATTCCGAAAAATTGTTAACATGCCTATTGCTTATGTTGATAAAAATGCATGCAACATGCAATAGCTTTACCGCGGCAGTCTCCGAGTGCCACACTTCTTTTTTATTTTGTTTTTTTCCCCTACAAAATTTAAACATTCATCAAAATACTGGATGATTTAAGTTATACTACGATGCGTTCCATTGCAAGTCTTGAGCTTTTAACTCTAGAAAAAGTGACATAATTACATCATGGCTGACATTCTAAGATTGGAACTAAGAAGTTTGTCTACTTTCATGTTGAGAACATCTAAGCTGTGGAATGCGTTGCCTGAGTAGGTTTTTTACAAATGGTTAAAATCTAGGTGTCTTCAAATCGAGAAAATATCGGATCTTTGTAAGTAAACAGGTACACTCCGCAAAGTATAAGCTGAGCTTTGCATTAGTGTGAGTGATCACCAATCAGGCATGAGCTTGAAATTTTGTCCGCAAGGTATAGGCTGAGCTTTGCATTAGTGTGAGTGATCACCAATCAGGCAGGAGCGCGGCGAGACAGAATGGCGCCGCGCCTAAGGCCGGTTGTCACACCTACACTATCCATGTACACTCACACAAATGCAAAGCTCAGCTTATGCCTCGCGGAGTGTATCGTAGACTACATCGGCGTTCAACATCACGTGAGTTGGGGGTCAAGCGTAAACCTATAAAAAAAAAAATATTAGATAAATGGAATATGCTGCGCAAGGAGATGTTTCGCAATAGAAACTGAATTTATACAGATCGGTAGTAAATTGGTCTCTCTTTTAAGTAAGCGCGCTCTAGCTCAGAAGAATATCGTCATTATAGCATAGTGGTCAAGCTTATTTTTATTTAAAAAAACGGACACTGAAACGATATCGATAGAAATTAAAACTTGTTTTTTTTTATTAACCAGCACTAATGTTGCACATTACGTCACGGCCTAACAAAAGCTGTCTTAGCTTCGATGAACGATAAACGAAAAGAGAAGGCGTCTTTTCGTTTAAAAGGATAGAGACGGAAATAATAGCAAAGCCATAGCCGATTTAGTTAGACGGTAGAAGGCTGGGACGACTACTCTCTTTCTACGAAAAACCATCGATATAAACCAATGGATGTGCCCTGAGTAAATTGAAATTAGTAATAAACTGCGTCTCTATGTGCGTCGTAAGTAGTTTACACATAACCAATCTACTTGACCCCTAGAATCGCTAGCGGCGCGATATGCGTGGTTCTACTTATTTTGGTTGTTGACAACAAATAGATAAGTAAAAACGTTCGGCGTTCACCGCTTCCTGCAACAGACTGGAACGGAATGAGTGAACTCACTCTTCCCAACAATGGCATGATTCCGTGCGCCTTGATGTTTGGGAGGGCACATCTGTGTGTTGAGATCTTTGCGAAAAACATAATTTCGAAAAAAAATCGCGACTTTCCGCTTGTACTTTGATCCGACGTTTTAGGCCGAGGCTTAGAACACTTTAAGCGGCAAACAATGTTCGATCGGACGAAACGGAGCAGAACCGGAGTAGGATATTCTCGAGTTTATTTCGAAATTGTGTTTTTCGTGGCAAAAGAATAGACGTCCTGTTTAGCTACAGATCTAAAATAATGACATACACGTCGGTGATCCGAAGTCACAACATTTCAGCCATTCATATAGTGTAACTTGTCCGTTCCACTCCACGGCTCCACCGCCTTTCCGGCACTACACCGGCGCCGCTACACTAGCATATTGTAGGGAAATCCAAAAGATTTTCCTGTATCAAAAAGGCACAAGGCGTAAAATGAAGCTTATTCTTTTAAAATGGGTTAATTTAAACTGTGTCATCAGAGAAATAACCGACTTTCAGAACAAATCTTAAACGTAAGGTCTAAGGTTGACAGATAATAAGCAATAGTCGCAGAAACTTTTATCTTGTGTGGGAATGTTTCTGTACAAGAATGTAAAAAAATGATCTTATTTAAATAACAGTATTTATGTTTTATTTTGCACATATTAAGTACAATTTTCGAAGAAGGACGTCGATTTACAAGTGATACGTATTAATAACACATTTCCGCAATAACGGCATAAAGCTTAGTTCACGTATTCATAATATTAATATCTCTCGCTTAATATATATAATTTACTCGTCACGTGGTTTGTGCGATAGACTCTTGAATTACTTAACAGTTTTTAATTGAATTTCCACAGCGTGTGCACTTTGATTCTATCTAAATGGAAATGATCTCGGGGACTTTTGAATCGATAAAGGTTTGGTATAAAAAGAAAATACAGAATATATTTCGACTGACACAACCAAGTCAATATGAAAAGAAATATTTTTTTACATCCCACCAGCTCGGAAAGAGTACTTTTGCTCCTCGATATCAGGGCGCAAAAGTCGTTTTTACCCTCTAGAGGTTAAAGTAAATTTGAATTTAGAACATCGTGTGTACTGAGGTTTTGAATTCAAAACATAATTCAACCTATTTATTTCTACCTCCTTGGTGCCGAATGCATAAATCTGTTTGGTGATTTTATAGATCTAATTATATATAGGGACGGACAGACGCGAGAAGTGACTTTGTTTTATACTATGTAGTGATGATGATGTCGTAGTACCAAAACATCGCAAGTTGAATGTCACATGGTTGGGTCACATTAACGAGTCTTGCCATTTTCCGATGACACGTACGAGTACATCGATCTAAATCAAATCAATGATTGTATAGTAGTTGGGGCACAAAGTTTTGCTGATGATTATAATGCAACATTTTTTATAATACCTTATGAGCTATACTACTGCTTTTAAACGAATAATGAATGAAATGCGATTCCATTAACAAAATCACAACGTTAAAAGAAGCATTTCCGGTGATTTTGGTAGTACCGTCATGCTGGCCGCGATTGGCTGGTGGCTTGATCATCTTGATTATCTTTAGAACTTCATGTTTGTCTCTGCTCTATGGCTGGCGTATTAATGATTTAAATGTGCTTAGTGAAAATAGTTAGGTATGTAGTGTAGTTCTTATAAAGGATATGCTTTGTTATGGATATGCTATTTCGGATCTGGATACTAAAATAAATAAAAAATAACATAATATATCGCATAATTATCCGTGTGGCGAAAGAAGTACAGTACTATATAAGGACTATTCATATCACATGCCCCTATAATAACTTCATAATATTTTTATGTTATCAGAAAGCGTGTTGCTTACCATCGCGCAATGTTCAGCTCGTCAAGCCACCCAATGCTATAAAAATTGTTTGTTAAACTACCATCTTATCGGAGAAATAATCAAATTACGGGTCAAAAACTTGAACAAGAGGTCGAAGGTGACGAGATAATTTGCAATACCTAACCCCAGGAACTTATATTTTGCGTAGATAAAAACATTAAAAGTTACTATCTGTATTATGTTATTGGAAACATTTCTGACGAACTCGGATTCAGTGCAGTTTTTGACGGCATAACGTTGAAACAGGTAAGTGATTAAATTTCAACCTGTACGTTTAACACGTTAATTTTTTTTTGAAAAAGAACTAAATTGACAATTTACACACTGGTTTCGTCTAAAATAACAATGAATCCGCAATATCTGTGTACACGAATGAAGTAGCGGGTTCAGCTTTATTTAATAAATTCACACAAAACTCACGTTTGATATGGCGGATCCAGTCTGACTTAAGTTTCAGCCGCTTCCGGCGCCTTTTTTCAAGGAGAGTTTACGCGCGTGACCTTACTTACAATAAAACTTAAGTCTGACTGGACCAACCATCATTTTACGTGAGTTACCCGTGAAACAAATAAACGTGGTAGGTTTACGATGTTTAAGTTTATTGAAAAAGTAAAGTAGTATGTTTATGACGTGTAAGCTTTTTATTGTATTTTCTTTTTTTTTCAGATATCAAATGTATTTACTACGATGGTTCACTGTATGCGTATGTGTGGTTACTGCGACGGCCAACCAGCTACAGTGTGATCATCCGCAATGTTCCAATCTTTCGTCCAAACGCGACCGGTATTTCTTCAAGGTGGAAGGTAATTACTTTGTTACTATGTAATAGGTAGATATATATATATATAAAAGCGAACGGCATTTTGGGGGAGTAGACGTCTGCATGTCAGAACGATGATAGTAATGACGATGAAATAACTAACTCAACATGACATATCCCTCGATGATAAATTAAGTTATGTCCATTCTTGTTTTTTTTTTCAGGTAATGACGTAGAGTTTCGCTATGCCCTAATTAAGGACGACAAAGTTTCCGATAAATTTTCCATCAAATGCGGAGGAGAGTATGTGCTTAATTCTCCAGCAATGCCACACTTTTCATCGGAGTTCCGAGTCTCTAATGTAATCTTATCTAACTGTCCATTGTCTAACCAAAACACGTCGATTAAAAATACTCTGGCAGCGCTTAATCTGACATTGCATCCACTGAATGATAAGCTGTTCCTTGAGTTGACTCAGTTTCCAGCAGACCAGCTCACCCATCAAAATTTCCTCGGCTTTGAAGGTCTCACGGATCTGAAAATAAAGAACAACGCTGCCGATCCGCAACAGCCATCATTACCCGAACCAGGATTTCTAAAAGGACTAAAAAATCTTCGCTCACTTTATATGAACAACGTAACCCTTCCTGCTGGTGAATTTAATCGATTTCCACAATCGGTCGACCAGTTATGGCTATGTGATGAAAATTTAAGGTTGTTACCAAGCACTATAACGGAGATCTTAAAAGAAATATCATCTACTTTGCCAGATCTACGTCACTTGACAATTGACTCATATCATTACACTCCTGCAGAGGAAAGCAACTCTTCTGATAATAATGTTACGAATATTCAGTCAAATACAACTTATAAACTTGAATCACTCCAAATATTGCACTGGAAGAATCGACTTTTGGAGCCTTTAGAACACTGTGACGCTTTACTCAAACTGGAGATTAGAATGTCGAGAATAGAAGAACTACCAGAACGATGGCTTGCATCTTGTCCTCGTCTAGAAGAAGTGACGATAGAGCGTGTAGGATTGCTCTCTAGTTTGCCTGGAAAACTTCTTGATGGCGCAACTGCACTCAAACGCCTCACTTTTGGACTTGCCAACATCGAATCATTACCAGAAGGGTTTCTGGCAGGCGCTCCTAATCTAGTTGAGTTTACTTTTAGGCCGGGTACTCTTCGGGGTCCGATTCCAAGGTATGTATTGCTTTGAACCAAGTGCGGTGGCTATTTAAAATTTGAAAGAATTTCCTCAGCTTATTGGCTCCTTCTCGTAGTTTGCTTATTTTGACAGAAGCTATGAAGTTGAAACTATTGTTATAAGTTGTCTGTATGTCTGTGTGTCTGACTGTAATATTAGGGAAATTGGGATAGAGGAACTGCCAGAACGATGACTTGCAGCTTGTCCTCGTCTAGAAGAAGTGACGATAGAGCGTGTAGAATTACTCTCTAGTTTGCCTGCAAAACTTCTTGATGGCGCAACTGCACTCAAACGCCTCACTTTTGGACTTGCCAGAATAGAATAATTACTAGAAAGGTTTCTTGAAGGTGCTACCAATCTAATTGAGCTTAATTTCTAGCCGGGTTCTCTTCGGGGTCAGGTTCCAAGGTGAGCATAAAATTCGTGCCAATCAAGTGCTATTGTAATGTGGACATTTTTAAAATATATCTCAGCTTACTGGTTCTTTCTTTATATAAGATTTGCTTAGTTTAGCGAAAAGTATGAAGAGAAAACTTAAGCGCATTCTGCATGTTTTGAGATGGATAAAACAGTTGTACCTACACACAACGTTATCATTCCTGATTCCTCTTTATACACGTATGTGTATATTTTGTGGATGCCATACAAATGAACACAAGAACGTTAACTTTATTGAGATGGCAAAAAATAATAAAACTCAAAGTCAAAGTCAGTCATCAGCAACTTTACTTAAAAACACCCATATTATATCCAACAAGAAATACTCACTCTTGCAACGCACTCCACAGCTTAAATGCTCTTATTACCAAAGTAGAAACAACTTTTTGCTTAAGTCTTTGGAACATCAACTCATAAAAGATGTCGCGTCTTGAAGTTACAAGCAGTCCAATAGATAGCAAGTTGAAAAATATTAATTTATCTTTGTGAACGTAATTATTCGCTACACTGCCGCGCGCGCATAATTATAAAATTGGCGGGAAAACGGTCGTTGCGTTATTTCAGTGCGTTGTTTATGTGCTGTGATGTGTGCTGAAGTGTCCATACCATTTTTACTCTCAAGAGGGTTTCAAGATGATTCTAGCAATATCGTTTTTATAAAATAAAACATGTTGTTTTTTTTGCACAGTAACGCGTTCACGGGTCCAGCATTGAAGTACTTATCCCTGGCTGGAAGCTATTTGGAGAATGAAACTTTGTCTGCATTCTCATCATTAACATCTCTAACTCATTTGCACCTTGATTCAACTGACTTGCGAGACGTTTGTCAAGATAAAGGTTTGTTAAACGAAAATAATAAATTATGTGAATAATATAATACGAGTATGTAAAATTCAATTAATTTAATCTGTCATCAATTGTTTGTTTTGTCGCTTCACAACCGAAACGAATAAACCTGTTCCATAAGATTCAAAAGTTTATCTAGAAGAAATCGTTTTTTATGACCACAATATATTTTAGTATAAAACTTTGTGTACTAGTGACAGTAAAGCGTATTTTTTGTACTGTAATCTTTGATTGGAAGTATAGAAACATTTTGTTTTCACAGGGTATTCACCACTACGGAATTTAACTAATTTAAAAGTTTTGACAATGCGAAGAACTTATTTGACTCAAATTTGCCGTGACTGGCGCGAAAATATGATATATCTGGAAGAGTTAGATCTCCACGGAACGCGTATTGCTCGTTTAGAGGTGAGTTGTTTGTTCATCGGCCTTTTCACATCTCGTTTTTAATTTTTATTGTTGTAAGGGTAAAAAAAACGTGCACAAATCACCGTGGAAGCCGTGGTGACCTAATGTCACGTATGGTTCAATGGCTGATTACAATAGACCATCAGGTCAATATCCAGCAACGGATATTTCATTTTAACCTATTTATTTTTAACTATTATAGGTTCGCACTTGACCACCATCTCACCTGATGTTAAGCGACAATGGGATCTACAATGGAGCGTGCTTACCTAGAAGAAACCGATTCACTCTCGATTCGAAGACACCGCTATTGTAACCATCGGGAACACCCACTCTAGCAACGTTCTTAGTACAGACGTGGAGTCAAATCTCTTGGACCGTGTCTTTTTGAACATCAACCATGAAACAATGTCGCTTTTTTGAGATACGAGAAGTCCGATAGAAGAAAGAATAAGGTGGTATTAGATCTTACAGATCACTTGCATACTCTCTGAAGTGTATCGGATAAAAAACCGACAAACTAGCAATTATTTTATTTAATAGCATTATTTTGCGGCGATGTCCAAAACTTAGACGTGTTTTACGTACAAGTCTATAAGGCTTTTGCCACGTCTCTCAATAGATTCCAGAGTATCCAGCTGAAACTTAGCCAATCCACCCCAAAGGTGCCAAGAGTACCTACTTCATACAAGAACGAATCTGTGCTTGACATAACGTGAGCAGCTGTCCAGACTTGAAGTACTGTCGCACCTTTTAAAGGACTCAATGTGTATAAGTTACCGTCTGGCGTACATGTATTTAACTCTACATTATACGAAATAAAAGAATCAAATGCGAAGGCTTAAACAATCCAAAAGCCAGGTAGGATTGTAGTTTGTGTGTACTGTACTAATAACTGCCATTTCCAGTTCACAGACTTTATATTCAATCGAGATGTGAGTGTTGAGAACCCAAGGATTAGACTAGGTTCAACAGTCCAGTTCGTGAATTTTACCCAAGAAAACTATGAGAAGGCGTTATCGACACCAGGGGCCGGTATCACGTTTGACATTGATCGTTGTTGCTCAGGTTTTAGAGACATTAATTGTGATTGTGATTCTTATTGGCTACGACGAGCGATGATCGACAGTCATATCATAAGGTCAATAAATCTAAAGTGCGAGAATCATAAAAAAATCGAAGATGTTACACCAAAGGAAATGTGTCCTGAACGTGAAATTGAACAATAATAATAATTTCTTCCGATTTCTTACGCTGTTTCATTCTTTAAAAAAAAACGTAAAGCACGATATTTGGTCTTTGGCAATTTTAACTTATGTTGAGAACTCTTCCTGCGAAGTCGAGGGTCGTGGGTTCGATTTCCACCCAGTGCAAATATTTGTGTGATGGATTCAAATATTTGTACTATGTCTTGGTGTTTTTATGTATAAAGAGTATGTATTTAAAACTATATAAGTAGTATATCAGCTATCTGGTCGCAATAGTACAAGCTTTGCTTAGTTTGGAGTCAGATGTTGTTGTGTGCGAATTGTCAACCAATATTATATTATTGTTATTAATTATAATATAAAACTAAATATCTGACCTATTTATTACATAAACTTACTTGGTCATTGGCGGATCAACTTAGTCGTAGTAAATTAGATCAGTAACAAAAACCATTTACTTCGTTTAAGCCTTGCGCAATGGTTTCTACAAGTTAGAAAATGACGAGAGACGATGAGAAAATTACGGTTCATTTACCACCCTGAAACTGATGCCCTCGCCGGCTAAAACCCCCAGAGGTTTCCCCAAGCGTGGGGCCTGCTCGAAGTTAGGCAGGACTGCTCTCGCATCCTACCACAACCCTGCCCCTGCCACCACCTTTGCGAGCTCGCCTCGCGGAATTCCGCATTTGGCTTAAAAAACGTGTCGGAAACCAACAGCATAATATCAAGGAAGGGAAGGCCTATCTCTAAGTGGGATAACGGACGGTTTACACGTGTGACGCTTTACGCTCCAGTGGAGACAGGAACAAGCATCCAGGGGCACAAACCCAACTAAAGCGTGACGTCACTGTCTCGTATTTTCTATGCGTCGTGTGTATAGTTTGTATGTAAGCTATGTTAAATATTGCGTTTAGGAAATTGGTTTCATAACAAAAGTCACTTGAAATTGGATGGGTTCTCCAATGATAAATATATTTTCTAATGATTTCGTGCTTTTAAAATGGACATTCAGCTTTGATTGACCATTAAGTTAAACAAAAAAATATTAAAATTAAAGTTGGTACATATTTTATTAAATTTAAATACTGTCATTGTATCAAATAATTTAATATCATTCCAGGATCAGTCGTAATACCTATCTATCTATTATAGCCAGATAGACTCTGGGATATTTACTCTATGTTGGTTAACGATGAGATTAGGCGGCAACTGCAATTGTAGACAAAAAAATCATTAAGTGCCAGGTACATAAATATCTAACCGTAAAAACGTATTTAACGTTATTGATATTTGGTATCGTAAGACTCTTTGCAAATCCACGTTACGAAGAAATTTCACACCCTTGCCAGTTACTCTACCGCCAAGCAGTAATGTGCAAACATAGCTGTTATCCGGTTTAAAGGGCAATGTTTCCAGATAACTAACAGGATGTAAAGATAAAACAACTCATATATATCTGTGTGACGAAAAAAGTGCAGTGCTAGATAACAAGTTGGACTCTTCATGACCCAATAGCTGCATGACACTGTTATTTTATAGGAAGGTATTTTGCTTACCATCACCCACATGTTGGGCTCGTCTAGCCATCCACTACCTACTACGTATACTAAATGTTTTGTTAAACTGTCATCTTATCGCAGAAAGAACCAAAATACGGGACAAAAACTTAAACGAAAGGTCGAAGGTTTAGCGATAATTTACAATAGCTCCAGAAACTTATATTTCGCGTAACAACATCAAAAGCTAATCTATCTGTATTATATAATTGTAAACATTTTTTAATGAGCACACATTCAGTGCAGTTTTCGAAGGCACAACGTTGAAACGCAAGTAAGTGATGCGGTTTTATTAAAACTATTTTATTTATTTGTAATTTTATGTATTGAGTTAATATTCGGAAAGTTGTTAATTTGAATAGTCATTATGTGTTATTTAATTATTGACTGGGTGTTTCTATCATTTTAATATTAATGTGAAAGTTTAGATATATGTAATTAAATGTTGTCGGAACGTTCAAAAAGCTCTGATTGTCTGATGTATATTGACTTATCATTGAACGCCTTGGTAGTGGATAATTATCTTGATTCTTCATAAAAAAAAGTCCTAGCCTAGGGAAATTTAAGTGGTATTAACACGAAAACGAACATGGTTGTAAAACTCGTTTGATTAATTCATAGAAAACTCACGTTTGATATGATTCGTCCAATCCGACTTAAGTTTCAGCAGATTCCGGCGCCTTTTTTTCAAGGAGAGTGCACGCGCGTGACCTTTGCTCGTTTGAGACAACAAAACTTAAGTCTGACTGGACCGAACATCATACTACGTGTGTTAATAATAACAATAAAGTGTTAGATTTACAATGTTAAAGTTTAATCAAAATGTAAAGTGGTATGTCTGTGATGTATAAGCTTCTCATTGCATTTTTCAGATATCAAATGTATGTACTACGATGGTTCACTGTATGCGTATGTGTAGTTACTGCGACGGCCAACCAGCTACAGTGTGATCATCCGCAATGTTCCAATCTTTCGTCCAAGCGCGACCGGTATATCTTCACGGTAGAAGGTAACTATATTTTGTTACTATATAATATCTATGGTGTTAATATAAAAGCGAAAGGTCACTCGTCACAAAATCTCAGAAACTACAATTGCTAGGAGTCTGAAATTTTGTACGGAGGTGCGTTTTATCACGCAGGCGCTCACTGATAACCTTTCTATGTTAACCACGAAAGAGCGAAGAAACTACGAAACTTTGTATCTCGATACTTGACACAAACCCAATAAATGATTGTTCTAGCAATTTTGCTGTTATGAACTATTCGGGGATGAAATAAGGTCTGAAATAAGGAATGAAAGTCTAAATACAAATTCGCCGTTGTTGAAAACAAAACCATGAAACTTTGTATCTAGACACGAATCAAATACATGTTTGTTCTAGTAATTTTGCAATTCAGAACCGTACGGACATGAAATAGGGGTTGAAAGTTGAAATGGAGGTGAACATTCATATGGAACTTCGTCATTGTTAAAGACAAAACGATGGAACTTCTAGACATTAAGCAAACCATACAAATACTATTAATATGAAAGTAACTCTTGTCTGTTTGTATTTTACGCTTTCAAATGGAAACTGAATTGAACCGATTTTGTTACCGATTAAACGATAAGCTGTGTTTAGTTTGCGTAAATTTGTATGGGTGTACAAATACTGCCTGTGTCACCTTAATATTTATTTCACGCGGACGATGTCAGGGGGGTATCAGCTAGTATACGCTCAATGCGAAGCTCGTATACGTGCGTTATCTACGCGTCGTCTGCGCGTTTCAAATACACCGTCTGCAAGGGGTCTTTTACCTATTGCCTCGGTCGTAGGAAGTCGACGACTGGAGGAGGAACGAGATAGGTCATTGTGGATTTCTTTGGAGGAGGCATATGTCCAGCAGTTGACCTCTACAGTTTAACAGAACGATGATAATAATGACGATGAAACAACTAACTCAACATGACATATCCCTCGATGATAAATTAAGTGATGCCCATACTTGATTTGTTTTCAGGTAATAACGTAGAGTTTCGCTATGCCCAAATTAAGGATGACAAAGTTTCCGAAAAAATTTCCATAGAATGCGGAGGAAAGTATGTGTTTAATTCTCCAGCAATGCCACAGTTTTCATCGGAGTTCCGTGTCTCCAATGTAATCTTATCTAACTGTCCATTATCTAACCAAAACACGTCGATTAAAAATACGCTGGCAGCGCTTAATCTGACATTGAATCCACTAAATGATAAGCTGTTCCTTGAGTTGACTCAGTTTCCAGCAGACCAGCTCACCCATCAAAACTTCCTCGGCTTTGAAGGTCTCACTGATCTGAAAATAAAGAACAACGCTGCCGATCCGCAACAGCCATCATTGCCCGAATCAGGATTTCTACAAGGACTAAAAAATCTTCGCTCAGTTTATTTGAATAACGTAATCCTACCTGCTGGTGAATTCCATCGATTCCCACAATCGGTTGACCAGTTATGGCTGTGTGATGAAAATTTAAGGTCGTTACCAAGCACTATATCGGAGATCTTAAGAGAAATAACATCTGCTTTGCCAGATCTTCGTCACTTGACACTTGATTCATACCGTTATACTCCTGCAGAGAAGATCAACTCTTCTGATAACAAAATTGCGAATATTCAGTCAAATACACCTTATAAGCTTGAATCACTCCAAATATTGCACTGGAAGAATCCACGCATGGAGCCTTTAGAACACTGTGACGCTTTACTCAAACTAGAGATTAGAATGTCGAGGATAGAGGAACTACCAGAACGATGGCTTGCATCTTGTCCTCGTCTAGAAGAAGTGACGATAGAGCGTGTAGGATTACTCTCTAGTTTGCCTGGAAAACTTCTTGATGGCGCAACTGCACTCAAACGCCTCACTTTTGGACTTGCCAGAATCAAATCATTACCAGAAGGGCTTCTGGCAGGCGCTCCAAACCTAGTTGAGTTTTCTTTTAATCCCGGTACTCTTCGGGGTCCGATTCCAAGGTGAGTATTGCCTTGAACAAAGTGTAATTGTTATTTAAAATTTGAAAGTATTTCCTCATCTTACTGGTTCTTTCTCGTAGTTGAAGCTTTACTTATTTTAGCAGAAGCTATGAAGTGGAAACTATTTTAAGAGAGAGAAAAAACAATTGAACATGTAACACTGTTGCCGTTACTGTTACCGATACCTCTAAATAAAATTAGTTAGGTATACATATTGTGGATGTTGTACATAAATAATAAATATGTACTCGTAATATACAATCGCGTAATGACTTTTTACCATGAAAAAAAAAATTTGTCATGGTTCTCTTGGCGGTATTTTTGTACATTTATGTATACCTACGTTTTTTGACTTCTATCGTCACTCTCACTCATCGATAATAGACTTCTCCATCTCACTTGATGTTAATCGACGGTGCAAGCATGATAGAGCGCACTAACCTAGCAAAAACTGATTCACTCTAGGCAAAGTAGTTTGTTTGTAGTAGCACTGGCATGCGCACATGTTTACTAAATTGGCGGGAAAACAGCCATCGGATTACTTAAGCGCGTTGTTTACGGTTCGACTTATGAAGTATGTCCCTACTTACTCATTACTTGAGCGTTTTAAGACAAATCTAACGGTATCCTTTGTTTATAATAGAAAATATTTTATGTCTTGTTTGCAGTAACGCGTTGACCGGTCCAGCATTGAAGCTCTTATCCCTGGCTGGAAACTCATTACAAAATGAAACTCTTTCGGCTCTCTCATCATTAACATCTCTGACCCACTTGCATCTTGATTCAAGTGACTTACAAGATGTTTGTCAAGATAAAGGTTAGTTAAGCAAAGATAGTTTATAATATTCGTTTTTAAAGAAATTCAATCTTTTTTCAATTATTTATTCAGTTGAATCGCCATCCAAACTTAAAAATTTAATCTAAGTACGATATTCCTAAAGGAAAAAAAGGTTATGTTGAAGATATCGCTTTTTGTACCCGTAGTGTATTGGTGGAATATTTTTTTTATTTGACAACTTTGTTTTGTGGTGACAATAAAGTATAACATTTTGCATTTTAAATTTATACACGGGTAACTCACATATGATATAGTCAGTCCAATCTGACTTAAGTTTCGGTCGCGTCCGGCGACCTTTTTCAAGGAGAGTGCGTGCGCGTGATCACATCTCGTTTAGCACTGCGGGCCGCGGCACGGCTATGTGTTTATTTAAAGTGTGTATTAACCACGTTAGTTTTCATATTGTTATGTTGTGTATTGTAATCTTTGATAAGATGCAATAAAACAATTTTCCTTTTTTGCAGGGTATTCACCACTACAAAATTTAACTAGTTTGAAAGTTTTGACTATACGGAATACCTATTTGACCCAAATTTGTCGAGATTGGCGCGAAAATATGATATATTTGGAAAATTTAGATCTGTATGGGACGCGTATTGCTCGTTTGGAAGTGAGTTGCCTGTATATCAGCCTTTTGACATCTAAGTTTTAATTGTTATTTTTGTAGGGGTTAAAAGATCTTATATAAATCACCGTGAAAGCCTTGTTGACCATTAGGTGACGGTTCATGGTAGTCTACTATGTATGGTTAACAATTGATAATTACGCCAATATCCAGCAAAGTATACGCAATGTAATAATTCTACTGTCAAGTATATGCAAGTATAGCAGTATTACTTCCGGATAAATTATACACCAAAAAATGTGCTTATAGCCTGTTCTTGGTAGTGTTCGCCTGTGGATTGGACACATACATGTATGGTTTTATGGCATTGTGCAATCGTATAGGTTACCGTCTGGCGCATACGTATGTAAGGAAACAAAAAATGAAATGCGAAGTATTACATGGCCCCCAGGTAGGGTTGTAATTTGTATGTACTGCACTAATAAGTTTCATTTTCAGTTTACAGACTTTATATTCAATCGAGATGTGAGTGTTCATAACCCAACAATCACACTGGGTAGATCAGTCCAGTTCGTGAATTTCACTCAAGAAAACTATGAAAAGGCATTATCAACACCAGGAGCTGGAATCACGTTCAACATTAAACGTTGTTGCTCAGGACTCAATGATATTAATTGTGATTGTGACTCGTATTGGCTACGACGAGCGGTGATTGATAGTCATGCCATAAAAACAATAAATCTAAAATGCGATAATCATAAAAAGTTTGAAAAGGTTACACCAAATGAAATGTGTCCTGAACGTGAAATTGGACAGTAAAAATAAAATTTCTTCTAAAACTTTTTCAGCTGTTTTATTTCTTGTAAAAAAACCTAAAGTGGTTAAAGAAAAAAAAGTTTGTGGCTTCTGGACTTCGTAGCTGGTTCTAAGGAAACGGCCTGTCACTTAACCAAGACAAAACCTGTTTTGTACATTTTGCGAATAAGCCGTAGTGGTCGACGCCGATGGTGCTACTCTGCAACAAGTATCTTGTGTGAAACTTTTGGGCTTTCATGTTGATAGTGTTTTGAAGTGGGATATATGCACATAAACCACCTATCTACACGACTAATTCAAGCGTGTTACGCCCTAAGTCGATTGGCTAAGTCAGCTCCAAGAAACGTACGAAGCTGCTACTCGTATTTTGCCACGGCACTTTCTTTACTAATGTACGAAACAGAGCGGTAGGAAGATGCGGCTGAGCTCAAGAGACTGCTAATTTTACAAAAACGTACATACAAGTACACAAGTACCGTGGGGCGTGTCGGCTAAACCATACTTTATTTAAATGGGTATACTGACAGTAATGTCCATATTATTTCACCATGTTAACTTGTTTACTCATGTACAGCATAATTTCCAAGTCTTGGGCTGCTATTGGAAAGGACCTATCCGAGGCAAGAACCAAAACAAAGTTAAAGCTATAACGCATTATATCGATAAGGCCAGTAAATCGGTTTACGGGAGAGGTCCTGTTGTATATAATCATCTGCCTGACGACGTAAGAAGCATGGCGTCTGTTGGACTGTTTAAAAACGTTTAAAGACACATTGTAGACTGCAGGCCCGTGAACAAAATGTATGGGTCAAATGAACCCCCAGGAGACCAATGTAGGACACTTGAAAGCTGTCCAACTGAGTACAGATGAAAATAGGGGGTTGCAACTCTCGCTCATTTCTCCTTGTCCTATGATTTTTGTACAGCATTGGGGAATAATAAATAAGAAGAGGTATTGAAACTATAAAAATGTGAAATAATTATTTTTTGTTATTTTTATCGAAAAAAATCTGATTCTCCGGTGATTTTCAGGGTACATTTGGTCATAGGATTATCTACAGCATTGGTTCCAAACAGTTCAATATCTCTTTTAATCCATTATTCCGCAATAGCGTACAAAAATCATGCGATAAGGTGAAATGATCGCGAATTGCAACCCCCCCATCTTCACCTGCACTCCATTGGACAGCTGCTTACAAATGACACCATAGTGCTGAATCTTATTATTTTATACCCTTCTGTCATCCTACATAGGTCTCCTGGTGGTTTATTTAACCCATACATTTTGTTCACGGGCCTGTAGTCTATCTATAAAAATACGTCTATTTTTATTCTAGACAAATACTTCAAGCGATTGTTCTAGACAATAATCACAGTGTTGCGTTTAGTTATGAACTTGGTGTTGTTATTTCCATTTTATAGAATAATTCAATTACTAAATAGTTTTACTTGTTAATGTTTTTTACCAACAAATTATCTGTTTCAATATCTGTATCTGTCGACATTTCGGTTGGATTACAACGGTGGTGGTCTTGTTCTTTGTAAACTTGGTATGTAATTATTTGCATCACGTTGCTCTATAGTACCTATATTACTTTGCTTTGCCTTTCATATCACTTTCTAAAGTTAATAATATGTATACAAATAAAAATACTCTAGGTTCTGTACTATTAAAAATACTCTAAAATACTCTAGACCCTGTAAATTAAGGTCCAATGAATAAGGTTCTGTGAAAAATCCATGTACCTAATATATCAGTTCAGTCTTATCTGACACAATCTGTTATAGGAACATAGTCAGGAAATAATATAAGAACTATCTAATGGCCATAGTTAGGTACTGTTTAGCAATATTTACAATTATTTATCATAAAATTGAAAACATTGCGTATTTTTTACTCACACGTTACTTACTCGCATAACAACGATCTTAATCATGCGAAAACCCTTGAGAAGATCAGTGACCACGGTCGTTGTGAGAAAACCAGCACATTAGGAGGTAACTAAAAAAACACCATATCGTGCAGCATAATGTTTTATAGAACACCAATTTACGAAGGTACGAAGTTTTAATAGTTACATCATAAAAATGTTAAAGAATTTATTTAAATTTGAGATGTAAGTCTTCGTGGGGAAATGCATTTATGCATTATTCATCGTGCTGGGACACGAAGACGTATGTCGAACTTTTAGGGACTATTCGACGAGAAATATACCACAACGTCATATTGACACAAATAACTTTATTACTAACTTTTCATTTATTTATTTTAAACATTTGATTCATTCTATGAAAATTGTTTATTAAGCTAACTGGTTAAGTGAACACGAACAGAAACTAATAACTACTAATATACTTAGAATTTAGAAAAAAAACTAGGTACTTATTTTAAAGTAACTCATAATGAGTATAAAGTAAAGAGGACGGAGGACTTATGGGGATTATCAGTAAGAGTACTTGATGGAATTATAAATAGCATTGCTCCATACTTAGCGGAATTGTTCAACGAGTGCATTAGGGGTGGCACACTCCCTGACACGATGAAATATAGCAAAGTTATACCACTGTTCAAATCTGGAGATAAAAACGAACCTGGCAATTACAGACCCATCTCTGTATTACCCTGCCTTAGTAAAATATTTGAGAAAATTATATTCAATCAACTTCTATCTTACCTTAATGTTAATAACCTATTATTACATAGCAACCAATTTGGCTTCACAAAGGGACGTTCCACTATTGATGCAGGCGTTGAACTGAATAATTATATATTAAGTGCCTGGGAAGGCCATCACGATGTTCTGGGTGTGTTTTGTGACTTGTCTAAAGCTTTCGACTGCGTTCATCGTGATACTCTTTTAAAGAAACTACGATTCTATGGGCTATCGAAGCCAGCTCTACATTTTATTTCTTCTTATCTTAAAGATCGTGTACAGATAGTTGAAATTGACGGTGTGCAATCAAATGAGTCCCCTTTAAAAATGGGTGTACCTCAAGGTTCCATCCTTGGACTCTTATTGTTTCTTATATACGTTAATAATTTACCGTTTATGATAAAAACCCATAAGAATGTAGAAATAGTTATGTTCGCTGATGATACGTCACTTCTTTTTAAGGTTAAAAGAGGAATAAATGATTTCACAGAAATAAACGCAATTTTAGACATCACATTCAAATGGTTTGATGCAAATAATCTAGTTCTAAATCCAAATAAAACTAAATGTATAAAGTTTACGCTATGCAATGGACTGGGCTGTAAACTTGATATTAGACTGAAAGATAAAGTGATCGAACCCGTACAATCTACTCTTTTTCTGGGCATTTCAGTGAATTCAAAGCTACAGTGGGGTCCTCACATAGAGAGACTAGCTGATAGACTTAGTTCAGCTGCCCATGCAGTTCGTCAAATTAAGAAAATATCTGACGTGGAAACAGCTAGACTTGTTCATTTTGGATACTTTCATAGTATCCAAATGTCCTACGGGATTTTATTATGGGGATCGGCCGCGGATATAAATTCCATTTTTTATGTTGCAAAAGAGAGCAATCCGTGCTCTGTACAATCTGTCTGCTAGAAAATCATTACGGGAGATGTTTAAAAGTATAAATATACTAACAGTCCCATCGTTATACATAAATGAAAGTATAATGTATGTGAGAAAAAACCGTACTCGACAGAAGAAAATGTCTGATTTGAATCCAAAAGTACATCATAAACATAAAATTGTATTTCCTAAATGCAGACTACAGAAAACTATTAACTCTTTCAAATGTAATGGTATTCGCTTCTATAATTTAATACCTGCACAAGTGGAAGGTCTCAATGAAACTAGGTTTAAAACCGAAATAAAAAACTACCTAATGAGCAAAGCATATTACACTGTAGATGATTTTGTAAAGGACAGCAATATTTGGAAAAGGAATATGTCAATATTAGAACTATCGAATAAGGTAGAATAATACTAAACATTAATGTAAATTTGTTTAGGTACTGTATGTATTCATTATTTGGATAATTTGTTTTTTCACCATGACAAAGCCTTTTTACAGCTGCACATACATGACAAGGCCCCTTTACAGCTGTTTTTTTTTTAATTTACATTATTCTTTAGTATTATTTTATTATCCGCTCGCTTGCCCGTCGCTGCAAACCGCGCGACGCACTATGCCCCGCCCCCTGTAGCGTTGCTAACCAAAATGCCCGGGGAAAAATACTTGCACACCTCGCTATGCCCCGCGGATTTTACGCCTGCGGCGCGCGAGTCGGGATTCACGCAATCGTTCCTTGTGAATCAATTTGTTTTGAAAGATTATAAAGTGTAATATTTTTTATGTTTAATATGAAACTAGCTATACAATGTTATCTTTTGTTTCTCCGTGTACAACTCTGGTGCAGAGTTATGGTGTGTTGAAATTGAGATAGCGCGTTTTAAAGCTCGTCTTTTTAAAAGCTCATAAGTACCTCTAATATTAAAGCTATGACATATGGGGTTTAATATTTGATTATGTTTGTTATCTGTCGTTTGTTTGTTGAAACTAAATTTAATAGTAATACCAGAAGAACTAACGTACACACCCCGCACTGAATCAACACTCAATGACATGATTGACAAGGAACGTATTTTTTTTAATTTCTTTTCTTTTGTCTTAGAAAAATACTGTACTGGGATTAATATGACGGGAAATTTAACATAGAAACGGGATAAATAATACAAAGTAAGCCTTAGAGCGATAAAGACGAGTATATTTAACTTTTTCCACCGCGGGAGCCATGTTAACCACAGGTTGACACGGGCATTTTAGCATGCCGCGCCATGTCAACTACTAGTTGACACGGGCATAATAGACTGCATCGCGATGTTAACTACTAGTTGACACGGGCATTTTAGTGTTTGGGTTTTGTTAACTACTAGTTGACACGGGCAAGCAAGCGGTTATGTACACAGATTATTTATGTACTATATAATTTTATTGTAAGTGACGTTACCAAGTGTTCTTTTGAAATAATGGTTCGAATAAATAAATTGAATTGAATTGAATGGTTTTGAAAAATGTATTCTAAATAATGACTATTTCATAATTTTTCTGACATAATAATACATCAGTTGCTCTAATTTATACATTCAATAAGTATAACATACCGACCCTGATCGGGTACTGCTACGTATGGCTTAAGAAGATTGGATAAATCGCGAAAAAAGGTATTTCGTGAAAAGGCTATACCAGTACCATACCATAGTACCATGGGCCAAATCAACACTTTAGCAGAAAAAAAAACGAGGAGTACAACCGGCCACTATGTAAAGCACATGTGCACAAAACATATCCGGCTAAAGAAAGACGTTTTAGGGTTCCGTAGCCAAAAGACAAAATACGGGACCCTTATAGATTCGTCATGTCTGTTTGTCCGTAAGTCACAGCCACTTTTCTCTGATACTATAAGAGCTATACTATTCAAACTTTTGTTAACTTTAAATTAAGATTTTCAAACACAAAATCGAAAAAAACAATACATTTTGGGGGAGTCCCATATTTAGAACTGAGACTCACCTGTGGGCTATCTATGGATAGTCTTCAAAAATGATATTGAGGTTTCTAACATTTACTTTTCTAAGCTGAATAGTTTGAGCGAGAGACATCTATATAGCTGGAGTGACCGTAGCTAGTATGTATTTAGGTTACTTTTTATCTAAGTTTTTAAGACGTCGTTTTATGTTATTAACTTTTTCTATCATAGGTATTACAACAATGATCGTAATTGCAATAAGTATTCCATAATACGTTGTCATTTCATTATTAAAAAAAATCTTTAAGATATCTATAGCAAAAATAGTACATACATTTTCCTGACAAGCAATAAATACATATCAAAATTGCTTTCGGTATAACGTTTTTAACAAATGTATTCCCCACTGTTTTTTTTTTATTTCTTTCCTTCTATTTTCATTCAGCTTAAGTAGTTTCTGCAATTCTCTTTCTGAGTCAGCGTCATTTCCTTTAAACCATCTATGAGCTGCAGAGGATTCTTCAAATCTACCCTTTGATGCTAACTACAACGGTGATTAAGGCCAAATATACACATTTATAAAATTACATACTAAATCCAATAAAACTACCGCCTTCCAATGATAAAAAAGTACCGATTGCATTTGCGGCTAAAATACCCCAGAACTTATTAGCCACGTTTGATTAATGTCGATTCAAGGTGGCCGCCTCTACAAAATGGCGGACAAAATATTTATTCACAGCCTTTTTCAATATAGATATTAAAGGAAAGGGCTTAACTAGTAGAATACTTTACACAACGACAAATTACAAGCCCAAGATTGCCGCCAACACAAAATGCCGAATTACATAAAATTATTTTTTCACTACTACCTCAATATGAGTATCAAACGAAAGGGCTTGTCTAGTAGATTGTTATACAGATTACAAACCCGAGGTAGTCGGGGTTAAATCTAAATTTTTTAATTTTGTTTTTGTATATCTTGTATAAGCCTCTCACGTAATACCAGTAATACGTTACTCCCGTAATAACAAGCTGAATCCGGTCACTTATTACGAAGTCTACCATTGGGATAGACGTGTTCTATAGTGGACGTAGTACTACGTAATTTAATTTATATTTATAAAATAAAAACATTTTATAATTAGCTAGTCAAATGTGGTATTTACATACATACCTTATTTTTGGTTTTGACAATGTTTTATATTCCATAAATACATATGACATCGTAGGTTTAATACATTTCTGGTTGCAAAAATTTCACTGAAATGGGTGGGTTGGTGTGAACTTAGTATTGAAAGTGATTGATGTTTGTTTTTCGAAGAACAATAATGATTTTCCAATTAAATCATGTCCTAATTCCTACACATATCATAAAAGTGTAAGTTTCAATGTTTGGATTTTTGATGCTCATGAAAACGGCTGAACTGTGTAGGTTGAATGAAAATACAGATCTATAATTCTATACTAATATTACAAATAGATCTAAAGCTGAAGATGTTTTGTGTTTGAACGCGCTCATCTGGTAAACTACGGGACCGATTTAAAAAAAAACTTAGGATAATAAGTTGAACTCTTCATGGCCCAATAGCTGCATGACACTGTCATGTTATGGGAAGGTATGTTGCTTACCATCACCCACATGTTGGGATCGTCTAGCCATCCACTACTTTTAACGTATACAATTTTTTTTCTTACTTCTCCGATAGCATTTGTCAAACTGTTATCGCAGAAATAACCAAAATACGGGATAAAAACTTACACGAGAGGTCGAAGGTTTAGAGATAACTTGTAGAAACTTATATTTCGCGGTAAAAACACATCAAAAGTTAATCTCTCTGTATTATATAATAATTGTAAACATTTTTAATGAGCACACATTCAGTGCAGTTTTCAAAGGCACAACGTTGAAACGCAAGTAAGTGATGTGGTTTTAGTAAAACTATATTAGGTAATTATTTGTAATTTTAGGTAAGTTGTTAGGTTGTTGTTTGTAAAATTTATAGTTTTATTTTTTAGTTAATATTCGTTTCTGTCTTCTCTTCTCGTGACCACGGCGGTTGTAACGCTGTATACACATTATGTATTATATAAACATTATGTTTGTGTTTAAATCGCGAAAGCTTTAAAACCATATGCGAAAAGTTTTTAATTGTAAATAGTGATAGTGTATTATTTCATTATTGACTGGGTGTTTCTATCATTCTACTATTATAAATGTGAAAGTGTAGATGTATATACTTAACTAAATTTACAACACAACATTAGTTGTCGGAACGTTTTAAGAGCTCTGATTGTCTTATCTATTTACCCATCCTTGAACGCCTTGGTGGTGGATAATGATCTTGATTCTTCAGGAGAAACCCTAGCCTAGAGAAATTTAAATAGTTACGAAAACGAAAGTGGTTCTTATACACTTTTATTTAATTCATAGAAAACTCACGTTTGATATGGTTCGTCCAATCCGACTTAAGTGTCTGCCACTCCCGGCGGCTTTTTTCAAAAAGAGTGCACGCGCGTGACCTCTGCTCGTTTGGGACAACAAAACTTAAGTCTGACTAGACCGACCATCATGCAGTGAGTTAAATAAAAAAATAAAGTGTTAGGTTTACAAAGTTAAAATTTAATCAAAATGTAAAGTGGTATGTCTGTGATGTATCACATTGCATAGCTTCTCATTTTTATTTAAAGATTACCTCTTGGGAAGGTTTCAGAGTACAGGTTTCAAGAGAGTCAGAGTAGATGACCTTGTAAGCGATGATCTTCCCATCACCTATGTTGTACCGCAAGGCAGTGTCTTTGGTCCTACCCTGTTCCTTACCTTTATTAATGACCTGTGTAACCTTCAGCTGATCAATGGTAAGATCGTAACTTTTGCTGATGACGCCACTCTCATCTTCCATTGCGATACTTGGGAGGAGGTGTATAGTGCCGCACAACAGGGTTTCAATACTGTATCTTCTTGGCTCACCTGACACTAAATGTTGAGAAATCTAAATACATACCTTTCTCCATAGTGAATAAGCATCTCAATATTCGTGATGACTTTTTAATAACTGCCCATTCCTCTGTAACATGTTCCTCCTGTAGCTGTAACCATCTATCACGTGTTTTGCCATTAAGTATTTGGGAGTTATGATAGATAATATCTTGAACTTCAAAAAGCACATTGATTTTCTTTCCTCTAGAACACGTAGGTTAATATTTATGTTTAAAAATCTCCGTAACATTGCAGACCCTAAAATTATTAAAATGGTTTACCTGGCCCTAGGACAGTCAATTATGACCTACTGCATTATGCTATGGGGTGAAGTGGGAAAAACTGTTCTGCTAAAACTAGAAAGAGCTCAAAGAGCAGTTCTAAAAGTGAGCCTCTCCTTGCCATTTCGGTTTCCTACAAAAGACTTGTATGCCAAGTCCGATGTTTTGTCAGTACCAATTGTTTATTCTGAACCATATCCTAAAACAACATGATCAACTTAACTATAACCCCAACGCCTTTAGTAAATAAATGGCTGAAACACTTGGTATGCCCCCTCAACTAACAACTCTTAATTATGACGATACTGAACAATTACTCGCTGAATTGAAATAATTATCAAATTCGTGTAACAATTTTATTCGCCCCATGTACAATCACGTCCAAACACACATCTGTGCAGATACATTCAAACATACCCTTACATTCACACACAAACACATACACACACACACACAAACCCTCTCACACACACACACCCTCACACTCACACATACACACTCACCCACACCCGCACACACTATATTTACCACCATTTTGTGCTCTCACTTACACCTAACGATTAACATCTACATTTGAAATCAATGAGTACCTAGTACAGACACCAGTCTCTCACGTAGATAATCTACTACTGTTAGGTACACTTCATTAAGGTATTTACAATGTAAAACTTCTGTGTGAGAAAAAATAATAAACAATTTATTATTATTACCTATTATTGCATTTTTTCAGATATCAAATGTATTTACTACGATGGTTCACTGTATGCGTATGTGTGGTTACTGCGACGGCCAACCAGCTACAGTGCGATCATCCGCAATGTTCCAATCTTTCGTCCAAGCGCGACCGGTATATCTTCACGGTAGAAGGTAATTATTTTGTTACTATATAGTGTTAATATAAATAGTATAAATATAATGTATAGCGTTAATATAAAAGCGAAAGTTCACTCGTTACAAAATCTCAGAAACTACAAGTGCTAGGAGTCTGAAATTTTGCACGGAGGTGCGTTTTAGCACGTAGGCGCTCACTGAAACGTTCAATACGAAAGAGCGAAGAAACTACGAAACTTTGTATCTAGATACTTGACACAAAGCCAATAAATGTTTGTTCTAGCAATTTTGTTGTTATGAACTATTCGGGGATGAAATAGGATCTGAAATAAGAGATGAAAGTCTAAATGCAAATTCGTCATTGTTGAAAATAAAACCATGAAGTTTGTATCTAGGCACTTGACACGAATCAAGTGAATGTTTGTTCTAGCAATTTTGCAATTTGGAACCGTACGGTGATGATATAGGGGTTCAAATGGGGGTGAAAATTTATATGAAGCAATCAATACAAATATTGTCTGTTTGTATTTTACGCTTTCAAATGTAAACTGAATTGAACCGATTTTGTTACTGATTAAACGTTAAGCTGTGTTTAGTTCCACATCGCCGCAGATCGTCACCAATGGCGGTCGATAATCAGAGAGAAGGTGCTCAAGAGAGATCACGACCCTCAGTAATTGGGGTATCGAAGCAAGGAGGAGGTGTGTTTAGTTAACGTAAATTTGTATGGGTGTACCAATACTGCCTGTGTTACCTTAATATTTATTTCACGCGGACGAAGTCGCGGGTAACAGCTAGAATACGCTCGATGCGAAGCTCGTATACGCGCTTTATCTACGCGTCGTCTGCACATTTCAAATACGCTGTCTGCTAGGGGTCTTATACCTATTGCCTCGGTCGTGGGAAGTCGACGAATGGAGGCGAAACGAGATAGGCCATCGTGGAATTCTTTGGAGGAGGCATATGTTCATCAGTAGACGTCTGCAGATAGCAGAAAGATGAAATAACGTCGATGAAATAACTAACTCAACATGAATTATCCCTCGATGATAAATTAAGTGATACCCATTCATGTTTATTTTTTTTCCAGATAATAACGTAGAGTTTCGCTATGCCCAAATTAAGGACGACAAAGTTTCCGATAAATTTTCAATCGAATGCGGAGGAAAGTATGTGCTCAATTCTCCAGCAATGCCACACTTTTCATCGGAGTTTCGTGTCTCCAATGTAATCTTATCTAACTGTCCATTATCTAACCAAAACACGTCGATAAAAAATACTCTGGCAGCGCTTAATCTGACATTGCATCCACTGAATGATAAGCTGTTCCTTGAGTTGACTCAGTTTCCAGCAGACCAGCTCACCCATCAAAACTTCCTCGGCTTTGAAGGTCTCACGGATCTGAAAATAAAGAACAACGCTGCTGATCCGCAACAGCCATCATTACCCGAACCAGGATTTCTACAAGGACTAAAAAATCTTCGCTCAGTTTATTTGAACAACGTAACCCTTCCTGCTGGCGAATTCCGTCGATTCCCACAATCGGTCGACCAGTTATGGCTGTGTGATGAAAATTTAAGTTCGTTACCAAGCACTATACCGGGGATCTTAAATGAAATCACATCTGCTTTGCCAGATCTTCGTCACTTGACACTTGATTCATACCGTTATACTCCTGCAGTGGAGATCAATTCTTATGATAATAATATTACGAATATGCAGTCAAATACACCTTATAAGCTTGAATCACTTCAAATATTGCACTGGAAGAATCGACGTATGGACCCTTTAGAACACTGTAACGCTTTACTCAAATTGGAGATTAGAATGTCGAGGATAGAGGAACTGCCAGAACGATGGCTTGCAGCTTGTCCTCGTCTAGAAGAAGTGACGATAGAGCGTGTAGGATTACTCTCTTATTTGCCTGCAAAACTTCTTGATGGCGCAACTGCTCTTAAACGCCTCACTTTTGGACTTGCCAGAATCGAATCATTACCAGAAGGGTTTCTGGCAGGTGCTCCAAATCTAATTGAGTTTACTTTTAAGCCAGGTACTCTTCGAGGTCCGATTCCAAGGTGAGTATTGCCTTGAACCAAGTGCAATTGATATTTAAAAATTGAAAATATTTCCTCAGCTTACCAGTTCTCTCTCGTAGTTGAAGGTTTACTTATTTTGGCAGAAGCTATGATGTGGAAACTATTTTTCGAGAGAAAAACAATTGAACACGAAACACTGTTGCCGTTACTGTTACCGATACCACTAAATAAAAGTAGGCACACATATTGTGGACATTCACATAAATTATATACATGTACTCGTAATATAAACTAGCATGCTGACTTTTTGCCATGAAAAACAATTTGTCATGGTACTGTTGGCGGTATTTTTGTACATTTATGTATACCTACGTCTTTTGACTTCTGTCGTCACTCTCACTCATCGATAATAGACTTTTCCACCCCACTTGATGTTAATCGACGGTGCAAGCATGATAGAGGGCACTAATCTAGCAGAAACTGATTCACACTAGGCTTGAAAAGACCTAGATTAAATCCATCAAAAAATACTCGCTAAGATAAGTTAAGATTACAACGTCGAGATATTAAGTAAAGTAGAGACAGACAAAATTGGCGGGAAAACAGACATCGGATTACTTAAGTGCGTTGTTTAGGTATGCTTCGGCTTATGAAGTATGTCCTTACATACTCATTACTCGAGTGTTTCAAGATGAATCTAACGGTATCGTTTGTTAATAATAGAAAATATGTGATGTCTTGTTTGCAGTAACGCGTTGACCGGTCCAGCATTAAAGTTATTATCTCTGACTGGAAACTCATTACAAAATGAAACTCTGTCGGCTCTCTCATCATTAACATCTCTGACCCACTTGCATCTTGATTCAAGTGACTTACGAGATGTTTGTCAAGATAAAGGTTAGTTAAGCAAAGATATTTTTTATTTACCGTTTTTCAAGAAACTCAATCTCGTTTCAATTATTTATTCAGTTGAATCACCACCCAAACTTAGAAATTCAATCTAAGTATTCCTAAATAAACAAAAGGTTATCTCGAAGATTTCGCTTTTTTTGTGCTCGTAATCTTTTGTAGTGACAATGAAGTATAAAATTTGGTATTTTAAATATATACACGGGTATCTCACGTATGATATAGGCAGTCTAGTTTGACTTAAGTTTCGGTCGCGTCCTTTTTCAAGGAGAGTGCGCGCACGTGATCGTTTCTCGTTTAGTACTGAGGGGCGCGGCGCAGCTGTGTTTTTATTTAAAATGTGTAAAAAACACATTAGTTTTCATATTGTAATGTTTCGTATTGTAATCTTTGATAAGATGCATTAAAATAGTTTTCCTTTTTTTACAGGGTATTCACCACTACGTAATTTAACTAGTTTGAAAGTTTTGACTATACGGAATACCTATTTGACCCAAATTTGTCGAGACTGGCGCGAAAATATGATATATCTGGAAAATTTAGATCTGTATGGGACGCGTATTGCTCGTTTGGAAGTGAGTTACCTGTATACCTGTATTTAGACATCTAAGTTTTAATTGTTATTGTTGTAGGGGGTTAAAACGGTTCACGGTAGTCTACTATGTATGGTTAACAATAGACGATAAGACCAATATCCAGCAAAGTATAGGCAATGTAAAAAATATAATTGCACATATGAAATGTCGTATTATAATACTACTGTCAAGTATATGCATAACAGTATTACTTTCTGATAAATAAAAGGCCAAAAATGTGCCTATATCCTGTTGTTGGTAGTGTTCGTTAGTAGTTTTCTGTAGTGGTAGGACTCCGAGCAGAGTCCACTTGGGGAAGTACCACACCAGTTATATGCCAGTTATTCTACTGCCAAGCAGTAATGTGCAAACATTCTGTGTTCCGGTTTGAAGGGCAATGTTTCCAGATAAATTACAGGGCTTAGAGATATAACATCTTAGATCTCTGGGTGACGACCGCAGTTCAGTGCTAGGTAATGATTTGGACTCTTCATGTTCCAATAGCTGCGTGTTGCTGTGCTGTTATATGGCAAGTATGTTTCTTACCATCAGGAACATGTCCTGCTCGTCTCATCACTCTTTATATAAAAAAAATTTAAAAGTTTGATATGTACACATAATTTCATGACATTGTGCTGTTTTATACAATCATATAGGTTGCCGTCTGGTGCATACGTACATATATGTAACAAAACAAAAAATCAAATCGAAGTGTTACATAATAGACCTGTGTCAATCGATAATTTGTCGAGACCTGGGTCGATCGTGACCCACTCGCAGGTTGATCGAGTTATAAAGATTCGATCATTTCGATCTCTCGATCGGTTAGGTCGCAGTTTCTATGTACGACCTGTGTCGCGCGTGACCCCAAGGCAGAGTGAGATCGACATACAAGTCCCACTCGCAAAGCGTTTCTGTGTTTCTATGTAAAATAAATAGATATAAGATATTTTCGTTGTTACGTCGATATGATTGAATCAATGCACGATCCGATCGGTTGTATGGGCAAGAAATTAACTAAGTAAAACATATCAAAATAAAGTTCAATTTTGTTTGTCATGTAAACTGATAATCGGGTTACAAAAGATAGGGTGTTTTAGAAATCCAAGATTCGATCACTTGTATGCAGGTTGCGATCGAATCAAAAGATCGATCACGATCAAGGTATATTACATAAGCCTCAAGTAGGATTGTAATCTGTATGTACTGCACTAATTAGTTCCATTTTCAGTTTACAGACTTCATATTCAATAGAGATGTTAGTGTTTCTAAGCCAACGATTACACTGGGTACATCAGTCCAGTTCGTGAATTTCACTCAAGAAAACTATGAAAAGGCGTTATCTACACCAGGAGCTGGAATCACGTTCAACATTAAACGTTGTTGCTCAGGATTTAAAGATATTAATTGTGATTGTGACTCGTATTGGCTACGACGAGCGGTGACTGATAGTCATGTCATAAAAATAAAAAATCTGAATTGCAATAATGATAAAAAGTTTGAAAAGGTTACACCAAATGAAATGTGTCCTGAACTTGAAATTGGACAGTAAAAATACAATTTCTTGTAAAACATTTTCAGCTGTTTTATTTTTTTGCTTGAAAAAACCTTACGTGTTGGTCATTCGCAAATTGAACCTATGTTCAAAACTATGAGTAAATCTATACTAATATTATAAAGCTGAAGAGTTTGTTTGTTTGTTTGTTTGAACGCTAGGGTCTCGGGAAGTACTGATCCGAATTGAAAGATTCTTTTTCTATTGGATAGTCCATTTATCGAGGAAGGCTTTAGGCTATAGAAAATAACTCTACTATTAATTGAAGCGGAGCATGAAACAAGAATGTAACAAAATCGGGAAAAAATATTTCCCTTTTGAGAGTTTTCGTACGTTTCGTGCTTTGACATGACATATGACAGCATGTGTCAAAGATTGCGTCATTGAATTTCAGTAATCTGTGCATTGAATATAAACCTTTGCTATTTTTTTCTAAATCTGTGTTGGTACGACCAATTTCCGACAGGTGGGGTAGCAGGTAGCTGAAGAGGTTTTTTGTTTGAAATCGATATTCTCAGGAATGAGTGAACCGATTTCAGTCATTCTTTCACCGTTGGACGGGATGTACGGGATCCCGATGAGTGCTATATAACATACCACGGGCTAAACCGGGGCGGGCATCTAGTACAGTATAAAATAAATACGTCATGCAAATTTAGTATTTCATTAAATACCTGAAATTAATATGAATTTAAATTATTTAAATTGGGTACTTTTGGACGAAAAAAATATTCTATTTGTTTACAAATAAATTATAACTAGTTATAGTTGGCGGCAAACAGGTTGACCTAAGTTAGCTGTGCATGGCTGCGCAGAAACGTTTTTAAGGTCTCTTTGGTGGAAATGCACATGCGCGAATTTTCCCCTTCCACGTCACTTTTGGGTCAACTTGTTTGCAGACCACTATAGTGTATCGTAGGCACGTGATGTTAAAAATAAATATAATTTAAAAACTCAAGAAACCCGACTGCCTAAAAAGTGAACCAAACTACGTACTTACATACTATAAAAACTGAAAAGAATAAAGCACTTAGATTTCTGGTGGTCTAGAATTCTATACGTTATTGAAATAATACTATTACAGAAAACAAGATATATTCTAGTAAAGGAACATAACAACTGAACAGTCGGGATCCATTATTATTCTCCAGACAATCTACTTGTTCAATAGTAACAAAAATATTTGAACGCATGGTGTCTAATCAAATCTACAATTTTTTTGAAAAGTATCAACTCTTAGATAACAACCAATATGGGTTCCGCAAAAACACTTCAACCCTATTTTTAACTTTGTACAATGTATCTTAGATAACATAAAATCTGTAATAAATCATAAATAAATCACAAATCGTTTATTGGCCATAAGTAACTATACATTACAGGCAAGTCATCATTATTTAAGTTAACAATAATAAAAAATAATTCATTCGTCAATATAAATTTAACTATACCGTTTGTCCTTTTTACAAAAATGAAGATTCAGATAGATTCATTGACATAAATTCACTAATTATTACGCTATAAGTCTACTTCTAGACATGACTAAAGCATACGATAAAGTTTCAAATCATGTACTATTAAATAAGCTCAACGCAGTAGAAATAACAGGAAAACTCTACAATTGGTTAAAGTCGTACTTAACTAATAGGAAACATTTATTGCAAATTAACTATTAACCAGCAAACAACACAAAAATAGATAATACAATCAGAGTTATAAATACTAAAATTGGTCGATCCCTCAAGACAGCGTAGTGATCAATAATGATCTCCCAAAAAACATAAAATCTTAGTGGATATTATTTGCTGATGATAATTCACTACTATTTAAATGTTAGACAGATACCAAGACACTTGACAAAGTAGCAAAAAATTATGCGAAAGCAATTACACACCTTAACTGGAAATGTCATATTAAAAGAATAAAAAATAAACTGTTACAATTTTCATACGCTGTACCAATTTTAAAATCGAACACGAATTTAGTATCGGCCAAAACTGCCTACTACGCGTATGCTCACCTTGGCTAAATTATGGCATAATATGTTGGCGGAAAAGCACCAATGGATCTGAATAACTCACTAAGCAGAAAAAATGCATCAGAATATTAGGTAACACTTCAAACAACTTAACATCTTAACAGTTTCATGCATGTAAATTTTTTTTTTACTTTTATAGGCTTACAATTGACCGCCATCTCGCCTAATGTTAAACGATGATACGGTCTACCATGGAGCGTGTTTACCTAGAAGAAACCGATTCACTCTCGATTTGAAGACACAAAGATTGTAACTATCGGGAAAACCCCTCTCAGGCAACGTATTCTACAGCCTTGTTGTTCTTATCACAAAAGTAGAGTCACATCTCTTCGTTCGTGTCTTTGGAACATCAACCATGTACATTCTAGAAGCAGCAACTTTTGTTGAAAAACATCCACACTTATTTACATTCATCACCAGCAGTGGCCGAACCCAAAACCAGATTACAGCTCCAGAACCTAAACTTGAGATAATACGAAAAGGATCTCAATATATGTTCCATAAAATATTTAACCACTTACGTAAAAGTGTGAGAGAGATTACAAAACAGTAATTAATAAATAACCTTAAACAAATACTCATTTCCAAGTGTTAATATAAAATAGCAGAATGACTAGAAGAGAAAGACATTTCAATATAATGAATTGTATAGTTTTAAAGATTTAATCAATAAACACTTAATACTTTATAAATATTACGTACAATACAAATCGAAACACCCTAACTACAGGATATAATTTGTAACATTATTTGTAGTGCATTTTACTAAATGTATCCTACTCATTTATTATTATGTGGTGATGTATACTAGTATACTTCAAATGAATAAATAACTAACATAATTAACGTCTTTAAAGTCGTATTTATGGCGATCGCAGGGGCATAACTGCACCGTTGACGCTGATGCCTATCACCGACTGGGGTTTAAGTTGTGTTGTAGTTGGGATGGAGTATCAGTCGGTTCCCCATATTTGTGGGCTCTTACCACAGGTGGGAGGAGGGGGGTTGGGCTATGGCACCTCCTACGCCTAACACCAGGACAAGTTTGTATTTCCAATATCATACATATTCATCCATAATTATTTCATCCGGTACGTAAGTGGTTTCCATGTTAAAACCTTTCCTTAGTTCGGGTCTAGTTAATCTTGTGTAAGGAATTTTATCATTACATAGGTCAAACTGAAAGTTCTTAGAACTGGCCATTTATAAACAATATAATAAAAAAAAAATTCTATAATTTGAAAATAGAACTCTTTGCCAATATTACTGAGTATATACTTCATTCATTTGTCATTTGTTTTACAATTTGGCGGCAAATTGAAAATTGTCTGTGTCACGTCAACATGAATTTAACACGAGTAAATTTTCGTGCAATGATTTTTTTATGACTTTCGATGTTATTGAAGTCAACAAGAAAGTTATGATAGACTACGATTGGCCTTTCACAATGAAGCCCCATCTCGTGCGACTGTTTACAACTGGTTTAATGAGTTTAAACGTGGTCGCACTAATCTCACTGATGATTTACGTGAGGGACGGCCTTCTACGGCGACGACTGAAGATAACATCTGTGTTGTGCGGCGTATGATAGAGACTGACAAAAGAGTGACCTATCAGCAGATTCGGACAAGCTTAGGCATCGGTATGAGTCAAGTGCACAAAATCCTACACGAACATTTAGCGGTCAGGAAGCTTTGCGCCCGGTGGATACCTCATAATTTGACTGAGGCTCAAAAACTCCATCGTGTGGATTGGTGCCGTAAAATGATTGAAAGATTTAACGGAGGTGACTCAAATGCTGTGTTCGACATACTAACAGGTGACGAAAGCTGGATTTACTGTTATGATCCTGAAACCAAAAGACAATCTGCTCAGTGGGTGTTTCCTTTCGAGGAGTTGCCAACTAAAGTGAAGAGAGATCGAAGTGCGGGGAAAAAATGGTGGCCTCGTTCTTTGGAAGGATAGGTCATTTCGCAACAATTGTGTTAGAGGATCAAAAACAGTTTCTGCAGAATGGTACACTACCAATTGTTTGCCACTTGTCTTGGAAAAAGTTCGAGAGAAACGACCTCGCAGTAGGATCCTCCTTCACCACGACAACGCCTCATCGCACACCGCCAAGCGAACGATCGACTATTTGGCGACATCAAACGTTGAATTACTGGGTCACCCGCCGTATAGCCCCGACCTCGCGCCTTGTGATTTTTATTTATTTTCAAAAATCAAAGAAAAACTTAAAGGAAAGCGGTTTATGAATGCTGAAGTAGCGGTGGCTGCGTATCGCGATGCCATTGAAGAGACCCCTAAGGACGAGTGGGCAAAGTGCTTTTCCCAGTGGTTCCATCGCATGCAGCGGTGTATTGACGTGAATGAACAATATTTTGAAAAGATATAATAAAACTAATAACTGGCTAATGTAATCAGTTTTTGATTTTCTAAGAACTTTCAGTTTGACCTCGTAGATCAAATTTGAAATTTAACCCATTTTGTCATTTAATGTTTGAAATTATAACATTCGCGGTTTTTATTTAAACCTAACAGATGAACACTAAGATACCGGTCTAGCTAAATTTGGTTACAACTTCCAAATGGGCAAATTGTATAGATAATACATGTGAACTGAATAAAGATTGATCTTGTCTTAGTCGGTATCAGCTTAATCCGTTTCCTTATTACGATGTCATCACGCAAACAAACATTAAAACATCCAACTTTAAATAGCTCACTAATGTATTTTAGAATAAAATATTGTTCATTAGTTTTCTTCAGAATTCACGGTCTTGATATAGGGTTTAACAGTACATTGCTGTCTTCTATTTCTCTTCTATCTTTTTTAGTCAAACAGTCGTCGATTTCGTGGATAGTTTTATCTTTAGTTTCCGGAACGAAATAATATATAATAGTTAACATGATTCCTGATAAAATTGCAAATAAAGCAAAAGTTCCATGTATACCGACCCTTTTGAAAATAAATGGCGCCATTTTAGCAAATGTCCCGTAAATAATTTTGAATGATAAAGCAATTATGCACAAGGACAATATTCTAGATTTCAGTGGAAGTAGCTCTCCGATAATAGTTGTAGTCATCAACATGGGTCCACAACTAGTAGTTACTGAATACAGTACTAGTAAAGATATGGAGACATATTTATTTTCTTCAATCACGGACAGTTTTGCTAGGTAAAGATAAATTGAAATAACAATCATTGTTGTAATACCTATGATAGAAAAAGTTAATAAAATAAAACGACGTCTTAAAAACTTAGATAAAAAGCAACCTAAATACATACTAGCTACGGTCACTCCATCTATTATAAGCATTCCATAATACGCTGTGGTTTCATTATTAGAAATTTTCTTTAAGATATCTATAGCAAACACAGTACAAATTAATTTTCCAGAAAAGCAATAAATACATATCAAAAGAATACAGAATGATATTGGCTTAAAAAATTGCTTCCGGCATAACGTTTTTAACATATGTATTCCCCACTGTTTTGTTTCAATCCTTCTATTTTCATTTAGCTTAAGTAGTTTCTGCAATTCTCTTTCTGAGTCAGCGTCATTTCCTTTCAACTATCTATGAGCTGCAGAGCACTCTTCAAATCTACCTTTTGATGCTAACCACAACGGTGACTCAGGCCAAATGTACACATTTATAAAATTATAGATGTTACATATTAAAGCCAATAAAACTATCGCCTTCCAATGATAAAAAGTACCAATTGCATTTGCTGCTAAAATACCCCAGAACAGTGTGGCCGATTTTATTGTCAGGAATATTCCTCTGTTTTTTGCGGATACATATTCAGTCAATATAATAATACTTGTTGTCATATATGAAGAAGCAAGAGATGACAGAAATATTTCTCCAATCATAAAGTGAACGATATTGTTGCAGAAAAAGAATATGATGAATCCGACGAGACTGGAGACACAGACGATGATGTGAGCCTTCTTCCTACCGATAATAACGATGAGTAGTGAGATCAGGACCACCCACGGGATACCGCAATAAGTGTGAAGAGCAACTGAAAAGAGACATTTAAAATGAAATACGTAACAGTAGATCCTTAAATTAGTGGAACAAAATAATTTGTATGTACATATTTGTCACACACTACACAATGTCATTTTTGTTTCTTCTAGATATAGACAGCATTTATACATACTCGTGCCTCCCATTTGGCTGCACAGGACAGAAGAATGGTACACCAAAATACCATCATTTTAAGCCCCCCACCAAAAAGGGGTATTATAAGTTTGACGTCGATGCTGTCTGTCAGGGTGTCTGTGTGTCTGCCTGTGGCACCGTAGAGTCGAACCGTCAAACAGATGGGCCGATTTCGATGCGGTTTTTAACCCCCGACAAAAAAAAGAGGTGTAATAAGTTTGACGTCTGACGATGTATGTCTGTCTGTCTGTGTATCGGCCTGTCTATATGTCTGTCTGTCTGTGTGTGTGTCTGTCTGTGGCACCGTAGAGTTCAAACAATTTCATTGCGGTTTGTTTTTATTTGAAGGTTAATTTCCGTGAGGATGTTCTTAGCTACGTTTGGTTAATATCGATTCAAAATGGCCGCCTCCACAAAATGGCGGACAAAAAAATTCTTCACAACCTACCTCAATATGGGTATCAAATGAAAGAGCTTGATTAGTTAGTAGAATACTATACACTAAAACATATTTAAAATCCAAGATGGCCGCCACCACAAAATGGCAAAATACATTATTTTTTCACGACTACCTCAATATAGGTATCAAATGAAAGGACTTGACTAGTAGAATACTATACACTATGACAAATTTCAAATCTAAGTTGGCTGCTACCACAAAATGGCGAAATACAATTCTTTTTTCACAAATCCCTCAATACGGATATCAAATCACTTTTATTATGTATTGAGTCCTATTATCAATTTATGCATGACTAACCGAGTATTTCCCGAGCAGTTGAAGAAGACTATTATTAAGCCAATTATGGAGGTCGCAACCGAAGGACTTAAAAAAAACCGAAAATTATTTAATACATTTATTTCAAAAGGTTACAAAGTAATTATCTATTAATTATAACTAGGTGTGCTCGCGGACGAAGTAGGTACCGGAGTCTAGTCTTCGTGGCGGCGTGGCGAGGCGACACGGGGCCCTTTCTGCTGCATCGGCAATTCTTAGGTCACGTACGCCAGTTGCTAAGTCCACGGGGCAGGCAGAACCGCTGAATCGGCATTTTAGTCTCGATGGAAAGTTTCCGTGAATATAGCTAATGAGTTAGCAAATCCCCTACTATTGGTGTACGTAACATCTCCCCCCTCAGATCAGCAACTATTTGAGCACTCTGAGCGCGAATGTTGCTGACTTTGTACTCTCGTCTTGCAGCTTCTCAGGATCTTCATAATTCTGGTTTCGAGGAGATTTCTTCTCTGAGGTTGAGTTTTTATTCGGTAGCCCCGCGCAGAGATGGTGTCTCCGTCTCATTGTTATAAGTGTAAGTAGGGCTGCTGCGATTAAAAATCCGTAAAACGGTATAGTCGTGTGGTAAATGTTGGCTTCGACATGGTCCATCTTGGTTGGATGTTGCATTAGGATCTTGTCTTCTATAGCATGTAGTCCTTTCAGGTTTATAGAGTTTAGTTGTATGTGTGGTATGTCCTTTACTTCTTTAGTGTAGTAGTCCTGTGGTATTTCGGCTATTAAAAGTGGTTGTCCTTTAACTTCGTCATTGATGTTGATGACTGTAAGGTCGGTCGTCCGTAGAAAGCATTTATGGGGTACGGTAGCGAGGTAACTTCCTGTAGGGTGACAAACTCTTGACGTCCGCACTGCATTTCCGTTTTCGTTGGCTTCGGGAAGCTTAGGGTGTAGTGTTGGTCGTCTAGCTGCTCTACGGCTTCTTTCTCGAGTGTAACTTTGGTAGGTCGGCACGAGTGGTTCAACGTCTGACGTGTGATGATGTCTTGAATACAGTCTGAGTGATCTCGTGGTAGGTGATGAGCATCCTCTTCGCATAGGTACCGACGGTTAAATTTCAGGCATTCAGCCGCAATGTACATGAACGTCTTGCCATTGGTTGCTAGGAAGGGGTATGGAGGATAAAAGTCTGAGAATTTTTATTTGGAACTAAGGATAACCTATACAGATCGTATTGGCTGGTTGAGGTTATGGGAAATTTGAAAACTATTACAATTTTGCTACCTGCATAATAATAGCCTGATTTTATGATGCTATAGTATTCTCTCAAATCAGCCTCTGGTACTTGATTTTGCCCATAAACTAATTTTAATCTATCTATCATATTTCCTAAATTCCTAATGCTTAACATACTATGATGTGTGCTCGATGCACGTATAAAAGCTAAAATGTCTTCTATCCTATTTAATTCTAAAATAAATCGTCAACGTTTTCGCTGATGATAACCAATAACTGAGCGAATTTCGCATATTTAAGAAGAGTAGTGTCCGCATAGGCACTACTATTTAATATTAAGTGTAAGCTACTATTAATTCTCTCTTGATTCTCTATTATGTTCGTAAGCAATGTATTATGTTGAGACATCCATTCTTTGTTCAGACTGACGTGATCGTTTAATTCAGATATTAGCTTATCTTCGTTATTTTCTAAGATCTTTATTGCGCTGTTATATTTTTCGGCATCGGTGTGATCTAAATTACCGGTAATGCTTTTGACAATAGATCCTAGACCGTCTATAAGCCCTCTTTTGTTACGTATATTGTTAGGCTGCAACGTACTGAGTTGGCTATGAATTTTACTAAGTTTAGTAACGAGATAATTTATCTGTAATTCATATAAGAGATAGGTGTCGTTCTCTAGTCGGGTTTCAAACGATTTAAGTTGAAGGTCTATAGAGCTTAGTCTGTCCTCAATGGAGGTTAAGTTAATGTATTGAATAAATGAATGGTAGTGAGTAATAAGTTTAGCCGGTCCAAGTTTGAAAGGAAGTATACCAGGTCCATTGTCAAGGCTCTCAAGTCTTATCTCGTCCGCCAGTGTCGGGTGAAGGATTATCAGTAGTATCCTGCAACAATTTGGCAGATTTAGGGACACGTTTAAGTCGAGATTTGGCAATAGGGCCTTTCTTTTTGGAGGTGTATATGTGAATGGGGAGGTCTGCTAATACATTATCTTGAGTATAACGTGGGGCCAGTTTATTACGATTAGCTAAAGGATTTGAGACGAAAACCTGCTGGTCGAGCTGGTATTCAACTTCGGGTTCTCTATTCTTATTTCTATTTTCTATAATGTTCGTGCGGTTTTCTAGTGAGGACTCATTAATTTTTTCATACACAGCTTTCATCTGATTTCTGTGATTTATTATATATTGTTGCAATAGGTGTTCATTTATATCGATATCAAAGGGATCCCTAGGATCAAAGTGACCTCTAATTATGTCGTGGGGTCTACACTTTGTAAAGCTGTGCACTGAACTATTGTAAGCTAGTATTGCGTAAGGCATTAAGTTGATAGTCGGCTCGTCTTTATGTGTAAGTCGTAAGATGCGTAAGTGTTCTAGCAAGGTCGAATGAAATCTTTCGATAATTCCGTTGTCATTTGGGGCATGAGCTAAAGTCCTATGGTGGTTAATTCGGTGGAGTCTCACAAATTCTGCAAACATCTGGTTTGTGAATTCCGCGCCGTTGTCGGTTACTATGGACAAAGGCAGACCATGATGAGTGCTGAAAGTCAAAAGTCCTTGTATGATACTGACAGCAGTGCCATCGCGTAGATGGTAGGCCTGTCCGTATTTAGAGAACACATCTACAAAGGTCAAATATTTTTCGTTATGTGCAGTAAATAGGTCCATATGTATAGTTTCGAATGGTTTCGTCGCGGGAGGTACAATGTTAAAATACTGTTTGATAGGGTGTCGGTCATATTTCGATTGTCCACACACAGTACACTCATTTATGTACTTTGCTATTTCCTCTTTCATTTTAGGCCAATAGTACTTTCGTGAAAGAGCTAGATAACATTCATTAATACCTCGGTGATTAGTCTTACCCTCATGGTAATGTTTGAGAATTTCTTGCTGTCTCAAATACTCTTTTACGTCCTCTAGTTCGGTTGTTGCTAAGACAAGATTCATAGAAGAACTTTTAAAGCTGTTTTGTAAGATGGGGATGATAGAGTACATTCCTAAAGGTGGCGTGATCTTAAGAGCAGTCTTAATTTTAGGGTTAACAAATTCTTTTATAGCATTAACCACGTCCTGTTCGAGATTGGATTCGGATACTTGGATACATGTGCAGTGTGTGTGTCAAAGGGTTTGGTAGTAGTAGTACGACGCTTAATATCACCTACGATAGTAAAAGAAATTTGTCTATGGAATTTATTGAAGGGGTCGTCTGTGATAGGGATCTCAAGAATCGGGTTTTCCTTACTTGTATGGGCAGTAAGAGTAGTCGATCCAGCCTCTGAGGGTGGCCTTTCTGTGGGATTCGCTACCATTGAGTCCGTCTCCTCGTTATTAATTTCGATTCGAGAGGGCGTCTGCGTTTGTATTAATTTTGCCCTTTTATAAATCACAGTATAGTCGTATTCACTTAATTTGAGTCTCCATCTCGTGAGTCTCGAATTAGGCTCTTTAAGGTTCATTATCCATTGCAAAGGCTTGTGGTCGGTCATAATTTTGAATTTTCGACCAAAGAGGTAAGGTCTAAAATATTTCGTCGCCCAGACAATGGCTAACAGTTCCTTTTCGATAGTACTGTAGTTTATCTCGCTATCGTTGAGAGTACGAAGCGTAACAGATAGGTTTGTCTGATCCTACAGATCCTTGACTTAGTACGGCTCCTATGGCAAGGTTAGACGCGTCAGTGGTTAAAATAAAATCTTTGTTAAAGTCTGGGTATTGTAGTATTGGGTCATTAGTCAGTAATTTCTTGCATTTCTCAAAACTGTCTATGTATTCGGGGTCGAAAGTCATTTTGGTACCTTTCTTTAAACATCTAGTCATCGGCTTGGTAATTCAGGCGAAGTCAGGTATAAATTTCCTGTAATATCCCAGAAGTCCCAGGAATTGTTTGATTTCTTTGGGGTCTTGGGCATTGGGTATTGATTTATAGCTGAAATTTTGTCCGGATTAGGTTTTATACCTTCTCTACTTATAATGTGCCCTAAGTAGGTGGTTTCTAACTTCAAAACTCAGATTTATCCATCTGGATTTTGAAATTAGATTCTCGCAATCTAGTGAAGACTTTTTCTAGATTTATCATATGCTCTTGTAATGACGTGCTGAATACAATTATATCATCAAGATATACCAGGCAGATTTCATTTTGTAAGCCTCTCAGCACGTTATCCATTACCCTTTGAAAAGTAGATGGACTATTTTTTAGTCCCATTGGCATCCTCAGAAATTCGAAATGCCCGTGTTCGACATTAAATGCTGTTTTAGAAATGTCATCCGGGTGCATTTCCACCTGATAGAACCCAGATGCTAAATCTAGAGTTGTAAAGTACTGGCATCTCCCGAGTTTATCAAGGACATCTGAAATATTAGGGATGGGATATTTATCGTCAATTGTCTTCTCATTTAGTTTACGAAAGTCTACAACTAGCCTCCATTTCTGTTTTCCGGATGCGTCCGTCTTTTCGGTACTACCCAAATAGGCGAGCTCCAAGCTGAATCTGAAGGTCTAATAATTCCTTGTTCCAGCATGGAGGTCATCTGCTTTTGTACTTCTTCGCGATGTATGAAAGGGTAGCGATAGCTTTTCGTATACACTGGTAATTCGTCTGTCGTTTTAATCCTATGTTTAATTTTGTTAGTAAAAGTCAATGTCTCTCCTTCAATATAGAAAACGTCAGCGTATTTTGAACATAAAATCTCTAAATTAATTTTTCTTCAGTATTTAAGTGCTTAGTCCGTAGTCGAGAGAGTACGTCATTAACACGGTTAGGGTCTACGTTCGTATTTGAGGTCTCGATGTTAAAGAGGTTCACTTGTAACGTCTGGTCAAAAGTTAAAGTAATGGGTGAATTAGTGGGATTTTCAATTTCTACAATTCCCGTTTGATCCGTGACTGTAGTTACGCATTCGTGAATTATGCAATTACACAGTACTTGTTCCCGGATATATACGTCACCATCGGGGTTGTGTATCGGCACATTAGTTAATCGACTTGAATTGGCGGGAATAGTTTCTTGAGAATTGGCCTTTCTACATGTGTAGCGGGCCAGTGGTATAACAGTTTGATCCGTTATTATAATATTACGTTTCAGATCAATCTGAACTCCATCTAATAAATCTAGTCCTAACAGCCCGTCGAAATGACTGTGAAATTTATAGATAAATAGTTTAATATCTTTCTGATCGTTGAACTCGCTAAAGTTAGGCACTGTAATTGAATAGTCATGACTGCTTGTCATACGAGAGTTGGTGACCTCGAAGGGGTCTAAATTCAGAGGCACGTGTGAATAGAATTTTTCCACGCATTCCGGGCTGATAAAAGATTGATTTGCGCCCGTATCAATTAATAGTTTAAGTGGGGGTTCCGTTATTTGAATATAGCGTAACTCTCTTTTTGACTGTAAGTTAAGCTCTATTCTGGTTCGAGGTTGGTGCGTCCCTTCGGAAAATTTAAGTGTTTATGTTCGTGGCTAGTCGAAATTCCGGGACCGTCTATAACGTTTGAGTCAACGTGTTGCCCTTCAATTGAATTATAACCATTACTGTTGTAGTCGAACTCGGTCTGATTATATCCGTAATAGTCACTATAATCGTTAGCTGAAAAGTCATGAGGTTCTTCACAATAATAGTCAGGGTTGTAATACGTCTCGTCATAGTCAGTGATCTCATTAAAATTTACCTCCCGGGTTTTGAAATAATTTGACGGCTGTGGGTTGCCGAATTTACGCCAGTCATGACCTGACATTGTCGGTGGAAGCGCCTTGGGGACAAAATGGCTAACACCGCTCATAGGTTTCGGACCTGTATTCTGGGGAACGTTGCGCGGAGGGAACCTAAACGCGTTTTGAGGGTTGTAGTTAGGGGGCTGCGCGCCAAACATTTGCTGAGTACGTGTAGGCATACGCGGCTGGTTAAATCCGGGGGGACGAAAACCTGGTTGATTAAACGGGGGTGGACGATAAGCAGGCTGATGCTGCTGCTGCAACATAGTTGGTCTCGGCCAGCTAGATGTGGGAGGCACATTATTAAAATTATTAAATTTCGGCATAGAAAATGGCAATGAAGGAGGAGCCTTATATATTAAAGAAGTCTGGTGCTGTGACACGGGGGCTCTCCTGTCGATCTGCTCGTTGCGTTGCTGCATATATACTACATTTAATTCTTCCTGAACAAATTCCAGAGCCTTCTCAATAGAAACCGGTCTCATACAGCGTATGCGAGAACCCATTGGTTCTTTCAGGCCTCTCACAAATGATTGTAACGTTAATTTGCGGTATAAATCACGCTTGGCTTCTATAGTTGTATGGACAGTTTCGTGCAAAGACACGTATGTCATGATTGTACTAAAGAGGTTCTGGCATTTGTCATAAAATTCAATAGGGTGCTACTTCCTTGGCTGAGCAAAGAAATATCATTATATAGAGCGGTCTCGTCTCTCTGGTCAGAAAAGTTATTTATAAGAGAGCTACGTATGTCTCTCCAGCAATCGGGAATTCCGTTTGAATTTATGGTCCTAGCAGCATTACCCGTAATTTTGTTAAGGATACCATTTATTACGCATAAATTAACTAAGTCATTACCCGGTTTCACATAAGCTTCAACAATTTGATCGCAAATGCGAACAAAACGAGTGAGCACGTTTGGATTCCCGTCGAAATCTGGCACTGGGCGTAAGGCCTTGTATACGGTGTCGGGATCCATATTTAATATATCTAAACGGCTATAGCTATCACTAAATAATCTACGTAGCCCTAGCTCTGATTCTAGAGTGTCTAGGCTTCTATTTAAATCTACGTCTCTATTCCTACGAATCTGTCTGGAAGAGACAGATTTAACGTTTGTCCTTGGATGAAAAATTTTGGAGATAAGGATTCACCAGGGAAGCAACACAAAGACAAAAAAATTCACTGTACTTACATTAACATCTCGTCGGCCCACTGAAGTTTAAGTGTGAGTCTCGCGGTCACGACTCTACCAAAGTTCGATATTTAGACAAGGCACTAGATAGTGCGAGCAGCGACCTTGCGGATCGCACAGGATTCAAATTTGGAGATCCTGGAGTCAACGCGCCGTGCTTCTAAATATCCTACCGACTGCGCCAATTATGGAGGTCGCAACCGAAGGACTTAAAAAAAACCGAAAATTATTTAATACATTTATTTCAAAAGGTTACAAAGTAATTATCTATTAATTATAACTAGGTGTGCTCGCGGACGAAGTAGGTACCGGAGTCTAGTCTTCGTGGCGGCGTGGCGAGGCGACACGGGGCCCTTTCTGCTGCATCGGCAATTCTTAGGTCACGTACGCCAGTTGCTAAGTCCACGGGGCAGGCAGAACCGCTGAATCGGCATTTTAGTCTCGATGGAAAGTTTCCGTGAATATAGCTAATGAGTTAGCAAATCCCCTACTATTGGTGTACGTAACAAGCCTATCTTAAAAAAAATGATAAATAAAACGTCAATTGCTATAGATAATCCTATAGCTCTAATACCAGTCCTATCTAAATTATTTGAGGAAGTGATTTACAATGGCGTTTATGATTTTTTCGAACACAACAATCTGTTTTCCAAAGAGCAAATAGGGTTTCGTAGGAAAAAAAACAATAAATCAGGCCATCTTTAAGTTTTTGGATACTGTCACAAAAAGGCTTTGAAAAAAAAGTACCTGCCTGTGCCCTTTATATGGATTTAACCAAGGCTTTCGATTTTGTTGATCATAAATTGCTATTGGACAAATTGGAAAAATATGGTATCAGAGGTAACGTCCACAAAATTATTAAGTCAGATTTGACTGGCCGGTACCAATATACGCAGATAAATAGGATCTGTTTGAAATTTAAAAAAAAATTACTTAATGTTCTGCATATAAACAAGTAAAGCATGGTGTGCCTGAAGGAAGCGTATTGGGTCCGCTCTTGTTCATAATATATATTAATGACCTTCCACTTGTTACAGACCAACCAATCATTGGTTGGTTTTTGCGGATGATATTACCATTCTGTTTACTGGAAATAATAGTGTTGACATGGCAAATAAAATTGAGGTTGAACTTAATAAAACGATAAAATGGTTGACATTAAATAATCTGACTAGGATATATAAATTTGACTAAAACACATATAATGACATTTAGAAATAAAATTAATACATTAGGAAAATAAGACATATCTCACTCAGGACATACAATTGAAGATATTGATTGTCAGCTGAAATGGAAGGGACATGTGGATAGTGTGGTGAATGCACTCAATTGGCATTCATATGGTCTTTACATGTTTTCCAAATCTGTTAACAAAGCAGCTTTTTTTTTTTTTTTTTTTTTTTTTTTTTTTTTTTTTTTTTTTTTGGGGGTAGATACCAATAACACAGCTTTTATATCTGCTCATATTTAAATTTAATTTAATAATTGAAATAGTTACAGTTTAAATCAAATCTTAATGTTAAATTAATTAATAGTGCGCATAAATACCTGTTGGGTGCGTTTTCTCCTCTGAGTGCACATTTGTAAAAGTTTAAAAATCACAACCTATAAGTTACATCTGCACATCACAACCACTACATGGAGGCTATTCTGGAGTCGCAGGAAAAACTGCAGGCCTTGTTCCTGCAGCGTATGGATACTTTCCAGCTTCAACTACAGCGCTCACCTTCAACATCCAAGGCATCATCATTGACCGAGGAATTCTCTTTCTTTCGGTCATTCATTTTAGAAGCCTTGAAATCACTGCAAGATCAGATTTCCCTTCTTGCATTTGATGTGGACAAGCAAGAGACACATGCAAGGCGTAAAATTCTTCTATTCCACGGGATTCCAGAGGTTAAGAATGAAGACCCAGCAGCCACAGTAATTAAGGTAATCTCAAGTCAGCTGAAGGTATCAGAGTTTACAGCTACTGATATCAATAGATGCCAGCGCATGGGTCGCTCTCACGCTCCGGACAAGGCCAGGCCTATTCTAGTCAAAATTAAAGACATGACCATGCGTCAGCGCTTATGGTATGCCAAGACTGCTCTGAAGAATTCGGGGATAACTCTCTCAGAATTCTTAACCAAACCCCGGCATGATACATTTATGTCGGCACGCGAACGCTTCGGAATAGGAAGATGTTGGACTCGGGACGGCGTCATTATAGTACTGGGGCCAGACGGCAAGCGCCATCGGGTCTGTTGTAGATCTGAACTGGACAAACTTGAGGCGCCGGTTCCGACAAAGTTGAAGAAACCGGAGACAGAAGCTGTGAAAAAGGGTCCAAAAGCAGTGCGAAGGACCCCTTTGAAGTAGCTCCTTGTTATGTTTCAAAGTAGCTTGCTTTTATATTTGAGGCATGTGCAGGTTTTCACTTTAAGAGTTTTCATTTCACATCTACCTCCTTGTTACTTAAATTAAATGGTCTAAACTTTGGCTCAGCACTATGCACGTCGTAATTTCTATTGTTACGATTAATGTACATCTAAATTCTAATCGTGTATCTTCGTAGTTTACTATTTTATCATAATTTCTTAATAGTTTATGTTAAAATCTTAAATTTAAATTGTGATTTCTTTGTTTTGTTTTTGTTTGCAAGCGAAATGATATGTGGCTGTCATTGTCATATTTGGATGTTCCAACGAAACGTTTTATTTATTTTTTACCCCAGCCATTAGCTTCCTGGATGCAGTGCTATGTAGCCGATTTTCATAAAATAGATAATTTTAGACTGACATTATTATTTTTAGAAATCTGTGTTTTTACTATGTATTAATTTTGTTATTTACAAACCTACTTTAAATTGATGTGAAACTCGCTATCTCTTTCTCGCACAACCCGACAGGTGATTGATGCGTAAAACTAAACTTAGTATACCATCTGTTTTATTATTTATTTATTATTAACTATATATATATTTATATATTTTACATACCTACCTATATAAATATATTTACATATAATTATATTTAAATTGTTATTATTATTTAAACATTATTCTGTTGAGTATGTTAAATATTTTCAGTGATAATGACGGTGTGAGTGATGATGAATTTATTTCAGCGTCTTCTGGTTCAAATAGCAGTAATCAAAGTTTCAGTAGTTTTCAACCTTTATCTAACTTCCTGGAAACCACCTTTGTAAATGTACCGAAAAATTTTAATGTTGTCCATATTAACGCGCAGAGCATTCCGTCCTCCTATCCTGAAATGTTGGCGTCCCTTGATCAAAATAACATCCATGCTATTTTAGTCTCCGAAACCTGGCTTCAACCTTGTCTTCCATTAACTTCTTACTCTCTTCCTGGTTTCATACTCATAAGAAATGATCGGGCCGACCGTGTTGGTGGAGGTGTGGCTATTTATCTCAAGGCCAATATTCCTTTCTCAATTTTGAGCAAATCCCCACAACCTCCACCGGCATGTGCGGGTGAGCATCTTCTTATTGAAGTAGTTCTATCACACACAAAAGTTCTTCTCGGAGTCTATTATAGCCCTTCCAAAAACATTAACTACTTTACATCGTTTGAGACTCTCCTAAATGACACTATACCTTCCTACAATCATTCCATTATTATGGGTGATTTTAACACTTGCCTTCAAAAAAACGACTCTCGCTCATCTTCACTTCAATCTTTAATCAAATCCTTTAATTTACATATCCTCCCTCTAAATCCCACTCATCATTTTCCTAACAGTGTCCCATCATTATTAGATCTGATGATTGTCTCCTCCCCTAATAATATTTCTATACATGGTCAGTACTCTGCTGACGAATTTTCCTACCATGATTTAATATATCTATCGTATAAAATAAGGCCTCCAAAACCTAAGCCCAGGATCATCGTGCAACGCAATTTTAGTAGCATGGATCACAATTCTCTTATCGATGACGCGCGAAAGATCGATTGGGGCCCCGTTATTGACGCTGACTCGGTGGATGATCAAGTAGCAATCTTTAATACGCTCATAACTCAACTGTATGATGTCCATGCTCCTCTACGTAAAATTAAAATCAAACATCTCCCTGCCCCATGGCTCTCCGACGAAATCAAGTCATTATTGCACAAGAAAGCGGCTGCAAAATCACGTTTCAAATCTCGCCCCACAGAAACTAATAGAGAAAATATGTTCAGATCCGAAATCACTGCAATAAGGTGTGTAGAGATGCAATGCGCCGACACGTTCACAAATCTGTACAAAATGAAAATCCAGCCAGAGTCTGGAAATTTCTCAAGTCTATGGGAGTAGGCAAATCACAACCGAATCTTACTCCAGGTGATTTGGACTTAGACGCTCTCAATCAATACTTTACCTCACCATCCTCTATATCGGAAGCAGTAAAACATCTACTTTAAATCATCTTTCTGCCATGCCTACTCCTGACTACTCTCCTTTTACGTTCATTCGATTCACTGAAAGTGATGTTAAGAAGAGTGTTGTGTCGATCTCCTCCAACGCTGTTGGCGGTGATAGTATCAGTAGGAACATGTTGATGCCCATCATTGACGTCATCCTGCCTATCCTGTGTTCAATTTTCAACAAATCCACCTCCTGTGGCGTTTTTCCAGCAATCTGGAAAGACGCGCAACTCATTCCTTTGCCTAAGAAACCTAATCCTGCCTCCTTTTCCGAGTATCGCCCAATATCTATTCTTCCTTTTTGTCCAAAGTCCTTGAGCGTCTTGTTCACTCCCAAATTAACCAATTCCTGAACAAGCAAGACCTCCTAAATCCTTTCAATCCGGTTTTCGTCCTGGGCATAGCACTGTATCCGCCATTGTTAAGATCACCGACGACATTCGCAAAGGTATGGACGACGGCAGGCTTACCGTTCTAGCTCTGCTAGATTTCAGTAACGCCTTTAATGCCGTCGATTTCGATATCTTGCTGGCGACGCTGCGCTCTATTAACGTATCTCCATCAGTAATCAGTTGGTTTCATAGTTACTTGTATGGACGTCGACAACGTATCCACCTCGACGATGTATTATCGTCTTGGAGTAGTACTAATGCCGGTGTCCCTCAAGGCGGCGTGCTATCACCACTTCTCTTTGCAATTTTCATTAACTCAATTTCTCAAAATCTTAGTTCTTCCTACCACCTTTATGCAGATGATCTCCAAATTTACTCTCAAGATCGGCTTTCTGATATTAACGTTGCTATAGCCATGGTTAATGCTGATCTAGAACGTATTGTCCGCTGGAGCAACTCCTTCGGATTAAATGTTAACCCCACCAAAACTCAAGCAATCATAATTGGTAGTTCCTATATGATCTCCAGGGTCGACTGGTCTTCTATTCCACAAGTCGTGTTTAACGGAGTCGTAATACCTTTCAGTGAATCTGTGAAAAATCTTGGCGTGATTTTGATCGCACGTTGTGCTGGGAGCCTCACTTGAAATCTATCAGTTGTAAATTGTACGCATCTGGGGGATCTTTAAGGCGACTCCGCAATTTTTTACCTACTGCTACTAAAGTTGCGCTTGCGCAATCTCTCCTTCTTCCCATCCTGGACTACGCAGACGTTTGCTATCTTGATCTCAGAGCAGACCAGCTAGATAAACTTGAGCGCCTCAAAATTATTGCATAAGATTTATATTTGGCTTACGCAAATATGATCACGTTTCTCAGTTTCGTATGCAGCTCAAGTGGCTCCCCATTCGCTTTCGTCGGAATGCTCATATTTTGTCCCTTACATATAACGTGTTGTTTAACCCATTGTCTCCGCATTATTTACAAGACCTTTTCACTTTCTGCAGCGATGCGCACTCTCGGCCTCTTAGATCTAAAAACAATTTGTTGCTGCAAATACCATCCGCACGTAGTGAAATGTTCTACGGCAAGTCGTTTGCATTTCAGGCAGCTCAGCTGTGGAACGCTTTGCCTGTGACCATTAGACAAGCTCAATCGCACGTTGTTTTTAAGAACCAAGTAAAAGAAGTATACTTATCGCAGTCATCACCCAATTGAAGCTGATATTCTAGTTAAAATCTCAATGTTTAATAAATGTATATATATATATATTATTTATTTATTTTATCATATGTAATTATTTGTATGTATTAGTATATTATTTAATTCGTATTTATGTATTAGGATGTATAATTACTGTGTAAGTATATCAATATATTATTTGGTATTTTAGTTTTTTAAATCTATTTTATTGTTTAATTGTAGAAGTATTAATCACTCCTTTTTGTACTTCCCTCCTCCTTATTCTCAAATCTCTCTTTCCATCCTATGGTTGCCTGGAAGAGATCGCTTTTAGTGATAAGGTCGCCAATTGCTACTTTATTTTGTTTGTTGTAAGTAACTTTTGTTTGTTTTTATATTAAGTGCAATAAAGAGTTAATCTATCTATCTATCTATCTATCACTTACGGCCTACAATGGATATGTTTCGTCGACACCCGGGTACGGCATAATATTCTGGGGAAATAGCACAAAAAAGAAGCAGCTTTAAAAGCGCAAAAAAATGTGTCCGGGCTAAATACAAGCTTACTCAAACTGATAGCTGTAGATCACATTTTATAAGTTTACGCATACTACTGCTTCCTTGTCTGTAAATTTATGAATGTGTGGTGTTTGTGCGCAGTAATTTAAATCTGTATTCTAATGTTCTAAGTAAAAGGAAGAAACATAAAGTAAATATTCCAAAAAACTAAACTACCCTGCTTAACAGTAGTGTTGTTTGGATGGCTCCTATTATCTTTAATCGTCTACCTAAGTATTTGCTCGACATAAATGTAGAACACGCTTTCAAAAACAAGCTTAAATATTATCTTGTGGAGAAGGCTTACTATAGTGTTGAAGAGTACTTAAATGATAAATCTTATAAACTTATCATGACTTGACATGAAATGATTGTACATATTTACACATATTGACATGTTATATTACTGAACGTTACTTTTATGAAAAACAATTTATAATTCTGACCTACAAAATATATTGTAATCTTGACATTAATTGAAAATCACCTTGACAAATATGCCTATTTTTAATTGCATAATATCTCTTTCAAATAATTTCAAGTTGTTTTACGCAAGTTAATGTATGTATTTAGTGTTTTTGCGTTCCGAAAGGCAGAATGTGGAGCTCTTTTTCTGTATCCTATCACCTCTAATGTATACCCATATGCGCCAATAAAGAAATTTTATTTAAGTATTTACTTATTACGAAGTCTACCATTTGGGGTAGACGTGTTCAATACTGGACGTATACCTAGTAGTACGTAATTGAATTTATATTTAGAAGAAAAAAAGCACGTTTTATAACAAGCTAGCCAAATGTTGTTTACTTACTGTGGTTAATTTACATACATACCTTATTTTTAGTTTGACAATGTGAAATAACGTATTACTGTATCTTAAAAGAACCTGTTTTTTTTTTCGTATCTATAAATGCCTATGACACCATCGATATAATTAAAGAAACGAAGATGAGGTATGCTATAATCTAAAGACAACATAACGTGGCGAAAATTTGTTTGAACAATTTGAAAATTGAATTGTCAGCGAACGTACACAATTGTCAGCGAACGTACACAAATCCTTGTTGCGACTGAGACTAAATCAGGAGACGTCACCTGATTTTGCATCGCCATAGTAGAAGCGCGTTTGCCGCTTCTACCGTTTTTAAGAGTTCGATGTATGACACCGTTGATTTAATACATTTTTGGTTGCAAAGATTTCATTGAAATGAGTGGACTGTTGTGAATTTAGTGTTCAAAGTGGTTGATGTTCGTTTTCCAAAAAACAATAATGATTTTCAAATTAAATCATGTCATAACTCCTACACATATCATAAAAAAATAAGTTTGAATATTTGGATTTTTGATGCTCGATCACATCGAAACGGCTGAACTTTTTAGGTTGAAAGAAATACAGAATACAGAATGATCTATAATCATATATACTACATAGTACTAGATACTACATAGGTACATAGTATAAAACTAAGTCGCTTTCTCTGTCCCTATATCCTTATGTATGTATGGTAAGATCTTTAAAACTACCAAAGCGATTTTGATACGAGTTTTGTAAATAGACAGCGTAGGTAATTCAAGAGGAACGTCTATATGTATAATATGATACATACAACAATGCATACAACAGTAGAGATACACTAATAATTTAAAGGTTTCTAATTTGATGTCATAAACACATTTTTTGCGTTTACTTTGCAAACGCTGGCTGGATCCTACGAGATGGATCAAAATAATGTACTGCAGTATTGTACCCCCTTAATAAGGTCCACAAAAAAGGTATATGTCTATTTCTTAGGGATAACCCACAATAACCATTTTTGTTCGTATTTTTAGTATCAGCATTGCACCCGTCCGAAGCCGGGCGGGCGGCCCTTCTACCGCCTAAGTAAATCGGCTCTAGCTTACCTATCGCTGTCTTTATCTATTCAAGCGAAAATAAAAGAGAGGGCGACGTCAAAGCTACGACAGTTTTCGTTAGGCGGTAAATCCCCGGGTCGCAGTAATATTATAAAGTTGAAGAGGTTTTTTGTGTGAACGCACTAATCGCGTAGATAACTGGACCGATATTTTTTTTTTTCAATATTGTATATTTTCGTGATCTAAGTGCTATGGGCTAGGTATATATTATGTACCACGAGTAAGGCTGGGGTGAACCGCTAGTTTAAACATAAATTAGAATAGCACATGGGCTTTTCATCTCTAGAATATTACACTCCGCGAGGTATAAGCTGAGCTTTGCATTAGTGTGAGTGATCACCAATCAGGCAGGAGCGCGGCGAGACAGAATGGCGCCGCGCCTAAGGCCGGTTGTCACACCCCACACTATCCATGTACACTCACACAAATGCAAAGCTCAGCTTATGCCTCGCGGAGTGTACGAGACTTTAGTAAATAAGGTAAATAATAGTGGACATTCCTCACACCATACTAGTTGGCGTTAAATTAAGCGATCAATACACACTTAACCACGACGTTTCTTCAATGGTGACCGTCTGGTTAGCTTTCCTGAGCTGTGGGACCAAGACTGTTGGAAATCCCATACTCAAGCCATGCAGGAAGTATAAAGTCCATGGTCCAGTGCACAGGAATAGCTAGAAACACAATATAATAAATTGTAATCATGTCGTTTGAAACTTTTATTAGGCTATTCGATTTGTAGGTATTATTTATGTGGGCCTAAAGTTGTAGCTGTTATTTCTTTATAATTTCCTAGTACCTACAAAATGGCAAAAGTATCCTGCAAATTTAATTTTGCCTAACATTGAGAAAATGCAAAAAAACATTAAAATTATGTTTTAAAATGTCCTTTAATTTCTCATACAAACATTTTATTATAAGTTTGACATCAAGTCGGCACGGGTTATCATTATCCGATCCCAATGATACTTTTCATATTAGTTATTAGCAAAAATATATAGGGTATGCATACCTAAATTCGAAAAAAAAATCTTATAGTCTGGGACACCCTACTGTACATAGTTATCATTGTAATTGAGTTTTGTTATTAAAGACCTGTATACAAAATTTGATCAAAGCTCAAATAAAAGGTCTAGTCTAGTGCATAATACCTCGAAAATTGTATGTAATCTTTATTAGCTGACAAAACAACATTGAACATAAATGTTCCTAACACATACATTATCAACGGTAAAAACTTACCTGACGTAAAAATGGTTTCCAACCCATTTTGCTTCTTTGTCCCTTTATTATAGATCACTGATTTTGACTGTAAATAAACATCACTATCTTATTTGTGAGCTAATTTTACACCTTACATGTGTTTCAACCAATCAAAGGTGGAATTCCAAATGAAGCACTTTGGATCTTTTAGCACCGTCAGTAAAGTAATAAACACAAGAATGTCGAAACAAATTAGATGCGGTGGTATAATAAATAGGCTTTGGTACACGATCTAAGGCTGGTCTAACGACACAAGATAATAATAACACTATTTGGAGGGATTTAACTCTTAAAACTTAATACATGGTACGAGCCAAACAAAATCAATGAATCCCTACTTCTACAACATTATTTAAAATTTCTATGTATAATAAGTATGTATTTAAAACTATATAAGTATTATATCAGCTATCTGGCTGCCATCACACAAGCTTTGCTTAGTTTGGGGTCAGATGGTGTTGTGTGTGAATTGTCCACCAATATTTATTTATTTATTTTATTTATTTACCTTTATCTTTAATCTCTTTATCTTTTTTAATTTATCTTTACCTCTAAACTACTCAACCGATTCAAATGAAATTTGGTATAAAAAGATTCTAAAAGCCTGAGAAAGGACCCATGAAGGTAATAAAGTGTAGAAGCCTGAAGTAGATATAGGTTGCTTTTTAATTCGAAAAAAGGTTTCGAAGGGTTCCCACATAGGTAAAGCAGGAAGTAGGAGATATCAGTAGCTATGGCATGATGCATTATCAGTGCACTGTTCGTGGCCGTGTAGGAAGTTTATTTTTAAAAACTCAAAGCCAAAGCGGTAGGGTGCTACCGCTACCGTGCCATTCGCTTTTTTTTTATCAAATAACATGTGCAAATTCTTAAATGCATTTCTCTACTCTTCACTGGGTTGGTTGGGTATTTGATTAAAGTATTTTTGAATATGCCGTCTCCTATAATGCGCACTAGTTAAACCCCCAATACTTTCTTTTTTCTTATTAGCTGTTTTTAATCGTAACACAGGCTGCATAAAACAAAGAAGCATTCGTTAGTAGTATGGTATACAACCTAACACCAAACAAATAAATTTAAATATTAGTAAAAAAAGATGACCATACATACAAGCCCATTCAAATCTATATCCATTTCATTTCGATGTAGTACAATAAAAGTCAAGTCGTAAAAAGTATGTTAATTCAAGATGAAGCAAGAAAATATTAACTTGACAGATCAGTCTAAATAAAACCACGTAAGAAATCTTAAAATTCAATCTCACGAAAGATCAAATTATTTATTATTTTATGACTTGAATAGGCTATAAAATTACTAACCATCGTATTCAAAACTTCTACACTGGCATTCGCGAACCAGACACTGTTCAAATTTTATGTACACTTACATTATAGTGAGTTATCCGACGCGACGTGCATACAATGCAACTGAAAGATATGCAATAGAAAATGTTTACTAATACTAATAAATACTCGTGACAGAATTTTTCCTTTTTTTTTTTGATTAGTTTCCAAGATTTTGAATTTTAAAGTGAGCGGTGTGCGTGACGTCATACCACAACACTCGCTTAGTTCGTTCACAAGAGGAAGCGAAGAAACAAAAGTAAACATTGCACAAGTAAACTACTGCTAGCTACTACAGCTGCCGACTTGCGCCTATTAAGCGGAGTGGACCGTTGTGTAATGACGTCACTCGCGGCAGATATCTTGAAGTATTTTGAATGCTTGTATAATTTTATCTACTAGGTATTTTTTAACAAAACAAAGACTAGTGTATCTGTATTATAAAGAAGCTGTACTGAAACAAAGCTTCAAGTGATTTTACATATCTATTAACATTCCCCATTGTGTTGGATATCCACTCGACCTAACGAAGGAAGCTAAGCGATGCTCGAAAAAGAGTTAAGCCTTTGTAGTAGCAGGACTCTATGAAGTGTTCCTCTGAGGAAGCATCACACTTTTGTGAGTTATTCTACTGCCAAGGAGTAATGTGTAAACATCAATTGTGAAGCATTTTATCAATCCGTGCCAGTTTTAGGCACGGATTGATAAAATCCCTGGAGGAATAATTATAGTGACAGAATAAAGTTTCCTTCTTGGGTAAGTGTATAATGATAAATATGTGAATGTGTACTTACTAATATAAATAGATATCTAGGTACCTATCTATCATCAATTTCATTTGATTATACTCGGTAATACATACCTACACCCGTTTAATTAAAATAGTATAATTTGGCTCTATTCTATTATGTAACTAAACATTATAGCAAGTTTATAGACTACTTTACGTCACCAGTTGAACTCAAGGGGCACAACTATTCAATAAAACAGTAGCCCTAGCTCTAACGCACACATTCATGCGTGTGTACGAACGACATCTGCGTAATTGTGTGAAGAGTAGGTAACTCGACAGCAGCGTTTGTGGAAACAATACGTGAAGTCAGAGTTCTGTTTGGGTATGCTTCCCCTATGTATCATTTTTTCTGTATTTTTATTCACTCTATGGTCAACTAAATATTGGCCACATAAAAAGAAATTTAAAAAAGTATCGCTTTAACCATACATAAATAAAATTAATATTAGAAAATGGATTGGACTTCGTCTTCATTCTTGCGGCAGGTACTTTACGATATTTAAATTGGCTATGTGTGATTTTTTTTAAGTTTTATGGCATATTGTTTTTTTTACAGAAGAAAAGAGTAATACTTTTTTAACTCATAGAAGGTTTACACTTGACCGCGATCTCGCCTGATGTTAAGCGACAATGTGGTCCAAGATGGAACATGCTTACCTAGAAAAAAAAAACTATTTATTCTCGATTTGTTGACATCAACCATCGGGAAAACCCCGTACATTCAACGCACACACCCTAGACGTTCTTATCAGAAATGTAAAGTCAAATCTCTTTGTTCGAGTCTTTGGAACGTCAACCATGAAACGCTGTCGCTTTTTTGAGCTACAAGTAATCCAATAAAAAAGGCGAAGGTGAAACCAGATCATGCAATCAGTCGCACATTGTTCGAAATGTATGTATTAAAAAACCGAGAATCTAGTAATTTTTCGGCGATGTTCAAGACTTTGATGTTTTTTACGCATAAGGGTGTCCTTTTTGAGCAATAGATCAAGTTAATCAACAGTAGTACCACCGTCACGGAAATGGGCTTCATAGTATTTTACACCAAAGCACAGACCAACAAACACAAAATGCCGTAGCAGAAGATAGATAAAATACTGTTGTTGTGGTTTACGTGGCTTTTCTAATTTGAATTAATAAATAAATTTTGACGGATCAAATAGATAAATGTTATTTTTTGTTGTAACTTTTATAGGTTTCCTCTTGACCGCCATCTTGCCTGATGTTAAGCGACAATACAGTCTACGACGGAGCGAGTTTGAAAATGAAAAAAAATAATTAAAAAATATTTATTGTGACAACTCACAATACTCATAAGAAAACCTAAAAACACTATCCGATTGATAAATATCCAGATAACGTTTATTTTTAATAGTACCAAAATTCGTTGGACAGTCTCAGTCCAATAAATTTCATTATTAGTGGAAAGGCAATTTAAACTAATAGATTCACATGAGAACAAAAAAATTGTTGAACAGAAATAGAATTTAAAATATCTACTTTTAACAGTTCTGCGTAAGCAATTCATAAAGTTTTTTTTATTGTCAAGTCTGTTAGCAATCACTGTTTCTCGGGTAAAGTAGTTTGTATAATGTTTGCGATCGACATTTTGAAGAAATTACAAACGATGAATCAGCTGCATATTCTGGAATGCTTATTGTACATGGAGTAACTGTCACTGGTATGTACATAGGGTGTATCTTATCAAGGTTTGTAAGACGACGAGTTCTTTTGATAGGATTTAATATTATAGGTATAATAACAACGATTTTGATCTCAATATACCTTTATCTCGCACATCTGTCAGTAATTGAAGAAAATAAATACCTGTCATTTTTTTTACTAGCAACGTATTCAATAGCCACTAGTTGTGGGCCTATGTTGTTGGCGCCAACTATAGCAGGAGAACTGCTTCCTTTAGATTGCAGAATATTATGTTTGGGTTTAAATATTGTAAGCTACAAATTAACTTACGGAACAATAGCAAAGATCTTTCCATATTTTTTCAAATATCTTGGTATGCATGGTGCGTTTGCTATATTTGCTGCCTTATCAATTATCAGTTTAATTTTAATTTATTTATATTTACCGGAAAGTAAAGATAAAACTATTCATGACATAGATGACTATATGAAAGGAAAGGAGAAAGGGCAGATGGAAGAATATCGCGAGTTAATAAATCGCACGCCTAGAACAAGAGTGAAATAAATCAAAATATCACTTGTTTTAGAAAACACAAAAAACTGTTTTTTTTAAGTATATTTCAAAGTGTTTGGTCATTTTTAGTAGTGTATTTAATGTGAATTATATTTTTAATAGTTTATTTGCGTAAAAATGAGTACGTGACCCGAGAATATGATTATTTGAGTGAATACGCTACTCGTATTATTAAATTAATTAAAAAATGTTATTTAAAATCTCCACAAAATAGCCATTTAAGCTATTCTGACTACTGATAACTGACGATACACTAACTGACTGGTTCAAAAATAATACACTATAAATCTTAAATTTAATAGTCCTTAGTAAATGTTCACTAATGACATATATTTATCTTTTTTATCAGGAAGTATTAGGTATATAATAAACTTATAGTGTAATACTCTGAAAATGTATTTGTTATTAGTGTCTCAACCCATTTTTTATGTCTTTGAGGTATTATAATATTTATAATGTATGTTATATGAATCACTAGCAGCGCCCGGCGGATTTTCCCGCGTGTTCCCCGTTACTTTCCCAGAATCAAAAATAGCCTATGTGTTCTTCCAGACTACAATAAAATAAATAAATATTGGTGGACAATTCACACACAACACCATCTGACCCCAAACTAAGCAAAGCTTGTGTGATGGCAGCCAGATAGCTGATATAATACTTATATAGTTTTAAATACATACTTATTATACATAGAAACAGTGCAAACATTTGAATTCATCACACAAATATTTGCACTGGGTGGGGATCGAACCCACGACCCTCGGCTTCGCAGGCAGAGCTACTACCAACTAAGTCACTAGGGCAGTCAATCTAACTGTATTTAACATTTCAGCCCAATTCGTTGCTACGTTACGACGCGATTGAGCAATAAACATCAAAATATCCAAACACCTCGATCGTAGATAGCAGGAGGATACCTCGATGTCTTAGTTTCTCATACAATTTGTCGAGTGTCTTAATTTAATCTTGAAAGTATTGTTTTTGGCACACAGACATCGACGTCAAACTTATAAATACTTAAAATTTTTTGGTCGGGGGTTAAAAGCAGGGAGAACGAAAATATGCCAATTGTAAACAGAATTGCAAACGTATAATTCAGAATTGAAGTATTAAGCAGCACTAATCATGAATTATACGTCATTGCATAACTACAGTACCCGGCGATAAATATTACACATCGACACCTGGAAAGAGACAATTCGCCAACTTCGGCTTCGTAGAGCGTCATCTCTGTCGCACGAAATACAAACAGTTGAACAACGACTGAGAAAACGTCACATAGGTAGTGTGCGACAGAGATAATGCTCTACGAAGAAATTTTTTTGTAGACCTTGTGAAGAAGTACAATATTGCTTTACATTATTTTGATCTAGCTTAAATGGTTCGGCCAGCGTTTAGTTTAGGCGCAAAATTAAAATGTGTTTATTTATGACATTATCTTAGAAACCTTTAAAATTATGAATGTTGCTCTGCTATCTATGTAAGTATTATACGAGTTCATCTAAACCTGCCTCTTGAATTAGGTACTCTGTCTATTAAAAAAGCCCGCATCAAAATCGGTTTGTCCTGTGTCTTCAAGTATATGAGTGAGTAGCGCTTATAATAATGATTTCAATTTATTTTTCGCTTTTGAGTGCCTATTTGTGGTTTTGAAGTCGGTTTCATTTTTTGTACGAAAACAGTTTACACAAACTACTTTAGTTTCGACGTCGACCAATGAGCCAAATGGATTTTCGGTGCGGTCCAGTTTGGTTCCCGGAGATAGCTACTCTACCGCTAAAAGGCAATGTGCCAACATTACTATGTTCTGGTTTGAAAGGCACTGTTTTCAGAGAAAAACAGTGTCATTAGATGTACCATTCTATATTCTTTTCTTCTCCTAATCCAAGATTCATGTAAAAAAGAAAACAAATGACAAAGGTCGCGGACCCCGGAGTCTGTGGAGTTGCTAAATTCAAATAATAAAAAATTAAAAATTATATTTCTGGGCGACGAGCACAGTGCAGCGCTAAGCAATATTTTGCATCAATTTTCGTGTTGGAATAACTAGAAGTAAAGAATAATCAAACAAAGACAAACTACAATATATTTCAATATTTTAAATTAGTTCTAGGAAATGCAGAATTTTAAAAACACTGTGATGGAAAGACAGTGGATTGTTGATGTAAATAGTAACTTTTCAGTAACACATTTTGCTTATTTTACTTTACATCCGGATGTAACTCTACAGAAAAAGGGTTGTTCGGTGCATCAAAAGAAATGCTCACTTCAATAAAAAATAATCTTTCAAAATCAAATCAAATCATTTTATTCTGTCAACAGATACAGTGCACTTAGAAACGTCATTTTATACAATTCTTACAATTTATCCTGTAAACAGGTCACTTTACAATAATTATAATCATAATTACACAGATGACATAATCATGTGTTATTATAAACATGAAGACATATTATATACACTGTATCTTAGCCTTATCACAAAGTTCGAGAGCTTCGAGAAACATGTAGGTAAGTATTGTTAAGTTAAGTAATTAGTCATCTTGTAAAACCTTTCTACGGGGCTTCGTACCACATAGCTCAGCTCAAGTGGACGCCCACCTTTTTGTATCCACTAATATTTTGAAACACAAAAATAAGCAAAATGTGTTACTGAAAAGTTACTATTTACATCAACAATCCACTGTCTTTCCATCACAGTGTTTTTAAAATTCTGCATTTCCTAGAACTAATTTAAAATATTGAAATATATTGTAGTTTGTCTTTGTTTGATTATTCTTTACTTCTAGTTATTCCAACACGAAAATTGATGCAAAATATTGCTTAGCGCTGCACTGTGCTCGTCGCCCAGAAATATAATTTTTATTTTTTTTTATTTGAATTTAGCAACTCCACAGACTCCGGGGTCCGCGACCTTTGTCATTTGTTTTCTTTTTACATGAATCTTGGATTAGGAAGAAAAGAATATAGAATGGTACATCTAATGACACTGTTTTTCTCTGAAAACAGTGCCTTTCAAACCAGAACATAGTAATGTTGGCACATTGCCTTTTAGCGGTAGAGTAGCTATCTCCGGGAACCAAACTGGACCGCACCGAAAATCCATTTGGCTCATTGGTCGACGTCGAAACTAAAGTAGTTTGTGTAAACTGTTTTCGTACAAAAAATGAAACCGACTTCAAAACCACAAATAGGCACTCAAAAGCGAAAAATAAATTGAAATCATTATTATAAGCGCTACTCACTCATATACTTGAAGACACAGGACAAACCGATTTTGATGCGGGCTTTTTTAATAGACAGAGTACCTAATTCAAGAGGCAGGTTTAGATGAACTCGTATAATACTTACATAGATAGCAGAGCAACATTCATAATTTTAAAGGTTTCTAAGATAATGTCATAAATAAACACATTTTAATTTTGCGCCTAAACTAAACGCTGGCCGAACCATTTAAGCTAGATCAAAATAATGTAAAGCAATATTGTACTTCTTCACAAGGTCTACAAAAAAATTTCTTCGTAGAGCATTATCTCTGTCGCACACTACCTATGTGACGTTTTCTCAGTCGTTGTTCAACTGTTTGTATTTCGTGCGACAGAGATGACGCTCTACGAAGCCGAAGTTGGCGAATTGTCTCTTTCCAGGTGTCGATGTGTAATATTTATCGCCGGGTACTGTAGTTATGCAATGACGTATAATTCATGATTAGTGCTGCTTAATACTTCAATTCTGAATTATACGTTTGCAATTCTGTTTACAATTGGCATATTTTCGTTCTCCCTGCTTTTAACCCCCGACCAAAAAATTTTAAGTATTTATAAGTTTGACGTCGATGTCTGTGTGCCAAAAAACAATACTTTCAAGATTAAATTAAGACACTCGACAAATTGTATGAGAAACTAAGACATCGAGGTATCCTCCTGCTATCTACGATCGAGGTGTTTGGATATTTTGATGTTTATTGCTCAATCGCGTCGTAACGTAGCAACGAATTGGGCTGAAATGTTAAATACAGTTAGATTGACTGCCCTAGTGACTTAGTTGGTAGTAGCTCTGCCTGCGAAGCCGAGGGTCGTGGGTTCGATCCCCACCCAGTGCAAATATTTGTGTGATGAATTCAAATGTTTGCACTGTTTCTATGTATAATAAGTATGTATTTAAAACTATATAAGTATTATATCAGCTATCTGGCTGCCATCACACAAGCTTTGCTTAGTTTGGGGTCAGATGGTGTTGTGTGTGTTGTCCACCAATATTTATTTATTTTATTGTAGTCTGGAAGAACACATAGGCTATTTTTGATTCTGGGAAAGTAACGGGGAACACGCGGGAAAATCCGCCGGGCGCTGCTAGTGATTCATATAACATACATTATAAATATTATAATACCTCAAAGACATAAAAAATGGGTTGAGACACTAATAACAAATACATTTTCAGAGTATTACACTATAAGTTTATTATATACCTAATACTTCCTGATAAAAAAGATAAATATATGTCATTAGTGAACATTTACTAAGGACTATTAAATTTAAGATTTATAGTGTATTATTTTTGAACCAGTCAGTTAGTGTATCGTCAGTTATCAGTAGTCAGAATAGCCTAAATGGCTATTTTGTGGAGATTTTAAATAACATTTTTTAATTAATTTAATAATACGAGTAGCGTATTCACTCAAATAATCATATTCTCGGGTCACGTACTCATTTTTACGCAAATAAACTATTAAAAATATAATTCACATTAAATACACTACTAAAAATGACCAAACACTTTGAAATATACTTAAAAAAAACAGTTTTTTGTGTTTTCTAAAACAAGTGATATTTTGATTTATTTCACTCTTGTTCTAGGCGTGCGATTTATTAACTCGCGATATTCTTCCATCTGCCCTTTCTCCTTTCCTTTCATATAGTCATCTATGTCATGAATAGTTTTATCTTTACTTTCCGGTAAATATAAATAAATTAAAATTAAACTGATAATTGATAAGGCAGCAAATATAGCAAACGCACCATGCATACCAAGATATTTGAAAAAATATGGAAAGATCTTTGCTATTGTTCCGTAAGTTAATTTGTAGCTTACAATATTTAAACCCAAACATAATATTCTGCAATCTAAAGGAAGCAGTTCTCCTGCTATAGTTGGCGCCAACAACATAGGCCCACAACTAGTGGCTATTGAATACGTTGCTAGTAAAAAAAATGACAGGTATTTATTTTCTTCAATTACTGACAGATGTGCGAGATAAAGGTATATCGAGATCAAAATCATTGTTATTATACCTACGATATTAAATCCTATCAAAAGAACTCGTCGTCTTACAAACCTAGATAAGATACATCCTATGTACATACCCGCTACAGTTACTCCATCTAAAATAAGCATTCCAGAATACGCAGCCGATTCATCGTTTGTAATTTTCTTCAAAATGTCGATCGCAAACATTATACAAACTACTTTACCCGAGAAACAGTGATTGCTAACAGACTTGACAATAAAAAAAACTTTATGAATTGCTTACGCAGAACTGTTAAAAGTAGATATTTTAAATTCTATTTCTGTTCAACAATTTTTTTGTTCTCATGTGAATCTATTAGTTTAAATTGCCTTTCCACTAATAATGAAATTTATTGGACTGAGACTGTCCAACGAATTTTGGTACTATTAAAAATAAACGTTATCTGGATATTTATCAATCGGATAGTGTTTTTAGGTTTTTTTATGAGTATTGTGAGTTGTCACAATAAATATTTTTAATTATTTTTTTTCATTTTCAAACTCGCTCCGTCGTAGACTGTATTGTCGCTTAACATCAGGCAAGATGGCGGTCAAGAGGAAACCTATAAAAGTTACAACAAAAAATAACATTTATCTATTTGATCCGTCAAAATTTATTTATTAATTCAAATTAGAAAAGCCACGTAAACCACAACAACAGTATTTTATCTATCTTCTGCTACGGCATTTTGTGTTTGTTGGTCTGTGCTTTGGTGTAAAATACTATGAAGCCCATTTCCGTGACGGTGGTACTACTGTTGATTAACTTGATCTATTGCTCAAAAAGGACACCCTTATGCGTAAAAAACATCAAAGTCTTGAACATCGCCGAAAAATTACTAGATTCTCGGTTTTTTAATACATACATTTCGAACAATGTGCGACTGATTGCATGATCTGGTTTCACCTTCGCCTTTTTTATTGGATTACTTGTAGCTCAAAAAAGCGACAGCGTTTCATGGTTGACGTTCCAAAGACTCGAACAAAGAGATTTGACTTTACATTTCTGATAAGAACGTCTAGGGTGTGTGCGTTGAATGTACGGGGTTTTCCCGATGGTTGATGTCAACAAATCGAGAATAAATAGTTTTTTTTTTCTAGGTAAGCATGTTCCATCTTGGACCACATTGTCGCTTAACATCAGGCGAGATCGCGGTCAAGTGTAAACCTTCTATGAGTTAAAAAAGTATTACTCTTTTCTTCTGTAAAAAAAACAATATGCCATAAAACTTAAAAAAAATCACACATAGCCAATTTAAATATCGTAAAGTACCTGCCGCAAGAATGAAGACGAAGTCCAATCCATTTTCTAATATTAATTTTATTTATGTATGGTTAAAGCGATACTTTTTTAAATTTCTTTTTATGTGGCCAATATTTAGTTGACCATAGAGTGAATAAAAATACAGAAAAAATGATACATAGGGAAGCATACCCAAACAGAACTCTGACTTCACGTATTGTTTCCACATAGAATTCATCACTAGGTTAAGTTTAGATAGCTAAAAATTATCATACCAACTCTATTATTTCTGCAACGACGTTTAAGACCAGTTTTAATCAAACTCCGACCAAATATGGGGTGTTATAAGATTGACGTCGATGTCTTTCTGTGTATGTGTCTGTGTCACCGTTAACGGTTGGACCAGATTCGATGCGGTTTTGTTTAATTTGAAAGTCAGTTTTTCGCAGCGGTTCTTACCTGTGTTTGATAAATATGGATTCAAAATTGTCGGCTCCACAAAATGGTGACTAACGGAACTTATGGGACCAAAGACGTCGAGTTCAAATTCGAAATGTATGGATTGGACGACCATCCTGTACCGGTTATTGTTGGGAATACCACACTCGAAGCTGTTGACGAATACGTCTACCGCGGTCAAAAGATCCAATTAGATAGATCCAACTTCGACAAAAAGGTCCAGCGAAGGATCCAACTCGGATGGTCAGCGTTCGGGAAACTTCGGCACATCTTTGAGTCCAGAATACCCCAATGCCTAAAAAGAAAGTCTTTAACCAGTGCGTGTTGCCAGTGATGGCTTACGGAACTGAGACGTGGTCCTTAACTGTGGGCCTCATAACGAAGCTCAAAGTCACACAGCGAGCTATGGAGAGGGCTATGCTCGGAGTCTCTTTGCGCGACAGAATCCGTAATGAGGATATTCGCAAAAGAACAAGGTAGTAGTGGCCAGTTAAGCTGGATTTAGTTGTTTTTGTTTAATATTTTTAGTTCCCTGTGTGCCGTGAAATTGCGACAACCGCATGGGGCACACTCTCGTGCAGATTCATGTTTGCCTTTGTTTTGATGGTGATTACTGACTCTTATGTCAGTCTTCATGGATGGTAATGATGCGTGACGCGGTGTCTGCTCCTTAATCCTGGTTTCTCAGAGTCTCCTCCACTTTACCCTATGAAGAGGGTGTTGGGTAGGGTGTTGGCTATTTTCGTATTTTTTATAACTTTTCTGTTCTGGGGACTTCATACGGAAGCTGAGGAGTCCATATCTGAGTATATTTCCTTGGGCGCATATATGCAAAATCCAAATCAAAATTGGGTTCCGATTTGTGCAGAGCAACTCCTGGCTGATTAGCTACCAGGTTCGGGCAGTGATACCTTATTTTAACAACGTCTCACGCATTGACGTTTGATTTCCTTTCGATCGTTTTGAGCATCTCTAGGATCTTCTCGTCATGCATAATCTTGATATTTGCTAATAACTGTTTCTCTCTCAAACTTATTAGTTTTCTTATATGGGAAACCTAGTTTTTGTTAAGATTAAACTAATAAAACATTTAAAAAGTAAACAAAATACAACATGTTTCTTATCAATATTTCTAATTCAGCAAAAATTATAATGTTGAAGGAATTTCTAAGAACTGAAAATAGACAAAAAACTGGTTAGATAAAGGCTTTTTGAGAATGAAAACTATCGTGGTTATTCCACATTTTAATTTAATTCACAAGTAACTCATGCCTTTAGTCAGTCCAGTCCAACTTAAGTTTCAGTCGCATCCCGCAGCCTTTTTTATGGCCACGCGCGTGACCACTGCTCGTTTGGTGCTGAGCACAAAATATTGGATATCTATCTATGGCACTGAGTCAGCGGATCTGAATGAGTTGGTCAGTGCCAAACGTCTTCAGTATCTTTAGTATAGACTGATCTCCAGCATAATATATCGAGAACACTTGAGGTTGCTCTAAAAAGCGGACATCGCGGTTTCGTGTTTTCCTCAGCCCACAATTCTGAGTCTGAAATACGCCGTTTTAATCTTCTTAAAAGCGACTAATCTAGCTAGCTATTTAGCTAGTCTACTATACCAGAGTCTGCTAGAAAGCAGACGTTTATCTTTCCCAGAAAATACTTGATGCTGCAAGCTGAAATGGCAATGGCTAGGCTACATTGCTCGCAGAATTGACAACCGCTGGAGAAAAAAGGTTCTCGAGTGGCGACCATGAAACGGAAGACGCAGTGTTGGACGGGCTCCCATTACATGGACGGCTAACCTCACATAGGTCGCTGGAAACCGCTGGTTGCAGATTGGTTAGGACCGTTCGTTAGGGTAAATTTAGGAGGGAGGCCTCTGTTCAGCAGTATATGTCTTGCGGCTGATGATGATAACTCGATGCTGATGGTCATCTTGTGATTAAACCCAGCCAGATTGCTATCCACCTCATACCCCTCACTCTGTCTTTGACAGAGACAAGGCTTGTCGAGACCCGAACTAATTGCGGTAAAAATTACGAGTAGTACCTATGTAAAAAGATATGTTGGATCCCGTAATTGATCTTCACATAATTTAGTAGTGGTTGGACTCTTAGCAGAGTTCATCTGGGGAAGTATCACACCTTTGCTAGTTATTCTACCGCCAATCAGTAGTGTGCAAACATTACGGTGTTCTGGTTTAAAGGGCTCTGTTTTCAGTAAAATTACCGGGCATAGAGAAAAAACATCTCATATCTCTGGGTAACGAGCTCAAAGCAGTGCTAAGTAATGATTTGAACTCATCATGTTCCAATAGCTGCGTGTCACTGTGCTGCCATATGGGAGGCATATTGCTTACCATCAGGCACATTTCGTGCTCGTCTCGGCACTCTATACTATACAAGAACAAAATTAAAAATTTTGATTAAACCCGACTACCTCGGATTTCTGATTTGTATAACATTCTACTAGTCAAGCCTTTTCATTTGATACCCATATTGATTAAGGTTGTGAAGAAATATTTTGTCTGCCATTTTGTGGAGGCAGCCATCTTGAATCGATATTTACCAAACATAGCTCAGAACATCCGCACGGAAATTAACCTTCAAATAAAAAAACCGCACCGAAATCGGCCAATCCGTTTGAGTTCTACGGTGCCACATACAGACTCACACAAACAGGCACACAGACAGATAGACAGACATCGACGTAAAACTTATAACACCCCTTTTTTTAGTCGGTGGTTAAAAAATAATAATTGAATAATTAGCCTTGCCATATCTGGATTTCAAATGAAACAAAAGAACTAAGATTAGACCTGACAGTACTTTTACATTTTATTAATTATTTTTTTTAAGTATATACATGTATGTACTAGTTAATAAATATATACTCGTAGGTATAATATATTTTTAAATCTATAGATAACTTAGAAGTGCTCATAAAAAAGTTTAAAGTTTGAAGTTACGGCTGGTCAAGTCGGGTGAAGGGCGGAAACCCCGCGTTCAAATCCCACGTGCACTACTGTCTTTTCCAAGTCATGTGCGTAATGCCACTAACATAAAACGGTGAAGAAAAATATCGTGAGGAAACCGACGTGTACCTGGAATCGTTTGAAGTCATGTGTAATACACCAGCCTGCACTGGGCCAGCATGGTGGTTTATGGACTTGACTCTCTCCTTTCGTCTCCTTCTAGTTGTCTTTGGATCTGAATCAAAAGACAACTAGACATTTCATTAACAAGAACAAAATTAACAATTTTGATTAACCCCCGACTACCTCAGATTTGTTATATGTACAACATTCTACTAGTTAAGCCCTTTCATTTGATACCCATAAGGGAGTTGTGAAAAAAGAAATGTATTTCGCCATTTTGTGGAAGCGGTCATCTTGGATTTGAAATTTGTCATAGTGCAATGTATTCTACTAGTCAAGCCCTTTCGTTTGATGTCCATATTGAGGTAGTAGTGAAAAAAATAATATAATTCGCCATTTTATGGTGGAGGCCATCTTGGACTTAATTTTTTTATAGTGTATAGTATTTTACTAGTCAAGCCCTTTCATTTGATACCCATATTCAGCGTAGCGATTCACAATCCATTCGGTTCGGGCTGAGCCACGGAAACTGGCCGCTACCGACTGGGACGAGCAATTTGCGATTCACAACGGAGATTCCGATTAGTTTTGACGTTTCCAACCGACTACCAGCTGTTTCTATTCGGTTGAGATTCGGACAGCTTTTTTATCGTGGATAGCTAAATCCGATTTTCAGATTATTGTATTTACTGAAATTTTCTCTGTTTTTCTCAATATGTTTGTTAGATTATGGACACTAAACGAGTTTTTGTTTACTTTAGTGTATAATATGTGTATAGTTTTTGAAATGTTGGGTTTTGAAGTTAAGCTTGTGCTCTAAAAAGTTGCTAGAAATGGATTATTGCCATACTTGATTTGTTATTGTTTGGTTATTGTTTATTTTTTGAGATGAAATGATGAAACATGAGCAAAAAGGCAAAAAATCACCAAGAAACTTTGGAGATACGAGACATCATGTCATATACGATATACCTAACAGCAAGAGCGGATCCAGCTTTGACCCCAGGTGGTGGTCACATAGTCAGGCCAAGTAAGAACGATAAGTGCGTGCGTGTGTTTTAATTAGTGGTCTACTTAGGTTCTGGAACTAGCCTAAGAGTGGTGATGACCCTTGACCCTCTGGATCCGTCCTTGTATAACAGAAAGTATTTTCGTATCCTGTTCAACTTTTGCTTTAGAATTAACAAAAAACGGCTATGTAGTTAATTTATACGCTGTAGAAGTGGGAGCGAGAGGTATACCAGCAAAATCTCTCTATAACCTGCTGAAAGACCTTGGCTTGTCCAGAAGTGCAGTAAGTTCTATACTAGAACGAGTATTTAAAGCTGCACTAGTAGACTCAAATCAGATTTGGCTGGGCAGGGAGAAACACGAGTAGTGAAGGTGAGTGTTGATGTACGTCAGAAAGGGGCCCTAACCCTACACCCGTGTCACAAGTCTCGGGATTTCTCTCTGCCACATGATGGACTCAGCACCCGCACGGTGAATCCATGGAATGCTAAGAAGATTGTCTCATTATACTTGATGAAGCTAAGGACTGCTACCAGAAGGTATAGGTACCAATGAGACGATCTTCTGAATGATAATGTGCCAATCCAAACCATGAATTCAAACATCTTTATGACATTGGCAATTATGACAATGCATGACTGGTACACATAATATATGTAAGTAGAATCTTGCCGTTGTACCGCATGTTTGATTCAACAAACATTTACTTACCTACGTCCTCCATTACCATTATAGACTTAGATAGAGCTAGATATGTTTTGTAAATAAAAGTAACATGTATCACAAACTATGTATTATTTAATCCTACTGAATATGTCATGTTCCTGTTAGCTAATATTATATACCTCTTACATCTACATTCATGAAGCCGTCGCTTAGGTAAAGTATAAGTAAACTCTTTGGGCCATGGTCTCACAAGGGTATCTAATTTATTTGGTACTAATGTACAAGGTGATTATTATAACTAAAAGTTCAAATTAAACACCAGTAAATACAGTAAATATTTTAATAATCAATCTGAAGAATTTTTTGATGCTTTATATTCAACATAATTTAGCAATAAAGTTTAAAAACAGAGATGGTGTATTAGCCGTGCTGTTATTATCATTGAGAACAACCAATAATAAGAGACCAACCAGAAAATTGGAAAAATGAATAAATCATAAAATGCTCTCCGCACAAAAGTATAATCCGGAGTCAATAAAACATTTAGATTTTTGCACATACCACATGTTTCAATTTCCTAATTTATTATTATTAAAGTATTTGTTATAATTATAAACATAATACAATCTAGCTATTTCAGTTAACTTTTCAATACTAAACTCCATAATACCTAACTGGGATTTTGTGATTTCTAAACTTATTCAAATTATAATGATCCCAACTCTTTAGTGCAATACAAGGATTTTTAACTAAGATTCAAGATAAATTAATTATTTATGTAATATGCATTAATACACTCTTATAAAAAAATACAAATTATAAAAAGTTAAGTACCATGTTTCTTCACCAAATTAACATTTATTAAAATACCTAGGTACCTAAATAGAGAGAAACTAATTTAACTTAAATCACAATTGGTGTTATGGACTGTATCTATTACATAATATCATATTCTTACAAAATAAAATTGGATAATAGGTTTGAAATCAGTAAGTGAATATTTTTACTGAAAATTTGCCTTCATCTTCAATGTGAGTTCAACGACAAAACGAAAACTCTTCTCTTCTCTGGCTTCTTGTATGGAGTATTATTATAACTTCTCTTCTAGACAATTTTATGAGTTTTCCCATATGCTTTGCATCCAATTTGCTTGAAAATGCGAGTTGAGGTTAGCGCGACATCACCAAGTCGTTTTACTCATATATATAATCACATTTGCTGGCTTCTTGTATGGAGTATTATATTATAAGTTCTCTTCTTCTTCTCTTGACAATTTTATGAGTCTTCCATATGATTTGCATCCAAGTTGCTTGACATTCGCATTTCAAGCAGCATCACGGTTACCACGAATCACGGTCGTTTTGGACATCACAGTCCTTTTAGACAATGAATAGGTAATGGATCACATTTGTAGGAACAGTAATATTGATCAGCTTGATACGGTTATTGGGTGGTTTATGAGTTAAGACTATAAACTTTTTGTTGTTAAGCAACATGCGGTTACTACGACATCACGGTCGTTTTGGACATAAAAGTCCTTTTAGACAATGAATAGGTAATTGATCACATTTGTAGGAACAGTAATATTGATCTGCCTGCTACGGTTATTGAGTGTTTTATGAGTTAAAACTATAAACTTTTTGTTGTTAAGGTTTATGATTTCAAAACAAAACAAAGAATGATTCCGTTGACTTTGACAACATCAACAGATTGACAAGTAAAAAGTATGTAGATACGAAAATGTATGATTTATTGTTTTGAAATGCAAATTTCCTAAGGTTATTGTTTGATTTACTTGTTTATTATGCATTTTTAAATATAAGGTAGCAATTGAGCACCTCAAAATAAACTGAAATACAGTTATTTGATGATTTGTATATTTCTACCATGAGTTAACATTTCTACCATATTTGAAAACTAGATAGAGTAGCTTGTCTTTGGTTTGGCCAAAAAGACATTCCTACGCCAACCCGATTGGCGTCGAGAATCGCAAATTCCGATCCATTCGGGTGCGGGACCGCTACCGACTGAGTCGATTCGGGTGCAACCGAATGGATTGTGAATCGCTACCCAGGTATGTTGTGAAGATATATTTTGTTCGCCATTTTGTGGTGGCGGCCGTTTTGAATCGATATTAGCCAAACATAGCTAAGAACATCCGCACGGATATTAACTTTCAAATAAAAAAACCGCATCGAAATCGGCTTATCCGTTTGAGCTCTACGGTGCCACAGACAGACACACACACAGACAGACAGACAGACATCGACGTCAAACTTATAACACCCCTTTTTTTGGTCGTGGGTTAAAAATACCAAAGAATTAAATAAATATCAGCGAAAACATCATTATTGCTATCAAAAAATGGCAGTTCGTTATCTCGGACTGTCTAGTAATACGAGTAGATATACCAGCAAAATATTTATACCTACATGATCGCCACCTGACGTGATGTTCTTGTGAATATAATATGTAAAAATACTCATAAATATACTCTCATATATTAAATAAAACTCATAAAAATACTCATACATATATTTATTTTTCAGTTAACGTTTATCAGCTCACGATTTTCTTCTATTCGCCCTTTCTCTCCACCTTTCATATAATCATCTATCTCATGAAGGGTCCTATCTTTAGTTTCCGGTAAATATAAATAAATTAAAATTACACTTCCGATCGACAAGAAAGCAAATAGAGCAAACGCACCATGCAAACCAAGATATTTGAAAAAATGTGGAAATATCTTTGCCATAGTTCCATAAGTTAATTTGTAGCTTACGATATTTAAACCTAAACATAATATTCTGCAATCTAAAGGAAGCAGTTCTCCTGATATAGTTGTCGCCAACAACATAGGCCCACAACTAATTGCTATTGAATACGTTGCGAGTAAAAATATTGAAAGGTATTTATTTTCTTCAATCACTGACAGATGTACGAGATAAAGGTATATCGAGATCAAAATCATTGTTATTATACCTACAATATTAAATCCTATTAAAAGCACTCGTCGCTTTAAAACCCTAGATAAAATACACCCGATGTACATACCAGCTACAGTTACTCCATCTAAAATAAGCATTCCAGAATACGCAGCTGATTCATCGTTTGTAATTTTTTTCAAAATGTCGAGTGCAAACATTATACAAACTACTTTACCCGAGAAACAGTGATTGCATAATAAAAGACTTGACAATAAAAAAAACTTTATAAATTGCTTACGACGAACTGTTACAAGTAAATATTTTAAATTCCATTTCTGCTCAACAAATCTGTTGTTCTCATGTGAATCTATTAGTTTGAACAATTCTTTTTCAGATTCTGAATCCTTTCCTTTATACCATCTGTGAGCAGCAGAACACTCCTCAATTCTGCCTTTTGTCGCTAACCAAAGCGGTGATTCTGGCCAAACAATAACATTAACAAGAGTATATATTGTACATACTAAACCTATTACAACTATATATTGCCAATGAAAGAATGTGCCAATTGCGTTCGCAACTAAAATACCCCAAAAAAATGTTGCTGATTTCATAGTTAAAAATATACCTCTATTTTTTGAAGAAACGCATTCTGTCAAAATGGCTACATTTGTTATTAACGCAACAGAAATGATTCCAAGAAATATTTCTCCTATTAGAAAATGATTTATGTTTTTACTGAAGTAGAATATGATGAATCCAATGAGTGCGTTGATGCAGACGAAGATATGGCTCTTCTTCCGTCCAATGACTGTAATGAGGATTGAGAGCACAATCATCCAGGGGACCCCGGTGTAGGGATGAATAGCCACTGAAATCAAAATAAATCAAATTGAGAACAGTGTTGTTCTAATCATAAATAACATTAATTTAAAATCAGCCTTTTTACAAAATTTACCAAAAACTATCAGTTAAAATCAAATAAATAAGTCGATGAACGCTGGCCGCATGCACGAAAATGGGATGACTCATTGTCTCGTTAAGCCCATTGTCCCGTTACGCTCGTTGTCCCGTTGCGTTACGGTAAACTATTCTTACATTTCCAAACTCTGATTACTAGTTTAATTTCAAGAATTTATACTTTTAACTGAAGGTTAATTTTCATGCGGTGGATCTTAGCTTTGTTGGGATAATATTAATTAAAGATGGCCGCCTCTACAAAATGGTGGAATAAATATTTCTTCATTTTCATTCATCTACCTCAATATGGGTATCAAATGAAAGGAAGGGAAAAAATAAGGACTTCTTAAATAGTGGCAAATTTAACGCTTCAGTTTTGCAACCAATACAATAATATTAAATTTGCAACAAACATACTCAGGATAAATATTAAACGAGTCACAGAGTCATTTTTATTTCTTTATTACTAAAAAAATTCAGTCGTCAAATAACGCCAAAATTGAACTCTGTTGGGCAATGAATTTGCCCGAAATTTGTGTCACTACAGTGTTCTCTTCCTCAAGGGAACGTTTAACTATTGATGATATAGGTTTGCGGCACAAACATAATAATGTTTTTAGATATAAGTTTGTGCTAAATGGTGATATCAGAATATCAGATCAAATTTGTTGCTTTCAAAATGGTTTCTTCACCAGAGAAATCACAGGGTTAGGAGATCAATCATTTTACAATACAGACTGACGACGCAGGACAGTACCAGTAATTTAGACTCTTCAAGTACAAACATTTGCGAGGCACTGATCTGCTAAGGGCAACTGTGTTACTTACCATTATTCGTATCTTGTTTAGTTTAAATACATGTTAATTGTAACAAAAACCACACCAACTCGTGTTTGTAACAGTCAAAGTTTTAAATAAAAAAACCTACTTCTCCATCTTTCATTGTCGTGTGTCAATCAAGTTCAACTTGCACACATAAGTAAAGCCTCGCCGTAAAAATAGTTGTTCTTATTTTGTGAATAAGGTGTCTTATCTATGTATAAAACATTAAACATACTTAACCATGACGCTTCATCAATAGTAACCGTCTGATTTTCCTTTCTTAATTGTGGGATCAGAACTGTTGGCAATCCAACACTCAAACCATCCATGAAGAAAACCGTCCAAGGTCCAGAGCTCACGAATAACTGCGGACAAATCAAACACTTGTCAATCCTCGTGGTTATTTGCTAGGCGAAGTATATTAGTAACTATGTATATCACACTAAAGATTAGGATATAAGAATGAACTTTGGAAATATTATTGCGATTGGCGCATTACAATACGTAACCTAAGCTCATTTTTTTAGCACCTGGAATCCTCTCTTTTAGACATTCCAATGATCTTCACGATTTTTGCATGAAATATTATTACTGAATCTAGAAGTCGTTAGTATTATGGACAAATATTTGTAACTAAAACAGTCAGTTTCAACACATGTACGTACAATTAAAATTTTAAAGATGTAAATTGAATTTGAAAAAAATACTTAGGGATGCCATAAGACAATATCCTAAGTCTTTTGTCGTTTCTCATTTATATGTATGAGCTACTGTTATTTACGAAATACCAGTGTGTCATGTTTGGCAACAGTGATATGATTTTTACGCATCTAAATTGCCTTTATATTAGTATTGAAAATTGTTGGACCATGACTGTCCGACGAATATAAATAAAATTAAATTGTTGAGTGACTTAAATGTTCATTAATATTTGTAGTATCTTTATCAATTAAAATTGCAAGAACTACGTTAACAACATTTGCATTTTGCTGAGCAATAGCATAGACAAAATATGTACCTACTATTACTAATATGTACTACTAGCAGCCCGCCCCAGCTTTGCACGGGTATTATGGAAAATAAGTATAAAACAAAATTATTAGACTTACAAATTGTAACACAATCTTGGCAGAATTGCCATACTTAGGACATACGACTAAGACAAAACAAACAATCCCAATCATCTGTTTATCATTTAAAACGCATGTTATTTTGCCTATTTTACTTTATAAAAAAAATGCGGAAGCCAGAAGCTCAAGGGAGGTCCTGAGAGGAGCGAGCCAAGCGAGGCCAAGCGAGGTCGTCGCCGTAGCGAGAGGTTACACTCAAGGACATAGAGCTTCTGGCTCCAGGAGCTCACCCGGAGTCGAACCTCAGTGATAGACCATAATAGGACCAATTGTTATGTTTAGGTATGGTTATGCTTCTCTCAATATGTGCCTTTAAACATTATGCTAAGTTATGTTTATGCTATATCCGGTAGCAAAAATTATGCGAAAACTGTTATGCGTTAGTTGTTATGGTATATTATCATTAGTCCTAAAAAAGTAAGGTGTGTCTGGTGTCGTTGTTATTCCCCCTTTTTCTTTTACGCATCAAATCAAAACTTAAATCAATAAATATTTAATGGTTGTAATTTAATGTTAAAAATCTGCTAATGCCACCTACGACGTAGTTTATGGTTGTGCAATGTTTTATGTAGGTACTAAAGTCTATTAGTTCTAAATACGTACTAAATAGTTACGGCTGGTCTAGTCGGGAGAACGGCGGCGGCCGATCTGGAGCCCCGGTTTTAAATCCCACGTGCACCAGGCACCGCTGTCTTTTCGGAGTAATATGCGTAATACCGCTAACTTAACACGGTGAAGGAAAACATCGTGAAGAAATCGCCATGTACTTAGAATCTTTTGAGTTCATGTGTCATCCACCAACCCGCACTGGGCCAGCGTGGTGGATTATGGACTTGACTCTCTCCTTGCGAGAGAGGGCCCCGAGTCCCAGTAGTAGGAATATTTAGTGGGCTGCTTATTGAATCTATTGACACAGCTAGATTTCTGATCGTCTCATCATCGTAGTCCTTAATGCTCCGTTTTATTCTACTTTAGTAGGTAGGATAAAGGGGGACCTTTGGGGATGACCTGTATCGTATCCTATCCCCCAGCTCAAATTACACGCGCGTCACTGTTTTTTCGAAGGCATGTCCGTAGTGCCTCCAATTTAAATCGGTGAAAGAAAACATCATGAGGAAACAGAAATAGAATAAATTTTATGTAATACTGTGTAGAAAATGCGAGAAAACTTGAACAATAACAGTAAAGGTAGAATAAACTTATGCAAAAGTAGTTCTGAAAAGAACATTTTGATAGGAACATAAAAAAAGTGTTACGAAAAAATGTTTAATATTTAATATCATTTGCGTCCACTACCTGCGTAGCAAGGCAACCACGCGAATTAGTAGACGCGCGCGCGGCTACTCGTAGTACTTACCTATTTCATAGCTGCGAACACCTCTCCCCCGTGCCTCGGTGTCCCCTCTATCGGTGTTGCGCCGCGCGGCGCCGCATTTTGATAGGATTGATATTTTTAATTTCGTTATATCTTTTGAATGGAATGTCCGACTTCAATAATTCAAAAAGTAATCAATAGGTAATAAAAGAGTCTTGAATAAGAAATAATTTATTTGGATAAGAATTAATACAAATGTGTTCATAACATGGTCTGAATTTCATAGGCATTTTTACTTACTTTTAAAATGTAAAAAAGTAGTTGTTACGAGGTAATTACTGTAGTTAGAAATATGGTCTTGCGAGGTTTTTTGTAGATTTTAATACGCTCTATAATATTGTAAAACATTGTTTTGGTCTATCATTAGTACTTTCCGCAGCGTATGCGATAAAAGCCATTTTATGACTGTTTTTTTTTATACCTTGCGTTGGTTTTAGTAAAAGTTTCTGTAGATATCTCATTTTTTTTCGTGATAAACATAGCCTATGTTACTCAGTGATAATGTAGCTTTCTATTGGCATAAGAATTTTTGAAATCGGTCCAGTAGTTTTTGAGTTTATTCGTAACATACAAAAATACAAATCTTTCCTCTTTATAATATTAGTATAGATAAAACCCATCGGTCTCTTGCTTGCACTCTTTGGCAGCACCACCAGCCTGAATGATATCACATTTATGCAGGGTTTTTTCACCGTAAACATCCAAGCTATACCCAAACCGAGTGGTCTTGTGCGTGATGATGACAAAAGAACCTGACAGTATGATTCTTGCGCCAAGGAAGTTAGGTCGGCCCCTAGTATAAGACGACGAGATACGGCTGGCCTAGTCGCGAGAACGGCGACTGCTGATCCGGAGCCCCCGGGTTCAAATCCCACCACGCGCACGTCTTTTCGAAGTCATGTGCTTAATGCCGCTAACTTAAAACGGTGAAGAAAAACATCGTGAGGAAACCAACATGTACCTAGAATCTTTCGAGGTCATGTCTCAACCCGCACTTGGCCAGCGTGGTGGATTATGGCCTTAACTTCTTTTACGGTGGTATATGTACGGGATCCTGATGAGTGCTGTGATAATATACCACAGGCGACGCCGGGGCGGACATCTAGTCTATACTAATATTATAAAGCTGAAGAGTTTGTTTGTTTGTTTGTTTGAACGCTAGAATCTCAGGAAGTACTGGTCCGAATTGAAAGATTCTTTTTTCTATTAGATAGTCCATTTATCGAGGAAGGCTATAGGCTATAGAACATAACGCTACTATCAATAGAAGCGGAGCATGAATCAAGAATGTAACAAAAACGGGAAAAAAATATTCCTTCTTGAGAGTTTTCGTAGCGTGCTTTGACATGACAGCATGTGTCTAAGATTACGTCAACTTCAACTTCAAATTTTTTTTGGCTTTCATTCGGTAATGTCACCGCAATTTTGCCAATGTTCATGATTGCATCATTGAATATAACCTGTGCTAATAAATCTGAGTTGGTAATTTCCGACAGGTGGGGTAGCCGGTAGCTGAAGAGTTTGAAAGCAATATTATCAGGAATGTTTGACGCGATTTCAGTCATTTTTTTCACCGTTGGATATGTAAGGAATCTCGATGAGTGTTATAATTATAATGTACCACGGGCAAAGCCGGGGCGGACATCTAGTGCTAGTATAAGACGGCACTTAAGTTGATACTGTAGTACCATTCCATCTTACAGATACAAATAGTATGGCCGATGCAGCAGCTAATTCAGCTGACCGTGTCAAACAACAACAGTATTCAAAAGTTATATCAACAATGGTTACATATTTGAACCGTCTATTGTTGAAACGTGGGGTCCGAGAGCTCACCTTGATTGCAAAAACCTCTACTAGCAATTGGTCGGTGCAAAGCGTGACCTAAACAAGACGACTGCAACAAAAAGACTGGTGTTTATTTGTATAAACGTATTAGCATTGCCATTCACCGTGGTAATTCCACCAGCACGCTGACAATGCTTCCAAATAGTAGGAGGCTTGATAATCTTGATTTTTTTTGGACCTTAATCGGTCCATGGATAATTTAGATGTGACTAGCGTAAGTAATCATTTAAGTACGCTTAGTGTTTGTAATTTCGTTTTGTTAAATAAGGCTAAGAACTCACAGAGCGATTTCCAACCGCGCCCACGAGCTGGCGCGAACCGCGACGGGCAACGATTTTATTTCAAAACTCACGAGTCCGCAGATTTTTGCCGTTTTGCAGCCGCCGCGGGTGAGATTTTCGCCCGCGAACGTAGCGTGGTCACGGCCAGTGCCGACCGCGCGGGAGCCACGTAGCAGCCGCGGGCGTAAACCGCCTCGTGAGTTTTGGTATTAAGTTTTATATAAATATGCATTCTACAAAAACTTCCTGCCCGCAGCCGCGTGCGGGCGCTTTTGGAAACCGCTTCATGAGTTTTTAGTCTAAAGGTTCTGCCAGTAGAAAAAGAAAACACGTTAGTTATGTTTTCAAACATTTACAAAAACGTTCGGAGTTTGGGCACTATTGACGTCATATATTTCGATTTTGTTTTGTTTTTGATTGACGTGTAATTTGATGACATCTTTATAATATATAAGTTACGTATCAGGTTGTTTGTCCGCAATGGACTCCTAAACTGCGATTTACAATCAAATTTGCACACCGTGTGCAGTTTGATCCAACTTGAAAGATAGGATAGTTTTTATTTCGATTAATGGTCTTTATATAACAACTAGATGTACGCCCCGGCTTCGCCCGTGGTACATTACATAGCGCTCATCGGGATCCCGTACATATCCAACGGCGAAAGAATGACTGAAATCGGTTCAGTCATTCCTGAGAATATCGCTTTCAAACAGAAAACCTCTTCAGCTACCTGCTACGCAACCTGTCGGAAATTGGTCGTACCAACTCAGATTTAGAAATAACTTTAATTCTACAGTATTTCTCACTTTTCCGTTACAGTTTTATCAGAAGTATAGATATCTAAGAAAAGCCAGAACGGGGTGCTAGTAAACCTATAGGTATATCAGACACTAGATCTCCTATCATCATATGCGGCCGCTGTCAAGTGCAATCTTATCATTGTTACAATAATTAAATTGCACCAAAAAGACAAAAACCAACTTCAGTATAAAATTGAGTTCAAAACTCGACCAAGTTTCATAATTTAAGAAGCAAATTTTAATATTTTGAAATAATCATCAAAATCGAGTCAACTCCAATTAGATAGATAGATAGATAGATAAACTCTTTATTGTACTAAATAAAACAAAAACAAAATCTTAAGAAACAACAACTTAAATAAGAAAATTTAGTAACAATTGGCGGCCTTATCGCTAAAAGCGATCTCTTCCAGGCAACCGTGGTATGGAAAATGATTATAAATTAAGGAAAACGGGTTCACAAACAAAGAGCAAATAAAAAATAGGAGTAAATTGATACTACATACATTACTAAAACAAACAATGTTATAATAATTGTTGACAATCCTAAATTAACGATAAACATACATGCTAATAACGTTACATTCTAATACATAAATAACATGACAATAAATATACACTAATACATAATTAATTTACAATTAAGTATAATACTAATTGACAAAAGTAACAAGAATACTTCAGTAATAGTTTAAGCACATCCACAGAGCGAATTTAGCAGGACTTGGACAAATAAAAGGTTTTCACGTGTTCTTTGAACACAATAAGCGAAGGAGCTTCCCTGATTTCCACAGGCAAGGAGTTCCACAGTTGTGCTGCTTGGAACGCAAACGATTTGCCAAAGAATTTTTCACAGCGTGCAGATGGGGCTTGAAGTACTAAATTATACGTAGGTCTCAGAGTACGTGTCTGAGAGCTGCTCCAAAAAGTGAAGCAGTCTCTTAGGTAACGGGGGGCAGCAGGGTTAAAAAGGACCCTGTAGAGCAGCGAAAGTACATGAGCATTCCGACGAAGGCGAATGGGGAGCCACTTGAGCTGTGTACGAAATTGAGATACGTGATCATACTTGCGCAAGCCAAAAATGAATCTTACACAATAATTTTGGAGACGCTCAAGTTTATCTAGCTGGCTTTCCGTGAGGTCAAGATAGCAGGCGTCAGCATAGTCTAGGATAGGGAGAAGAAGAGACTGAGCAAGGGCTACCTTAGTGGCAGTGGGTAAAAAGTTACGCACTCGTCTTAGAGACCCACCAGACGCAAATAATTTACAACTGATTGATTCTAAGTGAGGCTCCCAACTCAAAGTACGATCAAAAATCACACCAAGATTCTTAACCGATTCACTATAAGGGATTGTAGCCCCGTCAAGGACAACAGCAGGAATAGTAGTCCAGTCGATCCTAGAGATCATGTATGAGCTACCGATAATTATAATTTGTGATTTATTAGGATTAACTTTCATACCAACAGAATTACTCCAACGGACAATTTCGTTGAGGTCTGCGTTCACCGTAGCTATGGCTGCGTCTAGTTCAGAAAGTTGCGCTTGTGAATAAATTTGAAGATCATCTGCATAAAGGTGGTAGGAAGAATTGAGACGTTGAGACATTGAATTGATAAAGATAGCAAAGAGAAGAGGTGATAGCACGCCGCCCTGAGGGACGCCAGCAGTTGTATTACACCAAGACGAAAATACATCGTCTAGGCGAATACGTTGCCGACGACCAAACAGGTAACTATGAAACCAATCAATCACCGACGGAGATACGTTAAGAGAGCGCAGTGTTGCCAGCAAGATATCGAAATCAACGGCGTTGAAGGCATTACTGAAATCTAACAGAGCTAGAACAGTAAGCCTGCCGCTGTCCATACCTTTGCGGATATCGTCGGTGATCTTGATAAGAGCAGATACAGTACTATGCCCAGGACGGAAACCGGAATGAAGCTGATTGAGGAGGTCTTGCTTGTTGAGGAATGTAGTAACTTGTGTGTGGACAAGACGCTCAAGAACTTTGGACAGGAAGGGTAGTATGGATATGGGACGATACTCGGATAAGGAGGAAGGATTAGGTTTCTTCGGCAAAGGTATAATATGAGCTTCCTTCCAGACTGATGGAAAAACTGAACTGGAGATAGAATTGTTAAATATTACACACAGGATGGGAAGGATAACATCAAGGATGGGCAAGAGCATGTTCCGACTTATGCTATCACCTCCGACAGCATTAGAGGAGATCGACATCACACTCTTCCTAACATCACATTCGGTAAATTGATTAAACGTAAACGGAGAGTAGTCAGGAGTAGGTACGGCAGCAAGATAATTTAATGTTGAACTCTTGACGGCATTTGACATAGAAGACACAGTAGTAAAAAGTTTATTGAGCTTGTTTAAATCAATGTCATTAGGAACAGAATTTTGACGAGGTTTGCCGACTCCCATAGACCTTAGAAATTTCCAAACTTTGACCGGGCTTTCATCTTGTACAGATTCATGCACATGTCGGCGTATTGCATTCCTACACACCTTTTTACAGCGATTACGGGCCTGAACGTATTTTTCTTTAGAAATATCGCTGGGTCGCGACTTGTAGCGAGACTTGGCTGCAGCTTTCTTTTGAATCAAAAATTTAATTTCATCGGTGAGCCATGGCGTAGGTAGATGTTTTATTTTGATGGTACGTAATGGAGCATGAACATCATACAATTGTGTGATCAAGGAATTGAAGATGTCAATCTGATCTTCCACAGATTCAGCCGACATTACGGGACCCCAATCAATCTTATTAGCGTCTTTGAGAAGGGAATCGTTATCCATGCCACCAAAGTTGAGTTGCTTAACAATTTGTGGTTTAAGTTTAGGAGGCCGAGTTTTGTATGAAAGGAAGATTAGATCGTGGTATGAAAAGTCATTAGCTGAGTATTGGCCATGCCTGGCAACGTTGTTTGGTGAAGCCACGATCATCAAATCTAGTAAAGAAGGATTACTATCGGGAAAATGATGGGTGGCGTTAAGGGGGAAGAATTTGCAAGTTGCAATATTTAACAACGGAGTCGAGCGCTAAAGAACGGGCATCTCTTTTCAGAAGACAGGTATTGAAATCACCCATAATAATAGAGTGATTATATAAAGGAATAAATTGATGCAAAAGGTTTTCAAATGAGGGGAAGTAGTTAATATTTTTGGAAGGGCTATAGTAGACTCCGAGAAGAACTTTAGTGTGTGCAAGAAGAACTTCAATAAAAAGATGTTCGCCCGCATCTATCGGCGGTGGTTGTGGCGATTTACTCAGAATAGTGAAAGGAATGTTTGCTTTTAGATAAATAGCCACACCCCCACCGACGCGATTTGAACGATCATTTCTTAAGAGAATGAAACCAGGAAGAGAGTACGAAATTGTAGGAAGACATGGACGAAGCCATGTCTCGGAGACTAGAATAGCGTGTATGTTTTTATGATCAAGAGATGCCAACATTTCTGGATACGAAGACGGAATGCTCTGTGCGTTAATATGTATGACGTTAAAGTTTTTAGGTACACTTGAAAAACTATGATCAAGAAAATCAGATAAAGGTATTAGATTGTCACTACTACAATCGCTACTGTTAGAATCAGTGGACTGCGCTACTAAATTTTCATCATCACTATCATTGCAAATATTATACATTATAATACTAATACATAAACCATAAATATATATAATTAACCTGACCTAAAAAAAGTCTTACTGATAGATATTTTAATATAAAAATAAATAAACAATAACAATAACCACCTGTCCGGTTGTGTAGAGAAGAAATTGCTTACTTTACATTATAATAATAGCACAGTATACATACGTTCATACGTTATTGTACAACCTAATAATAACTATCCAATACTCTCGCATTTACCTACATTGAACAATCCTTAAAAACAACTTAGTTAACAGCAAAATAATAGCGTAAAATACATACATAAAAAAAAAGTTTTAACATGACGTTTCAATTTATGACAGTGACAGTAGAAATAAAATGTGAGTAAATTAGTACCTGATAATTACACAAAAAAAAAAAAAATAATAACAGAAAACAAGTACATAAAGAAATAAGAAAATAAGTAACTAAACGAAAATTTGCTACATACAAACGAATTCCACCGTGACATGATAAACTAAACCTAAATTACTACACGAGATTAAATATATGGGAAGGTAGACTTCATAATTAAGTTGTACATACCAAAACAAAATGATGTGGATAATATTATGTATCACAAAGTCCTTTAACACTGGATTATTTCAACGGTACTCGTCTTGTAACCCTCGGAGCCTTCTTGTCTGCCCCACATCTGTTTTCTTTAACTTGTGAGGCGGTGTGGTGACTGTGGCGGCAGCGGTGACGTTCGAAGAGTTCTGCGTCGGCATCTCAATTTTGTCTAGTTCAGGACGACTACAGACACGATACCGCTTGTCACCCGGCCCTAAGATGATTACAAAGCCATCCTGCGTCCAACATCTAGTGATACCGAATCGCTCGCGAGCCAGCATGAAAGTCTGATGCCGGGGTTTGGTCAAAAACTCCGACAAGGTTACCCCAGTGCCTTTCAAAGCTTTCTTAGCATTCCAGACACGCTGTCGCATACCTATGTCACGTAGCTTGAGGAGGATTGGTCTGGTCTTATCAGGGGCAAGAGAACGACCCATACGATGGCACCTATTGATGTCAGCTGTGGTGAACTCTGGGATCTTAAGCTTTTCAGTGAGTACCTGCACCACAGAGGCCGCTGTGTTTTCATTCTTCAATTCCGGAACTCCATGAATGAGCACAATCTTCCTTCTGGCACGCATCTCCTGGTTGTCTGATTCACGGGCAAGAAGAGTTATTTGTTCCTGTAGAGATTTTAATGCCAACAAGATATATGCTCTGAATGAAGCAAACTCATCCGCCAGTGTTGATTTAGATGTAGAAGGAGACAATTGTAATTGCGCCTGAAAAGTGTTCATTTTGTCCAGGAATAAGGCTTGAAGTTTATCTTGAGAGTCCAGAACAGCCTCCATTAGTGTAAATTAAAATATGAAATAGATAATTAATTTTAAGTTTGCAGGTTAAGTTTAGAAGATGTTTATAAAACAGTGAACTCAAAGGATAACACTCCCAGACAGGTATTTTGTGTTGTTATTTAATTAAACATTAAGTTTTTTTTGAAAATGTTATCAATTTTGATTTTTATTATTAATTTAAATTAGAGCCAATTTTAAAACTGTTTTGTTGATGACTACCCACGAAGAAAAAAAAAAAAAAAAAAAAAGCGTACGTAAAATCAGAAAATAATTACATGAATTTAAAGATAATAAAATTAAATTATTCGTACTGAAAAAATACTTTAATATCTCAATAAATGACGAATCTGTGAACATTTAAAAAAAAATCAAAAAGCCGCGCGGTGCGGTCGGTGTGTGACGTCACAAGTCTCGACGCGGTCACGCTCACGGTGCTATCGTGGAACAACATTAAAAAAACATACAACCGTATTTATAACCTCCTTCTTTTTTTTAAGTCGGTTAAAAAAAGAAATATATCCCCCCCTATTTAAAATTTTATAACGACCAACGATTACAAGATCACACAAGACTTCTTAAACGCGTGAGTGTTTGGATGGAATAAAATTTCGAGTTGCTATATGAAATTAAGTACATAGTAGGTTTAAATTTAAATTACTTGTGATCATAAGGTCACTGCAGTTTATCAAATCAGAACATTCATTTTTATTTATTTTTTTAAATAAAGAGTGACGAGACGATCAGGACATGTGCCTGATGGTAAGCAACATGCCTGACACATAACAGCACAGTGACACGCAGCTATTGGAACATGAAGAGTCCAAATCATTACCTAGCACTGCACTGCGCTCGTCACCCAGAGATCTAAGATCTTATATCTCTAAGCCCTGTAATTTCTCTGGAAACATTGCCCTTCAAACCGGAACACAGTAATGTTTGCACATTACTGCTTGGCGGTAGAATAACTGACAAAGGTGTGGTACTTCCCCAGGCGGACTCTGCCAAGAGTCCTACCACTACCAACCAATTCATAGTCTCAATAAGTTGTTGTTCCAACACTTGGCTATCGTTGGAGCGTGAACATGGGTTAACTATGTTAAGTGGAGACAAAATCGCCGATTTATTGTGAAATGTGAAACAATTTTGTTGCTAATTTTTTGTAGACAAAAATAATTTGGTCTCATTAATATAATCTCAAAAACTATTGAACGGCTTTCAAAAAATCAAACAAAATCGTAAAAAATGTATACTTAGCTAAGTAGTGTCCTACGGATACACTCTCTTTGTTCCTCACCCCTTTACTTCCGATAAATTTGTGTTTAATGGCGTCTACTTGAACCGGTCTTTATTTTGATTAAAGTTCATTTACATAGAAAATCGTAAAATAAAAAAAATTAAAAAATCAAAATTTTTGGCGGAAAATGGTCCCGAAGAATTGAAAAATAAAAAAATATAATTTGTGCAATCGAATACAGTGTTTTTGGTGTTTCGAGTTTGTTATTTCGTATACAACACATTTAACCCATAAAACCACTGTCTCCCTTATAAATTATTAAAGTCATAGTTGTTAGACTACTTGAGAAATCGCAATTTTTTTTACTCAAGTGTCAAAAATGTTAGTTTACATTTTAAGTACATTAATTATAAATAAATGATACCGCTAGAAGCGTCTTGAAACGCTCTTGAGAGTAAATGGCTCAAACGGGTAAAAGTAAGGCGGCACTTCATATCCCGAAACATAAACACCGCGCATATGTAACCTGACACCCGTTTTCCCGCCAAATTTGTAAAACGCGAAAAGTGGCCAGTGTATCAAGCGGATATACCAAATTTAATTCTAGTCCCTTCAGTCAAGGTAATATTATCTATCTATATATATATAATCTATATATCTATAAATGTATATAAAAGAAAGTCGTTTAGTTACACCATTTATAACTCAAGAACGGCTGAACCAATTTGGTTGAAAATTTGTGAGAAGGTAGCTCAGGACCAGGAAAATAATATAGGATAATTTTATCACGTTCCCGTGGGACGTCAAAAACGACAAACGACGAATATCCCGATCGACCGCTTCTCGATCGATCGACTTCCCGTGTGACGTGACATAAAACGTAAACGACAGCCAAACGTCATTTCATCGTCGTCATGTCAATAATGACATTACCGAATGGAAGCCAAAAGAAAGAGTTGAAGAACCTTTGCTAATCTTTGTTTCTAAATCTGAATTGGTATGAACAATTTCCGACAGGTGGCGTAGCAGGTAGCTGAAGAGGTGTTTTTGTTTGAAAGCGATATTCTCAGGAATGTCTGAACCGATTTCAGTCATTCTTTCACCGTTAGATATGTACGGGATCCCGATGAGTGCTATATAATGTACCACGGGCAAAGCCGGGGTGGACATCTAGTATATACTAATATTATGAAGCTGAAGAGTTTGTTTGTTTGTTTGAACGCTAGGATCTCAGGAAGTAATGGTCCGAATTGAAAGATTCTTTTTTCTATTAGATAGTCAATTTATCGAGGAACGCTATAGGCTATAGAACATAACGCTACTATCAATAGAAGTGGAGCATGAATCAAGAACCCCGAAGAATTTGTACCCCGTAAGGTCAGGGAGGCCATCGAAATCGGTAAGCGTCCGACCTTTAATAGAGATGGAGGATGGCATGTGCCGCCCGCTTGGAAGCCGTGCCTCCATAGTGCTCGGTATGGTGTTCGCGATATGAGTGAAGACACAGTGAGCTCAGTGTGCTGCAATGTTCCCGACTCGCAGCTTACCAGTGATGAAGAGTTCGAGTGTATACCTGCGCAACCCTCTCGCACCCCCTCACCTGCACCCCCGCAACAGCCGTTGAGCTTGCGTGCGCGACGTGCGGCAGCCCGCAGTGCCAAACGGGCAGCCACCGCGCGTGTGCACTCGCCTTGAAAAAGGCCGCCGGACGCGGCCGAAACTCGAGTCGGATTGACCGACCGTATATACGTGAGTGTCCCGTTATCCAATTAAATATGAATCAAGAATGTAACAAAAACGGGAAAAAATATTCCTTTTTGAGAGTTTCTTTGAAATTCATACCTACAACTGCGAGCACGTAAACAAACGATAAGGCTTATGCGACTTACACGACTCGGCTACCTTATGTCATGCACGTTAAGATAGAGAGGACATTGGGAACACGTACCGAGCGCGCCCCGAGATCGAGGCGCGTAAGTACAGCCCGCGTTTCGTCCGTTTGTATGAAATCGAAATACTGGTAGTTAATATTACCGTGCTTCAGTAGTTTTGGCCTGATGGAGTAACAAACTTGTAACATCTAAATTACTTTCTACAAACTTTAGCGTTTATAACACTAACTTGCAAAAAAGTTACGCAAATATAGACTATATCTACTAGAATTTTAAGTTAAAATCAAGTCGAAGAGGAAAGCCCGCCGGTGGTCTCTTGCTGGAAGAGCCTGATGACCAAGAAGTAATAAAAAAAGACAGTGACAGCAAACAGACTTGACTATTTTTCTCAATCTGGCTAATCGGCGGTCCCGAGTTCACTCAAACATTTCTTTAATTTTCGAGCGTGACGTTGAGCTCTACTTACGGCCCAAGAAACATCTGTGTATGGTACATACGCCAAAAGAAGTTTTAACTTCACTTTAAAAAATAATAAAAGTTAAGATGGTATTTTACTGACATATTTATAGTAATTTATCGATGGAGTAGTAGTATTGCGTACTAATATTTATTCTGTGGTATTGCAATAAATTGTTACCAATGCAACAGAAAATGATACTAAAATTGGTGGACAATTAACATTCAACGCCATCTGACCCCAAAGTAAGTAAAGCTTGTACTGTGGCGGCCAGATAGCTGATAGAATACTTATATAGTTTTAAATACATACTTATCATACATAGAAACACCTAGGCACAGTATAAACATTTGAATTCATCACACAAATATTTGCACTGGGTGGGAATCGAACCCACGACCCTCGACTACGCAGGCTACTTAACCCACTAAGCTACGAGGCTAGCGCGGAAGGGAGTAGCCTTAGCTAAAAAATATTGCTCAAATCTTTCTATCATTTCTTGCGGGAGGGGAAAGTTAGTTGCACACTAGCGCAAAGCCGCACTATTACATACAAAACAAACCTATACCAATCCATTGCCGATCATACTCACACAGCCAAATCACTAACACATAAAAAATAAAGCACTATTCACAAATCTAGCCCCGCCCTGAGCCACAGTATATTACCAAACTCCATGGTCCACGCGGACTTGTACTTTGACAGAGGGGAAACGCTGTGTATGCCTACTCCCTTCCGTGTTGCTCGCTGACTGTAGTAGCGTGTTTTTTAAATCCCTGATAGACACGCAAAGTACCTATAGTTCTTGTGCGGTAGCATCGTGCGGATAATAGTTCCTACCAGTTTCGTAACACGAAACGTTTCATGAAATTTGCCACTATTAACAATATATAAACATGTGGGTAATGTTGGTGATTATCGTTGAGGCGCCAAGAGAGCCGGAGACAGTAATCATTAATGAACACGTATATCATACGGCGATTTTCAACACACTTGAGAATAAAATAACAATAAAAAACAATTCAACAGTGGAAAGGGGTTTATATATGATTTTGTTTTCCTTTTGGTGGGAAAAAATATTAGTTGTCATATTACGCGTGCGCAACTAAGCCACAGACTAAAAAAAATAGTTTTTGTCTTTGCTTTCTGTGGATAACGTTTTTAGCCACTTACAAATCGCTGCTTTGGAAGAATAGCGTATTATTACCAAATACTACAAAATTGAGTTTTCAACACCGTTCAACGTAAAATGATCTGTTTTATATACTCAGTAAAGATCGTATTTCTATAACAATAATTACAGGCGTGGCGGCACCAAAAGACTGTTTCCTTTTGGTCAAATTTGGCCGCAATTTTTCATAGATAGCGTTGTATCGCCATTTGCAACCGGTCTTTAGAAGTGAACACACGGTTGTTTTCCTGGAACATGGTCATATTACAAAATAAAACCGATTTTCAGTGCGCATTTATCGAGGACACTGCATTATTTCGAGATGTAACACTATTGTTTAAAATAATCTACAAAAACTTTTACACAGTTCTCATAAACAAAGTATTATTTGGTATTACTACATTGTTCTATAAAAAGTTAGTATAACTTAATTGTATTAAAATTAAATAATACTGTTTATAACAAAAATTATGGTCGATAGTATTTGTACAATTAAAATTAAAACTGTAACGTGGCAACCCCCCGCTATCGAGGGAAGCTTCCCCCATCCCTAGTTGGCTCGCTTCCGTCTCCTCTTGGCCGTGACTCGGGGCGTATAAGACGTCCGCCAAACAAGCTAAATTTGTAACTTCTAACCTCTATGATTGTGACCTGTTTTATCTTTCGTGATTGTGTAAATTATCTTGTGTGATTCAACCAATAAGACTTTCAAACCAACCTCCGGCGTTTCTTTTACCAAGCTATCGAATTCCACACGCCCGGCACAAATGGCGCCCAACGAGCGGGCATTGGACTTGTAAACGCACGTGTTTTTTTTTTCTGTGTATTGATACAAGTGATCATGCTCCGATAGCTACACCACCTTATCGTCTGACACCTGCCAAGAAAGAACTTATGCAGAAGGAAATCAATAAAATGATAGCGGAAGACATCATAGAGGACTGTGAGTCAGCTTGGAGCGCCCCAGCCCTTTTAGGACCTAAGCGCGATGGCACTTATCGGTTTTGCGTCGATTACCGCAAATTAAACGGAATCACGAAGACGGATACCTACCCTATGCCGCGGATCGACGATTTACTACAAGCAACAAAACGGGGACGCTGTCACATGTCGACCATTGACCTCCGTTCTGGGTACTGGCAAGTATCACTTAAGGAAGAAGACCGTGACAAGACAGCTTTTGTAACTCCTTTTGGTACATTCCGTTTTAAAAGAATGCCGTTTGGACTGAAAAACGCGCCAGCGACCTTTCAACGATTAACAGACAGAATGCGTTCTACATCTAATTTAAAGGACGTGAATGTACTGGGGTATATCGACGATTTACTGATAATAAGCGATGGGGAGAGATTTTCGAAGCATCTGGAAGACTTACGTGCCGTTTTCGAGCAGCTGAGAAAGTATAAGCTGCGCGCAAATCGTGAGAAGTGTGTCTTTGTGAGAAAATCAGTGAAATATTTGGGTCACGTGATATCAGAAGATGGAGTATCAGCTGATGAAGAAAAGATTAGCGCAATATTAAATATGAACACTCCTACAAACCAGAAACACCTAAAGTCTTTCGTACAAACCTGCGCGTGGTTTCGGAAATTTATACCCAGATTTTCCGAAGTGGCCCAGCCCTTGACGAAATTAACGAGAAAAGATCAACCGTGGATATGGGGACCAGATCAGGAGAAAGCTTTTAGAACCCTGAAAACCCTGTTGACATCTGCACCGATTCTGATACAGGTAGACTATTCTAAACCGTTCATCTTGCGAACTGACGCCAGTAATTATGCACTAGGTGCAGTACTACTTCAAGGCGAGTCCAAAAATGAAGAGAGACCTGTAGAGTTTGCTAGTCGCTTACTAACAGAAGCGGAACGAAACTATTCGACGACGGAGAGGGAAGCACTAGCAGTCGTATGGGCTATGGATCGATTCAGAGGCTACATTGACGGTCACCCGGTAACGATAGCAAGTGACCACCAACCACTTAAGTGGCTATTTTCTTTGAAGTCACCTTCTGGTCGACTAGTGCGTTGGGCGTTAAAGTTACAGAGCTATGACCTCCAGTTTGAGTATACACCTGGTAAAATAAACGTAGTAGCTGACACTTTGAGTCGCCCAGTCTGCAACGATGAAACTCACAATGTGTGTGGAGTATGCTCTGTTACTATTGACTTGCCTACAAGACAGTTGGCTCAGGTTAGAGAAGACCAGGAAAATGATCCGGATATTCATAAAATTATCAAAGAATTGGAAGATATTGACGAGGTAGCAGCTCGTCGCTGGACAGAGCGTGGATATATCATGGAAAGAGGAGTTCTCTATCGATATAATCCCGATACGGATAATGAAACACCACAACTGGTAGTACCAGTGAGTATGCGAGAAGAGATCTTTCGTGAATGTCATGATGCGCCTATTTCAGGACATCCGGGAATAGATAAAACCTACCAAAAGGTATCTCAAAATTATTTTTTCCCGGGGATGAGAAGAATTATCACAGATTATGTGAAATCGTGTGTGACTTGTCAACGATATAAATCCTCTAACGAGAAACCATCAGGGTTATATCAAACTCCAATATTACAACAGAGAAACGAAGTTTTAGCAATCGACTTATTTGGACCATTACCTGAAGGAGAAAATGGTGAAAAAATGGATTTTATTAGTTGAGGATACAGCAACTAGATGGGTGGAGCTTTATGCTCTGAAAGAAGCAACTTCAATGGCTTGTGCGAAGATATTGATTGAAGAATATTTTCTAAGATATGGTTTACCGAGACGGGTCATATCAGACAATGGAGTCCAGTTTGTGTCTGCTATAATGCAGAAATGTATGCATATTCTCAACATCACCCAAGATTTGACGCCATTCTACCACCCAGAAGCTAATCCTGCAGAAAGGAAGAATAGGGACATGAAATCAAAATTAGCAGTACTGGTTGGATCACATCATCAATCATGGCCCAGCAAACTGGCTCAGGTCCGTTTCAGTATGAACACAGCAAAGTGTGAGACTACGGGGAAGACTCCAGCGTTTCTGATGTTTGCACGAGAACTTAGGTCACCCCTAGAGGTCTATGATGACCCTAAAGCTATATTGGAGAAAGAAAACTTTGTACCGCAAATAACACCATACTTGACAAGATTTTTGAATTCATTGACAGGAATAAGAGAAAAAGTAGAGGAACAACAAGATAAGTCAAAGAAGTATGCAGATCTGAGGAGAAAAACCAGGGCAGGAATTCGAAATAGGAGATAAAGTGTTGCTAACCACACATCTTTTGAGTGACTCTTCGAAATCTAAGACCGCTAAATTCTTTCCTAAACGTGATGGACCATATGTGGTTAAGGCCAAGCTGAGTCCAACAACATATAATATAGCCTCTGAGGACGATGGTGAGGTGTTAGGGAAATTTCATGTAAGTGAACTTACCGCCTTTTATGAACGGGGAGTAGAACAAGTTCAGCCATTGAACCCCAAAAAGAAACGAGGCCGTCCTCGCAAAGCAAATAGGGTTTCTGGTTCTAGTAACGTTAAGCTAGATCACAAACGGGGACGTGTATGTGATCTAGAGGGGGAGGATGTAACGTGGCAACCCCCGCTATCGAGGGAAGCTTCCCCATCCCTAGTTGGCTCGCTTCCGTCTCCTCTTGGCCGTGACTCGGGGCGTATAAGACGTCCGCCAAACAAGCTAAATTTGTAACTTCTAACCTCTATGATTGTGACCTGTTTTATCTTTCGTGATTGTGTAAATTATCTTGTGTGATTCAACCAATAAGACTTTCAAACCAACCTCCGGCGTTTCTTTTACCAAGCTATCGAATTCCACACGCCCGGCACAAAACGTTTTTCTAGATAGAATTATTCGTGACCGTAATTGTATTTTTTGTATTAAGACTTTATCTGATCAAAAAGTTGTTGTATTGTCGTACTTGTCACAGTATTTTAGATAAAAACATCTCGAAACCGCATTTATTTTTTAAAATGTCAGATACCTATCTAACGAATCGTAATGAACTTACAGAACCTAATATATTAGTAGTAGGTACCTAGTATTCTTTTTAACAATTAACTTTTATAAGTAATCGAGGTAGCTAGTTACTAGTTAGCTACAAGTACATTCTAGGTTTTAGGTCTCTACCAAAACTGCATTAGTTTTGGTAGAGATTGGTCATTTTAGTGGCAAACCGATGGACACTACAGATGTTCCAGAACATCAAAGCCCCGTTGAGTATCAAGGGAATAAAAGAAGTGATACGTACTTTTATATGAAGTGTAGGTAGTTGAATTTTTTATTTTATAATAATATAGTATTGTTAAATTGGAAATAAATATCGAGAATATTTATGATTTATTGGATATTTTTCCATGTATTGTTTATGTTAGAGGAAAATCAAGCAGAAGACATAATGAGTCAAACGGCACGCGTGATACTATCTCCATTACCGCCTGAGCAACAGGCTTCTAGATGCAGAAGATCCGCTTAGCCAGCAAAAACATGATTGTTGTTCAGACATTCAGTTAATTAACGCTGTTAGTTAAGGACCCGAATTACGTTAATACTGATGATTATAATTTTGATTTTAATCATAGTAACTTAACTAACAAGAAACGTGCAAAGCAATTTTAAAAAAATAATTTTGCTGAAAACTTCGACCTTATGACTTCAGTTGCAAATAAAAATCCCAGTGAAATTAGAACGCCTAATTCTAAAAAAAAATTGATTATTCAACAAGCCCAAATCAGGTCCTTCATAAATTTCGTATAAACCACCGAGTAGTTCACCTAGTTCGAGCTCTTCCTCGGACTCTGCTAACAGTTCATAATCTTAGTGAAATATATGATTATAGAAGTGAAAACTTATGAACTCAGAATTTGATAGCTAACGTTGGAAACTACGGTAACCGGAACGTGAAACTGGAGGGCGTGGCTATGAGCATAGCCATCTAGAAATACGTCAGCATGCCCAATGGCAAATGATGACGCATTTCTGTATTTCTAGATGGCTAATGCCCATGGCCCCGAGTCTACCCGAAGATTTCTTTGCATTTCCGAGCGTGACGCTAGAATTCAATTCACAGCCCACAAAAAATTGTCTGTGCCGTGCCAAAAGAAGTTTTCACTTAAAAAATACAGTAATGGATATAAAACCAGCTAGAGAACAAAATGTAAAAGAAGTTACAGAACAAGATGTAGAACAAGATAAAGGACAAGATACAGAAAAAAATACAGAGTCAGCAAAAAGAATTGGACGTAAGCGCAAGGCAGCCCCTAAGAACTGGATACCTGCAACAGCAAACATTTTAAGAAATCATGGCAAATCGTACGTGATTAACAAACTAAAGTAATTCCCAACAAACAACTGAAAACTCCATGCGGAGATAAATGCAAATTTAAGGACGAGTGTGTAAGGAGTAAGGAATTAAATAAGGATTACAGAATTACAAATATCAATGATGTTGCGATACTACTGGGATATGGACGACTTGGAACGGCAGTGAGAATATAATATTATGCGATATATTTCCATAATTAAACCAAGATACTCGTACAAAGTACATAACAATTTAGCTTTTTCTCTTTCAATAGCGGATAATAAACTTAAGAGTTCGTAAAACTTATTTCAAAGCCACCTTGATATTAACAACAGGCTTATTGAGACTGTAATTGATAAAATATCAAACATGGCTATTTTAGAGCAAGATCGTCGTGGTAAACAAGAGAACCATGCTCATCTTGATTTTTTGGTAAAAGATAGCATAAAAACACTTGGATTCTATCTCAAAAGTTGATAGTTATTACTGAATAACAAACATCAAGCGAAAATACATTGAAGGCGGCAAGACTGTATCCGATTTACATAGACGGCTATAGGCAAGATTTTTTCGAAAAATTGCATATAAGCAATCATTAAGACATACAGATATAAACATTTTGAAAGTTAATCAAGACGTTACTCAAAATTACGCCTACAAAATATTATAATTATGAAAAGGAACATTTTTAATAAAGTTTTTGTTGATAACAAGAAACACAAAATAAAAATACAGTTTTGTCAGAAGCACACAAAAATAAAATGGAAGTGTGTGAAAAGAAGAAATGAGGATTATTAGGTATACTACAAAATAATACAATTCCAAAATGTTACTCATTACTTATTCTATGACAACCTTTAGGGGTTTTACAAGGGCGTTATCGTTAACTGGGGAAAAGATTATAATAACTGATATTAATATTTTATATACTTACATAGATTGGTATACTCCGCGAGGCATAAGCTGAGCTTTGCATTTGTGCGAGTGTACATGGATAGTGTAGGTGTGACAACCGGCCTTAGGCGCGGCGCCATTCTGTCTCGCCGCGCTTCTGCCTGATTGGTGATCACTCACACTAATGCAAAGCTCAGCTTATACCTCGCGGAGTGTAGTCATAATAATATGACACGTTAAAAGTTTTTCTTTCGTATCTATCTTCAAAAGCGGACTGATTATTACTATCTCAAAGTATCAAAGTCAGATATTTAAATAACTTTCTTTAAATTACTATTAAAAATGGAGACTGATACAAACTCGGTTTTGTGTTTAGAATTTACAAAAAATTTCTAAGTTTAAGTTTACAAATTTATATGGTTAATTTTTGACCTTTTTGAATTTTTATGCTTTGTTTTCTATTTATTTTTTTAAGATTTTTTAAGATTCTACGGTACAGCAATGACTTAATAAGCGTTAGTTATTTTTAAAGATGTTAAAATTACTCATTTTTTCCAATTTTAGTATGTTAATTACTTGCTGTAAGACCAGTTAATACTTTATGTGTCTATATAATATATTACATACAGCAAGTATTTTTGTAAAACAACGACCGAATGGGTATTGTAACACTATTGATTTAAAACAAATAATGGTAAAATGTCACAACTCAAAATGTATCAGTATCACTGAGAAAAATATAATGAACTTTTTGTATTATTTCGAGAAACAACTCTGTTATTGAAATAAACCTTATTTTTTTCTAGTATTTTTTGTAATGAGCCAGTAATCATCATAAGTTTGTCTGTGTTATTTTGTTTTAAGTCTGAGACCTAGTAGTCATTTTCAATTTTTAGTACTAAATAAGTATTATTTTCTTAAAATCATTTAATAAACATAAACTCCAATATATTTCTCGTATTTTTAGTCAAGTCTTATCAACGTTCACCCAGTTAATAAAAAAAATACAGCATTTTAAGATTTGAAAAAACTTTAAAGTGTTCTACTGAAAAATTCACTCAATTTGAGTTACGACAGTATTCTTCCAAGGCAGCGAAATGTGTTTTTTTTTTCATAGTTACAAATAACCAAAAGTGATATTTGAATGTATGTTTTATTTTTTAAGACGTCTTTAAATAAATAATTTGAACTAGTGCGTATAAGTTCGAATTGTTTATTTAAAGATGAAGTTGTATGAAATGAGGAAGCAATAGCTATATTAAATAATTTGTTCTATTTAAAACAATCTTTTTTGCATCGAAACTTTTTAGAACAAAGCAACTCAACCAATAAAAAAACTTGTGAGTACATAAGTTAGTTATAGAGTTTTTTTATATAGTAATGAAAAAATTCACAGTTTGATTATAGGCGTCATACGCCTGATTGCGATTAAATTAGATTCACGCTATCAGCAAGTATGTCGAAAAAATATACGTTGTCATAAGCAGAGGCCTTGCTTATGACAACGTATATTTGTCTTGCACGTCGACGCTTTAATTTTAAAAAATCACTATCTGATAACTTTTATTTTAATAATATTTGTTTTGTTATTTTACTTATACGTACTCAGTTAAAAAAAATAAAAAATAACATACCTGCCGCAAGAATGAAGAAGAAGTCCAATCCATTTTCTAATACTTTTTTAAAAAGTGTTTTATTTAAGCGATCCAGTTTTGAAACTTTTTTAAAACTGACCATTTATTTCACAGAGTACAAAAAAATACCGAAAATATATAAATAAGGAAACATACACATCCAAACACAGCTCCGACTTCTTGTATTGTTTCTACTAAAATCAAGAACTCTATTAAAAAATTCAATAGCTACGTTTAGATAGTTCACAATTATCATACCGACTCCATTATTTTAATAACTACAATTAAGACCAGTTTTCATTGAATTGTGACACGAGAATACTCAGGTTACGCAACTTTAATATTAGTCACTTGAGTATGAAAATTAACGTATTTTTCACATCACATCTTTCTTCATTTGCTTAGAAAAAAATGAAGGAAAATATCGTGAGGACACCAATACGTACCTAGAATCTTTCGAAGTCATGTTTTTTAATTATACTTATATATAACAGATTCGCACTTGACCACCATCTCGCCTGATGTAGCTTGATGTTGCCGAGCGTGCTTACTAAGAAGCAATTGATTCACTTTCGAATTGAAGACACCAAGATTGTAACTATCGGGGAAACCCCACTTAGGCAACGAATTTCAGCACTGGGTCAGCTTAGCTGATTATGGCCTTGACTCTCTCTTTGCGAGAAAAGGCCCCGAGTCCCAGCAGGGGGAACGTCTAGGGGGCTGTTTATATGCTTTACATATTTTTAAGTGCGCATGGTTCCCTAAATAGCAGCGGTCAGTGGTACTTTCCTTGAAAAAAAACCGCCGGTTGCGGCGGAAACTCAAGTCAAATTGGACTGGCCATGTCACACATGGTTTACTCATAAATTAATTATAAACACATTAATAATGTTTTACTGCAATTAAGTAAATATTACAGTTGTCTGACAAAGACGTCTAGGCGGACCAAACATGCGGTACGAAATGCGCGAAATGCGCTCCCAAACTACGAACACGACCATGTTAGCAGTTTGGGAGCACACTTTAGAACGGACTTTTGATGAAGTGGCTACGGAAGAATAATTTTCCTCTTTTTCTCCTAATACAAGAAATATGTAAAAAAATAGGAATTTAAATGACAAAGATCACGGACCCCGGAGTCTGTGGAGTGGATAATATTAATAATAAAAAAACTACTGAAGAACTGAACATTGGATCTATCATCGGCCATATCCACGGATATGCCATATCGGTCATCAACATAGCTAAAAACCATAAAAACCGCATTGAAATCGGACGTGCGTGGACTACTATAACATGGTGCATACCAGGCTGGAGCTTCGTAAGCGAAGTCAAAGTCAAAGTCTACTTTATTCATGAGGTATGTAATCTGTGTTGTTCATAAATATACAATTTACACGTCAATTAATAAAAAAATCGCAGTCATAGGAACTGCCGATAGAAGTAAAAACTTATATTTAACTCAGAATGTGAAAGCTATCACATATCATATTTTTGGAAACTATGCGGGTGAAACCGGAGGACGTTGCCATAAGCACGGCCAATCAATGGCCAATGAGATAAGCTGACGCATTTCTAGATGGCCAATAGCCATGCCCCCGAGTTAACCCGAAGGTTTCTTATCATTCCCGAGCATGATGCTAGAATTCAGTTCACATTATCATCATCATCAGCCGCAAGACGTCAACTGCTGAACATATGTCCCTAGATTTCCACAACGAACGGTCCTGCGCAACCTGTAACAGCGGTTTCCAGCGACCTTTGTGAGGTGTTCTGTCCATCTAGTTGGAGGCCGTCCAACACTGCGTCTTCCGGTTCGTGGTCGCCACTCGAGAACCTTTCTTCCCCATCGGATGTCAGTTTTGCGAGGGATGTGGCCTGCCCATTGCCACTTCACCTTGCTTATTCTTAGAGCTATGTCGGATGTGGTCTATGGTACTAAATCCTTTTTGGAAACCGGCTTGTTGGTAGCTGGAAGTCGTCAAATCTGATTGCGAGACGATTCATGATTACCCTCGATAAGAACTTATAAATGTGGTTGTAGGTTAAGTTTTTTCTTATAAAATTGATCTTGACAAAATTTAATAATATAACTGGAAGTATGGTCTTAGCTGTTTTCGAGAGTTATCACGAATCGTCTCGCCCGATGACTCAACGAGTTTCAGCCTCTGAAGAACTGAACATTGGATCTATCATCGGCCATATCCACGGATATGCCATATCGGTCATCAACATAGCTAAAAACCATAAAAACCGCATTGAAATCGGACGTGCGTGGACTACTATAACATGGTGCATACCAGGCTGGAGCTTCGTAAGCGAAGTCAAAGTCAAAGTCTACTTTATTCATGAGATATGTAATCTGTGTTGTTCATAAATATACAATTTACACGTCAATTAATAAAAAAATCGCAGTCATAGGAACTGCCGATAGAAGTAAAAACTTATATTTAACTCAGAATGTGAAAGCTATCACATATCATATTTTTGGAAACTATGCGGGTGAAACCGGAGGACGTTGCCATAAGCACGGCCAATCAATGGCCAATGAGATAAGCTGACGCATTTCTAGATGGCCAATAGCCATGCCCCCGAGTTAACCCGAAGGTTTCTTATCATTCCCGAGCATGATGCTAGAATTCAGTTCACATTATCATCATCATCAGCCGCAAGACGTCAACTGCTGAACATATGTCCCTAGATTTCCACAACGAACGGTCCTGCGCAACCTGTAACAGCGGTTTCCAGCGACCTTTGTGAGGTGTTCTGTCCATCTAGTTGGAGGCCGTCCAACACTGCGTCTTCCGGTTCGTGGTCGCCACTCGAGAACCTTTCTTCCCCATCGGATGTCAGTTTTGCGAGGGATGTGGCCTGCCCATTGCCACTTCACCTTGCTTATTCTTTGAGCTATGTCGGATGTGGTCTATGGTACTAAATCCTTTTTGGAAACCGGCTTGTTGGTAGCTGGAAGTCGTCAAATCTGATTGCGAGACGATTCATGATTACCCTCGATAAGAACTTATAAATGTGGTTGTAGGTTAAGTTTTTTCTTATAAAATTGATCTTGACAAAATTTAATAATATAACTGGAAGTATGGTCTTAGCTGTTTTCGAGAGTTATCACGAATCGTCTCGCCCGATGACTCAACGAGTTTCAGCCTCCGGAACAGGCCGGGTTTCGAAGTGGGTACAGCACCATAGACCGCATTCACACGGTACGGCAGATTGTACAGAAAACAAAGGAGTACAATCGGCCCCTTTGCTTAGTGTTTGTGGACTATGAGAAGGCGTTCGACTCAGTCGAAACCTCGAAGTGGCTGTTCTGGAATCCTTACAGCGATGTCAAGTCGATTGGCGATACATCGAGGTGATGAGATGCTTGTACGACGCCGCTACGATGGCAGTCCAAATTCAAAGACCAGCAGTCAAGGCATATTCCTCTGCAGCGAGGCGTGAGACTAGAAGACGTAATTTTCGCAAAAATTGTTCTCAAACGCACTAGAGGATATGTTTAAGACGCTGGATTGGGTTGGACATGGCCTAAACATCAATGGCGAGTACATATCTCACCTACGATTTACCGATGACATCGTTATTATGGCAGAGTCGCTGGAGGATATGCATGGATGCTGGACAGCCTGGCTAACGCTTCTCAACGCATCGGCCTCCGGATGAATTTGGACAAAACGAAACTTATGTGCTACGAGTTCGTTGCTCCGGGGCCGATTGCCGTAAATGGAACCACTCTCGAAATTTTTCAGAGATACGTTTACCTAGGGCAGACGCTCGAACTAGGTAGCTTTACTACGTAGGTAGCTAGGTAGCTACGTAGCTTTGAGAGTGAGGCCATGAGAAGAATCCAGTTGGGCTGGGCAGCGTTTGGAAAACTACGTCGAGTCTTCTCGTCACCCATCCCACAAAGTCTCAAAACAAAAGTATACAACCAGTGCGTCCAAGCCGTTATGACATACGGTGCTGAAACGTGGACACTAACAGTCAAAATGGTCCGAAAGCTCAAAGTCGCTCAGCGAGCTATGGAAAGGGCTATGCTTGGGGTTTCTCTGAGGGATTGCATCCGCAATGAAGTAATTCGTCAGAGAACCAAAGTCACCGACATAGCTCAACGTATTAGCAGACTGAAGTGGCAATGGGCTGGTCACATCTGTCGCAGACCCGATAACTGTTGGAGTAAGCGGGTTCTGGAGTGGAGATCGCGAATCGGTAAACGTAGGGTAGGACGCCCTGAGACTAGATGGAGTGACGATATACGAAAGACGGTTGCTGACGGTTGGAAGTGTAAGACCGAGGAGCGGGCTGAGTGGCGTATTATAGGAGAGGCATATGTCCAGCAGTGGACGAACACAGGCTGATGATGATGATGGTCTTAGATATAACGAATATTCATATTAATACTGAAAATACTAAATGAGGTTCTATAACTCAACATTTTATCTCAACATTTTATTAAAGCACATAACGGCACGCACAGAATAAATACACTTCACAGAGCTAGCCTGCTACCGCACGGCCATCGCGGGTGTCATGGCGGCACCGACGCGGCCGAAGTGTCGATCTGCGACTAGCAAATCTTCGTGCAGCACGTGTAGATGGTGATGCAAGGACAGCAGCATCCGCCGCATCCACCACAGCATCCTCCACAGCACCCACCGCAGCACATTTTGAAGAAGAGTTTTGAAATTGAAAGAGTACAGAAGTAAATAATGGGTCAAAAGACCTGTAAAAATAAAGTGGATTTTTGAACTAAACAAGAACAAAACTTAAAATGTTGTTTAACCCCGACTACCTCGGATGTGTTATCTGTACAACGTTCTATTAGTCAAGCCAAGCTTTAATTTGAAACCCGTATTAAGGGAGTTGAAACAAGAACAAAATTAAAAATTTTGGTTACCCCCGACTACCTCGGATCTCAGATTATTATATGTGTAACGTTCTACTAGTCAAGCCCTTTCGTTTCATACCCATATTAAGAGAGTTGTGAAAAAAAAAATATTTCGCCATTTTGTGGTAGTGACCATCTTGCAATTAAATTTGTCATAGTGCAAAGTATTCTACTAGTCAAACCCTTTCATTTGATACCCATATTGAGGTAGGTTATGAAGAAATATTTTGTCCGCCATTTTGTGGAGGCGACCATCTTGAATCGATATTGATCAAACATAGCTAAGAACATTTGCACAGATATTAACCTTCAAATAAAAAAACGCATTGAAATCGGCCCATCTTTTTCAGCTCTACGGTGCCACAGACAGACACACAGACAGACAGACATCGACGTCAAAGTTATGACACCCCCTTTTTTGGTCGGGGGTTAATAAAAAGTAACAGATATTATTAACAGAGTTGCACCCTTCCTATTTCCTATCGTTCCTATTTCAGGAATACTAAACTTTCGGTCCTGTAATGTGAATCAGCTTCCCCGATGTCGGAAGGGAATGTGATATACTCAAAGAGTTTACATATACAACGTATAGAGTTGGCACAAACGCTTTACACCGAAAGCACGGGTATCATCTTTCTTGCCTTGTCGCTCTCGTGGAAGTGGCATACTTATTTTTGTAGCGGCACATCACTCTGTTGCCATGGAAAGTATGCACGTCATCTGCTTACGATTGACACAAAGGAACCGTGCGGAAAATCTAACTCTATACGTAGTATATGTAAACTCTTTGGATATACTTATTACCGGACCAACACGATTTTAGGGTGAACTAGTTTAATCTAGTGTAGTACCGGTTTGCTCCATCGCCTAAAGAATTAACTGTTTTTTTTACTTGTATAGTTTTACACTTGACCGCCATCTCGCCTGATGTTAAACGATGATGCGGTCTACGATGGAGCGTGTTGACCTAGAAGAAACCGATTCACTCTCGATTTGAAGACAAAAAGATTGTAACTATCGGGAAAAACCCTCTCAGGCAACGTATTCCACAGCCTAGACGTTCTTATCACGAAAATAGAGTCAAATCTCTTCGTTCGTGTCTTTGGAAAATCAACCATGAAACGATGTCGCTTTTTCGAGCTACGAGCATTCCGATAGAAAAAAAGACAAGGTGGTATTAGATCGTACAAATCAGTCGCACACTCTCCGAAGTGTATCCGATAAAAAACCGATAAGCTAGCAATTTTGCGGCGATGTTCAAGACTTTGAAGTCTTTTACGCACAAGAGTGTCATTGCCTATGAGTATTTTAGCGCGTCTCTCAATCGATTCCAGAGCCTCCAGCTGATACTTAGCCGATCCATCCCAAAGGTGCGAGCAGTACTCCATACAGGAGCGAATCTGTGCTTGGTATCACGTGAGCAACTGTTCAGACTTGAAGTACCTTCGCACCTTTGAGAGGACACCTAGTTTTTTGGCAGCTAATTTAGCCTTAGATTCGATTTACAAGCCAAAGTTGAGAGTCGATGACAAAGTAACGCCCAACAGCTCGAGATGGTCGGATACCGGCACGGATACACCGCGAGAAGTAGGAGTCTGTTGGAAAGGACTCCTTTTTGCGGAGAACAGACACGCCTGCGTCTTTCCCTCGTTAAACCAGACCAGATTGGCATTGCCCCATTTAGAGACGGCCTCAAGGGTCAAGTTTAAACGCTCGATCAAACTCTCTCTCAGTACCTGAGTTTGTTGCCTATTGGCTCTCGCGCTCGATATGTAGCTCTCTACAACGGTGCTATCATCTGCGTACCAGAAGATACCGGGTTTCAACAGATCGTTGATACTATGTAGCAGAAATAGTGTCGCAGAGAGCACCGACCCTTGAGGGACTCCGGCATTAATAGCCATTTGATCCGACGAGCAGCCATCAATGACCACTCGTATGGATCGATCCCTCAAAAAGTCCGATATCCACGTTTTAAAACCTAGAGACAAACCATAAGCTGAAAGCTTGCTTAAAAAGCCATCGTGCCAAACCCTGATTTGGCCTATGATAAACTAGTATTTGCGGAAATCACCTTGGGAAGACGGGAACACTTTTGCCAGTCATTCTACCGCCAACCAGTAACGTTAGTCACTTTGAAGTTGTTCCATTTTGAAGGTTAATGTTTTCAGTGAAATTACGGGGCATACGTAGACATAAATGTTATATCTGAAAAAGATCTCAATACACAGATGTGCCCTCCCAAACTTCAGTGCGCACGGAATCATGTCATTGTTGGGAAGAGTGAGCTCACTCATTCCGTTCCTGTCGGTTGCAGGAAGCGGTGAACGCCGGACGTTTTTACTTATCACTATTCGTTGTCAACAACCAAAATAAGTAGAACCACAGCATATTGCGCCGCTAGCGATTCTAGGGGTCAAGTAGATTGGTTATGTGTGAACTACTTACGACACACATAGAGACGCAGTTTATTACCAATTTCAAGTTACTCAGGGCACATCCATTGGTTTATATCGATGATATCTGACGAGCGAAGTGAAGTTCTAGGTAATGAGTTGGACTTCAAGTTCCAATAGTTATGATGTGCTGTTACGGGCAGGCATGCTGCTTAACATCAGGCACATGTCTTGCTTGTCACGTCACCATACTATAAAAAAGGTATCGACTGTAGAAGAAAAGCCGAGTATAAGTACCTATATACATATATACCTACTTGGCTGAAGACCACTAAAGAACCTTAGGTAAATACAGCGTTCACCGCTTCCAGCAACTAACTAGAACGGAAAGAGCGAACTCACTCTTCCCAACGATGACATTATTCTGTGCGCCTGAAGTTTGGGAACATCTAGTGTTTCATGACGTCATACATTTCATTTGCCTACTCGCGGACCGTGCTAGTTCGTACTCTTTTACCCCCAAACGAACACTTCAATTTAACACTTTTCTTAAATTTGAATCGTTCCCAAAATCCTCCGATATTTACGTTCGAAACTTCGCCAATCTCGAAAACACGAAACTTAGTAATTAAAAGTCGACGACAAACCATAAATCTATAACTTTTAAGATATTTTAAATTAAAACCACCCCTATCTTAGGGAGCGCTATAAGAACACAGGAGAAAGAAAATATATTATTGAGAGAAGATAAGATACTTGCTGGTAATTTAAAATATTTATTAGGATTTTTTTAATTTATTTGGGCGATAAATTACAGTTATCATCAACAGCGGGCTTCATTTAAACAATTATAATTAGTATTTAAACTGACTGCCCTAGTGGCTTAGTTGGTAGTAGCTCTGCCTGCGAAGCCGAGGGTCGTGGGTTCGATCCCCACCCAGTGCAAATATTTGTGTGATGAATTCAAATGTTTGCACTGTGTCTGGGTATCTGTGTCTGGTTCTATGTATAATAAGTATGTATTTAAAACTATATAAGTATTATATCACACAAGCTTTGCTTAGTTTGGGGTCAGATGGTGTTGTGTGTGAATTGTCCACCAATATTTATATTTATAAAGCTGATACAATTTAAAATACCAAATAATAGGTGCACGTAAAATAAAATTTGGAATCATTAATTTAGTTACCGCACTCATGAAAAGTGCTCATCTGGCTGGCGGCATTCCCACGCTGTATAGCTAGAGAAATATTCAGAAGAAGGCGAATATTAAATGATGGTTGTGATTGCGATAACGTGCAATTCCACAATCATGATGTAGTAAGTTTGAATCTCGCATAAGATAGATATATAGATAAACTCTTAATTGCACTTAACAAAACAAACTTACAAAACAAACAATCCTAAAAATAGAACAGCAGATGGCAACCATATCGCTAAAAACGATATCTTCCAGGCAACCGTGGTATGGAAAAGGAGTTAAGCATAAGCAGCCCAATGTGGGAACATTGGGTGGGCAGCTGGGATTCGGGGCTTACTCTCGCAAGGAGAGAGTTAAGGACGTAATCTGCCACGCTGGACCAGTGCTGGTCCGGTTTTCGGGGTACCCCCCGAGCAAATGACCTTGAGTATCTGTTACCTCATCGAGCAAAAGAAAAACAGTACGAATTATCACTGTTATACGCTCAAATTTGAGAAAAAAAAATTGTAAGGTAAATTTTGGTATTTTGAAAAAATGTTCGTAATCAAATTGCCTATCCGTTGGTGTAAGTACAAAATCAAAATAATGACGGTTTTTTCGAGTAGTTGCATGATAATTACAATTATTTCTATTTTTAACCCCCGACAAAAAAAAGGGGTGTTATAAGTTTGACGTCGATGTCTGTCTGTCTGTCTGTCTGTCGGTCTGTCTGTCTGTCTGTCTGTCTGTCTGTCTGTGTGTGTGTCTGTCTGTGGCACCGTAGAGCTCAAACGGATGGGCCGATTTCGATGCGGTTTTTTTTATTTGAAAGTTAATATCCGTGCGGGTGTTCTTAGCTATGTTTGGTTAATATCGATTCAAAATGGCCGCCTCCACAAAATGGCGGACAAAATATTTCTTTACAACCTACCTCAATATGGGTATCAAATGAAAGGGCTTGACTAGTAGAGTACTAAACGCTATAACAAATTTCAAATCCAAGATGGCCGCCACCACAAAATGGCGAATTATATAATATTTTTCACTACTACCTCAATATGGGTATCAAATGAAAGGGCTTGATTAGTAGAATACTTTGCACTATGACAAATTTCAAATCCAAGATGGCCGCTATCACAAAATGGCGAATTATATTTCCTTTTTTCACAATTCCCTTAATATGGGTATCAAATGAAAGGGCTTGACTAGTAGAATGTTCTACAGATAGCAAATCTAAGGTAGTCGGGGGTTAATCAAAATTTTTAATTTTGTTCTTGTTTATGGTTTCGTTGTGAGGAGATTATTTAAACAACTAATGGCCTGTTCCGGCTTCGCTCGGATATTGGCACATAAAGACCATTAATAGAAATAAAAACTATTCTATCTTTCAAGTTGGATCAAATTGCACACGGTGTCAAAATTTGATTAAAATCGGTTAAGTAGTTTAGGAGTCCATCGCGGACAAACAACGTGACACTTAATTTATAAATATATTAAGATAAATACAATTTTTTTTTATTAACAAAAAAAGAAACTACCAAGAAATTGTAGAAATTTTATGTATATTTTAACAGTTAATAATTGTTTTGGCTAATGAGTAGCTAGCTCTGAAAACTGTACAAAAATCTCGTTTTTCTGGGGGGACGCGCCTTAAGTTAGCGGCATTACGCATATTTTGAAAATACAGTGATGCGCGTAGAATTTGAACGCCGCAGTCACCGTTCTCCCGTTTAGACCAGCCGTAACTTCGATGCCTATGAGGTGGGTTATATACGGAATAATGTGGAAGCGTTAAGGATGTAAGCGGCAAAAGTGGAACCCCGTAGAGGTTTTAGTCATGTGTGCCGTGTACCCCATGGTGGTATCAAATTGGACTGACAAGACAGAATAGCAGAACTACGTTTGATGAGTTTGAAGATTTGAGACGATATATCTCTATGCTCTGTAATTTATATGTAAAGTGATGCTTTTATCAACTATTAATAGACCATAGATTATTCGATAATATACTCAGATAATTATAAAGTCAAATACTGAGAATCATCGTAAATGTAAATGACATAAACAGCCCAAAAATATTAATGCATGCAGTGCTATTTCGCTAACAATAACTACCACAAATACAAAAGAAGGGACTGGTTTTCCGGATTTAACTTTGTATAGTCTCATAGTTTTCACTTTGGAACTAATCAGTTAAAACAATCTTGAAGTTACTATCGTGAGCATAAAAAATAAAGCGGCTCTTACACAACATGACTTCTACTCTCTTTATACGAAAAACGTAATTTAGATATTCGATTGTTTTTTAACCTTTTATAGGCTCACACTTGACCGCCATCTCGCCTGATGTTATTTGACGATGCAGTTAAGATGGAGCGTGTTTACCTAGAAGAAACCGATTTACTCTCGATTTGAAGACACAAAAATTGTAACCATCGGGGCACACTCAGGCAACGTGTTCCACGGCCTAGACGTCGTTCTTATCACAAAAGTAGAGTCAAATATCTTCGTGCGTGTCTTTGGAACATCAACCATGAAACGATGTCGCTTTTTCGAGCTACGAGCATTCCGATAGAAAAAAGGGTAAGGTGATATTAGATCATGCAAATCAGGTTCTACTTCGTTTCCCGTTGTTTGTCGTTTTAATGTTCTAAGCCTTATCTAATTAGTATCTAATTAGTAGCCTTAGAAGATTTAAATGGACGAAACGACGGATCGAAGTAGAAACGGAGCAGAGTAGTAGTTTTAGTTTAATTTTTAGTTTGTATCAATAATTGTCTAATAAACTAATTCATAAACACTAATTTTCAATTTGTAGCATATTTATTATTATGTTCGATGCTTATAATTGTTTCACACTATTGTTTTGTTCATTTCGTTAATTCACTACGTACTAACAAATTATTTTAATATTAATTCAAATATTTGTAACTTAATAATTTATTTTTTTCATGTACAAGTTGGAAGATTCCACTGGTTTCCGAAACACAGTCCTAACTAGCTCGGGACCAGTGGACACCTGTTTTGTTTATACTCATTATTTTTAAATTCCAAATAAATAAATTTGATTTGATGAAAATTGAGTAAGAAAGTCACGAGTTTTTTCGAAATTACGTTTTTCGTAGAAAGACGTCAGTACGTCTGACCTGGGATATGTTGAGAAAAATATACGAAACTCATCCAGATTTTTCTTAACAAAAACTGATATTATAACGAAAAAGAACCGGGTTAAATCAATTTATAAACTGGTATTTTATTGATGTTAATAATAATCTATATTTTTATGTTTGACTTGCAAATTTTATTAGCTATTTATATACAAATAACACTGAATTTACAAACAGAACTTAAGCCATCGAACGAAACAAGACTTCATTAACGAAAAATTACCTGTTAGTTTAGTCAATAATTTAATAATTTGGCTTCGCTGTGTTCCAGTTTGGAGAGCAATATTCACAGTAATATCATGGAGAAAATAGTAATATCACCTTTGTCCTAGTGACGAATTTAGTACCGTAGTTCTAAGGAGTGATTTGAACTCTTCATGGTCAATTAGTTGTGGGATACTGTACTGTAATGAGGCATGCTGCTTAGTATCACTTATCAGTCGCAGAGGCAGGTTATAGGCAAACTAGGCACGTGCCTAGGGACAGTGGCGGACTAAGCCCCCGTCAGAGGCCGCCCCTTCCACCCCCCGTTAGTCCACTACAGCCTAGAGGCTAATGTATTATTTCTAATTAAGTAACCACACATGTTGTAACGCCAAATAGCCATCAAATTCTTAATACAACTATATTAGTTATTTTTAGTATATGGGCGTCCATCAGATGCTTTCCTTCGTCCTCCCTTCGTCTCTAAATCTTGTATGAAAAAAGAGGTAAAGTTTTTCATATATATGTAAATGAAGTTAGTGTATGTTTCTTCATTTAGTTTTATATCGCGTAATTTGGTTTGTGAACTAGATATAATATGGTTCTTGAACGCACGCCTAGATGTCATTAGTGTCATTGCTGGCAATATTATAGCTTCTTTCTAAGAACACGCGATGTCATAATTATTTCATTTTAAATAACTAATTAATAAAAGTAGGAATAAATAAATAGCTTTAAATGTTGTTTCTTTCACAGGTTTGTAACATTTATAATAATTAATTTGATGGAACTACAGTGTCATGTAATTTAAGGTTATTAAAATAAAACATTTCTTTCACAGAGAAACGCAATTAAGTTTTTATTCCTATACAACCATTGGTAGTGTGTTAATACACATTATAAAACAACATTTGCATAGCTATTGAAGGGAATATGGAGAAATTAAAGTTCGAATTCAAGGTGAAGGCTGCTGAAGATACAAAGAGCAATATAATTTGTATAACCTCAATCACAAAGGATGACAAACATATTTTAAAATTCCGGAGAAATTTCAACCAGCAAATTTGCACGAGACAATATATAAATCTCAGGTATATCAGACAATAAGGACAACATTACAAAAGAGACATGAAAAGAGACAAATATGGTTTCTATGTCACCGGAAATAAAGGATACATACATGGATCAGGATGGCAATATGCAGTTCAGAGGATATTTACTGGAAAAATTATAGTAGAAGAACAGAAACCAGGTCCTTCTTATGGAATCACTGAAGAGGCTTTGTCAAAAATATTGGATAGTTTTGCTGAAAAGAAGATAGAAGTATCTAAACCTCAGAACCTAACAAACTTGTCAGAAAAATTTGTGATAGATAAATTCAGTGCTAAAACATCTAATGTGTTACAGTGGATGAATAATTTTGAGGCAGAATGTATGCGTTTTGAAATTACGGAGGATGTAAAGAAAATAGAAATTTTAAACTTTTCTTGAGTGAGTCATGCATGGATTGGTATAGTTCTATGCTCATAAAACATACCATAAACTCAGAATGGAACATATGGAGAAAACTTTTTGTGAGACTTATGGACAAAGGTTGGACTCCGGTCAGGTATGCAATGTTATTTAAATATAGGCAGGGCACTTTATTAGACTATGCATTAAGAAAAGAAAGATTATTACTTGAAATAAATAAATATATGGATAAAACTACATTAAATGATCTAATAGTTATTGGTCTACCAAATTTCATAGCGGATAAAATTGATAGACATGGTTTAAAGGAAACTGAAGATTTGTTTAATAGTCTCAGAGGTTTAGAACATTTGATAAAACAAACAAAAAAGATTCCAGATAAGAAAATAGAAAATAGTGGAAATAATTTTAAAGGAAAATATGAAAAAATGGGTTACAACCTTGTCCAATTTGTGAGAAAGAAAACAGGGGGTCCCGCTATCATCCAGAATCTTTATGTTGGTTTAAAAATAAAAATCTTGAAAAACCAAAAAAAGACCACATAAGAAGTGTGAATAATTTTGAGTTAGAAGCCGAATTAAATGAAACCAAAACAAAAACTAATAGTTCCGCCATTAATTAAAATTAAATTACTAATAAATGATACTCTAGAAACTTCAGGAATTTATGATTCAGGTTCTAATGTATCTTTAATCAATTCAAGTTACTGTCTTTAAAAAGCTCAAATTCTAAAATGAAAATAATTTAGGTTTAAAAACAATTAATGGCGTTAAAAATCAATAGAACGGTTACATTAAAAATTTTTGATTTTGAACAAAGTATGACTGTTTTTGTTATAGATAAAGAAAATTTTAGTTATGATTTCTTGATCGGTTTAGACTGTATAAAAGCATTTCACTTAACACAAAATGAAGGTCTGAACATTACTCAAAACTTAATAATTGAAAATAAAAAAAATGAAACAAATAATTACAAACAAATTCCTGGCTTAGCAGGTAACAATCAAACTAACTATTATACAAAAAATACTCAAACAATTCCTGGATTTACAGGTGAGATAAAAAGTAAAACAAAAATTCATTGAGAAAACTGAAATAATAAATAATAGTCAATTTGAAATAAATTTCAATGAGAATATAGTGGTAAAAACTTTGACATATCCATAAATCACTTAGATACAGAAAAACAATCACAGATACAAAATTTGATAAGTACTTATAACTCTCTATTTGCTAAAGATAAATTTGATATAGGCACAGTACATGGATATGAGGCACATATAGAATTATTAATAGATAGATATTGTAATAAAAGACCGTATAGATGCAGTATTGAAGATATGAAAGAAATAGAACAACAAATAGCAAAATTATTAGAAAACAACTTAATAGAGGAGTCATATAGTCCTTTTGCCGCCCCAGTAACACTTGCATTTAAAAAAGATGAAGGTAAGAAATCAAGATTATGTATAGATTTTCGCGACTTAAATAAAATAGTGGTACCACAATCTCAGCCTTTTCCACTCATTGAAGATTTAATGGTAAAACCAGAAACTGCAGGTTTTTCACAACGCTAGATATAAATTCCGCGTTCTGGTCCATTCCACTAAAAATAGAAGATAGAAAAAAAAGCATTTGTTACCCAACAGGGACACTATCAGTGGACATGTCTACCTTTTGGATTAAAAACTTCCCCTGCTATATTTCAGAGGATATTGAGTAGTATCATACGAAAACATAAACTTACTGACTTCACCGTTAATTACATAGATGATATACTGGTTTTTTCCCAAACATTTGCAGATCACATTAAACATTTAAAATCGTTGTTGGAAGCAATATCAATAGAAAGACTGAAATTAAAATTTTCCAAATGTAATTTTGCACAAGACTCCGTTAAATATTTAGGTCATATAATAAAAAACAATACTATATCCCCTTTAAAAGATAATTTAATTGCAATAAAAGAGTTTCCTATCCCCAAGACACCAAAAAATGTAAGACAATTTCTTGGAAAAATTAATTTTTATGGTAAATATGTGCCAAATATTTCAATTACATTAGATCCATTACACAATTTGTTAAGAAAAGGTCAAACTTTTAATTGGTCAGATAGCTGTCAAAAATCATTTGAAGCAATAAAAGAACTATTTTGCAAGACACCGATCTTGACAATATTTGATCCAGACCTCCCAATCAGAATTTATACAGATGCCAGTATACAAGGTGTAGGAGCAGTATTAAAACAGTTACAACAAAATGGAGAAGAAAAGCCATGTGCTTATTTTTCAAAAAAATTGAATGATTCACAAAAACGGAAAAAGGCTATTTATCTGGAGTGCCTAGCAATAAAAGAGGCAGTCAAATATTGGCAACATTGGCTTATAGGGAAAAAGTTTACGGTTTACTCTGACCATAAACCGTTAGAAAAAATGAACATAAAAGCTAGGACTGATGAAGAGTTAGGAGATCTTGCATATTATTTGTCTCAATTCAATTTTGAAGTGATATACTCCCAGGAAAAAATAATTTAGAAGCAGATAGTTTGAGCAGAAATCCTGTATTGCAACCGTCTGATAATCAAGAAGATATTTTGAAACTTGTGAATTTTATTGAACTTAAAGATATAAAAACTGATCAAGAATATAACCAAGATTTAAAACAAAACAAAAATAGTCTCATTTATAAAAATACAATATACTATAAAAAAATTGGAATAAAGGAAAAAATTTTCTATCTGAAGACTTTAGCAAAAAGTTTATAGAAAAAATACATAACGGTTATTGTCATTTAGGAATTCAACAAATGAAAAAAAAATTATACCTTTTTATTATGCAAAAATTTAAATAACAATATTAAGAAAATCTATAACAACTGTGAAACTTGTATAAAAACAAATCAAGAGTCAAATTTCAATTTGGTTTAATGTCTCACTTAGGACCAGCTACTTACCCATTTGAAATAGCTTCAATAGATACTATAGGAGGATTTGGTGGTTCACGTTCCACTAAAACTTATTTGCATCTTTTAGTGGACCATTTCACAAGATTTGCCTACATTTTGACGTCGAAAACTCAAAGCACACCCGATTTTATAAAGCTAGTTAATAAAGCACTACTGAACAATAATAAGATTGGCATGATTTTATCTGATCAATACCCAGGAATAAATTCTCAAATTTTAAAAATTTTTAGCCGACGAAAATATCCCTATTATATTCACTGCGGTAAATGCGCCTTTTCTAATGGTTTGAATGAGAGATTAAACCAAACACTAGTAAATAAAATTCGATGCAAATTAAATGAAAACAAAATAAAAAATTAAGCTGGACAACTATTGCTCACGAATGTACTGAAAAATATAACGAAACTGAACATACAGTAACAGTATATTCCCCAAAATATTTATTAGAAGGAAAAAACGTTGATATTTTGCCAAGTGAATTAAAACAATGTAAAAAGCTACAGAAAATAATTTAGCAAAAGATAGAAAAATAGCATTGGAAAAAGTATAAGATCACATAATTATAATAAAAACAATTTGATAAGAATAGAAAACAATTTGAATTCAAAGTTGGAGATTTGGTGTATGTTGAAAATGGGAACCGATTAAATAGAAAAAACTTGATGAATTGAAAATAGGTCCTTTTGAAATCATAGAAAAGTTATCAAATTCAATATATAAAATAAACACAGGATATAAAAAGTCAGAGTCCAATCTTTTCCACATTACAAAACTTGTTCCATGTCACAAACTAGTTAATGAATGAGTACCGTACTTACTGCGAACAGTTTTGTACTCCTTGGTGGGGAGATGTAAATGAAGTTAGTGTATGTTTCTTCATTTAGTTTTATATCGCGTAATTTGGTTTGTGAACTAGATATAATATGGTTCTTGAACGCACGCCTAGATGTCATTAGTGGCATTGCTGGCAATATTATAGCTTCTTTCTAAGAACACGCGATGTCATAATTATTTCATTTTAAATAACTAATTAATAAAAGTAGGAATAAATAAATAGCTTTAAATGTTGTTTCTTTCACAGGTTTGTAACATTTATAATAATTAATTTGATGGAACTACAGTGTCATGTAATTTAAGGTTATTAAAATAAAACATTTCTTTCACAGAGAAACGCAATTAAGTTTTTATTCCTATACAACCATTGGTAGTGTGTTAATACACATTATATATATATCTAAATAAAAATATATATCACTTCGGAAGTCATCCATTTCTAACCATTTCTAATTTTTTATTTCTTCCGAACAGACGAACCATTTTGATTTTGTATTTTTTTGTTTCAAGTGTTTTGTTTTAATTAGTAGGGTGCGTTCTCAGATAAGGCAAACTCGACTCAAGATGGCGGCCGTCACAAAATGGCGGATAACATACGTTTTCACAACCTCTCCAATAAATATGAGTATCAAATGAAAGGGCTTGACTAATAGAATCCTATACACTATAATTTATTTATAATCCAAGATGGACGCCATCACAAAATAGCGAATTATATTTGTTACAACTCACTCAATATGGATATTAAACTACTATACCTAAGTAAACTACTATACCTACATTACCTACACAATGACAAATTTCAAAACAAAGGTTCGGGGGTAACTTAAAAATTAAAATATTGTTTTTGTTTCTGGTTAGCTCAAATTTTTGAATAGCATTTGTTAATTCGAATAGTTTTGTAAATCTCACCACAAAGTCCGTGCAACCTTGGTCAGTTTCAAACGTGTCATGTCCACGTTCTTACCACATGTTTGATGCGAAATCTATTCTTAGACGTCAACTGATCTCGGTCCTATTGAGCCTATAAATAGAAATGATGGTAAGTGGCGCCTGACGGGTTCGACGGGTCAAATGACCCAGCTATTGGCATTAAATCACGCGGTCAAGTGGGAGTCACGTGGTTATTGTTTTGCAGTAACTACTGACTCCGGCTTTAAATTAAAAATTCAAAATTCAAGTCTAAATTTCATAAAGAGCCATCACTAAGTTATCTAAATACATGAAATTGAATTTTAGTTTTTAAACATATTTAAAAAAACGCAACATAAAAAATTTACAGAAATTAAATTTTATGGGCCTTATTATATTTTATAATTGGACCAAAATTAAATTGGGACATTTCTTTAAGTTCCTTTCTAACCCGACCCGACCCCGACCAAAAAAAGTTATAAAGTTTGACGTCGATGTCTGTCTGTCTGTCTGTCTGTGGCACCGTAGAGCTCAAACGGATGGGCCGATTTCGATGCGGTTCTTTTGTTTGAAAGTTAATATCGTGCGGGTGTTCTTAGCTATGCTTAGGTTAATATAGATTCAAGATGGCCGCCGCCACAAAATGGCGGACAAAATATTTCTTCACAACCTACCTCAATATGGGTATCAAATGAAAGGGCTTGACTAGTAAAATACTATACACTACAAAAAAATCAAATCCAAGATGGCCACACCACACCACCGCCGCCGCCACCATTCGCCACAATGGCGAATTATATTATTTTTTTCACTACTACCTCAATATGGTATCAAATTAAAGGGCTTGACTAGTAGAATGTTGTACGGATAACAAATCTGAGGTAGTCGGGGGTTAGTCAAAATTTTTAATTTTGTTTTTGTTAATTGTTGATTTGTTTTTTAGAGAAAAAAACATAGAATCGAATTGCGAACCTCTTTTTTAAGGTGGGTTAATAATAATTGTAGTACCTAAATATGAATGTAAAACGTGAGTTTTTCAATGTGCAAGATGCAAATCTTTTGTGTAATTTATTAATAACTAGCGGCCCATTCCGGCTTCGCTCTGATAATAACCTGATCTGATACCAACTGCAGCGCCATCTGCCGGCGTGAGTTCTGTGAATCTGAACCATCCAGGACACCATCAAAATATACACAAAAAAATCATTCAAATTGGTCGAGCCGTTCAGGAGGAGTTTACTTACAACGAAAAGTTTCATTGATTTTTATGTATATAGATTATCATTGACCAGTTCGTAATCACGGCTTCAGCGGTAAAATAAAACATGGTGAGGAAACCAACATGTTCTAAGAAAGACGTTTTTGGAGGGCATGTACCATTTGCCAACCCACACTTGACAAGCGTGGTGGATTACGACCTTGGCTCTCTTATTGTGAGAAAACGCCCCGAATTCCAGCTATGGGAATATAAATTGGGCTAATTAAGCGTATTTATACTATTAACATAAACATAGCTAGTTATTTTTATTATCAAATCTAGTTTGGCAACTTAAACTGGTAAGATTTGCCTATACAGAGTAATTTGAATGCGATCTATTCTACTCAATATGTGTTATTTATAGCTGTAATAGGTAGTAATGATATTATTATTATCTCTGTGCGCTTAATATGTTTTCATTCCATTCCATTTCATTCATTCACTGCCTGAATTATATTAAATTTTTACAATTTCTTGGCTTCAAAATGGTAGAGTCTTTTTTTTCAATGAATTTATTGTTTAAATTTAAATAATCTTCTCATAACGAGAAACCATAACAAATAGAAATATCATTCATCTACTCGAAAAAATACTAATTTTTTACTTATACTAACGGATAGGCAATTCCATTACGAACATTTTGGTAGAAATATATTTTTCAAAAGGCTAATATCTGATTTTATAAAGAGTTTATGCTAAAATTTCAGCGTAAAACACCAACAAATCTACTGTTTCTCTCTTTCTCTTTCTAGCAGTGTGCGATGATGTGAGATATACTCAAGGTCATTTGCTCGGGGTACGGCCTAATATATATTTAGCGCGGACGACGTCGCGGGTAAAAGCTAGTTAATAATAATAACACACAACTATTAAAGAATAAAAACAATAATCGTTCAAATAGATTTAATACATAATAGATCCCACGACCTTTCAATGAAAAGCCTACGTCACCATGTCATTGAAGCCTAGTGTCAAAATTCATCCATTCTCACAGTAATCTAGATGATCAGGAAATATTATTGTATGAGTTGTATGGCTTGTATGACTCACATCAATTGGCCATAATTCGATCAATGGAAACAAGCGTTAATTTTTATGTGATCAGAAAATTGAGATCCTCAGAAAAACAAGGAATTTTATTACACTTGGCTAAATTAGTGACTGAATTTAGAAGATAGGCAGACATAAACAATTTATTATGCACACAAGTAAAGTTAAAAATGTATTGAACATAAAATAGGTACTTATTTATAAAGATTGCATTTTTATTGAACAGGGCATGTGCCTGATGGTAAGCAACAGGCACGCCACATAACAGCACAGTGATACACAGTTGAACATGAAGAGTCCAAATCATTACCTAGCACTGCACTGCGCTCGTCACCCAGAGATCTAAGATGTTATATCTCTAAGCCCTGTAATTTCTCTGGAAACATTGCCCTTCAAACAGGAACACAGTAATGTTCGTACATTAATGCTTGGCGGTAGAATAACTGACAAAAGTTTGGTACTTCCCCTGGTGGACTCTGCCAAGAGTCCTACCACTACAGTTCCTTAATAACTAGTGGCTTAAAATTAAATCAAGATTATTCGACTGAATTCAGAATAAGTTATGAGCAAGCAATCCTTGTTTCTGAATTTAGTATGCTAGCTAATCAGTAAGCTATTACACTTTACTGAATTTAGTAGCCACTAAATCCAGTTTTCTAAAATTTAGACAATTCTAATAAGCCCTTTAGACTTTAGGCTTTTTGAATGGAAAAAACATATTAACTTGCATCATTGACATGCGCACCCATTAGTAGTGTGTAATTGCAGAGATAATTTGTAATGTTGTACAATACAGTTTTTTAAATAGTGTCGAGACGAGCAGGACATTTGTCTGATGGTAAGCGGTAAGCAACATGCCTGCTACATAACATCACAGTGACACGTAGCTATTGGGATACTCAATCATTACCTAGCACTGCACTGCGCTCGTCACCCAGAGATCTACGATGTTATATCTAAAGCCTTGTAATTTCTCTGGAAACATTGCCCTTCAAACGTTGCAGTAACTACGATAAAAACTATTACGTAGTTAAAATACTTAAAGCATTACTAGTTGTTCGTTCAGGCTTCGCTCGGATATTGTCATGTAATGCATTATTCAAAGTAAAACTATCGTAAGTATCTCTCAAGTTGAACCAAGTAACATACGACATTTTGTTAACTTTCGTGAAGATCGACTGACTTAGTAAAAAAGAGATAACGGGCAATAAACATAATGACATTGGATTTTTTATCAATTTGTTTATTCATACATGTTTTTGTATGAACATTGTAATGCCAAAGTTAGGGTTAAAAACAAAAGCAAAAAATCCTTAATGTCAACGAGTAGTTCAGTTATCTTTACAAGTGTTCTTTTGATAAGATATTTTTTGTTTGTTAAACGCTTAGTTTACGAATATTATGCTTAAATTTGTCAATCGCATCACCAGCCTCGGTGGCGCAGTAGGCAGCGCGTAAGTCTCATAATCTTAAGGTCGTGAGTTCGATCCTCACCCGGGGCACATCTTTTTGCTTTGTTCATATAACTTTGTTTTTACATTACAACATCACGATTACTATTAAAGTGTTTCACCTTAAAAAAATATGGTAACTACATAGTTCAATACATCAGACAGCCCGAAAATAGGCATTTTGCTAATTTATTATGTACGAACTCTTTTAGTCCAGACAAGATAATATATATACCTAGGCTATACCTATATAGGCTTATCGAGCAGTTTTTCTATGATTTTAATGAATTTTATAATATCAATATATAGATTTGACATTGTGAGAAATTTAATGTATGCTAATAATATGCAACGGCATATATTTTCATTTTAATTATTAAATATGAATTTATTATTTTTAATGACATTATTGTGTGATATTTCTATTTTTTGACATGTAAAATAATATTTTATGAATAAATTATGATTATGATTACCTTTGCGAATCATAGTGCATACAATTCAGTTTTTAAACCAATACTAACACAATTTTGTAGTATAATTAAGTGTTGTAGTTTGCCTCTGAAAATCGTAACTTTAATTTAAAAATAATCCTCTGATACAAAATTAATTAAGACTAATGAATAGTGAATTTTATGATAACAATTACCTATTACATAATAAATTTATAGGTACCTATGCAATAGAGAAAGATACAGCTGAACGTATCTATCTCACTCGAGTATCCTGATCCGCGGTCCCGAGTTCATCCGATCGAACCTGTTGGTCCAGAAAAATTAGGATTTCCCCTCGGAATGAGAGATAGCTATAAACATTTATAAACCTTTATTTTGCCACTCTAAACCATGTCTCAAAATCTATCTATCCTAGATTGTCCGCGTCTTCAGATATCCCAAGGTCAAAAGTCCAAAACTTGATTTTTACAGGTTTATTGTAAATACCTATCTCGATTCTTATGGGTTTTAAGTTATTTTTATTTTAAGAAATATTGTAGAGGTATATAAGTCACTAAATTTTTTTGTCCCAGCTATATATTTAACGATGTAAAAGAATTTATAAGTTTATGGATTTCAATAAAGATGTAAGTACTATCTGTAGATGTAGGTATACACAGTCATATTCCATCTAAATACAATACAAAAGAGGTATGTAATAATTCTTTAGATAGGTACAAAAACTTGTTTTTGTGAGATAGAATAAGAAGGAGAATAATTTTATTTCCAAAAACATGGTCGGGTAACCATTACCTTAAACAGAATTAAAATCAGAATTGACAAAACAATACATTTATTGATTAGCAGTGAGCTCCAAACTAAGTGCAAGACTTGTATCTTGGAGCTCGAGTGCGAAATTTCGTACAATAAATTATTTATAAATAAAAATAACATTTTTAGGTACTTGATAGGATATGTTGGAAATTGTGTACATTCTTCTATGAAAACTTACTTTTGTAATTTGTATGACAATTTTAAAATGTCGCATGCCTTTTAGGCTGTAATTGGCATACCTACAGCAATAAATTACATTGTATAATTTTAAGATCATAATTAATTGGTACCACAATTTTGACGAATAAATTAGGTACTTTAACTTTGATCATATTTCAGCTGCGCCTACAGTACTTTGGCTTGTTTGATTTAATTTCTAGTCTCAGTCATCAACGTGCTCATCGGAAAAGAACAGGCGCACACCTGCGCTTGCGTCGGAACTGTTACAGATTTCAGCCAGTGTAGTTATATATGCGTGGTGGCGGCTGCGACCGGCACTTTCTTACCTAAATAAAATAAATAAACAAATGTAATATTCTCGCCCTAAACATAAGTTATCTATTTTATGCAATGATAATAGAAAAATTCTATGACGATGATTTTATGCACATACCATAAAATCATTACAACGACATCTGTTATTTTTATGCAGAACTTCAAAGGTAAATAAAATTATTGAGTGATTTGAGGTGATGGAAAAAATCTTTAGATCATTTTAGTATCTCAAAGATTTGATAGATGGCAGAGTAAACAATCTTAACGTAATCGATTTTATAAAGAAAACTTTTTGTGGGTTTATTTATTGTCTTTGGTTAACCGTAGTAATAATAATAGTAATAGAGTTACATTCTCTTTGGGTTTAACTCGATTGTTATTTACGGTCCACGAGTTTAATAAATAAAACTAACTACCTAGTTTTATTGTATCCACTGCTAACAGCTACATAGTTATGTAGCAGTGGAATTGGTGGATTATAATGGCATGTTGACATGCTTGTATTGTATTGTAAACGTTAGTAGTATATTGTATAAATGATATTTTTGTATTGTACAAAACAATTGTAATTACCAAAAAACTAGGGCACCATTTTGTTCCATGAATTTTATTAGATTTATTGAAATCTCTGCCATCTGTGATTAGTATGTTGAACTTTAGACTATTGATTTAAAGGAATGCCAAATGTGGGAGATCATTACTAACATTTTAGTAATATAAAAAATTGATAGATGGCGCGGTAAGTAACTTATTTAAAAAGAATGGGGTTTCTGAAGAACTGTTTTATTATTTTATAATTGACTAGCTATGCCTCGCAGTTTCACCCGCGTCTGTTTGAGGAAAATCCCTACTAAAATTGGTAACTGGGTGGTAACTGGTAAAAAAACTGGGATTAGTGGCGTTCCCTTGCAAGGAGAGAGTCCAGTCCATCCACCACATTGGCACAGTGCAGGTTGGTGGATAGCGCATAACCTCAAGAGATTCTACTAGGTGCTTGTCGGTTTCGTCACGATGTTTTTCTTCGCTGTCTCTAAGCTAGCGGCATTCCACACATTACTTTGAAAAGACAGTGGTGCGCGTGGGATGTGATTAGATCAGGCTTAAACACCCTGTTGATCGCGCACGAAACGAATCTGCTTTAATTCATAAGTCACCAGCGGGTTGCGCAGGACGAGGTAAAAAATCGCGCTGTGATAAGCCGAATACTTTCCACCAATGCTTGGACAAAACGAGATAGAGTTATGCAAACTTCTAAGGACAGAGCAGGATGCCAAGAAAGACATCAACGGGTTCAACGGTAGGTTAGATGTGCAATTATGCTTATAAAACGCTCTACGGAGGGGGAAACGTACGATCAGTCAAATGGGTAATTGTCTTTGGGTATGCGTATGCCTGACTATCACGACCAGAAAGAGCCACTTTCTACTTAGCAAAGAAGATTAATCTTAAACTATAATAATCATCATCATCAGCCCGTATTTGTCCACTGCTGGACATAGGCCTCTCCTATAACACGCCACTCAGCCCGATCCTCGGTCTTACGCTTCCAACCGCCACCAGCTGTCTTTCGTATATCGTCACTCCATCTAGTCTCAGGGCGTACACTACGTTTACCGATTCGCGGTCTCCACTCCAGAACCCGCTTACCCCAACGGTTATCGGGTCTGCGACAGATGTGACCGGCCCATTGCAACTTCAGTCTGCTAATACGCTGAGCTATGTCGGTGACTTTAGTTCTCTGACGAATTAGTTCATTGCGGATGCAATCCCTCAGAGAAACTCCAAGCATAGCCCTTTCCATAGCTCGCTGAGCGACTTTGAGCTTTCGGACCATTTTGACTGTCAGTGTCCACTTTTCAGCACCGTAGGTCATAACGGGTAGGACGCACTGGTTGTATATATACTTTTGTTTTGAGACTTTGTGGGATGGGTGACGAGAAGACTCGACGTAGTTTTCCAAACGCTGCCCAGCCCAACTGGATTCTTCTCATGGCCTCACTCTCAAAGCTACATCTACCTAGTTCGAGCGTCTGCCCTAGGTAAACGTTTCTCTGAACAATTTCGAGAGTGGTTCCATTTACGGCAATCAGCCCCGGAGCAACCCGCCCGCAACGAACTCGTTGCACATGACTTTGGTTTTATCCAAATTCATCCGGAGGCCGATGCGTTTAGAAGCGTTAGCCAGGCTGTCCAGCATCCACTGCATATCCTCCAGCGACTCTGCCATAATGACGATGTCGTCGGCAAATCGCAGGTGAGAGATAATAATAACAAACTATAATAATAATGAACACAAAATGTCTTATTTTTCATTGTTTTATTCATCTTAGAGATACAAAATTATTCTGCATAGCTTCCGTAATTATTTTTTTAACTATTGTAGGTTTACAATTATTGATCGCCATTTTGTCTGAGCGACAATGCAGTCTACGATGGAACTTGCATACCTAGAAGAAACAGTTTTGCTTTTGATTTGAATACAAAAGGTAAAAATACAAAATAGGTAATACAATAATTATATAATATTAATACAATACAATACAAACATTTTCATACAAAAATAAGGTAGGTATTTACTCATGTAAAATAAGTTTTTAATTTCTATCTTATATTTAGGTACCTACTTATATTAAAATCTACAGATTCGGAAATTTACACATTGATAATTTGTCATGATAAAAGGCATTTTATTAAAACTAAAATATTTAAACTTTCGTGATTTTGACTCATACTTACTTAAATATCAAACAGGAATTAATACAATTTGTACATGTGCATCAATATGAGTAGCGTAACTATACACTTCTCCCTTTAGGGTCCTAAATCTAGGTACCTAATATATTTTGGCCCTTAGGGTCCGTATTTAAGGCCTTCTAACTAGACCTTCTGATTAGAGCCCAATAACTAAACTTGGGGCATCAGCTAGTCTTCAAGTTAAGAATAACTCTAATCATACATTAGATAAAATATTAATTTTACCTCGGATTTTTTTTCTTCAGTGAATACCTACTATTATTTCCTTTATATACAAATTAAAATATTATCAATTCAAACAAATTATATTACAATTTGATTTGTTCAATTAACATTACGTTAATGTTACAAATTTTAAGATAAATAAAATAAAGTTACGTTAATGATAATGATTTGTTTTTTTTATTACCTAAGTAATTGTTTTTTGTTACATATTTTAAAACAGCGTATACCTATATATGTGGCGAATATGCAACATTAGGTCATACCTACTTATGATTAAGTATTTTGAATTTAAAACATTAGTTTATGATCAAGTATTTCACATATGAAACGTTAGGTATTTCAAAAAACACCCAAGAAAGTTTTGTTTGAGTATATTTGACATCTAGTAAGTCGAGATTTCTATGCCAATTTGATGTGACTACAAGTTAAATAGTCAAATTAAAACGTTTGACTAGCGTAAGCTTTTAGTAAATACCTAGGCAAGCGTTACGTATGCGATGTAAGTAAATTATTACTTGTTGCTATACCAGAATAAATAAAAATTAAATTGTAGTAAGTATCAACATTTTATTAACTGTTTCGCTGTTTACACAAGATGTCTTCTAAAACTCTGTTAATCGTGTGTTGCAATTTACTAACATAACAAAATGTTCGATTAATGATCAAATATGCAAAATTATTTTTGTATTAATTTGACTATAAATGTAACCCTAAGCTCGCTCTTTCTCATCTCTACATCAGATCAATACGAGCAATCGATCAGACATAGAGATACCGCACCGAAATATGGAAAAACCATAATATGTCGTTTGACCGGCCTCGCTGGAACTAATTTCTTGCTCGAATTTAGCTCCGGAACGACATGGTGGCGCCTTCTTCTCACGTCGGTCGACATGGTGGTCAAGCAAGCCGGGTGTCGTCATATTCGCGTTTCTTTCGATATGGCTGATGATATCAGGAGTATTTGCCGCTGTGGCTGTTCTGACGACCCCAGCCTGAAGTGGTTGTGGACCTGGAATAATACAATTTGTATAAAAAATCAAGGATTTCACGTTAAAACGTTAAAGTATATTATTTATTCTATGGTAGTGTATAAAAAGTTACGGCTGGTCTAGCAGGGAGAACGGGGTTCCGATCTCGAGCCGCCCGGGTCTGAAATCCCACGCATATCACATATGTTAAGCGAGACGCAAACTACGATGGAGCGTGCGTACCTAAAATAAACCAAATTACATTCGACTTCAAGTCACTATATAACAATCGAGAAAATACTACTCAGGCAACACATTCAACAGCCTAGATGTTCTGAATAAAACGTAGTATACTCCGCGAGGTATAAGCTGAGCTTTGCATAAGTGTGAGTGATCACCAATCAGGCAGGAGCTTGAAATTTTGTCCGCGAGGTATAGGCTGAGCTTTGCATTAGTGTGAGTGATCACCAATCAGGCAGGAGCGCGGCGAGACAAAATGGCGCCGCGCCTAAGGCCGGTTGTCACACCTACACTATCCATGTACACTCACACAAATGCAAAGCTCAGCTTATGCCTCGCGGAGTGTACGAGTATGTCATAAATACAACAAATACAATACAACAAACATACACATAAACTTTGGCCCATAATGATGTGTTGTATGGTTATATAGGTATATAGGTACCTTGGTGGGAATGCAGGGGCCACTCCGGTGGGGGATTGCGGTGGTGACGCTGGCATTAAGTTAGTCGCTGCGTGGTACACCTTCGCAGACATGGACATACCATCTGAAATAAAAAATAGCAATCTTGTAGACAGCTACAGAAAGCTTCTTTTGGCTTAGCAAGAAAAATAAGGAACTCAAAACTAAACATCGTTTTGAGTTTAACTACTGATTTTAAAAAACATCGTTAGAAAAACACGTTTCAGTAGGAAAGTCCTGACATGCCTATAGCTCGTGGTCAAGCAACAAGGCCGTGCGGCAAGTGCGTCCGTAGACCCAGCCGAAGGGGTTCATGGCCCCCATGACATCCCTTTTCCACTTGATCCGCCCTTGTTAAAGCCTCACGAGTTTCGCTTGCCTTGGCTTGGAAGATTCGTAAGACCACACTTGCATGCGATTACGACCCTGCTCTTTTAGGGCCGCTTCGCGAAGAAACGGACCCTTGCCTTTGGCTCTAGTGATACGCTGGATACAAGCAGGAAGCCTTATCTAGGTTGGGTACTCGACGGCTCTAAGTGTCCGACGTCCCAGGTCCTCAAGTAGAGATGGGTGCGAACAGTGGCTTGCCTCTGTGTCCGTTTCCGTCTTGGTGGATGAGTGAGAGGCTGCTCCTCCTCTCTATCCTCAACCTTACACGACCTCTCACTGTCGAGCATCTTGGCTAAAGTGCTCAGCAGAGGTCGCCACATTTAAGTATTAAATTATTTTTGTTCATTACGGAACTATGTTGTCCACTAAAAATCTAAAACACAATGTGGTCCAATATGGTATAACATTGTTTATATATAACTGAAGTACATATATGTATCTACCATAAAACTGCTTTTACATATACATTTTTTAAAACTTACTGTTAGAAAAAGAGCGGCCGTACGCCTGTTTGGTGCCGTCGTCTTTTGTGGGCGGCATCTTGGAAATCTGCAACAAAGCAAAATAAGTTTTTCTAGTACTGAGTGAATAAGGAAGATGTGCATCTACTTCTAATGCAAAGCAACATGCCTGCCCATAACAGCACAGTAACACGCACATTTTTGTACACGAACAGACCAGATCACTCTCTACCACGATTTATATTGGAGCTTTTTATGTATAATAAGTATGTATTTAAAAATATATAAGTATTATTTCAGCTGTCTGGCTTCCATAGCACATGCTTTGCTTAGTTTAGGGTCAGATGGTGTTGTGTGTGAAATGTCCACCAATATATATTTATTTATTTATAACGCTGCACTGCGCTCATCACCCAAAGATGCAAGATGCTTTAACTTTTAGCCCCATAATTTACCTAAGAGAATTCCGTTCAAACTGAAATAGCACATACCACGTCAGTACCTGGCGGTAGGACAAATGTCAAAGATAGTACTTCTCCAATAATAGAGTTGGCACAAACGCTTTACACCGAAAGCACGGGAAGCATCTTTCTTGCCTTGTCGCTCTTGTGGAAGTGCCATACTTTTGTCGCGGTCCATCACTCTGTTGCCATAGAAAGTATGCGCGTCATCGGCTTACGATTGACACAAAGAAACCGTGCGGAAAATCTAACTTTACACGTGGTATATGTAAACTCTTAGGTTCTACCACTACAAAAATAGTCAATAAACTTAAATAGTAGTTCTAAGTGTTGAAGTTTCATTTATAGCTACGTTTGCGGACCCAGTTAGTTGTATAATTTATCTAGTTAAATAAAATCACAGTATCGATACAGGGCTCCTCTCCCCAACATCTGAAGCCATTAATAATGTACGCCTCTATCTGAAGTCAAAGAAAAAAGGAGCCGATACATCATACGCTGATACTCTGATATGTTAAGGTACTTTTACACTTATACGTTTGGTCATATTTCAATTTGAAGAAAATACGAAGAAATAATAATTAACGAATAAATGACAACATCTTTATTCTTGCTACGAGAAAATTATATATTACCTATAACACTAGCGCCCCGTTCCTGGGATATTGTCAAATTGAAACAAAAACTATCCTTTCTAGATGGAACAAACTGGTCACAGTTTGCACATTTGATGACAATCAGTTAAGTAGTTTAGGAGTTCATAACGGAAAAACAACGTGACACGTAATTTACCTATACATATTAAGAGTAGTGGCCCGTTCATGCTTTGCTGGGATATTGTAGTGGTAGGACTCTTGGCAGAGTCCGCCTGGGGAAGTACCACACCTTTGCCAGTTATTCTACCGCCAAGCAGTAATGTGCAAACATTACTGTGTTCCGGTTTGAAGGGCAATGTTTCCAGAGAAATTACAGGGCTTAGAGATATAAGATCTTAGATCTCTGGGTGACGAGCGCAGTGCAGTGCTAGGTAATAATTTGGACTCTTCATGTTCCAATAGCTGCGTGTCACTGTGCTGTTATGTGTCAGGCATGTTGCTTACCATCAGGCACATGTCCTGATCATCTCGTCACTCTTTATTAAAAAAAAAAAAAAATTGTCATATAAAGAATGTTGATCGCAATAAAATCTATCATATCTTTCAAGTTCCGTCAAACTGCACAAGGTGAGGAAATTTGATTAAAATTGATTAAGTAGTTCAGGAGTCTACAAATTCCAAGTTGCACAGCGTGCTATGGAGAGAGCTCGGAGTCTCTCTGAAGGATAGAATCCGCAACGAGGATATCCGACGGAGAACTAAGGTAACCGACGTAGCCTTGTGAATAAGCAAGCTGAAGTGGCAATGGGCGGGTCACATAGGTCGCAGAGCCGATGGACGTTGGGGAGAAGGGTTCTGGAGTGGAGACCACGTTCGAAACGTCCCGTGGGACGGCCTCCCGCTCGGTGGACCGACGACCTGAAGAGAGTGGCGAGAAGTGGATGGATGCGGAGAGCCGAGGACCGGATTTGGTGGCACAATATTAGAAAGGCTTATGTTCAGCAGTGGACGAACATGGGCTGACGATGATGAAGATGATGAGTTCAGGAGTCCATCGCGGACAAACAAAGTTATAATTAATAATAATATGTTAAGATTAAGATAGGAAAATAGTATGAACAGCGAGTATTTTGTTGATATTATATTTTATTACAAATATTTACATATGTACATAAATATTGTGTACCTTGTAGTTTTATTGAGTTCAATCAATATTTTTGTCAGTGAACATGTAGCATCCCATTAGCGAAGGAATTACGAACATCAGGCTAGTAATATTTGATTATGTATATAGGTATATATACACATCGATATAAATCAAAAGATTTGGCCTGAGCACCTTGAAATTGCTAACAAACTGAATCTGTGTGTACGTGAGTGGATTATAACTACCAATCTACTTGATCCCTAGAATCGCTAGCGGCGAAGTATATTGTGATTCTACTTATTTTGGCTGTTGACAACGAGTAGTGATATTTAAAAACGTCCGCGGTTCACCGCTTCCTGAGAGTGAGCTCACTCTTCCCAACGATAACATAATACCGTGCGCCTGAAGTTTGGGAGGGCACATCCATTGTTTTATATCGATGTAAATAAACCCTTTATCAAACAAATCTGCACTCTTTACAGAATGTATATAAACTGCCTTAATTGGTAGAGAATCTGATCACTACTGAACCGTAGTTCATCAGTTCAATATCTCATCCAGACTAAATATTTGTAAGTTTTTTAATGTCTGGATGTTTATCTTTGTCATCATCATCAACAGCCCACGAAATGTTCCCACTGCTGGAACTCGGGCCTTCTCTCGCAAGGAGATAGTTAAGGCCATAATCCACCACGCTGGCCTAGTGCAGGTTGGTGATTGGTGGTTTGTCTATGTTTTAGCTAGATATTATTTGTATATTATATTTATCTATCACAAGTTTTAATTGTAAGTGTAGTTGTATGTAGTTTCTACTGTTATATATTTCACCAAGCAAACAAAAGACAAATTCTGTGTGAAAAGACCTTTACTAGACATTTATTAACCAATTTTTCCCTTGAACGATTCAGTCTTAATGTCTGCTTATAACGATAATGTACAAAGAAAGATACGTATTGACGACCAAAGTCGACGCAAAAATGGCGTATCCGTCTATTGCCAACCTTAAACCGACCTTAGTTCCTCGAAATAGAGTTTATATTAACAAGAAGGAGATACTAATAAAGTTATGTTCGATATTTTCACACAACCTTATCATGTTTTCTTATCCAAATAAACAACGTTATAGCACATTTTCACATCAAGCCATTTTGAGCACTATCATAAATATTATAGAGTAGAATTTTCTTGTAATTGTTATGTGTGTTAAGATGTTTTTCAATTGGAAGCTAATAGGGATGTCTGTACAGATTTATTTTATAGGAAAAGAAAGACTCACAGGGGTGGTTATTTGTAAAATTGATTATGTTTGACGTCTTTTGAGCTCCTTTGGTATGAGAAATCGATTTTAATTGAATATTTGAAAGGGGAATGTAGCGATCTGGTTTAAAAGCGATTAGTCACAATTTAGTAGACAATTTGAAATGGCTCCAAATTTGTTTTATGTTTATTTGTATATGAGAATCCAATTAATGCCGCTAACTTAAAAACGGTGAAGAAAAACATCGTGAAGAAACCGACTTGTACGTAGAATCTTTCAAGGTCATGTGTCGTCCACCAACCCGCACTTGGCCAGTTTGGTGGATTATGGCCTTAAACTCTCTCCTTGCGAGAGAAGGCCCCGAGTCCCAGCAGTGAGAACATTTAGTGGGCTGCTTATGTAGGTAGGTATGAGAATAGGTCATTTCGGAGAGTGCTGATCTGTCTATGTACTCAAATATCAAATACCACCTTGTCCTTTTTCTATTCTGGATATTATTTTATCCTGGATTGCTGGGAGCTCGAAAAAGCGACATCGCTTCTTGGTTGACGTTCCATATCCTCGCAGAGAGAAGGTTTGACTTCACGTTTGTGATAAGAATCTCTAGGCCAGGGTAGGCGAACCTTTGTGCATCAATGTGCCATTTTTTCTAAAAAATCGATTAATGGGGTCATTGTCGTGCCATCAAATAATCCTACCTACTAAAAAACCTACTTAACACATTTTTACACATGTTTTATGATCGGCGACATGCCTAAAATATTGTGTCGCGTGCCATTGGTTCGCCTACCCTGCTCTAGGCTGTGGAACTCGTTGCCTGAGTGGGTTTTTCCCACAACTTGAAGGCGAGCTTCTCCCGCACTCGTATTAATACTGATTTTAATAATATTGTATGATCAAATGATTCGATAAGTTTCGGCTGCTCTAGTCGGGAGAACGACGGTTACCGATCCGGAGCACCCGGGCTCAAATCCCAGGCGCACCATTGCCTTTTCGAAGTCACGTCCGTAACGCCGCTAACTTAAAACGGTGAAGAAAAACATCGAGAGGAAACCGATATGGACTGTGTGTACCGTTTGAGTTTTTCGAGGTCATGTGTCATCCACCAACCCGCACTGTGCCAGCGTCGTGGATTATGACCTTGACTCTCTCCTTGCGAGAGAAGGTCGCCAGTTCCAACACTGGAAACATATAGTGGGTTGTTTAGGCTGGATGATTCGATATTTTGAACCAAATCGGTGCTTCCCCGTTCAACGTCCTTCCTTATCACAGCGCATTTTGAGTCAAAGCGGTTAAATTCTGTATCATTATCACTTGTTTAGACGTCTTATCACTCGATAATACTCGATACTGTCTGCTCCGCTGATATAACGATACTTGAAGAACTACTTATCGATTACAGACAGCAACTCGCCTACTAACATAATTTCTAAAATTGTATTTCTTGTAATTACCATGGAAATAGCGATACGAGGTAACAGTAAAGTCATAAGAGATACGCCAGTGTCACATACAGGGTTACTGGTAATCAGCATGCATCCGTTGAAAAGCATGTTCTATATATTTATACAAACAACTTTTACTCTATAACTTTTGTTAAAACTCAATACATATCCCAATAAGATATGTAATATATACATAATACATTTTGTTGTCCTCGCTAGTCATAGATGGTAGAACTCAAGATTAGCCCTCACAAACTTCAGGGCGCACTGAATCATGTTAACTTTGGGAAGAGTGAGCTCACTCTTTCCGTGCTAGTCGGTTGTAGGAAGCGGGGGACGCCGGTCGTTTATACCTATCCCTGATTTTGATCATTTTGAATATAAGTATAAAAGATTATGCCTTCCTGTGCATTCAAAAAGTGTTCTAATAATTCTAGAAACTCAAATAAATCTAATAGAATTACATTTCATGCGTAAGTACAGCATTATTAAAATTGTTTTAAATATTTTATAATTACATACCCATTAAATTTAAAAATGGCTACGATCATCGTCGCCGGTTACACGTCACCGTGTGACAGAGAGAGAATAATACCAATTATAACTAGCGCGAGCGAAATATATGTCTTAAGAGACAGATATGTCTTAGATAGAGACAGATGTCACAGACACAGTTTGTTACCAATGTCAAGATGTTCAGGGCAAATCTTAAGTTCAACAATATTTGTGTCTAGTACTGTTTAGTGTTTATTCACTTTGGCATATAATGATATGCCAAAGTGAATCATAATCATATCAAGCTTTAAAAAGCGCGCGATCTCTTATTTGATGATAAGAGGTCGATGCTTTAAGACCGGGCAAATACACTTTTTTATGTTGTATTTTGGCAAGAAAATTACGATTTTTTACAAACTACAGAACAACAATTGATGTATTAAATGTATTTAACATCCCCTTAAAAGGATGCAGGCTGATTATACCAATAACCCTGTATATAAATAAGTATTGACGATTATTCGCCATATCATATCTAGCCCCAAAGTAAGCAAAGCTTGTATTATTGGAAGCAGATACGAGCTGATACAATCCTTCAAATTTAAAATATTAGTAGGATTATTTTAATATTAATATTTTGATGTCTGTTGCTCAAACACGTCGGAACAGATGAACAAATCGGTTTGAACTTTGGAACACACATCATAATCTGGAATAATATTTGAGCTTCTTTTTATCACGGGAAAATTTCAGGGGTAAATCCGCATCTAATAAATAAATAATAGTAATAATGTAATCCCGCTCATATTATAACTTCAAAAATTTGTGAATATCTATGTTTGTTACTCTTTCACGTCGAAAGTATTGAAAAGATCTGGATGAAATTTAGTACATTGATAAATAAATCCCGGAATAGCTTTTATCCCGAAAAAAAAACTTAATTCGGAAGAGCGCGAGTGAAACTGCGGGATGATACTAGTTTAACTTAAACTGTATCAGACGGGATTAGAGATCTGAGATCTCTGGGTGATGAACGCAGTGCAGTGCTAGGTAATGATTTGGACTCTTCATGGTCCAATAGCTGCGTGTCACTGTGCTGTTATGTGGCAGGCATGTTGCTTACCATCAGGTACACACGTACCACTCGTCTCGTCACTTTATACTTAAAAAAAATATTCAAAACCTTCTTTTTGTAGGTTTTTGTTAGCAAAAAATCGTATAGAGTTTTGAGAAATTATATTTAACGATTCCATCGTATTCACTTCTCGATACATCGCTTCCTCTCGCTCTTTTTCTAATCAATATCAAGGAACAACTACATTAAACAAACATACATAAATACTATACCCCAAAATTAGCTCTACACTTTAATACAAAGCAATTTATACCGTAATCCCTACATTTATCTCGCTTCGTTCCCCTCATTAGTTGAAAGTGAAAAAATAAATTTAATTCTCCAATAGAACCCCCCATTCACGGACAATCACTAATTACCCCCGAAATAAGCCATACAAATCGTCGAAAATGTTTTCTAATTTACAAAAAGGCGAAAATATATATTTTTTCCACTCGCCAAATGAACTTATTTAGCTCAAGAGGGATTTAATAAAGATTTTTCACGGGTTCTCTCGGTTTCGTTTCGTCGAAGTTTTTTGGGTACCGTGGTCGAAATAATAGAACGTTATTTGGTTTTCACATGTTATATATAGGTATTACATGCTCCATACTTGCAGATCTATTCCTAGTCCTAATAATTAAACATATTTAATAATTGAACATATTTTGTCACGCACTAAAGAGCCATACAAAGGAAAAAAAAAAGAAAAAATCCTAAGCTTACAAAAATTAATTATGCATTATTTTGATAGACATAGAATATTGAATAGTTATTGCAAGAATTTTAAATATTTTATTGAAGATTTGAAATTGGAAGATTACTTTTAAAAACGATATAATAAATATTTGAAATTGTTAATTATGAAAGTAAATTAAATCCAAATGAAGTGTCCAAAATATATAAGTATGTTTTCACTTTACTTCGTTACTAACTTTTACGGTCCATCAAAATATACGTGTAATATGGTGTAATTCCCAAAAAATTGGTCATCACATATTAATAAGTTTTAAAATATTTGATTGAGTGTTATCAACGATTTATATCAGATAATTGTATCAACATTAGATAATAATACAAATCTGATTTCCTGTTAATTATGGAGATAACAATATACTCAATAGCTTTTTGTAGCGTTTATTTTCAGTACCTAATTGAAAATATTTTTTTTTCATTAATTTGACTAATAATTTACGATTATTTTGCAAAAATAAGACTTTTAATGTTGAATTAATTGCCGTTAACATACCACGATCCAAACTATTCAAAGTGCATACTCAGAGATGCTAACATAATTTGTATATAAATACAATATATATAATATTATTTAAATAATTTAAACGTCAAATTCAAAATATCACATATGTATTCATACAAATGATTTAAATTAAATAAATTGGCTTCATATTTACGGAACCCCTGATTATTTGTGCTGCTCTCAACTTGCTGACAATTTTTCTTCCGCCATGTTTTTTCCAGTCGACTAATCTCAGTGATATTTCTCGTGTCGTTGGATTGAATTAGTGCAGGACAAACACCCAATTTGGCAACAAATTATATTACATTTCCCAAATAAACAACCCAGAAGTCTTCCGAAACTAAATTAACAACATAGTTACGAATATCAGCAATAAAACAGCCGTATTGGTAGCTTACTTTTCGGATTTTATTGGATACATTTCGGAGAATGGGAACAGGAATTGCACAGTCTAATTTCGCTCGTCTAATTCTATTTTCTGTTTATAGTCAGGAAGATTGCACCCAAGCGTTATCGATTGGTAGATATTCAGAAAATTTGTACCAAGCGCTTCGAGTTTACTTTTGCAATAACTTTAAAATACATTGACCAATTCTGCCATCTGAAAAATACAACTTGGGTATTTTAAAATCTAAACTCAACAGCTTCATTCAACTCCAAAGTGTTACATAAGGGCGAATTTAGCGTTGGTGCCATGGTCACATGCTCGTGGTCAAGCACTGGTAAAGCCACAGAACCATGCAATAAGACCAAGTGACCGTTTTCATTAGTAATCTACCTAGGTTCTGGACAGCCCCCTTGGATCCGCCCTTAGAGTTACATTCTAGACCGCGATATTGCTTAAAATCAAGCAAATGGCAGTGGAACGAAAACATATCATACTCATGTACAAAGATGCATCAGGCAACATCATATGGCATCAGGGAACACCAGTTAGGAACAAAGTTCCTTCGGAATTTAAAAGTAACAAGTTGCAAAAAAATAGTGTTGGTTAATTTTACTATTTCTGGTACGACCACAGTATACAATTATAGAACTTCGAAAAAAAATTTTTACGGTAATTCCCACCCTTTTTTTAGTTCAGTTGCACAGCAATATCTAATCCCCGAGCCTGCCGCTAGGAAATTTGTTCCAAAAATGTCATAAGGATAGAGCCATGTTACTAAGTGATTATTAAGCTTGATAGACAAGCGGTCACAAAGGAATGACTTATGAGATAACTGATGAAAGAGATGGTAGTCGTGTAAATCTATCAGTTATTTTTTTTTCTTTATTACATTTAAACATGGTTTTAATTAAATCTCACCCATGTAAGAAATCATACTACTTAAGTCAAAAACAATTCACTATCGGTTTAAGAGCTGTGTGATATATGTATGTAGATTTATCATACAACCTTAGGAGGTTGTATCTTGAGAGTCAGGATCGCTCAATATAATTTTGCATCCTCCTAATTGCCAGAAGATATGATCGCAAACAAAGAATAGTCGAGGCACGCTTTCGTTCCGAGCACATTCCATCAAAATATGACACACATCTTCAATTGCGCCGCATCTATCAATCTACAATAGTTTAAAAGGGTAGATGGGTAGGGCGGATAGGGCGGAAGACAAAACTGTCTCCACCAAAGAGTTTACATAACGTAGTGGATAGAGTTGGCACAGACACTTTACACCGAAAGCACGGGTAGCATCTTTCTTGCCTTGTCGCTCTTGTGGAAGTGTCATACTTTTGTCGCGGCTCATCACGCGTTGCCATAGCAAGTGTGCACGTTATCTGTTACGATTGACACAAAGAAACAGTGCGGAAAATCTAACTCTACGCGTAATATATGTAAACTCTTTGGTGTCGACCTTTTAGTTTGAAGCAATGTCAAAGTTACGTCTTACGAGATGGTCAGTAACCGGAACGGATACACCTCGGATATTAAGAGCCAGTTATGAATATACAAATTTAGACAAAATAAATTTGTCTAAATACGAAACAAAGATAGGTTCTGGCAGTTTATGAATCACTACATACACGTAGTATAAAACAAAGGCACTACCCGCGTCGGTTCGTCCTTATATATGCTTACCTATATCTTTAAAACCACCTAATAGATTATGATGCTGGGTTTTAGTAGATAGAGTGATTTCTATATTAATAATTGCGTCAAGGGGTACGGTAGACTTGATCGAAACCTCATATGAATAACGAAACATAAATAATTTTAATAAAATAGAACCGACTTTCAACGGAAAACTTTTAAAGTAAAAAAGTTTTCCTCGATTTCTCTAGGATGTCATCATCCGATTCTGGTTTCCTTATCATGGTACCACCCTTGGAATATCTTCTTTACAACAAATAAAGAATCATCAAAATCGGTTCATAAACGACGAAGTTATCCGCGAACACACATAAAAAAACATACATACAGTCGAATTGAGAAACCTCCTTTTTTTAAGTCGGTTAAAAATATTGATTTTGAGTCGACAACATATGTCCACAAAATTCGTATTATGGAGAATTTTGTTAAATTCTGATGGCACTGACAAACAAACCGCTGTCGCCATCTTTGGTGTGAAGCACGTTTCGTTCCATCAATCAACACATTGCGTGCGTCCATCACAAAAAGACTGTGACTTATGTAACTACGTAAAACGAAACGTCTTGCCGGCGGACCGGAATTTTATTAGTAGGTACTTATACTTAGTATCAGCATTGCACCCGTGCGAAGCCGGGTGAGTCGCTAGTATATGTATAATACGTGCATAAAATAGCTGAAAAATACGGTCAATTTGAAAGGATTCTAATGTGATGTCATAAATAAACCCATTTTTGGCGCTTACACTGCAAACCCTATGAGCTAGATCAAAATAATGTACAGCAATATTGAACCCCTTTAAAAGGTCTACAAAAAAGTCCGCAATAGTATTTGTCTATTTCTTAGGAATACCCCACAATAACTACTTTTATTAGTACTTATATTTAGGATCAGCATTGCACCCGTGCGAAGCCGGGGCGGGTCGCTAGTAAAATATAAGATTTTGTAATGATTATAATCATAAGCCATGGGAGAGGCCTATGTCCAGCAGTGGCCTAAGATAGGCTGATGATGATGATGAATGATTTGAATTGTAACTTTTGGTAAACCCGTGAGGACCACTGAGTTCAACCAGTATCCGGTATAGTTAGTTCTTTTCGCAATACTAAAAAATGTTATGCCATAGGGCATTCACCTGCAAAGGTTGAACCGCAAAAAATATATACTGACGTGTCTGCGGCAGATGTAAGATATACCTACCTTATTGTGCGTAATGGGCTTTTGTTAAATTAGATTTTGATATGAAGCTCAATGTATGTGTCCACAAGAAACGGGTTTTAAATATAAGTTGGTAGATAGATAGATGTACTCATTGTTGACACACCAAATAAAATTAAAAAAGAACAATATACATTTTAGTAGTGCTACAATGGGCAAATGACAAATGGTAGTAGGTAAACTTTATTATTATAAGTCTATGGAATACTAACACCGATCCGGAGGTCTTAGTTTGAAACCTACGCGCACTACTGTGTTTTCAAAGTCATGTGCGTAATGCCGCTAAATTACAAAACGGTGAAGGAAAACATTGTGAGGAAACCGAGATGTTAGTAGAATCTTTCGCGGTCATGCGTTATCCATCAACCCGCACTGGGCCAGCGTGGTGGATTATGGTGTTGACTCCTTGCTATAAAAGACCCTGAGTCCCAGCTGTGGGAACATTTTTGTGGGCTACTTATGTTAACAATATTAGAATAGGAAAAAAACGTGATAGCACAAACAAACTAGAGTATTGAACCACGGTAAATGTTAAAATGATTCGAACGAAAAGATTTGACTCTACTATTGTGATAAAAACGTCTAGGCTGTGGAATGCGTTGCATGAGTGGAAATTTCTCGGTGGTTACAATCCACAAATGGTGTCTACAAATCGAGTGTGAATCAGTTTCTTCAATGAACATGCTCCATTGTAGACCGCATCGACGCTAAACATCAAGCGAGATACAAATTTAAAGGCAAATGTAAATTTATAATAGTTCAAAAAAAGCATAATAAATGTTGCTAGTATAGAAAACATTGCAAACGAAATTAAATTAAAAAACCACGGTAAGTCAACCGTAAACGCTTCCCACCGGCAATACCGAATACCGTTTTAAAAAAGACAATTTACTAAGGAAAGGGTGCTGTCACCCACCTTCCTTGCCCAATGATCCTAAATTAACGTAGAGGGGGGCTAATCGACCATTTTTTCTCTGCCTGATTACGAAGGAACGCTAATATTGACCCCCTCTCTCATTGACACAGTGGAAGACAGTACCCTAAATCGTATATTTTTAAGCTATTGCATAATTTTGACGTGACAACGTCTTATAAATTGGTTTGCCGGGTGACACTTCAAGAAACTGCGTTACGCTCCGCTCACGTTATGCGCTCACAACGAGAGCGAGTGAGAGGCACGCGTCTCTTACACTCAGGCATGGTTAGCCCGCCTAAGAGCGAGAGAGACAGACATAAAAAGTGAAAGGCACGCGTCCCCTTCCGTAAAATTATTTTACCACTCAAAGTCGTTGTCACGTAAAACTTTCGCCCGTATACCGACTTTACAGGCAACCAATTTTTTATCGCAAGCTTTAACCGTGGCAAACGAAACAAGAAATTCCGTAACGAAAATAAAACCTAACACTCCCCTCTCCAAATTTGGTCACTCGGCCATTTTTTTATTATGACTATATTTGTGTAAAAAGCTGTGTTACATACGTTCATATAGATATAATTACTTATTTTTGAACGGAAAGTAAAGCTATTTAGTCTATGGGATAATTCATATTTGGAATTTCAAATTCGCGGTAATTTAGTGATTGCGTCATACTCGCAACAGTTAGCTGTGTGGTGTGTCTTGTTTTTCTGTGGATTTTTGATTGGAATTATGTAACGTAAATACTGTTTATGTTTCTTATTGTACATGAGTTTATTATGCTAAAATGATTCATAATTATAATAGCATAGGTAAGTTGATAAAACTTACTGTGCAATAGCTTTACTGCGGCAGTCCCCGAGTGCAACACATTTATTTTTTTCATGAGCATCGAGACGAGTTTGATACCTGATAATGAGTGAAACGTCTAATTATAGCAATATTCAACATGAATAATAGATATTCGAACATCAAGACTACAAAACATGTAGTGCTGTATCGATATTTGCACATTGCCGCTTGGTGGTAGAATAACTGGAAAACATGTGGTATAGTTGCCGGCAAACAAGTTGGCCCAATGAAGTTAGCTGCGCATGGCTGTGCAGAAACGTTTTTAAGGTCTCTTTGGTGGAAGTGCACATGCGCGAACTTTCCCCTTCCACATCACTTTTGGGTCAACTTGTTTGCCGGCCACTATACTTCTCGACTCTCACGGTTAGAAAGTTGAATGTTTTACTTTCAAGGTAACGCCGATTTATGAAATTTCAACTTCAGTGACATTGGGTTTCCCCTGAAAATTAATAAAACACTGTATTAATACAAATGAGGTTTCCCTAATTGTATTCAAATGCTATGCACTTTTTATCTTTGAATTGCTATCTCAAAAGCTTCCCATGATGTCACGATTTTAAAATCACAAGTTTTGACTCTCTCACAGATAACTTTTTTACACATATTACAAACGTTGTTTACAAATATTAATACAATGATATTTTGACTTCGAGATGCTCTAAGTGACCTAATATTAGTTATCCGCTCAGAAATATAAATAATGTATGTAACTGCGAACTTAAAATATACAAACATACAGATGAGTAATGAATTTATTCCAATCTCACAACAGACAACAAAGAAACATTTCAAATTCGTGCACCTATAATTTATTGTGTATTCAACATGCTATGCGTTTTCCATTTAGAACCCCTATTTTATCGCAAATATAGGTTAGTGAGGTCAAAATGGCCTTATAGTAAGCGACAATGTCGTCGAATGCCTAGAAGATTCAGGTTCTGGAGTACAAATTGAATTTAACGCTCCGTGGTAGAACGTAGAATACATCAGGTAGGACCCTTGGCAGAGTCCGCCTGGGGGAACTACCACACCTTTGCCACTTATTTTACCAAGCAATAATGTGCAAACATTACTGTGTTCCGGTTGGAAGGGCAATGTTTCCAGCGAAATTACAGGGCTTAGAGATATAACATCTTAGATCTCTGGGTGACGAGCGCAGTGCAGTAGTAGGTAATAATTTGGACTGTTCATGTTCCAATAGCTGCGTGGCACTGTGTTAATTATTTTATTTTTATTTAGCAGGCATGTTGTTTACCATCAGGTACATGTCCTGCCCGTCTCGTCACTCTTTATTTAAAAAAAAAATATTGCTTGACATTAGACGAGATGGCAGTAAAGAGTAAACATACCATCGTTATAAAATATAGAAAAGAGTTTGTATCGCTTAGTGCACAATGAAGCCGGTAATTATTCCACCCAACGGCTGTAGGTAGATCTTTCTACTTAGTCTGTGGTAGGTATGAGGTTGTATGACACAAATCCTCCTTTAATTCAGTAATTTTTTCTTTGTCAATACTTTTTTTTTGTTGTCAAGGTAGTCTAATTCTCAACAAAGAGTAATGATACCTAAATGATTTTCTTTGTAACATTAATTGGTTGTAATTGAACTCGGATGACCTGTACGATACACATCACATGATACACTCCGCGAGGCATAAGCTGAGCTTTGCATTTGTGTGAGTGTACATGGATAGTGTAGGTGTGACAACCGGCTTTAGGCGCGGCGCCATTCTGTCTCGCCGCGCTCCTGCCTGATTGGTGATCACTCACACTAATGCAAAGCTCAGCCTATACCTCGCGGACAAAATTTCAAGCTCCTGCCTGATTGGTGATCACTCACACTAATGCAAAGCTCAGCTTATACCTCGCGGAGTGTACCTCATTTTATAGCGTAGACATAACAGAAAAAAATTAAACAAATCTAAGTTACTTCTACCCTAGTTTGTAACTTTGCTCAAAAATTTCGAATCTTTTTAGCTCACGTAAGCGTGAGTTTTTTTAACTAGTGTAGATTTACACTTGACCACCATCTCGCCTGATGTTAAGCGACGATGCGGATTGATGAAGCGTGCTTCTATATAAGAAACCAATTCCCTCTGTATTTAAAGACACCATGATTCTATTGATATTGTTAATATATTGACAATTTTGTAGCGAGCTTACTTAAAAACTGATAAATTCATTTTATTTCTTCAATAATAAAAATAACTGAAAAATTTGTTAGTAAATTACAGTATTGATTCAAATCAGTTTACGCACAGAAACAGATTTTTGTGATATAAAAAAATATGGTTCTTGAAATCTTGTTCTTATCTTTTAGATTATCTGGTATCATCAGATATAAGGTTTCTTGTATTTGATATAATTTCTGTTTTTTTTGCTTTATCGTAGTACCTCAAACAAACTATGCAATGGAACCCTTCATTGCAAAGTTTGACTTAGGATTTACCACAACTTTGCAATTTTGCAATTCGTTGGATAATGTGGCGTTTTCCAGACGCAAAAAGACTTGTCAAAGATAGTTCTAAATATTGTCAAGTGTGGCACCACTGTTGGTTTTTGTGAAATTTCTCTAACAAAATAAAACAGTGGCGCCACCTATGAAATTGGGAACTGTATTTGACAGGTCTTTTTACGTCTTGAAAACGCACCACTATCCAACTAACTTATAAGGTTATCTTTGCTTGCTAGCTACAGTATAAATGTCAAAGAATGTTTAGATGTTTGTAGCTCATTCTAGTCGCAACGTCTGAATAGATCAGGTTGAAATTTGGGACCCAGTTACATTATAATCTGGAAGAAAATACATTGGCAATCATATAAACTGCCGATACTCGTAAAAGTGAAAGCTTACAACTCAGAATTTGATAGCTTACTTTGGAAACTACGCAGGTGAAACTGGAGGCTATGACCATGAGCATGGCCATCTAGAAATTTTAACCCATTTCTAAATGGCCAATGCGCAATGTTGACGCATTTCTAGATAGTCAATGGCTATGGTCCCGAGTTTACCCGAATATTTCTTATCATTCCCGAGCGTGACGTTAGAATTCAATTCACAGCCCAAGAAAAATCTGTCTGTGTTGAACCTAAAGAAGTCTTTACTTCAAAAATATTGTACTATCAATTGAAACACAACGTACAACACAGTTCATCTAATGATAATGATGAGTACCTATTATGTAAAGTTCACTACTTTGTTCCAGGTTGAAGGTTAATTAGGGTGTTTTACATCACTTCATGTCAGAAAAGCTTAGTTTATGTACTGTTTTCTTTCTCCGCATCGTCATTGAGCTCAAACAAATGTTAACCCTTTATTCTCCCCCCTTTCGAAAAAAACCCATAAAATATATCTAATTAAAAAATATCCCCGTCTAAGGACTGACGCTCATAAAGAACGCCAATTAGGCCCGCGACGTATTTTTTTCTTTTGCGAGGTATTATTTTTTTTTTCTTGTAATATTTCGTGTCGTTTGGCGGAGGGGTTAAGATAGCGAAATTGGTATTGTATGATGCATTGTGTGATTAAATATTTGACAGGGCTTTTGTTATTTCAGTCCGAATTTGTAGTGGGTGCAGTGGTGATGGAAATTAGGGAGTTACGAAAAAAAAAATTATAAATCCTACAAATAATATATTTGTCATTGTCATGGACGTATAAAAAAGTCGGACGTGGTCTCGCTAAAACAAAAACTGTGTCCATCGAGTCGGCCATATAATATACACGTGTGCGCTGTCACATACAGGCTGACACGCACACATCAGTCATTACACGGGCTACTTGTGTATGTGTGCGCGTCAACCTACCAGTGACAACCTGACAACGCACACATGCATACGTGGCCGATTCTAGTGACACAGTTTTTGTGTTAGTCCGACGTCCGACTTTTTTATACGTCCATGGTCAATGTATAAATGTTTAATGCTAAATGAGCCTTTTGGCACATCTCTCTATCGATTCCAGAGCCTTCAGCTCCTACTTAGCTCATCCATCCCAAAAGTGCAAAAAATTGCGAAGCGAAAAGTACTCCGTACATGGGTTAACCGCCAACCAACACTTGATCAGCGTAGTGGGTTATTACCTTAACTCTCTCTTTATGATAGAAAGTCCATAGTCGCAGCTGTAGGAACATAAAATTGACTGATTATGGTATTTGTTATATTCATGACGTGTTTTTGGAATTCCTCGACAATTATTTGTCTTGGTTACACACTTTGAGAAAACCACAATCAAATCAACCAGGTTAGATATAAAATTGAGAACAAAATTATTTAAACAGAAAAACTAATTATTTGTTATGTAAATAGACCAGCTCAAGGTTTGGCGATAACCTTGAGCATTGGCCCTATTTACCAGATAGTGGTTCGACGAATGTTGGCCAACGCATCGCCGAATCAATTGTGTCCTAGTCATTTGTCACTTGGCAGCTATTTTTAAATGTCCATAGAAGATAATCCAATACCCCTACTCTTAACGGTCGCTCTATACGTAGAAAAAAATCAACATGAAAATTGACAAATAATTAAAAAGGAAAGTAATTAAAAAATAATTTAGATCGTCATCCTATTATAATGGACACAATATAGTTTAAATAAAGAATCCAAATTATTACTGCCTTGCTTGGCAACTTTTATTCATGATATATATGATGAATTATCCCTTTACCCTGTCAATTTCCTAGTCAATTTAAAAAAAAAAAATCTGTCGCGTTGATATTGGAACATGAAGTGTTCAAATCATTACCGGACACTGCACTGCGCTCTTCAGGCATAGATTTAAAATTATATATTTGAAAGTCCTATAATTTCTCTGGGCACATAGTCCTTCAGACAGGAACACAGTAAAATTTGCTCATTATTTATAATGAAGAGATTTTTTGTTTGAACGCGATAATATCACGAACTACTGGGCTGCTTTAAAAAAATTCTTTCACTGTTGGATAAATACGTAATCCTTGAGTTCTATAAGCTATACAATGTACCGCGAGCGAAGCCGGGGCGGACTGTAGTACTATTTATACTACTACAGCGGTAGATGACGCCTACGTCCTTTGATTTCTAACTCACAAATTGACCTCGATGTCATTCACCTCCACGTGGTGTTTGAAGACCGTTACTACTCAGTAGTGTGTCACTGTGTTACCTTGAATCTAATTTGCTGTTTTTCCATTAGTAGAACTGCCTTATCAGAATATGGGTTCCATATATCCTATAATCCTATATATGTGAGTTAGAGTCTGGCTAACGAAAGTTGATGCTGATAAGTTGACAAAGCTCGGCAAATTTAAAATATGTCAGGATGGCATCCCAAAACTGAAAATCTCGCCAAAAATAAACACAAACCAGCCACTAAACGTCAAAAACACGCCATTTTGTTGCGTCAGAAATGAGGGATACCATACACTGATTCTGATTCTACCAAATCTTTCGGATTATAGCCGAAAATTTATTTCTTAAAAATGAAATTGCACAAGTTTTTCTCTATTAAATAGCGTAATTAATGAATCTATTTATTAGGCCAACTTAAGGCTTAGTGTTGCTCTTGAAATAATTGCCTACGTCGTACTTATTTTTGATGAATACAATTTTAGATCACATACGAATTTTTAAAACTTATTTCATATAATGATTAAATCAGTTGGTTTTGAAAATGCCTTTTTGGAATCAAGTGTCCCTAAGTACTTTCTGTTTAAAATATCCCAATTCGTAGGGTACATACCCGATGGTAGGAACACTGAAGTGTTGTCATGTAAAAAATTTGCAAAAAAAACCAGTATCTACTTTCGTTGGCCAGAGGTATATCTATTAAATAAAGTTACGGCTGGTCTAGTCGGGAGAACGACGCCTGCCGATCTGAAGACCCCGGGTTCAAACCGCACCACTGTCTTTTCGAAGTCATGTGCGTAATGCCGCTAACTTAAAACGGTGAAGAAAAACATCGTGAGGAAACCGACAGGTACCTAGAATCTTTCGAAGTCATGTATCATCTACCAACCCGCACTGAGCCAGCGTGGTGGATTATGGCCTTAACTCTCTCCTTGCGAAAGAAAGCCTCGAGTCCCAGCTGTGGGAACATTTAGTGGGCTGTTGATATTATAAATAATGTTGAGGTTTTATAACTTCACATTAATATTTTATAGTTATATAGTATTGATATTTCATTACTTGGAAATTACATGAACAGCATTAACATGAAAAATGTAAACAAATAAAGTTAAATAAATAACAAGATAATTAAAAATATTAATACATATATATTAAAAATATTTATATACGATTAAACAATCCCGCGATCGTCAACTCCACGACCAAATGTTCTTATCAGACTTGCCGCATTTCCGCGCTGTATAGCCAGGGAAACGTTTTGGCACACGTACTGTCCAGTCACTAAGTTAGGTATTGAAGGATGTAGGCGTCATTTACCGCTGTATTATTATTAAAATGAAAACTTCTATTGACGCGCTACAGACAGATTTTTCATGGGCTGCGAATTGAATTGTAGCGTACCGCTTGGGAGTGATAAGAAATCTTCGGGTAAACTCGGGACCATACCCATTGGCCATCTAGAAATGCGTGAGCATTTCCCATCGGCTATCTAGAAATGCGTGAGCATTTCACCCGCGTAGTTTCCAAAGTAAGCTAACAAATTCTTAGAAGTTTACACTTCTATCGGCAGTTCCTATGACTGCCAATTTTTTATATTACTAGCGGTCCGCCCCGGCTTCGCCCCTGTACAACATATGGCCGATATTACTCAAGGATCACAAAAATATCCAACGGTGACAGAATTTTTGAAAAACGGGCCCGAGTTGCTGAGATTAGCACGTTCAGACAAAAGACTTCAGGCTTTGGCTTAGCCGCTTAACTTTTTTTAGTAGGACTCTTCGATCAGTACCACACCTTTGCCAGTTATTCTACCGCCAAGTAGTGCTGTACAAACATTACTGTGCTCCGATTTGAAGGGTAAAGTTGCCAGAGAAATTACAGGGCTTAGATCTTGGATAGATAGGCTTAGATTTAGATATAACATCGCTATATAATCTTGCTACTCGCCCGTTGAAAATAGAACAAAATGGATTGACTCGACTAAATCAATTGCTAAACTACTCGACTAAATTTTCAGTGTTCAGACACATTTAGTCACTGAATTCCTCGCTACTAGACTAATATACTAGTCTAACGTGAACAAGCCTTTATGTAGAGTTATGTATTTTTAGTGTTAGGACTCTTTGCAAAGTCTGGGGTCTTTGCCAGTTATTCTACCGCCAAGCAGTTAAATGCAAAAATCACCATGTTTCAATTTCGTCACGACCTTAGCAGGAGGAATCTACCACCTGCCGGCTTTTTGCAATACGGTTGAAAGTTAAGAGTCAGTACTTTGTCAGTTTTGTTATCATTGTATATTAATTTTGTTAATATGTTCATATATTTTGTTCGTTGTAGATAACGGTTCATACTTACGTCTTGATGTACAGATAGTGTTGGCGAAACAAACAAAGTGTCAATAACCCAAGCTCTTTTTTAGATGTTTTAAAAACATTTATTGAACAACCAATCACTAATGCCCAAACATTAGTGATTGGGCATTAGCGACAAGGTTGAGCGCTACTGCCTTGAGAGTGGCAGCAGCGCTCAACCTTGTCACTCCATCACATAAAACATCTTTCTATGAAAATTCTTTCTCTGTTAAGGCTGTCCGTTTGTGGAATGCTCTACCGGCCTCTATTAGAAACTCGCAGTCTCTAAACATCTTTAAAAGCAATGTAAAAGAATTTTATTTGGCACAGTGCATGGCTGTCGTCACCAGTAAATCGTAAGTGGTTGTATAGCTGTCCACTGCTATTTGTACGGCTGTATTACATTATCTTGGATGTTGCATTCATCGCGGATCGGATGTTGCGATTAGTAGGTTTAAAATTTCCAGCATTTTGTTTGTATTAAACTCACTTTTGTAGTATATATATATATTAATTTGTTTTGTATAATAGTATAGTAATAGTATAATTAAGTATTAGTAATAGTATTAAGGAAAATGTCACGTCGCCTCGCCTAACCTTGTTCTAGGCGATTTTCCTTTAAGTTGGTTGCCTGGAAGAGATTGCTCTCAGCAATAAGGCCGCCATTTGTGGCGCTAGTTCATAATTGTGTGTTACTGTATTTTTTTTTCCTGTTTTGTGTCACAATAAAGAGTTATCTATCTATCTATCATTATGGCTAGCCTGGTGGTAACTCTGCCTGCAAAGCCGTGGGTCGTCGGTTCGATTCTCACCCAGTTCAAATATTTGTGTGATGAATACAAATATTTTCACTATAAATTCCTGGGTGTTTTCTGTACATCATAAGTATACTTATATAAATATTATATCAGCTATCTGGTACCCATATTATAAACTTTGCTTAGTTTGATGGTGTTGTTGTGTGAAGTGTCCTCCAATATTTACATGTTTATTTATTGTCTTGCAGTTTCAAGGGTAAAGTTTCTGAATAAGCACATCTGAATTATACATTCACCGGTGAAGGACCAAGGCTAATTAAGATGTTCAACCCCACTACCGCTTGGAAGTCTGCCCAGAATGCTGGTGGCATTACAATGTTGAATGGCAACTCTTAGAGCCAAATATAACAATGGATATAACTGATTATTGTAATTTTACCTAAACTTCAATGATACTTCCTCAATCATACTTTTATTCGTCAGTGACACTAGGTTATTACAAAATTATGTTGTTGTGTCAGAGACCAGGGAAACGTTCGCTAGTATTATGTTTAGAAAAACACAAAAAAAACTGTGGTGGAGCAGTTTCGTATACAGACAATTCGTGTAGTTTTTGGTTTTTCTAAACATAATATGTGTAAACTCACTTTACGTTAGAATACCTTTATTATTACGTATTCAAGAATCTAATGATATTGTAATTGTAACTATGACTGCGTTTTGTCTCATTACGTGGAAAAATGTCTTTTTCGGTCAAACCTCACGCGGGTTTTGATTCACTACAGGCTTTCTGCGTAAGTTGAATTAATACACAAAGAATTGACGTATTTTAGTTCTTAAGTCAGCATTTTATTATTATCCAGCTGAGCCCCGACATTACTGCGGCATCAATGAAGTCACAAATTAGTAGAAACAAGAGCGTTTTGTAACTCTTTGTTTTGTCTAGGGCAATGTATTGTGATCTTTGTATGGATTTAGTTAAATGTTGTGACTAACACAACACTCATAGTGTTGTGATTTTGTTGCGTATAGAAACTCGATTTAAGACATATTTACCTATTCACAAGAAATGTAACTTTTGTTGCGTTTCTGACGATTCTTTTAAAATGTCTAATTGTACTATGTCTGCGGTTCGTCACATTCCACAAATGTCTGTTTCGCTAACGTCTCACAAGGCTTTTGGTTTACTGCTGGCTTTCTGAGTACGCTATATTGTGACACAAAGAATTGCTGACGTATTTCTAGCTCTAAGTCAGCATTTTATTCATAACCAGCTGAGCCCCGCCATTCCCCCGCGGTCAATGAATTTACAAATTAGGTTAGAAACAAGAGTGTTTTGTGTTTCTGTGTTTTGTCTAGGGCAATGTATAGTTTTAGCTGAATATTGTGACTTTACATAAACTCGATTTAATTGTAAGGTATATTTAACTATTCACAGGAAATTTAACTTTTGTTGCGTTTCTGAGGATTCTTTTTAAATTTCTAATTGGAACTATTTCTGCGGTTTGTCACATTCCTCAAATGTCTGTTTTGCTAACGTCTCACAAGGCTTTTGGCTTACTGCTGGGTTTCTGCGAACGCTATATTGTGTCACAAAGAATTGTTGACGTGCATATTACTTCGTTTATTAGTGAACGTTTTATTGAACTGTGCACCGCGATGTAGCTCGCATCATAAACGAAGTCGTATTCTACATTAGTAAGAAGAGGATTTTGTAATTGTGTGTTTTTTCTTAGGCATTGTAGGGTTATAATTGAATGTTGTGATTTTACGTAATAACAACAGAAGTATTAGAAATATCAATAACGCTTGTTTTAGAAATGCCTTTTTTGTTGCATTTCTAATAGGTACAACAACAATAACAAAATTAATTTGTACAATATTCTACTAGTCAAGCTCTTTCATTTGATACCCATATGAGGGAGGTTGTGAAAAAATATTTTGTGCGCCATTTTGTGGAGATGGCCATCTTAAATCGACATTAACCAAACATAGCTAAAAACGACCGCACGGAAACTAATCTTCAAATAAAAAACCGGATGGAAATCGGTTCATCAGCCACAGACACCGACATACACACACAGACAAATACAGCAAATCAATCAATATCGAATTATAGTACCCCTTTTTTTGGTCGGATGTTAAAAAGAGTATTTGTGAAAATTGTAATTATAGCAAGTTTCGTCACACGACGCATAAAAATGTCTGTTTCGGTCACGTCTCACATAGGTTTTGGTTTATTGCACGTTTTCTGTGTACGCTGAATTATCACACCAAGAATCGCTGACGTATTTATAATCTTTAAGTTAGCGTTTTGTTGTTCTACCATTTGAATTATTAGCAACTGACTTTCTTCTTCTGAGCTATCAACCGAAAACAAAGTCAGAGTGGCGGGAAACGACATCTAAACAAATTAACTTCAAGGAACGACGATTAAATTGTAGGAATATTTATCATATGAAGGTTTCCTTACGATATTTTAATTCAGCGTTCAAACCATAGATGACACTTGTACATTTGCACTTGGAGAATACTCAAAGCTGCGGAGAGGAATCGAACCTCCATTCTCAAGGTCGTGTTCCGCATATTCTAGCCATTAAAGTTTAAAAAAAAGCCCGTTATGATATTTGAAAAAGACACAAGAATGTAACTTGGAAGGAAATTGACAGAAATTTAACAATGGTCTTGATAAATTGTTAATTAGGTATTTAGAATGATTTTAAAAATACGTTTTTCCCTCGTTAACTAATATCTATACTAATATTATTAAGCTGAAGAGTTTGTTTGTTTGTTTGTTTGAACGCTAGGATCTCGGGAAGTACTGGTCCGTATTGAAAGATTATTTTTCTATTGGATAGTCCATTTATCGAGGAAGGCTATAGGCTGTAGAAAATAACGTTACTATTAATAGAAGCGGAGCATGAATCAAGAATGTAACAAAATCGGCAAAAAATATTCCAATTTGAGAGTTTTCGTACGTTTCGTGCTTTGACATGACACATGACAGCATGTGTCTAAGATTGCGTCATTGAATATTACAGATTACATACCTCTTGAATATAAAACCTTTGCTAATAATTTTTTTTCTAAATCTGTGTTGGTACAACCAATTTCCGACAGGTGGCGTAGCAGGTAGCTGAAGAGGTGTTTTGTTTGAAAGCAATATTCTCAGGAATGACTGAACCGATTTCAGTCATTCTTTCACCGTTGTATATGTACGGGATCCTGATGAGTACTATATAATGTAACACGGGCAACGCCGGTGCGGACATCTAGTCATAGATATGCAGTCTAGCACGGAGAGGTTGCTTCCGAGAAGGGCTCCCAGAACGTTAAGCCGAGTGGGTTATATCGAGGTATTTTCGCTACCGAATACGCTTAAAAAGTTATAAGATTGGTCGAATCCTTTCGGAGAAATTTCGGAGTATTACAAACTGGAAGAATGTGACACGATATTTTTGTAAAATGCTCGTAAGTAGGTACATATTGAGAATATTTGATTCAAGAAATAATTATTCATCATTTCATACCGCATTAGATTGCATATTTACTTTACCTTGGCCTGATTTCCGATTGGTTTTACCAAGTTTGTATTAATTATGCACAGGACATCCTTATTTTAAAATAATCTGTGGTATTTAGTACAAAAGAACACGTCCTTATTTCCATAATAATCTGTGGTAGGTACTTATACTAAAATAAACTGTAAACTATTTTATGATCTCATTGCTGATACTACACATGCGCCCTAAAATCCGAGAAAATTACGTAAAACTAGTGGAGAGGACCCTACATCGCACCATAAATCACCAATCATATGGTGCGATGTAGGGTCCTCCTCACTACTTTAACGTCATTTCCTCTGATTTTAGGACTCGTGTGTGGAGCGTTTTAGAATCACTTAATTTTCATATTCTCTAGTAACTAGAAGCGTTTTCCCCACGGTTTTACCAAGTTTTATTCTATCAAGTTCCCGTTTATGTTATTTACCCGTGAAAAAATAGTGTATGTTTACGAGTCAGCTAGACTATAATTTAAATGGGTTTCAATATTTAACCTGATCCATTCACAGCATGATACATACAAACTTTGGCATTCATAATGTTAATAGGATAATCCGAACCTTCAACGCAAAAAATGATGGGGTCTTATATAGTTGACTTTTCTTTGTGTCTGTCTATGGCATCATAGATTCATAGATAATTAAATTAAATTGATTTAGATTTTTTGTTTTGATTCAGCCATTTCAAAGTTTTCAGGTATTTTGTTAGCTGCGGTAGGAATCTTAGAAGCATAGTTGTAGTTTGCTTTGCTTTAAAATTTAAGTCACACGAATTTTACGTGTGAGTTAAAATTTGAACCAATGACGTTGGGGGTTTTTAAACCCTAGCGTTAAATTTTGGTTTCTACTAGTCAAATCCTCTCAACTAATATCCATATTATTCAGGAAGTAGTGACAAAATATGACATCCGCCATTTTGTTGTAGTTCATCTGTTTGGGAGCCACGAATGCCACGATGCTACACACATCACACGCACACAGACACTTCAAACTTATAACATTATAGCTTTTGCGTAGGAGGTTAAAAATAAGAATACAATTCCAACAAAAATAATCTTGTTCAAATTACCTATCTATCTATACTAATATTATAAAGCTAAAGAGTTTGTTTGTTTGAACGCTAGGATCTCGGGAAGTGCTGGTCCGAATTGACAGATTATTTTTCTATTGGATAGTCCATTTATCGAGGAAGGCTATAGGCTATAGCACATAACGCTACTATTTACAAAAACGGAGCATGAATCAAAAAAAGTAACAAAATCGGGAAAAAATATTCCTTTTTGAGAGTTTTCGTTTTGTGCTTTGACATGACACATGACAGCATGTGTCTAAGATTGCGTCATTGAATATCACAGATTACATACCTCTTTAATATAAAACCTTTGCTGATCTCTGAGTTGGTACGACCAATTTCCGACAGGTGGCGTAGCAGGTAGCTGAAGAGGTGTTTTGTTTGAAAGCGATATTCTTAGGAATGACTGAACCGATTTCTAAAATTTTTTCACCGTTGGATATGTGCGGGATCTCGATGAGTGCTATATATGTTCCACCGGCGAAGCCGGGGTGGACATCTAGTAATTGATAAAATTAAAAGCTTTACAACAAAAAAGAATCCGTTACATTAAAAAAAAGTGATAAAACATATTACGTAAACATTATAATCATTACACAATTATACTCGTAAAAACAACTTAGATCAATTGCGTACTTTTTTTTTTGATAAAGCAATTACCTCTGATTGCTAGGTTATGACGTAGGTACATCCTACTAATATTATTAATGTCAATGTTATTGTATTGTTGCCCAACCACGCCTCAATGTCTGAACAGATCGGGCTGAAATTTGTAATATAGATAGATTATAGCCCGGAAGAACAAATATGCTATTTTTTATCCCGGGAAAGTAATGGGAACATGAACTATGCGGGTGAAATCGCGGGGCGCTGCTAGTAACGATCTAAATCTAAAATTTTGTTAGAATGTTAGTTATCTATGGTACATTAGCAGCGTTGCTAATTGGGATGACGACAACGTTAAAAATATACCATTTTAATTCATTAGTTAATCAAATAGATTATCGAAAAACATAATGGGACATACATAACTGTGTTCCGGTTTGAAGGGCGATGTTTCCAGAGAAATTACAAGGCTTATAACATCTTAGATCTCTGTGTGACGAGCGCAGTGCAGTGCTAGGTAATGATTTGGAATTTTCATGTTCCAATAGCTGCGTGTCACTATGCTGTTATGTGTCAGGCATGTTGCTCAATATCAGGCACATGTCCTGACCGACTCGTCACTCTTTATTAAAAAAAATAAAAAATTTACAAAGATATAGATCATCAAAGTTCTGGATTGGGGGCTGTGACGTCACTCTATCGTAAAAATCGTACCATAAAGTGACGTCACGCGAAATTTTTAAGCACTGTCTCTTCGTAACGTTTTATTTGTGAAACATAAGAAAAAATACGTGTATTATATATTTTAGTAATCTAACTCTCGGACTTATTATTTCTAGTCGTCTCGCCTATTGTATCTAGTTGCTAGTTGACTAATAAATATGAAGGGTCATTATGAGTGGAATGCACGTCACGGAAACCAATACTTGGGCACAATTACCTGAGTCAGGCCGACTTTCTACGGGATTGATAGTGATTCACCTAACCAACGTTCTTTGTGCGTGTTTCGGGAATTTATCATGTTTCTTGGAAGGTCTAGACACAAAAGATTCGTAAACGTAAGCATCCAACTAAATTTCCCATGGTTGATGTTTTGATGTTTTTTGCTCAATAACGTCGTACGTTTGAACGGATTGGGCTTAATTTTGGAACACAGATTACAGTCCAGAAGAACACATAGGCTTTTATTAATTGAATTATTAAATAAAAAGTTTATTTGTATGATGACGTTTGCCAAACTCTAGAAGTACCTACATTGGTCTCGCTGGCTGTCTTCTGTCTAACACTCAACCCCTTAAAACAAAGCCTTATAGAACCTTATAGCCTTAGAACAGAAAACAGTTATTCAGTGACGACACATATGATGTTAATCAACATGAGGAAAAAATATAAGTTAAGGATTAAACTCAATTTCAATTCCATAGCAAGGGAATTTGTTCGAAATTTGTGAATACAAATCCTACTGTTAGTAGGCAGTCTTTCTCATATATAAAAATGTTATGTTGGTTTGTGTACGCTTCAAAAAAAGTCGCGAGTTGCAATGTTTTTTTCTATCGTACTTCTCGTAACTCGAAGAGGCGGCATCGTTTCATGGTTGATATTCCAAAGACACGGACGAAGAGGTTTGACTCTACATTTGTGACAAGAACGTCTAGGCTGTGGAATGAGTTGCCTGAGTGGGTTTTTCCCGATATAATCTTGGTGTCTTCAAATCGAGAGTGAATAGGTTTTTTCAAAGTAAACACACTCTATCGTAGACCGCATCGTCGCTTAACATCAGTCGAGATGGCGGTCAAGTATGAACCTATAAAAGTATAAATTAAACTTATCCAAGAATGTCCAAAGTGCCTAACGAAGATTTCACTTCTAAAATCGACATTCTATCAACTCTCACTTATAAATTTTCGATTGTACATGTAAATATGTAAAACACATTACTGATAGTACTTACTATGGACATAACAACACGAAGAATGCGTTTACTAAGCACCGAGCTAAGCGATTTGAATAACTATGTACATTATTTCAAGTGAATCAACGCGAGTGTACTGTGTTAGTCAACTTGTATGATAAAGAAGCACGTAATGATATCTTGTTTATATAGAAATTATATAACTATCACGTAATGTTATCTAGAAGGTATTGGATTATAACATTGTCATCTGCAATTAAATTAAAATCACTTTTATATTCCTAAAATTATAGGTACATTTTCAACCATTGTCATATTTGGCGTATTATGTCCGCTTTTATGGGATAAATTGTAGATATTAACTTAAGAAATGCATTATTAATAAAGCCAATGTCGTTTATAGAACTGTGATAGGTAGGTGGTCTAGATATTTTTTGGGTATTTTTCTAATGCATGCTCTCAAATATTGCGCTTGGGTAGTGACATAAATTAATATGCTTGAAGTCGCCAAATACATTTTTCAAGTTGAATGTCCGATTTAGCTTGTTTTGTGAATCTGCTATTTCGAGAATCTGATATTATACGAATGAGCCCTGCAAACATTACTCTTTAAATCTAAGCTTAGGAACGTTTGGATTAACTAAACTAACTTAAAAATTGGCTTATCGAGCAGGCATTTTACCAGTACACTAATCTGACCGAAATAAAATTGAGTTGATTATTATTATTATTTTTTATTGTTTACTGATGACTCATATCTAATTTTTAAAATAACTATGTTCCGTATTAAATTAATTTTATGTACTTTTTGTATTATTTAGTTGACTATACTAATTGTATAATTGAATATTTTTAATTTGTATATTTGTTTTTTATTTGACATTGATATTTATTTGATTACCTATATAATAGGACATTCATGCTAAATCTTAACGAACTACACTAATGTCATTATTTTTATTTGTTGATGATATATACATAATATATAATTATAATTTTATGACATGTAACAACACCGTTATGAATAAAGAACTATGAACTATGATTTATAAACTTGGTAGATAGAGTAACAAGAGAATGTCAGGTACTTCCCCAGGCGGACTCTGTATCTCTGTAAAGAGTCCTACCACTATAATTCGTCTAGTTGGCCATGACACCACCATTAATGCGTAACTTTCTAAGTTAGTCATAGTTCAGTGAAAGTTTGGTAACTGTTTTGACTCACGGTTTTTACGTATTGCGTAAAACTGTTAGTACGCAATTAAAAGAACTTGAATAAACTAATGTATTATCTATGTTTTGTAGTGGTAACTCTTGGCAGAGTCCGCCTGGGGAAGTACCACACCTTTGCCAGTTATTCTACCGCCAAGCAGTAATGTCCAAACATTACTGTGTTCCGGTTTGATGGGCAATGTTTTCAGAGAAATTACAGGGCTTAGAGATATAAGATCTTAGATCTCTGGGTGACGAGCGCAGTGCAGTGCTAGGTAATGATTTGAACTCTTCATATTCTAATAGCTGCGTGTCACTGTGTTGTTATGTGTCAGGCATGTTGCTTACCATCAGGCACACGTTCTGATCGTCTCGTCACTCTTTATTGAAAAAATGTATGTTGATACAGTTTGTTAGTCAGACCATGTTAGTAGTTCCTTGAGTCTTTTGCGCTTTCTCAATGTTTCGCAGGCAGAAAAGGCTACTTGGGCCAAAAGAACCTGCACAAAAATTTTTTTAAAGCAAAGGTTTTTTTGATTGAAACAAAACATAAGGAAATACATTTACATACCTTACATATCAATTACATAGATCGACCCAATTGAATCTGAAACTAACTGTGTATCTGAAGTGTGAGTTGGAAGGAGAACTCTTTGTAAAGTCCAACTGGGGAAGTAGCAATCTTTGCCAGTTATTCAACCGCGAAGCAGTGATTTGCAGATATAGCTATGTTCCAACAAAGAAATTGCAGGGCAAAGATTTAAAGGACACGCTTCCGAGTGGTAGCTTAATCAAATTGAAATTAGAAAGACCGTTACATCTGGTGTATTGCATTGTATGACAGCGAAACGTGGACCATGACTTAAAGGAATAGGGAAAAATTAGAGGCATTCGAAATGTGGTGTTGGAGGAGAATGGAGAGAATCAGCTGGAAGGAAATGAAGAGCAATGAAGAAGTTTTGAAGATGGTAGGGGAGAAAAGAACATTAATGGAAACAATAGAAAACAGAAGAGGGAAGATGTTGGGACATCTGATACGACACGACAACTTCATTAGAATAATAATGGAAGGTAAAATAGAAGAGAAGAACATGAACCAAGTGAAGGAGAAGTGTAGTGTAGTGTCGTATCAGGAGGTCAAGGAGAAGGCAGAATGTAGAAGTACATGGAAGGAACTCCACCGACAAGAGCGTCGCTCTTAAATTATGAATGAATGAATTCAATGGTCTGTAGATAATTAAGATGTCTTTAGTGTAAATGGTTAATTAGAAATGTATATATGTAGTATGTATAATTTTCGTTGTATTTCACCTACTGCTACTAGTATCAATTCAATTCAATTCAATTCATTTATTCATACCATAAATTCATAAGAACACTTGGTAACGTCATTTACAAAAAGGCAAAGAATCTGTGTACATAATATGATAAAATAACAACGTCAAAATGAATAAAGCAGCTGTAAAGGGGCCTAGTCAATTACATGCAGATGTAAAAAGGCTTTGTCGAAGACAAAATAACAAATAATCAATACACACAGTATACAGATACCAACCACATTAGTACAAACAATGTAACATCAAAAGTCTTAAAAATCTATTATTTTACCTTATTACAAGATTCTAATTTCGACATATTTCTCTTCCATACGTTACTATCTTTAACAAAGTCGTCTATATTATAATATGCCTTGCTCAATAGGTAGCTTTTTATTTCATTTTTAAACTTGGTTTCATTGAGGCCTTCCACTTGTACAGGGATTGCATTATAGAAGCGAATACCATTACATTTGAAAGAGTTATTTGTTTTCTGAAGTCTGCACTTAGGAAATACAATTTTGTGTTTATGGTGCGCTTTTGGATTCAGATCAGTTAATTTCTGCAGACGACTTCGATTTTTTCTTACATACATTATACATTCATAAATATACAATGAAGGGACTGTTAATATGTTAATAGTTTTGAACATCTCCCGTACTGATTCTCTAGGTGATAAATTATATAGACCACGGATTGCTCTTTTTTGCAATACGAAAACAGAGTTTCTGTCCGCAGCCGAACCCCATAATAAGATCCCGTAGGACATAATACTGTGAAAGTAGCCAAAATAAACAAGCCTGTATCAATTCACCACTGCCTAAACCAATACGATTTCCATACTGATAGCATTACCATGCCGAATGGCAATGCTCATAGGAGTACGTTGGGCCAAATAAATATCAGCACTGATTACGCGTCGCATAGAGAAATCGCTGAGAAAGATTTTCGAAAATGAGCTTCATATGTCTCATTTAAAACCCTACCGCATACAAACATGTACTTGTAATATACAATTATGGATATGTATTAAGGATTCGACCGTTCAAGGAAACTTAAAAGAATGTGATGTTTCGAAGGAGGCGAATGAGGATAAAGATTTTATTTATATTAAACTCGCTCCCAACATTTATCTCATTAAAAATAACCAGGTTGATACAAGATTACGTTTATAAATCCTGTAATAAAATAAGCATTGTTGCATCACTTGTACTACGGGGCAAATATCGCCAAAAATATACTGTTTCATGAAATATAAAATTAAATCGAATAAATAATCTTCAAATTAGTTTTATTTAGTACCATACCTATACAGAAATAGAATATTATTTTAATATACTAGCCGATCCGACAGAAGTTGTCTAGTTAACACATTTATAAACGACTTCAAGGGGGTTCTCAAAATTCGGTTGTAGATTTTTTTGTGTTTATTTTAGGAAATTTATTTTATTTAATATTTATTTATGTGCTACGCGATAGCCCCGCTAATTAGGAATTGATTATGTTGATTTCATGGACGAATAAAAAGTCGGACGTAGACTAGAGTCGGCCACATTTGCGTTGTGTGCGTTGTCAGGTTGTCACTGATAGGCTGACACGCACACATACACAAGTAGCGCGTGTAACGACCCACCAATGTGTGCGTGTCAGCCTGTCTGTGACAGGGCACACGTTCGTGCATATTATGTGGCCGACTCGATGGACACAGTTTTTGTTTTAGCGAGACTACGTCCGACTTTTGTTATACGTCCATGGTTGATTTATGTTGTTTGATGGAAAATCCTTTAGAGTTGGTCTCATATAATTTTATTGAAATCGGTCGAAACATCAACAAAAAACTAAATTTTTCTTACCGTTATTTCTTGACGAGTTTAATATGAAAGTGAATGGCGTGTCTGAATTTAATATTGAAGTTTGTTTTTGTTCTTTTCGGAGAGACTGAAAATATAAATATGAGTTTAACATTTATTAATTTATACTCAACCATTTTTTAATCCACTTTCGTTTCCAAAACGGGGGCGTGGTTATATATCGAGGTTATTTGTTGATAAAATTGACTGTTCTATTTGCCTTTCAAAAATAGTTTTATCTCAAACAGACTGTATCCACAAAACACATTTTCAAAGACCGAATGAAAAACAATGATACTATCAATTGTTTTTCACATGTCATGTCAAATTTGACAGATATGCAGTATCACCATTGTTTACCGAACTTATCCGAAACTCGGTCTGTCAATATGTCGCATTTTGCGGTAGCGGTCGATAAGATAGACCAACCTACATAGGTACAGATTGATAGGTCAATGATTAAAATAGATTTTTACTGCGTAAAATGATAGCGGTTTGCAGAATTGAAAGCGACGTAACAGATAGTTTTTGTGACTAATTTTTACGATTTTGTTAGTGGTAGTATAGTTGTTACACTTTATAGATAGCCTTTATCATAATCATTCGCTTAGTATCTTTGTACTTACGAGAACATTGTTCGTAGTAGCCAATGACACACTTGGGGTTAAGCGTTTCATGGTTGATGTTCCCAAAACTTTAACGAAGAGGTGTAAGTCCACTTTCGATGGTGATGATGTATGATGGTTTAACCCTTTAATTCTCAGTGTTGGTACACAACAACATTTAATTTGACACAATCCTAATCATTTCCCATTGACAGTAGCTGGTATTTTTTTACGTACGATATTCGAAAAATAAAACGCTACCTTATAAAAATTATTGAATAATTCTTTTTGAACGCATCTTTAATCTACGAACATGATGGCGTCAACAGATCCTCGAAATATTTTTTTGAACATGTTATTCCTTTCTCCGTTCAAACTAGTGGTGACATGCCAGTGGCAGACTCGTTCATGGAAAGATACACAGAGGTGCATGCGAAATTCGAACCTACGACCTCTCAATAGAATGACAATTGTAAATCCAAAGCCTCTGGTACAAATCCCATGTGCGCAATGCCGGTAATTTAAAAATGGTGTAGGAAAACATCGTAAGGCAATTGGCACGTTTCTATATTCTTTCGAGGTCATGGGTTATCTATCATCCGCACTGGATCAGCGTAGTCAACACTGGCCCAGTATGGTCTTGATTCTCTCCTTGTGAGAGAAGACCCAGAGTTTCAGGAGTTGGAACATTTGGTAGCTTGCTTATGTGTGCGAAAAGTTATGTTGCTTTTGTATTCGGATAAAGAAGGCTAAGAACAATGAAGCTCTTTAATCAGTCAGTTTAGATCCTGGTCTTCAAAATACCTTAAATATAAAATGCCTTGGTGGTTACGTAAGTAGGTAGTTTCTCAAGTAATTTCGGAATTACCAAATGAAGAATATAACCGGCTCGATTTGCTAACATAGCATTCTTTAGGACAAGTTTTGACAACAAACGGTACGAAAACGTTGCATTGCGTTACATGAAATTTGCGTCATTGTTACTTTATCCTTATATTAAAAAAGGAGGATTTGATTTTTATTAACTGTTATAATTGACTGATGTTAAACGACGATGCGGTCTACGATAGAGTGTGATTACCTAGAAAATGATTAATTCATATTATACCAGCTATCTGGCTTCCATAGTACAAGCTTTGCTTAGTTTGGGATCAGATGATTTTGTGTGTGAAATGTCCCCCAATATTTATTAATAATTTTATTTATTATTCTCGATTTGTAACCAAGACTGTACCGTCGGGAAACCCCCACTCTCGGGTAACAAATACCAAAACCTAGATGTGTATTATCACAAAAGTAGAGCCAAATCTCTTCGTTCTAGTCTTTGAAACCATAAAATAATAATACCAGAGCGAATCTGTGCTTGGCATATCATGAGCAACTATTCAGAATTGAAACACCTTTGTGGCTTCGAGCACACATATAGTTTTTTGACACCTAATTGAGACTTGAACTCCATAAAGCCACAAAGTTGAGCGTGGAAGTCAGGATAACGCTCAAAAGCTCAAGATGGTCTGTAATTAATTCAACTAAATCGACTTTAGCTTTGCTATTGCCATCTCTTTCGTGTCAAACGAAAAGAAAAGAGAGAAAATGTCAACGCTAAGGCAGTTTTTGTTCAGCGGTAGACCCCTAGATACACTTCGAAAAGTAGAAGTCCGTTGCAATTGACTCCTTTTGCGGAGAATACCTGCATCTTTCCTACTCATTAGCCCAATAATATTATAAATATAAAAGTTTAGATACAATAGTATGTAGGTGTTTCTTACAATTTCAAGCGATATCTAGAATAGGTACCTATCTACATAGATGAAACTTGGTACATAAATATACAAACTTTTGGAATATTATGTAGACTACTCTCTATCTCGGGAAAATAATGGTATCGTGAACTACGCGAGCAAATCCACGGGGTGATACTAGTTATTATCAATCTGGAAAACCACATAACTTTAATTTTACTAATTTTATTTGATTTTTTGAAGGGCAATGTTTCCAGTGCAATTACAGGGCACAGAACATCTTATATATCTGATTGACGAGCGCAGTGCAGTGCCAGGTAATGATTTGGGCTTATAATGGTTCAATAGTTTCACTGTGCTGTTATGTGGCACGCATGTTGCTTACCATCAGGCACACGTCCTGCTCGTCTCGTCACAATATACTATAAATAAAAAATAACAATGCTGAAACAACCCTATTTGATTTTCGTTTTGTAAATTCTACGCGAAATATATACTCAAAAAGTTCTGCAGCAATTGAGCTGAAATTTTACACTAATATAATCTGCATTAAGGATTGTTTTTATCTAATTTTTGCATCACAATGTGACACAGCGAAGCGTGGCAGGGTACAGCTAGTACTTTATAAAATAGTATACTCATAATAATAACACCGTCGGGACGTTTTATAGTAAGTACACGAACACTATATTATCTCTGGCTATGTTCATAGACTTTCCTTAATGGATATTCCTGTTAATATCACGTAATGAGTAATTTGTTTGCTCTTATTTATTCACATGTAGAGTTTGCAATAATGATTTGAAACAGAGGACTATCAGAAGTGTTGAATAGTATATGTTTGGTACTGGTAGAGTTCTTTGTAGAGACCACCTGAGGCAGTCCCACACCTCTGGCAGTTATTCTACCGTCAACCAGTATTGTGCAAATGGTCAAAACATTCACCTGTTGAAAACCTACCTAGCTCTGAATTTCAATCGGCTTCCAGGTGTACTCGTATGAGATGATTCGTCTGTTTGCCCTGTAATTTATCTTGGAACATTGCCCTTCAAACCGGAACAATGTAGTATTAGCACTATGCTACTTGACGATAGAATAATTGGCAAACGTATGGTACTATCACAGGTGAACTCTGCAAAGAGTTCTACCACTACATAACTCCATTTGGTATTAGCATAATCACAGATCCGTACATAGACACACAAATTATCGCAATTATAATGTTATTGGAATAAAAACAATGAAAATTAAAACGATTTATTTACAATATCATCTTCCCTGAAGAGTCTGTCAACGTCAAATGTGTTTTATAAAAAGTAACCAAGTTTCGATTATTTTTTTTTTCCACATGATAAAATGATTTTTGTTAGCCCCTAGCTAACTCAGCAGACGTATTGTCTTAACGTCCAATATTATCTCTGGTACTCTTTTAGTTTTCTACTATCAATCAATCCAGTATCGTAAATTCAAAAAAAGATGAACGATATCGAAAAAGTTACACAAATTACACTGTGATCAAGGAATATAGACCCGTTTTTATACATAGATTTAGATTTACATTCAGACTCAAAATAATAAACTTTCAAATGCCCTGACTGAGTCATACGTAAGTTGCTACGGATGGGACGCGATATGACAGTAGCCCAATTTTAGACTCCCACGCAGATTATAATTAAACTACCAAAATAAAAGTACAGCCCTAGTTTTCTGTCACATTTTGATTTCAGAATAATAAATAAAACCAAAAAAAAAACGAACAATTAAAAATTTAAACTTACACAGTAAAACAAATCAGGAACAAAATCCAAACAAAAATCGATGTAAAATGGCGGAAAGAACTATATATAACACTGGCCGGAGAGAAAAAAAAATTAAACAATTCAAACTTTTTTGAATTAAGAAGAATTTAAAACGTTACGTTCGATTGCACGATCGGATAGCAACTGGCCATTAACAAGGCGCCAAACTCATGCTCCGTATGGTAAGAATGGACACAGATAACGGTTCAAAATGAGCTTTATGTCACTGGAATTAAGGTCTACGCTGAATGTGACGTCACGTCGTTCAAGTGAACGAACGTTTGCGGTATTGAGGTCACTGACGCCTTTTTCAAGATAAATTTGCGGAAACAAGTTAATTGCCATCTTCATTTACCGATTTGAAGACAATCATAAAATATGTTTAGCGTTTGTTGTCTATGGTCAGTCTCATTATTGTAATAAGTATAGACTCTATGTCTTCAGTATTTGACAACAAGAAGGCATTTTCTGTATTTATGCAAAGAACCTGTCAAAAAATTTTGCTAGTAACGCTCCATTTGGTTAGATACAATTATTAGCTAATTAGCGGCCCCGAGAAGAGGCGCCATCTGTTCTAGACTTATGAAACTCACGATCACAAACAGGAACCAACATTACCTACTATAATCAATTTATTGTTTACTTAGATAACTAAACGGAACAAGAACTATCCTACCTACTCGTATTAAGTTTCAAATTACACGTATGTAAATGCTAACTAATGAAGATATCTGCAAAAGAACGAAAGTGGCCGACATAGCTCAAAGAGTAAGCAAGCTAAAGTGACCATGGGCAGGCTACATCGCTCGCAGAACTGACAAATGTAATGGAATGAAATGATGGGGAAGAAAGGTCTCGAATGGCGATCACGAACCGGAAGACGCGGTGTTGGACGGCCCCCCACAAGACTGGCCCCCCACTGAACAGATGACCTCACAAAGGTCGCTGGAAGCCGATGGTTGCAGGTTGCGCAGGATCGTTGTGGAAATCTAGGGGGGAAGGTCTATGTTCAGCAGTGGAAATCTTGCGGCTGATGATTATGATGATGAAATGCTAACTTCCGTGAATATCAATTGACTTGGTAAAGAATTCACTGGGAACACCCATCATGACACTGGATTGTACTATATAAATTATTACCTATTATGTCAGTATCAATAAATTTACAAAACATTCATTTTCTTACTAGCTGTACTGCTAGCGTTGGTACGCCACCTGTCGAAAATTTGCTGTACCAACTCCGAAATCTTGCTGAAAATTTTCTGTACAAACTTTGCCAAAGATTATTTATTTATCACATGAGCAAATTCATAATTTATGATTATATTTAAGACATGCAGACAAACATTCAGTTGTATATTATTATCACTATAGTTTACTCATATTTGTCATTATAAACATGCCTAATGACTGCCTATTAGTCAACCTTTAGCTAAATTATGTCCCTAAATTTTTTTTTTCATCTTCGACGCTTAATATATTTTTATTTATGACAAATCCAAATCCTAAAATATAAGCATTCGATATAAATATATTAAAATAATTCGAAAACATTCCTTTTTTTTGTACGTGGAACATATGCATTTACGCATCTCTGGGTGACGAGTGCAGTGCAGTGCTAGGTAATGATTTGGACTCTTCATGTTCCAATAGCTGCGTCTCACTGTGCTGTTATGTGGCCGGTATGTTGCTTACCACCAGCCACATGCCCTGCTCGTCGGAGACGGTCCGGTTACGTCAGACTCAAGACCATAGACAAACATAGTGTCCCTACCAACTAAAACCTCCACGGGGTTCCATCTTTGTCGCATACGGCGGGAAAGTGGGACCACTCTGGCAAAATGTCTTTTGTGAAAGATATTTTGCCACTTTGTCACTTCATTCTTAGCTAATTATGCATAATTATACCATGCTTCATTAAGCATGGTTAACGCTTCCAGGCGCCAATGATTGTCTGGGAAAAATATGAAGAAAGTACGAATTCTTTGTTACTGATATATTTTTTTTTAAATAATAAGTGACGAGACGAGCAGGACATGTGCCCGATGGTAAGCAACATGCCTGCCATAACAGCACAGTGACACGCAGCTATTGGAACATGAAGAGTCCAAATAATTACCTAGCACTGCATTGCGCTCATCACCCAGAGATCTAAGATGTTATATCGCTAAGCCCCGTAATTTCTCTGGAAACATTGCCCTTCAAACCTTTATATTATTATACAACTGGTAATATACGACTATATCTTTACCTAGATGGTTTTGTAATGTTGTGTACCGAAATCTGGTGTTCCTAATTATGTGTTTCTATATATCTGTCTGTAAATTGTCACGTTAATATAACGCATTAGGTATTTATTACTTTAAATATGATTTAATCCGAGTTTACAGTCGGTGTTTTTACCAGAACCAGTGTTATAAAATTGTAGCGGAAATCCTTAGTATTTAAAACACTATTTGATAATGGTAACATGTTTACAACGCTATTATTAACTAATATTCCTTCCTTATTAAGGATGATTATTGTATTTATAAAATACTAGCTGTACCCTGCCACGCTTCGCTGTGACACATTGTGATCCAAATATTAGATCAAAATAATCCTTGATCCGGATTATATATCATTCTAAAATTTCAGCTCGATCGGTGCAGAACTTTTTGAGTTTTTGATGCGTACACAAAGTGAAGTGAAGTGAAGTTCCAAATTTCAACCAAATCCGTTTAGATGTTACGACATGATTCAACAACAAACACCTAAACATTGACATTTTAATATTTTGAACACCAACCATGAAACGATATCACTTTTTGAAGAAAAAAGGCAAGGTGGTATTGTGTCACACAAATCAGTTGCACACTCTCCGCAATGCATCTAAAAAAAAAACAGATCAAATGAAACAATGACCAGAACAAAGTATTTGTGATCTGTGGTCCTAAGACTCTTTGCATTATATTTTTGGGCTCTGCGTAGTCACCTTCGCATATTATTCTTCTTGCAGTTTCAAGTATCAAGCAGTTTTGTGTCCTGATTGAAGAGCAACGTTTTTAGAAAAATGACACAGCAGAAGTAAAAAGATTAGTTATCGTGTTTCTCGTTCATTGAGTAACAAACATTTAAATAACCACGCTTTTATAATATTTTTTAGTAGTGGTAGGACTCTTGGCAGAGTCCGCCTGGGGAAGTACCACACCTTTGCCAGTTATTCTACCGCCAAGCAGTAATGTGCAAACATTACTGTGTTCCGGTTTGAAGGGCAATGTTTCCAGAGAAATTACAGGGCTTAGAGATATAAATAAGATCTTAGATCTCTGGGTGACGAGCGCAGTGCAGTGCTAGGTAATGATTTGGACTCTTCATGTTCCAATAGCTGCTTGTCACTGTGCTGTTATGTGTCAGGCATGTTGCTTACCATCAGGCACATGACCTGATCGTCTCGTCACTCTATATTTAAAAAAAAAAAAAAAAAAAAAATTTGACTAAAAACAGGTGTAAAATTTTTGATAAAATGAAAAATACACAATCGGACATAGAACCTCATTCAGTCAAAAACTGAACTTGAAATGTTAAAATTAGAGGTTTTAAACTTTCGTAATTTGCACAGAATTTAATTGAATAATAATGTTTTTTTATTGATATCGTGATTCAGTTTTGTGCAATGTCTACTTAATCCCATAAAACTAAAACAAGATATACTTTCATATCAAATATATAGAGTGTTACGTTAGGCAATAAATAAATAAATATTGGTGGACAGTTCACACACAACATTTGTGTATCGACTAGGTCTAGGAATAAAACTAGAAGTGTGTAAAAGCGTTTTATTGAAAAAAATACTGCAATTACTTATTACGAATAAATGCACTTTATTATACTTTTAAATGCGTTTCAATTATCTCACGTTTCGCTCAATAAAATTGTTCCAGTTGGGCAGTGAACATACTTGTCAAAGTCCATAACAGCAACCTGCTGAAGCACAAGACGTTGACGTAATTGTGCTCACCAAACATATCACACTAACATTACACAACTGGATAGAAGCCAGAAGTTAATAGACGATGAATCAGATGACATATAATATGATACAACCGATTATAAGCTAAAAATGAAAAAAAGAAGAAGAATACTTTATCAGCTGACTATTATTATCATTGTATAAATTCAGACCAATGGAAACTGTGTTGCCAGACATATTGCATGCCTCTAGAAGAAGAGGCCAGTTTGTATGGGTCAATTATTAAAATGTTTTGTATCACCTTATCTTACCTGCAAACAGCAATAAAGATTTTTGTATTTGTATTTATTTAACATCCTAACTCAAATAGTTAATATATCTTGCCAATAAACAAATTTGTATTATACAGGGTGGTTGGTAATCAGCCTGTATTTATTGATTAATATTTAAGGACATGTTCGGTAAAACAATTTTTGTCCTACAAGTTTTGTTAAAACATTGTATACATTAAAAAAAAATGTATTAGGTTTTTGTCCATTCTAGTGTGCGCGTTGGCACTTCATTTATCGAGCGTTAAAGAGTGTGTGTTGTTACAAAGATTTTGACGTTTTTAAACCAAGCAAATACACATTACATTTTTTACTTTTTAGGGGAAAAAATGTAAGGCCTTTTTTTTTTAAACTGTGTTACAAACGTTTACATATTTAATTTGTATAACATGACTTTATAAGGATGCAGGCCGATTACCAATAACCCTGTTTATAGAACATCAAATTTGCTAGTTGTATGAGTTCATTTTCGGAATTATCTATAAATTTTTTACCTTTTTACCATCAATATTTATACTTTTTTTACCTTTTGTAACTACGATTAAGTATCATAGGTTCACGCCTGACTGCCAACTCGCTTGCCGTTATATGATACTGTCTACGTTGGAGCGTGCTTACCTAGACAAAACCAATTCATTTTCAACTTGAAAGAGTGAACAAGGTTGTCATTGCTTACGGGTATTTTAGCACATCTCTCAATTGATTACAGAACCGAAATTGTTATGTAATAGTAACTAATATTATAATTAAGTGACTAAGCCATTCGAGTATCCTCCTGAGACATTGAAGGGTTTTTCTTAGGTTCTCGGTTGAAGGCGTAAAACTTGTCTTCGACGATTTGCTTTGGATGCTGGGATCCTATAGTCTGCACTTCCGAAGGGTTCCCAGTTGGATGGGAGGGTGTGGGAGCGGGCAGGTCGTCTGGTGGTAGCAGGTTCGTGGGCTCTTGAAAGACGAATGCATCGCTGCGAAGAGCTGTAACAAGTATTAAAATGGTGTTAGTACAAAATTGATATTTTGAACACACACTACTGCAGCACATACCTAATTAATCTGTTCTCTGTTTGACCACAGACATTAACAATAAATAAAAGAGTAGGTCTGGCATGTGTGTATAAATTACATGGTAGTTAGTGTGTGTACTGGTTTTGTGGATTAAATTAATTTAGTATACTGTTATTACCACCCAGATAATAAGGTTGTTTATCTGTTTGCCATGTATTTTTTTAGCAAACATTCTCACATGCCTTCTCATATCTGAATATAAGGCACAGATTATGTTTGCACATTTATTTATATATTTATTTTGGTGTTGTCAATGAAATTAATATAAAAAATAGTATAATAATATCACATTCAAAACAATTATTACAATAAAAAAGAGTTATTCTATTCATAAACTCATTGGAAAATCGTCATTTATCTATATCCATGGACGACCATCTAAAAAAATAATGATCTGGTAACCTAGCACTTTATTCACACATAATTTATTATTTATTTATTTTGGTATTGTATCTCGTAATCTCACATTCACATAGCTATCACATAGAAATAAGTAAATCGTTACAAAACCAGAACATCCGTCCTGATAACCGTAAATAGTTTTTTGCGGTGTATCCATCCTGCATTCCTATAATAAAATTAAATTTAAGTCGGATTTTCCTCAGAGTTATGTCTTGTGTACAACACAAATCAATTGCACTAAGCTATAGAGTTTGACGTTTTATAGTGACTTATATTTCGTTAAATTGCAATGAAAATTAGCTATACAAAAAATGGTTTGGAAAATGTATTTAATGGACTGGTTCAGGGTTGAGTTCTTAGTAAAAGTTATTTTAAACAATGAAAAGAACGTGGTCGCTTAGTGCAGAATGATCTATGTATTCGTACTCGCATGCCAGAGTTTTTTATAGTAAAGTTACCGGTCATGTCCCGATGAAGTCTACGGTGAGCAATAAGATAGTAGAGATTTACTATGATAACATGGCCCGCCCCTCCAAATTACTGTTTTAATGTGTGTAGTCACATCCTTACGAAAGAGTTTGTATGTAGTTGTAATTATTCGTCTGCAGTAGCAGCACGCACACATGCGTGGTGGTGCGTTGTACATACTTTCACAAATACTTTCAAACGTTTTGAATTCTGGAGGGTTGGGTCATGTTATCGTAGTAAATCTGAATGTAGGGTAATTACCTAAATAGAAGAAACCGATTGACTCTCCATTTAAAGATTCTAACCAACGAGAAAACCCCACTCAGGCAACATATTCCGTAGCCTAGAAAACCGGAGTCAAATTCTCTTGTTTGTTAGAATGTCAATCATGAGATGTTGTTAGGTTTTAATAAAAGGGCAAAGTGGTATAAGATTATGCAGATCAGTTCCATTCTTTCCGAAATGTATCCCTTAAAAACTAATAAAATTGCAACTTTACGACGCTTGAAAATGTGTTCCAATGATTTTGAAGAGATATTGTGATAATTTCGGTAGTGGTAGGACTCTTGGCAGAGTCCGCCTGGGGAAGTACCACACCTTTGCCAGTTATTCTACCGCCAAGCAGTAATGTGCAAACATTACTGTGTTCCGGTTTGAAGGGCAATGTTTCCAGAGAAATTACAGGGCTTAGAGATTTAAAATCTTAGATCTCTGGGTGACGAGCGCAGTGCAGTGCTAGGTATTGATTTGGACTCTTCATGTTCCAATAGCTGCGTGTCACTGTGCTGTTATGTGTCAGGCATGTTGCTTACCATCAGGCACATGTCCTGATCGTCTCGTCATTCTTTATTTATTAAAAAAAAAATGAAATATTATCCAAGATTTTGAAGTCTTTTTTAAACCTACATATGTGGTCCTTTTGGCACGTCTTTCGATCGAATGTAGTGTCCAGCTGGTACTTAGCCGACCATACCACAGATGCAAAAAGTATTCCAAACAAGAGCAAACATGTGTTTCGTGTAGCATAAGCAACTTTATTGTTCAGACTTAAAGTGACACATCATAGCTTAACATAAGGTGAGACAGCGATTAAGTATGAACCTACAAAAGTCACAAAAAGTGGCATTGCACCTTTTAATCGGAAGATGATGATCATATTTGCGAAACCCAAATTTAAACCGAACGAAAAAGTTATGCAAACTTTTAAGCTAGTCCAATAGCTCTTCAGTAAGATCCAAAAATCAAACGTCAGCGTAGTCCAATATCGAGAAAAGAAGAGATATTACAAGCGCAGTTTTAGTAGTGTTCGGGAAAAATTTCGCAGTCTTTTTAAGGAAATTGCTGAAGCCAATATCTTTCGAGTTAAGTAAGTATAGTTTGGTAGAGCTGATTGCCTCTGCGATAGCCTACAATTGGGCAGTAGATGCCATTTGAGGTTAAAATGCTATCGGTTCCTTTTTAGAGTTCCGTAGCCAAATAGCAAAATACGGGACCCTTATAGATTCGTCATGTCTGTATGTCTGTCCGTCCGTATGCCACAGGCACTTTTCTCCGAAACTATAAGAACTACACTATTGAAACTTGATAAGTTGTATTCTGTGAACCTCATTAAGATTTACAAAAAAATAGAAAAACACAATAAATTTTGGGCGTGTCCCATATTAAATGAATTCCATAGAAATGAAACTCAAAAATTAAACTAAAAAATAGGTTTTCATAAATGGTATTGAGGTTTTTAACATATTCTTTCTCTAAACTGAATAGTTTGCGCGAGAGACTCTTCCAAAGTGGTAAAATGTGTCCCTCCCTTGTAACTTTTAAAATAGAGAGAATGATAAAACCTAAACTACTTTGTGATGTAAACTTTCAACGAAAATTTGTTTGAATGAGATTTAGTAAGTAGTTTTATTTTAATAAGTCATAAATTCAAACAAATTGTATAATTTTTATGTTACTTGCTGCTACGGAATCTTCATGGGCGAGACCGACTCACACTTGACCAGTTTTATTGTAAAATAGTAGTTACGATATTCGATAATACTCATTTCAAAAAGAACTTACTTGGAAATGTTTTCCGAAGAGGCTGTGATGTTTCTCGATCCATTTTAAAAGTACTTCACGCTACACAAAAATAGCTTACTTGCATAGAAATTATGTTACTGGTAACACCTTATATTACGAACTTAGTGTTGAATATGTGGCAATTGTTATAATTGATTTCAAAACTCTTGTCACGATAGCAAGGTTAATGATTGATTACGTATCTCTACGTTTTATTTTTAAATTGAAAAAGACGTCTGCTCCGATGTTATTGCAAATAAATACTGACAGTATGGCGTCATCAGGCCTGCACTCAAGTTCTTTGATTGTGAGTAAAGTTATGAGTACTGTGTCATAATAAGGGGTTTGCATTGGCATCGCTTTGTTCGTATTAAGTCTGCCCGCGGAACTAATTAAGGTTCGATTCCCAGTATGAGTATTTTGTAGTCGTAGGACTCTTGACAGAGTCCACCTGGGGAAGTACCTCACCTTTGCCAGTGTTTCTACCGCTACGCAGTAATGTGCAAACATTACTGCGGTCCGGTTTGAAGGGCAATGTTTCTAGAGAAATTACAGGGCTTGGAGCTATAACATCTTAGATCTTTGGGTGACGAGCGCAGTGCAGTGCTAGGTAATGATTTGGACGCTTCATGTTCCAATAGCTGCGTGTCACTGTGCTGTTACGTGGCAGGCATGCTGCTTACCATCAGGCACATGTCCTGCTCGTCTCGTCATTCTCTTTAAAATAAAAGTAGTCCTTTTTCTTTATTCAGAATGTCACACATTTGGTCGGCTATTAAGGTTATTATCGAATACAACTTCGTACAACGACAAAGTTCTAAATTAAATGTTTGCACGTGTGCGCTTTTGATACAAGCAGGGGAATACCTACAGTTTTACATCAGTACTTACATTTGATTTGCAGCGCCATTATCGGCGTCCTGTAATACTCGTAAGTTGTTTAGTGAAAGTAATTTGATTCGTGGTTTTCACCACACAAATTGAATGATGGTAGGACAATGTACACAATGAGCTCAATGAATTATAAATAAAAAGTGGTCAAGTGCGAGTCGGACTCGCCCATGAAGGCTTCCGTAGCAGCAAGTAACATAATATAAAAGTTCTTGTAGTTCGTTGTTACAGTGTTCACCATACAAATTGAAAACTCCCCCCCCCCCCCTATTTTCCTCTTCTTTTCCTTATCCAAGAAATGTGTAAAAAAAAGATAATTGTAATGACAAAGATCAAGGACCTCGGAGTCTGTGGAGTGGAGAATTTAATTAAAAAAAAATCTAATCCGTCCGTCTATCACTGATATTTAAATCCGCATGGGCTAGCCAGAAGCCTCACTTCTCTACTCGGCCTGCGCTTTACGGAGGACGCAGGCTCGCTTGACCTCGCATGGTTCACTCCACTCAGGAAATCTCTTTAGCTTCTGGCTCCCGCGCTTTTTATGTACTAACTAGGGGTAGTAAGTAGCAACAAGACTAGGTGGTATCAGGGTGTCCCGAGTCGGATCTGGGCCCTGAGTAACCTAATCGGTCTGATTACACTGGCCTAGTGATGTTTGGTGAATGTGGCTTCACTTGAATAAATATTTAAGAAACATGTCAATTTTCTCGTAATTTTTTCCTTAACTGATTTTAAGTTAGTGGCATTACACATATGATTTTGAGAAGGCTCGTACACGTGGGTGCTCCAGACCTTTAGTTGCCGTTCCCTCGACTAGACCAGTCGTAACTTAAGCTACCTGTACATCAAATGACATAAAATATCTAATAAAATTTACAAAGAACGGATTTTTTACCTACCTCCTGGTAAATGTCCAATTATACCATATTCTTTGTCGCATTTACCAAAAAACATGTTTTATTTAAATAAATATAAATAAATAAATGTTGGTGGACAATTCACACACAACACTATCTGACCCCAATCTAAGCAAAGCTTGTACTATGGCGGCCAGATAGCTGATATAATACTTTTAAATACATCTATACTAATATTATAAAGCTGAAGAGTTTGTTTGTTTGTTTGTTTGTTTGTTTGTTTGTTTGTTTGTTTGTTTGTTTGTTTGTTTGTTTGTTTGTTTGCTTGAACGCTAGGATCTCGGGAAGTACTGGTCCGAATTGAAAGATTCTTTTTCTATTGGATAGTCCATTTATCGAGGAAGACTTTAGGCTATAGAAAATAACTCTACTATTAATTGAAGCGGAGCATGAAACAAGAATGTAACAAAATCGGGAAAAAATATTCCCCTTTTGAGAGTTTTCGTACGTTTCGTGCTTTGACATGACACATGACAGCATGTGTCAAAGATTGCGTCATTGAATTTCAGTAATCTGTGCCTTGAATATAAACCTTTGCTAATTTTTTTTCTAAATCTGAGTTGGTACGACCAATTTCCGACAGGTGGCGTAGCAGGTTGCTGAAGAGGTTTTTGTTTGAAATCGATATTCTCAGGAATGAGTGAACCGATTTCAGTCATTCTTTCACCGTTGGATATGTACGGGATCCCGATGAGTGCTATATAATATACCACGGGCGAAGCCGGGGCGGGCATCTAGTACTTAATATAAATAGAAACACCCAGACACAGTGCAAACATTTGAATTCCTCACACAAATATTTGCATGGGTGGGAATCGAACCCACGACCCTCGGCTTCGCAGGCAGAGTTACTACCCACTTAGCCACGAGGCTAGATTTAACCACTTCAATTCTAAAGGTGTAATATACAATATAAGTCCAGTATGCTTAAAGCTTGTCAGATAAAGTTCTGAGACAAAGTTGGCCACACTTGGCTAGCGGCGACCATGCGTCATAATACGAAGGAACTTCGCCCGGCGTACTCGCAAACAATGCTTCGGCTGGACAATGTCGAACTTCGGCAAGTAAGTCGGAATCATACGAGTAATATACAAACCGAGACTCAATAATAAATGATACAAAATAAATAAATAAGCTGATTGCCCAGAAGAGGTTGTTCATAACAATAAGGCATCCATTTGTGGCGTTAGCTCATAAAAGTTTCACAGTAATATTTTTATTTATTTCCCAATAAAGTTATTTTTATCTATATAAATAATGGTCGACACTTTTTTAGGTAACATTTTTTCTTACCGTGGAGAAAATATCTTTGTTTCGTGCAAACCTTTTCTCCTGGGAAAGACGGTTAAGTTCTATTAGTTTCCAAAAATGGTACCTCTACCTACTAAAACCTCTGTCGGAAGAGGCAAAGGGTGAACGCTAGTTCAAGCTTAGCCGCTTAGGATGGAAACGCGGGGATGGTCTCCCATTCTTCCGCAAACCGCTAGGCACAACTTTCATCGGCGCACTTGAACCCAAAGCACGGCATGGCTACCTCTTACACCAACTTGAAGCGGATGCCAGACGCTCTCGCACCTGTGCATCTACGGCATGTTCATGAGCCAGGTCAGTGGACCTTCCGCTTGCCACCTTTCGGCTGGAGACAGCAGAGTTGTGCAACGCAATACTGGCACTTCTCTTTTTAAACCCCCGACCAAAAAAAGGGGTGTTATAAGTTTGACGTCGATGTCTGTCTGTCTGTCTGTCTGTCTGTCTATCTGTCTGTCTGTATGTTTGTCTGTGTGTGTGTCTGTCTGTGGCACCGTAGAGCTCAAACGGATATGCCGATTTCGATGCGTTTTTTTTAATATGAAAGTTAATTACCGTGCGGGTGTTCTTAGCTATGTTTGGTTAATATCGATTCCAAATGGCCGTTTCAATAGTATAGCTCTTACAGTTTCGGAAAAAAGTGGCTGTGACACACGGACGGACAGAGAGACAGACAGACATGACGAATCTATAATGGTCCCTTATTTTGCCATTTGGCTACGGAACCCTAAAAAGCATGTACCAAATCCGCATCTACATTCATAGCTCCACCACTTCGTTAGCATGCTGATGATGAACCTACAAGATTTCCCTCAATCAAATAACGATGACAGAAGTCTTCACTTTAAAAATTAAAGAAAAGTTGCTTCACAGAAATCTTAAACGATTTCGACTCATTGAATAAGTCATATAAAATCTTCAGCATCATTTAACATCAGGAGTTCTTTTATCAAATTTCAGTAGAGTGAGGGACATAGTAAAAATTTTACTAAGCCTATTTTCCGGCAGTAAAATGTGGTCAATCCAGCCGGGTATAAGTGGGGTGTCCAGGTTTTATGGGGGACATAACTCTCCCTTGCTTGAGGTGGGATTACACCGCACACAAATTGACTATCTATTGTTTTATTTTTAGGATATCGTTATTGTGACAGGGGCTTTTAGTGTACAGGTGTGATTAAGATATATTGGCAAGGTATTGTTCATAAATAATTTTATTTGCTCTGAAAATACAGATTAAATTGAACAAAATTGTATAGTAGCCCTAGGCGCAATCCAGAGAGAGAGAGACGATTTTCTTAGCATTCCATGGATTCACCGTGCGGGTGCCGGGTCCATCGTGTGGCAGAGAGAGAAAACCCGATTAGTTCCCGAGACTTGTGACTCGGGCGTAGGTTTAAGGGGCCCCTTTCTGACGTACATCAACACTCACCTTCACTACTCGCCTTTCTCTCCCTGCCCAGCCAAATCTGATATGAGCCTACTAGTGCAGCTTTGGATACTCGTTCTAGTATAGAACTTACTGCACTTCTGGATAAGCCAATAAGCTAAAACTTTATACTTACATCCAGATAACGGTGAGCAAATAAAAAAAATTCTTTGATATATGAGTTTTTTTTATTATTATTAAATTTAGCGACTCCACAGACTCCGGGGTCCGTGACCTTTGTCATTTGTTTTCTTTTTTACATGAATCTTGGATTAGGGGAAGAAAAGGAAATAGGGGGGAGTAGGGAACATTTTCATTCTAATTCTAGGCCTATTTTATTTTCTATTTGAATCCTATTGATATATGAGTTATTTCAATAAACTATTTTCATATAAAATATTAAACCGACTTTAAAACCATAAGTAGGCACTCAAAAGCGAAAAATAAATTAATATCATAATTATAAGCACTACTCACTCATCTATTTGAAGTCGGTGCCAATCAGGTCAAAAAGTTAGTAGATTGATACTATGCAGGCACGTGGTAAGTAGGCACAGGTAAGTAGTATCTATCCACTACCTGTTAGACTTGGCTGGCACCGACTTCAAATAGATGAGTTAGTAGCGCTTATAATGATGATTTTAATTTAGTTTTCGCTTTTGATTGCCCATTTGTGGTTTTCAAGTCGGTTGAATTTTTTGTACGAAAATAGTTTATTTTACCCTTTTTAGTGCAAGCCAAGTTTTATTAATGCATTTACACAATTTCGGATTGACAATATCGAGTTTATATACATAACTTTTAACAACTACGTCGTCCAGAACATTGTACGCAAACTTTAGTTTATGGTTCATATTTCAAAAACCACCCGACCGATTACAATAAGCTTTACATGAGATCATTCGGGAAGTATACCTATCCGAACACAAAAATAAATTTTAAAATAGGTGAGGGGGTTCTCGAGAAATCACGTAACATACATAAAAAACACATTGTGGTCGAATTGATAATCTCCTCCTATTTGCAAGTCGGTTAAAAAGTACTTTACCAATTTTGTACAAAGTAAAATTTATACAAAGTCAAAATTCTTTCATGATAAATGTACAATTTTCACGTCAATGTACGTACGGTAGAGCACGGGGACGACTTCTGAACTATGATATACCAAACAAACAAACAAGAAAAAAATTAAAAATTTTGACTAACCCCCAACTACCTCGGGTTTGTAATCTGTACAGCATTCTATTAGTCAAGCGCTTTCATTTGATACCCATATTAAGAGAGTTGTGAAAAAATGCATGGTTTTCGCCATTTTGTGGAAACGGCCATCTTTTATTTCAAATTTGCAATTGTGCAAAGTATTCTACTAGTCAAGCCCTTTCGTTTGATACCTATATTGAGGTAATAGTGAAAAAAATAATATAATTCGCCATTTTGTGGTGGCGGCCATCTTAGATTTGAAATTTTAATAGTGTATAGTATTCTACTAGTCAAGCCCTTTCATTTGATACCCATATTGAGGTAGGTTCAAAAAAACGAACCGAAATCGGTCCATCCGTTTGAGCTCTACGGTGCCACAGACAGACACACACACAGACAAACAGACAGACAGACATCGACGTTAAAAAGCCATCAACATTGATTTGCAATTGACGTAGCTATCGCGTAACGTACACAAAAATACATTCAACCGTGTTGAGAACGTCCTCCATTTTCGGAAGTTGTTTTTTTCTACAATATGCTATTGTCCATAAGAAACATTGCACTTCAAACAGGAACACAGAGATATTTTCAGATTTCAGCTAGGCGGTAAAATAACAGGCAAAGGTACTTCCTCACTACTTCAACCTACTGCAAAGAGTCTTAACACTACAGAAAGCTTCTTCTACGGAAATCTTTTTACTAACTTATTTTTTGACAGGCGTTTGATTCCTCTCATGATATTTAAATGGGCTCCTCGCGATGATGGCATCGCTTTTGATATCAGAAAAATACATATATTATTATTTTTAAGTAAAGCCAACGATAAACCTTTTCGACATTGGTAGCCTGACGCTTGATCTCTTTTATCGCCCGATGTTAAGCAACTATGCACTTACAAAAATACTAGCTGTAACCTGGCACGCTTTGCTGTGCCACATTGTGATGTAAAAATGAGATAAAAAGAATCCTTGATGCGGATTTTATATAATTCTAAAATTTTAGCTCGATCGGTCCAGAACTTTTTGAGTTTTTGAAGCGTACACAAACCAACATAACGTTTTTATATATAGCGATAAAAAAAAGACTATTACTCGACTTGAAAACGCCAAAAATGTGTCGATCGAGAAACCCACAATGGCTATTAGGATGGTGACAGGGTAAAATTTTTTAACATGTACCCTTTAAAATTAGTGCATCAGGTAAATTACCTTTACTTACCTTGTAATGAAAATAATAATAATTTAAAAACTCAAAAATCCCGACTGCATAAAAAGTTTTATTTTTAAACTTACGCGATTATACGCGAAATACCTCGACGTTTCGGCAGCGTTACAACCGCCGTGGTCGCGAGAAGACTTCTCGAGACAATGATTCTTTAAACAATGAATTAAATCGTGATTAAGTCCTGTACATTATAAACATTATGCATAAAAAGTGAACCAAACTATGTACTTACATACTAAACAAAACTGAAAAAAATATAACAACCACTTAGATTTATGGTGGTCTAGAATTCTGTAATATGTTATTGAATTAATGAAATTGCAGAAAATAAAATATATCTTAATAAAGGAACATAACAACTGAATAGTCGTGATCCATGGAACAATTCAATGGCCGTCACAATAACGATATCCTAAAAATAAAACAATAAATAATCAATTTGTGTGCGGTAAATTACCTTTACTTACCTTTGTAATAAAAAATAATAATAATTTAAAAACTCAAAAATCCAGACTGCATAAAAAGTGAACCAAACTATGTACTTACATACTAAACAAAACTGAAAAGAATTAAAACAAGCACTTAGACTTCTGGTGGTCTAGAATTCTGAAATATGTTATTGAATTAATGCCATTGCAGAAAATAAAATATATCTTAACTAGCTGTCACCCGCGACTTCGTACGCGTGAAACGTTATAAATATATTATTACAGCAATCGTAATTTGATTCATCGGATAATACAATCATATATATTCATTCATACATTTACATACTATCTACGTACATCAGGAAGATGAATTGGTTTTTTTAAGGTAAACACGCTCCATCGTAGACCGCATCGTTGCTTAACATAGGTGACATGGCGGTCAAGTGTAAACAACCCACAAAAGAAAAACATCTTTGATGCATCTAAAATACATACTATGCATAGATACAGACTTCGTATATTTCAGTTAGTGGAAAAATCTTGATATAGGTACTTAGCAACTTCGAAGTCCCAATCAGAAAAAATACATAGACTTATATTGCTATTTTTGTAAAATCTCTGTAAACACTATATTTTTACTTGACCAGCCATTGAAATATTGCCATAAAGCAAATAAGACAAAGATGAAAATAAACATGCCCCATCGCCAGGTATAATAAGTCTGTGAATAAAATGTTTTTTTCGCATTTACTATTACATTGCATTTACTATTAGATAGCAATACATTTGGATCAACCGTTTCAAAAACGTACCTACTACCTACGTTCGTGAATTAATTATAATAACATTTCTGCTGTGAAAGTCACATTAAAATCAGTTCGTTCACCCATTTCGGAGACGTAGGTGCTCCTCAGTAGACTTCCAGAAACTATGATATTTTTTATCTGTTGACTAAGACCATGAATTGAACTTTTCAAGCTTCTACGAACGGACGGACGGGCTTCACATAAAACTATTTTACGCTCAGGAAGGGTGGATTTCCAAATATGATTCCATGATTTAAAATTCCATGATACACAATTCTATTTCTCATTAACCAAAAACGTGAAGACAAAATTTCATGCTTCAAATAGGACCAATTTTCATACAACCGTTCACCCCCTGTTTCACCCTCTTAGGGGATGAATTTTGCAAAACCCCGTCTTAGCGAGTGCCTACGTGCTAAAAGGGACCTCCATGCAAAATTTCAGATCCCTAGTATTTGTAGTTTCTGAGATTCCTTGATGAGTGACCTTTCGCTTTTATATACATAGATAAAGGAACATAACAACTGAATAGTCGGGATCCATGGAACAATAAAATTCAATTGGCCGTCGAATAGTAATAGATCTTTTTCCTTACCACAAACTGCTCAACACAGCAAAATTTCAAATCAATAACAAATATTTGTGTTTGGAACACTACTAGGTGGTAACGAAGTTCCTTTAGATAAATTACAAGTTGTAACATGCACTGAAAAAAAATGCTTACCTTTGTTACACTCGCCTGGCCTCGTAGCTTAGTGGGTTAGCTTCTGGCTGCGAAGCCGAAAGTCGTGGGTTCGATTCTCACCTAGTGTATTTGTGTGATAAATTCAAATATTTGTACTGTATCTGGGTGATTTTATGTATAATAAGTATGTCTTTACAACTACATAAGTATTGTATCAGCTATCTGGCCACAAGTACAAGCTTCGCTTAGTTGGGGTCAGATGGTGTTGTGGTGGATGGTTGTCCACCAATGTTAATATATCATTTATGATACAATCATCTGAAAAATAATGTTGGTAATACTGGACACAGGCAGTTTTTACGCGTCACTTCCGTTACATATTTTTCTTACGGTTTAATTTAGCAATTTTTTACTTCGATCGCGCAGCAAAATTCCTATCCAATTTATTTTTTTAAATAATGATAATTAATAAATTATTATTTTAATTATTACATTAATTATAATATTCATTACTTTAATTACAATACTAATTATTTTAATTTTAATATTAATTATTTTAAGGATTCTACTACTTCAGATTTAAGACTACTTGGTGCTCCAAGTTTTCCGTAAGGTACTTGGATCCAATAATTGTTTGACTAAAACTTATTTTACCTCTTTTAAGTTCATTTTCGTTCCATCTGCGTATACTTTCTGCCAAAGTAAGCAGCATCATAATCGGGATAGTGCAGGGTCCCATCAGGCGGGTGTCGACAGTAAAACGGCCACAAACCGCGGAACTGCGCATTGACTGCCCCGTAAAACGTAAGGGAAGGTGACATTCGGAGCGTGGATTCTTTTACTGTGACCTTCTGCGCTCATTTACGTCGCTAACAGTGCTATAAATGCAAAAGTGAGTTTTGTATAGGAAAGTTTCTTTACGCTGTGTTGTTTTTTTATATAGAGTGACGAGACTAGGAAGACAATTGCTAGATTATGATGTTCGAGCGACACGAGACTAGATTTTCAAGCTAGGATAGTAAGTTAGTGTTCGCAATATAGCACTTCTAGTTCCATGTTTCTACAAAACTAGCATAGCGTAGCGTTGTCAATAAGAATTTAGAACTACTAGCTTGCTAACCGAGCTTGAAAAACTAGCCTCGTGTTGCTCGGACATTAATGATGGTAGAATTTTGGTCCTAGTCCTTGCTCCTTGTAGTATATCGACACGCAACTAATTGATTATGATGAGTATCACTACATTGCGCTCGTCGCCCATAGATACAAGATGAATTTTCTCTTAGCCCTGTATAATCTTTGGGTATACTTCCATTCCAACTGGAACCCAGTAATGTTCGAACATCACTGTTTGGCAGTAGAATACCTATCAAATGTGTGATGCTCCGTACTCTGCAAGGACTCTTTACACTTAAAATTATATTAGAATCATGTTTTTCAAATATGTACCTACTCAAATATTCGTAGGTACGTAGACAGTAGTAGAGAGATACCACGACCACAAACCGGAAGACGCATTGTTGGACGGTCTCCCACTAGATGGACAGATGACCTCACAAAGGTCGCTGGAAACCGCTAGTTACAGGTTACGCGGGATCGTTCGTTGTGGAAATCTAGTGAGGAGCCCTATGTTCAGCAGTGGACGTCTTGCGCCTGATGATGATGAGAAAGATGCTAAGAGTCTTGTTAGATAAAAAGATTGTGTAGTAGAGTAGTTCGATATGTTTGGCCGTGATTAAAAACATTTGTATCAATTCCGACCGTAAATCTTTAATGAACATGATGGATAAAACTGCACCGAAATATAGGGAATTAGCTCTATTACGGAACTACGGTAATCCTAATAATATTATAATTGTAACCGTGAAAGTTTGTAAGCATGGATGGATGGATGTTTCTTGCTCTTTCACGTAAAAACTACAGAAGGTATTTGGATAAAATTTCTGAATGGTCTGGAATAACACAAGGCTACTTTTTATCTCGGGAAAATAACACACACACATATAAACAGCCCACTAAATGTTCCCACTGCTGGGACTCGGGGCCTTCCCTCGCAAGGAGAGAGTCAAGGTCATAATCCACCACGCTGGCCCAGTGCGGGTTGGTGGATGACACTTGACTTCGAAAGATTCTAGGTAAAGATGTCGGTTTCCTCACAATGTTTTCCTTCACCGTTTTAAGTTAGCGGCATTACGCACATGACTTCGAAAAGACAGTGGTGCGCGTGGTTTTGAACCCGGGGTCTCCGGATCGGCAGTCACCGTTATCCCGACTAGACCAGTCGCAACTGCCAGTAATATCCCATAATTGATAGTACAAGTGAAGTAATTGAGCAGGTCGCAATTTTTTTTTGTCAATTGTAAAAGCAGAGGTATGGAAAAGATCAATTAGATTGATTTAAATGTCCCTTATTACCTCCCTCTTGTCACGTAGACGTTCAATTTAACACTCAATTTGTTTAAAAAGTCGAGAACGTGCGAAGGGTTAAAATGTCCAATGCACAGGAGGTAAAAAGATATCGGTTTCAGTGAGGGTTATTTGAGGCCGGAATTTGAGAAATTGAGTCGATTCTTTCCTCCTTTAGCAATTGCTCGGAAAATTTCAGATTTTAAAGGTTAAAAGTGAAAATTGGGCTGTCGTATTGTAGGTGATGACATGTTGTTTGATCCAATTTTATTTTTACTTTTAATAGGTTTGCGCTTGACCGCCATCTCGCTTGATGTTAAGCGACGATGCGATCTAAGATGGAGCGTGTTTACGAAGAAGAAACCAATTCACCCTCGATTTGAAGAGACCAAGATTATAACTATCGGGAAAAACCCACTCAGACAACTCATTCCACAGCCTAGACGTTCTTATCACAAACGTAGACCTCATCGTCTGTGTCTTTGGAATATCCACCATGAAACGGTGCCGCTTCATCGAGTTACGAGAAGTACGATAGAAAAAAGAAGGTGGTATTATATCATGCAGATCAGTTGCACACTCTCCGAAATGAACTCATCACCAATCGTCGACCGATATTCATGGGAGTTGGCATTTATGCTCAAGCTACACGAGGCTAGTTTTTCGAACTAGAATAGCGAGTTAGTGTTAGCAAGCTAGCAAGCTTCGTGTAGGCAAAATTGGCGTTGCATACTACTACTACCTAGCTTGCTAGCTTGCCAACACTAGCTTGGTATCCTATCTTGAAAAGCTAGCCTCTTGTAGCTCGGGCATTATGTGTAATTTTGTCGAACTTGAGACATAGAATAGTTTTCATTTCGATTAATTGTCTCAATCCTACTGATATTTAAAATATGCTAGTTTTGACGTCTGCATGTTTGTTGCTCAATCACGTCGGAACGCAGATTGTAGCTGAAATAGCATACATATAGGCACATCACAGCATCAGGCGAGTTGGTGGTCAAAAGCGGACCTATACGCGAAAAAAAAAAAAATATAGGAAAAACTTTCGTAAATTTCCGTTGACTTGGTGAAGAGTATCAAATAAGCTGGAAACAAAAATCATAGTTTTTAACCGATTCCCAAAACGGCGGAGGTTATCGATTCGACCAGTATGTTTTTTATTTATGTTACCTCTCCTGCGTTCCTCGAGAAACCTGTGGAGAAACCCCGCACTTATTTTAAAATTTAGTTTTGTTTATATACTAAACAATATTTTCAATAGAATACAGGACTTTGGTAGAAATTGATAGCTGTATAAAGCCGCTAAGTGAACGCCGCAATAAATACTTCTCAGGGGGATACTCTGATTTTACTCCCGTCGTAAAAATCCCCCTTATGTCTGGTAAACATTGTTATTGAAAATCTCTAGCAATTCCTGGATTAAAAGGAGCGGTCTACGGTACCTCCGTATGATCATTTTTTATTATTTCCTTAAATTCTCCTAGTTTAGGCTACCATATAAGGCACAGGATTCTATTTTTTTTTAAGTATAGAGTGACGGCACAAAGTTCTCGTTCAAACTTGTTTCTGGACTGTAGAATAAGAAACTTGCTCCAAATAATTATTTAAATGACATATTTTTGACGTGACAACGTCTTATAAATTGGTTTTCCGGGTGACACTTCAAGAAACTGCGTTACGCTCCGCTCACGTTATGCGCTCACTACGAGAGCGAGTGAGAGGCACGCGTCCCTTCCACTCGGGCATGGTTAGCCCGCCTAAGAGCGAGAGAGACAGACATAAAAAGTGAAAGGCACGCGTCCCTTCCGTATAATTATTTTACCACTCAAAGTCGTTGTCACGTAAAACTTTCGCCCGTATACCGACTTTACAGGCAACCAATTTTTTTTTATTGAAATTCTCAATTGGGTACATACCTACGTTGTGTTACGACTCAATCTTGTAATCTTTTCTATGTGTAACAAAATGAAGAATTACATTATTGAGTATTGCTATGTGCCTGAAGGTGCAATGACCACTTGTACAATGCCTCGTTATCATGAAATTTTTGTAAGTTGATGGCGTCACTATCGCATTACCATTGATAGTAGATTGTTTAGAATTGCATAGTTTCAGATTTTGAACGACTTCGTACAGTGGTAGTATAACTCCATGAAATAGCCAGATGTGAAGTTAGCGCCTGTAGTTTGAATGGAGCAACTTATGTCTTTGTAATAGTTCTCATTGTTAAACTTGGGAACTTCACTTGACCATCTGGGATCTACCTACGTAATAATTAGCAAATATATATATGTACGAGTATATATTTTACAACATAACATGAACAATATAAACATCCCAATAAATGTTCCCACAGCTGAGACTCGGGGCCTTCTCTCGCAAGACTATAATTTACCACGCTGGTCCAGTGCAGGTTGGTGAATGACACATAACCGCAAAAGGTTCCAGGTACATGTCGGTTTCCTCACGATGTTTTCCTTCACCGTTTTAAGTTAGCGGCATTACGCACATGACTTCGATAAGACAGTGGTGCGCGTGGGATTTGAACCCGGGACTCTGGATTTTTTAAGTAAAAACTTCTGTTGGCATATACATATTTTTCGTGGGCTGTAAATTGCATTCTAGCATCACGCTCAAGAACGATAAGAAATCTTCGGCTAAACTCGGGGCCGTGGCCATGCTCATATCCACGCCTTCCAGTTTCAGCCGCGTAGTTTCCATAGTAGCATTTTCACTTCTATCGACAGTTCCTAACACTGCCAATTTATTAATTGTAACTTTTTGAAACGACTATTGTTCGCAAAGTTTTTCAATATGATGCTTTGGCAAAAAATGTTTGTGAAACATTAGAGAACTTTTAAAGACACTATGCGTTCGGCGACCATGTATCTACCATTGCGGTATGAGATCTAATGTCACTAACCCATTCTCTTCCCCACATTGAGCGCGTCATAAATCCTGGCTAATACAGCCTCCGCGCCTTGCCAATAAACCATGCGCGGACGGCCCGTCGAATGTGTGCTACGTGCGCCACCCGTGTCGTTCGTGCCCGAGCGTGGCGTTAGCAACGGATAGAACTGGCGCGTTCGCGACATTTCCACCAATATTAAAACTATTATGGTACTTCCCCTAAGAAGAGTTTCTAAAGCAGCCTTTACCAAAGTGGTTGATGACGACCCCTTGTCTGCGCTGCAGTGGGGGCGCTCAGAGACCCAGGATAAAAAATGTGGGCTGTCTGTGTCTGTTGGGTTAGTACTTTCTGGGCTCAGTTCTCAAGATAAGGTTGGTTGGTTTTTAAGTATGTGAAAAAAATCATCATCATCATCAGCCGCAAAACGTCCACTGCTGAACATAGGCCTCCCCCTAGATTTCCACAACGAACGGTCCTGTGCAACCTACAGCGGTTTCCAGCGACCTTTGTGAGGTCATCTGTCCATCTAGTGGGAGGCCGTCCAACACTGCATCTGTGTCCAACACATGTGAAAAAATAATTTATTCTCAAAGTTGGCACCATCAAGATAAGTTTGGGAAATAATAAATTTGCAATTTATTTGTGGTCATTAAGGCTGTGCCAGAAGAAAACGTTGACTTATTTTGAAGGATAGCTTACAATTATTTGGTGGTATTAGCTTAAACCTACGCCCGAGTCACAAGTCTCGGGAACTACTCGAGTTTTTCTCTCTCTGCCACACGATGGACCCGGCACCCGCACGGTGAATCCATGGAATGCTAAGAAGATCGTCTCACTTACGAGGCATGTTATTATAACATGTCTGTTACAGTTGCGACATGCTGCAACTGGGATTAATTTGTACTCAAATTGTTTTTTTTTTAGTATTGCGGAATTTGGAAATCGTGCATTGGCAGCCCTGGGCGGATTGACGGCAGTGCTAGTTCCCATTTTGGCCAAGTGTTATATCTTTGTAGCACTGTATTTGCATCGAATTTGACATTCGTCTTCCATGAAAGTCGAGGTGACATGTTCGTACACATTTAACATTTCTTTTTTTTCGTTGCCAATTCTATTTGTTCCACGCTCTATCTATCGGCTTTTACGCGCGCCTAGGTAAATATAAGGTATAAAAGTGACGAATGGTGGCCAACATTTGAAGGATGCGTACATTCGTACGGTAGTCATGACGAATCTTCGCCGAACGTGACGAGAATGCCCCCTGAATGACGAAATGATGTTCGGGAATGTTCGGCGTATGAGGTTATGTAGACGTAGCGTTTTATAGGATTATAAAAGGTTTATGGTGAAAGAATGTGGCTGACTTATTAAATTGGCTGGGATAGGAAGATGGAACAAATTAGGAGACAAATATAGTAGTGATTTTTTTGCAGAGGCCGATAAGGAAAATACTACCTACTTTTTTCGATAATCGACTGTACAGCCGTCTCACTTGATGTTAAGCAACGATGCGGTCTACATTGGAGCACACTTATCTTAAATAAGCCATTTCACCCTCTATAAGAAGATGCCCAGATTATATCAAACGGGTACCAAATTTCCATAGGTCCGCTACGGAAGTGGTAAGTTATTCTAACGCCAAATCATGTAGAGGGATTACTGTCTTGTCTGTGTCTGTTCAGTTTGATGAAAAAAGTCAAGTCAAAGAAACATATGTTCGTCTGATACCACCGAGTGCCGAACGTAGTATACAGTGCTACATAGGTAGTGATTTGGTGCGTGGCACTGAGCTGTTATGGGAAAATTTTGCTTATCATCAGACGCAAGACTTGCTCGTCCCGTCTCCGTTTCCCAATGTTTTTATCGGACACTCGTAGAAAAATTACATCGTTTCATGGATGAATGTTTCAAAGACTCGGACGAATAGGCTTGGCACCACGTTTGCAGGTAAGCGCGCTCCATCTTAGATACGAGTAACATTGTCTCTTTACCTCAGATTGCTGTGAAACGTAGCCCTACCTTCGATTTGGATACAATCGCAAGAATATACAATACAGCCTACTTTATGTTCCCATGGCTGGGACTCTGGGCGTTCTCTCACAAAGAGAGAGTATAATATAAAACGAGAGTACATAATCCACACTGACCAAGTCCTGGTTTGACGGTTGGCGGAAGTCCATGAAAGTTGTATTTCTTGGAACGTGTTCGTTCATTCACATTGTTTTTCTTCAAGCCAACGGCCTTGAAAAACTTTTACATCTTGTATTGAATTGGAAAAAAACCTTCTAAAGATAATCAGAGGTCAAGATTCTAAGCCACAACCACACGATAGTGGATCGTACGATCTAACCAATACTGAGTCTTCATGACTTCTGATCCCAGATTGGATAATGTTCTTTTTTTTAATTAAGTAAGTACTAGCAAAACTTACTATTCAATTTTGCTCTGAATAATCAAAAACCAACTTTGATTTGAAATTTAGTTTGACACTAATGACATATAAAGACACTCTACTAAATTTAATAATGTTGTGCAATCAACCAAACATCTTTGAGCCATTGAGCCAGTAAGAATTTAAGAAATTTAGTTTGACACTAATGACATATAAAGACACTCTACTAAATTTAATAATGTTGTGCAATCAACCAAACATCTTTGAGCCATTGAGCCAGTAAGAATTTAAGAAATTTAGTTTGACACTAATGACATATAAAGACACTCTACTAAATTTAATAATGTTGTGCAATCAACCAAACATCTTTGAGCCATTGAGCCAGTAAGAATTTAAGAAATTTAGTTTGACACTAATGACATATAAAGACACTCTACTAAATTTAATAATGTTGTGCAATCAACCAAACATCTTTGAGCCATTGAGACAGTGAGAATTCGTTGAAAAAGCACACACTATAGTGTGTGACATATGATGTCATCAAAATTTTTACAGAAGTTACCTAACTTCTAGATCTTTGTTGATATTTCATAAACAGCTACACCGATTTCGATAAAACATATACGGGACTAGCTCTCAAGTACGATCTATCCAAAAAATAAGATTCATTAAAATTGATTCGCAATTGACGGAGATATCGTGAATCATAAAAAAACCAATCGAGTTGCTAACTTCCTCCTTTTTTGATGTCTGTTAAAAAGAGAGAGCAAAACCTACCGGGAGAGATTTACCACCTAAACCAGTGAACCGATTTTGATGAAATTTGATACACAGATAGACTAGACCCCGAGACAGGACATAGGCTGCTTTTTAATGCGGAGAAAGGAATGGGGGGATTGAAGAATGTAACGAAAATAGGGAAAATATTTCTCTTCGAGAGTTTTAGCTGCGTGTACCGTTCTCCTTGGTGTGCGCTGAAGTCTGTGCCAGCACGTGTCACAGGCTTTTGAAGACACGTCATAGATTTTATGGTTGCGTCATTTTAGGTAATCAAATTTGCAATAATGCATTGTTACATACTTTGGTAATATCATATTACAAATCTCTATAATCTCATTTGTGTAAATTAAATTTGTTCGTTGGGTTTTATACGTCTGCACTAACGTAACTATTCACATACATCGTACATTGGAAGTATTTGAAGGAAGAACCCTGCTGCCTCGATTTTACAAAGATTCATTAAAATCGATTCGCAATTGACGGAGATATCGTGAATCATAAAAAAACATTCAAATTGCTAACTTCCTTTTTCAAGTCTGTTAACCAACTCCAAGATCACTTTAAGTAGACACTCTGATTCAGTATAATTTCATGTTACGTAGTCGTAGCTCACTCAAAGTCAAACCATGTTTTCCATCGCATTAACAACTACAATACCGTTGAAACGTCACATCTCCTCCCCCTCGCATCAAACATCAGCCGCAAATCTACATGTTGCTAAACTGCTTCGATATCAGACATGTTTATCTCGGAAAAGACATCAATAACGTCGTTTGGGCCCCTTAAACGCGTCTCGCATTTGTGTACATCAAGTATTGGGCATTAGGACGTGTGCGCTTTTGGTTTTGAGGACATATGGGTAGGTATTCGAGGAGTTTCATCTTGGTTGATTGATTATTATATTATCTAATGTTCTCAGTTATTTATTTATATCATAAGCCTAAGCTTTTGCAAAACTTTAATCATGTATGTATGAGTATGTCCCAAGCTGCCGGTGATTTTTAAGAACGCAGATCTCTTGACGATGCATGGTGTATCTAGGGTGTCTGACCCTTGATCCTACCGTGAAACCCTATTAAAATGACAGGCTTTTGAACCATTCACCGATACGATGACCAGTGCTGTGGTCGTCGAATCAACATCGCACATGGTACTTACCTCTTGAGCCAAGTCAAAGTCCTTACTGAGCTTATCCTTCTCAAAATTTTGTTCAATATGCTGAAACAGCCTCATTTACTGGTAATCTAATAAATGTGTCAGTAACCAATATGTTTTGTAATATTATTTTAATTTTTAAGATTGGAATGTGTTATCATTGTGTAAACAACAATTTATATATGCATATGTTACTTTATTACTCTTTAGTTTATATTTACTTTCTGACTGTTTGAAAATGCCTGTTTTCCTTAACTGTTTATCCTTTCCACTCCTTGGAGGCATGAAAAACTCTTACAACTGTTTTGTTATTATCGTATATCTGTCTATTCAGTCGTATTTTTAAATTTTGATTAGGTACCCTCTCAGTTGGACTTTACTACTGCCTAACATGTTTTAGGGTAGCACCCAGAGGAGGGGACGAACCCCTTGATAGAAGCTTCTCTAAATGCACACTACTGATTGATTGGCATCTCTCCTTATCAAGCTATAAATTCAATTTTTTTTTCAAAGTGTGTAGCTGTTGGCTTACTATTCAATTACTACAATAGTATTAATTCAATGATTCATCATTAGCCATAGTATTCGATTTTCCAATTCGATGGTCGAATATAATTTGATTGAATTATTTAACTGATTAGTTTTCGATTTTCAGATTCGATAGTTTGATTTTAATAATCAGTTAAATTATTCAATCAAAAATCAATTAAATTATTTAATTAAATTCAATTCAAACCACTGAATTTGAAAATCGAACACTGTCGCGTATGTTTACACTTCGTATGTTGTTAAGCACCAAAAAACTTCGTGAATTCAACATCCAAGCAAAAACCAACCTTAAGAATTCCATTATACAACGTTCAATCTCCCCTACACACGTTTCTTCAGATGAAGCAATCGAAAAGAAATTGTAAAATAAAATCAGATGTAATTCGTGGCGTTCGGTTCCAATTTGAGACAAGATTGGTGTGCGATACCTTCGGGCGTTTCCGTGTATCACTGTATGGAAATTGGTATCTTCCCTTACAGATATAATGTCATAGAAGTGACATGTCGCCTGGAAGAGATACATTCTTGGTTGACGTTTTGAAGACACGAACGAGAAGGTTCAACTCTAATTTTGTAAACTTTTATTAACGTCTGTCTCTCTCTATGGTCGGTCCCTCATGTTTGAGGATCGTGATCAGCATCGGGGCTATATCTGGAGCGGATGATCTGCCTCCACCGGTCCCGGTCCAACGCGTCTCTCATGATCGCGTAGAATTTAGAGGACGATGAGTCTTTCACTTGATCGGTCCATCTGGTTGGTCCGCTGGACCCCGCGATCGTTTGCCTTCCAAGGTATTCGTAGTACCTGTCTCCAGCCAGTTTCAGCTTATTAACGTCTAACCTAACGTTTAAGCTGTGGAATGCGTTACTTGAGTGGGTTATCTAGATGGTTACAATCTTAGTATCTTCAAGTTGAGAGTGAATCGGTTTTTTGAAGCGCGTTCTGTCATAGGTCTTATCGTCGCTTAACTTTTGGCGAGATGGTTGGATGTCATTTTAAAAAACAAAATACATAAGGTCACCAGATGTTATAGTTTTAAACAAGCACAAAATTAAAAATTTTGATTAACCCCCGACTACCTCGGAATTGTTATCTGTACAATATTCTACTAGTCAAGCCCTTTCATTTGATACCCATATTAAGGAAGGTTGTGAAGAAATATTTTATCCGCCGTTTTGTGGAGGCGGCCATCTTGAATCGATATTAACCAAACATAGCTAAGAACATCTGCACGGATATTAACCTTCAAATAAAAAAACTGCATTGAAATCAGGCCATCCGTTTGAGCTCTACGGTGCCACAGACAGACAGACACACAGACAGACAGACAGACAGACATCGACTTCAAACTTATAACACCCCTTTTTTTGGTCGGGGGTTAAAAAATGTGTTTAAGCCACAGTGGTCTAACGTTCAAGTTCATAATACGGAGGTCATATGTCCTATTTCCAAATTTTGATTTTGATATCTATTAGATCAAACAACTCCAGTGCAAAATGGCCAAAGTGCGGTCTTTAAAATACACCCACTACATATTCGAACACGCCTGCTTAAGATCATTGTGTAACGTCATCTCTGTGTAACATTATTAAAAGGGGTGGTACTTCCCCAAACGGAAGGTGCACAATATTGCGGGACGTCAGAGCAGACCAATCACCCCCACCCTGAATTAGTTTATAATTAGATCCATAGGCGGACTCTGCAATGAGTCCTATCATAGAAATATACGGTGTAAGACGTAAGACCAACGCACTGAAGCGCACATTGCGAAAAGAACGTACTCGAATGCTTCTAGTAAATTTAACTCAGCGTTATTTTCTTGGCAAACCGTATTTTGCCCCTAAGTGAAATTGAATTGCCTTCGAATTGTTTTCCTATCATGTTATTTGCAGCGCCTGGTAGAATTTGACACAGATGTCATAGGTGGCTGTTGCTACTCTGTATTCGAAATGTGGAAATATAAATTGTGGGAGCATTTTTTATTGTCTGATCGAATCAGACGATGACTTCACATATTCATATATTACATTATAATTCTACTTTTGCTACGTATCAATTGTAGTTATAAAAGTGGATTTTATGTGTTCTGTTCATGTCTGATTGTTATTATGTGACAAAATAGCGTCCACTAAACAAGGTTAACCCATCTGTAAGATATGGTGTAAAGATAGTAACTATTAGCTGCGCCCTCGGTTTTACCCGTGTAGTTCCCCAAACATCCTAACTTTGACATTAAAATTTATCGTATTAGTAAGAAGTACCTACTTGTAATTGCTATTATAAGCTCTGGTGTCTAGTTACAGATATCACATATACACTATGATTTGCTTAGTTTAGGGCTGTATGGCGTTAAGTGAGGCACAAATGGAATTAAAAAATAATCCTACTAACATACCATAGATGTGATTTTTTTTGTTTGTTGCTCAAACACGTCGTAAAATCTGAACGGATCGGGTTGAAATTACGAAAACAGCTAGATTATAGTCGGGAAGAACGCGCAGGCTATTTTTTATCCTGGGAAAATAACGGGAACAGGAGTTAGGCGGGTGAAACCGCGGCACCCTGCTAGTTTATAATATTAGTTAGTGTTTAGATATGTGACCAGTGCGTCTTACCCGTTATGACCTACGGTGCTGAAACGTGGACACTGACAGTCAAAATGGTCCGTAAGCTCAAAGTCGCCCAGCGAGCTATGGAAAGGGCTATGCTTGGGGTTTCTCTGAGGGATTGCATCCGGAACGAAGTAATTCGTCAGAGAACTAGAGTCACCGACATAGCTCAGCGTATTAGCAAACTGAAGTGGCAGTGGGCCGGTCACATCTGTCGCAGACCCACTAGCCGCTGGGGCAGACGGGTTCTGGAGTGGAGACCGCGAATCGGCAAACGTAGTGTAGGACGTCCTGAGACTAGATGGAGTGACGATATTCGAAAGGCAGCTGGTGGCGGTTGGAAAAGTAAGACCGAGGACCGGGCTGAGTGGCGTATCATAGGGGAGGCCTATGTCCAGCAGTGGACGAATACAGGATGATGATGATGATGATGATGATGTTTAGATATGTAGTAATTATTACATATTTAAACACTAACATTCGTTTTATTCATACAAACATTTGGTCTTGGAGGGGAATCGAACCCACGATTTATGGCTTTGTGCATAGGCTCGTTACTAAACAACAAGAACAAATTTAAAAATCTTGATTTACCCCCGACTATCTCGGATTTGTAATTTGTACAACATTGTACTAGTCAAGCCCTTTCATTTGATACCCATATTGAGAGCGTTGTGAAAAAAGAAATGTATTTCGCCATTTTGTGGTAGCGGCCATCTTGGATTTGAAATTTGTCTTATTACATAGTATTATACTAGTCAAGCCCTTTCATTTGATACCCTTATTGAGGTAGTAGACAAAAATAATGTAATTTGCCATTTTGTGGTGGCGGGCATTTTTTGATTTGAAATTCGTTATAGTGTATAGTATTTTACTAGTTAAGCCCTTTCATTTGATACCCATATCGAGGTAGGTTGTGAAGAAATATTTTGTACGCCATTTTGTGAAAGCAGTCATCTTGAATCGATATTAACCAAACATAGCAAAGAACATCCGCTCGGATGTTAACCTTCAAATGAAAGAAAAACTGCACAAAATCGGCCCATCCGTTTGAGCTCTACGGTGCCACAGACAGACATACACACAACAGACAGACACCCTCACACACGCAGACACCCTGACTCACAGTCAGACATGCATTAACATCAAACTTATGACGCCCCTTTTTTCGGTCGGGGGTTAAAAAGGTTTGTAAATAACTTAATCTATGGCTACTTTATTATTTAAGCATTCGTATCTCTTCCAGCTTCGTCGTATTTGAAAAAGAAAACGGAGCCAAATGCCAAATAATTCCAACCACGGGACAAATGTACGAAATCGAGTGGCAAATGTGAAATAATAAATTCCGGTGGAACACTGGATCCAATATAAATAGTTGCGTCCCTCTCGCATCAGGAATCCCTTCTTTACTACATTTATCTGTATTAGGGGTGGGATGGTTTAAGCAAGATGTTGCCAAAACGATGAATTTAATTATTTCTTAATATCAAACATTTGAAATCTATGATGGAATGTTCTAGATTAGCATAGAATTATGTCATTTTCGACCACCCTGGAGCTTACCAACTTTAGTTGGTGTTTTAATGTGGAGCTGTGAGCGTTAAATCGAATTCAGTGGATCAATGATGTGGTGGCCCTATAGCAGATTGAAATTAAGCCTGGTGTTAGGAGACGATGCAGTCACCGATGAAGTATACATATCCGCTTGATACACCGGCGTGTAATATAGTACCCAAAAACTTGGTTGATGACGACAACAAACAAACTTATAGTTGCGTTTTGAAGAGCGGGCAGTGTATCAAGCGGATATATTGTCTTCAAACTTTCGCGATTTGAACACATAATGTCTATATAGTACGGGGCTTAATCACGAATAATTCATTGCATATACACAACGTTTCGGCGTTTCGACGTTTCGACGTTTCGGCAGCGTTACAACCGCCGTGGTCACGAGAAGACATCTTCTCGTGACCACGGCTGTTATGGGAGTATACATAACTAAAAAAACTCTTGACTTCAAGACACTTTGTTGGAAGAGTGAGTTTTTCCCTATCGAATACAATATATTGTATAAATTGAGGAATACCCCACTCAGGCAGCGTATTCCTCAGCCTAGACGTCATCTATTACGAAAATGTTGTCAAACTTCTTCGTTTAAGGTTTTGGAAAATCAACCGTGATACGATGTCACTTTTTCGAGCTGTAAACAATCCGATAGCACACGATGCACACTTTCTAAAATCTATTAACCAATAGGCTAGCAACAAAGAGTTTACATATACTACGTAGGTATAGAGTTAGAACAAACGCTTTACACCGAAAGCACAGGTTTGATCGCTCTTGTTTTGTCACTCTTGTGGAAGTGTCATACTTTTGTCGCGGCACATCACTCTGTTGTCATAGCTTACGATTGGTATATAAGAACCGTGCGGAAAATCCTGATATATTTACTTATTCTCTATCTAAAGCCTAGCAACATTTTGACTTGCATAAATCCAAACAAATGCTCTGAATTAGTCTACTTAGGTACATATTGCATGAACTCGACCACAGTTTAAAAGAAGCAAATCAATGTCACGAATGATACATGCACGAGTGCGCCAAGAGATCTCGTATCCGTCATATAATACCGCATACATCATAATATTATGTTGAATATATATCATAAGTCATCCCTCACACAATGGCAGAGAAAGGCAAACGTCATTTTGATAGGACAATTTGTTTGGGATTTTCTGTGTACCGTAGAAGAATCGACTTTGAAGAGACATATGTACATATTAAACTCTTTCTTGTGATACAGACAAGCATCAATACCAACAGTTTTGTAACGGTAGGAGTCTTTGTATAGTTCGTCTGGGGATGTACCGGATCCTTGCCAGTTATACATCAGGAGGCATGTGCGCAGCTTACTTTGTTCCGGTTTGAAGAGCAATGTTCCTAGAGAAGAAAGAAGGAAATTGGTCGTACCAACTCAGATTTAGAAAAAAAAATAGCAAAGGTTTATATTCAAGGCACAGATTACTGAAATTCAATGACGCAATCTTTGACACATGCTGTCATGTGTCATATCAAAGCACGAAACTTACGAAAACTCTCAAAAGGGGGAATATTTTTTCCCGATTTTGTTACATTCTTGTTTCATGCTCCGCTTCAATTAATAGTAGAGTTATTTTCTATAGCCTCAAGCCTTCCTCGATAAATGGACTATCCAATAGAAAAAATAATCTTTCAATTCGGACCAGTACTTCCCGAGATCCTAGCGTTCAAGCAAACAAACAAACTCTTCAGCTTTATAATATTAGTATAGATTGAAACAGTTGGCGTCAGTGCAGAAAACTGACACCATTCAATGGCTAATGGTTAGTAATGGTTGCCTTGCTGTGTATATGATGTAATCATCATATACACAACGTAGATGATTGTTCAAACAAAACGATATTGGGACATGACGCTAGCTAGCAAAATAGTTAAAAAGTAACTATAATGAGAAATATTAGCATACAAAGTAAACGCTCGAAATAAATCTGGCATTCACTAAAAAGTTCCATCTCGTAAAAGCTGCCAGTTTCCGCGCCGGAAGTAGTCTCAGTTCGGAATTCAAATTCGAAAAATACGCTCCTTTCCGCTTCCGGCGTTTGATTCCTCCCGTGATACGACGTTTCCTCCCACTGAGATATTTGACTGCGGTCCTCGGGATGATGTTATTGCATTTGATATTAAAAAACTGAACATGGATTAGAGTTAAGTCAAATATTTTTTTTAACGTTTAAGGAAAGTGATCCTCGTCCGTCATTTCCCCTGATGTTAAACGACGTTCAAGACTACAATGAAGCTCGCTTACTAAAAAAAAATAAAAAATATTAATAACAATAAATGTACACGCAAGGCAATCCAAAATCATAGTTTAGCAATATGTTTTAATTAATAATACAAATAAAAAAGTTTTAATTCATAATCATGAAATCATTTAAATTACTTAATTTTTGTAACAACAAATATTTTTTGTTCTGGGTACTCAGTGCATTTTTTTTTCTGAAAATGCCACTCATAAGTATGAAGTATAACGTATGAGTTTTTCTCTACGCTATCATAATGTGCGTTAGCGAGTGTTACATTTTCTTCCTTGGCGATGTTTCCCTTTACTATTGAAATAGAGGTAACAACGTACCTACACAAAACAAGAAAAGTTTTTTCCAATGCAAGGTTAAGACCTTCTTAAGAAAACAGAACACCATGTAAATGAGAAATCCAGAAACGGTTATTACAATAAACTTAAAAGTTATTTAGTCCACTTCCATACATGAACATATTGCAGATAAATCAAAAACTTCTACTTACTTCAAAAGTTTAACTATTGTATTACAAAATTAAATAAAGATATAAATTTCTTTATTTGCGAAAATGGGTAATTACAATAAGATCTTAAATGTTTACATTGAGAACTCCATAATCAACCTTACGGCATGCAAATATTAGGTTGTCTACGACAACCAATTAAACCAGAATTAAACACATTTTTTTTATAAGTTATACTTTGTAGTTACAAACACCATAACTTTCATAAGTTTTACATGGAATAAGCATTGTATTTTTGAAGGGGCTCATGAAATGGATGAAAATGCGTCAATTAGTTATGTGAACACCATGAAAACAAATGAACAGACATTTTAGTAACTAATAAATTTTTTTAAAACTACATAAATAGTTAATTTGGGTATAATACACCAACATCAACCCGAAGACCTCACCGAGACTCTTAGGATCGTTTGCGAACGCGAGCTCTTTTAAAACGAAACATTGCGTTCGAAAATTGGAATATTATTTTATACAATAAACCTACGTTAGGAGTTACTGGGACTGGTACCAAACCCTAGTATTATCTACCCAGTGCCATGGACACAATTGACTATCTGAAACAGAAAGTATGAGACGATTTTCTTAGCATTCCATGGATTCACCGTGCGGGTGCCGGGTCCATCGTGTGGCAGAGAGAGAAAAACTCGAGTAGTTCCCGAGACTTGTGACTCGGGCGTAGGTTTAAGGGGCCCCTTTCTGACGTACATCAACACTCACCTTCACCACTCGTTTTTCTCTCCCTGCCCAGCCAAATCTGATATGAGCCTACTAGTGCAGCTTTAGATACACGTTCTAGTATAGAACTTACTGCACTTCTGGATAAGCCAAGGTCTTTCAGTAGGTTATAGAGAGATTTTGCTGGTATACCTCTCGCTCCCACTTCTACAGCGTATAAACTAACTACATAGCCGTTTTTTGTTAATTCGTTTAGGAGGTCGTAATACTTATTTTGTTTCATCGCGTGGTCTTTAGGTATATTAGTTTCCCACGGTACGGTAAGTTCTACAAGGACTATGCGTTTCGTAGCTCTAGAAAAAGGAAAATGTCCGGTCTGGATGACGAAACACCCACATCCTCTGGGATTTTGTAGTGCTTTTCATACGTGTCCATTAAAATAGTCCAATCAGGTGCTGTACCCAGGATTGAGTAAGGCTTGTTCCTGGAGTTTGAAGTTGAGCCTTCTTTTACAAAGTTAATTTGTCTGTTGTTTGTCGTCAATCCCTTTTGGGCTCTAGCTACTGAAAGGCTCATGGCTTCACGTATGATTTCAAGAACTCTGTCATGACGCCGTGAGTAATGACCCCCATTAAGGAGCACCTTGCATCCCACCAATATGTGCCTTGCTGTACATATCGCCTCTCCACAAGTATAGCAACATTTTTCAGAGGCTTTTCCCCACCTTACCAAGTTACTCTGGTCAGGGGAGGGTCATTTGGAATGCATTTAGATAAAATTTTAATAAGGCAGGGGACCAGTCATAGATCAAGGTGCGCCATTTTAGAGCTAATGGGATACAGAACTCACCTATGGTTAACCACTCACTTTGCATTTCTAAATTCATAGCGTGCACTTTGTATTATATGAGTGCGCAGACCGTATTCGGTCTCATTATCATTGTCATCACCAGCCTGTACTTGTCCACTACTGGACATATATTATGATTGACATTGAGTTTGTTTTGTGTTGAATGTATTTTTATTATAATTAGTTTTTTAATTATAACGTAATGTGACTGTCCTGAAATTATAATTGTTTTTCATTTTATGTAAATTATGAGTGTTTATAACTTGAAATAAATGGTCATTATTATTATAGGCCTCTCCCCACGATACGCCACTTTGCCCGATCCTCGGTCTTCCGTCTCCAACTGCCACAAGCTACCTTTCGCATATAGTCACTCGATCTAGTCTCAGGGCGTCCTACACTATGTTTATTCGCTCTGCCCTCTATGAAAGTTGGTTTAACGTACCACACAGTCGATGACTGCTCAATAAAATACGGAGAATAAAATTTGATACGTTATCAAACGGGACGTGAGACAATCGAACTTATAATGTATTTTTAAATAAACTTTGTCGACGTTGGCATATTTTAGAGTTCCGAAGTAGAATTATGATGGTATAAAGTACCTAACAGTTGGTAGTAGTTTTATCCGTCACTGTATCTAAAGGACTCAGACTCTCTGCAAGAGCTATCTGACGTAATAACATTTATTAAAGTGGGTCCAATACATTCAAAACCTTTACTAATGTACAAAATGCGTAAGCTATAATAAAAAAAACATTGTAGTTAGACATTTGCAACCGATCACGTCAAATTGCCGCATAAAAATTTACAAACCATAAGGCAGCGAGCGATTAGAGAAAAATGGGAACCACCCCCGCAACTTTCAATAAAATTGAGATATCAATAAACTTCAACACGGATTAGGAAATCACAGATGTATGATACGATTTAGTGAAGATTGGGCAATACTTAAGCAGCCCACTAAATGTTCTTCGCTGCTGTCGGTGCTTCATGTCTCAAGGAGAAAGTCAGGGCTATAAACTGCCAAGTCTGAAAGTCAGGTCTAGTGTGGATTGGCAAATGACGTAATACCTCGAGGCACTCTTAGAATTTTAAGGAAACACTACTCCTGATCAATACGTCCCTTGTATACCTACAGATAATTACTACTAATACGCATGTTGGTCACGTAAACTCACAAGATTTTACTAATCCAAAAAGCGACGAACGTACACGTACTGATTCAATTCTCCGCTACCGCTCCGACGCTACGCCGTCGCCACTTGACAATAGCATGTAAGTGACCTGAATCTATATGTTTCGATCTTACCAAAATGTCCTCAGCTTAGCTAAAGAGTTTCCGCTGCATAAAATGTGAAAATTACTTCTTCGTACAATGTATAGTGACGGAACGAGTAGGGCATGTGCCGGATGGTAAGCAACACTCCTGTCAATAACATCGTAGTGTTGCGCAGCTATTGGAAAGAAATGAAATGAAAAGTCCACATTTTCATTTTCATTAAGCCGGGTCCAGACATGATCATTTGACCTATATTATCACCGTATCCGATCACCGTATCCGTATTGTGTTATCTGCGTATTGTGTTAAGCCCCGTATCAAGTTGTGGACGCCTCCGATTTGCTCCGTATCCGTATCTTCACAATCCGGACTGACCCACGTCCGTATCTGTATCACCTTTTATGATTGGACAAAAACCAGCATGACATGGGGCGGGCCGTATCATAACGGCGTATCGAGATCTCGTATCATGATACGCATCATACCCGTCCACATATGTGATCATGATACACGTCGACGATACGGATACGGTGATCGGATAGGGAAAATGATACATGTCTGGACCCGCCTTTACCTACCACTGCACTGCGCTCGTCGATCAGAGATTTAAGATGATACCCTGTAATGTATCTTGTAACATTACCCAACAAACCGGATAATCATGATGTTTTCACTTCATTGCTTTTTTTTTAATAAAGAGTGACGAGACGATCAGGACATGTGCATGATGGTAAGCAACATGCCTGACACATAACAGCACACTGACACGCAGCTATTGAAACATGAAGAGTCCAAATCATTACCTAACACTGCACTGCGCTCGTCACACAGAGATCTAAGATCTTAAATCTCTAATCCCTGTAATTTCTCTGGAAACATTGCCCTTCAAACTTGCTTGGTGGCAGAATAACTGGAAAAGGTGTAGTACTTCCCCAGGTAGACTGCAAATAATTCTACCACTACTACTACCTACCTTTCGTTCTTAGGAAACTCTTCTACCTTGTCAGTCTGCTCTTGTCTAATCTGTGTCGAGGGTGGTTTTGAATATAAATTTTAATACATGCAACATTTAATAATAACCCGCGAGGCGTTCACAAGGGTCGGAATTGAAATATCGATTTTATTGCGGTTTCCAATTTCGAAAATATTTTCTATCATACATAAATAAGAACGTACATTCGGGACGTTGAAGTTACAGTAGGTAATACAATCAAATCTAAGTACATTTGACTAGTATATCTAAAAACAGATGGAGTAGATTTGTGGCCAAGTTATGACAGAAGCTCTAGCTCCAAGATAGGTTTCTGACATCATCTTTGTCGAGGGTCGAATTTAGATAATATTAGCACAGGGCAGAGGAAGATGGCATGCTAAAACACACACATATAACCAGCAGTGGAATAAAGAGGCAGCAGATAATACGTAATTGTTCACCTTGGCTGTTTTTTATGAACTGAATAAAAATGCTGCATTGTAATTTCCAGACGTTTATTCATCTATCAAACAATATTTGACAAAATTGAATTAAATGTTGATCCCTACAAAGCTACAAGTCACACTAATATAATAAATTTAATTTCCAAACCCCGATTGCCAAAAATCAACAGATAAAAACATTATGTGAAACAATATACCTTTCCCAGTTATTCTACCGCCAAGCAGTAATGTGCAAACATTACTGTGTTCCGGTTTGAAGGGAAATGTTACCAGATAAATTACAGGGCTTAGAAATATAATATCTTTGATCTCTGGGTGACGAGCGCAGTACAGTGCTAGGTAATGATTTAGGCTCTTTATGTTCCAATAGCTACGTGTCGCTGTGTTGTTATGTGGCTGGCATGTTGGTTACCATCAGGCACATGTCCAGCACATCTCGTCACTCTAAATTATAAAAAAAACTATCTATAACCCTTCTTTCAGTCGGGTAATAATGAAGGCGAAAGTTTTCATGTTTGTATGTATGTAAGTAAGTCTTGCCGGTAACTTAAAATGGTGAAGGAAAACATCGCGAGAAAATCAACGTGTACCTAGAATCTTTCGAGGTCATGTGTCATCCTCCAACCCGCACTGAGCTAGTGTGGTGGATTATGGCTTTGACTGTCTCTTTGTGAGAGAAGACCCTGAGTCCCAGCTGTGGGAACATTTAGTGGGATACTTATATGCTTAAGCTAAGTGTGTAAGTGTCTATGTTTATTCCCACGTATGCCCGTAACAGCAAATCAAATTTGCATGAAATTAAGTACACAGTAAGTACATTACCAGAATTAAACACAAGATAATATAAGAAAACTCTTTATCAAAAGCCACAATACAGGAGAAAAACAATTAACTTAACCACATATATAAAAAAAATTGGTTGCCTGTAAAGTCGGTATACGGGCGAAAGTTTTACGTGACAACGACTTTGAGTGGTAAAATAATTTAACGGAAGGGACGCGTGCCTTACACTTTTTATGTCTGTCTTTCTCGCTCTTAGGCGAGCTAACCATGCCCGAGTGGAAGGGACGCGTGCCTCTCACTCGCTCTCGTTGTGAGCGCATAACGTGAGCGGAGCGTTACGCAGTTTCTTGAAGTGTCACCCGGCAAACCAATTTATAAGACGTTGTCACGTCAAAAAAATGGCGGCCTTATCTCTTCCAGGCAACCGATCACGGATTAGATACAAAAGACACAAGCTACCTTTTATCCCGTTAAACTTAGCAGTTATTCAGTCCCGATTTATGCAAGCTCAGTTAGTTTACTATTATCTTCATTTTAGCCAAAAAACCTTCTCGATCTGATCAAATCGTCGAGCAATAACAGACCACTTAACGTTTTTTTATAGCTGTTAGCAATTTCTCCTTGTCACGGGCAATTGGTTCTGTTGAGGCAATTCGCGAAGAGACGCATCGCCTCGTTTTTTGCTCGATACATATCTATTGGGGTTCTAGATGGCTGTTAAGATGTGATTGAACGAAAATTGTTCGAATTTGAATGTTTTGTTGGTAAGCTTTCTTTTGGGTTCGATTTAAGCGAGGTACATTTTTGTGTGAAGAATACAGATGTTGGTTTTTGTCTAGATGTTTCTTTTGTATTTACAATTTTATACTATAAGTACTGACAGACCCCCGCGGTTTTATCCACGTAGCCGCTTGATACACCGGCGTGTAATATACCTAGTCCCCAAAAACTTGGTTCATGACGACAACAAACAAACTTATATTTGCGTTTTGGGTTTTGGCGGGAAAATTTTTTTTTCGTGTTTTTATTTGGGAAGGTATGAACTATTATTACTTGAACTGGTCTTTATTTTGATATAACCCACATTAAAATTAGAGTTCATTTACATAGAAAAATCGTAAAATTAAAAAAAAACAAAAAACAAAATTTTTGGCGGGAAAATGGTCCCGACGTATGGAAAAAAATAAAAAAAATATAATTTGTGCAATCGAATACAGTTTTTTTTTTGGTGTTTCGAGTTTGTTATTTCGTATACAACACATTTAACCCATAAAACCCACTGTCTCCCTTATAAATTATTAAAGTAATAGTTGTTAGACTACTTGAGAAATCGCGAATTTTTTTACTCAAGTGTCAAAAATGTTAGTTTACAATGTAAGTACATTAATTTTAAATAAATGATACCGCTAGAAGCGTCTTGAAACGCTCTTGAGAGTAAATGGCTCAAACGGGTTAAAGTAAGGCGCCACTTCATATGCCGAAACATAAACACCGCACTTATGTAACCTGACACCCGTTTTCCCGCCAAATTTGTTAACGCGAAAAACGGCCAGTGTATCAAGCGGGTAGTTCGTTATTTTCCCGGGTTGAAAAGTGGCCAATGTCTGATGTTGGCTATTATCAAAGAGTTTACATATACTACGTATGGAGTTGGCACAAACACTCTACACTGAAAACACGGGAAGCATCTTTCTTGCCTTGTCGCACTTGTGAAAGTGTCATACTTTCTTCGCAGCACATCACTCTGTTGCCATAGAAAGTATGCACGTCATCTGCTTACGATTGACACAAAAAAACCGTGCGGAAAATCTAACTCTATACGTAGTATATATCTTAATATATATATTAATCTCCTGTCACGATGTTTGTCCGCGATGGACTCCTAAACTACTAAGCCGATTTTAATCAAATTTGGACTCCGTGTGTAGATTGATCCAACTTAAAAGATAGGGTAGTTTTTATTTCGATTAATGAGCTTTATGTGACGATATCCGAGCGAAGCCGGAACGGGCCGCTAGTATTATGTATACATACTCTTTGTCTATAATCTACGTTCCGAATGTTAGCCCGGATCCGTTCAGACATTTCGATGTGATTGAGCAAAAAATGTCTAATGTCAAACTATTAGAAGATTAGTAAAATAGCATAGTAAAAAATAGGACTAGCAGTACCCCGTGACGCTACCTCTACCAGAACTGTATCAAAAAATCTGCATACGCCCACCTTGAATAGACCAATAGAGAATTAGTAAATAGACCTGGTTTTTCCGCACGGTTGCTTTATACCGATCGTAAGCAGATGACGTGCATACTTGTTATGGCAACAGAGTGATGTGCCTCGACAAAAGTATGACACTTCCACAAGAGCGACAAGGCAAGAAAGATGCTACCAGTGCTTTCGGTGTAAAGCGTTTGTGCCAACTCTATACGTAGTATATTTACTCGTATGTAAACTCTTTGCACGCCACACACTAAGCCAAACTCAGGATTCTGTCAAAATGGCATTAATGACAATTCAGTTGCATCTGACAAATTGGCTAGATTAGCATCAGTCAATCTGTCAACTAGCACGATTCGAACTGGATACCGCTTAATGTAGAAATGATATGCTCTATCAAAGTAAAGATTGTGCACCAGTGTCCAGCCTTTTTTTAAGTAGTCATAACGTTTTTAGGACTAATGATAATTTACCATAACAACTAAACGCATAACTGTTTTTGCATATTTTTACGAGCATAATCATATACATAGTACACAATATACAAGAGTATCAATAACATTTTTCAAAAATACAACTTTGACAGGCTTTAACTTTAAGTTTTTTCAAAAATACAACTTAGGTAGCAATGCTCTCAGTAATGAATATTTACCAATAATGTCCAACTATGCTTCCTAAAAGTTTGTAATACCAAATCTGCAAGTTAAATTAAATTGCAACAAATGTCGGGAATTCACTCTGCCATTACACCACGGTAAATATCCCGTATTTAATCATCTCTATACATAAAAACGCTATGTTGGTTTGTGTACGCTTCAAAACCTCAAAAAGTTCTGCACCGATCGAGCTTACATTTTAGAATGATATATAATCTGCATCAAGGCTTGTTTTTATCTATTTTTTGCATCACAATGCAATCACAACAGCGAAGCGTGGCAGGGTACAGCTAGTAGATAGTATAATAGTGATCTGCAGTGAGCGGTTAACAAACGCTTAATTAGTTTATCTTTTTAATTAAAATCCTACATTCCGCCGGATACCTAGGTGATGTGCGTAGTACAAAGTACAATGCTAAGTAATTATTTGGACCTTTCACGTTCCAGTAGCTGCTAACACTGTGTTGTTATAGGCAGGCGTTTTGCTTACCATCAAGCACATGTCCTGCTCGTTTTGTGACTCTTTATTATAAAACAATCAAAGATGCGAATTTTAGCACCCAGCTTTTAGTAATGGCACGACCGAAATCACATTCGCATCCGTCGCCGATAGAATTAACGTTAGCGAATGGAATAGCGATTAGCCGCGTTAAACGCGGTGCCACACGCAACTATTGAGTGTGGGTCCATAATTAGCAGGAAATATAAAAAAATATTTTTTTAGTATATAAAATGACGAGACGAACTAGGCATCTGGCTGATGGTAAACAACCATCAGGCGGTAAGCAAGGTGCCTGCCCGTAACAGTAAAGTGCCACATCATATTTTTGGCGAGATGGCGATCAATTGTAAACATATTGTTATTTGAATTTTATACGATTTGGCCAAACAAATGTTTGAAGTAAAAACTTGTGTTGGCGCGCCACAGACAGAGACAGATGTTTCGTGGGCTGTGAATTGAATTCTAGCGTCACGCTCGAGAATGATAAGAAATCTTCGGGTAATCTCGGGACCGTGCATCAGCATTACTAGATGGTCATGCTCATTGCCACGCCCTCTGGTTTCACCCGCGTAGTCTTCAAAGTAAGCTTTCAAATTCTGAGTTATAAGTTTTCACTTCTACTTGGAAACTACGTAAGTGAAACCGGAGAGCGTGGCCATGAGGATGGCCATCTAGAAATGCGTCAGTTTTACGACCAATGTGAATGACTAGATAGATAACTATGAAATGATAGAGACCGCAATAGCTTAGCGAAAGCCGATTTAGTTAGGACCCAAGTTTACCCGAAGATTTCTCATCATTCCCGAGCGTGACGCTCGAATCCAATTTACAGCCCACGAAAAATCTGTCTCTGTCTGTGCGCGCCAACACAAGTTTTTACTTCAAACAACTAAAAAAAAAAACATTGTAGAATAAAATAAATTTTCACACAATTCCATCATTCGTAAGAATACGTCCCCGGCCCCTATTCTAAAGATTATTGAGAGCCCGGATGAAATATCGAGCGTGTGACGTGTGGATACCGCTGATCCCGTGATAAATACTGTGCGATTGTCACACTTCGAAGAGATTTCAAAATGGCGTATCTTGGATTTGAATCGTGCTGAATCGTATCGCTTTATTTTATATGCCTTTCTAGTAAGGAAGATGTATGTCCGTTTTTTTTTCATGTACTCGAAGTAAATACATTCTATACATTTTCTACAAGATTTTTAAGTCAAAATAATAATTTATGGAATTATAAATAAAATAAATATTGGTGGGCAATTCGCACACAACACGATCTGACCCCAAACTAAGCAAAGCTTGTAATATGGTGGTGGTATAATACTTATATAATTCTAAATACATACTTATTATACATAGAAACACCCAGACACAGTGCAAACATTTGAATTCATCACACAAATACTTGCACTGGGTGGGAATCGAACCCACGGCCCTCGGCTTCGCAGGCAAAGTTACTATCCACTAAGCCACGAGGCAAGTCAATCAATTATTTTCATTTAGTGTTAGGAACCGTGTACTTGGGGAAGTACCACACTTTGGCCAGTTATGACAGTGCAAACATCTGTTCTGGTTTGAAGGGCTGTTTCTAGAATAAATATAGAGAAAAGAGTTAGAGCGTAGTTCAGTGCTAGAAACTGATTTGAAATCATAACATCAGGTGCATTCCTGCTTCTCTGGTCATTCTTTGCTGAAAAAAAAACAACTGGTATTAGACTGCAGGCCCGTGAACAAAATTTATGGGTCATTTGATACAGCAGGAGACCTATGTAGGATGATAGAAGGGTATAAAGTAATAAGATTGAGCACTATGCCGTCACTTGTAAGTTGTAAGCTGTCCAACTGAGTGCAGTTGAAGAGGGGGGGTTCTAAACGTCGATCATTTCTCCTTGCCGCATGATTTTTGTACGGCGTTGCGGAATAATAGATTAGAAGAGGTATTGAAACTATAAAAAATATAAATTTTAAAATTCTAATGGTTAGTTTGTGAAAAAAATTCATGATTTTCCGACGATTTACAGAGTAAGTTTGGTCATTTGATTGTGTTTGACTTCGGTTCCATACAGTTTCAATACCTCTTCTCTTACAAGTGACGGCATAGTGCTCAATCTTATTACTTTATACCCTTCTATCATCCTACATAGGTCTCCTGCTGTATCATATGACCCATAAATTTTGTTCACGGGCCTGCAGTCTATATTATGGTAACGTAAAAAAACGTCTCAAAGTTCAAAGTGAGTACAAAAGCCAAATTGGTATAAAAAACAAATAATATAAATTGTGCTTAAATACCGTTTTAGAATTCGAAAATACTGTTATAAGTATATTCAAATAATTTCTTATTGTCAGCACCACAACAAAGATAAAGATTGATAAGACTGTTTGTACAAATAACATGCTAAATGTTTTTAAATGCCTCAAGTGAACATTAGGCTTTTATAATCGCCCAAACATCTTTCAGTCACACTCGAGTTGACTAAAAGCATGTCCAAAATTTTAATAAAAAACCGCGTCTCGCCATTAAGACCGCTAACGAACCAGCGCAGAGCCGTCAAATGTCTACACAAAGGACACTTTTAAGCAATGACTTTTAATCTTTGACCTATACAGCATGGACGTGTATTAAACACGTGTCATTTTGGAATTTGATTTTTTTCTAGTTGTTTTATTTATCAGTTTTATTGAATATTATAAAGTCTATTAAAATGTTAATGCTTTTGTTAATTTAGTCCCTCCGCACCGATTTCTGTCCGAAAGTCCCCAAAATGCTAGTTGTGTTGCCTCACTCTGATCTGTTTTATTTAAATAAGTATACAGCGTACCATATAAAAAATTAAAAATAGTTCAAAACTTTTATTTAATTAGGCCCCGTCGAAGCACAGTAATATAATCAGAAAAGTAACAGAGAAGAGACAATTTCTGTTGTGCATTTATAAGCTCTTGCATCAGAAGCTAAATCTATTGGTAAAGTCCAACTTGACGTCAAAATTTCGATATCTTTTTTTTTAAGTTTCGGTATAATTTAACAGATTTTTCTTACTTAAACTTTGCTATTGTTTTTATAATCTTTGCTTTGAGTAAATGTTTGGATTATACTCAAATAAACGTTTTGAAATAGATAATATACAACTTTTAATATAAATATGACTTATTTTTATTAGTTTTGTGTTTATAGAGAGTATTCTATCTATGTAATCATACATATGGCTTTGCATTTTTTTAAGCGTTTCATGGTAGATCACTTGAAATGACTGTGCTACTACTAATGGCACAGCATTTCACATCCATACTGTATAAGTCCAAGCTTTAATACGAGATAGACTGTCGTCCCTTTTTAATATTAGCTGAATAACAAATAGGTAACCATTCGCTTTATGAAGGAAAAACCTATTAACGAACGGCGGATGTATCAGGGGGGTTATTTCAAACACAAACGTTTTGCTACTCGATGTTATGTAGCATTCACTATGAAACAATGTTACAAGACATTTTGATACTATCACTTCTGTAATTAAAGAGAAAATAAAATATTCAATTTTATTCATATATAGGTAATAGACCTTAAAAACGTTTCTGCGCAGCTAACTTCATTGGGTCAACTTGTTTGCCGGCCACTATACCAGTACACTCCGCGAGGTACCTATAAGCTGAGCTTTGCATTAGTGTGAGTGATCACCAATCAGGCAGGAGCGCGGCGAGACAGAATGGCGCCGCGCCTAAGGCCGGTTGTCACACCTACACTATCCATGTACACTCACACAAATGCAAAGCTCAGCTTATGCCTCGCGGAGTGTACAAAAATGTGTAGTATTCCGAATTTTCTATAAAAACGTTTCAGTACACCTTTTTCCTTGAATATTTTGCTAACCCAAAAAAAATATTTTTCAATATTAAAATAATTATTACATACAAATATATTTATTCAAATAGCGACTAAATTCACGAAACAGAATTTCAATAGCAAAAGTTATAAAACCATTTTAATAAAATTATACGTTACATCGCATACCATATTGTTTTTAAACTTTAGCAATTTGAACTTATAATGTTTATATAGTACCTACGAGAATTAATCACAAATAATTCATTGTATAAATACCGCGACGTTTCGGCAGCGCAGCGTTACAACCGCCGTGGTCACGAGAAGACAGCGCATACCATCAAAATACACCCCCGAATATTGTGAGAACACCCTCAAAACGCGACAAAATAAAATATCTATTACTATTAACGTAACGGGAGGTCGTCTTAAACATGACTTAATATCAGTCGAGAAAAAATTACAGCCATTACCGAATGCGGATGTTGTTTTTGTTTGATATTTTTTGGGCCAATATTTATTTTCGTAGGTACGTTGCGGTGAAATTGGGAATAAATAGCAAGGGAATTTAAATATGGCATTATTGTTAGCTATCAAAATTGTTTGCCATTCTAAAGGTCTCAAAAACAAAATACCGGCTAACGGCAGATCTACCGTATAACTAAATCTGCTTTGGCTATGTGTATTTGCGTTAAATAACGTAATACTACTAATGTTTTAAAGGAGAAAGTTTGTAAAAATGTATGGATGTATGTTTATTACTCTTTCACGTAAAAACTACTAAATGGATTTTGATGAAATTTGGTACATAGATAGACAATGGTCTGGAATGACAAATAGGCTATTTCATATCCCTGGTAATAATAGGAAAGGTAACTAAGCGGGCAAACCACGGGGAGCTCCTAATACAATATAATATGTACCTTTAGAGGACTATGCGATTTACTTACGATATGTATTATATAAGTATATACCTATATAATAAACTAGCGGCCCGTTCCGGCTTCGCTCGAATATTGTCACATGAAGCCCATTATTTTAGTAGTGGTAGGACCGCCTGGGGAAGTACCACACCTTTGCCAGTAATTCTACCGCCAAGCAGTAATGTGCAAACATTACTGTGTTCCGGTTTGAAGGGCAATGTTTCCAGAGAAATTACAGGGCTTAGAGATATAAGATCTTAGATCTCTGGGTGACGAGCGCAGCGCAGTGCTAGGTAATGATTTGGACTCTTCATGTTCCAATAGCTGCGTGTCACTGTGCTGTTATGTGTCAGGCATGTTGCTTACCATCAGGCACATGTCCTGATCGTCTCGTCACTCTTTATTTAAAAAAAATAAATAATTATCGAATTAAAAACTATCCTATCTTTAAAGTTGGATCAATCTACACACGGTGGCCAAATTTGATTAAAATCAGCTTAGTAGTTTAGGAGACATCGCGGACAAACATCGTGACAGGAGATTTATATGTATTAAGATGATAGCATGAGAGATACTTTTGCGATTTTATCCGCGTAGTACCGGATTCAGTAATGTTTGAGCGATCCACTCAAAGCAATGTTGTATTCCATACTATAATATAACTGTGTTCCAAATTTCAACCAGATCTGTTAAACCATTCCGACGTCATTGAGCAAAAAACATCTACAAATCCAAACTTGTACATTCACAATATTAGGTAGTAGTATTTTTATAAATATAAAACCCTGTTTTTCTAATTCCTAATATATTCCCGTTCTATAAAGACTGTGGGTATAAAACAAAGCCAGCCTAACGATCCGAGTTCAAAACTATCGTTTATCATTTGCCCCTGTTGTGCTGTCTGTACATTTAGCACGCTTGAATAGAATTGGTACGGTTCGCAGAAATAACCATTTAGTTTTAGCAGACGAAAAAATAATAATTACTATCGATTGAGTTCGTGACCGCGTTTGTGATAACATTTGTTAGCTGTGGATGCGTGAAGTTAATTTTACAACAAGAACAAAATTAAAAATTTTGATTATCCCCCGACTACCTCGGATTTGTTATCTGTACAACATTCTACTAGTCAAGCCCTTTCATTTGATAACCATATTAAGAAATTTGTGAAAAAAAAATGTATTTCGCCATTTTGTGGTAGCGGCCATCTTGGATTTGAAATTTGTCATAGTGCAAAGTTTTCTACTAGTCGAGCCCTTTCGTTTGATACCCATATTGAGGTAATAGTGAAAAAAATAATATAATTCGCTATTTTGTGGTGGCGGCCATGTTGGATTTGAAATTTGTTATAGTGTATAGTAATCTACTAATCAAGCCCTTTCATTTGATACCCATATTGAGGTAAGTTGTGAAGAAATATTTTGTCCGCCATTTTGTGGAGGCGGCCATCTTGAATCAATATTAACCAAACATAGCTAAGAACACCCGCACGGATATTAACCTTCAAATAAAAATAATCGCATTGAAATCGGCTTATCCGTTTGAGCTCTACGGTGCCACAGACAGACAGACACACAGACAGACAGACAGACAGACAGACAGACATCGACGTCAAACTTATAACACCCCTTTTTTTGGTCGGGGGGTTGAAAATAGAATATTTCAAAATTACACTAAGTAGGTACTTACTGTAATATGCATAAATTTTTGGTCATGGTGTACTTACTTTTTTATTGATTAAGGTACACAACCTAATTTAGGAAGTAGGTACCTACATAAATACACACAAATGGGTGATATAAACTTGCAACAATGTATAGTGTGTTTTGCTAATTATTCCACCGAGTTTTTTTTAACTAAGTATAATAGGTTCGCACTTGGCCACCATCTCACCTGATGTTAAGCGATCTTGCGATCTTGCGATCTACGATGGAGCGTGCTTTCCTAGAAGAAACCGATGCACTCTCGATTTGAAGACAAGATTGTAACATTCCACAATCTAGACGTTCTTATTACAAACGTGGAGTCTCTCCGTTCGTGTTTTTTGGAACATCAACCATGAAACGATGTCGCTTTTTTCAGATACGAGAAGTCCGATAGAAGAAAGGTCGAGGTGGTATTAGATCATAGATACAAATCAAACAGCAAGTCTCCGAAGTGTATCCGATAAAAACCCAATATGCTAGCAATTTTGCGGCGATGATCAAGACTTTGTAGTCTTTTACACAAATGTGTGTCATTGCCTATGAGCCTTTTGGCACGTCTCTCAATCGACAGTCAACAAGGAATAATGTGCGTACGTTTCTACAATTTGGTTTGAAGGAAAATGTTTCTAGAACAAGACCAAAATTAAAAATTTTGATTAACCCCCGACTACCTCGGATCTCGATTAGGTATGTGTAAAACGTTTTACTAGTCAAGCCCTTTCATTTGATACCCATATTAAGGGAGTTGTGAAAATCGAAATGTATTTCGCCATTTTGTGGTAGCGGCCATCTTGGACTTAAATTTGTCATAGTGCAAAGTATTCTACTAGTCAAGCCCTTTCATTTGATGCCCATATGGAAGTAGTAGTGAAAAAATAATACAATTCGGCATTTTGTGATGGCGGCCATCTTGAATTTGATATTTGTTATAGTGTATAGTGTTCGACTAGTCAAGCCCTTTCATTTGATACCCATATTGAGGTAGGTTGTGAAGAAATATTTTGTCCGCCATTTTGTGGAGGCGGCCATCTTGAATCGATATTAACCAAACATAGCTAAGAACATCCGCACGGATATTAACCTTCAAACAAAAAAAACACATTGAAATCAGCCCATCCGTTTGAGCTCTACGGTGCCACAGATAGAAACACACACAGACAGACAGACATCGACGTCAAACTTATAACACCCCTTTTTTTGGTCGGGGGTTAAAAATTACAAGTAGAAGACATAAAACATTTTGTATCAGCAGGTGTCGAACGCAGTACACTGTTAGTATTAGATTTAGACACATCAAATATAATACGCCTCGTAACCCTGTGCTATTATGGATAATAGTGTCACTTACTATAAGATGCACGTCGCTTTCAGGTGGCCCCATTTACATTACAAAAAAAAAAATTGTGGCGACGAAATCTAGATTAAAAACTAGTATTTTTGTTGTAGGATGTAATACAATATTTAATGTTTTTGTTGTTTTAACTTTTGAATGTTATTGACAAGTAAACTAAAAATATACCAACCTTGAATTGAGATTAATGCTAATCAGTGACGTCATTCAAAGTTAGCAACTTTTGTTTTTGGTTATATAACACTATTTCGACGAAGAAAACAAGTGGCCCTGTGGCGCAATGGATAACGCGTCTGACTACGGATCAGAAGATTCCAGGTTCGAATCCTGGCAGGGTCGAGAAGATCGTTTCTTTTTGCACTAGTTTTTTTTTATTTTTGTTTTCCCTTATTTTTGTATGGTACTTCTCATATATAATATAATACTTTGCAATATGATACATAATGCAAAAAAAACCGGTGTAGCATTTTTTAAAGGGACGTTTCATGGTTGTTTGTCTAAAGACTCGAAAGAGGAGGGTTTCTCCACTTTTTAGCCGACTTCCAAAAAAAGGAGGAGGTTATCAATTCGATCCCTATGTTTTTTTTTTTTTTTTTTTTATGTATGTTACCTGATTTCTCGAGAACCTCTGAACCGATTTTAAAATTTCTTTTTGTGGTAGGATGGGTATGCTTCCCGAATGGTCCCATATAATTTTTTTTGAAATCGGTCAAGTAGTTTTTGAAATATGAACCAAAAACTGAAAAATTGCGTATCTGGATGACGTTGTAGATTTCACAAAAGTTATGAATCTCGACCCTGTCAATACAAAATTGTGTAAATGCTTTAATAAAAAACTTGTTTTTAACCCCCGACCAAAAAAAGGGGTGTTATAAGTGACGTCGATGTCTGTCTGTGTGTCTGTCTATCTGCTGTGGCACCGTAGTAGAACTCAAACAGATGGGCCGATTTCGATGCGGTTTCTTTTATTTCAAGGTTAATACCATAGCAGATGTTCTTAGCTATGTCTGGTTAATGTCGATTCAAGATGGCCGCCTCCACAAAATGGCGGACAAAATATTTTCACAACCTACCTCAATTTGGGTATCAAATGAAAGGGCTTGACTAGTAGAGTACTATGTACTATAAAAAAATAATAAAAAAAAAAAAAAAAAAGCCTTTATTGTTGAATTTAGTTTGGATTACAAAGTTACCTCTCTTATTTACTGTTATACTATTTTACTATCAACTATTTATCCTATTAACCATTATACTATATATCTAATAATAACTAACTTTATACATCGGCAAACGGTATCATTTACTCTTCAACTTGTCTTTCGACAAAGGCCTCCTCTAAAGATCTCCATTCTGTTCTATTCCTTGCTGTTCGTGTCCATGTTGGACCCGCTATTTTTTCTAATGTCATCCTCCCATCTCTTAGTCTGTCTACCTCTACTTCTTCTGCTGTCTAGTGGATACCATTCTGTTACTAGTCTAGTCCACTTTTCTTTATTTTCTCTTGCCATATGCCCTGTCCACCTCCATTTCAATTGTTTGTATGTCAAGTATGCATTCTTAAATTTTGTTTTACTTCTTATGTCTTTTAATCTTTCTCGGTCTTTTCTTTTAACTCCTATTGTACTTCGCTCCATTCCATTTTGACAAACTTTTATTTTGTTTCCGAGTTGTTCCGTCAATGCCCAAGTTTGGCATCCGTACAGCAAGCATGGTAGAATACACATATTATACACCTTCCTTTTTTCTTTCATTGGCATTTCCTTGTTTTCATTACTTCACTAAGTGACCAATATCGTTTCCACGTGTTAGCTATTCTTCTTTCTACTTCCTTTTTCATGCAGTTTTCGGTAGATATTAACTGTCCCAAGTAAATATACTCATGTACGTATTCCACTATGTACTATAACAAATTTCAAATCCAAAATGGCCACCACGACAAAATGGCGAATTATATTATATTTTTCATTACTACCTCAATTTGGGTATCAAACGAAAGAGCTTGACTAGTAGAATACTTTTCACTATGAAAAAATTAAAATCCAAGATGGCCGCTTCCACAAAATGCCGAAATACATTTCTTTTTTCACAACCCCCTTTATATGGGTATCAAATGAAAGGGCTTGACTAGTAGAATGTTGTACAGATAACAAATCCAAGGTAGTCAGGGGTTATTCAGTAGTTAATTTTGTTCTTGTACACTAAAAGAGTAAAATAAACAATTTTCGTACAAAAAAATTAAACCGACTTCAAAACCACAAATAGGCACTCAAAAGCGAAAAATAAACTAAAATCATTATTATAAGCGCTACTCACTCATCTATTTGAAGTCGGTGCCAGTCAGGTCAAAAGTTAGTAGATTGATGCTATGTAGGCACAGGTAAGTAGTATCTATCCTATACCTGTTAGATTTAGCTGGCACCGACTTCAAATAGATGAGTGAGTAACTTATAATAATGATTTTAGTTTATTTTTCGCTTTTGAGTGCCTATTTGTGGTTTTGAAGTCGGTTTAATTTTTTGTACGAAAATTGTTTATGTAATAAATTAATTAACGTTTTCGCTGTGAAATGTATTGCCTGAGTAAGTTTCCAATATTAAATGGTTACAATATTGGTATTTTCAAGATGACAAAATATCTTATATCTCTGGATGACGAGCGCAGTGCATTGATTGAGTCTTACTGATTTGGATCCTACATAGCTGCGCGTCACTGGGCTGTTTTGGGCTGGCTTGTTGCTTACCATCAGGCACATGTCCTGCTCGTCTTGTCACTCTATACTGTAAAAAAACAAGCTCAAGGATTTCCAAAATTCTTTCACTGTTGTATGTGTACGTAATCCTTTAGTGCTATATACTATGCACCACGGGCAAAGTCGGGGACGACCGCTAGTTGTAATATAAAGGAGATACGTTATAATATTTTTCTAACCGTACTGTAAGGGTCAGTCCACAGTAAAAGTTACATCATTATTGAGGGCTCATGTCGTGTGGCCGCATCTTAATCGACGAGAGAACATTGTTTCACTCGGTTACTGACCCTTACTACCGGTCTCATTATCATCAGCAACCTATCCTAGATCACTGTAAGACGTAGGCCTCTCATTTCACTTGATTCTTACATTTTCTGAGAAGAAAAATGGCTTCGTAGGAAATTTTTAGGTCAAAGCCTTCCTCGCCTTTTTTTTTTTTTGACGGGGGGAAATCCTTGGTAGATCCCCGGCTGTATTGGGGTGCAGCCGAGTTATGTGAGATCTTACTCACTAAAACCCCCCTCGGTGGCCTACATCTGTGCCTAGGAGGAGGACGCCGGTGTCTCCGTTGGAACGCACCAGCGTCCTCTTGACACTTTGCCTGAGGCACCTTCCTTAGGTGATGGACTGATCGACACAGGGTGCACCATGCCGTAGCCTTTCCTTTGATGGGTTCGCTGTTCATAGGACGTTAGGCTCCCAAGCCTATCAGTCTACGAGCCCACAGGTACCCGTTTACTCGCCTAGTACGATAGGCAGGGTATACCGAAGCCGAATTCTTGTTACGACCTCGGCTCCAGGGCCAAAGCCTTCCTCACCTACATACAACTTCGAGTGGTGATACTGGGATCACTAAAAATGAATGTGCATGGAGATACAACATTTTAAATCTCAGGGTGATTAGCGCTATGTAATTATTTGGAGTCTTCATGTTACAATAGCTGCGTGTACTTGTGCTGTTATGGGCAGGCATGTTTCTTACAATCAGGTACATGACCTGCTCGTCTCATCACCTATACTATAAAAAAGTCCTGTTGGTAAATAAATATAACTAATATTATTGGAGTAGTGCATAACTATGATAGCTTAAAACAGTTTCAGGGTTAGCAGTAGGTACTTTTAGTAAAAGTATTTTATAATGATGAATGCAACGTTTTTCTCGGGTTTGCAGGGACGTTAAATGTATTCTTAATAATCTAAATATCTTTTTTTTTATTTAACCTCAACTGTCCCACTGAAAATCGTCTTATATCTCGGAATGACAAGCGCGATGCAGTTTTTTTAGGTTGTGATTTGGGCACTTCATCCTACTAATAAGCATAAATGTAGAAATTTGGATGTTTATTGCTAAATCACGATGAAACACCTTAACGGTACGGTTTGAAATTTGGAATACAGATTATAGTCTGGAATATCAATTAAGCTATTCTTTATCCAGGGAAAATAACGGGTATTGAAGTTACGCGAGTAAAACCGCGATGCACTGTTAGTGTCCCAATATGTGCGTTACACTATGCTGTTTTGAGCAATCCTGATGACAACTTTGTCAGTTAACCTTTAAGAACTCAATATTTGTCAAAAATACGGTTTCATTTTTTTTTTATTTACCATCAGGCACGGATTCGCCCCTGTATGGAGTACTGTTCGCACCTTTGGGGTTGATCGGCTAAGTAATCAGCTTGAGGCTCTGGAATCAATCGAGAGACGTGCCAAAAGGCTCATAGGCAACACTTTTGTGTTTGCTTGGTGTGAAAAAGACTGCAAAGTCTTCAACATTGCCGAAAAATTTATAGCGCATCGGTTTTTTAAAGGATACACTTCGGAGAGTGTGCAACTGATCTGCATGATCTAATACCACCTTGGCCTTTTTTCTATCAGAATACCCGTAGCTTGAAATGTGACATCGTTTCATGGTTGATGGTCCAAAAACACGACCGAAAAAACTACTTTTGTGATAAGAACGTCAAGGGTTTGGAATGCGTTGCCTGAGTAGGGGTTATCCGATGGTTACAATATTTGTGTATTTAAATCGAGAGTGAATCGGTTTCTTCTAGGTAAACACGCTCCATCGTAGACTGCATCGTCGCTTAACATCAGGCGAGATGGCAATCAAGAGTAAACCTATAAAAGTTTAAAAAAATACATATGGTTGAAATTCGCGTACCTCAATCACGTGACGTTTAAAAAACAACGCCTTAAATTAAACAATAAAGTCCCAATAATACGCGACCGATGTTTAACCCTTCCCTCGATTAAATCAGCCGTTGAAAGCAATCGGTGATTAAAACTGACGCGGCGCACCTGCCGGTTAACCCGCGGTTAAATGATTGATCCGTTTAACTGTGGTTTTTCGTGATTGTTTGTTGGACCTACGTATTGGTGATTGGGGTGATTTACCTGGCAACCGAATGGGGAAATTGTTTGGTGGCGCAGTATTTTTTTTTTATACATAATGCGTTTTTTTTTATTACAAATCTTTTAGAAACGTCAATTTCTACATTAATTCAGTTAATCAATTTTTAGATCAATGTGTGCTGTTTTTTTTTGTAGGTTAGAGTAAAAAGACGAGCACAATGTGAATGATGGGACGTAACACGCCGGCCAATAACGGCACGTCACGCGGCTATTAGAACATGAAGTCCAAATTCAATTTTCAATTCCAAAAAAAAAAAATTCTCTATGAATAGCAGTTCTTTTTAATAAATGGTAACGAGACAATCCGGACATATGCTTGATGGTAAGCATCATGCCTGACACATAACAGCACAGTGACATGCAGCTATTCGAACATGAAGAGTCCAAATCATTACCTAGCACTGCACTGCGCTCGTCACCCAGAGATCTAACATCTTATATCTCTAAGCCCTGTGATTTCTCTGGAAACATTGCCCTTCAAACCGGAACACAGTAATGTTTGCGCATTACTGCTTGGCGGTAGAATAACTGGCAAAGGTGTGGTACTTCCCCAGGCGGACTCTGCCAAGAGTCCTACCACTACGCAGTACTAGCAGTGAATTGCACATGTTACTTCGAGATACTAGATTTATATCTAAGATTTTAAGTAATATATCTGGTAAGATTGCCCTCCAAACCATAACATACTGAAGTTTGTACATTACTGCTTAGCGGTAGGATAATTGGCAAAAGTATGATATGGTATAGATCCCAGGGCAAAATCCGCACACAGTCCTACCACTACAATTTTACTAACACATAAGCATGGAAGTATAAAAAAGGTCGGACGCAATCTCGCTAAAACAAAAACTGTGTCCAAAGAGTCGGCCACATAATATAGACGTGTGCGCTGTCACATACAGGGTGACACGCACACATCAGTGGTCATTACACGCGCAAACTTGTGCATATGTGTGCGTGCAGCCTATCAGTGACAACCTGACAACGACTCTAGTGACTAGTGACTCTAGTGACACAGTTTTTGTTTTAGCGAGACACGTCCCACTGCTTTTATACGTCCATGCACATAAGCTACTTTTTGTTCTTCTAAATCTAAGTTAGTAGTAGTGGAATGTGGTTGTCATAAATTGTGGTTGTAGTTATTATAAATGCAATGTTTAAATGTTTGGATATTTCGATGTGTGTTGCTCAAACAGGTTGTAAGGTGTGAACGGATCGGGCTGAAATTTGGAACACATATTATAGTCTGGAAGAACACATAGGCTACATTTTATCCCGACAAAACAATGGCAAAGGGTATGCTAAAAAAACCGCGGGCGCTGTTTGTTAAAAAAAAATTCTTAAGCCAGAGCTTGTCACTGGCTAAAACGCACCAGCAAAAATCAATACCCGACCCCACAAAATAACAATTCCCCAAACAGAAACGGCTAATAAGTAAGTTGGAAACAGTTTTTGGGCCCAACATTGTCAGGTCCTGAGTAAACGTATAAATAATGTAATTAAAGAGAATTAGCGGCGGTGGTTATAATATCGTAGGCCCAACAATATGAGGGGATAAATATTTATTAAAGACCCTAAAGTGTCCACTATTGGGTCAAGGGGTTGGATGTGAGAAGTTGAACTTTGAATGGATGCGGCGTTTGTTCCTATCTGGCACGTCGCTATAAATGGTACTGGTAATTGTCTATTTTGATTCAATATTGACAAAAATGGAAAATGAGTCTGGAAGCCTTTGCTGAACATTGGAACACAATGGGCTCTTTTAATAGCTGGAAAGTAATAGGTTTGCTCTTGACCACCATCTCACTGAATGCTTAGCAACGAAGCGGTATACGTGGTGCCTTTTTCTAGAAGAAACCAATTAAATCTAGACTTTTTATATAGAATAGAGTGATGAGACGAGCAAGATATGTGCCTGATAGTAAAAAACATGCTTGCCGCATAACAGCACAGTGACACGTAGCTATTGGAGCACGAAGAGTCCAAATAACTACTTAGCACTCCACTGTGCTCATCACCCAGAGATATAAGATGTTTTATCTCTATGCTCTATAACTTCACTTGATACATTGCCCTTCAAACTGGAACACAGTAATGTTACCACATTTCTGATTGGCAGTAGAATAACTGGCAACAGTGTGGTACTTCCTCAGACGTACTCTGCAAAGAGCCCTACCATTACAAAAAATGACTTCAGGCTACTCATACAGAAATGAAGTGAAATATCTTCGCTTGTGACTTTTAAACATCAATCATGAAACGGAATCGCATTGCGGAGCTACGTTCAGATCAGCTGGACAGTCCACTAAGTTTACCCGATAAATTTGCAACTTTGAGGTGATCTTCAAGATCTTGAATTCTTTAAGAACAACGTTGTTCCACATTAGCCTTTTGGTACGTTTGTTGATTGAATGCAAATTGCTAACAGTAGGTGCGGTGCACATGTTTATGTTGATCTTGATTTCGGATACATTTTTGATCCTATTTTTTTTTCAAATGTAATCACACAAATTAAAGTAACGATATGTAGGTAGGTAGATAAATTATCGCAAATAAAGTAAATTAAATCCGAAACAAATCCTTCTAATATAACGAGTATAATACATATTATAGTACATATTTAACTAATACTCATAGGATACATGCGGAAGATAGAAAGTATGGATGGATGGGTGGATGTTTGTAACTCTATCACGTTAAAACTATTGAAGGGATTTGGATGAAATTCGGTACATAGATGGATGGTATATGATGGTGATAGTAATGGTATGGAATAACACATAAGATTACGTTTTATATATTTATAGAATTATAGGATTTATTCCGTGAAAAATAATGAGATCGGGAAATACGCGGGTGAAACAGTAAAAATAGTATAGTATACCTAGTAACAAATAAATCACCAATGACCAATGAACCTAACAAAGTGAACGCTTGGAATTTCAACTCAATTGCTATTAGTTTTTAGACATATGTATGTACATCAAATACCATTTCCAAACATTTTGTAATCCTAGACATGTCATAGTCCGGTCAAACGGCGTTAAAATATGTAACCCTCGGGGCACGCGCTCGTCACGCTTGTATTATTTACACGCCCGTGGAAACGGCCACTAGATACCTGCGTCATACGGACTAACTAATTAAGTAGGTCCTTGCTTGGTTTTACTTCACGGGGACATTTATATTCAGGTGATGTTGTCAAACGCGAAACTATAGAACTGTTTTGTGAAATGTCCACAAATATTTATCTATATTAATAATTTCGTCAAGGGGCACGGTAGACTTGATCGAAACCTATACACATAAACCTATCTGAATAACAAAACATAAAAAAATATTGATTTTGAGTCGACAACATATGTCTACAAAATTCGGATTATGGAGAATTTCGTTAAATTCTGTTGGCACTGACCTGTCGCCATCTTTGGTGTGAAGCACGTTTCGTTCCATCAATCAACACATTGCATGCGTCCGTCGCGCCAAAAAAGTATCCATCACAAAAAACTGTGGCTTATGTGACTACGTAAATCGAAACGTCTTGCCGCCGGACCGGAATTTTATTAGTAGGTACATATATTTAGTATCAGCATTGCACCCGTGCGAAGCCGGGGCGGGTCGCTAGTTTATTTATATTTGGTTTCTTCTAGGTTAGCACATTCTACCATGGACCGGACCAACCGGATCGTTGCTTAACTCCCACGTAGACCGTATCATCAAAGAGAGGACTATTGTCGCCAAGAAGCCTGATATCGTTCTGATAGACTGGTTTCGGAGCCAGGCTATGCTCGTTGTTATCACCATCCACCATACAAGGATCTCGTGAAGGCCGTGTAGAAAATAAAATAAAAAAATAAGCCTTAAATTTGATACTCATATTGAGAGAGTTAAATAAGTATGTAATCAGCCATTTTGTAGCGGCAACTATCTTGAAACAATTTTCACCAAACATAGCCCAAATACTCCCAACTAATTCACCTTTCATCCAAAGAAAATTAAGTCAAACCCCATTCATCCGTTCGGAGGTTACGATGCCAGAAACATACGCATATTCACACGGACATAGACACGTCAAACTTTTAACACCTCGGTTTTGCGTCGGGAGTTAAAAAAACACAATTAATTTTCAAATTACACAATTTCACAGTCATGACAGTTTAATGCAAGAAAATCCAATATCCCTAATACATGGGCCCGGCGCCAATAATCGCTTTTAACTTTTAACCCTTTCCCTATAAAGTAATTACGTATCGTTAACTGCTAATGGCTTAACTTAACCGTGGGTTAAGTTAACGGCGGCCTGATCACGCGACCTCTGTTATCGTAGCTGATGGTTTGTTAATCGGTGATTACTGATGTTATTGTTGAACCGGGCCACATGATTACAAATTAAAGTATTTTTTGGAAAGACATAAAAAACATTCATGTAATGTGGCTTTCATAACGACATTTTGTATGACTGAATGTTTTTGTCAAATAATTGATATTGGCATATTTTTTATATTTAACAAATTTCTGTTACAAAATAAAACATTAAGTACAAATGATATGATATGCAAACCTTTTTAAAAAAATAAGTTATTGCTATTGCTATTTAATAGGACTTATTGTTAAGGACTTATCGTAGTGGTAGGACTCTTGGCAGAGTCTGTCTGGGGAAGTACCACCTTTGCCAGTTATTCTACCGCCAAGCAGTAATATGCAAACATTACTGTGTTCCGGTTTGAACGGCAATGTTTCCAGAGAAATAACAGGGCTAAGAGATATAACATCGTAGATCTCTGGGAGACGAGCGCAGTGCAGTGCTAGGTTATGATTTGGACTCTTCATGTTCCAATTGCGTCTCAATGTCCTGTTATGTGGCAGACATGTTGCTTACCATTAAGCGTATGTCCTGCCTTTTTTTTCTAACGGACTTTGAGGTTAGCGCGGAAGCGCAGGACCCCCCCTAAACCAAACTTAAAGCCTAACATATTATTGTACTCGTGTCGTCACTCTTTATTTAAAAAAATGACTTTTTGAAGAGGTGTGATATTTGATAGAGACATCTAGGGATAGAAACCTTTTAGCTCGGTACTTTTTAACCCCCGACCAAAAAAAGGGGTGTTATAAGTTTGACGTCGATGTCTGTCTGTCTGTCTGTGTGTGTGTCTGTCTGTGGCACCGTAGAGCTCTAACGGATGGGCCGATTTCGATGCGGTTTTTTGTTTGAAGGTTAATATCCGTTCGGATGTTCTTAGCTATGTTTGGTTAATACCGATTCAAGATGGCCGCCGCCACAAAATGGTGGACAAAATATTTCTTGTATTTGTTTTTAAAAAATCAAATCCAAGATGGCCGCTACCACAAAATGGCGATTTTTTTTCACTACTACCTCAATATGGGTATCAAACGAAAGGGCTTGACAAGTAGAATACATTGCACTATGACAAATTTCAAATCCAAGATGGCCGCTTCCACAAAATGCCGAAATACTTACATTTCTTTTTTCTCAAGGTAAGACAGTTATAGCTAGGCGGTAGACCCTCGGGAAACGAGTAATATGCAGATAAAACTGAGAAGCGCTGCAGATTAAATAATAATTTAGGTCAAAATAATTGTATTTAGAAGATAATTAAAATATAAGTCCGAGTAACATTTTAAATATGAGGTCAAATCGAAAATATTTTACAATTAACCATTGTATAACTCTAAAACCTAATAAATTCCAGAAGGTATCAAACGTCACAACCAAACCAAAACATATGACCGTCCAACATCAAAACCGTGTAACGCAAAAAGCAAATCACAAATCTGTCGAAAGCCACATTCGGGTGACAAAGCGGCCGTATATAGGACGTACATCATTTAACTTGCGTCGTAATTGAGAGATATGTATCGGCAAATTTTTCATTTCGAAATGAGAAATTCGCGTTCATAGCAAGTTTTAGATGGAATGTGGTAAGTGACATTATCAATTTTCTGATAATTTTGTGTCAAATTCTGCTATTATTTTAATTGCAAAAGTTTATAAAGTTACTAGCAGTGCCCGCAGTTTTATCCGCGTAGTACTCGTTCCCATTATTTTACCGTGATAAAAATAGTCTATGATGATACTCTAGACCATTTTCTAACTATTTCCAATTTTAAACGAGTCCGTTGAGATGTTCTTACGTGATTCAGCAACAAACATCTAAAGTTTGAAATTTATAATATTAATAGAATAAGCAAGTTTAGGAAGCTTAGATAGATAGATAGATTAACTCTTTATTGCACTTAATATAAAAACAAACAAAAGTTATCACTAAAAGCAATCTCTTCCAGGCAACCATAGGATGGAAAGAGAAGAAGAAATAGAAGAAGCTTACGAAGCTGTACTTCAAACATTTTTGAAGTAATATCTTTCGTGTTAATTCAGACAAAGGTGTGGAGTGCGTTACCTAAGTGGGTTTTTTCATTTGGATACAAACTTAGAGTTTTTTTCAAGTCGAGAGTGTATTCTACTACGTAAGAACGCTCCGTCTTAGACCACATCGTAAATTATCATCAGGCAAGTTGGCGTTTTAAAAAAACTTACCTCTGAACAAATTTCGTAACAGAAATACCTACGTAGTTTTTGACATACGTACGTCAAAAACTACGTATGTATAAAGTTACGTTGCCAAATACTACGAAGGATTCGATATGGGAATAATATGCCACATACGTGGCTCTCGGTTACGACAAAGCATCCATTAGTGCGATCGAGCATCGGAAAATGTGTGTGATAGGTAAAAATGTGACCCGGACTAACGCTCCCAGAAAATGTGCATGTTCACACTAGGACACGTCCTCGGCAAAATATTAACCAATTAGAAATCATCTCTACAAATAAATACAATTGAACTATCTGTTTATTATATTAAAATACCCGATTTTACTACATGTGCATGAATGTAGAGACGGTACATATATACCGAAGTATTTTTTTACAATGTTTGTCTACGAGTATCTGTCTATTTGTTCCGGCTAATCTACAAAACAGCTGGGCCGATTATGACGGGGGTTTCACTATATTATACCTTATGGCTACTGTTATTTGAGGAAAATAAACAGGGTTCCGGGAATTAATCAAAAAACTCTTTAAATGTCTGTGAAACTGCGGGCATAGCTAGTTAAAAAATATATATTGGCAGACGGATTACGTACTGGACTAGACTGGACTGTACTGGGACAGCATGGTAATGGACGTTTTTTTAGAACGAAAAAGCGTCGGGATATCGGCGATTGTCAATCCGGAGTCCCTAGTTCTTTTCACTGTTCTAATCACTGTCGTTTTGATGCCATGTGTGTAACGGGTCTGACTTATAAACGGCAATGAAAAACATCGTGAGGAAATAGGCATGTTCCTAGAATCTTTTGTTAACGCGTCATTCACCAATCAGCACTGGGCCAGCATGGTGAATTTAAGCTTTGAATCTCCCCTAGCGAGAGAAGGTCCTGAGCCCTAGTAGTGGGAACATTTTGTGGGCTGCTTTATGTATGATGCTATGAACATTGCTTTCACAACATCATCTAGCCCCAAAATAGCCAAGGCGCCAAGATGGTGGTATAATACTTACCTATACATATAGTTGTAAATGCTTACTTAATATGGACCAAACTGAGAAAAACCCCATCAAAATGGATTCACAATTGTCAAAGATATCGCATAACATGCACAAAATATGCCGATAAAAGTGAAAACTTATAACTCAGAATTTGATAGCATACTTTGGAAACTACGCGGGTGAACCCAGAGGACGTGGCCATGAGCATGGGCATTTATGGCGAATGGGAAATGCTGACGCATTTCTAGATGGCCAATGGCCATGGTCCCGATTTTACCCGAATATTTCTTATCATTCCCGAGCGTGACGCTAGAATTCATTTCACACCCCACGAAACAGAGCCATAGACAGTTTGTCTGTGGCTCGCCAAAAGAAATTTTTATTTCAAAAACAGAAACCCGAATTGAGAACCTCGTCCCGTTTAAGTCCTCTCCGTTTTTAAGTCGGTATAGAAATATCCCAATGTGCACAGTCATAGCCCCATAAATCCCTATTATTCAAGTGTTTGGGCGTGCCAGTGTTGCAGTGTTGCCACAGAATGTCGTTGGCTGATTTATTAGCAACATCAATTCTTATGAGGAGGCCTCTGAGAGGGACGTTCGATATACCAGTGATTTATTTTCGATGGGGCGGTTTTTTTACTCTATGGTGCTAATGGAAGAGGGTGATTGCGAAATAAACAGCTAGATTTCAATGCACTGGCAAATGCGGGTGATGTGATATGTCATAATATAAAAAAAACAACGATTTTTTAGCCCCAGACGTAAATACGACGGGTTGTTATAAGTTTGATGTATCTGTGTGTGTCTGTGGCATTCTAGCTCTCGAACAGATCAACAGATTAACATTTTTTTGTTGATTGAAAGGTAATTTAGTCAGGAATGTTTGAGTCTGTGTTTGATGATAGCAATATAAGATGGTCGCCACCACAAAATGGTGAATCACATTTTTCTTTCATTAAATCAAACTTTTTTTTTTCATTTTTCTGCATAAAATATGCGTATTTGCCATGCAAGACTATAATGTAACTAACTGTGTTCTAAATTTCAATGTGCACTATTTTGCAGTTCCGACGTGATCGAGCAACAAACATCAACACTCATGCAGAATCCCAATGCCATGTGCTATTTCTATGTGAGCTAAACGAAGTCCCGCGTATTCTTTGCCCTGTGTCTACAATAACTTAAATCGCAAAGGATGTCTGTGGCATCATATCTATCATATGGATGTTGTTGTGTGTGTGAATTGTCCATCAATATTTATAAAGCTAGACTGCTCTCTTAACTTCCTTACACAACTTACAAAAATACTGTCAAAGAGTGGCTGTTAAAGTTGTCATACGCGTCATATAAATTGTGTATACTTTCCTTGTGATATGTTAATAAATTATATTTATCTTTATATTAAGTATTTAGGCATTACTAGAAACCAATGTCGTATTAAAACATTTAAAATACAAAAATCAAACTAGGTTTGTAGAAATGGCGACAACACAATTCTTCAAACTCAAAATAGACCATGAAAATTTTATATTTTTAAAAGCTTTGAGTTGTTTTTCAATCGCCATAAACTTACCTACCTACCTTATTACCTAGTTTTTACTTCACTATTCACTAACCGCATTAGACTTATATAAAACTTGTAGTATCGTATGTTTAGGTAGCTAAAACAATTCGAACAACATTGAACACGAAATAAACCGTTGTAGTCAAAATTTACGATCGCACGATTGATTGGAACAGCTGATTCGAGTTTGGCGTGATCAACCGCCGTATGCCGAGTGGGGGAGAAAGATCGATTGGCATGTATATTGATTCGAATGCTCGGAAACAAGTGTTCCTTGTACGTTTAACACAAGTTTCTGTAGTAATTGTGTCGAACCAAAGATATCGTAGCGAAAAAATTCAAAATGTATGTGACGAACGTTGTTTTAAAATCATATTAAAAACGCATGACTTATTCACAAGGGTATCTCAAACATAAATACAAAAATCTTTATATATAAGGTAAGATAAGGCAATGCAAAACATTTTAAAAGTTGACCCATACAAACTGGCCTCTTCTTCTAGAGGCATGCAATATGTCTGGCAACACAGTTTCCATTGGTCTGAATTTATACAATGGTAATAATAGTCAGCTGATAAAGTCTTCTTCTTCTTTTTTCATTTTTAGCTTTTAATCGGTTGTATCATATTATATGTCATCTGATTCATCGTCTATTAATTTCTGGCTGCTATCCAGTTGTGCTATGTAAGTGTGGTGTGATGTTTGGTGAGCACAATTACGCCAACGTCTTGTGCTTCAGCAGGATGTTGTTATGGACTTTGACAAGGCTCTCAGACTAAAGAGGATCATTATATTACCAAGACCACGGCAGTTTTAACGCTTTCAAATCAGCAGATTATCAGATAGAAGCATATACTTAGATTTACGAGTACAGCTGTGTACTGATGTCTGTTTCGGCGAAAATATTGATTACAAGAACTAACAGCCCAAGATTGTAAATATCGGGGACAACCCACTCAGGCAAAGCATTCCTCAACCTAGACGTTCTTATCACAAACGTGGAGACAAATCTCTGCGTTCGTGTTTCTGGAACATCAACCATGAAACGATGTCGCTTTTTTGAGATACGAGAAATAAGTCCGATAGAAGAAAGGGCAAGGTGGTGGGCATCATGCAGATCAGTTGCACACTCTCCGAAAATTTGTCTTGGTGGGACTTGAACTCACCACCTTCTCCAGAGCTCCGGGGGAGGCTTGCTACCAACTAAGCCACGAAGCCAGTATTTTCCCCAAGGCTGTGTTAGTCCTCATAATTGCAAATTGAACTTTTTTTTAGTATAGTGTAAAGGAATGAGCAGGACATGTACCTGATGGTCAGCAACATGACTGTCCATAACCTTTTTAATTCGCCACTAATCTACAAAGTCTTCCTACATCTATTTTCCAAAGAAACTATAATAAATAAGAACGTACGTGGCATTTCAACAAAAAAATCTTCACAGACCTCCTTTTTAGGCCACAAAAACCAGCCTCTCACAAAACTTTGAACCTAAAGTAACAAAGTCATCTCAACAAAATAAAGACCTACTCTCCTTACATTACCTTATCTTAAGACAAAGTATGTAGGCAGGTTAAGAGGCCCATAATCAAAATGATGTTTTATGAAAAATGGCGTGGAACTGAGCTAAATAAACAGGGCCTATATTTATAGGTACAGCCGAGCGCGACACATCAAGCCGGGGGATAATTATTCAAATGTTATAGAGCAGTGTTGCTGGGTAGCGTTCGCAGAAAAATATTTTGAAGGTTTTTGAAGTGAAAAGTGTTTTGCTGCTTTGAATATTTTTTAGTAACGGAAAAACTTCTCAGTGATATGCGTAATAGCAATAATATATCAGTAGCTACACAGGTTAACAGTTTATAGTTAGCTAAATTCAGCCGACTGAATTTAGTCGCTACTTGATTCAGGGGTAATATCATTCAGTAAACATACGAAATTTAGAAGCGATAATTGCTTGTTTCTTACTTGTTTCTGAATTCAGGTATTATTTACCGAGTGTAATTGGCCTGTATTTGGCAAGATTCTAAGACATAAGTTATCACTTTTATCGGTGCTAATGTACCAGTGTAGCGGCATAGCTGTGTAGGTGCAATGTAGTGTCGGAATATCGGGAAGTACGGGTTAGATTTTTCTGGATGGGTGACATCTGACATGGTGACATTTGACTGCCCTAGTGGCTTAGTTGGTAGTAGCTCTGCCTGCGAAGCCGAGGGTCGTGGGTTCGATCCCCACCCAGTGCAAATATTTGTGTGATGAATTCAAATGTTTGCACTGTGTCTGGGTGTTTATATGTATAATAAGTATGTATTTAAAACCATATAAGTATTATATCAGCTATCTGGCTGCCATCACACAAGCTTTGCTTAGTTTGGGGTCAGATAGTGTTGTGTGTGGATTGTCCACCAATATTTATATTATTATTTATTATCTTATGAGTTCGTGTTACCAACATCCTGATGGTAGGTGACAGCGACGGTCGCGCAGTAGTGTAACGGCAGAGCAGTGAATCGAGACATGCGCGTTAGACGCTTTTTGGATAGATGAATGTTTTTTTTTAAGTTCGCGTCTCCGGTATGCATAATAGCTATTATACTATATCTATAGCTACACAGATTGATACAAAAAATCTAAGTCATAAGTTTTGACTGCTATCGGTGCTCCCTATGACTGCCATTTTTTAAATTTATGCATGAGATATAATCTCCTTACTTGTATTTGACTTTTCGTAACTCGAAAAAGGGACTTTGTTTTATGGTTGACTTTCCTCAACTCCGCTGAAATGTTTCCACTAAAATAACTGCATACTTACTTCGCTTTTTTTGCGAACCATACGTTTGTATTATCGAGGCCGATCTCTGAGCAAAAATATGATTATCGTCAGTGGCATTACGAACAAATGAGATACAACCGAGCGCCGGCAAATTATCATTTGTTAGTTGCCCCGTTTGCAGCCGCCCTTATTTACTTATGCTTTGTTTCCCTCGAGTTTCGGGAATTTTGGAAGAGTAAGTCAAAATTATAAAGGTACGAGTAAGATGGAGTAAGCGGTCATCTACGAGTACTTGCCTCTGCAATGGCGCTGCTTTCAACTACCTTCAATTCTTGCAATTTTTAACAAGTACCCATCAAATTAAAAATTTGAATAATCGCAGAATTAATTACAATTTTAGGTTATAGAGGTACAAACATGTTCGTAACTAAAACAAATAACAATTAAAACGTTAAATTACGTACATCACTCACATCCACACATCACACACGTCCACACTTTTGATTTTGAGATTGGCTACGAACATTAATAAACAATAAAGTAATTAATACTAGCATCGTACCGCGGTTTTACTCGCGTAGTTCTTGTTCCCGTTATTTTCCTCAGACAAAAGTAGTCTATGTGTTTTTTTTTTCAGAGTATATTCTAACTTATTTGTATTATAAATTTATAATATAATTGTATACAATTTATAAAAAAAATTGTAATATAAATTATAAATAATACAAATGTATGAATAACATGGTTTGAATTTGATAGGCATTTTTATCTACTTTTTTTTAATTTGAATAATGTATGTTTATTAATGATATTTACATCGATAACTCATTTTAGAGGTACTAGATTAAGAAGAATTAAAAAAAATATTAAAAATAAAATACACACAAAAGATTAAAAAGTATCAATTATATATATTTATTTACAAAATGTACATGAATTTATTCTGGAAGACCGGTGCCAGTGGGAAATTTATAGCATTAATATAGGATTGGGTTGTTATAACTTATAATAATAAACTTGTTATAACTTAAAATAATAAACTACCAAATTGTATAAAAGATTGTGCATCAGACAACGCGTTCTATCAAAATGTAAGAAATCTGCTTTTGTCTAAAACCTTGTATAAAGTAGCAGAATATATGAAAAACAAGTATGATGACTATAAAATTGTTTGTTATAATAACGAAAAAATGAGTATGTTTATAATTATTATTTTTGAAAACATGCATTGACGAAATGACGAAGATTACGCTGGTAATATTCTGTTATATAGGTATATTTTTCCACCGAAAGCCCTTATACAGCTTTTGCAACTTATTTGTGTCAATTGTCAATATTATTATTCCAAATGTATGGATTTTACATGATGATCAAAAATGAATGAATGTGTTTAAAAATGGCTAATGTAATTAATAAGTACTTATCTTGATATGAGTATTTCAAGAATACTCACAGTATAATTGAATAAAATTATTATTTTGTAAACTGACGAGGCTATAAATGTGACTTATATTATTATAATAATGTATGTTTTCAATTTATGCCAATAAAAATATCTTATCTTTATCTTATCTTATCTTATATTAAATTTTAAAACCCCAACTGTAAAAAATCAACAGAAATAACTTTGATTTTAAAAAGCCGACTATATACGGTATATAACGATATCTTAAACATAATCTTGTCAAAAGCTATCCAGCCATTTGGAAGGTACGTGGGAATAAATAAATTTACAGACATACAAGATAAGCGCGAAAAACATAACCCTTCTTTCAGTCGGGTTAAAAAATAACACTTTTGTTACATTCAATATTAAAAACTGTCTAACAGTATTCATTAATCTTCCATACCTCTTATGAGTGAAGACGTTTTGTGTGATTGGGTATAGGTATGTATTTGAAATTTCACTACTCAATTATGCCTCTAAAATTCATAACGTATTTAACAAAAGAGTTGTTATATCATTGAATAGGCTAAACCAATTTGGCTATACTTTTGTGATAAGAACGTCTTGGCTGCGGAATGCATTGCCTGAGCGGATGTTCCCCGACTGTTTAGTGTCTTCAAATCGAGAGTGAAATGGTTTCTTCTAAGTAAGTTCGCTCCATCGTGGACTGCATCGGCAAGATGGTTGCGAAGCGCAAACTTAAAAATACAAATAAAAATGTGTTTATGCTTAAAAACACACTTTTATTTTTATATAAAGCTGATGAGGCATTTTGTTTGAACGCTCTATTATTCTAATAACTAGCGACTTGTACTCTTTCTAACTCTAACTCGTTTAACTTTGTGTTTTGTCACATACGACGAAACTTCGATACCGATTGAAATTAACTAAAAATATTACACTTTTTTGGCTCGCATAACCTTTCAGTAAATGTTTGAAATACAGTGGATTATCTTTTCATAAAATTACCGCGATCATCCCACCCTGACCCCCGCGGGGGTAACTATTACTGTTCTGTGGTGGCTCTTGAAAAAGTCTCAATACGTCGAGTGACGTAGGAATGACGTCGTTAGCGCGAGGGCGGGAAGAAAAGGACAACTATCTACTTCTCGATCCTTCGTACTTATTGGCGGGATACAGGATGTTTTCAAATTAATCCTACTGGTTTTATAAATATAAGTTTGGGTGTTCAGATGATTGATGAATCACATTGAAATGGTTTTATAGATCAGTATCAAATTTGGGACAAAGATACCTATATGAAGAGATATATATAATCACTGTCTTTTTGAAGTCATGTGGAGTGCTAGCTTAAAAACGGTTAAGGAAAACAACGCGAGGAAACCAGTATGTACCTAGAATCTTTTAAGGTCAAGTGCCATACGCCAACCCGCACCGGGCCTGTTTGGTGAATTTCATGGCCTTGACTCTCTATTTGTGAGAGAATACCCAAGTCTCATCAGTTCGAACATGTACCTACCTATGATCGCGAAATCAAGAATATTTCGAATAAGCGCTTACCCGTTTTGAAAAACAGAGCTTGATATGACGTTGATTTTGATTACGATTAATAAAGTCAAACGAAAGAATCCTCATAGTCAAATACAGACACGGCATGTGCTGTTATGAGCACTACCTACCTACTTACCATCAGTCGCATGTGTTGTTTATCCCGTCACTCTACCGTTTGCGTAAATACTTTATATCTAGTTACCATTAAAATACAAAAAAAAACAGCCTGTACCTCTGAAGTATTGGCTAGATTTGAAAAGCGAACTCACAAAACATCGCGACTATGTTCACTTCACGGACTTTCCACCACCAAACACGATCTAAAAGCCACCTCATCTACTCCAGTTTAAAGCTTATTTTTCCGTGAAGTAAACGAAACTGTGATTATTAAGACACACTTATAACGCGAGTCGTGATCACGCATCACTTGCGTTGGAGTGCCCATTTTGTATTTACATAGATTTTTTGAATTTCGAACGCAGCGGGATATTTCCATTCTTGAAATCATTTCGTTGTTTTTTTTGGGGATAATAAGATGATACACCATAAGTAGTTCATTTTATGTTATGCTTCTGGGATTCGGGGTCCTTTCTCAAGAAGGGAGCCATAGTCATAATTCACCACGCTGACCAAATGTGGTTTGGTAGATACAGATGGCTGGCCTGGTGGCTTAGTTGGTAATAAGTCTGCCTGCGAAGCCGTGGGTCGTGGGTTCGATCTCCACCCAGTGCAAATGTTTGTGTGATGAATTCAAATCTAGTTGTTTTCTATGTATAATAAGTATGAATTTAAAAATATGCAAGTATTATATCAGCTATCTGGCTTCCATAGTACAAGCTTTGCTTAGTTTGGGGTCAGGTGGTGCTGTGTGTCCACCAATATTTATTCATTTGTCCTCACAGATGAATTTCGTGGTATACGCCTCGCGATGCTTATTCCGGTGTTTTTGTTGCGTTGCGTTGCGTTGTATTGCATTGCGTTGCGTAGTGTGGCGTTCCGTTGCGTTGCATTAATTACATTACATCGTATTTTGATACATCGTACAACTGTAGCCATTGTGTTTCTGTCGAGTATAAGCAGCTCCATGTTTTCACAGATGGGACTCGGGACTTTCTCTCGCAAGAAGAGAGTCAAGCCTATAAACCACCACGCTGGCCAAGTGCGGTATGGTGGATGACACACGACATCCAAAGATTGTAGACACGTGTCGGTTTCCTCACAATGTTTTCCTTCACCGTTTTAAGTTAGCGGTAATACGCACATTACTTAGAAAAGACAGTGGTGCGTGTGGGATTTGAATCAGGAGATCCGGATCTGCAGTTACAGGTCTCCCGACTAGAGCAGCCGTATTTTGCATTTGTAGAGTACGTACTAACTCAAAATAGAATTATCTGTAAACCCAAGCATTCCTAGTCTTCATAACAATGTCGCAAAGTTTTTAAGCACGCGACGGAAGAGACAATAAATACGTCGGCGGCTATCAGATCGCTTCCCTCTATACCGAGATATGAGTTCAGGAATTTCTTGGATGTCTTGTTTGCTAGTTTACATTTCGTTTTTTAGTAAATTTTAAACAATTTGTGTTTAAAATTATGAGTGGGATTTTTTTATTTCTATTTTCAATTCTATGGGCGTCTTCAAATGGAGATTAAGCCCGTTTCTTCTAAGAAAATGATCCATTCTAAACCGCATTCATCATCTGAGATGGTATAAATTATTTGGCATGTAGTGTAGTTTTATTGTATTTTAGTTTCATTAATAAAAGCTTTGTTGATAAAAAATAAGTGTTAAGTAATTTTCTATTGTTTTTATAAATTAAAAATAAAACGTGTAAAAGATTTTTTATTTTATATAATTTATTTGCTCGTGACCCAGAGACATATATGTTATATCTCTATGCCCTGTAATTTCACTAGACAGATTGTCCTTCAAATCGGACGACAGTAATGTTTGCATATAACTGCTTGAAAAAAATAAAGTTAAAGAAAAAAATAAACTATTTTCGTACAAAAAATTAAACCGACTTCAAAACTACAAATAAACCACCATGACCACCACTCAAAAGCGAAAAATAAACTAAAGTCATTATAATAAGCGCTACTCACTCATCTATTTGAAGTCGGTGCCAGCCAAATCTAACAGGTATAGGATAGATACTACTTACTACCTGTGCCTACATAGCATCAATCTACTAACTTTTTGACCTGACTGGCACCGACTTCAAATAGATGAGTGAGTAGCGCTTATAATAATGATTTTAGTTTATTTTCGCTTTTGAGTGCCTATTTGTGGTTTTGAAGTCGGTTTAATTTTTGTACGAAAATAGTTTATTTTACTCTTTTAGTGGACAAGAACAAAATTAAAAATGTTGATTAACCCCCGACTACCTTGGATTTGTTATCTGTACAACATTCTACTAGTCAAGCCCTTTCATTTGATACCCATATAAAGGGAGTTGTGAAAAAAGAAATGTATTTCGGCATTTTGTGGAAGCGGCCATCTTGGATTTGAATTTTTTCATAGTGCAAAGTATTCTACTAGTCAAGCTCTTTCGTTTGATACCCAAATTGAGGTAGTAATGAAAAATATAAAATAATTCTCCATTTTGTCGTGGCGGCCATTTTGGATTTGAAATTTGTTATAGTACATAGTACTCGACTAGTCAAGCCCTTTCATTTGATACCCAAATTGAGGTAGGTTGTGAAGAAATATTTTGTCCGCCATTTTGTGGAGGCGGCCATCTTGAATCGACAATAACCAGACATAGCTAAGAACATTTGCTATGGTATTAACCTTGAAATAAAAGAAACTGCATCGAAATCGGCCCATCTGTTTGAGTTCTACTACGGTGCCACAGCAGACAGACAGACACACAAGACAGACATCGACCCCTTTTTTTGGTCGGGGGTTAAAAACAAGTTTTTATTAAAGCATTTACACAATTTTGTATTGACAGGGTCGAGATTCATAACTTTTGTGAAATCTACAACTACGTCATCCAGATAATTGTACGCAAATTTTCAGTTTTTGGTTCATATTTCAAAAACTACTTGACCGATTTCGAAAAAAATTATATGGGATCATTCGGGAAGCATATCCATCCGAACACAAAAAGAAATTTTAAAATCGGTTCAGAGGTTCTCGAGAAATCAGGTAACATACATAAAAAATAAAAATAAAATAAAAACATAGGGGTCGAATTGATAACCTCCTCCTTTTTTTCGAAGTCGGTTAAAAATAGACGAAAACTTCAATACGGAGGTAGATACCTCTTATCGAGGACAAATAGCAGTCTTGACATGTATAGTAGCTATGACATAAAGTCTAGCATCTATTGCATGCACTGGATCAATCGTATAGATGGAACTGATAAGCTATGAAGTATTATTTCACCTATTTGCATATTTCAGTCACGAGGTCGTTGAGGTATTGGGTCTGGGTTGATCTAGGTTATGCGATCGTATGATATTGGAGTTTACGCGACGTAAAATGCAGTTAACCTTCATAAGCTAACCTCCGTATTATAAAACAATTGAGATAAAAAAGGTAACTCATAGATTTCTTTCTTTTCAAGATGGATTATAAGAGTTTTATTTATTCTATTGAAATAGAGATTTTTCCAACAGACAGATTTGACTCGCCCATTGCCGCTTCAGTTTGCAAATTCGTTGAGCAATGTCGATAACCTTGGTTCTGTGACGGATCATTTGACTAAGTTGGAGTAGTGTTCTTGAGTGGAAACCGCGAATCGGCAAACATAGTGTACACCCTGAGACTAGGTGGAATGAAGATATACAGAAGGCAACAGTGGATGGAGGCGTAAAGCTGAGGATATAGTTGAGTGGGTCATAAATAATTGTCACATAAATTGTTTCGTTACTCTTTGTTATTTGTAAAAAAAATTGGCGGTCATAGGTACTGTCGACAGAAGTGAAAACGTATAACTCAGAATTTGTTAGCATTTGGGAACTATGTGGGTTAAGCCGGAGGGCGTGGCGATGATCATTGCCATCTTGATACGTCAGTATTTCTAGACGGAAAATGGCAATGGTCCCTAGTTTACTCGAAGATTTCTTATAATTTCCGAGCGTGATTCTACAATTCAATTCACAGCCCACAAAAAATCTATCTGTGGCGCGTGAAAAGAAGTTTTTACTTCAAAAAATGTGGAAAGATTCCATCAAAATACTTATATTTCTTTGGTGGCTATTTATACCGAAGCAGCGTCGTTAACAAACTATGCAGTAGTAATTCAATGTTAATAGTCCTAGTCCGTTATTTCGTTTGTCTGTTCCAATATAAGGCGGGAGGAATGCGACAAAGTATTGGTGAATAAAAACCAAATGCTGGCGACCACTCGTTGCCTTCTCCTTCCTTTAATATACTCCGATGTACAAGCGGGCAGAAAATACGTTAACTTACAAAAATATAAAATGGTTTTTGTAGTCAAAAGCGATTTCGTTTCATGGTTGATGTTCCAAAGACTCGAACGAAGAGGTGACTTTACTTTTTGTGATAAGAACGCTTATACTTAGAATGCGTTGTCTGAGTGAATTTTTCCCGATGGTTACAATCTTGGTGTCTTAAAATCCAGATGGGACTAGTTTTTTTAGGTAAGCACGTTCCATCATGGACCGCATTGTCGCTTCACAGTCACAGATGGCGGTCCAATCTAAACATATAAAAGTTAAGAATAAAAACTTCTTTAGCTATGCTGAGCACTTTTTCGTCTGGAAAAGCTTATTGGTTCGCGTCACCAAAATGTCTATGAAATTTTTTCGCCACTTTTTGCACGCCACAAACATCCGTAATAGCAGTACGTATTTTTGTAGCTACAGATTACAAATACAAATATAAAAAGCCACATTTTTTTATGTATTTTACATGATAACTCTGCCAATTGTGAATCGATTTAGATAATTCTCTTTTCATTTGGCAGAGCATACTTCGGAAATAAATGACGTTTTTACACATAAATTTAAACGAAAACGGTTTTGCGGTTTTTGAAGTCAATAAAAACCTAATAACTAACTAGTTTATAAGTATTTCTCTGTAATACTTTAATATGTTTGTGTCACAATAAAGAGTTCCTATCTATCTAATACCTACTCCAAAACCTCGTAGCCTAATTGGAACAGTGTCTTTAGTAGGCTTAGAAAATTATAATATATGTTCGTTTTTAACTTTGTTTGTTTTTGTTTATAGTAAAGTATAAACATACTTGCCGCCATCTTGCTGGATGTTAAACGATGATGTGGTAAGCAATAAAACGTGTTTACCTAGAACAAACCGATTTTAGTCGAGTCTCTGAGTTGAATATAAATTTTGTAGTCGGTGTTTCTTTCCTAGAAAATTTAATAATTAAATACCCATTCTAGTAATTGTGTAAGCACTTTTCCCCGCGACAGTCCTCAACATATGTCACAGGGCCCGTGGTACAATAAATAAATAGCACAAATTCCGAAGTGACCAGACACAGTCCCAATAAAAGCTTACTACTGGACGCCGGAATAAATATTGCACCCTCACAGTGGACTAACATTTGTTACTTGTCCTGGATAGAGAGGTGACGTTAGAATTAAGAGAGGTGCTCATATTTCAACGTTTTTTGAAGTGAAAATACACATTTACTATTTCCCTATAAAATTGCCTAAACATTTTATGGGTCACCGAAATGCTTAATATGAGTATGTTTGTAGTAATACAGGACGTATTGTGCCGTTTAATAGTAAAATACTAAGCTATACGTCCAAGGGCGGTCCGCATGACCACCATTTTTAAATCATTGCAACGTTTACGCTTAATTATTATCTCATTAATGTAATGGACGATGTAATCACTTTAAAACATAGGTACTACGATGCCACAAACAGATATAGCGGTAAAAACGCTAAAATTAAGAAACATTTGTCGAACATTATTTGGTGTCAATTCAACTACAGTAAATGTAACTGGATTAATTGAAATACCAAAATAATTATCTGTATTTGCATTTGCGAATAAGCTTACATAACTGTACCACCTGTCTCAAGTACGTACATCTTAATTAATGTAACAAGCCCATTAAATATTGCATTGTGTTGTGTTGCGTTCAAAACAGTCAAATTATTTTACTTTAATGGAGAACATTATTTTAAATACCTTACCAAGAGTGTCGACAACTCTCCGCCTATAACAGTTGCGTGATACGGGCTAACTCGACGGACTCCAGAGAATTTGATTGTGTGTCTTGGTTCCCAATTTTGGGAATTGACAGGGCACTGATGTTGACTGAGATCGTGGTCCGCGATAGGAATGTTGGCATAGTTTACCTTTGGGGTCCTGTTTAGTAATATCAATGACCATGACATGGTTGATATTTAAAGTAGATTTACGTGTGATTAAAACGAAAAGAAAAATACACTAGTAACACTTTCTAAGCCATGTTAATGCCGACTCCCTCCCTTACTTACAGTGGAAGGCGTTGTATCCCACAACACAAGTCCAACCTTGCGTGGAATTCTGAGTTCACGTGTCGATATTCAAAATGAAAATGTCGAAATTAATAGTTTTCTTTTAAAGATATTTAATAAGAAAATGTAGGTAATATTTTTAATTTGATATGTTTGCTCCTCTTGACCACCATATCGCCTGATGTTTAGCGACGATCGTTTTTCATCAGGCGAAACGGTAGTCACGTACACGTCTATATCCTATATCCGGCGAAAAAATACCTAAATGTTTTTTTTAAACCATTTAGGTTTACCAAACCAAAATACATTTATTGCGTTTAACTGCTTTCAACCATCATGTAAAGCTATCATCATATTTTTTGCCAAACAGAACGTGATTGCGCCTATGCTCTTTCCTTGAAAAAGGCCTCCAAATGTGACTGAAATTTGAGATTCGCTGGTCTATCCGCTTTTTAATACCTCTTTAAAAACCACATTCTCTCTGAGGCTACTTGCTTTCAATGGTAATTCAGCCAGCTGTAACATTTTTTTATATTGGTGGACAATTCACACACAACACCATCTGAAAAACTAAGCAAAGCTTGTAATATAGTGGCCAGATAGCTATTGTTTTTCTTCTGCTGTATTAGTGATTGGTATGTACAGTAAAAAAATTCTATCTATCTACTTATTTTCTTTAAGTATTAACATTAGTTTTTACACTAAAAGATTTCCGTTCACCGATTCACCGTCCAAAAAACGCAATTTTATTTTTTGTGTTTTGAAAAATTAAATTTTTCTTGCGTAAAGGTAATCCGTATTATTAATTCACATTCATAAATTATACGACAAAAATCATCGAAAAAATATATCGACCGTCACATCACTTAATGACAGGTGTTGACAAAAAACATCGATACAATTTATCGACATTCACACCCCTAAACCTGTACACGATACACAGGTTGTTCCAATAACGAGTGGTCCATTGCCGTGTCGAAAGCACGAATTAATGATGATTTTATACAGCGACCGAGCGGATACGCGGCCATTTTGATTGTTTACGGACGGTGAGAGGATTCTTTTTCAAGGATTGTGGACTGATTTTCCTCTCGCCTTAACGACCCGAGATATATACCTAACTAAGCTAACTCAATGACGTGGTTTCGGGATGACGGAATCCTAGTAATCTTAGTAGTTTTAGTAGTGGTATGACTCTTGGCAGATTCCTCCTGGGGAAGTACCACACCTTTGCCAGTTATTGTACCGCCAAGCAGTAATGTGCAAACATTACTGTGTTCCAGTTTGAAGGGCAATGTTTCCAGAGAAATTACAGGGCTTAGAGATATAACATCTTAGATCTCTGGGTGACGAGCGCAGTGCAGTGATAAGTAATGTTTTGGACTCGTCATGTTGCAATACCGGCGTGTCACTGTGCTGTTATGTGGCAGGCATGTTGCTTACCATCAGGCACACGTCCTGGTCGTCTCGTCACTTATTAAAAAAATCGAAAGTTTGGATGTTTGTAATACAACACAACGTCCGAACGTCCGAACGGATCACGATAATACCTGCACAAGTGGAAGGTCTCAATGAAACTAGGTTTAAAACCGAAATAAAAAACTACCTAATGAGCAAAGCATATTACACTGTAGATGATTTTGTAAAGGACAGCAATATTTGGAAAAGGAATATGTCAAAATCAGAACTATCGAGTAAAGTGGAATAATACTAAACATTAATGTAAATTTGTTTAAGTACCTACTGTATGTATTCATTGTTTGGATAATTTGTTTTTTTCACCATGACAAAGCCTTTTTACAGCTGCACCTAAATGACAAGGCCCCTTTACAGCTGATTATTTTTTATTTGACATTATTCTTTAGTATTATTTTATTACATACACAGATTATTTATGTATAATTTTATTGTAAGTGACGTTACCAAGTGTTCTTTTGAAATAATGGTTCGAATAAATGAATTGAATTGAATTGAATTGAATTGAATTGTTGAAATTCAGAAAGAAAGAAAAATTACTAAAGGTACTATATTCTTCAATAACACTTTCACGAAATATCATCAGAACGGGAACTAAAAGGGTTAACCGCGATTTTCTGTTAGTATATTTATAGATTATCGACTTTCAATTTTGTAAATTCATTTTGACGTGACAACGTCTTATAAATTGGTTTGCCGGGTGACACTTCAAGAAACTGCGTTACGCTCCGCTCACGTTATGCGCTCACAACGAGAGCGAGTGAGAGGCACGCGTCCCTTCCACTCGGGCATGGTTAGCCCGCCTAAGAGCGAGAGAGACAGACATAAAAAGTGAAAGGCACGCGTCCCTTCCGTAAAATTATTTTACCACTCAAAGTCGTTGTCACGTAAAACTTTCGCCCGTATACCGACTTTACAGGCAACCAATTTTTTTTTACTTAGTTCCTCACGGCACGCTTAGGAGAGAAAGGGATTTTCCTACGCGACCGAACAGAAAAAAAATGTGAACCGTATGAAAAATATATTACGGAACTGACGCGTAAAAACTGTCCGTTTCTGCTCAGTGCTGCTAACTTTATTTTATGTTGATATTATTTCAAATATTATTTTATTATTAAGCCCCCCATTTTGATACGATTTACGTGGGACTACCTCTAAACTATGGTGAAACAAACAATAAAATAACCATCAAAATTAATTCACAATGAGGCGGCGTTTTCCAGACGCAAAACAGACTTTTCAAAGATAGTTCTAAATATTGCCAACCAACAGTAGTGCCACACGGCACTACTGTTGGTTTTTGTGAAATTTCTCTAGCAAAATAAAATAGTGGCGCTACCTACGGCGAAATTGGGAACTGTCTTTGAAAGGTATTTTTGCCTCTTGGCGGAGCTATCATCGCTTAACGTACTGAAAAAATCATACTTAAATTATCCTGATTAAGTCCTGTAAATTATCGTGATTAAGTCCTGTTCATTATAAACATTGTTCAAATCGCGAAAGTTTAAAAACAATATTATCCTATTTTTATTTGCAAATTGTGTTGCTTCTAGCAATTGCAATCCAGTATCACATGACACCGCATTTTTTTACTTTTATAGGTTTACACTTGACATCACCTCGCCTTATGTTAAGCGAATATTGGTCTTCGTTGCCAAGCTGTATCACACACACGTGTGGTTCCTCTCTCGCCGGCTCTCGGATCGAGCGCCGTAATGGACCTCTGTCTATTAGTTTTTATTATCACAGCTGGAGCGAGCTTCCTTTATTTTCTTTATTGTTTTGTTCATTGCATGCCGATATATCGTCCTTATATATATCGTCTTTGCTTTGTATTACGGCCATGTGGGCAATTCAAACAAATATTAAAAGCTTGTGAAAATTTTATCGACTGAATTCAGAGCAAAGAAGCAAGTTAGAATAAGCAATTCTCGCTTCTGAATTTAGTATACTAGCGTATTGAATGCTACAAGACTTCACTGCATTCAGTAACGACTAAATTTAGCCAAATGTAAAAAGTATTTAATATGAGATTTGACTTTATAAGTATAAGTTACGGCTGGTCTAGTCGGGAGAACGGCAACTGTGTGCAACTGCACCACTGTCTTATCGAAGGCATATGCGTAATGCCGATAGCTTTAAAAAGGCGTTGGAAAACATAATGAGGAAACCGACATACGCTTAGAAGCTTTCGAGCCATCCACCACCAACCCGGACTGAGCCAACGTGGTAGATGGTTCATTTGACTCTATCCTAGCGAGAGAAAGCCCCAGGCCTTTAATTCCACCAAAGGGAATAATGGTCTGCTTATTCCAATACTTTACTTTACTTTAGTAATAAGAACGTACTGGCTGTGAAATTTGTTCCCTAGGTGCGTGTTCTCTGGAAACACTGCCCTTACTGCGGAATACAGTGGTGTTTGCACATTACTGCTTGGCGGTAGGATATCTAGCGAGGATGTGATACTTCCCCAAACGAATTCTCCAAATAGTTCTACCTATACAAACGTAGAAAGAAAGGTTCTCGAGTGGCGACAACGAAGAAGACTGAGTGATGGACGGCCTCCCACTAGATGGACAGATGACCTCACAAAGGTCGCTGGAAACCGCTGGTTGCAGGTTGCGCAGGACCGTTCGTTGTGGAAATCTAGGGGAGAGGCCTATGTTCAGCAGTGGACGTCTTGCGGCTGATGATGATGATGATACAAACGTACATAAATATACTCATACTTTACTTTTCTGAGCAACCCATCAAGTTTATTTGATGAAGCAACCTTAGTAAACCAAGCTTGTAGTGGTAGGACTCTTGGCAGAGTCCGCCTGGGGAAGTACCACACCTTTGCCAGTTATTCTGCAGCAGCATTGTGCAAACATTACTGTATGCTGGTTTGAAGTGCAATGTTTCAAGAGAAATTACAGGGCTTAGACACATAACATTTTTGATTTCTGGGTGACGAGCGCAGTGCAGTGCTAGGTAATGATTTAGACTTTTCATGTTCCAATAGCTGCGTGTCACTACGCTGTTATGTGGCATGTTGCTTAGCATCGCACATGTCCTGCTCATCTCTTCACTCTTTATTTAAAAAAAAAAACTTTTAACAATAGTTCTCAATGCCACATATTATGATGTTTATATTTAATTTTATTACAAAACATTTAAAAGTTACCAAACCACTATAAAACTTATGAAAACCTTTTTGTTGCACCTTATACAAAAAACCGTAGTTTTCTCCATAAGCGCTCCCCGTCCGAAATTGATTTTTCATTAGGGCGTAGGAAAACATCGGGTATTATCGGATAGCCGAAGATGGCCGGCGGGATGTCTTTATGGGCCACAACTACTGCACCCGCTATTAGGCGATCGCTATTAGCTTTCCACCTACAACAAGCCACGAAAATACGACGCGTTTGAAATAGAGCTTTGAGAAAAAATTGGTGTCACCACTATCGTATATTCTTCCCGTTACTTTAAATATAATAAATATGATTTACAAGCACAGATTCGCTATTGTATGGAGTCAGCTAGCAACACGGAAAGGAGTAGGCATACACAGCGTTTCCCCTGTGTCAAAGTACAAGTCCGCGTGGACCATGGAGTTTCATAATATACTGTGGCTGAGGGCGAGGCTAGATTTTTGAATGGTGCTCTATTTTTTATGTGTTAGTGATTTGGCTGTGTGAGTATGATCGGCAATGGATCGGTACAGGTATGCTTTGTATGTAATAGTGCGGCTTTGCGCTAGTGTGCAACATTCCCTTCCCGGAAGAAATTACAGAAACATTTGAACAGTATTTTTTAGCTAAGGCTACTCACTTCCGAACTTGCGCGGAAGATCGAGTTGCTCAATGTATGGAGTACTGTCGCATCTTTGCGATGGGTCGCGAGTATCAGCTGGAGGCCCTAGTTTTATATAGTACTAGCGGCCCGTTCCGGCTTCGCTCAGATATTGTCACATGAAGCCCATTAATCAAAATAAAAACTATCCTATCTTTTAAGTTGGATCAATCTACACACGGAGTCCAAATTTGAATAAAATCGGCTAAGTAGTTTAGGAGTCCATCGCGGACAAACATCGTGACAGGAGATTTATATATATTAAGATAGACCGACAAGACGAGCAAGACATGTGTCTGATGGTAAGAAACATGCCTATAACAGTATAGTGAAACGCTGTCATTGGAACACGAAGTGTCCTAATCGTTGCGCAGATGCTTAATCAACTATCTATCTTTTCATTCGTAGATTCACAAATGTATAATCCGCGGGTAAAATACCAGCGCCCTGCTATTTCACTCGCGTAATTCCCGCTGTGGGTATATTCTCACAATGAAAAGCAGTGCTATATACTATAAACTATTTTCTAAATTTCAACTTGATACGTTGAGGCGTTCCAACGTGATTGAACGTCAAACATTCAAACAACCCAACATCCAATGATTGCTTTATAAAATATTATAAAAGTAATATAATATTTTTATATATATTTAATATACCACATCCAAAACTAATCACCAGTTTCCCAGCTCCCCATAGTTGTATCTCGTGGGCACGAAAGCACCGGGTCGGGGTCGTAAAAGAAAATGCTTCCGACTGTACCCCACAACAATTTGCGGCGTGTATTTTATCTATCGATTTGTGTTGCCGAATGTACTGAAGTACAATGTAAGTAGTGGTAGGCGAAGAACTTGGGGAGGGTTTGTGTTAGGTAGTCATTAACACTCTTCTATTTAACCGACTTCCAATAGTTTAATTTTCTCTGAAAATACAAAAACTTAATGTTTTTTTATCATACAGAGTGACGACACAAATAGGACATGTGCCTGGTAAGCAACATACCTGCCACATAACTGAAAAGTGATACAAATACAAAACAAATACAAAAATATTTATTGCTGTTTGCAGGTAAGATAAGGTGATACAAAGCATTTTAAAAGTTGACCCATACAAACTGTCCTCTTCTTCTAGAGGCATGCAATATGTCTGGCAACACAGTTTCCATTGGTCTGAATTTATACAATGGTAATAATAGTCAGCTGATAAAGTCTTCTCCTTCTTTTTTCATTTTTAGCTTTTAATCGGTTGTATCATATTAAATGTCATCTGATTCATCGTCTATTTATTTCTGGCTTCTATCCAGTTGTGCTATGTAAGTGTGGTGTGATGTTTGGTGAGCACAATTACGCCAACGTCTTGTGCTTCAGCAGGATGTTGTTATGGACTTTGACAATTATGTAGTTAAAATACAAGGTCTTGCAGTAGTAACTCTTGCAGTTCTTGATACGCAGCTATTGTAACATGAAGTTCGAATCATTACCTAGCACTACCTAGCAGTGCAGAGTGGCATTCGTCACCCAGAGATATGAGATGTTTCTATCTCTGTGCCTTGTATGTTCACTGGAAATATTGTCTTTCATACCAGAACACAATAACGTTTACACATTATTTCTTGGTGTTAGAATAACTGGCAAAGGTGTGGCAATTCCCCAGAAGGACGCTGCAACGAGTCCTACCACCACTAAACTGTTTACTAATGTTTGTTTGGTTGATAATACTACAGAGGTATTCCCATGCAAATTTTATCGAAATCGGTGTAGTGATTTTAGAAATATCAACGAAAAACTAAAATTAGCTCACCTTTATTACCTGGACCACATATTTATTCATATAGTCACAGTTGAATTTTAGATTGAAATCAGTTTGTAGTGGTAGGACTCTTGTGAGAGTCCGCCTGGGGAAGTACCACACCTATGCCAGTTATTCTACCACCAAGCAGTAATGTGCAAACATTACTGTGTTCTGGTTTGAAGGGTAATGTTTCCAGATAAATTACGGGGCTTATAGATATAACATCTTAGATCTCTAAGGTGACGAGTGCAGTTCAGTGCTAGGTAATGATTAGGACTATACATGTTCTAATAGGTGCGTATCACTGTACCGTTATGTGGCAGGCATGTTATTTACCATCAGGCACTTGTCCGGCTCGTCTCGTCACTCTTCACTTTAAAAACAAAGTTTTTGTTTGTTGTGAAAATTTTAATATGCTCTTCTTCTATTATTTTTATCGCTGCTAGGACTCGCCCTTCTTTTAAACAGTTAATCCCATAATTCAGCATGTAGTAGCGGTGGCACTCTTTGTTTTCTACCCGGGGAAGTACCACATGTATACCAGTAATTCTACAAATGATTTTCGACCCGAAAGAAGGACGGACCATTAGTCAATCCTACTAATATCATAAATGCCAAAGTTGCAATAATTTAGATTTTTGTTGCTCAATCATGTTGAAACGCCTGAATGTATCAGGTTGAAATTTAGAACAAACTTATATTATAATCTGAAATAAGACGTAAGCTACTTTAAATTCCACGAAAATAATGGTAACGGAAGCTACGCAGGTAAAATTAAAGGTTAAGAAATAACAATCAATTTTTTACGAAAAAATAAAAAAACGAAAATCGACTACAATTTATAATTATTATTAAAGTCCAACATTTGACATAATTTCATATATGTACATATAAAAAACGTACAACGGAATTGAGAACCTCCTTCTATTTTTTAAGTCGGTTGAAATAGAAAATTTACCATGGAACAGGTTTCTACGTTTACGGGGCTGGAATACAAAAAAAAAGTAATAACAACTAATTGAAGATTCTTCAAGATAATTCTACGTAATATTCAACATTTATCAATATAAACAAACGGTGCTTCCACCCTCTGAGTACGACCCTCCTATTACGTCAAAAAAGTAAAAAAAATAGCAGTGTAGGTGATCTTACGGTAAATTAAAAACGCCTGAGGGCTATCGGGTAATACACCCTCATTACATACCTGCCGCTGTGAGAGATGAGTGGTTGTGAAGATAGGTCGGTGCCACTTCGATTCTGTTTAAGACATTATTATAAAATAAAAATTTGATGCTTGTTATTTTATTTAGAGCTTTATCTGCTCGTGTTTTTTTGTTCGTGACGAATTTTGATAAGAACTATTCTTTAAGGATTACTTTTTTCAGGATAAAAGAAGCATTTTTACTATTTCTGACTCTAAAATTACTAAAAAGAAAGTTAAGGCTAAGTTAGCAGTTTCCATGCTAGCCAAGTTGCGGATTTTTACAATATTTTATTAAATTTTTAAACATTATGTTACCTGTACCCTGCCCCGCTTCGCTGTGGCACATTGTGATACAAAATTAGATAAAAACAATCCTTGATGCGAATTGTATATCATTGTCACATTGTAGCTCGATCGGTGCAGAACTTTTTGAGTTTTTGAAGCGTACACAAACCAACATAACATTTTTACATATAGAGATGTACCTAAACGAACATTTTAATTTTCGGATCCTTTTATTATTTTAGTTTTTTTTCGCATATTTTTTGTTGTGTTTTTTTAAATGCTTTTTTATTGGCACAATAAACGTTTTATCATTGTTCCTTTCTCCAAAACCTCAGAGCGCGTTAAAACAATTGGCAATTAGACAAAAATAAAAACTTGTATCTAATGAATAAAGATAAAAAGCACTAATTTTGCACAATACGTTACTTGTATAGCTATAGCTAAACCACAATTACATATGGCGGTGACGCGAAATCATAAGATTCACCATTAAAAACACATGTAAAGGTAGCGGTTCGCGCCGCGACCGCGACACGAGACCGCGACCGGTGACCGAGACCGGACGCTGCGACAGGCACGTGACATTTTAGAATTGTTTTGGCGCCAGTTCGCGCCGAGACCACGACAGGAGACGGAGACATGTGTCACGCCCATTCAAAGCTATAGCTAAAGCTTAACGCAAACCTGCACCTTTACGTACACGTCTTGCTCCGCTGCTACATTTTAGCGAAAATGATTATGATGGAGAAAGGTTTTACGGGTTTTCGTCACCACATGACAATAAATTATCATGTCGGAAACACAAACACCACAAAAACTGCCCATATGCCATTTCTTCTAAAATTTGGAGAAGAAAAAGAACTTCAAGAAATTTTCTCTACTGGCTTATAGCCTATATTGGCTGCAGCGATAAGGCATCCAGCTGTTTCACTAATTTTACTGTTTTCCTATATTTTATGTGTTATTTACCGATAAAGAGTTTTCATTCATTCAAATGCGTCTTAAAAACCTTTCACTTCAAAAATTGACAACAAACCCAAGAGCACAATAAAATTCAGGTGCAAAGTTTGAGTAAAGCTACTTACTCCGTCATAAACCTTGTCTAGGCTACCTAGAATAAATCCAGGTTCGCCATTTTGCTCGCATAATGAGCACTAAGATTAAGATTTGTGCGCGGGTCTGTCCTTTTGTTTGCATTGTCTCTTGTACCGTTGGCAAACTTGCGCGGCTATGTATAGCGCGCTTTATTATTGAGATGAATTTATTAGGCTACTGTTCTTGCTTGGTTTGCACTACAAAGTTGTTTGCTTTGGACTTGTTTGTGTTTGTATAGATAGCTTTAGGTAATGTATGGTTGTAGTAAATCTTTCTTCAATTCTCGGTTCAAAAAGTTTTTGAGTTTATGTCACACTAGACGAGCAAGACATGTGGCCATGACAGAACATGCCTGCTCCATAACAACACAGTGGCACCCAGCTATTGGAACATGAAGAGTCTGAACAGATTCCTGGGTAATCCATTCCAAGTTAATGACCAGTTATTCTACAGCCAAGCAGTAATGGGCAAGCATTACTGTTTTCCGGTTTGAAGGAAAATGTTTCCAGGGAAATTACAGGGCATAGAGACAAAATATCTTAATATATACCTGGGCGACGACCGCAGTACAGTGCTAGGTAATGATTTGGACTCTTCATGTTCCAATAGCTGCTGTCACTGTGGTGTTATGGGCAGGCATGTTGCTTACCGTCAGGTACATTCCTTCTCGGCTCGTCACTCTGTATTATTGAAAAAAAAATTAAAAATCTAATTCATTCAATATTTTTTTTGACACGCAGGTATTGGAACATGAAGAGTCCAAATTATTACCTAGCACTGCACTGCGCTCGTCACCCAGAGATCTAAGATCTTATATGTGTGATATTACAAACATCCAAACTTTCGATTTTTTTAATAAGTGACGAGACGACCAGGACGTGTGCCTGATGGTAAGCAACATGCCTGCCACATAACAGCACAGTGACACGCAGCTATTGGAACATGACGAATCCAAAACATTACTTATCACTGCACTGCGCTCGTCACCCAGAGATCTAAGATGTTATATCTCTAAGCCCTGTAATTTCTCTGAAAACATTGCCCTTCAAACCGGAACACAGTAATGTTTGCACATTACAGCTTGGCGGTAGAATAACTGGCAAAGGTGTGCTACTTCCTCAGGCGGACTCTGCCAAGAGTCCTACCACTACAAAATTATGTAAAGAAGAAAATATAATGATGTACGTTAATCTTTTACCTCACTTTTTTCAAATTAATATTTAAAAAACTGTTTGTCTGTCTGTACCAGCTTCGTTTCCCGCTCGAGGCGCGCAATACACATGGAAACGTCGCCAATCTCATATCTACTGGTTGTTCTCTCGTTTCACCGGGGATGTTCTGGAATACAAGAATAACATGTATTTTATACATGTATCTTGTTACATTGTTTTAAAAAAAATAATAAAATATTCTTATACAAAAAAATTTACCGACTTCAAAACCACAAATAGGCACTCAAACGAGAAAAATAAGTTAATATAATAGTTATATTATAAGCGCTACTTACTCGTCTATTTGAAGTCGGTGCCGGTCAAGTCAAAAAGCCAGTAGGTAGATAGACACTATGTACGTAGGAAGTAAACATACAAAAAATAAAACCTACTTCAAAACCACAAATAGGCACTCAAACGAGCAAAATAAGTTAATATAATAGTTATTTTAAGCGCTACTTACTCGTCTACTTGAAGTCGGTGCCGGTCAAGTCAAAAAGCTAGTAGGTAGATAAATACTATGTGCGTAGTAAGTAGACATACACAAAATTAAACCTACTTCAAACCCACAAACAGGCACTCAAAAACGAAAAATAAGTCAATATAATAGTTATTATAAGCGCTACTTTCTCGTTTATTTGAAGTAGGTGCTAGTCAAGAATAATAGGTAGTTAGATAGATACTACTTACCTATGTCTACTTACTACAACTACGAGTATTCGGAAAGCATACCCATCCAAACAAAAAAAGAATCATCAGAATCGGTTCGGGCGTTCCCTTGAAATTAAGTAACAAAGTCAAAGTACTTTATTCATAAATGTACAATTTACACGTCAATTAATAAAAAATAACAACAAAAGAAAGAGCATACATTTTCAAAGTTCGAAATGACTACTTTATTGTATTAGAATAATTATTGTACAGAAAACTGTCCAGCATTATACGAGTCTAATGGTCTTTATTACAATTGTAGATACTGACCGATCTCAAATTTATTTCTTTACATTTTTATGGAAACTTTGCCATCACTCTCTAAAAATTCGCTGTAACTATAAAAAGTTTGATCGATAAGCCAGCACTTTAATCTGTTTTTGAAGCTGCCGAAACAACATACATTAACAAGAAAAAAATTAAAAATTTTGATTAACCTTTGACTACCTCGGATTTGTTATCTGTACAACATTCTACTAGTCAAGCCCTTTCATTTGATACCCATATTAAGGGAGTTGTGAAAAAATAAATGTATTTCGCCATTTTGTGGTAGCGGCCATCTTGGATTTGAAATTTGTCACAGTGCAAAGTATTCTACTAGTCAAGCCCATTCATTTGATACCCACATTGTGGTAAAAGTGAAAAAAATAAATAATTCGCCATTTTGTGGTGGCGGCCATCTTGAATCGATATTAACCAAACATAGCTAAGAACATCTGCACGGATATCAACCTTCGAATAAAAAAACCGCATTGAAATCGGCCTATCCGTTTGAGCTCTACGGTGCCACAGACAGACACACACACAGACAGACAGACAGACAGACAGACAGACAGATAGACAGACAGACAGACAGACATCGACGTCAAACTTATAACACCCCTTTTTTTGGTCGGGGGTTAAAAATATGGTGGTCGAATTAATAACCTCCTCCTTTTTGGAAGTCGGTTAAGATCCGAATGCATCTTCACGGGTATTCTCGTTTGTTTTGAGATAATATACTGGAATATTAGGTTCAATAAAAAACAGGTGTTCCATGTATTTTCCCAAGTCCAATTATAATAAATAATAAATAAATAAATATTGGTGGACAATTCACACACAACACCATCTGACCCCAAACTAAGCAAAGCTTGTACTATGGCGGCCAGATAGCTGATAATGTAAAGGTAATGAAAAAATAAGATGATTTGCTTTGCTCTATAATACCTAAGCAATATAAAATACTCGTAAAACCCCTAGAAACCATATCCACGCAAGAAAAGTGAGGCGAGGTAGGGTCACTCTCCAAGGCTCTGGACTCCAAGTCGATAAATAATAAATAAATATTTTTATTCTGATAATATCTATATTATGATGTAGAAATATCACTGTGTTCCAGTTTAAACTCAATGCTTAGAGCATAGATTATTAAAAACTAGATGTATAATCTTCAAACAAACGCTGCATCTTAAGTGAGGCGCAGCGCAGATTGATGTCGGTATAAGTAGTATGCACTGAAGTTCGCCAAACAAAACTTTAATGTCGTGGAATATGTACAAAGGACACATAAATGATCATAATGTTTTTAATTGTCGGAGACGCATGCACTAGCGTTTGACCTTGACAACTAATGGTAGTTTCGAACGCTCCACACACGAGTCCTAAAATCAGAAGCAATGACGTAAAAGTAGTGGGGAGGAGCCTACATCGCACCATAGGATTGGTGATTTATGATGTGATGTAGGGTGTGTAGAGAGTTTTAGTCTAAGCCCTATACACACGAGCCCTAAAATCAGAGGAAATTACGTAAAACTAGTGGGGAGGACCCTACATCGCACTATAAATCACCAATCATATGGTGCAATGTAGGCTTCTCCTCACTACTTTTACGTCATTTCTTCTGATTTCAGGGCTCGATTTGCCTATCTTTTCTTGCCCAGTTTCTAGGCGTTATTATTCTATGACCTAAGCACTGGTTTACTGTTATCATAAATTGCTACTTTGTTTTGAAGTTTTGTTTTCTAATTAAGTAAGTAAATAAATTTCTTTATTTGCGAAAATGGGTAATTACAATAAAATCTTAACTGTTTACATTGAGACCTCCATAATCAACCTTAAGGCATGCATATATTAGGTTGTCTATGACAATTTGACAAAGTGAAATAAAGAGTTTATCTATCTATCACGACCCAAGTTCAAACTCCATCAGTCGATAAATCCCCAGCACTAATTACATCATTTTTATTTTCTACCTCTCCTGACCTATCATCGCATCTCTCATTAGATACATCCATCAATATAGTCATTACCTTTCGGCGTGGCTGTAACATTTACGAGGCAGTAAAAATAACGTGTCCACGTATTTTATGAGCATAACTCATAATTATTATGAGACATAGAGTAGCCAGCGGGTTTGATGATGCCGCTTTATGGGGATACTTTGATTGGCTACTGTAATCTTTTCTTAATATGAGGGTAGTATTGATATATTTTGGTGATAAGAAAACGCTCAGGGCCACGATGGCAGTAAATTATAAATTATTGCGTGGGTTTCTTTGGTAGTGATGTTATTCTGAAATTCGTAGCAAATCCTACTACTGTTTTAAGTGTTGTGCTTGTGAGTGTTTTTTAATTATTTTTTTTTTTAAATAAAGAGTGATGAGTGAAGAGTGTTTAAATAAATAAAAATCGAGACGATCAGGACATGTGCCTGATGGTAAGCAACATGCCTGACACATAACAGCACAGTGACACGCAGCTATTGGAACATGAAGAGTCCAAATCATTACCTAGCACTGCACTGCGCTCGTCACCCAGAGATCTAAGATCTTATATCTCTAAGCCCTGTAATTTCTCTGGAAACATTGCCCTTCTATAGGTTTTTATAGGTTTCGCCTTCGTTTCAAGCGACCGCTATCTCGCCTGATGTTAAACGACGATGTGGTCTACGATGAAGCATGTTTACCTAGAAAAAACCAAACCTCGATTTGAAGACACAAAGATTGTAACCATCGGGGAAACCCACTCAGGCAACGCATTCCACAGCCTAAACGTTCGTATCATAAAAGTGGAGTCAAACCTGTTCGTGTCATTGGAACATCAACCATGTAACACTGTCGCTTTACAGCTATAGTCGCGAGTGTATAATTTGTTTTTTAGTCTTTCACATAAAGTTTACAGAAAGGATCTGAACGAAATGTATTACTTGGATACTAGCCTGGAATAGCAAACAAGCTGATAATTACTGATTTTACTAAATTCATAGTGTTATTTATAAGAAACCATTAGTACCTATGTATTATTCAGAAGTATCCACGTATCTACGTACTCCTAACAGAACACCCTGTCTTCCATTATTAATTTCTTCTTTACCATCCTACGGTTGCCTGAAAGAAAACACACTAAGCGATAAGTTTTTATTAATATATTTAAAAGTCTCAGGTAATCGATGAGATTGCGGTGAAGTGCAAACCATTGTCAAAAAAAGATTGTTTAAATTTTATCGTATAATTTTTGTGTGTAGGTTTTCTTGTTTCTGTTCTCTCACCATTTCTAAATTAGAGCAAAATAGCCTTTCTGTATCAGGAAAGTTTGTAAAGGAAACTACTTAGTAATATCTACTTTATCTAGCGGATAGCTCGCTACGTCGGAATACCTAATGAACAATCATAGGTCGCGCCGTGTCTCGAATATTTTTTACTCAGCCGCCAACAATCCGTCCACTGATAAGGAAAGTTACTCGCGGGGTTGTAAAATGCTGCCTTCCAAAATATAATAAATCGTAGAACCTGTATGTTAGTTTAGCTCGGTTTGAAGGGCAACTTTTCTAGAAAGATAACAGGACATTACAGTATTTCTTAAAATAAATCATGTTACGTCTCTGGATAACGAGCGCAGTGTTATGTTAGGTAGTGATTTGAAGTCTTCCAGTTTAATAGTTGCGTGGCACTGCCCTGTTATGGGCAGGCCTGCTGGTTACTATCAAGCGGATGTCTTGTTTGTCTTGTCTCTATATACTACTATCTATAGAAAGATTGGATCGGCTGATGGTGATCATAATGAAAATATTATTTTAATATGGTCGATTATAGGTTTAAATACATTTGATTTCCGTCTCCTCTGATTTTAGCCTGTGATACGGACTATGTTTGATTCTTGGACGGTCTTATGGTGGTTGGCCTTTACAGCCTATCTACCAAACTTTGAACTAGTACAGAAAAACCAGAAAAAAAAATTTGATAAAAATAAAAAATCTACTCAATTAAACAGTATATTAACGACACTATGATATAAAATTTAAAAAATACATTCAGGACTTTATCACGATCAGAGTGACCACCGCTTGCAACACTGCCGAAACGTCGAGGTAATTAAAAAAATTGGTTGCCTGTAAAGTCGGTATACGGGCGAAAGTTTTACGTGACAACGACTTTGAGTGGTAAAATAATTTTACGGAAGGGACGCGTGCCTTTCACTTTTTATGTCTGTCTCTCTCGCTCTTAGGCGGGCTAACCATGCCCGAGTGGAAGGGACGCGTGCCTCTCACTCGCTCTCGTTGTGAGCGCATAACGTGAGCGGAGCGTAACGCAGTTTCTTGAAGTGTCACCCGGCAAACCAATTTATAAGACGTTGTCACGTCAATATGAATTGCTATAAATTCCTGTATAAATATTGGTACAATTTTGTAAATTGCGAAAGTTAAACAATAGATACTACGTGAATAAGTCAGTGTAACATTGGAATGAATTATTTGATTCTGTCTTTAAAAATGCGTTAAAAAAAAAAAACGAATAGACCAGTCGGGGGGTCGGAGCAGACATAAAACTGAAATAGAAAATATCCCGGTAATGATTTTTTTTTCTTAAACTTTGGGGGGATGGTTGGACGTATAAATCTCGATTTTCTAACTAATCCCAGTAAAGGATTCGCCGCCATCTTGTTTTTAAGTTAAATTTTTTCGTGTTTCTGTAATAACTCGTTAATTTTCAACTTTAGAGCAAAAACGGCGGAATCGAAAGTTGTTGGATTTTTTTAAATTGAATTTCTGACAAGTTTGGTCATAGATAGATAGATAGATAGATACTCTTTATTGTTCACACCAAAACAAAAAACAGATTTACATACAAAGAAAATAATCACAGCTAGTGCTACAACAGGCGGCCATATTCGTTTTTACGCTAAGATCAATATTTGCAGAGTTATACACTATCAAGCTTATAAAAAAAAATCTATTTAAATGTCTATCTCGACTGGACTAAGCTATGTAAATCAGCTATGGTCGTTAAATATCATAAAGCGTTGTATACCTATATATATGACTTCATAACAAAAACATGGAATGTAAAAATCTTATAAATGTCTATAATATTTCAAGTATCGGTAATCACTTTTAAAATTCCATAACAACCATTGCTTGCTTTATTACGCAACTAAGTCTATAGTCTCTTTCTAAGCTGTCCAACTGAGTGCAGGTGAATAGAGGGAGTTGCAACCCTCGATTGTTTGTCCTTGTCACATAATTTTACAGCGTTCTGGAATAATGGGTCAGAATAGGTATTGAAACTGTATGGAACCAATGCAGTACACCATTTCCCTGAAAAGCAGATTTCAAATTTACCCTGACAATCGGCGGAAGATTAAACATTTTTCCGGGAAAAAGAATAATTAACAAATGAAAATTTTAAATTTTTATAGTTTTAATACCTCAACTAATCAATTATTCCGGAACGCCGTACAAAAATCATGCGACAAGGGGAAAAGGTTGAGGTTTGCAACCCACACTCTTCACCTTCACTCAGTTGGACAGCTTACAAGTAACGGCATAGTGCTGATCTTATTATTTTATACCCTTCAATCTTTCTACATAAGTCTCTTCGTGATTCAAATTACCCATCAGTTTTGTACACGGACCTGTAGTTTATTCCACTGAAAATGAGTGGACTGAGCGAAGCAAAAGAGTACAAATAGTTACAAAAAAAAGAGTTGAACGGACTCCACTCGATCAAAAATTCTAATTTTGATAGATTTTTACAAAATTTTCACTTCGCTCATATCTCACCTAGCTCGGTTCACCGAAAGGCAATACCTATTTTAAAGACAACTTATTTTTTATGGAAGGTGAAAACTATCTGTTAAGGTGTTTTAATCTTTTTTTTTTAATAAAAAGTGACGAGACGAGCAGGACATGTGCTTGATTATGAGCAACACGCCTGCCACATAACAGCACAGTTACACGCAGCTATTGGAACATGAAGTCAAATCATTACCTAGCACTGCGCTCGTCACCCAGAGATCTAAGATGTTATACTCGTTCGCAGTGGAAGTGGAAGGTAGGTAGGTAGTTTTTTGGTTTAACAAAACTAGCTCTTAAACTTTGTTCTAACTAAGTAATCTTCATAATAATAATTGGTTTGCCTATTTGCTTATAATAACTATATCATTTTGCTTGGATCTACCAATTTCTGTCTTTTAAACCGTAAAGTGCTGACATTAGCACATTAACAGCTCCAAAAACAACTTTAGGGCCAGGAATGTTATGTTATTGTTATTCAGATATCGGTTACATAGTAGGTACATACTTTAGGGAAAAGAAAACATTGCGTGTTTTAATCAAGCACAACGCCATCTGTCTTTCCATCGAAGCAAATTGCAGTTTCTGTGTTTGACCGGTTTTTTTTATATTTTATTTTTTAACTTTTATAGGTTTACACTTGACCGCCATCTCGCCTGATGTTAAGCGACGATGCGGTCTACGATGGAGCGTGTTTACCTAGAAGAAACCGATTCACTCTCGATTTGAAGACACAAAGATTGTAACCATCGGGGAAAACCCACTCAGGCAACGTATTCCACAGCCTAGACGTTCTTATCACAAAAGTAGAGTCAAATCTTTTCGTTCGTGTCTTTGGAACTTCAACCATGAAATGATGTCGCTTTTTCGAGCTGCGAGCATTCCTATAGAAAAAAGGGCAAGGTGGTATCAGATCATGCAAATCAGTTGCACACTCTCCAAAGTGTACCCGATAAAAAACCGGTAGGCTGGTAACGTAACCGACCGGTGACGTAACCAGACGACAAAAGACGCGATGCGCATGGCATTTTTGTAATCGGTCCTGTAGTTCTTTTATTTTCAACTTCTTTGGTAGTTCTTAAGATTTGCGCATTCAAACAAAAAACCCTGTCCAGCTTAGCAGTCGAGAGCACCAAATTGAGATTACAAATGTGGCGTTTTCAAGATGCAAAAAGATCCGTCAAAGACAGTTCCCAATTTCACCATAGGTGGCGCCAATGTTTTATTTTGTTAGCGAAAATTTCACAAAAAACAAACAGTGGTGCCACACTTGGAAAAATTTAGAACTATTTTTGATTAGTAAATTGGCATCTGGAAAACGTATATCTGGAAGGCGGCCTTATCGCTGACCGAGATCTCTATCAGGGTGAAGTCTACCGAGTTCACCCGAATGTTTTATTCCACGTTGTAGAGTGACGATACAAGCAGGACCTCGCACTGCGCTCGTCACTCAGAGATAAGATGTTTTATTTCTGTGTCCTTCTATTTTCCTAGAAACATTGACCTTCAAAACAATAATGTTTGAACATTACTTCTTGGCGGAGAATATCTGGCAAACTGGTGATACTTTCCCAGGCGGACTCCTACTACTTAAAATGCAAAGGCCACTACCACTACTGTCTTTCGCTTCCAAACGTGACGACCAGTCTCATTCCCTGCCTACGAAAAAATCTTTGTGTCCAAAATAAGGTTTCACTCAAAAAAGCAGCTAATCAAGTCGATGCAGCATTTTATCTCTAAACGTGGTGCACCGAAGACCCTTTGACATCGTCTAACGTATTTAAATTCATAGTCTTATGAAGTTAGCCAGCGCGGGGCCTGTGGTGGGCGTGGGGGGAGATCGAGGCGTGACTGTACACTTTTTGGCTTCGGTTAAGCCGGATCGCCACTGTGTAGCTGAGGGGAAAGTGGTATAACTGGAAAATGTGTAATTATTTTTGTTATGTAGATTATAAACCTTTTCCATGGTATTGTTTAGTTACATATTTTTGTCATTTTTGTTTGTTTATAACATAGCTACTTAACTTCTTAGTTGGTTTTAGTATTTTAATTATTTTTTTCTCACAGTCAAGCCAATATGCTAACATAGAATTATAGTCTAACCTAATGGTTAGAAAGAAATACAATAAATACAACATAGTGGTAGAATTATTACTTAGCCCTAAGATAAATTTATGTTATTACAGACACAAATATTTGGATATGTCCAAATTGCATATTGTTATCATGCTAATTTACTTTACCCATTTAAAATAATATATACGAAATAACAATAATACAGTTTTTGTCTCCACCGGGTACGATTACTTATTACAATATTTAACGATTTCTAATGTAGAAACTAAATTAGAAATTCCAGATATCAATAAAATGTAATACGTACTGAAAAAAATTACAACAAAAATGTTCAAAATCTGACTTACGCACTTTCCCGCTCGCCTCGTCATCTTAGAAGGAGTTAAAATGGCATAGTTCGTGCCACAGCATAAATTAAACCGTGAAGCAAGTAACCAGCGCGCATATTATCGCTATTTCGCTCAAGATTAACGAAATACTTCTCTCATTAATATTCATAGTGTGGTTGGGGCAAAAATTCTGGACTTTCGATTAGCCAAGTTTAAGTGGACGAGAGATTGCGCTGATGAATCGTGCTGTTCCAACACTTTGAAGATTTGATGGGTATGAAGTTTGAATAAACATAAAGAACATCAATTTGTAAGTTAATAACAAGTTTAATAATTTCATGAGTCTGTGTCTTTTTGAAAACTGTCTTACTGGCTTCTACTTATTGGGTAGGTTTTAAAGAACTGGCAACATAGGTAGCTTTTAAAAGATCTACTCCATACGCACATTTACCATATAGCTAAAGAAAATTTAATCTGTTTGTAATCCCAAATAAACAGCTTTCCACTAAATGCCAATAGACATATATGTTTAAAGTAAGTACGCAAAAACACTTTTCATACATTTTCTCTGTCTATTTGTTTTTACTTGTGAATTTGTTCTGTATTATCTCTGAAACGGCTATTTTAATGGGACTTTCACCGTAAAATATAATGTTATAAGAAGTAGCTAAAGAAACTTACAAAATAATTACTTTCATTTGAAAACTACTCCCCTACTTTTTTATCGGTAATCCGTGGGTTACACCGCTAGTTTTTTTTCACGGACATTGTTAACGCTGCTGAAACATTGAAGTAATTAAGCAATGATTTCAATTGCAATTAAGGCCTGTATAGTGTTCTTAACACACATTGGAGTTAATGAGTATCAAAATATCATCATCATCAGCCGCAAGACGTCCACTGCTGAACATAGGCCTCCCCCCTAGATTTCCACAACGAACGGTCCTGCGCAACCTGCAACCAGCGGTTTCCAGCGACCTTTGTGAGGTCATCTGTCCGTCTAGTGGGAGTCCGTCCAACACTGCGTCTTCCGGTTTGTGGTCGCCATTCGAGAACCTTTCTTCCCCATCGGTTGTCAGTTCTGCGAGCGATGTGGCCTGCCCATTGCCACTTCAGCTTGCTTACTCTTTGAGCTATGTCGGCCACTTTCGTTCTTTTGCGAATATCCTCATTACGGATTCTATCGCGCAAAGAGACTCCGAGCACAGCTCTCTCCATAGCTCGCTGTGTGACTTTGAGCTTCATTATGAGGCCCACAGTGAAGGACCACGTCTCAGTTTCATAAGATATCACTGGCAACACGCACTGGTTAAAGACTTTCGTCTTTAGGCATTGGGGTATTTTGGACTCAAAGATGTGCCGAAGTTTCCCGAACCAAAATATACCTACATAAAAACAATGTCCAATGAAGTGGATTGTCTCTAATTTTTAGAACGTGTAGGGTGTGGACCGCGTTGCCTGAGTGAGTTTTCTTTTCTTGTACCAGATCTTGGTGTCTTCAAATCGAAAGTAAATTAATTGGTTTCTTATAAGTAAGCATGCTCCATAATAGATAGTAACTTTCCTTCACATCAGGCAAGATAGCAAGTGTAAACCTACAAACGTTGAAAAAAAAACATTTTTTTGCAGCTAGTTACGCAACAAGACAAACAACTAGTACAAATACTTAATTCCATGCTATAAAATCTAGTGAATACAATCAAAAATAATCCAATTTGCCGGTGTTTGGCCGTAATTGCCCTACGGTATTACTATATGGGGGTGGTGTAGCGGTCAGCGCCAATTACCGGCGCTCGTAAACCGAACTATCGATATAAAGTATCCTGTGTACGATGGGTCACTATCGGGGTCCGGTTTGATGGTATGTGTTTTAATTAGACGAGGATGTGTTTTTATTTTGATATATCATTTTTTTTTTCTATAGTATAGTGACAAGACGAGCAGGGCATGTGCTTTGTAACTTGAAGAGCCCAAATCATCGTAGTAGGTCTGGAATAACACATAGGCTACTTTTTAACCCGGGGAATATAACGGGATCGGGTGTAACTGCTGGACGTAGACAGTGACAACATATTTTTTTTGAAAAATTGCCCCTTGCATTATATTAAAAATAACGTGTACTCGTATTCTTACTAAAAATATTAAATTTATTAAAATCACAGGGCGTAGAACACGTCATCCTTTATTTCTGAGTGAAGAGCACCGTGCAGGTAATGGTTCTAGACTTTTCATGTTTCAATATCTTCGTGACACTATAATGGGCAGGCATGATTTTGAGACATGAGATTGAGGCACATGTCTTGGTTGTCTTGTCACTTATAAACCACAAAAAAGTTTAGCCAAGCTTTTCATCTTCATCATCATCATAATCAACCCTGCTGCTGCTGCTGGACATAGGCCAATCCAATTACTCGCCACTCAAGCGGACTCTCGTTTTTTACGTTTCCAACTGCCACCACGTAAATCCAACCCAAACTTTTCACCTCTGCAGATTTAAAACACCACAAACCTAAATGTCTATTTCGTCGAAGCCCTTAACATTATCGCGAATGCCTCGCTGTAAAGGCTATAAAGGCTATAAACTATCGGCATTGTCCGCCGACCTTTGCCGCACTCAATTGGCCGGAAACATCGGCTAACCATCCGGAAAATACATCCGATGTGGGACCACCTTTTTCGGTAATAGGCTGGGATAGGAAATCGGTCGGCGATCCCGATGTGTTTGGACTTGGGACATTTTCACTAAAGTGTTGAAATGTTTTGTGAAGTTGATGTTTGTATGGTTATTGCTCAATCACGTTAGAACGGCTTTGGAACACACTAAGTTTTATACTTGTAGCTTAAAATAATAAATAGACTATTTTTTAATGTAGAACAATAATGGGAACGAGAATTACGTGGGTAAAAATACTGCTAGTAATATTATACATGTGAAAATTTGGATACTTGTCGCTCAATCACGTTGGAACGGCTGAACATATAAAGTTTAACATAGTTAAACTTTATGGTCTAGAGTCTGGAATATCATATCAGCTACTTGTATCGCATGTGAATTATGAGAACTGAAACCATGTAGGCAAAACCGCGAAGTATTGCAATTTTATTTATTTTGATAGAAACAAAATTGTGACTAACAAACATAAAATTTAACAGTAAAAATACTTAGTGCCACAAGTGGCGCTTGTTGGAGTGCAATGTTTTTCAGACAACTAATGTAATGGAAAATCACTTTGTGTTTGGGTTTGTGCCCACGACGTTTGGACTTCACTGCCTTTTTGTATGAGAAGGTCCGGAGTCACAGTACTAAGGAAATAAAAAAAGATTATACTATGATCATGTGCAAAAACATATACAATTAACAGTTGATTTATACTTAAAACTGAAGCAACTACACAACACTATTTTTTTTTATTGTACCTAGATCGCCAGTTTAACTGGTTGCTCTCTATCGGAGGGTCAAGAGTGCCCTTTACTGTTATTGGCGACATTTGGCGGTCTGCCGGTGATGCGTTGCGTCTTCGGTTAGTAGTTCGGTAGGATTAACAGCTACAACAGTTACTCTACCTGGTAGTAATTGTCAAGTACTACTAAGTAGAGTTAAATATGTAGCTCTTATGTTATAGTTTGTGTTTATTACATTCTGTTTTGTGTGCTCATTGAATATATAAATAAATAAAGCTAGAAATTACCGAATAGGCGTAGTGACTAAAATAAACTAATTAGTCAGAGAATTAAAAAATATTGTACTCGTATTTTTTCTTTAGTTTCAAAAACAAATAATGACAAAGATATAGTGCTTAGAAGTTTCGACTGACGTCATGTCTATGTACGATTTTTTGTAGACTTGACGTAACAACTTTCCACTACAGAAGAGAGACGATCTTCTTAGCATTCCATGGATTCACCGTGCGGGAGCCGGGTCCATCGTGTGGCAGAGAGAGAAACCCCGAGTAGACCCCGAGACTTGTGACTCGGGCGTAGGTTTAAGGGGCCCCTTTCTGACGTACATCAACACTCACCTTCACTACTCGTGTTTCTCTCCCTGCCCAGCCAAATCTGATATGAGCCTACTAGTGCAGCTTTAGATACTCGTTCTAGTATAGAACATACTGACCTTCTGGATAAGCCAAGGTCTTTGAGCAGGTTATAGAGAGATTTTGCTGGTATTCCTCTCGCTCCCACTTCTACAGCGTATAAACTAACTACATAGCCGTTTTTTGTTAATTCGTTTAGGAGGTCGTAATACTTATTTTGTTTCATCGCGTGGTCTTTAGGTATATTAGTTTTCCACGGTACGGTAAGTTCTACAAGGACTATGCGTTCCGTAGCTCTAGAAAAAAGAAAAATGTCCGGTCTGGATGACGAAACACCCACATCTTCTGGGATTATGTAGTGCTTTTCATATGTGCCCATTAAAATTGACCAATGAGGTGCTGTACCCATTTGATTGTGTATAACTTTATCAATTTGATTTTAACATGAAAGAAAAAAATACGTATCCCATAATTTTTCAAAACATATACCTGACTTACTAATTAAAATGTTTTAGCTTTAATAGTTTTACACTTCACTACCATCTTGCTTGATGTTAAGCGATGTTGCGGTCCACGGTGGAGCGTGCTTACCTCGAAGAAACCGATTCAAGATCGATTTGAAGACACCAAAATCGGGGGTTATCGAGAAAAAAACCACTCAGGCAACACATTCCACAGTCTAAACGTTCTTCTCATACAATTATAGTTAACCCTTTTCGTTCGTGTCTTTGGAACAACAACGACGAAACGATGCCGCTTTGTTTTGAAAAACGGGGGAAAATTGGCGAGAAGACTATCCCAAGACTCTATGAATTTTAGTAGTACAGAGTACACTAGGGTGTATAAGTAGTATGACTATTGACCACCCTCATGATAATAGGTACCTACATGCCTTGTCTATAATGACACGAGACATGCAAATTAAATAATTTTATTCATGTTTCCATACGTTTTTTAGTTTAAATAAATTTATTTAAGTTCTTGTTCGAATTCATTATTAAAAGTTTGAATCAAATTTATTTTTGACAGTGTTTTTTGTAGAAAAAGCTTCCGTACCCTCTTTTCCAAGGTACAAAAAAGTATTAATTCTATAGCTATTAGGGAAATGATAACAATTTACGCGCTCACCTGTGTTACCTTAATTACGAAACAAAACATCTTTCTTTAACGCTCATAAACTGCAAATTATACCCAGGGACGGATTTAAATTCTGGCAATATTCAAAATGTGAAAATTTGGAGTTAGGTCATGGATACTGAAAACTTTCAACTAAAATGTAAGATAATATGACTAGATGGAATGATGATATACGTGAGTCGAAATGTAAAACTGAAGCTTGGGCTAAGTGACGAGCCATGTGAGTGAGCAGTGGACTAAAACTGGCTAATGATGATGATACAGCATGTGCATTAGTTTATACAGTCATCGTTGGTTTCCAATTGTTATAAGTTGCTATTGGTGACACTATTGCTTAAAGCAAACGCTTTCAGGTTGCTACAGAAAAAAGAGGTTCGAAAACAGGAAAACGATCAGTACAAATAAGATAAGAAATAAGAAGTCTTCAATTTTTTTAGACTATGTTTAATTTATTTAATACTGTAAATATAACTAGATTAGTTTATGTAATAAATTGACAAAGTTTAAAAAAATATATAAGCTACTAAATCACACAATTAAAAATAACATCATAAACTCATCAGTCACATAACCCACCCCTAACAATACCCGGCACAAAGGTGCCCATTACACTGGCAACATTACCCCGCTGAATAGCTATGGACAATCTTTGTGCCAAATACAAGCCGGAGCGGTCTTCTAATTATCTTTAACAAATGTTGGTTCCTATGATATAATACATTTTTGCAATCATATTATGTTATATTTAACCAAAAGAAGTAACTTCTGAATAGGTAAGACTTTTGTTGTCGTCGATTTTGAGGTTACGTTTCCAAAAATTAGCTGTCAAACTCGAATGCTCGTTGTAACTTTCTTGAATTAGAGTACGGTTAGAACATTTAAACGTCAAAAAATGTTCGATCGGAAGTAACGGCGGATCGAAGTAGAACCGGAGTAGAAAGTCGCGAAATTGATGTCAAAATTCCGTTTTCCGTAGAAAGAGTAAAGACTTCCAGGTCTCATCTAAACAGCTATTAAGTGATTAGTTAACATTAAGTTACAAATAAAAACATTTTGTAATGGTAAAAATGAAAACATTTACCAACAAATACCTTGTTTTCAAGAGCACGGATCTCTAAACCCACGCGGATTCATCAGCGCGTTCGTGACGCGCGCTATCGGTTTATCAGCGTCGGGAAAAAATTGCGCCGTGACAAGTTCCTGACCATAAATTCATTAGACAGCGCCGGAGTTTTTACAAACTCACGTCCTGATCTACTGCGGAAGCGGTAGAGGCGGCAAAACGTACATATTATAAACGCTATACATTTTAAACGTTTTTTGGATGAACCAAATCTAGTAGCTCAGGTCATCGACATGTATGTAGATAATATGGTATACTCCCAACGGCCACCACTAAAACCGGCCCCAGTGGCCGTTAGAACAGTGCATTATTTATTGTCCTAATGGCCACCAGTGGCGGACGTCGGGAAATTAAAAATAATATTTATTTTCAGTGTTGTAGTATGTCTGCAATTTTACAGGTGACGTATAATGAAATATTAGCTGAGTTTAATACTAACATTCGAAATTATAAGTTATCACTTTTTGCTTTTTCAGTCCTTATTGCCAAGTGCCTTTAAGTCCATCTAGATAAATATTTTTTGTTGTAAAAAGCTTAATAGTAGGAGATAGCTGGAGTAGGAGAAGCACTGAGTAAACCCAAAATAATAAGTTACGTTATTTAGTTTTTTCTAAAATTCAATCAATTTAAGTGAAATATTTAAAAAAATATTTTTTAATTGTTAATTAATCATGTTCTGGACTGAAATTTTTTAGGCAACCCATTTGCGATAAATTTCTTGACATATTAAATTACATATAAAACACTTTTCATCCAATTAACAGCTCGGTGAAGGTCGTTGTATAGCGGGATCTTAGACTATTAATTGTGTAACGCTTTTTTTATTAAACTCTTTAAATTAAAGAGTGCTTAAGACCGCATAGCAGAAGAAAACACTAAAATAAGAAATAACTATTAAAAACTATTGAAAAATTTGACAGTTTTTTTTCTCATAATTTGAAAATAGTAAACAAGAGGCACGCCAGTCAAAAGAAAGAAGCGGCTGACTGTTTCTTTCTCGGTCGGGAACACTCGGTGGTCTCTAGTGCACCCGAATGTGCTTTTTATTTTGAGTCTGAAGGGTCATCTTTAATTACAGCCTACGGAAAAAATTTGTGTGCGTTGCGCCAAAAGAAAACACTTCAAAAATAACGTTTCAATTGGCTTTACCTATCGCTGTGTACCGATTTCAAATCATTTCATTCCGAAAACCGTACGCGGATTGAAAACAAAAGACAGTAACATGAATTCGAATGTCCGTTCTAAATATTGTCAGTTCTACCCGCATCCCACCGAGATGCGAGTCGCCGAAACTCCCACTACATCATAATTTATTTATCCAGATGACCCCAGTACGGCTCTGGCTAATAATATATAATACTTTTTTAAAATTATTCCGCCCCTACGAATGTAACACTCGTTTACAATATGGCGGACGGAATTTTTATCTTGCTCTGTTTAATGTCTTTTTTGAGGGTAGTAATTAAAAATATTATAGGTATTTATTGCTGTAGAAGCCCATTTGGTGTGTTTATTTGGACTCCTAATCGTTCCATGTTTACATTAATTAGCAATACTTTAGGACTGTTTCGCTGTTTATGGGCGAAATAAATTTGCGCGAGCTTTGAATTGCGAGTGGAATTGGCGCATTTTTTGTTGTTGTAATGTTCTTAAAGTAATTATGGACTGGAATTATCTTAGTTTTGGGTTATCTTAATGTAGTTTAGACGAGATATACATTATTTTTTGATTTGTACTGGTTTTAAGAAGCGTGAGCGTTCGTCGGGAGATAAAATAAATATTAGTGTACATTTTTATAAACAACACTACACTTCCAACACTTTGAAGCCCCAACCCGTTTGCTGATATGATCCTACTAATTTGAATGTTGGATATTTATGACGCAATTACTTTTTATCATTTTCCGCACGGTTCCTTTGTGTCAATCGTAAGCAGATGACGTGTATACTGTCTATGGCAACAGAGTGATGTGCCGCGACAAAACTATGACACTTCCACAAGAGCGACAAGGCAAGAGAGATGCTCATGTGCACACGTTCTTTCGGTGTAAATCGTTTGCGACAACTCTATACGTAGTATATGTAAAACCTTTGATTTGAACTTTACTGTAGCACGTAGCTTGTCTACGCTGCTACGGTGCTTGAATTCACTATGTAGGCTATGTAGCAGGTTATGATAGTATTATCACATTTTTTACAGGTTCACGCTACCTCTTCTTATTTCAGGTTGGACAATGAATAGACTATATAACAATATTTTGTAAGTTAGTGACGAGAGAACGACATGCGTCTGATGGTATCAAACCACCCATAAATGGACAGTAGCACACAACTATATGAATATGAGCATTAAAAAAATAACATGTAAAATTGTGAAAAATGTTGTCAAGGATGTAGCGGCCCTTTTTCATAAAACATATTAGTTAGTGAAATTAGGTTCAACGTCTGGATCTTTCTTTGTAACGTCAAAAATTCATAATTCTGTGTTCCGCTTTGAAGGGCAATATTTCCAGTGAAATTACAGGGCATTGAGATAAAACATCTTATATCTCTGGGTAACGAGCGTAGTGCAGTGCTAGGTAACGATACATAGCTGTGCGTCGCTATGCTGTTATGTGGCAGGCATGTTGCTTACCATCAGGCACATTTCGTGATCATCTTGTCACTCTATATTTAAAAAAATGCGTAATACTTATTTATTTATGATCTATTACATCAGTAAATTGTATTATATTAGATAACTGGGTTCTATAATATTGCTTAGATTGAGGCTAGATACCATCGCCAAAAATATGTGTACAAAATCCCCTCACTATCCGACCATAACTGTTTTAAATTTCCATCAATCGACACTAATTAATTTCAGGGTCTCAGCAAGTTGACGTTTAATTATTAGTTGAAAATTGATCCAATAGCGAGCGCCGTACGACCGACGACCAACTACTGACGACCGACGACCAACGACCGACGTGTAGCAAAACTGGAGCCTCTCAGAGGCTGTGATTGCGCCCACAGGCTATTACTGACTGGCTCGTACGGTGGACTACGACTAATACATCTTGATACTTTCATCAATTTTGGTTGGTAGCAGAGGCGAAGTACAAAAGATCGCTTTGATTTAGAAAAGTATTTTTACTCAAGCATTACTCCTGTTTCTTGTTCTTCAACTTCAACCTCCGCGTGGTGCACCATGTGTATCACTAACATCTTGCCTCGGTGGTATCTTGCTGTGGGGAAAGCTCTCCCCATGCCCATGCCACCGGTCGGGGTGGGAGCGTGTAGTGTGAAGTTGAGGAAAAGGTTTGAAAGACATGGGAAGGTTACTCAGTTGATAACCTTATAGGCTAAGTAAAATAAGGACTCTTATTTCAAAGATTTGGCCAAAGAGTCAGTACCGCGGTTGTCGTTGTAGGGACATCATGTCCGTCCATGGTATTGAGCTCGATATACCCTGCCATGCGAGGCCATGGCGGATATGCAAAAGTCCATTTTCCTCCCAAAAAAGGATACTACATCGCAATAGGCATGACGACTCATTTTTTATTTAATATGCCATCAAAAGGCTACTCCATAACTGAAACATAGATGAAAGAACTACTTTGTTATCTTAGAAACTTTCTGTGATATCACGATTTTAAAATCACAATTTCGGACTCTCCCAAAAACGCTTCATACAAATCACTACAGAAACGTGACATCACACTTTCGAATTTTCTATGCGTCGCGTGTAAAGTTTGTATGGTAGCATGGTAGCAGGTATGAAATATTGCGTTTAGGAAACTGGTTTCATAACAAAAGTAACTTGAAATTGAATGGATTATGCAATGGTAAATACATTTTCTAATGATTTAAATCCTTTAAAATGGACTTGCCATTTGAATGATCATAAAGTAAGTTAAACAAAAAAATATCAAAATTAAAATTGGTACATATTTTATTCTATCTAAATACTGTCTTTATATCAAATAATTTAATATAATTCCAGTACCTGTCTTCACGCCCTTTGCATCGTCCCCACTTCGCAACTCATCTACCTCAACGATTATCAGGTCTGTGGTAAATATGATCTATACTTTGTCACTGCAGTTTGCTCATGCACAGAGTTACAGTAGTCATTGACATCTACTTGCGGTGGGAAACTAGACATGTAGACTAGTATTGACATGCAATTTACCGCCTAATATTACACCACATCCTGCTCAAACATAAGACGTTGGCGAAACTATAATTTTACAACCAAATGAAAGTCAGAAATGAAAACGAAGAAGAAAATAAATTATCCCGTAAAGTGAATCTAACAATTTGATAACAGTTGTAGCAAGTTCAAAAATAATGAAAGTCTCAAAACCCCCAAATCGCAGTACCCCATCTCTGTATGATGCAGACTCGTGACCCAAATGTTGTGATAGCTCCCAATAACAGCCGGCGGCGGTCAATTATTGCCGTTATTAATTAAATGCCCACCTGGCGGCAACTTGGCCCAGCTTGGCCCACCTTAGCTAACTTGCGTAGCTAACTTGAGGTAAGATTTTGATTGACAAGCCTAAATTCTGGATATTTTAACCTACTAATATCGTACAAAATGCAACAATTTGTGAGAATGATGGATGGATAAGAGAAAGATTCATATCTTTTACTTACTTTTTTTTTAAATAGTAAACGAGCAGAACATGTGCCTGATGGTAAGCAACATGCCTGCCACATAACAGTACAGTGACACGCAGCTATTGAAACAAAAAGAGTCCAAATCAATTCAGCTCGTCACCCGATCACCAGAGATCTAAGATGTTATATCTCTAAGCGCTGTAATTTCTCTGGAAACATTTCCTTTCAAATCGGAACACAGTAATGTTCGCACATTACTGCTTGGCGGTAGAATTACTGACAAAGGTGTGGTACTTCCCGGCGGACTCTGCTACCAGTACAGAATATTATGACTCAGAATAAATGCATACGTAAACAAATATATTTTAATGACAAATCGACTCGTTCAGATAATCTACGCACCAAACACAAATATAATTTGTGTGTACATCAAATTAACAACACAGTTTACGAAAAAAGTGTATTTGCAAGTGCCATTAAGATCTACAATCACTTACCACTAAACTTGAAAACTTTAACTGGCAATACATTTAAAAACAGTCTTAAGAAATGGTTGATCTCTGAAGCATTTTATGATCTCAAAGAATATTTCAATAAGTAACGTAAATATCGTATTCAAATAGTAAATATACAGTCACTCTTTGTGCCCTGCTGTTTTAATATGTGTTATAATGTAAATTAAGAATTTAAAATGTTAGATTAATTATTATTTTCAAAATGGTCAAAAATATTGTATGTTCGAAATGGACAAAACTGTTGGAACTCATAGAAATTGTAATATCTTGTACTTTGTACGCAGTTTATACAATAAAGCATATTCTATTCTATTCTACGTTACGACGCAGATAATTATGTAGATCAATAATACTAATATGAATAAACATATCAGAGTTTAAAGACGTAATTTGCATAGAAGAGGTGGGATGGGTCAACGCCATATCATTTACGGGCAACTCTCGTACGCAAATTGGCTTAAAATGATCAAACGAACTCTTCACCTTTTCCTGACTTTTATACAACTCTACACAAAAACTACATTTGAAAAGAAACTTTAGTTCGAGAACGGTTAGATGGTGTTTCGCGTGGCATTTTAGGTTAAAACTGAGGTAATTTTTTCTCTATAGTGTGATCATATTAATTTATATTCTAATGTAATTTACGTTCGGGTCTTCCTTTGCGAAGGTATTTATTAAGCTTTAACTCTTTGCTTGATAAATTTCAAAAAGAGTTCTTTGTTTTTGAGGGCCAGTGTTCGGGTGGCGTGTAATTATGAAGAGTTTGAATTTGGAACTTGATTTTGGGGTCAATATTTTTAAGGTACATTATAAAATAATCATTAATACTTTTAACTTGAAAAGTAGCTGCAATTTAATTGAAGTTCGTTCGAAATTCAGAATACAGTGAGATTATAATCTGTCATAACACTAAATACATTTTATCTCGAAAAAGTACCGCATATTAAACAGCGAGATGCTACTATTCCACATCTAAAGCGATTTTGATGAAATTTGGTACATAGATAAAATAGATCCCGAAAAAGGAGATATGGTACTTTTTATTGCAGAAAAGGGGTTGAAAGGTTTTAAATGAGGGGTGAAAATTTATATGAAAATTTGTCATTGTTGAAGATAACACCGTGTAATTTTGTATCAATATTCTCGATTTGAAAGAAATAAATGTTTTTAAAATAAATAATAAATATTTCATTGTAAGATTAGTCTAAAAAAATAATGCTTAAGTTACCTAAAAATTATTTTTTTATTTCACGCGGACAAAGTCGCGGCTAAAAGCTCTAGTGCTATGTAAATATGAGGTACTATTGCGGTGCATTTAACAACAAAACACAAATAAGACCGAGTTTCCTTTGCACCCCGTTCTTAACCCCGTTCATTATAATTATTTTAATATGCAAATAATGATAATAAAATTTGGTCGCTTTTCCTCGCTTTTTGTTTTCGTTTGTGGCTGCCGGATTATTGGGTTATACTTAATTATATTTGGAAGGGCTAGCCTACCTGCTTAGCCCTTCATTTTTATTTACGCGGCATAATTCGCTCTTTGTGCCTTATTAATTTATGGGAATTTGTGACTTAATAAATAATGTGGCCTGATTTAGGAATTACAATGTATTTGTTATTAAATTCTTGAAGTGGAGAAAATATTTTAAATTTGTTTTTTGGTATGAAAAACCAAATTCCAAAACAAATTTGGAATCATGAGACACCAGTCAGGAACGAAGTTCCTTTGGAAAACAGAAGCAACACAATTTGAAAAAAAGAACATTACAATGACAACAATAATTAGTATATTTATTTATAGCACGATCATATGAAAAGTTAAGTTGGCAACTCTGGGCAATTTCCGTTATATATTTTTCTTACGGTTTATTAGAGAATCAGCTGGAAGGAAATGAAGAGCAATGAAGAAGTTTTGAAGATGGTAGAGGAGAAAAGAACATTAATGGAAACAATAGAAAACAGAAGAGGGAAGACGTTGGGACATCTGATACGACACGACAACTTCATTAGAACAATAATGGAAGGTAAGTTAGAAGGGAGGAGGAAGAGAGGTAGACCTAGGAGAAGTTACATGAACCAACTGAAAGAGAAGATAAATGTAGTGTCGTATCAGGAAGTCAAGGAGAAGGCGGAGTGTAGAAGTACATGGAAGGAACTCCACCGACAAGGGCGTCGCTCTTAAATTATGAATGAATGATCTCTATCTTTTCCAAGCCTGCCACAAGGATCTTCGGTCCAATAAAATCGCCAACCGAGTCAACATTGACATTTGACAGTCAACTAATGTAATTATTTTTTTGTAAATTGTTTCAGTTATCAATTAAATTAATAAAATAATATGATCTAGTAGTCGTAAGATTTGGTCGTCGTCATTTTATTAGGTTAAAGTTTAGGCCACAAAACGTCTAGCTAAACGATTAGCTACAGGAAAATCATACATTAAATAAAATTGTACGTTACATTTTAAAATCGATCCGATTCATAATTAGAAAGATAGTTAAGATTAAACTCACACAATTTAATTTTAAACCAGTTACATTTTTTTTATGTTTGGCATAAATTAGTATAAAATTAAAAAAAAAAACAAAATTTAGTCCAAAAAGGTTGAATATTAATACCCAACTTCATAACACGGAACTTTTTTAACACAGTAAAGTCACGGAACCGGAAGCCGGGCCACTAAATCATTCCTCATAAAATCCATTCTTCCCCGTTTGTTCCGACTCGTAATTCTTAAATTCTAAAGTTAAATCGCCATTGCTCGACCATTTTTTATAAGATTACATTTTTAATCGGGTCCCACGGATCACTTGGCTTCCATTGCGGGAGTTACTACGGGAACAAGAAAACAGTTTCGTTTCGGAAGTGAAATCCTCAATAATTGTACGTTACAACCATAGACGTTTAAAAAAGTTGGACGTAGTTTCCCCTTAAACAAAAACTGTGCCACTAGAGTCGGCCAAATTTGCACGTGTGCGTTGTCAGGTTGTCACTGATAGGCTGACACGCACAGTCGCACACATAATATGTGCTACTTGTGTATATTATACACAAGCAGCATGTGTAATGATGTGTGCGTATCAGCTTGTATGTGACAGCGCACACGTGCATATTATGTGGCCGACTCGATGGACACAGTTTTTGTTTTAGCGAGACTACGTCCGACTTTTCTTATACGTCCATGGTTACAACATACATATACTTACTTACACACAACAATATCGGTTACGGTAACAATGCAGCAAGTTCTTTTCTTTTTTTTTTTCATTTAAAAATATGACCAAAGCGCCAAAAGAAGTAATGCTTTCAACATGCTCTGATATACGAGTAACATTTGTATAAATTAGAAGACCCCCTCGGTTACAACTAAAGCAATAGTTTCTAAAACCTAGATTGCTTTTTAGTTATACATTCTCAGGCACCAATATTTAATATATAAAAATAACTAAATTTCACTATAACAACAGATTAATTCTAGGATTAATCAGATGAATTTGGCTCGTTAAGTTTGTTATAATGCGTAAAAGTTATGACAAATTAAAAAAAGTATCTAACCACGATGCTAATTAACATCGCAACAAACTGAACAGATTTCAGAACGCAAATAGTCAAAATATAAACCCAGTTTACAATGGAAAAGCTTTGAATAAAAAGTGTCGTTGAATAAGAAGAGATTGGAATAAAAAGCGTGAACAGCATGTTACTTGTAAGATGTTCATTCGCCATCAGTACATACAATGTTAAATATCTTTATATATAAAAATGTTATGTTGGTTTGTGTACGTTTCAAAAACTCAAAAAGTTCTGCACCGATCAAGCTGAAATTTTAGAATGATATTATGTAATCCTCATCAAGGATTGTTTTTATCTAATTCTTGCATCAGTCACATATGTGCCACAGCGAAGCGTGGCGTGGCAGAGTACAGCTAGTATATTATATAAGTGTTTCTGAAACAATGTTTTATCATGCCTGTAAGTGATTTTATTGCAACTGACGTCGCAATGTTCAAATAAATTAGGAACCGAATTACGATTATACGTTATTATTATTAATACGATTAATTCGAGTACACCATTAACGATACTTGCATCGTTTTCGAAGTTCATTAGTAGTGGTCCCGATTCACAGTCGGTTGGGTAGATTACAATTATTTTCTTTCAGGAAACCCCTTTTTACATCTGACTTGAGTTTCGGTCAGTTTTAAAACTTTGAATTTATAGTCACAAGTTCTACATTTTATGGCTACGATTTTGTTATTGTAATTAATTACATAAATACTAACACAACGTTTGATTCCGCTGAAATCGAATCAATATAAAATTGATAGAATGTAAAGTTGTCGATTTTTTTTATTGGGCTTGTTTTTTTTTTAAATAAAGAGTGACGAGACCAGTAGGACTTGTGTCTGATAGTAAACAACATGGCTGCCACATAACAGCACAGTAGCACGCAGGTATTGGAGCATGAAGAATCCAAATCATTACCTAGCACTGCGCTCGTCATCCAGAGGTCTAAGATGTTATATATTTAGGACATTTCATTTCTCTGGAAACATTTCAAAATGGAAACCGGAACAGTAATGTTTGCACATTACTGCTTGGCTGTAGAATAGCTGGCAAAGGTGTGGTACTTCCCCAGGCGGACTCTGTTAGAAGTCCTACCACTACAATTTTATATGATTGTATTTGGGATATTGTTATTGGGTTTTTGTAGGACTTTTATTATTTATGGATAATATTAATAAACAAATAATGAAAGACGGTTGGATTAATTGGATTGCGGCGGTCATTCTCGACACAGCGCGCATCGTCAGGAGACTCTTCTAAAATGGTAAAATGTGTGCCCCCTTCTCTAACTTCTAAAATAAGAGAATGAAAAAACTAAACAAAAATTATGATGTACACTAAACTTTAAACGAAAATTGGTTTGAATGAGATCTAGTAAGTAGGTTTATTTTAGTACGTCATAAATTCACTATTGTTAAAACACTGATTAAAGTAACAACGAACTACAAGAACTTTTGCTACGGAAGCCTTCATGGGAGAGTCCGACTTGCACTTGACCACTTTTATTATCACGGGTCCTAGGTCAATACGCAACAATCTTAACTATTTTCAATGCACTACGTCTTATAGCCTCTCCCTCAGTCACGACCCCAATAAAACTCAATCCACAAAAAGCAAGAAAATCCCCCATTTGCAACCAAATAAATCACAATACACTTTGAAAAGGATCCCTTTTATCACTCCCGATAGGAGCTGTGATTTATTCGCACAATTGACAGCACAGGATATTGGGCACATCATATTTTATACTTTATTTTGGCATAGGATTTGCGCCTCCAAAAACACTCATGTTTAGCTTCTTTTGAGGCTTTATACTTGGGATGTCAACTTATTGTCGCTAACTCGTTTTATAAAATTTGACTTATGTCTTACTAGTAACGCTCTGTGGTTTCACTCCCGCTTTTTCACACTATGCTGCAATGCTGATACTAATTAAAAGTACCTACTAATAAAATTCCGGTCCGACGGCAAGACGTTTCGTTTTACGTAGTAACATAGGTCACAGTTTTTTGTGATGGATACTTTTTTGGCGCGACGGACGCACGAAATGTGTTGATTGATGGACCGAAACGTGCTTCACACCAAAGATGGCGACAGCGGTTTGTTTGTCAGTGCCATCAGAATTTAACGAGATTCTCCATAATCCGAATTTTGTGGACATATGTTGTCGACTCAAAATCAATATTTTTTTTGTGTTTTGTTATTCATATAAGGTTTCGATCAAGTCTACCGTACCCTTTGACGAAATTATTAATATAGATAGATAATCGTACTATAATCTAACTTGTAGTGGTAGGACTCTTCGCAGAGTCCGCCTGGGGAAGTACCACACCTTTGCCAGTTATTGGTCCGACTTTAAGGGCAACGTTTGCAGGAAAATTCCTCCCTCTTCTTTCGCTAGACTTCGCTATTCGCACTAGTCTTACAAAATTATTCCTGCTAGTCTTTTAGAACATTAGTAGTGCTCTTTGTAGAATCGATCCGGGGAAGTACCACACCTTTGCCAGTTATTCAGCCACCAAGCAGCAGTGTATAAACATTACTGTGTTCCGATTTGAAGGAAAAAGTTTCTAGAGAAATGACTGGGCTAAGAGATAAAACACCTTATACTCGTATTTCCGGGTGACGAGCGCAGTGCGGTGCTAGGTTATGATTAGGACTCTTCATGATCCAATAGCTGCGTGTCACTGTTATAAATACTATGAGCAGGCATGTGCTTACCATCAGGCACATGTCCTGCTCGTCTTGTCACTCTGTACTGTAAAAAAATCTAATATCAATCTGTACCTATCCGTTAAGCCTTTTCAAAGTCACTGAGTGATTAACAAAAATCTAAACATTCAAATTTTCAAATTAATAAATATAAATTAACTAGCGACGCCTCGCGGTTGTATTCGCTCCATATCCAGTTTTGTTACTTTCCTGTGATAAAAAGTAGCGTTTGTCTAGGTCTAGACTATCATCTATGTTTCAAATTTCAATCCGATCCGTTCATACGTACCGACGTGAGTGATTGAGCAACAAACATTCGAGCTTTCAAATTTATCTCGTATTTGTAGGAATAGAATACTAGTAAGATTTAAACTTAACCATACAACCATAATTAGTACATATCTACCTACATATCTACTACTTTTACAACTACGCTAGTGTTTTTAATTACAGGTGGAGATAATTTACCCTTGAAAACGTATGACAAATGAAACTACGTCGAAATATCGGGAACTCGCTACACCATGCAAACATGGCGAATATCCCGTAATTAATAATACGACTCCAGTGAGCGACCCAACATGTTTATAACACTATATTTTCCTTCGCCTTATTTTGGGATTGTCGTCAATTTATTTACCTACATATTTATTTTACAAATACAAACATCTTTATTGCTTTTTGCAGGTAAGGTGATACAAAACACTTTAAAATTTGACTCATACACACTGGCCTCTTTCTCAGTAAGAAAAATATATAACGGAAGTGACCCGTAAAAACTACCCAGTACCAGTGTTGCCAACTTTATTTTTCAGATGATCGTATCACAAATAATAAAATTAAGCATTTTTTTTGCAAATTGTATTGAGTAGATAAATACAATTTGCAAGCAAGCAGCAATGGCGAACATTACTGTGTTCCGGTTTGAAAGGCAATTAAATTACAGGGCTTAAAGATGTAACATCATAGATCTCTGGATGACGAGCGCAGGGCAGTGCTAGGTAATGATTTGGACTCTTCATGTTCTAATAGCTGCGTGTCACTGTGCTGTTATGTGGCTGGCATGTTGCTTACCATCACATGTCCTGCTCGTCTCGTCACTCTTAATGAAAAAAGAAGCGTGGCACTCGGGGACTGCCGCGGTAAAGCTATTGCATGTTGCATGCATTTTTATCAACATAAGCAATTGGGATGATAACAATTTTTAGGAATTGCTTTTATTTTGAAGAGTAAAATTTGTTTACCGTAAAAAATATCACGGGAAATCCGTTAAGTTGGCAACACTGCTAAGAGCATTTAGTCTGTAAAGCAAATACAAATAAGATTCAAAGTCGAATGACCGAGTGGGGAGGACGGCGTTACGGTCTTCCATCCCTCTTTCTTGTGAACATAAAAAAGAGATGCACGATCACTAAAATTCGGTCTCCAGGCCCGCGATAAAAGCTATGCAATAGCTTAAAAAGGAACTTCGTTCCTATCTAGTATTCCATGACACCATATATTTTTTTAAGTAGGTATCAATTTATTCTTTAAATTCTCTCTCGCGTCTTTCCTTGTTATAACACCTATTTCACCGTTGCCTGAATGATTTCGGTTTTAATGATAAGATCGCCATTTACTACTGGAGGTACATTTTAGTATTTTTTTAAAGTTTATTTGGTTTTGTCAAAAACAATAAAAAAAAATGTATCTCTCCATCAATATATCTATCAATTTACAAGTATCTTTTCACATTCGCTTTCTTGTCGCAACACTCGCCCCGTGGCTAAGGGTAGGCCCTATTTAAGCCCCCCGGGGGTATTTGCCGGTGGTTTATGCACTCGCATTATAGTCCGAATTCGGATGGGGTAAAGGGTTGACCGTGATCACTTCCGGAAAACTCGCGTCAGTAAAATAGATATGTACATATGAAAATAAATAAATATTGGTGGACATTTCACACACAACACGATCTGACCCCAAACTAAGCAAAGATTGTATTACACAAGCCAGATAGGTGATATAATTCTACTAATATTATAAATGTCGATGTTTGGATGTTTGTTGCTCAATCACGTCGCAATGTATGAACGGATGGGGTTAAAATTTGGAACACAATTAGATTATTAGTACCCTATGTGTTCTTCAAATTTCAGTCCGATCCGTTCTCACGTTACGACGTGATTGAGCAAGAAACATCTAAATTTCCAAACATCCATACATTGACATTTATAATTTTAATAGGGAGTAATATCAATGTACCAACAATAATTAAATGTAGCGTTGGAAGACTTTGAATTCGATGAAGACATCGTGTAGTACACTCTAACCAAAGAACCTATACTACGTATAGAGTTAGATTTTCCGCACGGTTCCTTTGTGTCAATCGTAAGCAGATGACGTGCATACTTTCTATGGCAACAGAGTGATGTGCCGTAACAAAACTGTAACACTTTCACAAGAGCGACAAGGCAAGAAAGTGCTTTCGGTGTAAAGCGTTTGTGCTAACTCTATACGTAGTACGTAAACTCTTTGGCTCTTACATTGGATTCTGATAAAGTGACTGTATACATACGTGTTACGAGTAAAGTTACGACTAGTTTAGTTTTTTTTTATAAATAAAGAGTAACGAGATGATCAGGACATGTGCCTGATGGTAAGCAACATGCCTGACACATAACAGCACAGTGACACGCAGCTATTGGGACACGAAGAGTCCAAATCATTACCTAGTACTGCACTGCGCTCGTCACCCAGAGATCTAAGATCTTATATCTCTAAGCCCTGTAATTTCTCTAGAAACAGGAGAAAAGTGACTACCGATTGCGTATTGCCGCTAACTTAAAAACGGCGAAGGAAAACTTTGTTAAGAAACCAGCATGTTCCAGCATGTTCCATGTTCCAGCATCTTTCGAGGTCATGCGTCACCCACCAACCCGCACTGGGCCAGCGTGGTGCAACCTTGACTTTCTCGTTACGAAAGAAGGCCCTGAAACCCAGCAGTGGGAACATTTTTAGAGAGCTGCTTGTACTTATATCCACTGCGGTTATATGATGGAAGGATTGTATCTACTCGTGAACATGATGCTTGAAATATCCCTTTCGGCCGCCTTTCGTAACCCGGTTACAAACTAATAAATTTTAATCGCTTTCGTAACTACGTTTTGTTACCGCCGCGAGGTTACAAAAGAAATTAGGTATATATAATAAAACTGTTGGTGCTCTCAAATTACGTTACAACCATTCTGAAAGTTGTGAAGTGGTTGTACCACAAAAATACAAAGATTTTGTCCTTGCGGATTACCTGGATGACAGTACTAGAATTTATTGTATATCTGTGTTAACAATAGGGTTGACGACTCATCTTAGATTTAATGTGTCATCAAAAGGCTTCTCAATAACTGAAACATAGGTGAAAGAATTACTTTGTTATCTTAAAAACTTCCCGTGATATCACGATTGCAAAATCACAATTTTGGGAATCTCCCAAACACGCTTCATTTAAAAACACTACTGAAGCGTGACGTCACTGTGCCGTATTTTCTATGCATCGCGCGTAAAGTTTGTATGTTAGCCATATTAAATATTGCGTTTAGGAAACTGGTTTCATAACAAAACAACAAGTCACTTGAAATTGATTGGGTTATCCAATGGTAAATACATTTTCAAATAATTGCGTACTTTTCAAATGGACTTGCCCATTTAGCTTTGAATGATCATAAAGGATCAAAAAAAATATCAAATTTAAAGTTGGTACATATTTTATTATATTTAAATACTGTCATTGTATCAAATGATTTATTAAAATTCCAGGATCAGTCGTCATGTCTATTGCCTGAAAGGAATTGCTACTCGTATCAGCGATGAAATCACAATTTGCGGTACTAGGATTAAAATTCTATAGTTAAGCAGAAAAACGCAAGCATCACTGTATTCTGTAAAGGGTAATGATTCCAGAGAAATTACTGAGCGTGGAGATAACTCAATTAATCATCAATGATTGAGTAACGAGCATCCAAGTTTCTCGAATTTATAGTATTAAGTAGTGTGATATGACGGAAAATATTTCTTTGAGAAAACGTGTAAGAAAAAAGCAAATAGCATTTGAAACCCTTATCCAATTTCGACGTAAACTATATCTATTATGATCGAATAGAGGCCGGTCCCTCCCTTCAACGATTGACTGGGGAATACAGTTTTGATTTTTCGTCTTGTTACTTCGGCATTTCTTTGTGTTTCACCCTTTTACGAGAGTGTTGGGGATTTATTCGAATGATGTAGTGGCAATTTGCGCACTGGTATATGGAAATTGAGCTGTTTCGTCGATTTTATAGAATGTTTTGACGTTTCTTTTGTTCAAGAGCGATATGTTTTTGTAGTCGAGACCTCTTTTCTTTATCTTTTTTTTTTGAATGAAAAGTCCCGAGACGATCAGGACCTGTGCCTGATGGTAAGCAACATGCCTGACACTTAACAGCACAGTGACACGCAGCTATTAGAACATGAAGAGTCCTAAATACTGCGCTTGTCACCTAGAGATCTAAGATCTTTTATCTCTAAGCCCTGTAATTTCTCTGGAAATATTGCCTTTCAGACTGGAACACAGTAAGGTTTGGACCTTACTGCTTGACGGTAGAATAACTGGCAAAGGTGTGGTACTTCCCCAGGCGGACTCTGCCAAGAGTCCTACCACTACAAAATCTATAATAGGTTCGCGCTTGACCACCACCTCCCCTGATGTTAAGCGATGATGCGGTCTACGATGGCGCGTCAAGAGCGTCTTGTGATTCTTTAGTGGCGGTCAGCACTTTTTGGTATGGGATAATCTTGTAGTTCGCGTCGTGGTCTTCCGGCCATTTTTATTTCGTAGATTGTCACTGAACCACAGTTTGTCTTACTCTATGCTTGCCAAAACGCAGTTTTCACTATAGAACTCTTCTATTCAAGCGGTTGTCGACTCTACTACAAACGTGAACAGCAGGTCTACTGCGAAGTCCGATAAACGATATATCGGCCGAAGTTATGGACGTTTCATACCACGAAACACAATCGGTCGGTTGATCTGATCGGGTGTTTCTTCCATTCCGACCGACGCTGATTTGACAGTTTTTGTGTCATCAACCGACCGATTGTGTTTCGTGGTATAAAACGTCCATAACTTCGGCCGATATATCGTTTATCGGACTTCGTAGTAGACCTGCAGGTCATCTCCACTTCAGCTTGCTAATTCCATTGTATTTGTCACTTTAGCTCTTCGTCATATTTTCTTATTTTTCAACAAAGAAACACTATCCATAGCTTAAGTCGATAAGCGACTTTAAATCTAAGGCCCAGCTTTGTAACCAAATTATGACTTGGAATTTAAAAGTGATATGACTTGGGTTATTAAAAGTAGTTAGTTATTAAACCTGTTGAATTGATAGCTATAATAACTAGTAACTAATCATTATATGCCTCCTAAACATCAGTAGCTATTTTCACAAACGATCACCCAGTAACATACAATAGTTTTGGCGCCATAAAATGATCCTAAAGCAGAGTTTCCCGACGCAATAAACTGGTCAGTACAAACGTATTGATATTAGATACCATGCCGATTAGTTAGCTCTCAGGGCAGTGGATTACCCTAAGCTAGATTTATGACTTTGTAGTCTGTTGATGCATATAAAGCAGTAGTGGCGTAGTAGTTAAAACGTTCGATTATAATATAGAGAGTACACAATAGGGAGGACATTGGTTCCAATACCATCTGCATCTCTGAGCATATTCCCAAGTGCAGATCTAAAAATTATAGTTTTTGTAGTATGTAGTTCATCACTAGTTTTAACTTTCAAGGCAAAAATCATCGTGAGTAAACCAGCATATTTCAAGAAGATCTTTTTATCACATTTTAAGGACATCGGTCATTCATCAACTCGTACTTGACCCACGTAGTGGATTTTATTGTCACTATCATGAATCTTTCCTTTCAAGAAAAGGCCCTGGGTCCCAGCAGTGGGGACACTAAGTGGACTGCTTGTACTGTTATTGTCTATGCTGAATTTTGATTTTATGTCGACTGCAAATTCTTTTAGAACTTTATTAAAGCATAGAATTATGGGATTATCTACAGCTACAGCATACGTCTGATGGTATATCGACGTACGGCAACTCGCCTACCCATAACGACATAATGTTACACAACCTATTACAAAACAAATATGGATAAGGTCAAGAAATCCTTGACTGGGTTCGTGAGGTTACCGCCATGGGAGATGTAGAGGTAGAATCAATGATTATTTTCTGAAAGTTATGTCGTTGAACGGCCATATAGAGAAAACGGTCGACAAACATCTTAAGAAGCATTTTTTTGCTAGACAGTAAGATCAAGATTCAGATGCAAAAGGCAGTTATCTTCGACACAGCGCGCATCGTCAGGAAGTTCTACAGTTCTGACCACCGGCGTTTATCTAGCTATATATTCTCATGGTATTTTTTATGTTTTTTAAGTATTTACATTAGAAAAGCTAACTCTAAGAAAATAAGAATAATAAGTGACTAAGATAACTAACTTCCTACACACATAAAAAAAGTCCTCCGCCGCGTATGTCTCTTAAAAAGTAAAAAAATTACTGCAATCTTTGGTTCAGAAATTTGAAACAGTCAGATTGAGGTCTGTCAAAGCACATAGGCTACTTTTATCACTTGAAAATGATGGAAAAAAAGTAAATGTGGGCAAAACCGCTAGGTGCTGATAGTGATAATAACTTTAATAAGTAATCTTATCTAAATAAGTAACAAACAGTAGATAACGTCAGATGAAACAAACAGTAACCTCAGTTGATATTAAATAACTCAATTCCTATCTAATTTGTCGACAATTGTTCCCGACAAAGGCAGCGCACGAACGAGTGCCTCGAGTATGAAGGAAGTCAGCGACGGGAGTTAGGGATGGGACCCAAGTTACATGGTTATCGATATCGATAAATCGAAAAATTGTTGTATCGTAGTTTGAAAACCAACGTGATTGTTACACTTCTTCTTTTTTCTTCAGCTCGTTGTCGCCCACTGCATAGTGGAACCAACATAGGTGGAACTCTTTTCGTATTCACCACTTGTATCGATGTTTTGCTAGCCTCAGCCATGCATGACCCGCGACTATTCGAATGTCATCGACCCATCTAGCTGGTGGGCATCCAACACTTTTCTTACCCCACGTCAGCCACCAATCTGTAACCGCTTGAGTCCCCCTGCCATTACTCTGCCTGGCAATGTGTCCAGCCCAATTCCATTTTGGAAGAAGTGTTCGCCGTTCCGATGTCTCGCATTTTCGTCTGACGTTAGTTGATACACATAATTGATTAATTACTAAGAGGTAACTCACGTGTGATCGTTCGACTTGACCGACTTTTGGACCAGCCCAGCTTAAGTTTAAGCCACGTTCGGCTGACATTTCGGTTTGGAATTGACCATGTCACACTTATTTAGGAGTTTTTCGCTAATATTTTTGATTGTTAATAATATTACTGAGAAAAATCTATTTGTCTATTAATTGTCGTATCCTACAAAATAGCAAATAGTTTATTCATAATACTCACTACCTACGTGATTTCGACATGATCTTGAAATTTTTTTCAAGTGATAAGGCTGCAGAATTTCATTTTGTTAAATATAATCTTCCCCTGCTCAGTTTTGACTATTGGAATTACATGAAATCCAATATTCGTAATCGAAACCAACGGATAATCCGAAATAATTATGTATCCATATTTTCCATATCCGTGTCCAGATCCGAAATATCATATCCATTACATCACTTTTTCCACGAAGACTTTTTGAAGCGAAAACTATTTTAGCCGCTCAGAACTTTTTTTGGTTTTGAAATATCTTAAGAGGTCGCGTCGCCCACATGCTAATCGACCATTTTCGAAACAGGTCTATACTTACCTATTTTGAATATGTACAATTTTTTATGAACAAATGTCTAGAATCACATAGGGATGGATACTCCGTGTTATTTTTTTTTCGATGAGACGCGCAAGCCTCGTCGACCGTCGTTGGAGTGTGACGCCTGCGGCAGGTTCCCTCCGCGGCGCGATACGAGCGTCAATCAATCAGCGAAATCAATCACTGTTTTTGTTTATCATTCACAAAGTTAGATAATATAACGTTTTATCGACAACGGCTGTAAAAGCCGTGTCCCATCCCGAAACCAGCAAAGCAAACGCCATTGCCAGTGGCGTTGTCGGGGCGGTGCGCCGATGCGTTTATAATATTTCATTTATTCATAATAAATTATAATCGCTAACATCCACACAGACGCAGGCGTAATTCCATTTGGAGCTCGGTGTTGCCAGATTTAGCTTACCATACTACATAGCGACAATAGTCAGTAAAATAATAGATAATGATTACAAATAATGCAGTAGTGAGATAGTTACAAATGTCTGCTTGTAATTTGGAACTTTTGTGACAACTTCCGCCATTTGTTATCATGCATAAAACTGCTTCGGAATGTGAGGGGAATCACTCCACCATACAACGTTCCTTAGGAAATATGTAGTTATTTTCGAAACTAAAATGTACAGAATAAATACTCGTAGTACCGTGTTTATTGGATATTGGTTGGTAACCAATAAAATTGGTTAAAATTATATACGTAGAAACTTAAAGTTATTGGTTGATAAATTTTGTGGCACGTAATTTTTTTTTTAAATAAAGATTGACGAGACAATCAGGACATGTGCCTGATGGTAAGCAACATGCCTGACACATAACAGCACAGTAACACGCAGCTATTTGAGCATGAAGAGACAAAATCATTACCTAGCACTGCACTGCGCTCGTCACCCAGATATCTAAGATCTTATATCTCTAAGCCCTGTAATTTGTAAATGATCATTTATTATTATTGCGGTTTATTAGAAGAGATAACTTATTAGCTTACTCTTACAAGATAACGACTTAGGAACAAATATTCTCAATTTCATTTAACCACACAAATTTTACACGGACTAAAGTTTGTGTTTGAAAGTGTGTGTAAACTAATCCCATATCACTCATTCATAACGGAATGAATGTATATGAATGAAATGAAGTACGAATACATGGTAAGTGCGGTGCCTGGATTAACACATGGATTACTTTTTTAATCCGTAAAATGAAGTGTTTATTAAGTTGTTAGTTACAACGCAGGTTGAAGTTTGTTTCACGTAAACCACAAAAAAACAATGTTTTATTTCCCAGTGTAAATTCCCATTTTCGTTAAGTTACACAGTTTACACACCCGCATTTTTGGGAATTGTGAGCGCGCTGGCAACCCCAGGTCTCTTGCCACCATTTCACCGTCGACTAACCTGCATCTTTAACAGAACACTTCGTTAACTCACATTGTAATTAGTGCTTCGTTTTGTTTGTGCAAATGAGACTCTGATTAAGTTTGAATTTCTTTTGGGATGGCAAATTAAAAATAACTTTCGTGGGTCAAATGTTTTTAAATACTTAAGTAGTCGTTTGTCTTTAATTTCAATAAGCTTAGCTGCGTTCGCACGTTTTGCAAATTATTTTATGCTGGTTTAAGGTGAGGAATTTTTTTTAACTTAATAGGCTTACACTTGACCGCCATCTCGCCTGATGTTAAACGATGATGCGGTCTACGATGGAACGTTTTTACCTAGAAGAAACCGATTCCCTCTCAATTTGAAGACCCAAAGATTGTAACTATGGGAAAAAACTCACTCAGGCAACGTATTCCACAACCTTGACGTTCTTATCACAAAAGTAGAGTCAAATCTCTTCGTTCGTGTTTTTGGAACATCAACTATGAAATGATGTCGCTTTTTCGAGCTGCGAGCAGTCCGATAGAAAAAGCGCAAGGTGGTATTAGATCGTGCAATTCAGCCGCACACTCTCCGAAGTGTATCCGATAAAAAACCGATAAGCTAGCAATTTAGGCATACCTTAGACTTCTTTTGGCGCGCCAAAGACAAATTTTTCGTGGGCTGTGAATTGAAATCTAGCGTCACGCTCGGGAATGATAAGAGATCTTCGGGTGAACTCGGGTTCTTAGCCATTGGCCATATATGCTGACTCTGCTGATATGGTTCGCAGGGTAAAATCGCTCAGTCAACTATGGAAAAGGCTATGCTTGGCGTTTCTCTTAGGGATTGCATCCGTAATGAAGTAACTCAGTGTAGTTTTCCAAGCTTAGATAAAAAATAAGTAAATAGATCAGGTTTTTTCGCACGTTTCCCTTTTACCAATCGTAAGCAGATGAGGTGTATGTTAGCTATGGCGACATAGTGATGTGCCGCGACAACAGTATGACACATCCACCAGAGCGATCAGACCCGTGTTTTCGGTGTAAAGTTCTAACTCTGTACGTAATACACATAGGTAAGGTATTTGGCTGCAAGTTTCGTCCTAAAGATTAACACACTCTCCGAAATGTATCCGACTAAATACCAACAAAGAAGCGACTAAAGGAACAGAGGACATTAAAGAATTCTGTCATTTCAGTACGTTATCCCGCAGTTGTTGGCAGCCGGCAATAATACTCGGGGCGTAAATCTACCGAATAGCGCACTTGGCATTCCGGCGTATAGGAAAAACGAAGGGTTGTCGCGAGGGGGCAGCGTGCTGTTTTATAGCGGGTAGTGTCTCGAGAGTATCTAGTAGTATATTAAACTGTTAGTTATTTTAAAATTTAGATATTTTTTAGGATACGTGAAGCTGCGGTGGGCTAATGTCTAGATTATTTAACATCTGTTTACAAAAATGGAAAATTATTTGCCTAAAAGCATGCAATACAGAGAGATTATTTATTTTAAGCGATACAAAAGTTTGTCTATGAACCCCATTTAGATAACCATCTTGCAGTTTAAATGCGAGTTTGCTAGATGAGTGAATAAGTAAAAAACACAAATTTTAGCATATAAAAATTACATGTTACAATTGGAACATTTCTATAAATAATCCTTTGTTGATACTCTTTAAACAGTCTATTAATTAATATAAATCTTGATTGATTAAAACACGTTCCAAGAAAATCGTCTTCCGTGGTCATCTGCAAGCTTCAAGAGAAATATTTATTTTCTCCGACCAAAAATCGACTTCAATCTCTATTTACAAAAATGTTATGGTTACGGTACGTGTACGCTTGGTTTGTGTACGCTTCAAAAACTCAAATAGTTCTGCACCGATCGAGCTGAAATTTTACAATGATATACAATCCGCATCAAGGGTTGTTTCTATCTAATTTTCACATCACAATGTGCCACAGCGAAGCGTGGCAGGGTACAACAGCTAGTTTAGAATAAAATTCGGACATTCAATCAAATTTTATAAGAGGCAATCACGAATTCATCGAAGGAGGTGCATGAAAGCAAATTTTTGTTTTTTTACACATATTTCAAGAACCACCACACCGATTTTAATAAAATTTATACGGACCAACAAACGAATAAAAATGGATTTACTGAAGAAGCTATAATATTATATTGCGCGTAACATATTGGTACTTTTACAAAAAAAAAACACTATAACCAAATTGAGAACCTCCTATTTTTTAAGTCGATACATTTTTTTCGTATTTTATTGACTGGGCTTGTGGCTTAGTGGGTAGTAACTCTACCTGCGAAGCAGACGGTCGTGTCGGTCGTGGGTTCGATCCCCACCCAGTGCAAATATTTGTGTAATGAATTCAAATGTTTGTACTGTGTCGGGTTGTTTCTATGTATGATAAGTATGTATTTATAACTATATAAGTATTATATCAGCTATCTGACCGCCATTTTATAAGCTTTGCTTAGTTTGGGGTCAGATGGTGTTGTGTGTGAATTGTCCACCAATATATATTCATTTATTGATACAACAAAAAGTTTGGACGTTCAGACGTTCGGATGTTTAGATGTTTGTTGCTCAATTACATCGGAACTGCGCAGGTATAACCGCAAGACGCTAGTACATACAGGCGGCTAAATCAAGAAACATTCCAGACAAACAAACAGTAATCCATTATCTCAAAAATCGTACAATAACGTTTCAACGTTATCCGCTCCTGGCCCATAACTCACGCAGACAATGGAAAGTAAAGTTCGTGGCCACAGTTGGGCCCACGTCTCCGAGAGAACAATACCCAAGTTATGGCTGCAGGAAACGGAAGAGGAAAAATGGAAATTCTGAAGTCGATGTTACTTGAGATTGCGATTCTGAGAACCAGGTTTGGTTTACTTAAGAGATTTCATAAATTCACTAATAGGGTTGACTTTTGAGGTAGATCTAATTAATTCCTGGCGCCGATTTCAATTGCCATCAAGTGACCTCTTTCACTAGTAGCTAAGTTACTAGTAAAACGCTCCACACACGAGCTTTAAAATCAGAGGAAATGACGTAAAAGTAGTGGGGCGGAGCCTACAGCGCACCATAAACCACCAATCGTATCCTAAATCGCACCATATGATTGGTTATTTAATATGGTGCGATGTAGGCTCCGCCCCTTTAGTTTTACGTCATTTCCTCTGATTTTTAGACTCGTGTGTGGAGGGTTTTAGTCTTCCTGCAAAGCAGTAGGCAGTGGGTTCGATTCCCGCCCAAGGCAAACGTTTGCGCCAAGAAAGCGCATATTTGTTTTGTATTTGGCTGTTTTAGTTTGGGTGTGTGTGATAAGTATGTATTTTAAATAATATAAGTATTGTGTCAGCTATCAGGCTCTTATAGAACACGCTTTGCTAAGTTTGTGGCTATATGGCATTGTGTGGGAAATGTTCACCAATATATAATATTAACAATGTATTCTAAGCTTTTTGGCGCCGGAAACTATGTAGAGTGGGTTATTTGATTACGCATCATACTTATCATTTTCAGCTTATCTTAGCCCACTACTGAACAAACCCCCCTTCCTAGACACGCCACTCAGCCCGATCTTTAACTTTATGTTTCCACCACTGCCGGTTATTTTCCGTATATCGTCACTCTACCTTGTCTACTACGTTTGCTGATCACTCCAGAGCCAGTCTGCTTACCGGTTATCAACGGTTATTTTACTGGTATTGGATGTAATTTTAAAAGACATTTACAATTCATTAGACTACTCTAGCTCAAGACAGAGTGGCATGGCGGAAAATGGAGGAGGCTTTCTTCCATATTTGGGTGCATAGGGTAGAAGTTAATTTAAAATAAGCATATTTCAATATTCTGTAGTAGTACGACTCTTTGCAGAGTCTTCGGGAGAAGTATCACACATTTGACAGTTATTGTACCGTCAAGCAGTGATATGTAAACTCCATGTTCCGGTTGGAAGGTCAATATTCCAGAAAAATTACAGGGCATAGATATAGGGCATTTATTACTAGGTAATTAATGGGCAGGCGTGCTACTCACCATCAGATGTAGGTATATCTTGATCCTCTCGTTACTCTATTTTTTTTTAATGCAGCTTTACATACAAGTTCGTTATGTTTACTGAGGTTAGATGGGATTCAAACTAACAACCTCTCAATTATGAATCGGACGTTCTACACGGCAGTAATAGATCGTAACGTGACGATGATGGGTGCTCTGGGCCGGGAGGAAACTTTCTACAGACAAGAATTGTAATGAAAAAAATACCCAAGCTCGTGATTATTCCTGCCTTACAAATGTAACAAACACTGTATATTAAGATAAGATGATATAACAAGAACAAAATTAAAAATTTTGATTAACCCCCAACTACCTCGGATCATGGATTATCGGTAAGACGTTATACTATTCAAGCCCTTTCATTTGATACCCATCCATATTGTGAGGTAGGTAGTGAAGAAATATTTTGTCCGCCATTTTGTGGAGTTCCATCTTGAATCGATATGAACCAAACATAGCTAAGAACATTTGCACGAATATTAAACTTCAAATAAAAAAAAACGAATCGAAATTGTCACATACGTCGTCATCCGTCACGTCATTGACGTCAAACTTATAACACCCCTTTTTTGGTTGAGGGTTAAAAAAGGTATATATTATAGACCCTGGAGACCGTGAGGTTTATACCTATATTTAAAAACAACAGATGTTCTCGTCATCAAAACAACATGGTTTTTCAAAGCTAAGCCGACGCAGAACATAGAATTGGCGTATGGGAGACCAACTTCGAACAGTGGATTGAGATAGACCCTAAAAAATTATGTACATTGGGTAGAACAATGATTAAGTTTGGTAAAACTTTCTAAACATTTTAGTAGTTTTTGTAATCATGTAAGAATTTTCCAAAAGCACTTTAAGAAAGTTCAGATATTACATAAATATTTTATCTCCGCAACACACACATCGCATATATTTATTCGTACATAAATATAAACAATTCCAAATTATTTATTGCCAACAGATCCACGACGCAAGAAAGGTGAAGATGTATTTATGGTACCGAGAAGATAAAGATACAGAGATGCGACTTTTAAGGTCACCTGAAAGTATCAAGCAAATATTATATATATTCCTAATACACAATTATTTTTTTAAATATTTTTTTTAATGAATAAGAAATTGTACTACCATTGTTTGTGTGATAAACAAAAACAGAGTTTGGATTTTTAAATGTGAAATAATAAATATTGGATATTTTTATTTTTTATTTTGCTTAGAACATTACAAAACAAAAACATTTCCTACAGATGTAATTGTAATTTTGTGTTGATCCATGCAGAAGTGCATTGGTACCCAAACTAGGAAAACCTGTAAGATAGCGTGTTTGTTGGTTGGGGGCAAATTTACAAATATTTTTTATTTTATAGGCTTGCTGCCTGCTCTTGGTCGAACACAGTGACGTTTTTATTGTTACCTTAATTTTTAAAATAATAGTAATAGTATGTACACTTATATCCAACAAAACATGTAAAATAATAAATAAATAAATATGGGTGGACATTTCACACACAACACCATCTGACCCCAAAGTAAGCAAAGCTTGTACTATGGAAGCCAGATAGCTAATATAATACTTATGTATTTTTAAATACATACTTATTATACATAAAAAACACCCAGGCACAGTACAAATATTTGAATTCATCACACAAACATTTGCACTGGGTGGGGATCCAATCCACGACCCTCGGCTTCGCAAGCAGACTTACTACCAACTAAGCCACCAGGCCACTCTCTTTCTCTCTCTCTGTAGATTTCTTTCTCGGTCCTCAGATGTAAGAAAGGTGAAGACGTATTTATGGCTCGGAATAAATAACACACAGAGCGAGAGAGACGGGCGAAGAGACGCGGGTTCCGTGGGCTGTAAATGGAACTCTTGAAACTTGAGCTTGGAATGATGGTCGTGTTTCTTGACATACTATACAAGTTACTTATAATAAAGTTAATATTACTCGATTAGCATAAAACACAAGTCTTTCATTTTGGCTCTATTTGTATTCGGAGACCTATTCAAGAAGAAAGTCTCAATAACTACTCTGTATTACATTGTGTTTACAAGAAATACAAACAAAATACATAATAATTGCGCAAAAGTAGTTTTTTATGTGTAAACATTTGCTTGCCGATAATCCCCAAACTAAGCTTGTACGAGTATCTTAGGACATGGGTTCATCGGCTATTATGATGTGATGATTTCATTTTAGGACATATCTAATTTGCTATTTTCATGTCAAAAAGTTTGACTAATCCTATGATTTCATGGATAGTAATGAACAGAAACATAAATGAATGAATGTTTTTCAAATACTTTTGAGGGTAAATGTACGTACTAACAAAAGGTTACGGCGTAGCTCATCGTAGCATCGTAGCATTGAGAACAAACGAACATGAATACTTGAGGGCTAGATAAAGTGTTTTGATTAGTAGTGGTAGGACTCCTTGCAGAGTCCGCCTGGGGAAGTACCAACCCCTTGCCAGTTATTCTACCGCCAAAAAGTAATGGGAAAACATTACTGTGTTCTGGTTTGAAGGGCAATGTTTCCAGATAAATTACAGGGCTTAGAGATATAACATCTTAGATATCTGGGTGACGATAGACGAGTTCCAATAGCTGCGTGTCACTGTGCTGTTATGTGGCAGGCATATTGCTTACCAGGCACATGTTCTGCTCGTCTCGTCACTCTTTATTAAATAAAAATTAACTTCAGAAGATTTAATTTGAGTAAGTTTCATAATATTTGCGAAATCCACAAAACGAAACGAAATGAACCATCGATGTATTACAATTTTAGAATTTTATTAACATTCCATTTCGATGAAACTTACGTCGATTTATCTCAGAAGCTTGATCTACCAAACAAAACAATAGTTGATTCTCAATAGGCATGTCAACTCAGTTTTTATTTAATATGCCATCAAAAGGCTACTCAATAACTGAAACACAGGTGAAAGAATTACTTTGTTAACTTAAAAACTTCCCGTGATATCACGATTTTAAAATCCCAATATTCGACTCTCCCAAAAACGCTTCATACAAATCACTATAGAAACGTGACATCACACTGTCGTATTTTCTATGCGTCGCGCGTAAAGTTTGTATGATAGCTATATTAAATATTGCGTTTAGGAAACTGGTTTCATAACAAAAGTAACTTGAAATTGAATGGGTTTATCCAGTGGTAAATACATTTTCTAATAATTTCGTTCTTTTAACATGGACTTGCCCGTCCATCTTTGAATGATCATAAAGTAAGTTAACTAAACAATATCAAAATTAAAATTAGTACATATATTATTCTATTTAAATACTGTCAGTATATCAAATAATTGAATATAATTGACCTGTCGTCAAGCCTATTGGCGGAGCTATCGCGTAGCATACACAGGTACATAAAAACATACAGTCGGATTGAGAATTTCGTCTTATTTTGAAGTCGGTTAGAAATTAAACTAAACTTTCAAGTATATCAAATATGAACACCACACTTTTTGATTAAACGCACGGAACCCTATTATTTTTCGAGGTAAAAATACTCATAAACATGTCACGTGGGCCGAATGTGAGACAGTTTGATGCATGTCTGCAAATTAATTCTTTTTCCCTTATTTAGGATAAATTAAATCGAAGACAGCTATGAATATAATGCTCAATAAATAATTGCTCGTTTTCTTTTTGTTTGCGTAAATTACATTATCATTTACGTAAATAAGCATTCAGTAATTTATTTCATTTCTTTAGTTAAAGGGTTTGCAATATTGATGTGTTAATAAAAGTGGTCAAGTTCAAGTCGGACTCGCCCATGAAGGCTTCCGTAGCAGCAAGTAACATAATAAAAAAGTTCTTATAGTTCATTGTTACTTTAATCAGTGTTTTAACAATTGTCGATTTATGACGTATTAAAATAAAACTACTTACTAGATCTCATTCAAATTCAATTCGTTGATAGTTTACATGTTAAAGTACCCCACACGTAGGGTTTGATCAAAAAAAAATTTTGAGTTTCAGTTTTAAGTATGGGACATCCCTACATTTTTTTTTCTATTTTTTGTGCCGCCAGCACCGGTGCATGGCCCAAGCTAGCGGTGGTTAGGGCTGCAGACTGAGGAACCTCCTGACGATGCGCGCTGTGACTAGGATGACCGCCGCGTGCATTTGACAAGAAAATAATAATTATTATTAAACTAATAGTTATTATTAGTGAGAGATTTATTCTATGGAAACAAATTCAATCTCAATATTCAATATCATTATAAATACTTGTAGTAGGTAATGATTTGAAATCTTCATGTTCCAATAGCTGCGTGTCACTGTGCTGTTATGTTGCAGGCATGTTGCTTACCATCAGGCACATGTCCTGCTCGTCTCGTCACTCTTTATTAAAAGAAAAGTAAATCATTTATAGAAGTAATAATATAGGAATAAATGTAAAGATTGAAAATGGAAACTTAGAATTTTAAGCAGTGGAAAAATAAGAGATGACTTTTGCCTAGTAGTTAGTGGGACCACAAAAGCTGCTTTAAAAAATCAGAGAGATAATCAGAAAACTCTTAATTGTGACTTGTGTCACACATAGTAATAAAAAAGAATTGTAACAGTAAAGCATTCATCAAGTAGCGCCGTAAATATCAGCCTTATTGCTGAAAGCAATATCTTCCAAGCAACCATTATTAGTGTTATTATTCAAACAAGGTAATTAAGGAATTTAACATTTTATTGGTAAAAAATGTTTTCAAAAGGATTTTGACATCTTTTACTCATAAACTTTTAAATCCTGTGAAAATTAATATTTTTTCAGTATTGATTGGACTCTATAGATATTAGAGTGAGGAATACTTTGTGTTTCTAGCACCGAGTAGCAATAGTGTGCAAATATCGTTCTATTATTAGTGCAGGTATCGTTATTAAGAGAAATAACAAGGAACAAGAACACACATACAAGACATCTACAGCAAAATTTCTAAAAAGTCCATAACGTCTTCCAATAAGGGTGACAAATAAACTAAATGAAATCATTTCTTATATGTGATCAAAATACTTTTTCTTGTTCAATCTTTTTCAGTCACTTAAATGAGTTTCTGAAATTGAATATGGCAGGTTCTTCACTTTTGCAACCAGGTGAAATAGTTTCTCATCCACTATGATAATTATTAAGATGTTTATGATCGACAGTTATTAGTACTCACAATTTAAAACGCAAGACTCTTATAATAAATAATAAATAAATAAATATTGGTAGACAATTCACACACAGCACCATCTGACCCTTAATTTATATTGTCCCATTTTAGTTGACGATTGTTCATTATAACAAGGACTCAAATTATTATTTTTTTGTTTACCCGGACTGAATGAGTTTAATAATGTAAATTTAATTATTTTTTTAAGTCGGTTTATGTAATAAGTTTGATTAAATTTAGTAGTAATGTTAATTTGTATTCACACGATATATCTTAATAATATTAGACGTTTGTTGTTGTAATTAAAAAAAATACTATGAATGATTGTTTTTTGTTTTGACTTACCTAATGTAACAAATCTGTTTTAAAGTCAATAAATATTTATTTTTCTGTGTCCAGTCAAATTTCAAGGCAGAGTTAATATTTCATCTTGCTGATAAAATTTATAGTCATTCTGTACCTATTAAAAAAAATTATTAAATTGCAATTCATAATTAAATTACCATGGCAATAAAATAAAACACATTATACATTATAAATTCAAGTTTCAATACCCGAAAATAATATCTCTTTCATACACTTTTCTAGTTCTATAAAACAAGTTACGCCATCTAGCGTGGAGTAGCCGAACTAAGAAAAATACGTTTTATAGGAACTAAGTTAATTTCTCACTTGCTTACTTGAAAACTTTGCAGTTATTTTACTGATTTACATTTTATCGTGCTGCTAAGATTTTCAAAACTAAAACTACAAGCGAGTTATGCTGTAGTACGATTATTATATGCTTGTTTGGCAAACTTTCTGAAGACCGATGTTTGTGCAGCCGTTTATATTAAATTAATTATTGTTTATTCGGCAATAATAATAGTGTCCGTGGTTTTATCTATTTAGTTCGCATCTATCACTCAGATATAGATAGTGCTATATCTATACATAGCTCAGATGTGATTAAAATTTAAGTTTTTTAATTTAAATTTAGTTTAGGTCAAGTAATGCCAAAAAATTATGTAGTTTTTTGCATTTTCGGGACTTTTTGAGGAAAAACTTGCTCAATTTTAAGTTTGTACTAGGTCTGTAAAATGTAGCCGTAGTCGAATTAAAAATGACTTAGTAAAGTCGGAGAAAGTCGTAGAAAAATTGTGAGAAGATATTAAAAAATCTAGACTCACTAAAACTATTTGGAAATAGTAATGTATTTATTTTAAGCATGAGAAATAAATATTGATGGACCTATAAATCAAAGAGGGCATTAAATTGAATGTATAATGCGTTGCCTGAGTAGATTTTTCCCGATGGTTACAGTTTTGGCGTATTCAGGTAAGAATAAATCTCTTTTTTCTCTAGCTCGCTCTTTCGTAGTCGTCTATAACTTCATTCAATATCATTCCGGCTAAGACGCTTAAGTGAAAAATTAAAATATTTTAAAAAAGCAAACGGAAAGTTTAAAAATTTTTGAAAGTTCTTGTGATCACTGTTTTTTTACTAAACATACTTTTTATCCAACTGATGATTATGTATTTGGAAACAAAATAAACGAAAAACCCTCTACACACGAGCCCTGAAATCCGAGGAAATGACGTATAAGTAGTGGGGATGACCCTACATCGCACCATATGATTGGTGATTTATGGTGCGATGTAGGGTCCTCCTTACTAGTTTTATGTAATTTCCTCTGATTTTAGGGCTCGTGTGTAGAGAGTTAGTTTATTTTGTTTCCAAATACATAATCATCAGTTGGATAAAAAGTATGTTTAATAAAAATGAGGGTTTTCGCCCTAATCATACAAATATTGTAATGCGAAAGTTTAGATAATTGGATGTTTATTGGTTAGACATGATGCGAGGACTTAAGAAATAGACTATTTCAAAATTCTACACAGACAAAGTCATAAGCAATGTGCTAGTAAATCATAATTTGGTCAAAGTTTTTCTCAATGAATTATTAATGAATTTTCGTATTCTTGCAGTGGGCTATGCTGTAAATAACATTATATATTAATAATTAATCTCGAACTATTAATAAAGAATGTTATAAATGGAAAAATGGACGTTTGGATGTTTAGATTACAGTAGCTCAATACATCGGAATGGCTAAATGGACCAGGGGGCTTACCGCCGAACGAAAAATGTCTTAGCTTTGTTATTTTTCTCTTTTCTTTTTACTTGCAATGATAAAGACAGCAATACCAAAGCAATAACCGATTCTGTTAGGCGGTACAGGGGCCGCCCTTCAACCGCCTAACTAAATCGGCTTTCACTTTGCTATTGCGGTCTCTATCATTTCAAACGGAAAGAAAAGAGAGACATTTTTGCTATAGGTTCTAGTTAAAACTATTAGAATGTAAACTGATATATCACATAGCTACTCTTCTCCAACAAAAAATTGAGGGTATGTAAACTACATGAATAAAATGGTGGGTCACTACTTCTTTTTAGCAGGCAAAATTATGAAATAAACTAATTTAATTCAACCGGCGCACACATTCCCCAAAAAATGATTATTTATACCAAACTCTTGCATTTTAATTCAGCTCATTAAGCATTAAGACCAGGAGTCGTAAATATCACTTCCTTATGTTTTAGTCGACACAATTTTCGTTTTAAGCCGCGGTGACAAGTTTTATTGAAATTTATATTGTGAAGTTCGTTATTACGAATTTTTGCTGAGATCTTTTGGTAAAGGGGTCGGATAGGTTTGTGAAAGTTTCGTGAAATGTTTTAAACAAAGTCAGAATAAGCGCTTATTACTATGTATGATATTAATAATAATACACATTTTAAGTTAAAATACTATTTTTTCCTCTTCTTCTCCTTATTCAAGAAAGATGTAAAACAAATAAGAGTTTAAATGACAAATATCACGGACCCGGGAGTCTATGGAGTGGCTAATTTTATTTAAAAAATTACTAATAATTCAACAAAAAAAAGCTACTTAATGTAATACGATAAAATTAAAGAAAAAAAAACAGTTTTGAATTAAACATGTAGAGTTTAGAATCAATAAAGTGACAAATGAGTGCATTTTATCATTCACCACATAATCTTGAGTTAACTCTTACTTGACATTACAATCGTTAAAACATTGTTTACCGATTTAACTTTGCTCATACGTTTGGCAAATTTAGCTTGTGATAAGTATGGACTAATTATGAAGCCTTTTTTGCTGTATACGTCAGATATTGAATTCAAATTGTAAGTACAATTTATTTGTAAAACATTGTCTTCCATGTAAGCATTGCTTAGTTTGGGTATAAATGCTGTTGTGTAAAAAATATCAGGCATTTATTTTATTCTAACATATTTCTTTAAATTCTGTTCTTTATAAACATTCTCCGCCCAACCGGGCGCGCCGCCCACGCGTGCCTTCAGTATTGAGTATCGGTTCGAGTCTGCGCACTTCCTCGATCGGTTCGCATCACGCCTTCCGGTTTATTTGCTACTAACGACCCGCCCTGACTTCGTTTCACTCAAGCATCTATAATGTAGTGCCGCTATAATAATATCTTACCCAGTTTTTCTTTGGTTTCATAAACAAAAAATGACGAAGGTACGGTGCTTGCTAGTTTCGGATGACGTCATATCATTGTACGCTTTTTACGAAGACGTGACGTCACAACCTCTCCAACGTCCAACTTCGTAAGTTCGATGATTTAATATTTGTCGATTAATTGTTAATCATATGTTGAAACAAAAAATACGTGTCTCATATTTTTTTAAATATATTTGACTGACAAATTTTAATTTGACCCAGTAATCATTGGTTTATTGTTTTGGTAATCATAATTTCTGAACGAAAAGGTTAAGATAAGATGATTCATTACAGACAACACATTTCATAGCGTAGACGAACGGTTATGGAATGAACGAACGGCTATGGAATGTGTTGTTTGAGTGGAATCGTTCCGATAGATCCAATCTTGGTGTTTTTAAATTGAGAGTGAAACGGTTTTTTCTATGTATATACGTTCCATCGTCGAACGCATCGTCACTTAGCCTCCGGCGAGATGGCAATCAAGTGTAAGCCTATAATAGTTAAAAACACATAAAGAACGGTCGAATTTATATCATTGGTTTTTACGAAAGAATTACTAAGTTTTTATACAATAGTGAGAGAGTTAACGAACTGTTTTATCGAAATAAAATAATAAAATAATATATTCTCTTTGTAATGTAAGGAGATTGGAAGTTAACGAAAAAAACATTTTTTGTTTTATATTTACTGTATGTAATTAACGATAGTGCTGCTTTAAAATATAACAAAATTTACGGTATTACTGTCACAAATTTCATACTCCTCTCTCAATCTATACTACTGGATTCAGTAGTGACTAAATTTAGGCAAGTATAATAAGACTTTTGATACTGACTAAACGGAGAGGTCAGTCAAAAAGCTACACTTACAAAACTGTAGTATAAGGATAAAGTAGATAGATAGATAGAGACACTTTATTGAACACACCAAATAAAAATAATTTACAAGAATATAACATTTTATACTAATAAAACTAGAGCGACAATTGGCGGCCTTATCGCTAAGAGGGATCTCTTCCAGGCAATCTTAGGGTGGAAAAAAAGATAAGAGGACAGAAGGAGAAAGTACCTGGTTGACCGAGCTTTGCTCGGTTTTTTTAAATGATATTTAGGCAGGTACGAATTCCGAAGTGATGACTTACTTAGATACGAATTAAAAGCGATTATAAAAGGCTCTAAATATAATATTTTCTCAGAAAAAAAAGTACAAAAAGAAAAATCCCTAGTGTAACCATCAGGATTCGAAAAGGGGCCTGTTGACTCCAACGGCGAGCATATTCTTTCTGAGCCATTTAGACTTAATCAACAGTGGCGAAATAAGTTATCGTATTCTAATGGCATTGTAAGAGTTTTTTATTGTCTAAAAAAGTGCATAAAATTATGTTTTTACAAAATAAAAGCTAGATCGATTTATCGTCCCCGAAACCTCCTGTATACATAATTTCATGAAAATTGTTCGAGCCGTTTCCCAAGATTCGGATTCTATATATATATATACCTATATACTTACAAGAATTGGTCGTTTAAAGGTATAAGATGTATGGATAAATCCCATTTAATCCCATCGGCGTCGAGGCGTATCATCGATACCGATAACTGCGCCACGCCCCGGGAAAAAACTCCGCGCATGTCTGATCGGACGATCGGCTCCTACGATTTATTGGCTCATAAGGAAGGAGGTACACTTTATGTTTGCTTAATCGACAAAATTCAAACCTGGTTTTACAAATATCTTAGAAATTGGTAACACCAGGTCAAACCTCGAAGTTCATCGACTAAGCGTCTATAGCCATTAGGTTTACGAAAAATTATATTAAACTACTTGTACCCTGCAACGCTTCGCAGTGGCACATTGGCAAAAATTATATAAAAACAATCCTTAATGCGGATTATATATCATTGTAAAATTTCAGCTCGATCGGTGCAGAACTTATTGAGTTTTTGAAGCGTACACAAACCAACATAACATTTTATGTATGGAGATTGATTTTTAATATCCGAGTAAACAGACGGGATACGCTACTTACGAGTAATTTACTGCCTCCAAACTTAGGTATATTTGTTTTTTGTGTACCTATTATTTAAAGTTCCAAATTCTATTTCTATATTAAATTTCAAGTTTGGTGGCTTAATGATACGTTGTTTGCATAGAAAAACTATACGAAAATTATCTATAATTTGGCTATAATTATTCGATTTCAAGTCTGCCCGAGCTCAGAGCCATCTAAATCTAAGTTTTGCTGTATATATGTAAAAGATGATTCGTCTCTTTATTCGTTAATTTATCTGGAACATTTTTGTTCAAATCGGAACATAGAATTGTTTGAACATTATTACTCACCCTTAGAATAAGTCACAAAGGTGTGATACTTCTCCGAATGGAATTTGCAAACAGTTCTGCCGAGAGGGCAAACTCAAAATATAACTTGAACAGAGACTTTATTTTATATAGCGTAAAAAAATGACGCTCCCATTTTTACTGGTAAATCTCAACCACGCTAGTAAATCTACTAGGCTCTGTTATTTAATAATAACAGTTTAAACAACCGTGATAACTTAATCAAGTAAGTAATATTAAATCTTGTAGATTGATTGGCTGTACAAGTACCCGCTAATCACCTGGCGTCCGCTCTCAGGCTTCATTGTTGACACAAAACCGTAAAGTTATACATAGCATCAGATTATAACATAAATTTTACGATAACAAACACATCCTGTCAAAAAAGTGTGCATGAGGAAAGCCCCATCTTCCAATTGTAACATATGTGAGGTTCTGGACATTGTACTATAATAGATGAAATTATGTGTGGGCGATATTTTCAAGAGATACGAGTTTTAACAGTAAGTTTATGTATTATCACAAGTATTGGATGCTGTGATGAAATATTGGCCAGTCCTGAATACACTGATGCTGTTATTATGTTGTACAAACTGACAAATTTGAGCCTAAGAAGATAATTGTGTAGTAATTTGAAATGTCATTTTTGTGTTGATGTACAGGGCAGTGTGGTCACTCATATTTTATGTTTAAATAAAGAGTGACAAGACGAGCAGGACATGTATGATGGTAAGCAACAGGCCTGCCACATCACAGCACAGTGACACGCAGCTATTGAAGTCCTAATCATCATCATCATCATCCACCTAGCACTGCACTGGCTCGTCACCCAGAGATCTAAGCCCAGTAAATTACTCTTAGTTATATTTCAACGGTAAAGCCTTTTTTAAATCAATTAAAAATATTAATCATGAAGGTCAGCTTGAATTATTATGAGTAAGGGTTTTCCACACAGCGGTTCGTTCTTCAAGCGCAAACTACGCGCTAAGTTGTCATACTACCAATACCTAATATACCCCACATGATAAGTTGAAGTGGCTACGTAAGTAGGCGTGTGTATCGGGCGTGCCGACCGCTCTCTGATTGGGTGATTGGAAACCGATCAATACCCAATACGCGGCGGGAGTCTGCCGGAACGACCGGGAACGACGTACCTCGGGATTGGACGACGCTTTTTTATTGGGAGAGGAAAATTGATGCTTTCAGGAAGGAATGTGGAGTTTTTTAGCTTTATTCTTTGTACGTACGTACATATTTTGACTTGCCAACTAAAAAATATTTCATAGGACTTAATCGCGGTCTAAATGATTATTTAATGAAATCTAAATAATATATAACATGGTAGTACTCTTGCCAGACTCCACCTGGGGAAGTACCACACATCTACCAGTTATTCTACCACCAAACAGTAATGTACAAACATTAGTGTTCAGGTTTGAAGGCCAATCTTACCAGTTATGTAAGTAAGTTTTCAATATGAGTTTGCAAATAAAATTCTAAGTATTTACGTAGCCGAAATATCGTACTACGAAAATTTGATGACTTATATTGTCACTTTTTAGGGTTCCGTAGCCAAATGGCAAAATACGGGACCCTTATAGATTCATCATGTATGTCTGTCCGTCCGTATGCCATAGCCAATTTTCTCCGAAACTACCTATAAGAACTATACCATTGAATCTTGGTAAATAGATGTATTCTGTGAACCGTATTAAGATTTTCACACAATAAATAGAAGAAAAAACAATACATTTCGGGGGTGTGGGACACCCTCCACTATACTTAGAACTGAAACTTTTATTTATTAATTTGATAAAACAAAAATTCGAGTGTCATATTTTTGCATATTCTACCTGAATAATTACTGACCGCACTAATTAGAATAGTACCCATATTTTTTACCCTGTCATCATCCTGACTGTGGCAAAAAACAATTTTTTAATGTAATAGTAAAAAGCGGTCCACTAAAGGCTGTATTTAATATTTTTCCAGAAAAATAGAGTCATGACTCATAATTAATGTTCATTTGCCCGCTTATTATTATTGTCTCTGCAAAGAATTCTCGGGAAGGGTTAATTAGTATGGACCAGGGATTGAATTAAAACATCACGTTAGATTACTGAGGATAAGCCTAATTAGTGGGTGTAATTTTAGACGCGTAACAGCGAAGGACGAATGTCAAACTTCTGAGCGAAATATAGTAGTTTTTATACATACTTTGCTAGCTAAATATATATATATGAGTTTTGATACCTACTTTGCTGTGCGGTTTCACTCGCATGGTTCCTAGTTCCGTTATTTTCGCGGAATAAAAATTGCATTGACTTATTTTTTTTTTTTAATTCAGTTGCCTTTTGTGCTTACAGTATACACCAAAGCGCACGGAAAGCAAAAAAACTATGTTTATTGTTGTTCTCCTGTATAAGTGTTTTTTTGTTTTGTTTTTGGTGTGTACAATAAGAGTATCTATCTATCTATGAAACAACTAAAAATAAATTATAAATGAAACATGTTAAAAAGAAATATTAAGTTAGATTACTTAGTGTTATATACTCTGATTATTATGTACTAGCAACGCCCCGCAGTAGTTCCTGTTCCCGTTATTTTTTTCGTTATAAAAGGTAGCCTATGTGTACTTCCAGACTAAAATCTAACTGTTTTCCAAATTTCAGACGTTACGACGTGATCGAGCAACAAACATCCAAATATTGACATGTATAATATCAATAGGACGTTGTGCTAAATTTCATCATACATTTTAGTAGATTTTGTGTGAAAGAGTAACGAACATCCATACACACTCATAAACATTCGCATTTATATTACATCTAAGATCTATGTACCTATCATTAATTCGTCCGTCTTATCCAGGTTATGACTTCAAGCACCGATGGATAACACAATGAGAGCAGACGACAGATCGCGTCTCGGACTCGAGAAAAAACGAGAAAAAAAATCGTCAAAAAAATTGAAAAAAGCGCGGCGTCGTAGGAAATATCTTTTATCTTGTAATTATTTTTATCCTTTAAAGCGAAAGAAGGATAGATAACACTGGAGCGATGGGGACAGTAAACTACAGAACTTGAGGTCGGAAAGCGATATCGTTTCATGGCTGATGTTGTTAAGACTTTTCCGATGACAATGATTTCATCATCATTTCGTCAAGTCGAGATTAAATCTTTTTTTTGTGTTTTTATTGGTATTACAACACTAAAAGAAAACCGAGGGCTTAACATTGAGTGAGAGGGCGGGGCGGTAAATTACAAAAATCTTTATTGTAACAAAACATATATTACTGTTAAATAAATTGCATTTGTTATATTATTGCACTATCGTTTAATTTGACTACAAAGAGTCTATTACTACAAAATATTTTTTGAAGATTTTATGAATCTTCAGAGCCTTTCGGAACCAAGCTACTGCGCCGTTCCCGCGCCCGTAGGAGCGAACAAATAAATTAGTTTGTCCGATTCAGTCGCCCATTGTCCCGGTATTCTGATTGCACGCTTTGTATTTGTGCTTAATTTTTAATGAAAAATATACCCTTTGTTTGATATCTACTGATACCGGGACAAACAAGCAGTTCTCTAACTGTTCCCAATCGGAAGCCTTGTCAAGAAGCGAATCAAGGCGGGATCCTGATTGAAACTATTCTGCATGATCGTACCACCTTGTCTTTGAAGTGAACATTGTTTTTGTCTCACCACAAACAGATTTTTCGTGGACTCTCAAATGAATTCTAGCATCACGGTCGGGAATGATAAGATCTCGTCGGGTAAATTCGGGACCATGGTCATTGGTCATCTATGCTCATGGCCACGCCCTCCGGTTAAACCTGTGTAGTTTCCAAAGGAAGCCATCAAATTCTGAGTTATAAGTTTTCACTTCTTAGTTCTTATAACTGCCGATATCATTTTTTTATCGGACTGCTCGTAGCTCGAAAAGCGACATCTTTTCGTGGTTGACGTTCCAAAGACTTGTACAAGATGGTTTGATTACACTTTTGTGATAATAACGTCTAGTTTTTTTTAACTTTAATAGGCTTACACTTGACTGCCATCTCGCCTGATGTTAAACTATGATGCGGCCTATGATGGAACGTGTTTACCTAGAAGAAACAGATTCATTCTCGATTTGAAGACACAAAGATTGTAACTATCGGGATAAACCCACTCAGGCAACGTATTCCACAACCTTGACGTTCTTATCACAAAAATAGAGTCAAATCTCTTCTTGTCTTTGGAACATCAACCATGAAACGATGTCACTTTTTTCGAGCTGCGAGCATTCCGATAGAAAAAAGGGCAAGGTGGTATTAGATCGTGCAAATCAGTCGCACACTCTCCGAAGTGTATCCGATAAAAACCGATAAGCTAGCAATTTTGCAAATTTGCTTGCGATGTTCGAGACTTTGTAGTATTTTTCGCACGAGAATGTCATTGCCTATGACCCTTTTGGCACGTCTCTCGATCGATTCCAGATTGCAGTCTAAGCTAACTCTTTGTTTGGCGATATAAAGTATCGTAACAGCTATTTCAGGTAATCTCTTCCAACTAGCTTATAATTTATCTCATTACCATATAAAATCTCTAACATTGGCCTTTAAGCCGTAACAGTTATGTTTGCACATTACTGCTTGGGAACCTACCCCTATGCCGACCCCCTTACATTTTTACATCAAAGGTGACCGCGTTAATTAACAATTAAAAAAGCACGCGAACAAATATCGGGCTTAAGCCCTGAACGGCAGGTAGACCCGCGTTTAACTTGCTCCAACCCTTCCTTGCAGGGACGTTATGGTTGGGGCAAAGATTACCGACGACGTGTGTAGAAGGGAATCTTCGATGTGCTCTGATACACCAGATGAGAGCAAGGAAGCAAATAAAATATTTGAGAAAATTTAACTTTATGAAACTAAAACGCTCCACACACGAGTCCTAAAATCAGAAGAAATGACGTGAAAGTAGTGGGGAGGAGTCTACATCGCACCATTTGATTGGTGATTTTTGGTCCGATGTAGGGTCCGCCTCACTAGTTTCCCGTAATTTCCTCTGATATTAGGGCTCGTTTGTAGAGGGTTTAAGTGTTAACCGACTTCAAAAAAAGAGGAGATTTTCAATTCAATTGTATATTTTTGTATGTGTGTTACGCGATAGCGACTTATCAAAGATAGTTCTAAATATGGCCAAGTGTGGCACCACTGTGGGTATTTGTGAGATTTCTTTAACAAAATAGAACATTGGCGCCACCTACGGTGCAATTGGGAACTGTCTTTAACAAATCTTTAAGCATCTTGAATACGTCCATTGTGAATCGATTTGATGGTTATTTTTTTGTTTGGCAAAAAATAGTACCGAATTCCATTGTGTGGTAGTTTTTGAAATGCGAATATAAAGAAAAAAAACAAAATTAGTTTACTTCTACTGTAGTGGTAGGGCTCTTGGCAGAGTTCACCTGGGGAAGTACCACACATTTGCCAGTTATTCTACAGCCAAGCAGGGATGTGCAAACATTACTGTGTTCCGGTTTGAAGGGCAACGTTTCCATAGAAATTACAGGGCTTAGAGATACAACATCTTAAATCTCTGGGTGATGAGCGCAGTGCAGTGCCAGGTAATGATTTTTTATTTTTTAAACTACAATTAGTACCGACTTATCGAATTACACTATTGAGAATAATAATTTAAATATATGAAAGTACAATGATTAAACTTTGAATAATGACTAAATTCAATACCAATTACAAAAAAGTAACAAAAATTAAAACTTAATATAAAAAAACAAAAACAAAAAAGTAGAATGATTTGGGATCTTCTCACATTTGGACTCATGTTCCAATAGCTGCGTGTCACTGTGCTGTGGCAGGCATGTTGCTTACCATCAGGCACATGTCCTGCTCGTATCGTCACTCTTTATTTTAAAAAAAAGGTCTAGTCGTAGCTTTGAATGAAATTTAGTCGAAAGTATGAAATATTAATTTATAATTTTAACAAAAAAAAAACAACTTTCAACTGAAAACTTATAAAGTAAAAAAGATTTCCTCGATTTCTCTAGGATGTCATCATCAGATCCTGGTTTCCTTATCATGGTAATGGTACCAGCCTAGGAATATCTCCTTTACAACAAAAATAGAATCATCAAAATCGGTTTATAAACGACGAAGTTATCCGCGAACACATATAAAAAAACATATATACGGTCGAATTGAGAAACCTCCTTTTTTGAAATCGTTTAAAAAAAATTAAGTCGGTTTAGTAAGCCCGAGGTCCGAGGTAATTACCCGAGAAGCCATAAGTCGTGGGTTTGAATCATTACGACTCTTCAAGTTCAAATAGTTGCGTCGCGCTGTAATTCGCGGGCGTGTTGTTTACCAACAGCCACATATACTCTGCTCATCACATCACTATCAATTAAAAAGAAGTCATATACAAATTTCAAAACTTTGTCCCATCTGATCTCATACTCTTCCGGTCCAACCCCACCGGTCATCTTAATCAACCCTTGAAAGGACAATCGGTCCACTTGACCCCCGGGTCTCGTGCGAGGCGAACTAATTATTGTTATATCCATTATTAGTGTATTACACATCAATATTTTATGTTTCCATTCGGTTGGGGTTCAAATACTTGTTTGAACTCAATTTGTTTTGTTTCTTTATGTTTGTGGTTGCACCAAAGAGTTTACATATAGTAGGTACGTATAGCGTTGGGACCAAAGAAGTTGGAAAATGGAATAAACGCTTTACACCGAGACCGACCGATTTGGGGACCGAGTCACCTTCGTCCGTGGGGAAGCACCTACATATAGAAACCCCGCACGTGGTCCCTGGGTGGTGCTAATCAGGTGACAAACTACCGGTGGTAGGCCTCGGCCGTGGTTGGTTACCACCCACTAGATTAAGTCACGACGCCAAGCGGCCTAGCCGTGTTCCGTTGTGTAGTCTAGTGACACCATTAGGGGAAAACGGGTCAGAACAGTTGCTGCATAACTACAAGACCGGTCTGTCACACACCAATACTGTACATCGGGAAGCTGGTCATGGAGGGTAGCGGGATCCGAGGCACGGTTGCCGCGACCGACCGCAGATAGTTGGGGGCCCAAGTAGTGAGCTAGCCACTCATGAAAGGCTGCCCCCGCCATCTAGCGAAAAATCCCGGGATGCGCTATCCTGCCGGTTGGCGACCGGATGACAAGGCCAGATAGACATCCCCGGGGGGGCTCGGGCGTCCCCGCAGTCTCCAGGCTAGCTCCCCACTGGTGTATTCGTGTTGTGTGTTGTGACCAATGGTCAGTAGTGTGCGGCCTCGTTCTACTTCCGTTTTTTCCCACCGATTCTCTCCCAAAACCAAAATGAAGAAAGTATTTAAAAGAAACAATGTTAAAGAGCGGCTGCACGCCTTGTCGATTAAAGTGCACCTCACGAATATCCGAGGTCTGCACTCAATCTCACAGCAGTCCACCATCACCTCGAGACTGAGCAGCCGTCGCTCTTGTTTCTTACGGAGACGCAGATAGGTTGTCCGTCGGATGTGGCGTACCTAACGTATCCAGGTTACACCCTGGAGCACAAATTTCGGCCTCGTGCTGGAGTGTGCCTGTACGCCCGTGACGACATCTGCTGTCGGCGTCTCCGTAACTTAGAGGATACAAGATTCTCCGTCCTTTGGGTATTGATAGACACAGGCATAGACAAAATTCTCTACGCCTGTGTATATCGATCGCACAGCGGTGACCAGGAGACAACTAGGCTTATGGATTATTTTAGTGAGGCGGCGGACGCGGCTCAACAGAAGTACCCTTCAGCCCAATTAGTGTTACTGGGGGATTTTAACGGCCATCATAAGGAATGGCTGTACCCATACCGGGACACTGACCACGCTGGGCAGGAAACGAAAAAGCTAGCTTTATCGTTAGACCTAACCCAGCTGGTCCAAGAGGCCACAAGAGTACCCGACGTTGAGTCGCATACACCTTATTGCTTAGACCTCCTGCTGACAACAGATCCAGACCGTTATTCCGTGGTGGTATCTTCGCCGTTAGGCAGCTCCGACCACTGTCTGGTGAAGTCAGTATCTGTCTACCATCCGCCTGACCCCAGCCCTAGAGGCAACCGGCGGATGTGGCGATACAAGTCAGCAGATTGGGATGAGATGCGCTCTTTCTTTGCATCTTACCCATGGCAGCCATTGTGCTTCACTTCTGGTGATCCTCAGTCTGCGCGGATGCTGTGACTAATGTAATACGAACGGCTATGGAATATTTCATTCCATACTCCGACGTCACATTATCCAGCAAAGCTCGCCCTTGGTTTGGTTCTCAGTGTAAAAGTGCTGAAGCATTTAAACATGAGACCTACCTAGCTTGGGTTGATGCTCGACAGCGTAGGGCAAAGGATATACACCAGAAGAAGAAAGCGTTCAACAAGGCTGCTAAGGCATGCAAAAGGTTCTTCAGAGGGCTCGTTTTGACCACATTAGTCGAATAGGGAACAAACTAGCTTCGTACCCTGCGGGCAGCAAAGCGTTTTGGTCCCTAGCTAAATCGGTCGAATCGAACTTCTGCCGCCCTCACTGCCTCCAATGCTGAAACCTGATGGGACACTGGCTCACACCGCAATGGAGAAGGCAAACTTGTTTGCATCTCAGTTTGCGGAATCTTCGCGTCTAGATGCTGGTAGCGCGACACCTCCTACTTCACCTGGCTGTCCGACTTCTATGTCAGAAATACATATTCGCCAAATGGAGGTTCGCAAAGTGCTGCGCAATCTGGACGTGAATAAGGCTAGTGGCCCAGATGGAATTCCTGCCGTAGTGTTGAAGGCTTGTGCGCCTGAGTTGTCTCCAATACTGACGCGCCTGTATAGACTCTCTCTCGAAACTGGGCAAGTACCGAAGTCTTGGAAGCTTGCCAACGTGCAACCAGTACCCAAGAAAGGTAGTCGTGCTGACCCTGCCAACTACAGGCCAATCTCGGTCACGTCCATACTCTGCAAGACTATGGAACGTGTCTTAAACCACAGGCTCCTGGCGTACCTAGAATCGAACGATCTCCTCAGTGACCGGCAATACGGGTTTCGCCGAAACCGGTCCACCGGGGATATTCTAGCGTACGTCACTCACATCTGGAGTGAAGCTATCGAGAAGCACGGGGAAGCACTTGCAGTCTCCCTGGATATCTCGAAGGCTTTCGACAGGGTTTGGCACGATGGCCTTTTAAGCAAGCTTTCAGCTTATGGTTTGTCTCCAGGTTTTATAACGTGGATATCGGACTTTTGAGGATCGATCCATACGAGTGGTCATTGATGGCTGCTCGTCGGATCAAATGGCTATTAATGCCGGAGTCCTCAAGGGTCGGTGCTCTCTGCGACACTCTTTCTGCTACATATCAACGATCTGTTGAAGCCCGGTATCTTTGGGTACGCAGATGATAGCACCGTTGTAGAGAGCTACATATCGAGCGCGAGAGCCAATAGGCAACAAACTCAGGTACTGAGAGAGAGTTTGATCGAGCGTTTAAACTTGACCCTTGAGGCAGTCTCTAAATGGGGCGATGCCAATATGGTCAGGTTTAACGAGGGAAAGACGCAGGCGTGTCTGTTCTCCGCAAAAAGGAGTCCTTTCCAACAGACTCCTACTTTTCGTGGTGTATCCGTGCCGGTATCCGACCATCTCGAGCTGTTGGGCGTTACTTTGTCATCGACTCTCAACTTTGGCTCGTATATCGAATCTAAGGCTAAATTAGCTGCCAAAAAACTAGGTGTCCTCTCAAAGGTGCGAAAGTACTTCAAGTCTGAACAGTTGCTCACGTTATACCAAGCACAGATTCGCTCCTGTATGGAGTACTGCTCGCACCTTTGGGATGGATCGGCTAAGTATCAGCTGGAAGCTCTGGAATCGATCGAGAGACGTGCCAAAAGGCTCATAGGCAATGACATTCTCGTGCGAAAAGACTGCAAAGTCTAGAACATCGCCGGAAAATTGCTAGCTTATCGGTTTTTATCGGATACACTTCGGAGAGTGTGCGACTGATTTGTACGATCTAATACCACCTTGCCCTTTTTTCTATCGGAATGCTCGTAGCTCGAAAAAGCGACATCGTTTCATGGTTGATGTTCCAAAGACACGAACGAAGAGATTTGACTCTACTTTTGTGATAAGAACGTCTAGGCTGTGGAATACGTTGCCTGAGAGGGTTTTTCCCGATAGTTACAATCTTTGTGTCTTCAAATCGAGAGTGAATCGGTTTCTTCTAGGTAAACACGCTTCATCGTAGGCCGCATCATCGTTTAACATCAGGCGAGATGGCGGTCAAGTGTAAGCCTATAAAAGTTAAAAAAAAAAAAAAAAAAAAAACACCGAAAGCACGGGCCTGATCGCTCTTGTCTTGTCGCTCTTGTGGAAGTGTCATAATTTTTTTCGCGGCACATCACTCTGTTGCCATAGCAAGTATGTACGTCATCTACTTACAATTGGTACATAGGAACCGTGCGGAAAACCTGGTCTATTTACTTATTCTCTATCTAAGGGTTGCAACCTGCAAGCAAATAGATCAACATAGTGGATTCCACATCCACTTCTTGTTTTCCTCTTTTGTTGTGAAACTACTCTTTGCACAGTCAGCCTGGGGAAGTATCACACATTTGTGAGTAAATTCTTTCATTAGTAAGTGAGTAAATTCCTTAAAAGTAAGCAAAAACATTTTCATCCCACCAGCTCGGAAAGAGTACTTTTGTTCCTCGATATCAGGGCGCAAAAGTCGTTTTTACCCTCTAGAGGTTAAAGTAAATTTGAATTTAGAAGATCGTGTGTACTGAGGTTTTGAATTCAAAACATAATTCAACCTATTTATTTCTACCTCCTTGGTGCCGAATGCATCATACAATTTTTTTAATATGTTAAAAACTCAGACTCGGAACTTCCTTGGTGTACTTACTTTTTTTTAATTAGCTTAGCGCGAAAACATTTAAAAATTTGCATTTAGTTTAGTCATTTCCTCGCTGAGGTGGAATGAAAAGTTACGTGTTGCACTCGAGTGCAAAGATTTTTCACCTTGTGTTCTTTTGATTCCCTTGCTACGCTCAGAATTCTAATTTTGAATCACGAGCGCAGCGAGTGATTCAAGTTTAGAATCCTTCGCATGCTCGGTCATCAAAGTTGAGCACGCGGTTAAAAATCAACTTTGCACTCTTGTATAACAAATAACTATTTTAACCGATTTGAAAAAGAGGAGGTTCTCAATTTGGTTATATGTTTTTTTGTATGACGTGATGGATCCGCCAATGGGGAATCGAATTTGATGGTTCTTTCTTTGTCTGGTACAGATTTTAGTTAACATAGTGTAGAGATGATCCAATATAAATTACTCGTCAATACTCGTGTTGTGGTTTTGATGAATTAGTTATGACTTACTGATGAGTGGATTCTCATGAGATTCGGTCGAGTATCTGTATTTTTTTGTTTTTATCGTAAAAAAATAAAATAAAATTTGTTGAGTTCAAATTGACTATTCACTACAAAACTCAACCCCGTAGATCTAATTATAGAACCGAAAAGCAAACAGCAATCGCGCTGGGTGTTTATTGGCCAATAGATGTGTACCAGCGGATATAAGGTAGGTATAAGGTATGCCTCGTAAACCTGACCCTTCGGTTTAGTGCGCGCCGCTGATATCTTTACGATATCCGGCCGGCCTGATGAACTGACCTGCGCAGGGACGGATTCAGGAACGCGATCCAAATACGAATTATTCGGAGAAACACTAAACACGCAATTTACTTACGCCGAGGTCAACATTGTCGGCGCATGGAACCTAATTTAGTTATTTCTACATTTAGTGCAGTTTCCGGAACCGCCGCGACCAGGTTCATTCGATTAAACATTTTTTTAACAACATTAGACATTGATATAACTCAAATCTCGAACACTTTTCGTACAGAATGCTCACTTTTAACGAGCTATCGAAATACGTATTTTGAATGTTTGTGGTGTAAAATTATGAAAACTTCCTTACGAAGTATTAGAGTCCGATGTATATTGGTAGAGTGAGCTTCCTCGATACAAGACAGATAAAAACGGGAAGAAACAGACTAAGAAATATATAAAGACGTAATATCCATTCATTCACAATTGGAACTGGGACAAAAATATACCATTGGGATGACGACAGCGTCAAAAATATACCATCATACCTAATTAGGTAATGTTTTATTCAAAATTTACAATAATCAAAGATCTTCAAACTTCCTGAGTTGTAATATTACGTAATAAGAAAAATTACGTGTACAGTATTGCTATAAAAAATCAAAGTAACGTTGGATTATTTATTAACGTTTAATTATGACGACTAATTCGTTTTTTTAGTCACCATACATATTAGGTACTGACTTATTGACTAATCAATAATCTCAGTTCCACCTTAGTCCGTCCCAGATAATCCAATGGGCCGGACATGGGGCAATTTAATTGCGATTCGGCAAAGTGGCCGGTGCGGGGAGGGGGGCAGAAACAATTTAATGCGAAAACTAGCGGTGTGCGACGACCTTTATCCTGAGACGATCGGCAGAGGACGGAACAGGATATCTGTACGAAATAGAAGAGACATATATTTTGAAGAGGAAACTTTTTTTTTTGTAGGTACAGAGTGGCAAGACGAGCAGGACATGGTAAGCAACATGCTTGCTTGTATCAGCACAGTGACACGCAGCTATTGGAACATGAGAGTCCAAATCATTACCTAGCACTGCACAGCGCTCTTCATCCGGAGATGTAAGGTGTTTCATCTCTTAGTCCAATAATTGTACTGAAAGCATTGCCCTTCAAACCGGAACACAGTAATGTATGCACACTACTGCTTGACAGCAGAATAGCTGGAAAAGGTGTGGTACATCCCCAGGTGGATTCTGGAAAGAGTACTTCTTTAGACGCGTTGAAAACTTTTCTGTTTTCTTTCTTTTCCCTTCGGGTAATCTTATGGTTCGAGTGACCGACATGTTTATATGTAGCGGTGTAGCGTGGAAGACGCGGCAGAGCAGCGAAATGTTAAATTTAAACATATCACTAATTTTAATTGCAATGTCATCGATGTGTCAATGTATTTATAGATTAAATTTATGTGGGACCACTCTTTCGAACGAAACAAAAATTTATCTAAATCGGTATTTGCGTTTTCGACATATCGGGAAACATATATAAAAAATACAAAAACGACATATAGAAAGCGCTAGATGGTTGGCGAGTTGATAATCTCCTCCTTTTTTGAGGTCGAATGCTGGCAAAACGAAACACATTGTTTGAAATCGATTGTAAAAAGATGGATGTTCTCTATTCGGCTGAACAAAAAAAAAAATTTTTTTGTAGAAAAGTATTACATGATAGCTCGCTCCGTCAATTGTGAATCAATATTGATGATTATTTTTGTTCGGTAAATCATATTTGAGAGGTGACCCCATTCACATTTCTGTCGAAATCGGCGCAACGGTTTATGTAAAACCAACAAAAAAAAATACGAGTAGGTATATTAGTAGTTTGAAATATAATATGGGAGAAGCCATTAGGTATCGAGATACAGTACTTGTACTTGTTCGAACCTAATGTAACCAAGTTTTATGACAAATAAATATTACTTATTTCTTCTTCTTATTATTATTCTTCTATCTACCTATTTTTTAACACCCCCGACCAAAAAAAGGGGTGTTATAAGTTTGACGTTGTCTGTCTGTCTGTCTGTCTGTCTGTCTGTCTGTCTGTGTGTGTGTCTATCTGTGGCACCGTAGAGCTCAAACGGATGGGCCGATTTCAATGCGTTTTTTTTTAATTGAAAGTTAATATCTGTGCGGATGTTCTTAGCTATGTTTGGTTAATATCGATTCGAGATGGCCGCCGCCACAAAATGGCGGACAAAATATTTCTTCACAACCTACCTTAATATGAGTATCAAATGAAAGGGCTTGACTAGTAGAATACTATACACTATAACAAATTTCAAATCCAAGATGGCCGCCACCACAAAATGGCTAATTATATTATTTTTTTCACTACTACCTCAATATGGGTATCAAAAGAAAGGGCTTGACTAGTAGAATACATTGCACTATGACAAATTTCAAATCCAAGATGGCCGCTTTCACAAAATGGCGAAATACATTTCTGTTTTCACAACTCCCTTAACATGGATATCAAATGAAAGGGCTTGACTAGTAGAATGTTGTACAGATAACAAATCTGAGGTAGTCGGGGGTTAATCAAAATTTTTTAATTTTGTTCTTGTGCATAAATGGCGTAGACCTGAAAAGTTCTCATTGTCATTGTCACGTGCCATTTCCATTTTCACTTTCGTCGGTTTGTACGTCAGTCTGTACTCAGCCTAAGGTGTCCAGTGTTGGACATAGTTTAATGGAAACTGGGATTAATTGGCACTATGTGGACTTTGCCTCCATTGTGGACAAGTTTAGGATAATCTTACATCTTTGGATGCTCGGGTCGATCGCCACTGTGATGTCATACGTGATGGAATAACTTGGTACAGACTTAGATATCAATTTACACTGATACAATTATATTATTGGACAAATTTTCTGGGATGGGATGGAATCAGGGATTCTTGATGGATAATATAGCACCTATGATGGCTTTTTTTTATATAACTGTCTAACGGCTGCTAGCCTGGTAGGCCCTACTGCCTATCTGACTATTGAGTTAGCACCGGAGGAGCAGGACCCAAAATAACCTAACCTGACATTCCTAACAGACTTACGAATCTGTCCTGTAAGAGAAATCGAACTAACTAGGAGAGCTACCTAACTCATACATACAAACCGAACATAAATACTCCAGTTGAGCGCTATCGGACTTACCTATGATGGCTTATCGATCAAACTTTTTATAGTTATAGCGAAAAGATTTTTACAAAAAAAAAATTGGTTGCCTGTAAAGTCGGTATACGGGCGAAAGTTTACGTGACAACGACTTTGAGTGGTAAAATAATTTTACGGAAGGGACCCGTGCCTTTCACTTTTTTTGTCTGTCTCTCTCGCTCTTAGGCGGGCTAACCATGCCCGAGTGGAAGGGACGCGTGCCTCTCACTCGCTCTCGTTGTGAGCACATAACGTGAGCGGAGCGTAACGCAGTTTCTTGAAGTGTCACCCGGCAAACCAATTTATAAGACGTTGTCACGTCAAAAGATAATTGACAAATAACTTGTATTAATTTTTCCGCTTTGTTTTTGTTATTAAGATACTATTCTTGACAACAGAAGCAAAAAGTGTCTGTGGTCCACGGTGGTGACTAGTAGGGCCAAACTATGCTCCCTGATATTGTAATCTGTTGTTAGACCTAGTTTCATCAACGATTAAAGTATCATTGAGTAAAAGTGTGATACTTTCCCAGGCGGAATCTGCAACGTGTAGCGCTTTAAAAGCATCAACATATCAGCCAAAGGATGATACGTCCATTCCTGAACGAAAGCCTCTCAAAGAGACATAGACCAGTCTTGCGCCGTCCACATCCAACGGTTTCCGGCGACCTTCGCCAGATCGTCGGTCCATCATGTGAGGCCTGCCAACGCTGCCTCTTATCGTACGTGGTCACCACTCAAGAATCATTCCGCCCAAACATACCGCACTGTGCTCGTCACCCGAATACATAAGGTGTTTTGTCGCTTAGCCTAGTACTTTCTTTGGAATTCTCTGTATTTCTGTTTTAACTGTGAATTAGTTTCGACAGAGCCTATAAATGCCTTAAAAACCGCATTACCGCAACCACCTGCGATAGTGTGTAGGCAATTTTTCTGCTTCTTGATTGCTATCTGGAAGCGAATGTTCGTAGCAATAAAGCCGCCTTATAGTGTTAGTTCATAAATGCTTTACTATAATATTTATTTTTGTTTGTGTCACAATAAAACAAAAAACTAGAAACTTGAGTCGGACTGGACTGACTACATTAAACGTGAGTTACCCGTGTATTTATGTAAAATGTGTAATAACCACGTTAGTTTTTATACTAAAACAAAAAGTTTCCTATCTACTTCTGTATAAATATATATATTATTGTTACATTTTTGTTGCTCCTTTAAAACACTGTTGTTAAAATACCTCAAAGCTTATTAAACACCCTACATTACAACTCCTGGACGATAAAACGTCCCGTAGTAACAAGTAATCGAACAGTGAGTCTGACCTGAACCTCGTCTGTAATTGAGGGAGCTAACGACGTCACTTGATTGGACTGGACTCTATTATTGGACTGGATTAAATGTGTCTGAGAATTATTTCACAAGCCCCCAACCAAAAACCACAGGATTGTTATTGGCTTTTTTGATATAAAAATACTAGTATCATATAAGATTAATAAATATAACTAATTAATCCTTTCCATTCAGCGTGACAATGATGCTGCCCGAAGGTATGTACCGTTGTTGTTTATTTATTTTGAAATTATAAATTGGTCAAGTGTTTTAGATATGTTTCATCAAAATTGGTGCAGCTGTTTCAAAGTTAACAACTCTTTGTTAGCTGCGGTAAGAATCTTAAACTCAGACATAATTGGTATTTGCTTTACTTTTTAAAGTTGGTGTTTTGAAACTTTGAAACTCAACGAGTACTTGTATTCACATTTATCAATTTTATTCAAATAACGGCTTATGAGTTAGAAGCTGGCGAAACCGAGGTGACTTAGTGGCATTATCATCTGATATCACAATGGTGAAATTGTAAGTACAAATCGCATTTGTAAGTATCTGTTAGGTTTTATTCAAGTATTTTGAAAGTGACAAAATATTTTCGATCACCACACACATATTTTTCCTAGTGCAGATGTAGATACTTTTTTGTCATCACCACTAACGGTAAAGGAAAACATCGTTAGGAAACCAACCACATTCTTCATAAAAAAAACATAATTGAAAGACATATGACGCACATACCCACACTCGATCAGCATGGTGGAATATAGCCCTAATTTTCTCCATTTGATGGATGCAGATTCCCAGTAGAGGGAACAAATAAGCTTATTATTTGAAAGAAATTCATAACTCTTTTAAAAATACCTTACTCCTTCGGAACAAGTACACACCATTGAAAAACTTCACCGCTCGTATTTTTCCACAATATCGGTTCAAAGCTAATTTCACTCGTTAATCAACAGTTCAACAAAGGCTAAGAAAAGGGGGTTGTTTGTTAAATCAAGTTCTTCAGATAAAAAAGACAATCAGTTCTTTTGGACGCCCCTTTGTCCCTTTATTTTTTCTTAATTTCAACTTGATCCCAATCAGAAGTAAATTATAATGGGGAGTAAACTAGAAGAATGTCCCTTGTATTGTCTGCGCTGATTTTTTTTCTTTTGTTGATCATTGGTTGGTAGATTGCTGTGGAGTGCGTACAGAGATGATACAACGTTTGTCAAATTATAACTATGTCAGTTTATTAACATTCTATGTCGAGGATACCTAAAAGTGAACTGTTATTCACTAATATCGATTGAAAACGTATTTTTAACGATACTGAGTGATAGGATACGGCAAAATAGTAAACAGAATGCTTGCTCATCAGAGCACAATGACATGCAATTTTGCATGAAGATTAGTCCAAAAAACTGCCTAGCTCTGTCCTGCACTGAGAACTGTGATATGACTAGCAGCGCTCTGCAGTTTTACCCGTGTAGTTATTGTTCCCATTACTTTCCCGAGATAAGAAGTAACCTATGTGTTAATCCAGACTGTAGTTATCTAACTGTGTTCCTGATTTAACCCGAAACGTTTCAAAATTCAGACGTGACTAAAAAATCAACATCTTATCTTTGACAATTATTATTAGTGGGATTTGTCTGTTACCTACCATATGACTGCAGCTTACTCTATGACGCACTCTATTTACGGTTCATCACGTGACAATTTACAAGATAAGCAAGCAATCACAAAGCGTGGCCTTTTGCGACAATAGTTCTGCCTAAATCAGTACTCATTATAATTACACACAGAGAAAATGTACCATCATGATCATCGTAATTAAGCATGCATCATGCTTTTCACTGTTGTGTCTGAGAACGTTAATTAACCCGAAACTTTTTTGAGTATCTGAGTAGTACTTCAAATGTCTTACATGAAATTTGTGACTGAGGTAATTTATTTTTGTTATTTAGTTTACTAACTCAACTACTCTAATACTAGAACCCCTACTTAAAAAATAAAATACGTAGTTAATTATAATTGTCACACTAAAACCGACAGCTGTCGCAGTCCACCAACTCTATACTAATATTTTGAATATCAAAAATTTTCCGGCTCCCGGGTTCGTTTCCTCTAGAAGTTAAATTAACTTTTTTCGGCTTTTTGTTTATCGGCAGATCTTAACCCTTCCCCGCTGTATCGGCGCGGAGGATTGTCAAACGAACATCGCGGCAAAATTGAATTTTTATCGCGATCTCGATTCTGTTATAAAATGTAATGATTCGATTTAAAGACAATGGCTAGGTGAAATGGAATGGCTAATATTAGAAGCTTTGTGGCTTCGTATTTCCTTTTAGAAATTGTGGTTGGGTTATTGGTGACTTTATTGAAGTGAAAAGTTATTTTGCCTTGTTGAGGACTTTTTTTTTGGGAATCTTATGGGTTCGTGTCACTGATATACTAATGTAGGGGCTAAGAGTTGCAGCGACGTTTGAGTATCGAAGTGCATGAAGACGCTTTTTGGATATGTGAAATATTGTGAGTTCGTGTCAACGATTTGCGTAATATCAGTCTGTAGCAAAGAATTTACATATACTGCGTAGAGTTAGATTTTCCGCACGGTTCCTTTGTGTCAATCGTAAGCAGATGACGTGCTTACTGTCTATGGCAACAGAGTGCCTCGACAAAAGTATGGCACTTTCACAAGAGCGCCCAGGAAAGAAAGATGCTAGGTGCTTTCGGTGTAAAACGTTTGTGCCAACTATATACGTAGTATATCTAATCTCTTAGGTATGCTATACAGGTGACTTAAATTGTTAAAAACCTGACTGCAATAAATAAAAATAAAATAAAGAAATTTACAAACATACAAGATACGCGCGAAAAACAAAACCCTTCTTACAGCCGGATAAAAAGAAAAATAATTACTGCATATTATCGTATGTTTCTAGGTTCACGTTTGTTCATCAACTAAATAATATGAAGTGGTGGTGTAGTCGAGGATATTACAAACTGATATATTATATTTATAAAATATGACTGACAAGTAATATTTATTCACTCTGACCTACTCCTAGCCACGTAATATCACAGATCCAAAACCTCTGTACCTACGTAATAAAACCGGCCTAGCCGAGTTCTATTTAAGCCGATATAATTAAACAGGAGTCCTCTGTGCGACTATTTAGCAGAATACCTGATGACACCCTCTGTCAGGGTTGCCACTATCACGACACTCCTGAAAACCTTTTAATATCAAATGAACCGAAAATTGGTACGTGTCAAACGGCATTATTAGGTGGAGGTGTAGAGAGTTGTTTGAACGATCACACTAATACTGCATAAGCGAAATGTCAAAGTTATTTATTCAGAGGCGTTCAATCTGAGTTCATAAAGGTTTGAAAACTCAATTCGGTTGTATTATGCTTTTTATTTGTATGTGTGTTACGCCAAAGATCTGTTACGCGATGGAGCGTTTTCAAGACGTAAAAAGACCTGTCAAATACAGGTCCCAATTTCACCATAGGTGGCGCCACTGTTTTATTAGAGAAATTTCACAAAAATTAACTGTGGCGCCACACTTGGCTGTAATTAGAACTATCTTTGACAAGTCGTTTTGCGTCTGGAAAAAGCCTCATTGTGAATCAATGTTGATGCTTCTGTTTTCGCTTGGTAGATCATAGTTACTACCCACTATTGTGTGGCTTAGTGGGTAGTAGCTCTGCCTGCGAAGCCGAGGGTCGTGGGTTCGATTCCCACCCAGTGCAAATATCTGTGTGATGAGTTCAAATATTTTCCTTGTGTCTGGGTGTTTCTATGTTTGTATAATAAGTATGTATTTAAAACTATATAAGTATTATATCAGCTATCTGGCCGCCATATTACAAGCTTTGCTTAGTTTGGGGTCAGATGCTGTTGTGTAAAAAAAAATGTTTATTTACTTTAAAACTGTATGTGTGTTTTTCTACATAAATTTTGTTGAATTTTAAATGACAAATGTCAAAAAAAATTCAAAAATATGAATTTCAATGGATATTGGTGGGACAATTTTTGAAATATGAACACAAACTAAAATTTGCTTTTATGTTGTTAGATGACGTGGTGATTGATTTTTATGAAATTTGTTCGAGTACTTATCTTAAGTTCATTTTAAATTAAAGTCAATTATTGTTTTTATAGAGTTTTTTTTTTTCAAATTCTGAGTCTGTATTTTAGATTGATTCTAAATATGTGCTTGACCGCACTCTCACGTTGTATTGAGCGACGATGGCTTCAACGTTGACAGCATCATAAAAAACAAATAAACTAAATCGATTTACTCTTGACTTCAAGACACCAAATCAGTGGGAATATTAATATACCTTCCTATGTACCTTCAGGGAATATTAATTCTGTGTCCGGGTATAAGTGTATCACAAGTAGGTATTGACAATTATATAAGTACTCGTAGCAACCCGTGGTGTTACCCGCGCAGTTCTGTCCTCGTTGTTTTTTCGGGATAAAAAGTAGCTTGTGTGTTCTTCCACACTATAATCCAACTGTATTTCAAATTTGAGCCAGATCCGTGTGTACATTACGACGTGATTGAGCAACAAACATCAAAATATCCAAATACATTAACATTGTGATGCCAATTGTAGTGCTAGTTTATAAGTATGCTACTATAATATTTCTGTTTTTGTGTCACAATAAAGAGTTGTCTATCTATTAACATACGATAAGATAAGTCATTTATTACCAAAAACAAGATTACATTATTGTTATCCTTAAGTTAAAGTACATTCTATACATTTTTAACCCAATTGTAGCTCGGCAGTTTGTCCGGTGGGTCCCAAACTAGGGTAGGCCTGTATCTTGGGCACCCGGTAATAACAATCAGATATGACATTGTACTTAGGAATGCAAAGTTAGCGCTCACAGAAAGTAAAGTTCACAGTAATGAAAATAAACTTAAATGAATAGACTTTAGCTTATTTTAGGCGTAAGTAAGTAACTTATCAAAACAAAAACATTAAACATAACATGTAATAGTAGAATTAATTAATTTATCAAAAGCATTGTTTCAACAGCTCTATAGGATATAATCGACGGAATCATTCGCCCAGCGGCGCTCGGGCGCACTAAATAATTATTTTAGTCGGCGGTAATCACGCATTACAGCCGTGATGAGGTTTGTTCGGAGCCGCGAACATGTAACTTTCATACGAAAAGGTAGCTTGAGGTATGAGTACTTCCCCTGATGAGTGGCAAAGCAATGTGAATCTTGATACTAACATACAAACACACATAAAGTGAATACTAATTTTGGCGCACCACACACAGATTTTTCCGTAGACTGTGAGCCTGATCCGTCAAGCTGTGAGGTGAAAGGCCTGATCGGGTGAACTCGGGACCGCCGAGTGTGCACGAGCGAGTTACACTAAGTTAATCTTCACTGCTGCTATGACGTTTTACTTGCCTCGTTCACCAACTCGTAGTTGACTAGTGTGATGAATTATGGAGAAGGTTATGCCTTGACTTTTTTAGGGTTCCGTTGCCAAATTGCAAAATACGGGACCCTTATAGATTCGTCATGTCTGTCCCTCTGTAACTTCTAAATGAATGACAAAACCAAAAAAAAAAGTGTAAGATGTAAATTACCACGTAAACTATCAACGAAAATTGGTTTGAATGATGTCTAGTAAGTAGTTTTGTTTTAATACGTCATAAATTCAATATTGTTAAAACACTGATTGAAGTAACAACGAGCTACAAGAACTTTTATATTATGTTACTTGCAGCTACGGTAGTCTTCATGGGCGAGCCCGACTCGCACTTGACCACTTTTATTTAAGCATTACGGCCGTGATGAAGTTTGTTCTGAGGCGAGAAAATGCAACTTTCATGCGTTCATACGAAAATGTAGCTTTGAAGTATGAGTACTTCTTCAGGTGAGAGGCAAAGCAATGTAAATCATTTTAATTATAGGCTTGCAATTGACCACCATCTCGCCTGAAGTTATTTCACTTTTTTTAATTTTTTATTATCATTTTTTTATTATTATTTATTATCACGGTTGTTTACTATGCTAGTCTTATTACGGGATATTTACTGTAGTTATATAGAGTTAGATATGAGAAAGACGAGTAGTGAAGGTGAGTGTTGATGTACGTCAGAAAGGGGCCCCTTAAACCTACGACCGAGTCACAAGTCTCGGGAACTACTCGGGTTTTCTCTCTCTGCCACACGATTGACCCGGCACCCGCAGGGTGAATCCATGGAATGCTAAGAAAATCGTCTCTCTCTATAAAGGCGTGAGTCCTCGATATCTTGATGCATTTTTTATTATTTATTTAAATTAAATTTATTTATATTTTATTAATTGCGAAATCTGTAATTTTATACACCATGTTTTCGGTTTAACTGTTTACGGGTAACAGTACAAAAAACACAACCAAATTGACAACCACCTCCTTTTTTGAAGTCGGTAAAAACACATTAAAATCGAATTGAACTAAACGCCACCAAAACGAATAATTTGAATAAAATAAATTCAAATAAGTCTATAGAGTGATTCAAAATGAAGCCCTTAGAAATCCCCGAAGCGCCTAATATAAAATAATAGAAAAACTTATAAATATTCAGAGACAGAGTTAAACCTTTAGCGGACTGACGGATTCGTTTTTACTTATTCCACAGAAAATCTGCTTAAAATCCGTATTAAAAGAATCACTCTGAATTTATTTTGGCTGTGGTACAAGTGAGAAGATTTAGAAAGAAATCCTACAAATCCTTTTTTTAAAGTAAAGTAAATAAATATTTGAAGACAACTTCAAACAATACCATCTAATATGTAGTTGCCTAGAAGAGATTGCTATTAGCCGTAAGGCCGTGATTTATGGCAATAGATATACGTCATTGTTTGTATTGTTTAATTGTACGTTATTTTTAATAGTGTGTATAATTAAATGTTACAATCTTAATGTCTGTCTAGCACTAAACTAACCAAAGCTTTTACCATGAAAACCAAAGCTTTTACCATGAAAACCAAAACTTTTACCATAAAAACCAAAGCTTTTACAATTAAAGTCAGATAGCTGACTATAATCTAGAATAACACATAAGATTATTTTTATCCCGAAAAATAACGGGCTATGCCGGTAGGTTCGATTCCCACCATGTGCAAATATTTATGTTATGAATACAGCTAATTGTTATTTATCTGAGTGTTTTCATAAGTATGTGTGTATATTTACTACTAATAAGTATTATATCAAAAATTACGGCTAGTCTAGTCGGGAGAACGGCGCCAGCGTATCCGGACCCCGGGTTCAAACCCCACACGCACCACTGTCTTTCCGAAGTCATGTGCTTAACGCGGCTAAATTAGAATTTAGCAAATTTTTTTTTTACTAAAATACCTTAAAACTGTGAAAGAAAACATCGCGAGGAAACCGACAAATACCTAGAATCTTTCGAAGTGATGTGAGTCACCAACCCGTACTGGGCCAGCGTGGTGGGTTGTGGCCTTAATTCTCTACTTGCGAGAGAGGGCCCGAGTCCCAGCAGTAGGAGCATTTAGTGTGCTGTTGATGATGAAGTATTGTATCAGTTATCTGGTTCCGAAAATACTAAATTTGCTTAGTTTAGGGGTCAGGTTGTGTGTGAAATATCCATGAATATTTATTTAATTATATTGTTTTAATTGTCTATATTACTAGTTTTTTTATAGTGTAGGGCTAGATAACGCTAGGTGAAGAATGTTGAGCAAACATTTACTTATCTATCGCTTAATTTTTAAATTGATGCTGAAGGAATAAGTTCGAAGATATTTTTTACAAGTCTAGCGAAAATTTAAGTACTCCACAGTCAAAAACCTATAAAATATTGCTTAAATACGCTACCACTTCAAATATAGACGTGTCACATTTCTTAACCCTGAGACCGCCGCTGGTAGCTTCCTCCTTATCTCGCGGCATTGCTCGATCCGGAGTGGTTACCCTTTGGATGTTGTCATTGCGAATGATTTTAAATGTAAAAATTATTCAAATGCCGCGGATAAGGCGGCGACGGTCGAATAGTGACTCCTTTCAAATCGGAGATCGGCGTTTTTGACTAATCAGGCTGGAACTTGAGGGTTAATTTCGGCGTTTCATGAGGTTGACAATTTTGTTCTATCGACCGCGCTTTGTGGGGATCGTAAAGATTCCGGGGATATAAAGGGATGTGAGATTACTTGGAAAGGTATTTCTCATCTCGAAATTATGCAGAATCATATTCGAGTTACGGCTGGTCTAGTCGGGATAACGGCGACTGCCGATCCGGAGTCGCCGGGTCCAAACCTCACGCGCACCATTGTCTTTTCGAAATCATGTGAAATGGCGCTAACTTAAAATAGTGAAGGAAAACATCGAGAGGAAACTGACATGCCTAGAATCCATCGAGGTCATGACTATGTCATCCACCTACCCGCACTGGGACAGCGTGGGTGGGTTATGGCCTTGACTCTCTTCTTGCGAGAGAAGGCTACTAGAAAATGCTTTATTTAATAAATAGCTATATAATAAATACACAACTACACAGGCATGTATTGTACATTATGACGCAATAAACATTTGAGTATAGCAGCTGAACACATTCAGCAATTTGAAATACTTTTATAATGTACCCTGAAATAGAAGAATAGAACATAGGTTATTCTTTATCGGGAAAAGAATGGGAACCAGAATGACGCGGCCAAAGCCGTGGGGTACATTTTAATGATAGATAGAAACACCCATACACAGAACAAATATATCAGGTAACAGGTATTCATCACACAAACATCTGCCAAATACAGCTAGCTAAGAACAATTCCGACTAATTTAAATTTCAAACTTTCAAACTATAAAAACTGAATCAACATAATACAACACACACACACACCCTCACACAAATACATAGATACACACAGACACACCCTTGGGTTGACACCGTCGTTTTTCCTAGAGCGTTTTTTCAAGAGATAAAAATAGATACAACAACTCTAGTAGAGCTCTACATTCAATATACAAATTCAACCGTATTTTTTAATGTTTACTGTTCATAAATAACAAAAACCTAACACAGATCCACACTTGTCTCGTCCCCCCACTCGGCACCGTTCGGAGTTACAATAAGGGGGTAATTCTCCCCACAATTTCTCCCATTTTCCAGTCCATTTGCAACGTTAGTGATGCACTAATACGAATACGAGTAATTCTGTAAAAACATCGCCAATTTTTTTTGTCTCAACTCTATTTTTCAACATAGGTGTAAAAAAAGTTGAAATTACATTTTTTCGTTTATGTCGTGTTTGATTGCATAATTATCTATATATTTTTGACATTGTACAGTTAATTTGACTTCAAAAAACGATATCAATTATTGAAAATCGAATCATTGTAACAATAATCTTTATTTATTTACATTGGTTGGAATATGTACTCGTAAAACTAAGGCAAGTTTGTGATACTCGCACATATCTCATCATGAGATACAATTAGGTCTTTATAATATACAAGGCGACACAAAACGGGCTTACTATGTCGAAAGGAAGCTTAAGACTCATCACTATTCATAGCTTATTAATGAAATCCTGAAATAAACTCTAGTGTTTCATAAGTTTATACAAAAAGTTTACATAGTTTTAAGTGCAAAAAAGTAGGTTGGTTTGAATAAAATAGATTTAGAATTTATATACCTAATCCACCTTATCTACCTAATGTTATATACCTATCTATCTATCTTATATACCTAATCTATTTTTGTTTGAATCGATTAACGCTTAAAATAAAATTAGTTACTGGGTGGGTTTATTGAAGAAAAATGACAAGCAAAAACTATGAAAAAGTAAAGTTTTTAAGCAAATTATATTGTTACTAGCAGCCCGCCCCGGCTTCGCACGGGTATTATGGAAAATAAGTATAAAACAAAATTATTAGACTTACAAATTTTAACACACTTTTGGCAGAGTTGCCATGCTTAGGACATAAGACAAAACAAACAATCCCAATCATCTGTTTATCATTTAAAACGCATGCTTTTTTGCCTATTTTACTTTATAAAAAAAATGCGGGAGCCAGAAGCTCAAGGGAGGTCCTGAGAGGAGCGAGCCAAGCGAGGTCGTCGCCGTAGCGAGAGGTTACACTCAAGGACATAGAGCTTCTGGCTCCAGTAGCTCACCCGGAGTCGTACCTCAGTGATAGACCATAATAGGACCAATTGTTATGTTTAGGTATTGTTATGCTTCTCTCAATATGTGCCTTTAAACATTATGCTAAGTTATGTTTATGCTATATACGGTAGCAAAAATTATGCGAAAACTGTTATGCGTTAGTTGTTATGGTATATTATCATTAGTCCTAAAAACTTTAGGCGTATCTGGAGTCGTTGTTATTCCCCTTTTACTTTTACGCATCAAATCAAAAATTAAATCAGTAAATATTTAATTGTTGTAATTTAGTGTTAAAAATCTGCTAATGCCACCTACGACGTAGTTTATGGTTGTGCAATGTTTTATGTAGGTACTAAAGTCTATTAGTTCTAAATACGTACTAAATAGTTACGGCTGGTCTAGTCGGGAGAACGGCGGCGGCCGATCTGGAGCCCCGGTTTTAAATCCCACGCACCAGGCACCACTGTCTTTTCGGAGTAATATGCGTAATACCGCTAACTTAAAACGGTGAAGAAAACATCGTGAAGAAATCGCCATGTACTTAGAATCTTTTGAGGTCATGTGTCATCCACCAACCCGCACTGGGCCAGCGTGGTGGATTATGGACTTGACTCTCTCCTTGCGAGAGAGGGCCCCGAGTCCCAGTAGTAGGAATATTTAGTGGGCTGCTTATTGAATCTATTGACACAGCTAGATTTCTGATCGTCTCATCATCGTAGTCCTTAATGCTCCGTTTTATTCTACTTTAGTAGGTAGAATAAAGGGGACCTTTGGGGATGACCTATATCGTATCCTATCCCCCCAGCTCAAATTACACGCGCATCACAATTTTTTCGAAGGCATGTCCGTAATGCCTCCAATTTAAAACGGTAAAAGAAAACATCGTGAGGAAACCGAAATGGAATAAATTTAATGTAATACTGTGTAGAAAGTGCGAGAAAACTTGAACAATAACAAACAGTAAAGGTAGAATAAACTTATACAAAAGTAGTTCTGAAAAGAACATTTTGATAGGAACCATTATTATTATAAAAAAGTGTTACGAAAAAATGTTTAATATTTAATATCATTTGCGTCCACTACCTACGTAGCGAGGCGACCACGCGAATTAGTAGACGCGCGCGCGGCTACTCGTAATTACCTATTTCATAGCTGCGAACACCTCTCCCCCGTGCCTCGGTGCCCTCTATCGGTGTTGCGCCGCGCGGCGCCCGCATTTTGATAGGATTGATATTTTTAATTTCGTTAAATCTTTTGAATGGAATGTCCGACTTCAATAATTCAAAAAGTAATCAATAGGTATTAAAAGAGTCTTGAATAAGAAATAATTTATTTGGATAAGAATTAATACAAATGTGTTGATAACATGGTCTGAATTTGATAGGCATTTTTACTTAATTTTAAAATGTAAAAAAGTAGTTGTTGCGAGGTAATTACTGTAGTTAGACATATGGTCTCGCGAGGTTTTTTGTAGATTTTAATACGCTCTATAATATTGTAGAACATTGTTTTGGTCTATCATTAGTACTTTCCGCAGCGTATGCGATGAAAGCCATTTATGACTGTTTTTTTATACCTTGCGTTGGTTTTAGTAAAAATTTCCGTAGATATCTCATTTTTTTTCGTGATAAACATAGCCTATGTTACTCAGTGATAATGTAGCTTTCTATTGGCAAAAGAATTTTTGAAATCGGTCCAGTAGTTTTTGAGTTTATTCGTGCCATACAAAAATACAAAAATACAAATCTTTCCTCTTTATAATATTAGTATAGACTAGTATAGATAAACTACAATGAGCGGCAACTTTTTAGCAATAATAATACTCGTATCTAAATTATAAGCATTTTATACACTCAGAGAGTGGAATCGCTGTAACACAGTTGTTGATTCGATTTTTAGATCTACCACAAATAATCGATCAAACGACCATCCCTACTGAACTTTCAAGCAGGTGTTGCCAGTGTAGTGCATTAATTACCCGCTTGGTGTCAACTTCACTCAAGAGCGCTTGTATTGACGTTTACACTAGAGACTGTATTGTGGAGATACGACAATAGAGGTGCTACGAGCCTAGGTAGTTACGTCTATTTTGTTGTATATATCTGAGTTTTGGTGTCAAATAATTAGATATTAAAAAAAAGTATGTGTGTACTTGTGTACACACGCAAGAAGGACTCTAGGCAGAATCCACCTGGAGAAGTACCACACCTTTGCTATTATAGTTATTCTACCGTCAATAAGTAATGTGCAAACATTGCTGTATTCCGGTTTGAAGGGCAATGTTTCCAAAGAAATTACAGGGCTTCCAGATATAACATCTTAGACCTCTGGGTGACGAGCGCAGTGCAGTGCTAGTCAATGGTTTGGACTCCTCTTGTTCCAATAGCTGCGTGTTACTCTATGCGGCAGGCATGTTGATTACCATCAGAGACATGAAAACCTCGTCTCGTCACTCTTTATTTAAAAAAATGCTATTTATTTACACACACTTAATACTTGTTAACGCGGGATAATAATTATCATGGAAGCTGTGCAAATAAAACCGCGGGGCGATGATAGTAATAAATATAATGTCATAAATACCGTACTATCAAGTATAGCAATTTCTTTCAAAAGAGTTTACTACAAGTCTTATATCGTACGTTTGCAAACTTCTCACTCAAAGCATCCGTTAGAAGTTCCACGTACGTAACCTAAAGTGATAATTGCAATTATAATTAGAGTGCGTAACGGCGGGTCTGTAATGTAGCACAGTTTTGAAATTTTGATAACTTTATCCAAATTCGTAGGTTGTAAGGCACGTTGGGGAAATCTGTGCCGCGGTGTTTGCGGGCGATGCGTTCACGGTGCTAATGTGTCCATCGCTCCACCTTGTCGAACCCCGAGGTGGGTGCGATTGGATGTGGTAACGGTATAAGATGCTTGACTGTTTATCTGTTTTATTTTTAACGCAACGGGTGTTATAAGTTTGGTGTGCCTATGTGTGTCTGTGGCATCAGAGCTACCGAACGGATGAACCGGATTTGTTTTGTTTTTACAAAGTGAATTAGTCGGGAGCGTTTAAATGTGTCATCGAAATAGGTTCAGGCGTTACAAAATTTGGTTAGCTGCTGTAGGAGTTCTGGAAGTATTATGGTTATTTGTAAACAAACGTGTGACGTAAACTTTTAAATAACTGCCTTTGTTTTTTTTTTTTTATTTAATGTATACTTGTGGTTCAATAGAATTTATGCCGCGAATTGGTAAACACAACGTAAGATGCCCTGAGACTCGATGGAGTGACAATATTCGTTAGTGCTGCCTGACGTATATTGTCACTATATACTGCACGGCAGTCTTAGACCATTTCTCCTTGTCGCATGATTTTTGTACGGTATTGCGAAATAATGTATTGGAAGAGGTATTGAAATTATATGGAACCAAAGCCGAACACAATCAAATGAGCAAACTTACTCTGTAAATCTCCGGAAAATCATGAATTTTTTTCACAAACTGACAATTACATTTTTTTTTATATAGTTTAAATACCTCTTTTAATCTATTATTCCGCAACGCCGTACAAAAATCATGCGACAAGAAGAAATGATCGAGGTTTAGAACCCCCCCCCCCCCCTCTTCAACAGCACTTAGTTGGACAGCTTACAAGTGACGGCATAGTGCTCAATCTTATTACTTTATGCCCTTCTATCATCCTACATAGGTATCTTGCTGTATCAGATGACCCATAAATTTTGTTCACGGGCATGCAGTCTATCTTTTATCGTCACTGTCTTTGGAAATGACTGGAAAAGAAAAGCCGAAGATAGGGCTGAGTGACATGTCACAGTAGAACTAGAGTAGGCTGATTGGTGAATTTATAACACGAATACATATAGTAAATTAAAAATGTTAGATATTATATTGATACAATTATTTCTTAGGTTGATGGTTGTTCGAAATTTATTTTACCGATTACAGCTAGCTCAAACATTTTGGCCACCACTGTTACAAATAATGACTAAAACGTTGACAGATGTCGGGTATAAATTGCTATATGCGATCAGGCCTTCAATGAAAATGTGTCAAAATAATTTTAAATATAGTGTTAAATGCACTAACTAAACTATACCTATCGTGGATTTTGTGGCTTCTCAGAAAATGTTGATATTTTTAAACACATTTTTTCAAATGACACCTGTTTGTATCGTGTCGTCTCAGTTCGCAGTTCACCATGATCCAAGATACCGCATCCAAGATTCGTTCTTCTCACAAGAACTCCTCTCTCCCGAGTTGGGTACAGGAGAGCCCTAAAGCGCCAAGTTTCAGATGGATTTTTGCTGTAACCAGCTCTCCTAATTACTTACTGTTATTGGCCGTATCTATGTCACCAAAGTAAGGTAATGCGTAGTTGTTTGAAGTGATTTAAATTCATTAGTAGGACGTATTCGCCTAATGCGGGGAATCCGCTGGGACGCGCGTATTTTAGCGGCTTTCAAGTTATCTGGAAATAATTTATTTGCGGCTAGGAACCTGATTTGACGTGCTTTCAAAAAATATATAAATTGACTGCCTCGTGTCTTGGTTTGGTGTAAAATTAAACTAAACCATTCAAAGTAATTCACGCAATTATAGTTCCATTGATGGCATTATTTGACTGGCATAGTGGCTTAGTTGGATGTCTGTCCACGATGCCGGAGATCATAGGTTTGATAGCCACCCAAAACAGATAATAGGGATGTTAACCATTTCTCGGAACTGCTTTTATTTCGAAGATTGACGAATATTTACTTTAAAAAATAACATTTTATTTCAATATGTTAGTATTTTCGATGAGTAAATACACAACATTAGACTAATTTTGAATTTTCCCGCTAAAACACTAACGACGGACATGCCGTCACTGGTCACGAAACATTGGTCGCGATTCATGATTGTATGTCCAATCTATGTGTTTCTTATCATTACTTGAATATAAACAATCTAAATCGTAGTAAAAAGTAAACAGTTTAGTCAGTTTTCGACAGCTTGTTTTGCGACTAGTGACGTAATAAGTCATATTGGTGTTTCCAGTCACGTGACTACAGATAAAAATATATTTTTTTTTTATTTATCACACAATACAAGCCACAAACATAAACACAATATGAAACTTAGGCATAACTTAAGACTAGGATGCAGCTCAAAAATAAGTGTGTACATACTTAAATAGCGAAAAGAACAGACATATAAAAAGGACAAAAGTTACAAAATTGGACTAATACAATAAAGACGTAAATAAAATAATGAAGACATAATTACGGAAGGAATACAGAAATATAGAGTGCGAGGACATTTATTACATACTTAATTATTAATTAATTGTTATGTGCTTGGTGTGGCTGCCAGGCACAACTCTGATGTTGTACCCGACTTGACGGGTTTGGTATAGAGGAGAGTATTTAAAATCATTTATAATAAATTTACTACGTAATATTAAATTGTAATAATGTGATTTTCTATTGATTCTATTGATACAAACTATCATAAAATTAACATTAATCATTAATTTTTGTGATTAGTGTTAACATCCCTATTGTGTGTTGAATATAAATATTGGTTTTGTGTCTGACTGTCTGGGTGTATCTATGCATTTTTTATTAAGCTATCTGACTTCCACAACGCTAGTTAGTTTGAGTATCTCATAAGATCACTCATATAGAAAGCGTCTAATGGACACGTCCCGTTACATCACCACCGTCCAATATTAGCATGTAGGTTCCACAAACCCGTAAGATTTTCCTATAGGTACCAAAAAGTCCTCGACAAAAATTATCCAAGAAGTTTCATTGCAAAAAAAAAATATACCCAAAGTTATACAAAACGTTGACATTAAAATTGTGAATTATTATCCGAGATAAATAACAGTTTATTTTATTGTGGAAACAACACCTTGTGTTTCAGAAGTGGCAAACTTTCAAACATTAATAGCTGAAGTAACGTCTTCCCGACTTTGTGGGATTAATAAAATGCTGCCACACTTCTTAATTAATAGGACATTTCAAAGAAAACAATATCATTTTATTAGCATAAAGCCTTAAGGAGTCTATGCACAGAAACTCCAAAATTTTTATTTTTTGTGAAATGAAAAACGAAATGAAATAAAATATTATTAACATAAAGCCTTAATTTTTCTATGCACTAGAAAAAGGAGCTATTTATATTGCAAATAAAACTAAATATTTCTTTGTTCCATTAACTACACAAAATAATACATACAAATGTTAAAGGTCTATCTAGATTGTGCTACTTTGGGTGCGTCAGTACCAAAATAAGGAAACACCTACTATGGCACACCAACAAACTACAACAAAATTAGATGAATAAATAATTTATACCAATTACAATTAATACAATCAATCAACAGAAGGCAATATAAACTATTAAAAAAATTCGAAACAATAATAGGCAATGATTAGAAATATCATTTTAAATTCCTACAATTTTAAAACCAGAAATAGGAAATTAATTTAAATTACAATACAATGGTGGGCATTATTTCAGTGTGGATAACAACCATATTTTATGTTTGTTTATAAACACAACTATTTTTATACAGTAGTTTAAAAGCTCGTATTATGAGAGCAAGATATCTGATATAATATTTATATAATTGTGAATACATTAATTAAAAAACACATAGAAACGCCCAGATATAGAGCAAATATTTTTTTGTATTGTCTAGTGTGGGATTAGAATGCTCAACCTCCAGATACGTGCCGAAGCCACCAGTCATTTCGAATATCAAATAATCAAATCTACATTCCCCTTTACCCCAAAATGTATATAAACCGATGACAAGTTAAGACAAAGTTCGCGACTTTAGGCCGTTACTTCGCGGGAGTAAACAAACTTTTTTACCAACTGGTGATGCCTCGCAATTGATACATAGAGCACTTAAGAACACTTGGGTGCCTACAGGAAGCTTTTTCCATCATATTTATTGCCGTCTCCTAATTTTGTTTGGAATTACTTTCGTAATGAAGTGAAGGATAAATCTTTGGTGGGTGTTGCTGTAAATCTCAGAGTTTCTCCTTCCAAAACGTTAATAGATGAATTTATTTCTTTAAATTTGTGTTTTATAATGTTTCATTTATTTTATTGAATTTAGTATATTTTAGTATGAAAACTAACTGTTTTTTTTTTAATAAAGAGTGACGAGACGAGCAGGATATGTCATGTGCCTGATGGTAAGTAACATGCCTGCCAAATAGCAGCACAGTGACACGCAGCTATTGAAACATGAAGAGTCCAAATCATTACCTAGTACTGCACTGCGCTCATCACCCAGAGATCTAAGATAAGGTAACTTAGGAAAACCCCACTCAGGAAACATTTTTTTTTAATTAAGAGTAACAAGACGATCAGGACATGTGTCTGATGGTAAGCAACATGCCTGCCACATAACATTACAGTGACACAGCATTGGAACATGAAGAGTCCAAATCATTACCTAGCACACTGCGCTCGCCCCCATAGTTCTAAGATGTTATATCTCTAAGCCCTGTAATTTCTCTGGAAACATTGCCCTTCAAACCGGAACACAGTAATGTTTTCACATTACTGCTTGGCGGTTATTACACATTTTGAATAAATACACGGGTAACGCGGGAATTTTGTTGCTTAAAGTAATTTCTGCCAGGCAGATAGATACATGTGTTTTCATCATGGTTGACCCAACAGATGCAGTGGTCACGAACAAATATTTGCTCTCAGTTGGTCACTCCGCTTTTCATACCGTTTGACAAATGTTGACCGACTCTGGGAATACGCCAATGGTGCTGCGTTTGAGTGCTGCCAGTCGAGAACGACGGGGCAGAAGCTCTGAACTTATTCTACTCAGCTGCAATAGGATGACTATTGATGATAATTAGCCAGTCAGGAAGGTTATGGACAAATTTGAGACACATATTTCATGTTTTGTCAAATTATTAAACATCAACAAAGATATCATAAAACATTCGGAGTAGCGAAGTTGTGCCGTCACTTGTTTGTAAAAGTCGCGCCTTTATCTAGCCCATAATCACGTCATCTGAATAGTAATTCTGTTATTTTCGATTATTTTTTTTACTGAAACAAAGGTAAAACCTTTTTTTTTACAGGGTTATTTTTTTCATACGTTATTTTTAGTCACAGACTTCGATAAAGTTTATATGAACTACGTGATCTATAATACAAAAAAGAAGTGTGGCACTCGGGGACTGCCGCGGTAAAGCTATTGCATGTTGCATGCATTTTTATCAACATTAGCAATAGGGATGTTAACAATTTTTCGGAAGTGCTTTTATTTTGAAGAGTGACATTTTTTTACCATAAAAAATGCAGAGAAGTATACAATAGATTGTATACTTCTTTGCATTTTTTTCAGTCTTCGACAGCTAAGAGCATTTAGTCTGTAAAGCTAATACAAATAAGATTCAAAGTCGAATGACCGAGTGGGGAGGACGGCGTTACGGTCTTTCATCCCTCTTTCTTGTGAACATAAGAAAGAGATGCACGATCACTAAAATTCGGTCCCCAAGTCCCAGGCCCGCGATAAAAAGCTATGCAATAGCTTAAAAAATAATCATTAGTCATCAAAAAAAAAAACATCAAAATAAGTATTGGCAGTCATAGCAACTGCCGATAGAAGTGATAACTTATACCTCAGAATTTGATAGCTTTCATTGGATAAACTGGTGGAAGTGGCAGACGTGGCCATGAGCATGGTCATGGTCTCGAGTTTACCCGAAGCTTTCTTATCGCTCCCGAGCGTGACGGTAGAATTCAATTTACAGCCCACGAAAAATCTGCTGTTGAGCGCCAGAACAAGTTTTCACTTCAAAAACATTTTTTTTAAAGCTTTATTTATTCTATTCTTATACAATGCAAATAAAATGCACTTGTCCTTCATTAGTACTCGTTTATACCTAAATGCAATCGATCGATTTATCACATACCTTCATTGAAAGCGACTGGCGCGTTCGAACGCGGCCCCTGCATCCCCGGCCGGTAATGATGTCCTATTGACTGCACCCGTCCGAGAATTGAAAGAGACGTCTTCCGGTCAGTGTACACACGCCCTAATAGCTGCCATTCACTCGCGATTGCGCTTCCGAATCACTTGGAACACTCTTGTGTGTGCTACGCTTTAGCTGCTTCATTCATACATCTTTTTATCCATAAAAATTAGGCAGTCCCACACTGCCGATATAAGTGAAAACTTATAACTAATATTTTTTGTAGTAAATAGCGATAGTGAAGAACAATATCACCTGTATAGCTAGACATACTGCTGTTACATATTTATTCTATGTTGTTATGTTATACAACATGTGGCGGAAAGGTCCAACAATATTTATTGTAGTTCGTCTATACTAGGTATCGAATCACATCAATTCAGTTTTTTTCCATACAAAGTTAAAAATTCATTGTTTATTATTTTATTTGACAACCCTAATCACCGGCCGCGCGGCGCGGTCATTGACCGCCGGCCGCCGCTGGCCGTCGCACGGCGCGCCGCCACGCATTAGGGTTGAAGCTGGACAATTTTACATCAAACTTTGACTCGCATTATCTCGCGATCTAAAGTGCCGAGGGGAAAAAGACCTTCGGAGATGAAGTCCACATCAGTTTTGAAATAACCTATTCAAATATTGTTAGACCTTTCCGCCACACGTTGTATAGTGGCAGGACTTTTTGCAGACAGCCTACAGATAAACAGCTATAACGACTGTCGGTGACGTAAGCTAACAGGATTTCACCCATTCAAAAAAAGTCGAACGGGCGACACTCCCTGCTGCTCTATCACCTACACCGGGCTACGTAGCTACGGTGCTACGCTGCTACACTGCTACGCTGGTAAAAGTACTTAATTCGGCTTTCTTTGACGTTCGGCTTTTGAAAATGTTCGTTTTTTGAAATAATATTTTACAATCACTAGAAAAACTAACGCCCCGTGGGTTCACTCGCATGGTTTTCGATTTCGTTACTTTCTCGCGATGAAAAGTAGTCTATATGTTTTATACCAGACTACAAATCTACATGTGCCAAATTTTTGCCCGATCTGTTCTGGTGTTCCGACGTGATTGAGTAACAAACATCAAAACTTTCGCATTTATAATATTTGTAGGATAAGGCATCTAAGCCACGATTGAGTACGTGTAATATAACCGACTTTGTTTACTCACGTATTGACTCCAAGTTGCGCGTATATTGAGCTAGTAGGAGAACTAGAGCTTAACTTTACTAGGATACGTATTTGCTCATTGAGCGCCCGTTGCCATTCTAAAATTGAAACTACATAGTAAATTAGATAAGTTATTTGAGGTATTTGTTTTCAAGGGTAGTCTTTACTTACAGCTAGCTCTGTTACAAACTTATTTAGCTAAATAATTATCACAATTTTAAAACCAGATATAATTTTTAATTTGATATATGTGTACTTGCGAGAGGCAATAATAATCTATTCAGTCACAGTTCCATAAAAATAAAATGACTTAGCCGAATTCATGGTGTTCTCGAATGTCACGTGAGTAGATAACTACTAGATGATTCAAACTATAAACATTGCCATTCAGCGTGGCAGTGGGTACGATCGAGCTAGATCACCTCCAGCCTATTTTCATATATTTATAATCTTGTATGACACGTTAAATACTCTTGTGTCTATTGTTAAAGTATCTGGTCAAATTGAGAAAAGACTAAAATTGTTTTGTGTTCAAATTACGACCTCTTGGCCACAACTACTTAGTAGACATTAATATGACTTTCAAAGTTTGTAAACATTTTACCTAAAGTCAAAGTATTTTATTCATAAATGTACAATTTACACGTCACCTATAATAAATAAGTCAGCCTTGAGTGGATAAAATCCCTAACAACAGCCTAGGTAAGCTGAAGGTTCTAAAGGAAATCAATTGATATACAAGGTATTGCAGAAAGGTGCAACAATATTTATGGTAGTTCATCTACATTTAGTTTAGCTTAGAATCATATATCTTAAAATTACACATGAAAGGTCAATTTTTTTCCATCATTTTTTTTTTGTTATTTCATTTGGCATATATGGCAATGGCCAGATCTAGATAGGGATTTTTGTACGACGTCGCGGCATCGGTGGGAAGGTCGTTTGTCAGCTGTACATGCGTCAGGGTTGAGGCTGGGTATTTGGTGGGAATTTTACGTCAAACTTTGACTCGAATTATCTCGTGATCTACCGTGCTGTGGGGAAAGAGACCTTGGGTGATGAAGTCCATATCAATGATAGAATGGACTGTTAAAATATTGGTGGGGGGTAAATCCACCATGTTATATTTAAATCTTTTTCAAAGTACATTCTCGCTTTCCATCTATAAACTACCTTTGTTAACCCTCCGGTAATCGGACCGCGCTGTCTCAAGACAAAATATCGATAGTAATTATTTGCCCAAGAATACTACACCGTATCTTTATTATCATAACGAGACTTTACTGCGACAGAGAAATCCTATCCCACTTGCATAGGTAGCCCTTCATTCCCGCAATTACAAATCTTATTTCAAAAACATTAGAGCTTATATTTGAGATTGTGCTTTAAACGTTTGTTCTAAGTCATTTTGATGTAAGAACACAGTTGACTCTGTGTCAAAAAAGAAACACAGCGCTTAGATAAATGAAGGTAGAAAGCGCCTGTGTTTGTTGTTGGAAACTCGGAGAAGTAAAAAAGGGTTAGAGATATCACCCCAATGTTTGTAGGTAATTATTCCATTGTCATTTTATTTATATTTTGCGGAGTTATCGCGGAGATATCTTCTAATAAAGTTGAAGACGGGGTAAAAGGGAATTTTAAGTGTTATTTTATGTAAATGCAAAACCATAGTGTATCGGGGTCGTTGTTATGATCGAGTTTGATTTCATTTGCATATTTAAAAACTTTGTTATAGGTATATTTTATTATGCTATTAAATTTTACATGTTTGATTACGAAAATAAATAAATCTGTTGCGACATCGTTATGTTCCCGCGAACCCGCATAAGTTGCTGACCTAGCGTTTGCGCCTACGCAGGATCAGGCGACATCACGCCATGCCACCCAGAAATGCATAGTTGCATCTAGGTTAGATTATAAGTTTTCTTTAAGCCTCATTGTAATAAGCAAATTCAGTCTCAATATACTCTTCGGCTCATCTAGACGTAGTTAGTGTTATTTAAATTAGTTTTTAAAAACATTTCAATGCGCTCCCGAAAGTTAACTACATGTTGTACTGTTTGGTTTGTAGTATTTTTACAGCAACATAATAAAGACGAAAGTTTACGGGTTTGTCAGTATGTATTCGTATTTGTGCCTCTACAGTGTACACGTAACGGCTGAAACGATTCGAATTTAACGAAATATATTTTAGACTAACTCTAAAATATAATGTCTCAGATTCGAATTTCAGTTCGAATGAATCCGGTTTTTTGATATGATTGAGCAACATACACCCCATAGGAATTATTTTTATAAAGCTAAATTGACCTAATATTGATCTTATCGAGTTATACAGGGTACATTGGCTGGCCTGGTGGCTTAGTTGGTAGTAAGTCTGCCTGCGAAGCCGTGGGTCGTGGGTTCGATCCCCACCCAGTGCAAATGTTTGTGTGATGAATTCAAATATTTGTACTGTGCCTGGGTGTTTTCTATGTATAATAAGTATGCATTTAAAAATATATAGGTATTATATCAGCTATCTGGCTTCCATATTACAAGCTTTGCTTAGTTTGGGGTCAGATAGTGTTGTGTGTGAAATGTCCACTCACTCACTCACTAACATACAAAGTCTAATACTAATACAAATTTACAAATACCCGATATCCGTGACAAATACTAAATACCAATTCAAAGTCCAAAAAGACCTGTCTAGTGTTCGTTTAAAAATTACCAGATTGTAGGATGGGATCTGACGAATGTAGGCCAGTTGCGTGTTATATGCAACCACGATCGGCCCATGTTTGCTGATGGGCCCAAAGTGCTAAGTTGTAAGATTGATTAGTGAAAATCAAACAATAACCCTTCAGGCCTTATGGCCCTCAGAGGGAACTTGTACCTTTTGAGTTTGGTGAGGAGACCAAATTTCATATAAGTCTTAGGATATAATTTTTGTAGGGTTTCTTAATCAGTCTAGTTGAAAACGATCAAATTTTATAAAAATAAATTTTGGTGGGCATTTCTCACACTACATTATTTGACTTAATTAATTATTTACTTACTATGAGAACCAGTTTGCTGATATAATTTTAAAAACACACTTATGGTAGAAACGTTTAAACATATAACAATTTATAAATATATTATAATAAATTACCTGAATAAAATTCATATCACAAATATTTGCAATCGAAACCATACATACAGTTCTACAAACATTTGACTACCAACTGCGCTACAAGACACGCCAATTATCATTTTGACGTTTCAAATTCTATCTTATTAAGAGCCATAGTGGCTATCGCTTTGAAGGTTCGAATTCCACAAGCACTTCTATGTACTTTTCGAATCACAGATGTACGATTTATCATTGCCTCTTTTTATAATTATGAAGGTAAACATCACGAATAATACCAGAACATTTCTAGAAAGATAAATTTATAGAAATATGCTACTTTATGTCGGCTAAAAAGGTGCGTTATGAGCTAAACTGTTTTCTTATAAGAGTAGGTACTGAATCAAGAACTAAAAGGTTGCTATCTTATCTAACAAAATCGAGATACAGTTTCTATATTTTTGGATCAATCAAATTTATAACGATCAAACTGGAAAAATATCTTACTCAGAGGCACAGGCGAAATGAGACCCTATGTCCATTTGATCGTGAAAGAGATTTGACACAAATTATTTAAGCGCTGCGTTGCTTATTGGACACTGAGTCAACTATGTTCTTACATCAAAATAACTAAGAACGATCGTTTATGGGATACTCTCAATTATAAACTCTAATGTTTTTAAAATACGATTTATAATTGCAGGAACCAAGGTTTACTTATGCATGTGGGATAGGATTTCAAGCCAATTTCCCACCGCGGCGTTTGAATAACGTATAAATTGGTATTTAAAGACAAAGTTTTTTTTTTTCACAAATTTCCTAAGATCGGTGAGCTTGGTCACCCTTCACGAAGATCCGTCCAAAGGTGGCATATTTGCTCGGCAAGTTTGACCTGTATTGACAAACCCGATTCGCCCCATCGCAACTCGGCAGTTATTAGCGTACAAACATGCTAATTGATGTTTGTGCTGGTTACAACTTGGACTCTGTTATTATGGTTTGTACCTGTACGGTAGTTTAACGAGTAACCTCAAATTTTGGAAATTAATCTGCAGTTGAAGCTGTGCCTTGAATAGGTATAATGATTTAAAAAATCTTATTAGTCTGTCAGGAACAGTATTAATAGTTATTTGTTATACAAGAGTGCAAAGTTGATTTTTAACCGCGTGCTCAATTTTGATGACCGAGCAAGCGAAGGATTCTAAAATTGAATCACGAGCACAGCGAGTGATTCAAAATTAGAATCCTGAGCGTAGCAAGGGAATCAAAAGAGCACAAGGTGAAAAGTCTTTGCACTCGAGTGCAACACGTAACTTTTCATTCCACCTCAGCGAGGAAATGACTAAATGCAAATTTTTAAATGTTTTCGTGCTAAGCAAATGAAAAAAAAGTAAGTCCACCAAGGAGGTTCCGAGTCTGAGTTTTTAACATATTCAAAAAAATGTATGATGCATTCGGCACCAAGGAGGTAGAAATAAATAGGTTGAATTATGTTTTGAATTCAAAACCTCAGTACACACGATGTTCTAAATTCAAATTTACTTTAACCTCTAGAGGGTAAAAACGACTTTTGCGCCCTAATATCGAGGAGCAAAAGTACTCTTTCCGAGCTGGTGGGATGAAAAAAATATTATACAAGTATTTTCCCTTCTGTATCACAAACTAAAAATTGACGTAGATATGGTGCGTAAAAGTTGCGAGTGACGTCACTTCATTGTACGAATTTTACGAAGATGTGACGTCACAACTCATAACCCTTCAATCCGGAAGTTTGATAGTCTATATTTTTCTCGATTTTTAATAATTTGATAGAATAAAAATACGTCTCTGATTTTTCCATATAAACTTATATTATGAAGCTAAAGAGTTTGTTTGTTTGTTTGAACGCTAAGATTTCGCCACTGGTCCGAATTGAAAGATTACTATCAATAGGAGAATGAACGATGTAACAAAAACGGTAAAAATAAACCTTTTTTAGAGCTTTCGTAACGTGTGTTGACATGACAGCATGTGCAAAAATTGAGTCATTATAAACTTTGCCTTATCAATTTTTTTCTAAATCTGAGTTGGTACGACCAATTTCCGACAGGTGGCGTAGCAGGTAGCTGAAGAGGTTTTTTGATTGAACGCGATATTTTCAGGAATTACTGAACCGATTTTGAAAATTTTTTTCACCGTTGGATATGTACGGGATCCCTGAGTGTTATAGTCTATATATTTACCACGGGCGAAGCCAGGGCGGCTATCTAGTTATTTATAATTGCGAAAACTTGGATGTTTGTAGCACAATAACGTGGAAACGACTGAGTGGATCGAGTTGAAATTTAGAACACAGATAAATTACAATCTGGAATATCACAAAAAAAAATGAAAACTATGCGAGTAAAATCAGGGAGTGTTGCCAGTTACCCTTTGTTATAGTATACAAGAGCTAAATTTAAAACAGGAAAGCATTAGCCACATCATTACCCTAGTTCCACGATTTAATAAATCAAGCGAAGCAATCACATCTAATAACTAATCCGCGCCCAAACGGGACGTATTTTATTAATTACATACTGCTATCACGAAATATTACCTTTATGTGTCATATTTGCATACCGTGGTCTGGTCGAACGGGGCGCGGCCGCATGCGATGCCATGTGATGGGGCATAAGAGGAAAGCGTGTACGATAATGTTAACCAATTCTTCGCCTAGTCGAGTTGAAGGTGTCTAGAGGTATAGACCCGCTGGGGAGTAAAGGTTCTCGAACGGCGACCACGAACCGGCAGACGCAGTGTAGGACGGCCCCCCCACACGATGGACCGATGATATTGTGTCGGTCGCGGGAAGTCAGTGGATGGAGGCGGCACAAGATCGTTCATTGTGGAAATCATTGGAGGCCTATGTCCAGCAGTGGACGTCTGCAGGCTGCAGATGAGAGGTTTAGACTCTAGACGGAGCAATCGTAAGGGGCGTGCGGAAACGCGGAGAACGCGTTCCCAAATTGTGAACACGAGCGTGCTAGCAGTTTGGGAGCGTTCATTTTCATTTTTAACCCCCGACAAAAAAAAGGGGTGTTATAAGTTTGACGTCGATGTCTGTCTGTCTGTCTGTCTGTCGGTCTGTCTGTCTGTCTGTCTGTCTGTCTGTCTGTCTGTGTGTGTGTCTGTCTGTGGCACCGTAGAGCTCAAACGGATGGGCCGATTTCGATGCGGTTTTTTTATTTGAAAGTTAATATCCGTGCGGGTGTTCTTAGCTATGTTTGGTTAATATCGATTCAAAATGGCCGCCTCCACAAAATGGCGGACAAAATATTTCTTCACAACCTACCTCAATATGGGTATCAAATGAAAGGGCTTGACTAGTAGAGTACTAAACACTATAACAAATTTCAAATCCAAGATGGCCGCCACCACAAAATGGCGAATTATATAATATTTTTCACTACTGCCTCTATATGGGTATCAAATGAAAGGGCTTGATTAGTAGAATACTTTGCACTATGACAAATTTCAAATCCAAGATGGCCGCTACCACAAAATGGCGAATTACATTTCCTTTTTCACAATTCCCTTAATATAGGTATCAAATGAAAGGGCTTGACTAGTAGAATGTTCTACAGATAACAAATCTAAGGTAGTCGGGGGTTAATCAAAATTTTTAATTTTGTTCTTGTTATTTCAAAACTCACAAGATCGCCGATTTTAGCGGTTCGCAGCCGCCGCGGGTGTGATTATCCGCAAACGTGCAGCCGTGCGCACCACGGCCGTAAAACGTGTCGTTAGTTGTCCTTTCAGATTTTACATAAATATAGTGCATTCTACAGAAGCTGCGGGTGCGCAACCACAGGGGATGCGGCTGAAAACCGCTCCATGAGTTCTTAGCCTTATTCAATAAGCGTGGGTGTTTTATCATTTTCACTCCGTCTATTTTACTGCAGCGGCCAGAGTGAACTGACTCGGATTTTTTGTAACACGCCATTGAGTCTTATGGTACATTGTTTTGTTTGACTTTGTCTATAAGTAACTAGATGTCCGCCCCGGCTTCGCCCGTGGTACATTCTATAGCACTCATCAGGATCCCGTACATAGCCAACAGTGAAAGAATGACTGAAATCGGTTCAGTCATTCCTGAGAATACTGCTTTCAAACAAAACACCTCTTCAGCTACCTGCTACGCCAACTCTCGGAAAGTGGTCGTACCAACTCAGATTTAGAAACAAATTTGATTTTTTAATCAATCTGTGAGCATAGGTGAGTTATGTAATCTGTGGCAAAGGTTTATATTCAATGACGCAATCTTAGACATATGCTGTCATATGTCATGTCAAAGCACAAAACGTACTAAAACTCTCAAGAAGGAATATTTTTCCCGATTTTATCACATTCTTGATTCATACTCCACTTCGATTAATAGTAGCGTTATGTTCTATAGAACATAACGCATATAGCCTATAGCCTTCCTCGATAAATGGACTATCCAATAGAAAAATAATCTTTCAATTCCAGTACTTCCCGAGATCCTAGCGTTCAAACAAACTCTTCAGCTTTATCTATACTATTATACTATAATATTATAAAGAGGAAAGATTTGTTTGTTTGTTTATTTGTAATGAATAGGCTCCGAAACTACTGGACCGATTTCAAAAATTCTTTTAACTTTGGTAAGCTACATTATCCCCGAGTAACATAGGCTATATTATAATAATAATAATAATCATAATCTTTATTTCGTACATGTCAAACGTGTAAAAATTAAATATTAGTATAAAATATTAGTATAGATTCGTTATTTTCACTCCGTGTGTAGTAACTAGGGTTATTTTTTCTCCGTTTGTTTTTTGGATCGGCTTAGTTTTCTTTTAATTCGGTGAAACATTAATAAATAAATAATAAATATTGGTGGACAATTCACACACAACACCGTCTGACCCCAAACTAAGCAAAACTTGTAAGGTGGCGGCCAGATTGCTAATATAATACTTATGTAGTTGTAAATACATACTTATTATACATAGAAACAACCAGACATAGTACAAATATTTGAATTCATCACACAAATATTTGCACTGGGTGGGAGTCGAACCCACGACCCTCGGCTTCGCAGGCAGAGTCACTACCTACTAAGCCACGAGGCGACCATTGTTGATATCGAAATAAATATAGCACAATGTTATACAATAAGTATCTGTATTTTGTCGTAGGTACTGTAGTTAGCGGTTCCACTTATAGTTTGGACCACGCGATATTATTTTGATGTGGATTCGGGCGTATCCATCGAATTACGAGCGACTGTCCTCGCGAACATTACAATGATTTTGATAGACCGCCGCGCTCACGTGGATACGCCTGTTTATTACTATAGCCCTGAAATTTTATCTTTAGTTTGCTTTCACGATTTTTAGTTTTTGTTGATTGATTTTCTACCCTTGTAAGAGGTAATTCCATAAACTAAAGAACTATCCAAAATTTGATTACAGTAAAATTTAAATTCGCAAATAGCCTAAAAGCTCTAAAGTTAAAGTTTGCTAATGTTAAAAAAATATAAATTTGTATGAAATACATTTCGAAAAGCGTGTACATGTTGTTATGATCCAATACCTTGGTGTCTTTTATCGATGGATTGCTTGTGGTTTTAGCTAGAATAAAGATATCACACATTACAACAACAACATTAACTTTTGCAATGACAATGAAAATTATACCTTTTCGTTATAATTGAGTATGTAAACATACCTTTCAGAAAAAAAAACTTAAATAAGTATACTTATTTAAAACGGTGACAAGCTTCATTAAAAACGACTTGAAACAAAGCCCCAAAATTAGCGGCATTTTAATTTCAAATTCCATTTAAACATATTTTCTACAACCACAGACGTTACTCAAAAACGTTATCTAACGAAATAAATAACGTTATCCGTTTAATTACGCCGTTAAATTCCATATTAACGTTATATTAACGACGTTAGAGGTACGAAATGCAAAGAGTCAAATGGTTAATATTAATAACTTATAGTTCGCGTGTGTAGCCACAATTAACTACATAGATGAGTATAAGATGCAGAGGGAGAACTTGAATCTTCGAACTAGAAACTGAAAAGAAAAAACCTTCTTGTACTAAATTTTTTCTTATAGTTTATTTGCCATCATAAACGATAGGTATACATTTTTTAAAATGTAAATATTTCTGGACAATTCACACACAGCACCATGTCACAGACATATCACTCATCAGTGGCAACCAGCGAGCAACACGGAAGCGTTTCCCCTCTGTCAAAGTACAAGTCCGCGAGGGCCATTGAGTTTGATAATATACTGTGGCGTGAGGGCGGGGCTAGATTTGTGAATGGTGCATTATTTTTTATGTGTTAGTGATTTGGCTGTGTGAGTATTATCGGCAATGGATCGGTACAGGTATGTTTTGTATGTAATAGTGCGGCTTTGCAATAGTGTGCAACTTCCCCTCCCGCAAGAAATGACAGAAAGATTTGAACAATAGTTTTTAGGCTACTCCCTTCCGTTCTTGCGCGGAAGATCGAGTTGCTCGATGGTGGCAACACTACTTAGTTATGCTACTTCGAAGATACAAAACTGTACTCAAGTTATTTGACTAAACAAAAGTTACGGGCAGCGCTCGGTAGTCATCTGGTTCTTAGTAATCTGTGCCGTTGATTTTGGTTCGTGCCATGTGACACGATGCATGTCTGATTTGGGTGGAGGAATTTTAGGTGAGTACTGTCATTGATTACACTTTAGTGAACTGTAGATAATGTGGGCTCCTAAGAAAAAATATTTATAACAAAAACTTTCAACCTATTTAACATATCTTTTTCAAAACTGTTGTACCACTTCATGTGTATATAGTACCTACGGGGCTTAATCAGTCATTACCTACCTGAGGTACGTCCTTGCGTACCTTGAGTCTTCTCGTGACCACGGCGGCTGTAACGCTGCCGAAACGTCGAGGTATTTAAACAATGAATTATTCGTGATTAAGGTACACTCCGCGTGGCATAAGCTGAGCTTTGCATTTGTGTGAGTGTACATGGATAGTGTAGGTGTGACAACCGGCCTTAGGCGCGGCGCCATTCTGTCTCGCCGCGCTCCTGCCTGATTGGTGATCACTCACACTAATGCAAAGCTCAGCCTATACCTCGCGGACAAAATTTCAAGCTCCTGCCTGATTGGTGATCACTCACACTAATGCAAAGCTCAGCTTATACCTCGCGGAGTGTACCATACTATATATACCCGTAGGTACTATATAAACATGATGTGTTCAAATCGTGAAAGTTCAAAAACAATATGTTGCACCACTGTTTTTAATTTTTACAGAATAACAATGAAACTCTTGTGTTATTACAGTCAAGTACCTGGGTGACCGAGCTTTGCTCGGTTAATTTAAATACATAATAATTTTCACAAAAAAATACATGAAAAAAGAAAGGCGGCCGGTTGGTTTCGAACCTGGACCTACCATATTATGACCGCCCATCTTACCGACTGAACTAATATACTGTCGCGCGACGTCACGAAATTTACCGTGACATTCTAATCTTTATGTAACCGATTTTCATTGTCTAAAAACACTCATAAAACGGCGTTTTTTTAAATAAAACCTGGCTAGATCGATTTATCGTCCCCGAAATCCCCTCTGTACATCATTTCATGACAATCGTTCGAGCCGTTTCCGAGATTCAGATTCTATATATATATATACTTACAAGAATTGCTCGTTTAAAGTTATAAGATAAGATGTAGTCTTTGATGATAGTAATTATATAAAAATAATAATGACGTATTGATTATGTATCTATCATTATATGCTCAGAAGAGTTTTATAGGAAGTTTTTACCGCAAACGTCTTCTTTTTTAAAATATATATTTTAAAGGAAAGGAAATTTGTAAGCAACAAAGTTCTTCCCACAGCTGGGACTCGGGGCCTTCTCTCGCAAGGAGAGAGTCAAGTCCCAAAAAAGCTGGCCCAATGCGGATTGATGAATGACACAGTCATGATCTCTAAAGATTTTTGGGATCGGTTTCCTCACGATGTTTTCTTTTAATTTATTGAAATTCTTAAAGTGCAACCACTTCCCGTTTGAAATATATGAAATTTGGTTAAGCAACCTGTAAAACAATGAAATTAATAATATTTACTCAGTCGTTACAAAAAAATATTGAAATTCTTATTTATTATAACAAGAATTTTATGATTTTGATTTTTGATTTTTAGAATAGTATTAAATATTAAAAATATAAATACAGAAGTTTTTGGGTTTAAAATGTATGGCATACAGACAAACAGTCACATTCTGAAAATGACAGCCGAATGCCAAAGGGCTTTTTTTCTTGAAGCATTGTGCGGCCAGTGAAGAAGTTAGGCATCAGAAATCCATCCGTTAATGTCTCGGAAAATTCCACTTAAATTATAAATATCAAAGTTTGGATGTTTGTTGCTCAATCACGTTGGAACGTCTAAACGGATCGGGCTGAAATTCGGAACACAGTATAATTTGGAATAGCCCTTTTTTTGCGGGAAAATAACAGGCACAGGCCTTGCGCATCAAAAACCGCGAGACGTCACTATTAAATAATTTTAACTACAGGGGTTATAATTTTAAATACATAACAATGCGTATGTAAATAAATGAAAGCAATAAGTGCCCAAATGAGAGGTGATATGTAAACAAAACATGAGATAAACCATTATTAAAATTATCATTAGACAACGAATTCGTAATCTCCATTACTAAAATGAGTAACAATGACTCTACAACCCTTTAAAGTGATACAAACCCGAAAACAATGAAAACTAATGACGAAGAAATTCTTAGTCATTCGTTTGTTCTAGAAATCAGTGAAATTGTTCGTTCTACGCACTGCGTTCTATCCGATTATATTATGGTTGGGTATTCGTTTGCAAAAAATTAAAAGAAAAGTTGTTCGTGAGGAATTTTAAGTTATATTTTCCATTCCAGACATTAATCTTATCCATTCCAGACTATAATCTATCTGATTCAATATCTTTTGGGTATTCTGTTTTTAATAATAATAATAATAATCACCGGTAGCTTGGGTCCTGCCCCGCTGCTGGCGGCACCCTAGTTTTTAAGTTTTTTATAATGTTTATATTTTTATTGTAAAATACTTGTAAAAACCTTAGCAATTAAGAAGAATGAATAAATAACTGAATAATAATATAATTCTTTATTACTTCCGCAATTTCATAATACATTTAACACTAATTAATACAATATCATGGTTTAACAGTTTACGGAGCAATGGGCGGCCTTATCGCTTAAAGCAATCTCTTCCAGGCAACCTTAGGAAGAACTTGTTTTGAAATAACAAATAGTGTGATGTAGGTAGTGTTAATATGATAAATACGAGTAACACGAACATATAGTACTATAACATAGCTTACTTATAGGTCTATTACTTTATCGAACAATAAACATCCAAAAATCTAATTCACAATCATGGTATCAGATTATCTAATCGCTGCTCCAAGCCCGCCCTTCTATCTCTTAACTAAATCGGCTTTGCTATTGTTGTCTCTATAATTTTAAGCGAAAAGAAAAGACAGGGCAATATCAAAGCTAAGACAGTTGGCCAGTAGACTCAGTAGACAGTAGGCATGTATTAAGTCTCGCCTGAAGCGATGTCTTGTCGAACACAAAAGTCATATTGCTGCAAGGAGTCATTCGACTTACAACAAATAATAAATTCCACTCATATTTTAAATTGTAAAAGTTGTTAGATGTTCGGTGCTCAATCACGTAATAACGTCTGAAAGGATCAGGTTGAAATTAAAAACACAGCTAAGTTATAGTGGAGAAGCACACATAGGCTACTTGTTATCCCGGAAAATAATGGGAATGCGAACAACGTGAGCAAAACCTCAAAGCGCTGCTAGATTATTATAAACTAGCGAACACCCCGGGGTTCGCACGGGTGACATGGGGATGCTAAAATACGAATAAAAATGGTTTTTGTGGGTTGTCTTTATAGTATACCATTTCCGACTTTTTTGTAGACCTTTTTAAGGGGTACAATACTGCAGTACACTATTTTGATCTATCTCGTAGGATCCAGCCAGCGGCAGCGTTTGAAAAGTAAGCGCAAAAAAAAGTGTCTATTTTGACATCACATTAGAAACCTTTAAAACTATTAGGGTTTCTCTGTTGTTGTATGCACATATTATACATATAAACCTTCCACTTGAATCACACTATCTATTTAAAAAACTCACATCAAAATCTGTTTGGTGGTTTTAAAGATCTAAGCATACATAGGGACAGAGAAAGCGACTTTGTTTCATACTATGTAGTGATGTACAATGATATTTGCTGGTGCAGGTTTTTTTCGTATTTTTATATTTTTTGTTGCACACATTTTTACAAATCAATACATTATGAACTGTTAAAATTATGTTATATGTAATCCCTTCACTAGTTTTTGCGTGAAAGACTATCAAGTATATTATATCATAAAAAAATCACGTTTATAGCGTTACTTGAAAGTTATTTACAACTAAATATAAGTATTATATCAGCTATCTGGCCGCCATATTACAAGCTTAGTTTGCGGTCAGATGGTGTGTGAATTGTCCACCAATATTTATTTATTTACTTATTATTATTCCCATTATCGGCCCCAGTGGGTACAGCTCATATGTAAGGGCGTGTGCCAAACCGAAATTCATAGTAATCATAAAACTGATGGCTATCACGTCACGGTTTAATTAACTAATAGATTTAAATGTGGGTGTAGTGTATATGATTTCATATCATCGGATAGCGTGACCGCTGATGACATATCGTAGTGTCCCACCGCATTTAGCGGGGGTCACAATATTCCACTAATATTACAAATTTCAATGTTTAAATGTTTGTTGTTCAATAATATCGTCACTTTTAAACGAGTCAGATTGACATTTGGGAAATTGTTTTCAATTATTATATAAATAACGTACCTATCTACGTAACGGAAGTAGTAGTGGTAGGACTCTTAGCGGAGTCTGCTTGGGGAAGTACCACACCTTTGCCAGTTATTCTACCGCCAAGCAGTTATGTGCAAACATTACTGTATTCCAGTTTGAAGGACTAAGTTATTACAGGGCTTAGATAAATATCTTAGATCTCTGGGTGACGAGCGCAGTGCGGTACTAGATAATGATTTGGACTCTTCATGTTCCAATAGCTGCGTGTCACTGCGTTGTTATGAGGCAGGCATGTTGCTTACCATCAGGCACATGTCCAGCTCGTCTCGCAATTTCTTTTTTTTTTTAAAGTTAGGAGCGGACTCTGCTAGGAGTCCTACCACTACAAAAAGCAAAAGCAAGCAAGTTTCCAAAGTAACCTATCAAATTCTGAGTTATAAATTTTCAATTCTATAGGCAGTTCCTATGACTCCCAATTTTGTTTTATTTACTTCGTAACCTCAAATTTGCCCATCCTGTACTTACAAAACTACACAGCGAACATTCATACCACATCCAGCCGAAAACTGCTCAAAAAAATAATAATCCCACCCACAGGTGGAGTTAGCTGATCTTCAGCTCTCGTCTCGCCGTCTCGTTCATTTTTGATGAGGAATCTTTTGATATTGCCCTCGCCTCTGCTCTTATGATGCCGATAATACGGCGTACACACGGCGGGAAAGTGTAGCCAGCTAATTTGGACTTCCCTCGCTAAAAAGAGGTCAAAGAGTTTACATATACTACGTATAGAATTAGATTTTCCACACGGTTCCTTAGTGTTAATCGTAATCAGATGATGTGCATACTTTCTATGACAACAGAGTAATGTGCCGCGACAAAAGTATGAAACAAAAGAGCGACTAGGCAAGAAAGATGCTGCCCGTGCTTTCGGTATGAGCCGTTTGTGCCAACTATATATTATGTAACGTAGTATATGTAAACTGTTTGATAGAGGTAGTCACGGATATTCGGGGGATATGCCTTGATTGCGAATTTAGTTCGAAACCTAGTGTCTCCAGTCTCCTCCCACCTAAATAATTACTAAATAAACAAAAGTAATAATTACGACACACAATCGCATATTTTTGCACGCACACTAAGAATTATGACTGCGCTCTTTATGACAACATACATAAAATGGGCGGAACATTTCCGTATAAACAAATAATTTTGTCTATGTAGAAAGATTCACTCAACGCTCACACACGTAACTAGGGATTGAAATGAGTGATTGCTAAATTTATTCGACATTTTATTTTGGGCTGTATTATTATATTTTTACTAATATACAAATACGTAAATATATTTATATATAAAAATTGATACCCTGTACGACATGTATTATACAATAAAGAAATGTGTAAAGTTGGAGTAGGAATCAGTTTGCATTTTTCAAATTAACAGTTTTACGTCAAATGTATACGAAAGTACTCGTTCCCGTTCTTTTATCGATATAAAAGTAGCCTAAGCCTATGTGTTCTTCCAAAATATAATCTTACTGTATTTCTAATTACAACTCGATCCGTTCATACGTTTCAATGGGATTGAGCAACAAACATCCAAATACCCAAACATTGGCATTTGTAATATTAGGTAGTAGGATTTACGATACCAATGACAAAAAAACATTATTATTTTTTTGCTTTCCTGCTTGTACTGGGTAATCTCTGAAACGGCTGGACTAATTTTAAAGGACTTTTAATGAAAGATAGCTGATGGTTTAGCTATAGGCTTAAATAAACATCACTTAATTCCGGTTTGAAGGACTATGTTTCCAAAAAAATTACAGGGCATGGAGGCATGGCATTAAAACATTATATCTCAGACTGTCGAATGCCGTGAATTAGACTATCTGCAAGAAAGGAAGAGAGGCCTTTGCCCAGCAGTGTGACAATCTAGGCTAGTAATAATATTAACATTTTATTTTCATCAAGCAAGAGAAAAGTACAGGTTAAAAAAACGACGACGATCAGCTGTCTGGTAGTGAAAGTCCCGTCATAATTGGTCCAGCTGTTTGGTAGTTTATCGGAACAAACAAGATAGAAAAAAAGTTTTTAATAGTTTTTTAGCTATAGGTACCGTACATACTTTCATTTGAACTTAGTAAACAATTGTTAATTTGATATTACATACAAACGCTCCAATTTTATTTCATTGTATATACCTATTATTAACAATAATCATAAAACAAATAAAAAAAACCATGGAAAAAAGGTAGTTAATTAAAAATGAAAAAAAAACGAACATTGTCCATGTAAATTACCGAATAAATTTTCGAAGAAATTTCACGTCGGAAAACTCCATTACCCCATCACTAACGCGCCAACGTACTCTTTAGGCGCTTCAGAGCGATTGAACGAATGTCAGAGTTATGCGGTCATATTAACCGTATCGAGAAGACACTGCCACGCCCTCAAGGCATATCCCCCGATATCCGTGGAGGTAGTAGTCTAGTTATGTTTAATCCTTAACCACCGACGTAAAAACGACAGGTGTCATAAATTGATATCTGTGCGCGCGTGTGTGTGTGAGGGGGTATATGTCTCTCTGTGGCATTGTAACTCCCGAAAAGATGGACCGATTTTGTTTTTGTTTTTTTTATTAAAAGGTAAAATGAGTTGGAAATGTTTATTACTATGTTTCATCGTTATCAGTTTACATGATTTAAATGTCATACTAACCGTAGCTGGAAGTTTCGAAGTTATCAGCTTTTTTTATAGCTGAGGTAGGAATCTCAGACGCACAATTGGTATTTACTGTCTGCAAATAAACGTATATGACCTAAAATATTAAACAATTGCGTTGGCAGTTTTTAAATCAATATTTAAAAGTATTTTATCAGGTGCTGGTGGTCTGCCCTGGCTTTGCCCGTGGTGCAATTAAAGTATACCTTTTTGAGAACGGTTCAGTGGTTCCGTAGGTTAGCGTGTTCAAACTCTTTAGCTTTATTCTTGCTGTACTTCAAATTATCAGTGTAACTTAATATTGTTATCTAATGCTTTTAGTTAATGTAACTGAGCTATTTTTGGGAACAATAAATATATTATTACATTAATATTATTATAATATTAGTATAGATCTGGTTCTTACAGTATAAACTTAACGTAATTTAAGTAAGAGTATGAGGAATTGTGTGTACAATATCAAATAATTTATTGTGTGTGTCCGTGTGTATCATATACACCTCACTGAGGAAGCTGTTTCGTATTGAAAATTTTTGAATATGGCTACACTCGTTCTGTTTGAGGGTTCCCGAATTTTGGCGCAATTATACCGAGCTCAATACATCGATATTGTTTTACGGAGTTTTGCTTCGACGCAAGTTTCAAGTACTGACGGAATCGGGTTGCATTTTTTGGGTAGGAAAGGGTTAATATTTGCATTTTAACCCTCGACGCAAAAACAACGAGGTGTAATAAGTTTGACGTCAATATTCCAGTTTTAAGGGCGATGTTTTCAGATAAATTACAAAACATTGAGCTAACTTGACTGGCCTCATGGCTTAGTGGGTAGTAACTCTGCCTGCGACGCCGAGGGTCGTGGTTTCGATTCCCACCCAGTGCAAATATTTGTGTGATGAATTCAAATGTTTGCACTGTGTCTGGGTGTTTATATGTATTATAAGTATGTATTTTGAACTATATAAGTATTATATCAGCTATCTGGCCGCCATATTACAAGCTTTGCTTGGTTTGGGGTCAGATGGTGTTGTGTGTGTGTGTGAATAGGCGTGCGACAAGTCCTGCAATTATATTAAATTATTTGATATAATGACAGTATTAAAATAAAATAAAATACGTACCAATTTTAATTATAATATTTTTTGGTTTAACTTACTTTATGATCATTCAAAGCTGGATGGGCAGGCAAGTCCATTTCAAAAGAACGAAATTATTAGAAAATATATTTTACCATTGGATAACCCATTCAATTTCAAGTGACTTTTGTTATGAAACTAGTTTCCTAAAAGCAATATTTAATATAGCTACCATTCAAACTTTACGCGCGACGCATAGAAAATACGGCACTGTGACGTCACGCTTCTGTAGTGTTTTTGTATGAAGCGTTTTTTGGAGAGTTCAAAATTGTTATTTTAAAATCGTGATATCACGGGAAGTTTTTAAGATAGCAAAGTAATTCTTTTACCTATGTTTCAGTTATTGAGTAGCCTTTCGATGGCACATTGACACAAAAATGAGTCGTTATGCCTATTGTCCACCAATATTATCCGCTAGCAAAGAATACTCAACACAGCGCAAAGTTTTTTCTTCAAAAAGAGTAACGCCAATCTTCGTACTAGAGATTCAGAGTTCAGTATATTTCTCGTCCATCCAGGTACGAACCGCGTGGTTTTGTTGCAGTCTCACGCGTCAAGTTACACGGTTTTTACTTTCTTTTGGCTTCTGTCAGATCTTCGTTATCCGAGTGCAATTTTTAGCCGCAACTAATGGTCCCGGTAGAATAACTCTACTTTTCACACAAATTGGCCGATTTTTTACTCATATTTAAGGGAAATCTAGTCGAATTTAATCTATATTATGATCTATATATTTATAAATTAATGTTTATCTGTATGCCCGCAATCGGAAAGAATCGTAAACCATGTATTTGATATAATAGGCAAAGTTTTCGTACGTGAGCCAATGAAGGTTTCTGTTTTTTTTAACTTTTATAGGTTTACACTTAACCGCCATTTCGCCTGATGCTAAGCGACGATGCGGTCTACGATGGAGCGTGTTTACCTAGAAGAAACCGATTCACTCTCGATTTATTTATTCATTCAATGAGCAAAGAAAACAAAATGTAATAAAAACATATTATAATATAAGAGTATACTGTACAGAATTGTGTTACATTCCAAACTATGTGCGCCTAGAAACGATTTTTGTTAAAATGCAGTGGTTTGATAATAATATTATTAAGCAACTTAAAGACACAATGATTGTAACCATTGGGAAACCCCACTCAGGCAACGTATTCCACAGGCTAGACGTACTTATCACAAACATAGAATCAAATCTCTTCATTCGTGTCTTTGGCACATTAACCATAAAATGATGTCACTTTTTTAACCCCCGACCAAAAAAGGGGTGTTATAAGTTTGACGTCGATTTATGTCTGTCTGTCTGTCTGTCTGTCTATGTATGTGTCTGTCTGTGGCACCGTAGAGCTCAAACGGATAGGCCGATTTCAAAGTGTTTTTTATTTGAAAGTTAATATCCGTGCGGATATTCTTAGCTATGTTTGGTTAATATCGATTCAAGATGGCCGCCGCCACAAAATGGCGGACAAAATATTTCTTCACAACCTACCTCAATATGGGTATCAAATGAAAGAGCTTGACAAATAAAATACTATTCAAAACACTACAAAAAAATTCAAAACCAAGATGGCCGCCACCATAAAATGGGGAATTATATTATTTTTTTCACTACTACCTCAATAGGTATGAGTATCAAACGAAAGGGTTTGACTAGTAGAATACATTACACTATGACAAATTTCAAATCCAAGATGGCCGCTTCCACAAAATGCCGAAATACATTTCTTTTTTTCACAACTCCCTTAATATGGGTATCAAATGAAAGGGCTTGACTAGTAGAATGTTGTACAGATAACAAATCTGAGGTAGTCGGGGGTTAGTCAAAATTTTTAATTTTGTTCTTGTTCGAGTGAGTTTATTGAGTGTTTTCCAAGAAATGTGGTGCAATGCCAGTAATTTCTTAAAAATGGTAAAGGAATCAATCATCTTGAAATCCTGAAATCTCCCAAGAGCATTCAAACAGGGTCAGTGTGGTCGATTATGGCCCAGTGCGGGTTGGCGGATGCGTGGATAAATAAAACCTTACTGACATTCAAAATGACAACATTCTGAATTCCCCAGCTGTATCGTTCAAATTCGTTGTTTGGTAGAGTTAGCTGTTGTGATAGGTATGATTTGAACATTTAGAGTAGGTAGTTTAGCAGTGGTACGACTTTTTGGTCTTAACATCAATTTATTCAATAACAAGAACAAAATAAAAAAAAAATTATCCCCGACTACCGACTATCGGATTTGTGATTTGTACAACATTGTAATAGTCAAGCCATTTCATTTGATACCCATATTGAGGGAGTTGTGACAAAGGAAATGTATTTCGCTATTTTAAGGTCGCTACCTTCCATCTTGGATTTGAAATTTGTCATACTGCATAGCTATCTACTAGTCAAGCCCTCATTTGATGCCCATACTGAGGTAGTAGTGAAAAAAATAATGTAGTAATTCGCTGTTTTGTGGTGGCGGCCATCTTGGATTTGAAATTTTTGATTGTGAATAGTATTCTACTAGTTAAGCTCTTTTATTTGACACCCCTATTTAGGTAGGTTGTGAAGAAATATTTTGTCCGCTATTTTGTTGAGACGGCAATCTCGATCGATATTTCCAAACGGTAAATATCGATACGAGATTGCCTCATTGCATTTGCTAAGAACACGGAAATCAAACTTCAAATAAAAAAAAACGCATCGAAATCGGCCTATCCGTTCGGACTCTGAGGTGCTACAAACAGAAAGACAGACAAACATACATCGACGTCAAACTTATAGGTAACACCCTTTTTTTTGATCGGGGTTTAAAAAAAAGACGGTACAAACTCAATGAAATATATAATGAAAAAGACAATTTTCATTAGGATTAGACGGAGTTATAAAATAGTTATACCTTTTTGTTGGAGGAATCTTTTATGTATATTTTAGAGCAAGATATGTTTCTGATGGTAAGCAGCACGCCTGCCCCTTACAGCACATCACACAGACAGGCAGACAGACAGATATCGATGTCAAACTTAACACACCTTTTTTGGTCGGGGGTTAAAACAATAGAATCGTTAAAATATATGAAACAGAAAACTACTTGTAGTAATTAGTCTCAGGGCCGTCGTCATAACTTCCGCATGCCTCATGGCATTGACCTTCAGGCGGACCGATGGCTTTTTGCTCCTCATCGCCTCAACTTATAAAAACTATAGTAATATTGCCTACTTATTTAAAGTTATTTTAAGATAATGATTCAGTTTCTTACTTCAGGTGCTTAGCAAGGTTTGATAAAAAAATTCTACAATTAAAAATTAAACTCATCGAATATTTACCACCCAAGAAAGTAAAGACAAAAATAAACCTTTTACGCAAATAAATCACCCCTTATAATAAAATAAACAAACTCTGCAACAATCATTCAACGAATATACCGAATGACAATAACATCAGACACATTTACGAACAGATATATTTGCATATTTTAAAATATTTACACACATATTCCTTGAGCGCGAACGCCTTGACTAAACAAATATAATCGTACACACCCAAAATCTTATCCTCACTCTTATTTCGTTCCTGTTAAAGATTACCCCGGAAAAGTTGGTAAAGTTTGTTCAAAATCCCAATACTATACGTCCCCCAAACAGTATCAAGCATTGCAAATGTAGGAACTCGACGCCGAATGGCGTTTCGCGCCAAAACTAACCTTAAAATCTGACAGTTACGATTGAGGTTACAATTTTAGGCGGTAAATGTGCTTGTATCTATATTTAAAATTCAAAGAAACAATATCGGGTGTGCATATTGTATCCCAGTCTCGCATCAGGATACTTTATGAGCGCAGTGGGAAATACGACAGTTTTTCCATTTTTCGAAAATAAAGAAAAAGAGCGCGCGGAATTTATTATGCGACGTCGGTGGCCGCCATTTTTTAATCACGCGTGAGTGTTGCCAGCGAAACTAGCAGGTAATTTATTTGCTACTATTTATGCATATAATCTTCAAAATTATAGTGTAGTATTCTAAATATTTTTAAAGTAAGTTTCACGTCGTTCAGTGATTAGTTCTGTGGAATTTGGCTGTTAGAAGTACCTACCTACTATAAATCTTATTGACTGATTAAAGATTATAGAAGTTTGCATCAGGTACTTTACTTACTACGGACATTGCAAACAAGGATCAGACAAATAAACATTTTTAGTCCACAAACATGTTTCTCTCAAAAAGAGAGTGAACACTTGATGGCAGATGTTCTATATCCTATCTAGTATTATAAACTAGTAACAACCCGCGGCTTTACCCGTGTAGTTCCAGTTTCTGTTCAATTCCCGTAATAAAGTAGTATTTGTGTTCTTCCAAATTAATTTACTACGTTACTTGATTGAGCAACAAACATCCAAACATTGACATTTATAATATTATTAGGGTGTCAAAGCTTAGCTTGCACTCAGTTGGACAGCTTACAAATGCCGGGATAGTGCTGAATCTTATTATTTTAAACCCTTGTATCATCCCACATAGGTCTCCTGGTGGTTCATATGACCCATCTGAATCTAACAACTGTATAATTACAATTAATATATAGTGACGTGAGCATATCATGACGTGAAACCAAAATATTTTGCCATGGTAAAAAGTGCGCAAAATAAGTTACTGTGCAAACATTACTGTGTTCTGGTTTGAAGGGCAATGTTTCCAGAGAAATTACAGGGCTTAGAGATATAAAATCTTAGATGAAGGATGACAAGCGCAGTGCGTTCCTAGGTAATGATTTGGACTCTTCATGTTCCAATAGCTGCGTGTCAATGTGGCAGGCATGTTGCTTACCATCAGCCACATGTCCTGCTCGTCTCATCATTCTTTATTTAAAAAATCATGCAAATAATATGTCATCAGTATCTAAAACAAATCTTTGTGCTCGAGCGACACGAGGCTAGTTTTTCGAGCTAGGATAATAAGCTAGTGTTATTAAGCTAGTTCTTCTAGGTTCGTGTAGACAACGCTACACAACGCTTGTTTTGTCTACACGAAGCTAGAAGTATTAGCTTTTTAGCTTACTAACACTAGCTTGCTATCCTACCTTGAAAAACTGGCGTCACGTCGTATAGCATAAACAACCCACTAAATGTTCCCACAGCTGGGACTCTGGGCCTTCTCTCGCAAGGAGAAAGTAAGGCCGTAAAGTAAAGGAAAGATTCTAGGTACATGTCGGTTTCCTCACGATGTGAAATTGTTGCGCACCACGCTTTATGTTTAAAATATTTCTGTCCATCCCAAGGTTGCCTGGAAGAAATCGCTTTTAGCGATAAGGCCGCCAGTTGTCTCACTAGTTTTTACTGTTTTCCAAAATTTTATGTATCTTTTATGGTGTGAACAATAAAGAATTTTCATTCATTCATTCATTCATGTTTTCCTTCACCGTTTCTAAGTTAGCGGCATTACGCACATGACTTCGAAAAGACAGTGGTGCGTGTGGGGCTTGAACCCGGGGTCTCCGGATCGGCAGGCGCCGCTCTCCCGACTAGACCAGCCGTAACTTTTTACCAGCCGTAACTTTTTACCAGCCGTAACTTTTTACCAGCCGTAACTTTTACCAGCCGTAACTTTTTAGCAGCCGTAACTTTTTACCAGCCGTAACTTTTTACCAGCCGTAACTTTTTACCAGCCGTGACTTTTTTCGTCGCGTCGGCGTCGTGTAGCTTGGGCATTAATTCTAAAAAGAGACCAGTAAAAACTTCTTCAGCCCCTTCAAAATTCCGAACCTTCCCTCGTGACCCCTTAAACAGCTTGATCGAAAAATAATAAAGGTGTTCCATTCAAAAATACCCCTCAAGGGTGCGATCGGACAACTTGAAACACTTGTCCGATTTTTTTACATTGAATCAATTCAATAACAAGTTGTTTTTGTGGGGGAGAGACCCCGATGACCCTTCGGGTTCGTAGTACCCGGAAGGAAGCCACTTGTTTTGACTTTTAAATCAAATCTTGATAGCTTATTGACGGTCATATTTATGGGAACATATTTTTAGGTTTGTTACGCTTCCAATTAAATTTGTTCGATTCAAGGAAATGTGTGTAAAAAGACTTAAACCAAAGAGTTTACATATACTACGTATAGAGTTAGATTTTCCGCGCGGTTCCTTAGTGTCAATCGTAAGCAGATGACGTGCGTACTTCCTATGTGCCGCGACAAAACTATGACACTTCCACAAGAGCAACAATGCAAGAAAGATGCTACCCGTTATATTATATTTACCGTAATAAATAAAATTTTATTTCAAAATATTTATATTTTCGATGAGTGAACATGCAATATTAGACTAATTTTGAATTTTGCCGCTAAAACACTAACGACTGACATGACGTCACTAGTCGCAAAACATTATCGCGATTCATGACTTTATATCCAGTTTATGTGTTTTCTTATCATTACTTAAATACAAACAATCAAAATCGTCGTCGCTAAGATCGCAAATTATAATAAAAATACAGAAAAGTAAACAGTTTAGTCAGTTTTCGATAGCTTATTTTGCGACTAGTGACGTAATAATTCATATTGGTGTTTCCAGCCACGTGACAACAGATAAAAAATATAGCATATAAAATCATTTATGACAAAAAATATTACGTAATATTAAATTATAATAATGTGTTTTTCATTACTCTATTAATACAAACTATCATAAAATCAACATTAAACATTAATTTGTGATTAGTGTTAATATCCCTATTTCGTTAATTTTCAATCGATACTCTTTTTAATTATAGATACACACGTTTCTTTTAATTCATCTTTTTTTAATTATCTCACATTTAAAAGTAGTTCTATTGCTAAGAAATACAGTGCGATATCTTTTCAAAAGAAAAATGCGGCATTCAGAGCTCGAAGCGCGAGAGTTTCAATGGAAACTGGCGCCATAGACAAGCGTAACTATTGTCTATGGAGAGTATAGACCATAGAGTATGGGGCGGAGTGACGGAATGGCGGGAACGGTGATGATGGAACGCTTTTTTTTTCATGTTAATAATATGTTTATGTTTTTGTGTGAATCAATCTGCTTTATTAAATAGTAATTTACACAAATATTACAAACTTTGTGATTTTGTAACGTTGAAGCAGGAAATCTCTGGATCTACTGAAATGGTTTTGAAAATAATTTTACCAATAGAAATCCACATTATCTGTGAGGCTATAAATTTACCTGGAAACTGGAAACATAGTATTCTATGCGTGGACCAATATTTATTTATAAATAAATAAATATTGGTGGACAATTCACTCACAACACCATGTGACCCCAAACTAAGCAAAGCTTGTAATATGGCGGCCAGATAGCTGATATACTACTTATATAGTTGTAAATACATACTTATTATACATAGAAACACCCAGACACAGTACAAATATTTGAATTCATGACAATAATATTTGGACTGGGTGGGAATCGAACCCACGACCTTTGGCTTCGCAGGCAAAGTTGCTAGCCACTAAGGCACGAGGCCAGTCAAAAAATGAAAATATTGTTTCACGGTAGTTGGATTTTAAGTTGCAAACCTAATTTTGCATATCTTACCCAGGTCTTAGTGGATAGGAATGTTCTACAATACACCTTCGATAATACTGTCCACCAGGCGAGGTGGTGAAACGTGGACCTACATGTGTAAAACATCATCGATGTAAACCAATAGATGTGCCCCGAGCACCTTCAGATTGGTAATAAACTGCGTCTCTGTGTGTATCGTAAGTTTTTCAAACAGCCAATCTACTTGACCCCTAGAATCGCTGGCGGCGAGGTATGCTTAGGTTCTACTTATTTTGGTTATTGACAACGAATAGTGATAGGTAAAAACATCCGGCGTTCACCACTTCCTGCAACCGACTAGAATGGAAAGAGTGAGCTCATTCTTCCCTACGATGACATAATTCCGTACGCCTGAAGTTCGGGAGGGCACATCTAAAGATTTATTTCGATGTTAAAAATAGGATCAGAAAGATAAGATGTTTGGTCTGTGATTGTCATACTCGTATAGCCCAGTATTGAGTTGGATTGTAGGAAGTACCAAACCTTTGTCAGTTATTCTAACGTCATGTACTAATGCACAAAAATCACTCTGCTCCGGTTCGAGAGGTAATGTTTTCAGAGAATTTAAGGGTATTGAGATAAATCGTCTTATATATTAGGGTGACAAGCGCACTTCAGTGTACAAATTATAAAAGATATCTCTTATCATTAATAAGCCAACCTCGATGGTTGTTCATCTATTAAACCGCAAAATAAACTAAAACCTTTACACACGAATTATTAGAGGGCAGAGAATGCAATTTCCCGCGACGAAGGCCCTAATATGTCTCCCGGATGGCCAGGACAGTACACGTGGAAGTCAGTATACTAGTGAAGAACCGAACTAGTAAAAACAAATTGGTAGTCATAGGGACTGCCGATAGAAGTTAAAACTCTGAATTGATATCACGGCTTGGAAACTACGCGGGTGAAACCGTAGGGTACTGCTAGTCTGGAATACATCTTCATAGCATAGCCACAGATGACAAAATAGTTGTAATATCGCACCTTTGGTAGAACAAGGGCATAATTGTCATAAATTGCCAAAATGACTTAAATATGCAGAAATGCTTTAAAAAGGCCCTTTGAACTGTAGGGACAAAAACATTCGTTTAATTCCTTCAAAAAACCGCCAGATGGAAATAGTGGCGTTGACTTTTTGGCACCATTTTGTTACTCTCTTGGCGCGACAAAGTCTCATTGGTCAGTTGTGCCATCGGCGGGGACCAAGGTAGCCGTCACTTGGAGTGCTAACGCCGTATAGGTAAATATGCCCTTTAATGTTTTTGATTTCTGGAACGACAAGGCCATATTTGTTTCACTTATGCCTAGTTTATGATTTTAAAATTGGAAGGACAAAGTCGTTCAGACAATTGTGCCCTTGTCTGTCCAAGATTTGTTTTACTCCATGGTCTTAAAAGTAAATGTGTTTTTGTTGTTCCAATTGCAATCAAATCTGGATGGACTTAATAACAATTACTTCTTTGTCATTCCAAAGTATAGTCTTATTAGTGTGGATTAGACTATGATTTAACGTTTGTTAATACAAATAACTGAAATATTATCATTATGGTAAGTAAATTCAATTATGTACTTACCTTTTCAATTTTTTATTCGCAAGTTTATAACTCCTGACCTAATATAAAAAAACATGCGATTTGATTTCTTTACTTTAGGAGTGACATAAATTGATTTATAAAATGTTTTTGATTTGAAAGATATCTTTTAATTTTCAGAGAATAAAGTAAAAATTTCGCGTGGTAAATTTTTTTTAATGATGCTTGCTAAAAGTAATTCTCTTACTAAAGAAACTGATGCCAAGTCTGATAGTACTTTTTGTGAAGGAGATGAGTGCCATAAGACTGTGAATTTCAAACAGAAATTCGTCAACGGGTAAGGATCTCATAGACTTATTATATTTTTTTAGAAATTTTAACAATAGACTGCCATTTAAAATACACAAACATACTACACACATACCCTCACACATCCATCCTCAAAAATTTTCGCGTTTACATAATAATATTAGTAAGATATTTATTCGTCAATAATTATTTTTCTTGTTTCAGATTCGTTTTCGGAATGTATTATTTTGCTGTGAACACATTGCCTATAAACTCGATCACACATAAATTTCTTATTAGGGGACATACCCAGAATAAAGCCGATGCCGTCCATTCTGTAATAGAAAATAATGTTAAACGTGCAAAAAAAGCTGGACCAATATACACTCCGGCAGAATACATAAACCTTATAAAAAATGCCAAGAAAAAGGGGGAATCATTTACTGTCAAAGAAATGAATTTCGATTCTTTCTTTGATATGAAGATGTTATCTGATGATGTTAATTTGAACGTAACCAAGGATGTTGATAGAAATTCGATTAAGATTTTAGAAATCAAAGCGATCGAATTTACTAAAGGTTCCGAGACTTACCAATGCAGGGACAGTTACAAGTCAGACAAGTGGACAGTAGCAAACATTCGAGTAGGCCGTATTGGTAATAGAAATATAAGAGTGAAAGATATCACATTAAAACAGCTATACAACGAAAAGTTACCAATCCCTAACCGAAAGAAAGAAGACATTCTTCAATTGATATCCTCAAATATAGTTCCTAAGTTTTACGAACAATACTATAACAACCTTTTTTAAATAAGAGAGAGTTTTGACTGATTTAGAAGTGTTAGTTTATTTTTCTAAAAAATATTTTATTTTCATTTATTTTTTTAAGTGTGTTTCTAATAGTCCTAATAGTCGTTTAACAAGACAGAAACTGGTAAATTATAAGAGATTTTTTTTATTACGTTTATGTTACTTTAAGTTTTAGACTGATATCTTTTTTTAGCCTATTTTTAAGTGTGATTCCAAAGAGTTATATAAGAAATAATGCCAATTTAAGTAAAACCTCTGTTACTAAAAGATTGATTGAAATTTTATTACAAAATAGTTGCCTATTGTTACTAAAAAAAGGTAAGAGATTATTTTGTTACCTTTGTATTACTTTTATTTTGATACTATTATTTATAATAATAATTATTACAATTTTTAAAGCCATTCCAAAGATTTTTGCTAGGAAAAAAGTGAGTTTTGATCTCTATTTTTGTGATAAAGTACTGCGGATTTCGAATTGTTTAAGAAAATAAAACATTTGTACAAAAAACACGTTATTTTCATTCCAAAATTATCCAAACTTAAAGGTTAAGATATGGTCATATTTACAAATTAATTTTCTTGTTGGTGGAACAAGGGCACAAATGTACACCTACTTTCGAAAAATAATTATAAAAAAAAAACTAGCAGTTTTTAATATTTGGAAATGATACACCTAAAAAGAATATAGTATAAAGTTTATGTCATACAAAGCAGAACAACCTTAGAACATTATTAACATAGCTAGACCACATTAAGTACAAAAAATATCTTAAAATGGCTCTCCTGTAAAATTGCAAAAACTGCAATTGTGTCCTTGTTCTACCAAAGGTGCGATATAGCCATCTAGATAAGTCTTCTAAGCAAGCAACTATTTTTAACCCCCAACCAGACTCTACAGACGAGCACTAGAATTAGATTTTAAATGTACCCAACTCCCTCCTATTTTCCTCTGCTTATCCTTATCCAAGATATGTGTAAAAAACGATAATTGTAATGTCAAAGATCACGGACCCCGGAGTCTGCGGAGTGGCTAATTTAAATAAAAAAAAAAAAAAAAACCCCAACCAAAAAAAGGGGTGTTATAAGTTTGACGTCAATGTCTGTCTGTCTATCTGTCTGTGTGTGTGTCTGTCTGTGGCACCGTAGAGCTCAAACGGATGGGTCGATTTTGATGCGGTTTTTTTTATTTGAAGGTCAATATCCGTGCGGATGTTCCTAGCTATGTTCGGTTATTATCAATTCAAGATGGCCGCCTCCACAAAGTGGTGGACAAAATATTTTTTCCCAACCTACCTCAATATAGGTATCAAATGAAAGGACTTGACTAGTAAAATACTTTGCACTATGACAAATTTCAAATCCAAAATGGCCGCCACCACAAAATGGCGAATTATATTATTTTTTCACTACTACCACAATATGGGTATCAAACGAAAGGGCTTGACCAGTAGAATACTTTGCACTGTGACAAATTTCAAATCCAATCGATATGCTTTTTTTTCATTTGAATGTTAGTTTCCGTCAAGTGGTTTTTAGCTATGGTTGGTTAATTTCTACTCAAGATGGCCGCTACCACAAATTGGCGAATAAAATATACATTTTCACAACTCCCTTAAATATGGCTATCAAATGAAAGGGCTTGACTATTAGAATATTGTACAGATAATAAATCTAAGGTAGCTTGGGGGTTAGTCAAAATATCTAGAAATGCGTCCCGAATAGTTCGCCTGAAGAAATCTTTCATTTACGAACGCGACGACGAGCTTCATTCACAGCCCTCGAAAAAACTGAGTGTGGAGCGCCAAAAGAACTTTTCATTTCAATAAAAAAACAGAAAGACGCGGCTGAAGCTAAGTCTGACTGGACCGACGATATTACACGCGAGTTATACTCGTAAATTTTCACACACAACATTCACTAAATATGTTTAACACCCACATTAGCTATCATACTAGTTAACCGTTTTCAGACAGGTTAACCGCTCTCATTCTCGAGCGACACGAGGCTAGATTTTCAAGCTAGGAAGCAAAGCTAGTGTTAGCAAGCTAGCAACTTAGTACTTCTAGTTTCGTGTAGAGATCGCTACGCAACGTTAGTTTTGTCTACACGCAAACTAGAATTTCTAGCTTTCTGTAGTCAAAACTAGCGCAGCGTAGCGTTGTCTACACGACACTAGAAGTACTAGCTAGCTCGCTATCGCTAGTGTTACTAGTATTTCTAGAAATACTATTTCGCTAGCTTATTAAACACGAGTTTTGCTACCCTAGCTTAAATACTAGCCTCGTGTAGTTCGGGCATAAGATCTCAAGCTCCAGACTTCAGATACTGTCGCTCTGTAGCTAGATAGCGCGCAAATGAATAAAAATCAAGTCAACAGGCGGGTCGCTTTGCTTCCTACGGCAAAGTGAGAGAAATACGCGGGATGCGCCCTCGCCTGGACGTCATTCCATCAGTTCATTAACGCCCTATCACATGTTATCTATTGTTCTATACCTACCAATATGGCAGCATTGTGTTTAAAAAAAAACAAATTAGTCCATCACATAGCTTAGCTTATTAAAAAAACATTGTGAACGTTGTTTTTCTTATTTTTTTCATAAACAAGATGATGACAAAATGACGAAGTTAAATATAGTGCTTAGACGTTTTTTTTTAATAAAGAGTGACGAGACGAGCATGTCATGTGCCTGATGGTAAGCAACATACCTGTCATATAGCAGCCACAGTGATACGCAGCTATTGGAACATGAAGAGTTCAAATCATTACCTAGCACAGCACTGCGCTCGTCACCCAGAGATCTATGATGTTATATCTCAAAGCCCTGTAATTTCTCTGGAAACATTGCCCTTCAAAGGCTACATACAGCACAGGTTAAATACACTATTGATCGGCCATAAAACGAATCTACTTAAACTCACAAGTCATCAGCGGGGGCGCAGGACGAGGGAAAAAGCCGCGCTGTGAAATGCCGAATATCCGTTTCACGTGCACTACTTTCCACCAATGATCGTACAAAACGAGATGGAGTAATGCAAACTCTAAGAACAGAGCAGGATGCAAAGGAAGACATCAACGGGCTCTCATTTCGTTTTTTTTTTATGTTCATTTTAATTTTGTAATTTGATGATGTGCAATGGTATACAGTCTTTTGGAAAGCTGGATGTCTTGCTATTGTTTCCGCGCCATTTCACTGAGCAGAAACCCATATTTTGTATTTTTTACGGGTTTTTGCCAGCACTCTTTCGGTCGAAATCAAAAGCCTGACTGACCGAACTCGCAACAGGTATAGTGCAACTATGCTTATAAAACACTACGGAAGGACAGTCGTACGATCATTCAAATGGGTATATTGTTTTTGACCTACAGATTGTTATGCCAGACATATTGCATGCCTTTCGAAGAGTCCAGTTTGTATGGATCAACTTTTTAAATGTTTTGTTACATCTTATCTTACCTGCAAACAGCAATAAAGAATTTTGTATTTGTATTTATGAGTGTGTTTGTAGGTGTGTGGCAACTTTGTTCCCACGTAACTACATTTGATTTAAAACTTGTTACTCTAATAGTTTGCCTGAAACAACGAGTAACAATCTAATATATAAAATTCTCGTGTCACAGTTTTAGTTGCCATACTCCTCTGAAACGGCTTGACCGATTTTGATGAAATTTTTTGTGCTTATCCGGTATCTATAAGAATCGGCCAACATCTATTTTTCATCCCCCTAAGTGTTAGGGGTAGTCCACCCCTAAATTTTTTATTTAATTTTTTAGACAAAATTTTTAATTTCTATTTTTTTATGATACAACATACAAAAATACATGCAATCCTCAATTTTCACCCTTCTACGATCAACCCTTATTTTTTAATAGCTATTTTAGTAATTTAATCATTTTTCCTCTCCGGTCGAAAACTGATCAATCGTCGTTTAATTAGTTATCCCCGCAAGATGTCTACAGGTGTCACTTCTGACCCAGTAAACAGCACGATAATTTGGGGATCAAAAGTAGCCTATAGCATATATATAGTTTGAACACGCTAATCTCGGGAACTACAGGACCGATTTAAAAAAATCGTTCACCGTTCTTTCATATGTTCGTAATCCTTGAACGCTGTAGGTTATATATATGTATCACGGGCGAAGCCGGGACGGGCCGCTAGTTTCGTATATATTTTGAAACTTTGATAGGTGAACCAACACTAAAACTTGGCCACTATCTTGGTGTCTTCAAAAGTGAATGGATTTCTTGTAAGCACTTCCCATAGTAAGCTGCAACGTCACAGAAGAGATGGCAGTCAATTGCAGTCCTATAATCTAATGTAAGTAACTGTAATTTAAAAAATCCGACTGCAAAAAATCAATTGATGAAGTAACATTATGTAATACAATGTACTATCTAAGAACACTTGGGTAATTGCGACGAATCTAACGTGTATATTAATTGTCAAAATCCTTCCAGCCCTTTGGAAGGTTCGTGGTAGTAAAGAAATTTAGAAACATACAAGATACCTGCGAAAAACATAACTTTCAGTCGGGTAAAAATGATGTCGCCTGATTTAAAACGACTAAGCAATCTACGATAGCGCGTTTGCTTATGAGATACATAGCTCTGTGCTCTGTTCGCCAGATAGGTACTATTGCTTTGCCATCAGGCGTTATAATTATCTATTCTATGGTAATAGTTAGCCTGGGTAATGTTAACTAAATATTAGTGTGAAATATGTTTGTTGAAAAGTTGAAATAGTAGTGTTGGGATCTATTGTTGTTCTAGGTAGGTACCGATGTACCGATCGGTGACAATCGATTGTTGGAAAGTGATCTTCTAATTCGTAAGTTGATATTTAAACTTTGTTTTCAACCCTATTGACCAGCAATGATATCTTAGATCATTGCATCTATTGTTAAAATTTATGAGAATATATTCAATATTCAATAATTTATTTCAATAAAAACTGTACATTCTACAACAATTACATTTCTAATTTCCCAAACTAGGTGTATAGAACACCTGTATTTTGGTATTAGTCCTATTCGTTCTTATATCAATTTATGTACATAAGTTAAAGAAAAATACACATGGGAAAATTAATCATTGCATTATGTGAGCCAGTTGAGAAAAACAATATTAATAGGAGCTCAAAATTACAATCAAAATCTAAATCTAAAGCAGGAACCAAAAGTCATACATAATAAAATCAAAATGGAATTAAAAATTTAGATCAAAACTAATATAAATAATAATAATAATAATATGACATAAGCTGCCAAACTAATTGCACGTCACAATTTTTTCTTAGCAAATTTTATTTCATTTTAATATTTTACAATAGTTTAAAGTCGACAAATATGTACTAAAAACCTGGAATACCCTTTTATCTCTGTTTTCAACAATTTACAATAGTGTTTTATCAATTTTTACAAGAACCATGAATTTACAAATACAAGAGGATACTTTGACATCCGTACGTCAAAATATATATTGGACTATTACGACGCAAATACAAGAAAAAATGGAAAAAATATGCTGACGCGTGCCAAAAAAAGAGCAGCTATTGGACAAAGCACACGCCCAACACCACCGCCGCCTTCTTCTTCGTCGTCCATAAGCTCATCCGGGGATGAGTTCATCACTCCGCCTGAGACAGCCTCCAGCGATGAAGAGTGCGCCTTCGCTGCCGCTACCATCTGCGCAACGAGGACGCCAACCACTGCCGGCACGCTTGGGGTCTGCGGGGCGCTCTGCCTCGCGCCTGGCTCCCGCTACCGGTGGTTCAGTGTGCCGCATGAGATGGACTGAGCATATTAATCAGAACTGCATGCGAGCATACTACGAGGCTACAGATGGAGAAATTAACCTAACGGCGTACCGTCCCAGAATGCTGTCTTTGTTTCAGACCCTCGAACCGACCGTCACCGTGTCAGCTCAGCGACTATCGGATCAAGTGAGAGCAATCCAGCGGTTAAAACTGCTGGATGACTCGACGCTTGATCGGCTACGCCAGGAGATACTACGTGCTCGCCCGTCTCTCGCAACCTCGCAGGTAACGCTCGCTGCATCGTCTGCTCCGATATCGGCGCAAAACCCGACGACTGTGGCGACGTTATCTGTTGACCCTGATGATGGCGGAGATCGGACGAGCAATGTATCTAACCAGGTAAAAGATCAATTGAGGAGCGCTTTGGAGGATGCGATTTCTAGATATCGATATGGTACGGACTCTAGGCCGCGACTGCCACGTTTGCCTATTCATAGACGCAACTTGGCTTTAATGGGAGCCCTGAATGCTTTACTATACTCCTATTTGAGGACTAGTGAAGATCTAGTTGATACCCACTCTATTCTGTATTGTGGTGCCATTGCAGTATGTAATGTTGCACGTGTTAAACTTTGGATAATAACCGTGCAACACGACCTGTCGGGAAGGCACCTGAATGGCAGATGCGAATAGAGCGGCGTATCAACACATTCAGGACACTCATCGCAAAGCTAATCTGCTTCAGCAGGGGAAACAACCGCCCCGAGTCATGCGTTTCGTAACACAAGCTTTTGCTGGGACGAGTATCAGCCCCAACAGTACTTATCAAACGTTACGGAACGCATTGACTATCTGAAGCAGAAGGTTTATGCGTGGGCAAAACGTATTCGCCGTTACAGAGAACGTGTTAATCGATACTGGCAAAATCGCATCTTCCAAACTGACCAAAGGAAGGTATACCGAGACTGGGAAAGAACTAATCAACGTGTGAGCGATGGGCAGCTGCCGGATGCCGACGCTATGAAAAACTTCTGGCGTGACATCTGGTCGTTGCCTGTCGAACACACGGAGGGTGAATGGATGCGCGTTGTCGAACGGGCATGCGAGCATATTGGACCTATGGAGTCTATAACTGTAGACCCTGTAGACGTTAGTTGTGCTATCCGGACGGCTCAGAACTGGAAAAGTCCTGGGCCGGACGGATTGCACAACTTTTGGATAAAATGGTTTCGGTGCTCGCATGAACGATTGGCAACGCAATTTCAAGAAGCCATTGAGACAGGATCTCTTCCTAGGCTCCTGACCACCGGTGTTACCTTCCTGCTCTACAAGTCCGGTAGTACCACAGATCCTAAAAACTATAGACCCATTACGTGCTTGCCTACCATCTACAAGCTGCTTACATCCATTCTGAGAGCAAAAATTTACGCGCACATCATTGCAAATAACATTTTGGCCTCCTCTCAGAATGGATGTAAGATGGGATCCCGTGGTACTAAGGAGCTGCTCCTCATTGACATGACCATTTGCCAACAAGTCAAACGAAACAGTCAACGGAGCCCTCTCCGCTGCTTGGATTGACTATAAGAAGGCCTATGATGCGGTGCCCCATTCATGGCTGGAAAGGGTTTTAGAGTTGTACAAAATAAATCCAACTCTAAAATCTTTTCTAAGCAAATGCATGGGACAGTGGGTCACAGTCCTTCGTCAACCAGGTAGCGTAGACAGCTCGTTTGATTCGGAGGACTTAATAAAAATTGAAAGAGGCATTTTCAGGGTGACAGTCTAAGTCCCCTGTGGTTCTGCCTAAGTCTGAATCCTCTCAGCACTCTGCTGAAGGATTCAGAGTTAGGTTATCGTCTTCGTAGAGGAGGTGAGGTTATATCTCATTTGTTGTACATGGACGACCTCAAACTTTTCGCACCGAAACGCCAAGACTTGTTGGAGCTATTAAAACCACGGAGGTTTTAGTAACGCCATCAAGATGGAGTTCGGTGTAGACAAGTGTGCGGTCATGCATGTACAGCGAGGGAGAGTAGTAAATTCAGAGAATTTACAACTTTCCGAGACTATGACTCTCAGATCTCTCTCGAAGACGAGACCTAAAATATCTCGGTATGTCACAGTCATTGGGTATATCAGCAGATGACATTAAGAAATCGGTGAAGGAGCGCTTCTTTGCCGGCTGACAAAAGTACTTAAAAGTCTTCTGTCAGGCGGTAACAAAGCGCGAGCCTTCAACGGTTGGGTAATGCCTCTGCTGATATACTCCTTTGGCATACTGAGATGGACTCAGACTGAGCTCGACGCCCTGGACAGGAAGGTCCGTCAACTGCTCACAACTCATCGCATGCTACACCCGCGCTCGTCTGTTATGAGACTGTATATTCCGCGGAAGTGGGGGTCGAGGCTTTTAAATGCCAAGAACCTACACAACCGCGAAGTATGCAGTCTCAGAGATTATTTTCGCAACAGCGAGTTCGGGATGCATCGCGATGTTGTGGCAGTTGACAGAAGCTTCACGCCTCTTTCACTGGCAAACGAGAACTGGCGTAAACGATCGGTGCTCAGCACTGATGATCGCAAGGAAGTGTGGAAGAGCAAGGAGCTGCACGGGCGATTCTATCGGGCCCTAACGGGACCCGATGTGAATCTGCTCGCGTCGGTGAACTGGCTACGCTTCGGGGACCTCTTCGGAGAAACCGAGGGTTTTGCCTGTGCAATTGCAGACGAGGTTATCAAGACGAATAATTACCGGAAATACATAATGAAGGACGGTACGGTCGACGTTTGTCGGGCATGCCGCCGTCCAGGCGAATCTCTTCGTCATGTTATTTCCGGTTGTTCGCATCTTGCTAACGGCGAGTACTTGCACAGACATAACCTAGTAGCCAGAATCATCCACCAGCAACTTGCTCTTCAACACGGGCTTGTCGAGTCCGAGGTGCCGTACTACAAGTACGCACCTGTGCCAGTTCTTGAAAATGGTCGTGCGCTACTCTACTGGGACCGCTCTATCATCACGGACAGGACTATTGTCGCCAATAAGCCTGATATCGTCCTGGTAGACCGGTCTCAGCGCCGAGCTGTGATCGTCGATATCACCATACCACATGACGATAACCTCGTGAAAGCCGAGAAGGACAAGCTTAGCAAGTACCTTGACTTGGCTCACGAGGTTACTGCCATGTGGAATGTTGATTCGACGAGCATAGTCCCGATAGTCGTGTCAGTAAACGGTCTTATAGCGAAAAGCCTCGACCAACATCTTAAGAGGCTTTCGTTAGACGATTGGGTCAAGGCTCAGATACAAAAGGCAGTCGTTTTGGATACGGCACGCATAGTCAGGAGGTTTCTGTCTCTGCAGCCTTAACCACCAGTAGCTTGGGCTCTGCCCCGCTGCAGGCGGCATTCTAGTTTTTAAGTTTTTTATGATCTTTGTTTATTTTTAATATCTATTATAAAAAACTTAAAAAATAAGAAAATAAATGAATATGTGATAATAATAGTTTAACATTAGAATCAAAAAAATAAAAATCATCATTCAAATAAAAAATCAGAAATCAGCATTAAAATCAAAATAAAATGAAAGTCAAAATTACCATTAAAATCAGAATAAACATCTTAATCAAAATTAAAAGCAAAAATAAAATCTAAATAAAGGCAAAACCAGAGTAGTGTCAATAACTGAAATGAAATTAGAACTAAATAGCTACATAATTTGAAAAACATATTATTGTAAGCAAACCATTGCGGTCGGAATTGAGCAGCGCGCGTATCTGTGTATGTGCATGGATGTGTAAGGGTGTATGAATGTATGTGTGCGAGAAGGTGTAAGAGGGTGTGTGCGTGTGGAGTAGAGAATGTAAGGGTGTGTGTGTGTGTGGTGTATGTATTTTTTGTGTAAGGGTGTATGAGTGTGTGATACAGATGGCAGGAGGTTATTAGGTTATGAGTTCATGTTATGAGGTAATAGTGAGTAGTTTCTCAGTATCATTGTAGGTTAAACTCATCAGCCATTTCTCCAACACACCTTTGCAGTTTATTGAATTCAGACTGTAAATGTTCAACGATTTGTTCACTCGATTGTATAATCGAGCACTAATCGCATCATAATGCCGATTGGCAAGGGCTGTCCGTGTGCGAGTTATAGGGCACACTGTGTAGTTCCTGCGCTTGCTAGACGGGTAGTATGGAAGTGTTGCGTGCTTGCGGAGTAGCACCTGCTTTATGTAGAGCTGTCTGACCGTGAGAACAGCACAATCATTATACAGCTGTGTAGTAGGGTATCTACGCGGTCTACCGGTCATCACTTTTAAGACTGCTCTCTGTGCCCTTTCGAGAGAGAGCATATTAGTAGTATAGGTGCCTCCCCATGCCGTAATACAGTACGACAGTATCGATTGTGCGAGAGCATAGTACACCGTTTTTAGAATTTCCATTGATGCAGCCGTTTTTAGCCTTTTGAAGACAAACATGAGCTTTCTAGTACGGGAGATTAAATTTTGCAAATGGAAACTCCAGCTTAGGGTATCGTCTAATGTCACTCCCAGGTATTTGGCATGTGAGGCACGTGAGAGTTCCGGGCAAGTACAGTCTTCGCACCTTTGACCATAAGTGTGAGCTCTAATTCTAAGAGAGCCCATTGGTGGCCGCACATTTGAACTTGGAGAGAATATTTGCTGTCGCTTTCATTTATTTACTATTTCTATCGCAAATTTAAGAATTTTACCTATACACAGCCCTTTTACAGCTGAAGTTATTAATATATATATTATTATATATATTAAATATCAATGTAATGCCTGATAAATTTGTGCTTGACGAGTCTGCATGGAAATTACTCATGATATTTAATTGTATTGGATAGTTGCGACGGTAACTAGCATTGACAATAAATATTTTCTATTCTATTCTTTCATACCATGACTAATTGGCCAGCGTAGTGTAGGACACTAGGACTAGATAGAGTGACGATATACCTTAGACAGCAGGCAGTGGATAGGAATGTAATGCTGAGGATTGGGCTAAGTGACTAGAATAGCTTCGTTTTTTTTAGTCGCCTTATAAGTACACTAGCAACGCCCTGCGATTTCACCCGTGGTGTTCCTGATCCCTGTATTATGCTGAAATAAAATAGTCTGTGTATTATTCCAGATTATGTGTCAAATTTTATCAAAAAACCTTCCGTATTTTGTACGTTAAAAGCTAAAACCCATCTATATAAACTCACAAACAATCGCATTTGTAATAAACTAGTGGTTCCCCCCGGCTTCGTCCGTGGTAGATATATATTTATAACTTACTGCAATTAGAGATTACGTAGATACATATATCTAACGTAGACAGAATTTTCTAAATAGTTCCAGTAGTTTCTGAAATTATGGCGTTCAAACAAACAAGCTCTACAGCTTTATAAAATTAGTAAGATTATAGGGAGTGAGTTACGAAGGCTAAGTTTAAATGTCACGGTAAATTAAAAACTAGGTTTTTCGTTTTTTAATAATTCGAATGAGCAATATGTAAGCGAAGCAAAACTGTTTTAAAATGAACTTTATTAGAAAAAACTTTATCGAATGGGTGCTATTAAACAAATCTGTTTGATCACCTAATAAAATACAACATGAACTTTATTATTATTAGATTTAACGCTGAATATTCAGTAACGGGAAGTTAAAGGAGTGTAAAATATGAAAATTGCGGGTTTTCTAGTTCGTATTGACTCGTCGGCAGTGAATCCGAACTTTTCTCATTTTAAAAGCAGTCAAAGCACATGTATCTGAAGGGAGATCTCTCATTCCATCTTCTAGCTGTAGAGGTAGAAGATGAAACAGCGTTGACCACTTTCTGTATAGAATATAAAATACAATTTAAAAAAAAGAAAAAGAAATGTTTCAGCTAATCGTCAACATTTTGTAATTTCACCAGCAACAGTGCCTTTCAAACCGGAACACAATAATGTTTGCACATTACTACTTGGCGGCAGAATAACTTGCAAAGGTGTAGGTGTGGTACTTCCCCAGGCGGACTCTGCAAAGAGTTCTATCACTACAAAATATCGCTTTGAAAATACGTCCTTTCTCTGTCTCGAATGCTTACTATTGCTACAGAAATTAAATTAAATCAGTCCAGTAGTTTAGGTGTGAAAGTATAACAGATAGACAGACTTTCACATTTATTTATATTATTATTACTTTGACTGCCATCGTGGCTTAGTAGGTAGTGGCTTAGGGTCGTGGGTTCGATTCGCACCCAGTTCAAATATTTGTGTGATGAATTCAAATGTTTGAACTGTGTCTGGGTGTTTCTATTTATAATGAGTATGTATTTAAAACTATAAAAGTATTATATCAGCTATTTGGCCGCCATAGTACAAGCTTTGCTTAGTTTGGGGTCAGATGGTGTTGTGTGTGGATTGTCCACCAATATTTATTTATTTGGATAAAATTCAAGATATTTTTGATACGATGTAATAATACTACCGAGCTCTTTTTAAAATGGACCTTGAGTGCAACAACCACACAATGTTTTGCACATTACTGCTTCTCGGTAGAATAATATTCTAAGGTGGTGGTACTTCCCCAGGTGGATTCTAGAAAGAGTCAGATAACAAAAAGATTCAATTGTTTGGTCAAAATGAACAACAACTGACTCACAATGTTTTGATCACTTTCGTGGGAAAATATTAATAAGCACATACAAATTAGTCATAAAAATAAGTAACTATATAATAACTAATTAAATTAATCAGCTTCAATCGGTGGTTGTTTGTTGTTGTTTTTGTTAATACTGTTTTGTAGTGGTAGGACTCTTAGCAGAGACCGCCTGGGGAAGTACCACGTCTTTGCCAGTTATTCTACCGCCAAAAACATTACTGTGTTCCGGTTTGAAGGGCAATGTTTTTAGAGAAATTCCAGGGCTTAGAGATATAACATCTTAGATCTCTGAGTGACGAGCGCAGTGCAGTGCTAGGTAATGATTTGGACTCTTCATGTTCCAATAGCTGCGTGTCACTGTGCTGTTATGTGGCAGGCAAGTTGCTTACCATCAGGCACATGTCCTGCTCGTCTCGTGACTTCTTATTAAAAAAAAGCTAGCTACGAACTGTGGTTTTACCCGTCTTGTTGCTGTTTTTTTTCCCGCAATCTGTGTTCCAAATTACAACTAGATTCGTTTAGCCATTGCGACGTGATTAAGCAAGAAATATGCAAGTATCCTTACTTTGACAATTATAATATTAATTTTTCATTATTATAATGTATTATATAATTTTTAAATAATATTATAAATGTCAATGTATGGATGTGTATTGCTCAATCACATTGACCACGCATACAAAATGCATCTATGCAAGTAACTTGCTTGTTCCAGTATATCAGAGTACCAGCAGCGGTAACATTTAGTAACTATTTAAGTGGACTGTAGAAATGGAAT